>OU015529.1:26795049-28054046 GCA_907165065.1 Caprimulgus europaeus
AGCACTTGTGGTTACAAGTCATATAGCCCTCCGCTGTGGGGAGCCAGAAATGTCTGTACATTGTTTACACTCCTTCCTAAAGACATTATAATATCTGAAAGAAAATAAATCTAGACAGATTACACAAGCTATAGAAGGAAGATTTGCTTTATTAACGTCTTCGAAAATTCTCTTGGACTCTGCTTGTGTACTACCTGCCAGGAGCTATCTGAGTGTAGACTATGGAAGTTAATGCATTTCCATGACATTTTGGGTTTGTATATATGGCAAATTCACATAATTAAAAAAATTCCTAAATTGGTTAAGAGGCATAACCTCTTTCATGTAGATGTTCTCACCTGGTTTCATTTCATCTTCTAACAAGTTATCTTAGCTTGATTGGGCAGTTAAATCAACATGGTAGTCTGTTATAACTGAGACCTTTAGGATTCTAACTACTGACCTTAGTAATAAAGCTGCAGTTGACTACTTTGGGGGAATAAGAGATATAATAATGCCCAAGTTTGTGGAATGTATTTCCACACTTTACAGTAGACAAAGAACCAATATGCTGCAAGACCTATACTTTTTTCCTAGAAGACAGCCAATAATTATGATATGTATGAAGAAACTCATTCCTAGAGCTCACAGGGGTGTTTTTAGGGAAGGAGGAATTTTGTTTTCCACTCGGCTTTTGGGCAACACTGTGCAAATACAATCAAAAAAGGGTAAACAGCACTAGGTAGAACCACTACAGAGAGGAAAGCTGATTCTCTCCAGTCCTGCCTCTTTCTGTGCTACCCCTCCCCCTTGCTTTCCCCCATTGCCTTGCAGGTAGGACATTAAAAGAAGTTGTATACAAGGAACTGAGAATAATCGAAGCACAGCAGTCTTTCGTGATTTATTACTTCATTCATTAATCCATATATAAAATGCAATTTAGGACAAGGCTCAGAAATCCTCACTCTGACATGTTCTCACATATTTGATAAATGATTCCACTGGAAGAGGCTTGAAGGGCATCTGCAGTAAATTCTGCCGAGATCTATTTCTCAAAACATTTTTACACTTTCATATCAAATTAGAGGATATCTCGTAGCTAAGAGTAAGTGATGGGATTTCTATCACTTGGCTGCATGTCTCATAACTCACGAGACTGGAGGTTTACAAGCAACCAGCACCATAAGAAAGCCACAGCTTTAGGACAGTCCCCTTGAAAATGATTCTCAGAATTGTTTCCTTTCAGCCCAAAGTTGTTAATAGACATTGATATAAATATTGTTTTCTCTAACTATCCAAAGGAAGAAGCATTGTGATATATGGATTCCATTTGAGTTATTCCAGGCAGAAGGCGGATTCTTAATATTAATCCGGGGGAGCTGAACAAAATTTTTATATGTCAGTTACACAGTCTCCACATAGAGGACCAGGATACCAGCAAGACTCTGCAAACTTGGAAACTGCACCCCTTTGGTTAGGCTAAAGAGGGGTGGTTGAACAAAGAATTTCAGTTTTGGAGAACCTACTTCTGTCTCCAAGCTGGCTCCAGAATATAGGCCCATCACTGCACTGTCCTTAGGCTTTTCTCTCCCCTTCCACCTTATTTGTGATACTACTCTTTGCTCTTTCTCATTTCTGTACATAAAATTCCCTTATGTTCTTTCATTCTTCAGAATCATTCTTCAGGCTACCCCTCCAGTTCATGCCATGTAGGAGGTAGTGGAGAAAAAGAATGTCACTAGCAGGAATCTCTGGAAGCGACTAAGTGGGAAGATGCAGGCATGTGAGAAGAACCTGGCACCCAGGTAACTATAGTCATCTTCCACCTTGCTTTATCAAACAAGGGTGCAATGTGGGAAAAAATGTTTGCAGACCTTGCTTTTTCTGACACCTTGCTAGGATTTGTGCGTTCATTGTGTGGCAATAAGCACATACAGGTAGGGATATGTATACAAATGCATGCCTGTGTTCCTGCTGTTTAAATGGCAAACAGGTCAGAGAATTCCAAAGCTCCCATTGGTACATCAGAAAAAGGGGATATAAAGTGGGCATTCCCCTTCTATTCTCTTCCATGCTCTGCTAAACTGATCCTACAAATTAGAGAACAGGATCAGTTTAGAGATAAACACTGTACTCAGAAAGTGTTCGTTTACAGCTACTGTGGAGACCTACTGTCAGCAATGGGACTTTGTGATAGGGTGAATGAAGCTTTAGTGCTTTATGTTTCAGAGCAAAAAGGATTTCAAATTAGCCAGATTTGGTCTTGAACAAACAAGATTTTTATCTCAGAGCTAATGAGTTGAATTGATACCTATTTAAAATCTCAACTTTAAAAAATAGGATTATATTGTTCTTCTAGGTATATAAGACCTAGAAACTCAATTCTCACTCTTTGGATTATATTTCGTTGAGAAAGTAGCAAATAAGTTAGACTGAATTCTAATGACTGCTTCTTTCTCTCATTCTTGCCAATCCTTTAGTTCAAGCACCTTTTGTCCATTTCTCCAACGATTTAGTACAAAATATCTTCCAGAAGATCAGATATGAACTTAGGGATGCTGGTTTCTAGTGGAAATTTAGCTACAACATTACCCCTACATCTGCAGTGAACATAGTACACTGCAGATTGCAATCACATATTTAAATTCTCTGTGGGTATATAGATTATTGCTGCCATACAAAGGAAATCTTTCTACTACCATTGAATAATATCCTCTAGCCTTATTCAGCCTGAAAGCATTTATCAGAAAGTCATTACAGCTGTTTTGTTTGCATATAGCTTTCATTCCTCTTATTTTAATGTCTGGACAGCATTAGCACAATTAGTCTAATGAACAAATAGGTCTTCTAATATTTACTATCTAATTAGTTTATTAGCCTAGATGTAATGTGGTAGGTCTAACGATACAGACTGTTCTGAAGAACTTTGTGGGTTTTTTTCTTTGATATTTTGGCTCAGTACTTTTTGGAAGACAATGAATGGGCTAATTTCTGTTATCTATTTTCCTAAAGGCTGTCAAAGCAATAAAGCATCCTGGAAAAGGTAATACTCTTGCCTCCTGAACTGCTAATGAGAGAATTGAGAATCCCTTCTACTCAAGACAATCTGGATTGATTGGATAGCACCTGAACGAGAAACTAAAATAAAGTGTCATCTTTTGATTTCCAGCTGACACATAGCTTGCAACAACAGAAATGGAGAATAAGACAGTCAAATATGTAGCAAGGGTCACAAACCACTCTATTATATGCTTTTCTCTTTCCAAAGGGAATAAAAGAATAAATACATGACAGATATTAGTTGTATTACTTATCAAGCTACTTGAAAGTGCTGAGATATTACTAAGAAAAGCTCGTATCAAAACATACAGATACATTATGAATGGAAACAATTAGAACAGTTTTATATATAACTAAAGTAGCCCAGACTGTTTCTTCAAAAGTGGAACATGTTCAATCATACCTTTTTTTCCTCATTTGTTCTAAGAAAAAAAGATAGACAATTTATCAGAAGATTCCTAGCAAGCTGAACAGCCTTACAGGTAGCTGAGCATTAGCCCTAAGGTGAAGGGTTGTATCTAAACCCAGCTGCAGGTATTGGGTGTGCAACAGGCCCAGGTGATGCAATTTTCTGTGCCGCAGGGTTAGCAGGTCAGGGGTGTAATACAGCTGCCTTTTGTTGAAGCCAGGGGCTTTTTCTGCTGCCAGCCTTGGGGTCTGGGCTTCTTATCCTAACAACTGATCAGAATCCAAGGGCCCCCAGAAAGATCAGAAGTGGATGGCAAAACATTCATAGCTTCACTTTTGGATAAGAAGGTAGAAGTGTGACAGCTTAACTGAGATATGTCTGAGTGCTCTGGGGATCACCAGCTTAACCTGAAATTCAAGGAGAGTAGCTTTAAGAAGTCCTGAACTTAGATAAAGGTAGGAAAATTCTGAGATCTCTGTTTAAGAGTACTGGAGCTTCACTACTTTTATTCAGCAACTAGGAATACTCAAAAGAAAGAGCAAAAAGTTAAATCTGTGAGTGAAATAGTGCCTAATTGTCTTTTTAAGTAAAAGACCCCAGAAAAGCAGTTTGACTTGCTTCTAAACTTGAAATTTTCTTTTGCTGTGTCAAAAACAAATAAAAGAGATTATAGGAAAGTAAAAAGAGTGTGCTGTTAAATAGGTAAAGAACATATATTAGAAAGAGATATGTAGAAATAAGGTCTCTTTTTGTAATTGCTTTACTTTATTATCTCCTCAGGTTTTGAACAAAAAAGTGAATTTGTAAAAAGGTGTGCTGTAGTGCAACTAGTGTTTCTAGCTAGTCGAGAAATTAAAACTGGAGAATGGAAGCAAAATCTCTTCATATTCAGTCTCTTTATTCCATATTGAATATTTGGAGGCTGCATAGCTTTATTTTAAGTTGTGTTTTAATTTGGTGACACAAGCACAACTGTAGGACATAAAATGAAAACCTATAAGGCTATATAGCTCAGTGAATATGTGACTGTAAAATTACTGGTTCCATCCCTTTTTCAGCTGTATTCCTCAATATTACAAAGAGTGTTGTGACTTCCAAGGCACTCCCAAGGTTTGCTACAATATATCTGTACTTCTACTTGTGAAGAGTTTGCCTCAAAGGAAACTTAATGCTGCCTTCTAATCCCAGATTATTCAAATGGTAACAGATATCAGAGGCTTCTGAGGATGGACATTGGGTCTTCTCTTTAATGTAGCATTGTTGTCATGGAGGCTGAAGTTATGGTTAGGAGCAATAATGAATATAGGTGTCTGTTCACAGAGCTTGGAAGTATGGCCTGAAAGGCAATCTGAGCATGAGATGCACCAGATTTCTTCTTGAAATACTGGGGCAATTTGGTGATCCACCTTTAAGGTGAAAAGGACACAATGGGTTATTTTAGCCTTAGGGCCTTTTTCTTCTGTACAGCAGCATCACTGCTAATGATACTGAATAAGACATCTGGAAGCTAAAGCGATTCGTGAAGTATCTTAGAAATGTTTGTGGAAGCCTTGTATAGATGTGGAAATACATATGAAAAAGCAGCTTCTTACTATTTCATGTATTATTTACAGTCATAGAATATGAAATTGATTAGTGTGGTGTCAGAATTACTTTTTTTGTGCCACTTTTATTAATTGAAAAAGTGCATATTTGCTATGCAAGGATGGGAGGTGGCCCTTGGGTAGCAATTTTGCTTCCTGGCTTTCAGGAAGATATTTACATTTGGGTGGGAGAAAGGAGATAGACTTGGTCTTTCATTTTACTGGGTTTGAAAAGTCTTGAGAATAATTATTTTAGAGTAAATCAGTTCTCTGATTCTCGACCTTGCTAACTGCTGCTGTATTTCACAAAGAGACATGATATGTAGTGGATGCTTCTGCTGTCATAGGCGGTATAGAACACTTGCTGTTACTGACACTGGAATAATCATAGCTATGTTTCAAGATTAATAAGCTATATTATGTTTTTTGGGGTTGTTTTTTTTGTTTTTTTTTTTTTAAAGATATTTTAGGCTGTCCTTGTAGTGTTTTAAGGAACCAATTCTATCTTGATTCACTGTTGGAAGGTTCAACCAGTGAACCGAATCTTTGTAAACAATTACACATCAGAGGGAAAGTTTTGTCCTGATGACAAATTTTTCTGAAGGTGTATGATTTCCTCAAGATGCCAATCTATATCATTAAGCATTTGTAATACCTTTGAAAGTCTGGTGCCATGTTTCATTGTTGCAGAAGTATCTGCTTGTATGGCATACCAGAGTGTCAGTGTATCAGAAAGCTCTTCTGATTGCTGTACTGGTGATATCGATTGACTGTGATCAATAACAGTCCTATCAAAAGTAGCACAAGGACTGCTTACCCTTCAGCTTTGGATCTGGCTTTTTGCAAAATAGGAATATTTCACTTTCTGAAGCTGCCTTTTATTCTGATTGAATGCTGCTACTTTCCTCCTCAGTGGAATTAAGCTATGACGATGCACCTCTAAAACAAGCTTGAATTCTGCTTTGCAAACGTTTATATATGTTTATAAATTGGTCCCAACACATCCTGTTATCTTATCTCTGAGGTCTGAGTGTTAATAGAGTAATTTCTGATCTCTTCTACTTCAGCAATATACATTCACATAAATTCATGTGGCAGTTTAGAGCCAATTAAAATTTATAAGCCACAAGTAGTGAGTGAAATTCTGAGGATTAATTTACTCACTGGAGTATTAATCTGTGTAATGTAGTAGGTTATCGTTCAGTAAACCTGGCTATATGGAGATAGGAAGATGCATTTCCTTGCATGTTTTACTGTAAATGCAGTAATTAGTCCCACTAGGCTATTGAGCTTGAATGGTTACAGCCAGCAGTACCACCACAGCCTTGGTATGAACCCTGGGAAAAAGAAACGAATCAGCAATATGAAATCCAGTTCTGTTTGGCAGGATCCATCTTGCTTTTCATTGCCCGCTCAGAGTTTGAGATGAGAAAAGAAAAAGAGAAATAAATACAGTTAATTAAAATTATAAACAAAAAGACAACTCTTGATATGAATATCAGAAAGTATAACTTTTTCCCTCTACCTCCCCCAAATCTCTCTATTTAAATGAAGAGATTGAGAAGGGATTGGAAAGGGAGGCAGTGATCATAAATTACTTAATACATTTGGCAGAAGGAGCTTCCTCCTTAAGACTTGTGAGTTAGGATCTTTTTACACTTGGAAAACCTAATTGATCAAGCCTAGTAAATCTGACTTTTGTTAATGGGTTTTTAACTACCATTTATTCAGCTAATGATTTCACTGATAGGGAGCAGGAACAGAAAGAGATTGTGACTCATGAAGGGCCACAGGAAAATCTGGTTCCTCATCCAATGTTTTAATTTAGATACTTTATTCTCTGTTTCAAGATGTGCTTCTTTTCATAAATTTTTGCTTCCTCCTAAGTTATTAACTGTAAGCTTGCTGTGGTAAACCCACTAGAATTCACGTGTATTTAATTAAAAAAAAAAAAAAAAAAAGCTGGAGGGAAAAAGAGGTGTAAAAGGAGCCTGGAAAGATGAATACTTCCAGGACTTTCTCTGGAAAACCCCAGTCAGGACAAGAAAATGAATAAATAAATATTCTGTACTATAATAAATAAACTTGTATCTTGGGAGCACTGAGGTTCCTGGATGAAGAGTTGCAGTAAGAATTTTTTCTCCTAAAAGAGGCTAAGCCTGGTATTCAGCCCTGGTTTTTCACAGCTGTTGCTGGCTGTGGGTTGGAAAGCCAGCATCCCTGTTATTATCTCACATTATTGGATTTATCTATCATATTGCCTCTGACAGGGATGATACTGAAAGGCCAAAACCTGCTGAATTGCCTTTATCTGGATGATGTGAATTATTCTTGTCTAAGCTCCTAGTTCTAATTCTTGTGTTTGTTGATCAATGCGGAGCAGAAATACAGATGTTAAAAAGGTAAAATGGCTTTCTGCAGGTAATTCCATGTCAGCTGGGAGCAGAACACAAGTTCCCCTTGGTGAGCTCTGCCCTGTCTCCTTGGCTCTGCATTCTTCTAAACCCTTCTTCTCAGCCCACAAATATGGCTCTTGTGTGGCAGTGAAAGGTAGGCAGAAGGTAGGTTTCTGACCTCTTTAAAGGACCAACACTGGAACAGAGCCCAGAATAGAAGTGTAGGATTTAAAGGCGTGTTTAACTGGAAATCATGCCAATGTGCACTCACATATGTAATTAAGCTAAAAGACCTTTATTAAGGCTGTCCAATTCTAAAAACTTCTAAAACTAATGGAAATAGGGTCATATATAACACAAATGTTTTTGGGGCTGAGGGGAACCTGCTTAAAAAGATACACCAAAGAATCTGTTGTTAGAATCTGAAATTACCTTTATGGTTTCATACATCCAACAAAACTTCTGTCTCAATCAAATTCAAATGTGTATTATCTGGTTTTAAATGGTACTTTATTTCATACATACGTATTTACTTTGAAGAAAAAAAACAACAAACAAAGATGATGTAGTATGTTTTAAACTAATTCTTGGGGGAATGCCACCTAGTTTCATACTGTATTACTTCTAAATTGCTAATGCTAATTCTTTCTCCCACCTTCTCTCTCTCAAATTATTGAAGCTTGCATATGTTCTGTTTTTGTGTGCACTGTTTTCTAATTATCTTCTGTGAGATACTACCACTATATCCCCACAGAGAATAACAGAAGTTGGTAGTGATTCATAAATGCATTAAAAAAACCCTCTAATGGATATGTGAATGTAGGGGGGAAACAGTGAATTGCTTTTTGTTGTAGCCTATTAGATGTCTGTCTCTATTTAAACAGTGGCATTCAGGAGACAGATTTGATTAGTATAGTTTTGTTCCATAGCATTATTTTCTAGAGGGGAATTTGGTAAGAGTTGTCTTCCATAAAGGTCCCGGTCATAAACACCAATGCTTGTCATTTGTTCTCACAATTCTTGATAATTTCTTTGTCATTTTTTTTTGTTATTCAAACTCAGTCACTCTTATAGTGTTTTTTATCCTGAGTATCCAAAAAAGGATTCTCACTTGTTTGAAATAAAAATGGAATGAAATTGCAAGTATCCAAGTGTAATTGTGAATATTGCGCCCTTTATAGTGTAATTGACTCTTGCAATTACTATAGCTACTCTGTATTTGAATGAACCACTTTTTTCTCCATGACCTGAACTATTCCCTTGCCAAGGATTTCCCAAGATTTTACTCTGTATAAACAGAACGAGAAATAAACTGCCATGAAATAGAGATTCTTACACTTCTAACATTGGGCCTGAACAATTGGTGTTCTCTTTTGGGGAAGTAACAATGAAGTTGGTGAAGGGTCTGGAGCACAAGTCTTATGAGGAGCGGCTGAGGGAACTGGGGTTGTTTAGACTGGAGAAAAGGAGGCTCAGGGGGGACCTTATTGCTCTCTACAACTATCTGAAAGGACAGTGTAGAGAGGTGGGGGTCAGTCTCTTGTCCCAAGTAACAAGTGATAGGACAAGAGGAAATGGCCTCAAGTTGTGCCAGGGGATGTTTAGACTGGATACTAGGAAAAATTATTCACTGTAAGGGTTGTCAAGCGTTGGAACAGGCTGCCCAAGGAAGTGGTGGAGTCACCATCCCTGGGGGTATTTAGAAGACACAAAGATGTGGTGCGTAGGGACACAACTTAGTGGTAGACTTGGCAGTGCTAGGTTAATGGATGGACTCAATGATCTTAAAGGTCTTTTCCAACCAAAATGATTCTATGATTTTTGTTGGGCTTAGACTCAAGTAACTTTCACTTGGGTGTAGCAAGGCCAGCTCTCGGGTAAGGGAGCACCATTCTGAAGCCTTGTCTGGCCTCAAAGCCCTTCAAAGGGTCTGAACAGTGGAGTCACAGCTGTAGTTATGTGTTAGGGAATGGCTCAGAGAGCAAGGCAGGATGGCTGTGAGAGCAGAGCCTGTCTAACATTTAGCAGGCCGCAGTGGAAAAGTACTGAAAATGGACACTGACTGCGACTTTATCTCAAACTCTGGTAAACAACCTTGAGAAAGTAAGTGTGTGAAAAATGTAGAGAATGCTTTACGGTGAAAATCGCAAGTAGGAGGACCATGTAAATGTAACATTTAGAGCTTAAGCCAATTAGCTAAAGACTAGTAGGAATAATTATCGTAGCCGGTATAAATATGACTTGATGAGAGTAATAAACGGAACTATGTCCTTATCACTCACATTGAGTCGGCTCGCATAGTTTTCTCCGTCGCTCACAGTTGTGTCTAGCCTGTACCTCACTGACATGAGTCTGTCACCATTCCCAGGATGATGTCCAGGCCTGGGGCTGCCCTGTTCTGTGGCTGGGGTGGTAGGACAGGCCATGCCTTCCCTGTGCTGGGAGCCCCAGCAGTAGCCAGACCCAATGTGAATTAGGTTTGGTAGTTGTAATAAGGGTGAATAAAACAATAAGAAGATTTTAACTGAATGGAAAGAACTCTACTGGCTTAATTGGGCTTTGGGTCAGCACTTTAGAGAGTTGATCCTATCTTGTAACGTGCAGAAACTGAAGCCTTGACTCTATTTGCCTAGATACTTAGTGGTGTGAACTGCTGTAGCCTCAGAAGGTACTAGTATTGACTGTGAAATGTATGCTGTATAGGCTATGCTCCAGTCTGATATAAACATCTAAAAAGATGCATGTACTCTGCTGGGAAGGTGGATTTAAAATTTGTTCAAAGCAGTTTCTGATTTATTTAAAATCTGGATCTATATCAAGAAGAGTAAGATTGCAGACAGATGGGGTGTTTTAAGCAGATTAGTTAGGATTGCAATATTACTGTTTGTGGTGTGGGTTTGTTTTTTTTTTTTAGCATCATGCTGTAGTCCTTTTTGAGATATAATGGTAGAATTGCATGTTGAGATATTTGGTCTTTTTTGGTCCAGGTATACACCTGTATAAAAGTGCTTAATTTGACCTACTGGAATATATTTGAATGACTCAGAAATTAGCTTTGAGACCACTATGAAGCAGCACTCTTGCCCACCAACACCACCAGCGTTTTAGTATCTCCCTGCTACTGCATCATTTCACATGCTACAATGTACTATTTTATAGAGAGACTGTCAAGTTCATTGATCTACAGCTGTATCTTACTGAACTTCTGCAGTGTCTGTCTTCTGCAGGTCTCTGGTTTGATCTTTCTTTCTGCCTGATATAAGTTAGGGCTAAAAGAGCTATTCTCTGCTGATTAAAACGCAGAATGAGCTGTCTGGCATTGCTCTTGGCAAACAATGCACTAGTCACCAGGGTGGGGAACACATGGAATAATGAGCTTTAATCCTTGTTAATGATACGTATGAAACATGCAGGCCAGCCAGTCCTGGTTGTCAGAAGATCCTGATTTACCAAGCCTCATCTCTTTGAAAAGAAGTGATGAAGATTGATCACTGCTTTTTGTCCACTGATGCTTATTTCCCATTTATTCTCTTCTTGACCTTTTATTCCTCATGAGCTTTATCATGTGTTAGCAGACCCTTGTGTGGTCTCTTCTTACATGTCAAAGAACTGGCTTATCAGGCAGTATTTTTTTTTTTTTTTTTCAAGGTCCGAATTCCTGTTTGTACACCAGCACTAAGCCCGTGTTTACATTTGTGTAAGAAGGCATTTGGTGCAAGTGTCAGTCTGAGCGCTTGTGTGACCACATGTTGAGCGAAGTGACATAGGTACTGCCCATAATGTGATCAGTATGCTTACTTTCCATGTGGAAAGCCCCATGGAGATGGCAGCACTGTGCTCCTGAGACACAGGGGCTTGCATATAGCTGTTGGTCCATGGAAGCCAATGTCCGAGGCTGAAAATCCCTGGATGGGTTGTGGAAGAAAGGGCATAATTTACAAATTTCACATATGTGGTGTGGTGTTGGTTTTTCATTTGTTTGGTGTGGTTTTTTTTTTGTTTGTTTTTTTTTTTTTTTCTGACAAGGTTGCTCCTATAGGTAACATAGGACCCCTTCACCTTGCCCCAGGCCTTGTCCCAGCTGGCTGGTACTTGCCAGCCACCCAGCTGCAGGTTGGTGTTTGTGTAGCGGGGGTGGGGGGGAGATGCCAACACCTGAAACTGCAGCAGTAAATTATTATAATGAATGCATTTGCTGCCATGTCCTCTGTTGCCCTGGGAAGGAGAAGGTGCTGCATTAACCAGCTGTTTGGTCTCTTCTGCTGTCCCCTGGCTCTGTCTTGCTGAGCCAGGTAGGATTGTTGTGGGATGTGGGAGGAAATCACATCTAGTGTTTCACATCTACTAAAGTAATTAAAGTATGTGAAAGTGGGAAAATGTATTTTATTGGAGTTTTCCAGGCAGTATCCATATCATTATCTTCATAAAAATGTCCAGTTGGTCACACATAGTTTATGGTAAATGATTCATTTATTCTGGAAAACCTTTCAGTCAGAAACATTTATTTTTTACTTTAACTTTTTTAAAGCCTCTGTTGTGAGCAGACATTAGTAGGCAACTTGCAATCTATGCCAAAACTGAATTAATGTGTTGGTTTTGTTTTGTTTTGTTTTTTTTTCTGTTGATAAATTTCCAAATCCCAAGACCCTATTTGTCTTAATTCACTTTTGTAAACAGTGAGCATAGTACCTGTTCTGATGCTCAGGCTATAGAATGTTACATAAGGAAATGCATATGAACATTTTGCTATATAAAGTTTTGTCATCTTTAGGAGACAAGTGATTGTCCAGTCTTTGTGTGTATATGTATTAAAAAAAAAAATTTGTGTAAAATGTCTTAATTCTTGGATTTATTATTATTTTGGCATTATTAAAAGGGAGGCTAACCCATTTTTTGGAACAATCTTACAGAGAATGTGGTTTAAATGTTAATTGTTTTTTAACTCTACATTACGTGATTCATTAACATTAATATTTAATAGAGTCAAAAGATAAATGCTAGTGTTTACTTCTAAAAAAGGCAAAGATGCTGCAGGACAGCATTTAGCTTTGCTGTGCTTTAGAAGTTATTACTGAGGAAAATATTCATGCTGCAATTGTACAAGTATTCCTTTATTTCCCCTTGCCCCTCCCAAAATATCTTCATTCTCTCATTCCTTATTCCTAAAAACAAGCCATAGGGTACTATTGGGGACACTGATTAAATATTCTGCACTGTAATTTATGCAAAAGCAAATCCCAACAGGAATCAAGGACTCCAAAAATCTGTTGTGAAATAATTATCCTGAATGACATTGTAGAAATGGTCCATGAGGATGTTGTCAATAATACATTACATAAAATCTGTTTGAAATAAACCTTGAAAATTACATGATATTCATGGGAACCTGAAAGAATTATCAGTAAACAAATTTAATCAACTTGATGTTATGCATACCACTCAACCTCTTATTATCTGATCATCTAGGTTTTAGAATGCTATAGGGAATTGAATGACAGTTAATACTAAGATAGAGCTGTAGGAGCTCATACGGTGGCTGCAGGACTACCCAATTCTCTTAATTTTTGGCTCATATCTCTTTGTTTGCATTCATTTCTTGCTGCCACAGAATTTTCAGTGACACCCACTGATGGTGACCTGGTTGGTTGTTTTTGCAGCCATTCCCTTAACAAGAAGGCAGTTGTTAACAAAGAATGAATCTGCTTGACAATTAAATAATTCTAATTCTTCCCACATGCTGTGAAAAGGCTATACCAATGTTTAGACATTTCTTCTTGTGATAACCACACTGCATTGTGACAATGGAAGCCAAACCACAAAATCAAGTGCAGTATAAACTACACATTAAATCACATATAGATTTATTGATGCTTGTCCTGGTTTTGCAAGTACTTTTAGCAAGATGTGTTCTACTAGTTTTTGGGGGTCTTGAAACAGTTTTTTCTTATGATTAAGATTACCACAAAATCTACAGACTGTCTTGTACTTGTAAGAGTAGTGACATAAACTTTTGAAAGAATATTTTTCTTGATGGCAGGGTTGTGAAGGAACTTAGAATGGAGAGAAATACCTTTTTCTGTAACGTTTATCTGTTGAAGCAAGATAGTGTATGTTGAACAGGATACCTGTCCATATTACATTTCATTGTGTACCAGTCTGGACAAATATTGATTGGGGGTGGGCAGGGGAGGAAATGGGCTTTACAAACTTTTCTGTCAGATCTTATATACAGTTCCACATTCTCATTTTCCAAGTTCAATGGTTTTACCTTTTCATGACCTTAGCTAAGCCATGGAAACTTAAAATGAAAATTAATTACTTGAGCAGAGTATATATTTTTCTGTCCTTATTATAAGAACACTAAAAAAAAAAAAAGGCATTTTATTAATTTTAAAAAAATATTACTTCAGGCTGGAAAGAATTGAAATTGTGGGACAGAAGATAACTTTTATTACCAAGATAAAATGCTTTAACCCTTCTCTCTGAGGGAAGATGACAGAGGCCAGCCAGCTGGTATCAGGAGGAGACACCATACTGTAGTTGTCTAGTTAAAATTATGTCTTTGCTTAAGCGAGTGAGATTCATATTAACAGAGAGAGTATTTAGTGTAGGCCATTAAAGGTTTTGTTAATAAGACCTTCAATTTAATAAGTGGGGATGGGACTGCAAGAATTTAGGACTAGTCTAGTAATGAACTATCGTCAGAATAACTTGCTAGGTTTTAATAGATTATTTTGGATTCGTTTAGTATGGGCTCCTATCTCACCACCATTCAGCTTTTGTGGTGTACCGTTAATATCTGAACAGTTCCCTTGCTTAGGAAATTACAAAGTATAGAATTGTAAAGATAAAGCTATAGAAAAAAGACAAAACAGGCACCTTCCAATTCCTTTTACTGAATAATTTGATAAGGATATTTTGAATCACTTGATTTTTTTTCTCAGCCTGTATCTTGTTTGACAAGCTTAATTTAGGGGCATCTGCTCACACTGATTCTTATACTTAAATCCTGCAGTTGCTTGCTGTTTACATAAAACTATGATCTTCCCATTTTCCATTTGTGAACGTGATAAGCTCAGTTCACCTTCCATCTGGAGATTTCTGAAGAAAATGGTACTGGCCAAAGGCCTGAGATGTCTCGCCTCATATTCGCAGAATCACAGAATGGTAGGGGTTGGAAGGGACCTCTGGAGATCATCTAGTCCAACCCCCCTGCCAAAGCAGGTTCACCTAGAGCAAGTTTCACAGGAAAGCATCCAGGTGAGTTTTTAACATCTCCAGAGATGGAGGCTCCACAACCTCTCTGGGCAGCCTGTTCCAGTGCTCCATCACCCTTTGAGTCACTGGAATACTCCAACAGGCCTTTACTGATCTTATATAGTAAATCTGTATCTCTTTCTCAAGTTAACTTATAATTTTTTTTCATTAGTGTGAAGTGTAAAAGCTATAGTACTAATGACCTGTTTCTGCTCCCCGACCCTGCCCCCTTCACTAATGCTTCCATTTGTCCAAAGAATCTTGGATGTATAATGACTACAGAAAAACAGTATTATGCAATTGAAAAGGTTTCTACATGCAAATAGTAGGTCTCTTCCTGTGTTTTTTGTAACATTGGTCATTACAGGTGTTTCAGTCAGCTAGGTCTCTCGTCTTTGATACTCTCTGATGTTTACTGTGTTTCTCCATTTAAATAATCCAAAGAAACCTTTTAGTGTATGGTTGTTAGTCAAATAATTTTCTGAAATCAATAGAGTTTTAGTAGATGAACTTTAGAGCATTTCATCCTTTAAATATGTACTTTCATACAAACAGGATTTTACATCGCTGTGTAATGTCAGATTTCTTATGTTACCTTCAGAATATTTTGTTCAACGTAATGCAATACAAACCAAGACTGGAATACATCTAGCTATGAAAGGGTGGAGTCAGGTGAAGGCAGTTGGATGTCATGACACATTAATAGTGCAGGTAGCCTGCTAACTAAGCTGATAAAACCCTGCTCTCCTGTGTGGTTTGACATTATCTGACACTAGCAGTTGTTTCTTTCAGCTCTTGAAAAAGTAGTGGTCAGGAAAAAAAAGTTATTTGGTATATTTACTGACAGTCCTGTTCATAGGTATTCCTGAACAGTTGGGCAAGGAAAAACTGAACCCTTACTGAAATTGATATACAGACAAGTGAATAGGAGACTGAAAAAATGACATGATACACAATGCAGATTCCAGCCTCTGCCTCCTCACATAGCTAGTAGTATAAATACAGATTCGGTATCCTCTTTATATTTCTGCAACAAACTCAAACTAGACTATTAAATAATTCAATTTTCCCATTCTGGCAGTTAAAATTTTAATATGAATCCAAAAGCCTCTGTATCTGACAGTCAACATACAGCTTGGCTCCTGGCTTTCCCACACAGGTGGTGTTCTAACAAGGCTGAAGCAAACCAGCATTCTAGGTATTTTTTTCATTATTTCATGTCCTGTAGAGGAACTGTAACCCACTTGAGAATGGATTCACTTAATGAACAGAGGAATAACAAGCACAAAATATGTGTGAGAAAAGATGATCAATTTGGATAAATATAATTCAGTGAAGTTTTGTAGTAATCTAAATCAGTGAAGAATGGTTAATCTGGTCAATGAACTTTTTGTAAACTACCTAAATTAACTATGCTATCTCATGTATCTTGAATAGATTTTTTTTAAAAAATACTATATTGACAGAGAAAATAGATGATGCTTCTTACTTTTTCACACAAATAGGACAAACAGACTTTAATCTGAAATAAGATCTCAGAGGACCATTTAACCAAGCTGATCCATGTAAAGTGCTTAAAACTGACACCCTACCTATTAGATACTGTTCAGAATTATCTCGTCCTGTGATTAACCTTTGTCTTGTCTAGAATTGTTAGAACACACAAATCTTAGACTAGATATTCAAACTTTCTTCTCTGACATTAGTTTTCTTGTCTGAGACACTTTTTCTTGCTTTATTAGCTTTGTGAAATTAATAAGACTTGTCAACTCTTTCACAAGAGTAAATTAGCAGAACTACTTTGCAAGGTCATGGTTCACTATAACGTGAAACCCAAGAACGTGACATTTTTACCGCAGTGTATGTGAAATGTAAAATACCTTAAAAGTTTGTTTTGTTATGGGAGGGGAGTGAAAATGCTGTACTGAGCAGAACAGTGTCATTGTGTAATTTAAAAAAATTAATCTTTTCCCTCTTTTCTTGG
The DNA here is from genome assembly GCA_907165065.1 of Caprimulgus europaeus. The sequence goes on from OU015529.1 coordinate 26,811,718, forward strand.
GTTAGAAATAATGTTTTCCTCATCTCCTTTAGTGTATGCTTACTAAGTATGCATTTTGCCATGCCTTGAAAAGGGAGCAGAAGAAGTTCAGATACTCACAGGTGTTATATTTTTCAGTTTTTCTGGACTCAACGTAGCCCTTTTGTCTCCCAGTCTCTGTCACTGTCAATTGGTCTTCCTGCTTTGTTACCTTCTGTTTGATATCCTGAAGCTTCCTCCTTTCTTAAAACTGTCATTAGTCTTTCCTGTGATTTCTCTCTCACCTTCCCTTTGGGAAATAACTGAATCCAGCAATAAGTCTTCTGAGTGAATATGTCAGGTTTTCAAGGTGTATCTGTCACTACCTTCAATATAATTTGAGTACAAGGTCTTTGGTCACCTTGGATTTTTATTTCTCTCTTCTGTGGCTTTTCTAATTACTATTGTCAGGATTGTCCTCAGCTGAATAACGAGTAACTCGGTTTTGGATGTCCTGGGTTGCCTTAGCATCAGAAGGGCTGTAAGCTTGATGTATTCACTGAACAGTTACCAGCCTGTTCAAATCCTTGCAGACCTGCCCTGCTCATCTTTGGATCTGAGAGCTCACCAACACATCAAGTGAGGCCCTGTCCCATGGGCTTTTGAGGGCAAGCTTCTGTTATGGCTGAAGTCTGATTGCAAGCCTGGAGTATGAAGGATGAGTAAATCTGCTTTCTGAGAAGTCAAGCTTACAGGCTGTGAGATAGTGCCATGGTTTGGGGATATGATTGGAGCTCATATAGTGTAGCAGATTTGCTTGTTGCTTATCTAGTTTTATGCATTTGTCCATAAATGTTTGTTCTTGTTTTAATCTCATAAAATTACATATAAAATTGGAACTGACTTCATGCTTTATCCCTGTATCAGACCTATTTTATTAGTCTTTTGATGACTAACTGAAACCTATTGCTTTAATCATGACTTAGCCAGTGAAAGTGTAGTTCATTTCATGCAATTTACTTGAGACTCCAAAATAAAAGTAATATTCAGGCAGCTATAATTCATCCATTCCAGTAAAACTGTGGTAATGGAGCTTATTGATGCAGGCTTAAACTATTCAGCAAATCCTTCTTATTAGCAGACCTTTGAACAACGGCAAACCAAAATGTACGTAAATTTGTTGGAAAAAATACCCACAGTTACTCAACTGCTTCTACAGCAGCCTGTAATGTTTCTCTAGAATTGTTCGTTATTGTTTATTCTGCTTGCTGGTCCAAATGGCTAAAGTCATGGTGTTGACTATGTTCTTTAAAATAACTGTTGCAGTCCAGCTGTGAGGTGACTACATCTGAACAGTGGCGAAGGAAAAAAAAAAAAAAAAAGGATTTTGTATATACATATACACACGTGTGTGTGCGTGCATGCATACTGAATGTCTGCAGTAAGCTTGGACGTCTGAATGTTAGGCTACATTCACACATTTAGGTAATAAATACATATATAACACACTTGGACAGACTCACACAGAACCTAGCCCTATAAGCACTTACTAATGATTCAGTTTATCAGTGAAATTAATGTGAGGAAAAATCACATGATAATAGAAAAAAAAAAAAAAAAAAAAGAAGCTTGTGTATGGAGACTTCCAGCATCAGTCCATGAGTTTCCAGGAAACACACAAGGATTTTTTTAGGTATGCTGTGCAAGGGGAAGTCAGTGCAGCCTGTAGTAATAAGTGCAACAATTGTCTATAGTCCTATCTTTGAAACAACGTTGGTTTTACCTCATATATGTACATTTGTAGTTAAAAGCAGCCACAGATAGAATGAGAACATCCCACTTCTTCCACTTTATTTTGTGATGACTGTTGTCTGATAAATCAGAAGTAGATGCCTTGACTGTTGAAGTCATCTGAATTTGTGGACAGACGGCAGAATTAATACAGCAAAGCTTGCATATTTTACTCCTGGTACACTTGGATCTTTTATAAAAACAATATTTACTGTGTCAGTTGTATCATTTTGCATTTTAATAAGACATGGTTGAAACACATAGATGCTGCAACCAAATACAAAAACAATCTCTAGCTTTTTCATTCTCTGTGAGAGTACTTTGGGGATGAGAGTTAAGTTCTCATTCAAAACTGGACTACTGTACATGGATTTATAGTCCTGTGTCAGAATGGAATGGAGATAATGTTTTGCTCTAGGAGAAAATAATTTACTAGTAGATTCAAGTGTTACTTCAGCAGAATATGACAGTATTGGATGTGGCAATATGATGGTATTGTTTTATTGGCAATTAGACTCCAAACTGGCAGGGATGTTTGAATATAAGCCTCAATTATGGGACCATGGTGCTTCAATGCCATCTGTCAAGAGTTTTGCTCCTTATGTCACAACATGTGTACCTTTTGGAGAAAAAAATGATTGAATAGAAGGAGTGAAGAGGTAAAGCACACCAAACTGTACTCCCATTTTTAACAAATATTGTTATTTATGGAGTTTGTGGTACAAACCAAGTTATATTTGCAAAACCACACAAGTTGCAAGGTTTCCTGGTTCATGTGATATATTGTGAAGATAAGAAGTATATACTGCCCGAGATTTTTTTTGATCTGAAAATGCTTGTGAAACCTGATACAATGCATGTGTAGAAATGTGTCCATAATTCCTCTGAATTATTTGCTGTTGTAAATAATGTCTTGTAAATGAAACAATCCTGCCAGTATCGGGATTTTACGGATTACTTTAGAACTCCTTGCAAGGGTTTGGCCAGTTGCCCGGTTAGGTAATTGTATTATGATTATTTATGATCACTTTATGTTCTTGATTATTATTTTATGTAGTTGAGAAATTTGCTACCATCTGAACTTTTAGTAATTATTATTTTTCCACAAATATTTTCCACAAATACCCGGTTAGGTAATTGTATTATGATTATTTATGATCACTTTATGTTCTTGATTATTATTTTATGTAGTTGAGAAATTTGCTACCATCTGAACTTTTAGTAATTATTATTTTTCCACAAATAGGTAGTACTTGAATTCCGAGCCAACTCTAGGACGCTTTTGGGCTACTGGCTAAACAAATTCAACAGTGAACTTGCTAAGATGAGGTGAAACAGGTGGAAGCGTTGCAACAGCTAAGAAGGTGGGTGCAGACATGCAGCATGTCTTGCCTCTAATTCCAGATCCCAGCACTGAGGTGAAATCTCCAGGGAGCTAAACCTTAACCTCAGCACTTGTAAACAGCATTTATGCCAGATGTATATTAGTATGATAAAATGAAAACAAAAGTAATGTTGCCTAAAAATTAGAACTCTGAGCTTAGGGGCAAAATAAATGTGTTGAAAGAAGAACCTGTTGTAGTGGCTAGAGATGGTATGAGTCTGGTTCTTAGATCTGCAACTCTGTCCTTAACTTAATAGTTTCCAAATGATCTTTCAAGCTTGTTTTTTTCTTCTACAGAACCAAAAGCAGGCACAGATTTTGTCCAGTCTTAATTAAACACCAAAAGCTGAGGGCTCAGTGTCTGATGGTGGTGGTGATGAAGCTTTTGCTTTATCCAGGTTCTAATTCTCATTTCTCTCCTAAAGAGAGGAAAGAGATACTTAGTTGTGTACCTTGGAAAGATGTCATATAAGGAAGTAATCACCAGCATACTGTGAGATACTATCTCTAAAGCACTTTGAGTCACTGTAGAAGTATGTGATTGGGTGGTATTTTTATTATCTAGCTTGCTGTTCTATATGAAAGATATCTCTGTATATAATGTCTGTTATATGTTCAAATACACACAGACACACATGATGTCTGAATATATGTTTATACTAATACATTTGAGCTGTTAGTTATGGTAAATACTGTTCTTAATAAAATTAAAATCAGGCTGCATAATTAGTAGGTTTTGCTAAGGTTTTGTCCACAATGGGGTCAGGATTGACAAATATTGGGGGTGAAACTGCCATAATGATTTAAATCTTTCTTTGAATTTCAGTATTACATAGCTTCTCCAGACTGTTTCTCTCTTCCTGAAGATAAACTGTAATTTAGATTCCTTGGCTATGCCTTTGGGTGAAAGATATAAGTTAGAGTACATGTTACAATTTTAAAATAGAGTAGGTCAAGAGTAATTCTGAAGGCTTTCAAATGAAAATACTCTCTAGAGAAAACAGTGGTTGGGTGGAAGAAAATCTAGATCCCTAGTGTTTGTTGCTCAGCTGTTTGTACTTGGAACAATAACCCCACTGATCTGCGTTGCTTCTTTTCTTTCTCTGCTAGTTAGCACTAAGTGGATTTTTTCTTTGTTTTAAGAAGTAGTCTAGAGACTGCAGAACAGAGCCAGCAACACTATAGCTTCAGTCAGAAGCCCTGTAGGGAAAGAATTTGCTAGAGCAAAACTGAAGTGAAGGTTGGATCAGGTTTTACACAGACTCAGGTAAAGCTTGTGTGTTAAAATAAGGAAATGAGATGGAGGGAGAGGAATCAGCAACAAGAAGACAACTCAACAAAGAGAATATAGGAAGCGCAGGTAAATCTTAGAATCATAGAATGGTTTGGGTTGGAAGGGACCTTAAAGATCATCTAGCTGCAACGCCCCTGCCATCAGCAGGGACACCTTCCACTAGACCAGGTTGCTCAAAGCCTCATCCAACCTGGCCTTGAACACTTCCAGGGAGGGGGCATCCACAACTTCCTTGGGCAGCCTGTTCCAGTGTCTCACCAGCCTCACAGGAAATAATTTTTTTCTAATATCTAATCTAAACCTATCTTCTTCCATTTTAAAGCCATTTCCCCTTGTCCTGTCATTAACTGCCCTTGTGAAAAGTCCTTCCCCAGCTTTCCTGTAGGCCCCCTCCAGGTGTTGGAAGGTCGCTATAAGATCTCCCCAGAGTCGTCTCTTCTCGAGGCTGAACAGCCCCAACTCTCTCAGCCTGTCCTCGTAGGAGAGGTGCTCCAGCCCTTGGATCATCCTCGTGGCCCTTTTCTGGACTCGTTCTAACTGGTCCATGTCTTTCTTGTGTTGGGGGCTCCAGAACTGGACACAGTACTCCAGGTGGGGCCTTACGAGAGCAGAGTACAGAGGGAGAATCACCTCCCTCGACCTGCTGGCCACGCTTCTCTTGATGCAGCCCAGGATACGGTTTGCCTTCTGGGCAGAAAGTTAGTTATAAATAAGGAAACTGCTTTAGGAGGAGTGGAAAGGTGAATAAGAAGAGCTTAATAATGATTGGATTTTTTTGTTTGTTTTAAAATTAAAAATACAAATATATTTATTGATGGGTGTGTTGGGGGGGAGGGTGGTGGGGGGTGTGAATAGAAATGGTGAGTTCTGTCTTTGGCTTCCAAAACAGCTTGTTACCTCATTTTATTTGCTTAACTTTGACATTGGTATCACATTTTTTGACTATTTCCCACAATGCATCAAGCTCCTGACTAGCCTGTTGCTAGAAATATTTCAAGATTTCTTCTGTTTCCCACTAGGTGTAAGAGTTTGCTATGCATTTACCTTCAGAATATCTCAGAAACACTTGCTTTTGAAATAATATTCTCCACTTCCCATGATTTGCTCTAGAGGAAAGATGTTTATTAATCTAGCAGTGCCTTGGGAATCGTGGGTGGGCCCCAGCACAGAGCATGTGCATGTCCAGGGACCTGAATGATCTCACTGAAGTTGGCAAGACTATTCTGATGCTTAAAACTTTTGGGGTGCTGCAGTATCTAGTTCAGCATCTTGCTGACCTGGCATCCTGATGTATTCCCACAAATTGTTCTGGTTCACTGGACTAAGAAAATTATAAGGTGAATAGTAAGTTAGAGAGTTGTCTTGTATCTTGGAATTGTCATTGTATAGAACAATGTTATGGGAGGAATAAATTCCTTATGAAAAGGCTACTAACATTGCTAAAGGGTCAGAAGTCTGTAATACCTAAGAAAATGAATTGGTTAAACAAGAAATGACAGCTGAAGTTTACTCTTGCCTCTGAAAGGTCAGGTTTGATGCCTACTATTACCAACTGCTCTGGCTTATTTTATGATATAATCTATGTTTACATATTTTTCTTCAGACTTGATTAAAAAGGCTGAATGTCTGAACTTTCCAGGTAAACAGAGGTTTTCCAATCCTAATATTTCAGAAAAATAGTGCAAAAAAAAAAAAAAAAGGCATGCTAAAAGCTGAGATGTAAGCTGACAAATCAAACCACAACTTTTTTGTTTGTTTGTTTTTTAAATTGGTCTTGGAAATTTTTTATTTTGATGCTGATTTAAGATTTTGATTTGTGGGATGTCACTGAAGATCTTGCCTGGTGTTATAAAAAGAAGAACATGAATTTGATTTCAGAATTGGTGTGCACTACAACTTGGTGGAAAATTCTTCAGTTGCTTGTCTACTGGTTATCCATAGATGGGTCAGTCTGTCCCCATATCTGTTCTGCATAAAATTTTCAAGAGGTCCTGGAGTTGACAAAAGACTGAAGAAATTAAGTGAAAAAGGCCCATAATTTCTGTCATAACACACTTTTTTTTTTTTCATCCCCCCAGCCAGCCGGTCTGGCAACACTGAATTTCCTGGTTTAGAACCATGATGGAATTGCCGTCCGTGTTGCTGGTAAATACATTGTTCCTCAGGACCAAGAGCTTGTGGTCAATTATGATTGTGAAATTCCCCTTATAGCTTTTGTAGATAATTTATATGTGGCATATAAATACTAGTCAGTCATTAATCCAAATATTTGCATTCCACTGCAAATTTTCTACACAAACTTGTACTGAGAAACTGTGAATGTCATATTACTCAGTATGTTATGAAACATCCTCTTTTTGAAGTCTCTGTTGCTAAATTGCTACAAGTAAAAAGTCAGACAATGTATAGATTTAAATAAAATGTGAAAATATGTCAAAATGTTACAAGGGTACAGAAGACGCTGACTTTTTCCTTCACTTTGCATCTGTACTACCAGAGAGGGTGGTTCAGTGCTGCTGCCCAGCAACCAGATGGGACAGGAGCCATAGCTGAGCTGCCAACCTAATCCACATCTTCAAGGCAAATCTCAGATTTGCTTACTGTCTTGAAACTTGTACTCTAGCAGTGCTAAAAGAAGCTATAAGTCAATAATTGCAGACAAAGTGTCTTCTGTATTCAGGCTACACCTAACTGAAGCCTAATATTGACTTTCAGCATAGTTCACTCTGTCCTGAAGTAACATTTTTGCCACTCAAGTGATCAAAGGCCAAGTGGTTTTTCTGTGAGCGCTAGAGGTTTTTGCCACTTGGTATAGCAAGGAAGATGGTAAAACCTGGGGGTGGGTATTAAGATAAAGAAAGGAAAAGCTCCAAGTAGCTCTTGACAGATGGTGCTTGAAAATGAGTATCTCTTTGGCACCACGAATGCTCCCTCGGGGCTTCTTCATTCGCTGACTTTCTCTTTCTTTTTTCCCTTCACTTGCTCCTTGACACTTCCCTTCATTTGCTGTAATTTAAATGAAAGCACAGAAAAGGCATATTTGTTTTTAATATGTAAAGAGCTACTCCTGGGTTTGAAGCAGCCATTTAACATGCAGGATAAGTGAAAAGAGAAATGGAGGCTGGGGCTGCTGGCTGTCAGTTCCTGCCACAGCAGTTGCTGCCGTTGCTTGGCTGCTATCAAAAATTCATCAGGGGGGAAGTCGCTGCTTTGCAGACAAAAATAACAGATGGTCGTTCATGTTTGCCTTACTCTGGGGGCCTTGCCACAACGCATGAGGTCCAAGAGAATTTGCATTACTGGGGGTGGTTGCTTTTTGTGTGTCTGTTCATGCATATTTGAACAGATTTTTTGTTTTTTGGATTTTATAAACTTGCTAATGAATTTAATGATGAACCCATAGATTTCCTGAGATGCTTACGGGATGTGTTGGTTTTGAAGTGAGTTTTAATTAAATTTTCCAGCACTCATCCACAATTTAACACTGTTCTGTTGCAAAACAAGCTTCTTGCCACAGGTGGCAGGGCATGGATGTGACTCAGGAAAAAAGCTTTCCCTGCTGCCAACCAAAATAAACATGGTTCATTTTTGGAAAAAATACTCGTCACATTTTTTGTCTTCAGCAAACTAAATACCATGTAGGCAAAATAAATATCTGTTTCAGTTGAAGCTAAATAGAGCAGAATAAAATAATTAGGTTTTGAAATATTTTATTTTTATGTCTTTTAAGTTAAACTTAAAACTTTTTTCCTTAAAACTAATTGGTCTTAACTTTACAGAGGTGTTCTGTTACTTAAAACTTAGCATCAGACTCCTCAAAATCAGGTGCCTCTCAAATACTGTGTATGGCTGAGAAATGTGACCTTTAGCCTTTTTGAATTAATTATTTTAATGTTATGGTTTCCTGTTAACAATGCTTCATTTGGTATTCAGACTTCTTATATAACTTACATTCATTGATAGCTCATAATGAATATATCTGAATAACTGGTATTGCAAAGAAGCAAAACTATTAATGATGTGATCCACACCTACTTTTCTCACTGTATTAACAGTTTTCTTTTAGAAACTTTAAATTTCTTTTCATGTCATAGGAGAGTTACCATTTTAATTAACAACTTTTATTTCTTGCATGAAGAAAACTTGCACTTGCCAGGATGCCCTGTGAGCTCTTGTTAGACTTTTGCTATAAAAACATTGAAATGATGATTTGTGTCCAGTGGGACATGGGGAACTTGTGAATTGTTCCACACTAGTGATGAAATTCACAAATCTTAGCAATAGTACTCAGTGACATCATGGGTTTGGTTTTACTCTTTCCTTACGTCTACTTGTATGTGACTCCAGCAGACAAAGGAACCATGAAACCTCTAAGAAAATCTCATGTGAAAATTATAATCCTCGGAATTATTTTTTTAAATGCTGTTGGTGATAGATTTGAATGGTATGTAAACATACTATATTAAACATAGTCTATATATATAATAAGTTTTTGGTTTTTCCTGAATGAACATTTAAAAGCACATGAGACTCAGTCTCTCAAGTGGAAAACTTCATAACTTTCTGATTCGTAGCTCACTGAACCTTTTTTCCTCCAGTAAGAATATTTTCATGGAGATATTTTTCCCTTCCTCATGATGTGCCATGTGATAGGATTGCTGAAATATGTGAAGCATGCATTATTTCTCTGGTACATGCAGGCTGCAGTTCTGAGATTTTTCATACAACTGAGCCTCTAGTAGGTGAATTATAGCTAGGAATGCTCCATACTGTTAAGGCAAGAGAAGGGTAATAAAAGAGGGTCTTCCAGCCAGAGAAGGTGTTTCCTAGACTTATTAGTAGACACTTTTTTATTGCTGGTCTCAGTTTTGACTTGCTGTTTTCCTCTGGACATGGAAACAAGAGGCATCCATAGGGTGCAGTTGCACTAAACTTACACTCTGCTACAAGTGCTTATGTTAAAGCTGTAGTTACAATTTGGTATTAAATTAAAACAGTTTTTTAATCTCTATTGCAATGTTACTCTGCTCATTTTCTGAAGATGTTGTTAAACCTTTGCATTACAAAATGAGGAGAGACTTTGATTTACTTTTTCTGTTAGGTTTAAAGATCAGTTTGTCCACCTCAGCTTCAGTGAAAACTTCTTGTCTGGAAAATGTTCCATAAGATCTGTACTGTAAGTATATTATTCTGCCTCTAAGAATAGTCTTTTCAAGTAGATTGAAAAAAAAATAAAAATATTTGAGTGCACATGTGAGTGTGCAGGTAATATGGAGTGAGTTTATACTGCAAAAAGTGTACTCTATTGTGGGAGGAAGGATGAGTTAATCTCAGATCTATAACCAGTCTATTTTTTTTGGCCCTACTGGGGTTCTCTCCAAGACAAAACAGTCATATATGTGTATCTGGTGAACTTCTGCTCACCATGCCAGTGATGCAAGTTTGGTATTCACATATAGGTGGATGTGGTAGTCTTGTATGGTACACATTTCATACCAAGATTGTGTGACCCAAGGCGATGATTCTTCTTGGTTGCTTTAACTTTGAAAGAACACAGAGTAAAAGCTGGTAATAAAACCCTATGCTAAAAATTTTGATTTGCTGCTATCAAAGAAGAGCAATGAGGCTCTAGCTTGCCAGGAGCCTATGGATCCTGATCCTGTCACCTGTCTGCTTTTAGAAACAATCACATTTGGCTGGGAATCATTCTGAGAAAGCTGTATGGGTAACTGAGTCTAAAATACCATACCCACATCTGATTGGGAGCTTTTAGTCTGATGTGATTTTCTTCTCCTCTTGAATGGCCCGTATGGCCTCAGCTGGCCACCGCTTCCTTCCTACCTGGCACAAGAGAAGGAGGCAAGATGTACATTGATAACTGGATGGTGGTCAGCTTGCTTGAATTTAGGAGTGAATTTCATGCTAATGCAGTGGCTATTCAAGCATAACTGAGAAGATGTAAATTGGGTTAGATTCTTTAGTATGGCTGACTGATTCTCAAGTGAATTTTGCTAGATGAACTGTGTAATCAAGTCATTGTATTATAAAGCTACAAAATGTGTATTCCATGTATAGATGTCTGGTAAATGAAAATTATTACTGTAATTTTGAGCTTGGTAGACCTTTTAATGTTAGAAGGAGAATGAGGCTGGCTGGCTGTAATGGTCATTGTGATAAAGGCACTGATAATCTTTCACTAAAAGACTTTAGCATTTATTTTTAGATACAGAGAAGCATGGTCAACTGGTAAAATGCATTTTGCTATGTTAGTCAAGTTTTTTGAACTCTATAAACAGATAACTTTATTGACACCACAAAATAACATTGTTGGCATCTTGTTTGCCCAGTGATGAAATTGTAGCTCTTCTTAACAATGCCGATAAACTTAGGATTTTTCTCAGTAATGCTTCTCAAAACCCTGATTCACACATAAATATGGGCAATTCCTAAAACCAATAAAAATATGACTAATAGTCAGACCAAGGCTTTGTAGCATCAGTGAGGTGCTGCTGAGCACAGTCTATATTTGATCAGAGATTTCAACTCTGTTAGCCTTTATTCCATGCAATTGTTTTTACAAGTCAAGTATATATCTAAAAACTTAAACACTTTAGATTCTAAACCATGAGAATTTGTGGTGCTTGGCTAAATAGGTTAGAAGGAAAAAGTTTTTGAGTGAGCTATTTAAAAGCTTGATATTTTGTCAAGGTTTTCCTGGAAAAATACTGTTTTCATTTTTATACGACCTTTTAAAAACTTTCCAAGCTCTTATACTGAAAAGAAAAATTTATTGATATCCTGAATCCCAGAAAAATTAATCTTTAATGTTGGAACTAATTTGATCCACATATGAAGATGTAATTAAAAAATAGGAAAGGAGAGTTTATGAAACTTTTGTTCTTTTCAACAACTTGATCTCCCTTTGCTCCACTGCATACAAGCACATGGTCTTGGTTTAGAATTCAGACATCCAGATTTCATGCCTCTTTTCTCATACAGCAAATTTTTGCTCCTTTGTGTGGAAACCTTCCAAGGAAATGCCTGGTTTTTGGAGGTGGTTTTGCCCTTAGAATACTGTTTTCTTTTTTTTTATTTTTTTTATTTGTACTCTGAGTGAAAGAAATACTAAAACCATCTGCACACAGATTATTCTTCTTTGTGCATCTCATCTTCCTTATCAAAGTAGCATTGGCTGTCTTACTGTTTGAATGTTTGTAGAGTGTTTTATGACCTTGAGCTGAGAGGATATTAAGTATAGTTTGGTGTAACTTGGCCATTTATAGTGTGGTTAAGAGGATAGTGTTTAGTGGTGACCTCCAAGAGTCTACAGCCATTTTTTTAATTACCTTTTTCTTCCCTACCCTGTGTAGAAGTTATTATCTTCAAAAACATACAAAACTCAGGGAAAAAAAAAATCCCCACCTGTGAAGAGTTATCAGGCATGCTGATAACATTTTCCTGGGAGTGATGTGTGCCCCCATAGTCTCCAGAGACTGAAGACCATGACCAATGTTTATGTCATTCTAGCAATGGTGTTGGCAGTACCATTTGTAGTTGCAATCTCTATAGGGACCCAAGTTTGACTAAAACTTTACTATTTTAAGAAAAAAAAGAGCTTTTCGTAATTGACAGACCAATTTAAAGAGTGTGATTTATGACTGTTGTGAGACAGACTTTCTATGTAACCTGAAGCACCTGTCACATACTAATTGGGAGTCCAGTGCTTATCCTAGGCGCTGCTTGGATACAGTATCTCTTCCCAAATGAATTTACAATCTAAGCTGTGACTCTGAACCAGTTTTGGTGAATTTAACTAGCTGGTCATAAATAGTAGGCTGGGAAGAATTAGAATATTTCCGATGATGCAGTATAAGAAAAGATTGTTTTCTTGCAACGTATCATGTTCTGTGCAAGGCAGCTTCTCCGTTTCAAGTTTAGTCTGACTTTCTCTGAGTGATGTATCATCTTTTTGTATCATCTCTGAAAATGTCATACGTGTTTGATCCAGTTGGAATCACTAACTTGGAAATTTTTAGTTAATGGCAGATGCTTTGTAAGAATACGAAGCCCTCCAAAAGGCAGAGAGGAAGTAAGTTCCCAGGCAGAAGAATGAACTCTTGTGGTTGTGATATGAAGGAAAGCTGTTGTATATATGGCAGCAAAGTTTGTGAAACGCAGACTAGCTAGAGACAAAACCATGGCCAGTTCAAACTGGGGATGTTTTCAGAGATATTTAAGGCTATGAAAGAACTCTTGAACAAGAATTATCTATAGATACAGTTACGTTAAGACTAGTTTTCATCTTGGTATGTTAAAGCTATACTGTAAAGTCTCGGGTGACAGCCGTGGGTAGGAGCAGGGATTTTTCCCCTTAAAAAGGGTTGGTAGCTTTTACATCTATTGTTCTTTTATTGGATGCAGAAGATAAGACCAGATTGAAGGTTATCTTGTAAGCACATACAAATAATATAATGCAAATAATTAAGCTAGCAGCTATGTATATTTACCTACAACGGTCTTGAAGCAGATCTGAGATCCTTAATATTATTTAAATATGAGAAGAAATTTATACACAGAGTATGAATTAAGACAGGTGTGTGCTGGGAAGAGGTGGGAACAGTCCAAGAATGTGCATCAGAACACAGATTTACTTGTGCTCAGGTTTGCCTGTAGCTGCCCACGTTTCTGCCTAGTCATTCTTTCAAAGGCGTTTGAATTGTCACTGTAAATTGGGTGAATGAGACTGCACTGTACCAATGTCACTTTGTCAGGCTTGTTATTGACAAAGCAATGCCTGCTCATGCGAAAACAAACCCTATTGCTTCTCCTTCACCCCAGACTACAGTAGATCCTCAGGTAGTAGAAGCTGTCGTCTGTAATGTTGGTTTTGTATATGAGTGGATGGATGTTGAAGTCATTAGGATGTAAGGTCTTGCTAGTGGGAAAGGCTGATCAAACAGTAATGACAGACAAGGAAAATAAACAGTAACTGCAATCAACTATTGAATGCTATAGGAACAAACCTATTTACCACAGGAATAAAGTATTCCTTTCTATGACAAATGGTTTAAATTGCTTTGAACTAGATGTATGCTGCCTGGTGTGCTGTCACAAGGCTATGCAGAAGCTGTTAGAAAACCTAAATTAGAAAATCTATGACAACATGTAAATTCTAAAATCTCTACTAAATGTTGGAGATCACTCCCAGACATTCTGTGCAGTAAATCAAGACTGAAGCAACAAAGCATCAGATTCTTGTCAAGCTGTCTTGATAAAATGGTTTTATCAAATTATCTTATGTTCACAATTGAATCTTGCAATAAAAACTCCAGACTGGGGCTCATGATCTTGTTTACTTCTTGACTGCACCATAAACTTCCTGCATGGCCTTGTGGGGGTTGCTCAACCCTCAGTTCTCTAGTGGTGAAAATACAACTATACTTGTCCTTCTGTTCCCCATATTGTCTATGATTGCAGCTTCTTGAGTGGTCGTTATTTCCATAATTTTCCATTGGTTTTCTTATTCCACTTGCAGTTTATATGAAATGATGTAAAATAACTTTTTTTAAAAAAAACAAAATCATGTTATTCACCCATTTGTTTTTATAAGGATTTTTTAAAACTTATGTTGGTTTTCTGTTCCCCACCCCCAGCTTTGTATACCACAGTTTAAAGAAAAAAAAAAACAACAAAACCCAATAAAACCAAACAAATGTATTTGTCACAATGGTGTCATGTTGCAGGAAGTGGACTGTGTTTAGTTGAGCTCTTTATCTAAATTGAAGAAGTGTGTAATTCTCTCTGCTCTAAGTGCTGCAGCTAGCAGACTGTAGGAGTATATGAATAGGTTGTAGAGAGTGTGAACATGTTGATCTGTTCACAGAACTCAAATTGGGGAACACCAAATATTTGGGCATAGGAGAAGCCTTTAGTCTCTCTGCATTTGAAATTTCCAGCTCTATAATGCAATTTTTTCTCTCTTGAGGCTCTTATGAGAGGTGTTCAAGTGTTGGTTATAAAACATTCCAGGTTCAGGTACCACCTAGCACTATGTTCATCCATATATATGATATTGAGATGGTACTTGAGACACTATATTCTGAAAAGTTCACTTCCATTTATAATGTTTATAACCTGAATGTATGATGATGAGTGGATCTGGCAGGGATAGAGTTAAAAGCTTTAACTTGCTCTCTCTAGACCACCAGATGCTTTCAATGTTTCAATGTGCTAACAAGGATGGGTGGATTAGCAGGTGCTTCATGAAGGAAGGCTAATGAGGTTCATTGGCAATTGGGGATATGAGACAGCAGGGGAGGAGTAGGAGACATTGGGGTCTGGAAGACAGTGATGGTGGGGTTTCTGGCTGAATAAGACTGCCTAATCTATGCTGCAGCTGCCTTTTCTTTTTTTGTTCTATGACTAATAGAAACACTTTTTAATATATATTTCATTTGTATGCCACTGGTGATGAATACTGTGGAGTCTTTTCTCTTTGCTTGTGAACACTAGTGTCTGTGGATTAATTGTTTTGTCTTCTCTGGCCTGCAGTTCTTATGATTTCATTGCAGTTTTGTGTAATTGTATTGCCTGTGCTCATTCTGTATGTAGTGAGTTAGTAGCTTTGTCCTTAGAGAGATTGTGTCCTAAACTGCCAGTGACTCACCTTAATGGGGTGGACCACAGATGGTGCAAGGTTCCCTTCCAAAGTTCCTCTGCTCCAGCTGGGCTGCCAGGGTGAGTTAACCACATTAATTTGGTCAGTGCAGCTGGGTTGATTGTGATGGTAGCAGAGTTGGTGAAAAGCACTAAACAGAATAGCTCTACCTAATCCCTAACTCTTCAGGGTCTGCCCATCCTCTCCCTCAAGAGAGTAAAGTTTTAAAGCCTGTTTCATTTTTCAGAGTGTGGGTTTTTTTGTTTGTGGTTTTTTTTTTTGTTTGATTGGGGGTTGTTGGTTTTTTTTCTGGAATCAAATGGATTTTTTTCATTATTCCTCACCCATGTAAAAGCAGAAGGTCTTGCAAAGAATTGTGTATGTGCTTTATTTGTAGGCAGTAAGAAAATTTCATTCATTATAAGGTCATAAGATGTGCTGCTCAGAAATATTTGATATGAAGAAAGATCTACTGTCTGGTTTCTAGAATAAGTCTAGTATAGTTATGTTTGTTTAGACTATAAGAAGCACTGTCTTGAAAATCCTCTGATGTGTAAGAAGTTTTCAAATAGACAATGGTAGTAAAGGTGCGGTTTCTATCTAACTCGGTAATACATACTGTTCTTCTAATTTAAGTCCCATATTGGGACTAAATCAATTATAGCTTTCTACGTCTTCCAACCAATAGTGTTAAAACTACTGTATCCAAATGGTCATATTTGGTTACAAATGAATGGCACTTTATTGAAATTTTGAGGTTTAGAAAATAAGAAAGATGAAATGATCATTGCTAAAAGATAAAGAAAAAAGGTAGTAGGTAAACCCAAGAGTAGGACTTCCCACACCTTTTTCTGCAAAACACTAGCAGTATAAACAGCTAATGTGTGTATGTATATTCCCTTATTTTCGCTAGAAACCTGCCTGGTGGTTCTCCATTTCTCTGTTCAAGACACTGTGCAAATTGAGCAGATCTTGAGCATCAGTGGGCCAGTTGGCAAGTCTTATAGTATTCACAACTTCTTCTTTTCCAGTTTGGGATGTGTCAGATGACTAATTTTTTTGATTCAGATAGACATTTAAGAAGTCTTCTAGGAAAAAATAATATATAGATCAAACTTGTCTTTAAATTGGTTCCTCAGGCTGAGGTGTAGGAATAAGAAGTGTTATCAGGCTTCCTAGTTACTGTTGAGAATCTATAAGGTCCTCAGTTTATTTGGAAGTATTGGTTGTATTTCAGGGCATTCTGGTCTGGTGATGGAGTTAAGGTGGGCAGTTATCTAGACTAGGATTTAATTCAATACAGGTAGCTGCTTCTGGGCTGGAGTTTATCTCGGGTTTTTCAGATTCCTAAGATGACCCAAAAAGATGGGAGTTACCAGTATAAGAGGAATCAAGATGACATGTGTGACCCAGCTGGTTCATGTGACTTGTGCCTTTGTGCAGTATGGCAAGAAATGCATGAATATAGAAACTATGTTGACAGACAAGATGGATGATGCTAATGAAAAGTGGCAGTTCCACATCTCCAGTGCCAAGTGCATTACTGAATAACTCAGTCCTTTGCACTGTACACTTCATTTCAGTTTCTCTTGGAAAGGGATTTATTAGTTGGCACAGTAATTCTTGTATTGTCCTCTTCACAGCTTGGCCATAGGAACGCAATAAGGTGTGCTTGGGAGCAAAAAAGATTTATAGGAGACAAAAGCTACCTTGTGCTCAATCTATTGTAGAGTCTATGATGGATCCTAGGAGCTACTGTAGTTTACAACTAAGAAGGGAAAAAGTGAGAATGCTTCTTCAAATCAACACCTCACATGGCAGTACTTATTAATGCACATTACTTGGCACATACATTCTTGTAAGGAGAAGGGTTTGGTTTTTTTTTTTTTTAGACTGTCAATAATCTTCTATCCCCAGCAGTTTTTCTTGGCATTATGTATTGCCATGAGCTCAACATGCCACCCAGCTGACTCTTCTGTAGCCTTCAGATTTTGCAGTAAATTTGGGCCAATTAACAAAGGAACACAAGTGTCTGAATAAAAAAGAAAAGAACCCCAAACAAACCAAAACAAAAATCCAACACCACCCACCCCCCCACCCCCCCCAAAAAAAAAAAAAAAAAAAAACCAAACACCCCAAAACCAAACCAAAACAAAAAGATCCAAAACCCTACTAAGTCTTTTGAAGCACAGTTGACAGCAGTTGACAGTTTAAATTTACTGGCCTCCAACTTCGGAAAAAGCATATCTCCCACAATGGAAAGCTTTCTCATGCAGGAAATCTTAAGACCTATCAAGTCCTTCTTCCAGATGCTGAGCATCTATGGGAAGTACACTAGGGTTTTTTTCTGTTCAAGGCAGCTTAATGAGATCCTTTGGTATCAAGAAAGAAAACAGGGCTTGTGTTAAAGGTCACAGCTTGAGTTCTTCCTCTGCTGCTGCCACAGCCTCCTTAATGTGTAGCAAATCATGGAACTCTTTTTGTGCCATCTTGTACTTCACAGGGGGCTTTTGTGAGGAGCATATTTACTTAACTGTATTACAGAAGAACAGTCTGTTTCTTTAGATGGTGGTGGTGCATTGCTGTTTTGCAAAGTAATCTCAAGCTGTAGTGGGAAGAGACTGGTCGCAAGCACGATGAACTGCTTCCCTGATTGTGCTGGGAAGTCTCACAGTATTTATGTAGATTTCCCCAAAGTTATTTAAGTTGTGGGCATGTCTTGATGCTTCAATACCTGATAACATGGGAGCAGTGATCTTTCCTTCCCATTGTGAAGTTCTTACTAATATTTTTGAAGCACTTTGAGAGCCACACAATGATAAGTATGTTTACTTGTTGGTTTATCTCATTTAAAAATAATACTCATCTCTTTTTTGTTCCAGAAATGATTTTGTTATTTATTCTGTTAATGCTTTAATTTTCTTCAGTAGAAGAGAGGTGAGAGCCTAGGCTGTATATAGTTTCTGTTTCCTTAGAAGAGAAAGGGGAGAATTTACAGTGATGGTACTGTTGTCCTGAAGTGACAGACTTCATAAGCTATAAAAGAGGTCTTTGGGTTCTCTTTAGTCTGTATTTGAAAATCTACACACGTTTCTCGAACAAGTCATTGAAATCTTGCAGACTACTTGCAAAACAGAAGTAGTACTAGGTGGATTTGTACCCTGGGCAACAACAGCCTGCAGGTTTGTATAGCCTTGTGAGTAACTCAACATGAGCTTCTACTGCAATGCTATTCTAACTGGGTTAGTAAGGCTACTGTTTTCTTTGTCAGTAGTGATAGGCTGTTAGATGCAAGATATAGCCTTGTGTTCTGCTAATGACAGCATTTTATGTATAAGTTACTTCAATTACTTTGATGGATAAACAACATCAGTACCCAGATCATTTCCAGCATTTTTTCCTATTCCTGACTTTTCAGATGACTCCATACATCCATCTTTGAGGGTGTTCCTCTCTGACTTTGTTCAGTAAACTAGTTAGGAGATTAAATGGAGTTACCCAGGGGTTGCATTCAATCATCTGTTCAAGTAGATCCCTGGCTCACTGAGTTGCTCTTTGGTTATTCAGGGGGGTTTTTTGTGTGTGTGCTTGTTTTTTTACTTTCAGATATTTTTTATTTTTATTTTCATTTTTTTTTTTCCTCATAATGGGGAGCTTTTTACACCAGATGTTCTCATGTCTTCCCATACTGTTACAGAACTCAGAGGGAACTATATGGTAACAAATAAAAGGAAGT
This sequence comes from Caprimulgus europaeus, assembly GCA_907165065.1. The sequence goes on from OU015529.1 coordinate 26,830,538, forward strand.
TGAGGCAGCACATGAAATGACTGTAAGGACTTATGAGATACAGAAGCACAGGAATAAAGGGAACAAGATTTCCCCACAGGTAGATGGAAAATGACTGGGGACTGGGGAGGAGGGTTATAGTACTCAACTATAATCCTCAGCTGGACTCCTTAGAGTCAAGATCAGAGTAGTGCCCCTCATGCAGGAAAGCACTTCATTTTAAGTCTCATTATATTCAATTGCTGCTGGCTGCAGAGGAGAGCAGAGGTAACCCGCCAGCTTTGACTGAGCGCGCTCAGGTATTAGAAGCAATTGAGACAAAGAAGCATAGCACATTATCTGACCTGCTGAGAGCAACCTTGTTTCTCCTACTAAACTGGTACACAGTTTCTTAAATGCAAGCTTGTGTTTCCCCACTCTAGGGCAGTTGGTAGTTTAGACTAATCCTCAAGCACATGCTTAAGTACTTACCTACATGAGGGACAAACAGCGTGATAAACAGTAAAGAAGAAAAGACAGTACTCTAGAGCAGTTGACATCACATGGTGACCTGTGTCTGTGCAAATAACTCTGGCTTTTACACTGCTGGCAAGGTCAGCCATCTAGAGTTATCTAATCTGTGGTTACTGAATTGGGAGTTGTATCCTGTACAGCAGAGTTTCTGCAGTCTCTGTAATGCATTAGTGACTTGGTGTGAACTCTTAAGTGCGCTGCAATGGCAAAAAGTCTAGTGTGAACCTTGGACAGGTGAACAGGGGACAATAGCAATTAGGAATGACATTATGTCCATGCATGGTTTGGCATAAAATTGCAGGCCGGTAATGGAACACTTTGTGCTTGATCCATGCTTTCAAAAGGATACTATGGAGAGGAAAGAAGTAGAAAAGAACCATAATGTATGTAAACTCTAGTCTTTAGTGATGGATTTAAGGAACTCTATATGTTTGAGTGGTCAGCAGAATTAAGCAGTACCTTAGTGGCTATGTTGTAGTACCTTCACTTGGAGAAAATTCTGGAATAATAAATACCTTTTTCGTTTAATGGGAAAAACATAATGAGCACAGGTGTCTGAAAGCTGAACCCAAGAAAATTCAAATTAAAAGTGAAGCACAAATTTTTGCTAGGTGAAGGTGATTAACTGTTGGATCAAAGTGTTAGGATAATTGTGGAGTCTGATTCCTTAATTCCCTCAGGTTAAGACTAGAAAGTATGATTTGATCAAACAAGCTTCTGGATTAAACATATAGGAAATTGGTTAAAATTTTAAGTGCTATCTCAAGCAGGAAATTATACTACTCTGTAATGTCATTCTTTGGTTTTAATATGTCTGATCAGTTAGGGAAAAAAAGAACATTTTTCTCTGTCACTGAAAAATTACCCTTCTTTAGTTTGATCTGGAGTATAAAAACATTTTTGTTTTTTTTATTTTTTGTTAAAGAAAAAGTATTTATGCAAAGACATTCTTATTTAATGAAAAGGTAATGTCAAGAGAAAGTGTCTTGTGTGTGCATGTATACTGTTTATTTTATTTTGAAAATGCGTTCAAGAAGCTATGTTGTAACAGTGGATTGTTGCATATTTGATGCTCAAGAAGAGGAAGAGAGGGCTGAAGCTCCTTAGAGAAAGGTGTATGGTGTTTGTTTACCACCTACTACTGTTCTTTTGAAACACATCTGTGAGCAGAATAATCTCGAGGGATGTTTATAGAATAAACTAGGAGTCTGTCAGCCACTCAGCTCTTTCTCTGTGTTCTAGTGAATAAGTTATATTTCCTCTGTGTTTCCCCATCCTCTTGTAAAATAAAAATAATCTGAAATCTATAGGAATGCAAATAATTATTTGGCAGCTGGGAACCTGGCAGCCCAAGTATCTTTTAATGAAGAGAATTGTCCCTGGCAAAAATCTTCATTTTCTGGGTAGCTATGTTCATGCTGTCTTGCTGAAGAACTGGGAGCCTTTTACTTGCTTTCATCATACAACTCCTAGATAACATCTGCTCATTATTAGAGATTCCTTTGTTAAGTTCTCAGTTTTGTGCAGAGTTTTGTAAAATATTTCACCATGATTGCCTTTAAAGGGTTTTATTGACTCTGACTTTATGGAATCATGCAATGAGTAAACTACTTCTGCTTACATATGATTCATTCTTTGCCAGTTGTTCTTTCAGCAGCTCTTCTGTTGCTGCTCCAAGTATAGTCCCTATTCTAAAGATCAACAATGGCATTTGTTCATCAGAAGTGAAAATACTCTCTTTAATAAATAAATGAATAAAAATCAATAATCTGATGCCAATAGTCAATTTGAATGGCACCTCCTGCCTGATTGAAAGAACAACATTAATACATGTTAGTGCATTTGAGCTCTTAAATGCAAATCTGGAGATCCTCTTTCAACTTTGGCCTTAGTTACACATAGGCTTTATAAGGGATTTAATTTTAATTTAATTTTGTTAGTACACTTCTAATTGAAAATTACCGATTATTCAATTAATGTTCTCTTGTAAAACTTGGCTCTGAGCTTCTGAATGACTTGGTTTCAAATGTAGTTTGTCTGCCTTACTGTCATCTGTATTATTGAAAGATAACAGCAAAGGGACTCTTTCCTTCATGCTAAATAAAATGGAAGTACATACAGCTACTTCCATTTAGTGTTCTCTTTAGGCAAACAATAGATTTCATTTACCAATATTGCACCTCAGTGCTAGTCTGGAACTTGCTGGGCATTTTCGACATGCTGCCCCTAGGTTTCAACACTGTTTAAAAACAAAAATAAAAGCACCACCAACCCACCAAAAGCAAGCAAAATATCCCAACCAACCAACCAAAAAAATCCCAACAACCTCATGACATAAAAAAACCCCAACCCAAAACAACTTAAAAAACCCAAACAAAACTTGATTTTAAGTAGAAACACTGAAACTTGCACAAGGTGGTGGTGGGGAAGCAAAGGACCCAAACCAAGCGGAGTGCAACTTCAGCAATTGGATATCCAAGTCAGTGAAAGGTAAACTTATTAAAATGAAACAAATCTACCTGCCCACCAAAAAGAAACAAACCCCAAAGAAAAACCAAAACCCTGCCACAACACAACTGCCACCTGGCTCTGCACAAGAAGACAATGACCTACTTCAGCTCGTTCCCGAGTTGCACAGCTCCATGTAAAACCCAGCCCAGGTGGCCCTGGGGCAGCAGCCAGCATCTGCTGCGGTGGTTGGGTGTCTCTCTGGGTGCTGGCCCATGGGCCCCAAGCTGGGAGTGGCTGGTGCAGGTGGGTCAGGGTGGACCCAGGCCTGTGGGTGCCCTCAGGGCACTGGTGGTTAGTGGTTTCAAGGCTGCGTAAGGCTCTGCCACGTAATGGAGACACGGTGATAATGGTTGGCTGTGCTGCACTAGACAAGGCAAAAGGAGAGGAGAATCTGTGGTCCTTTCACAAGTTGGGGCAGCAGTGGGTAGGCCATGCCTGCCTGGGGATGCTTCATACCATGCCAGAGCTGTGCCTGGTCTCACCCACTCCCTGCTGAAACAGGCTGGATCAGTCCCTGGCCTTCCACTGACTGTTGTGGCGTAAACAATATTCACTTGATAGGAATATCAAGCAGACAGTGAGAAGACACTTCTTGGCTGTGTAAGTTTGATCATACTTCTTTTATGCTGTGTGCTCATGTGTCTAGGTTTTCTGGAATAAGTCATTATGAAAGCTTCTGTTTTGGTTTTGGAAATAGACACAACATGAGAAAGTAGTTTGCCCAAATCCTCTGTTAGGATATCCAGTGTCCCAGTACAGATTTCTACTATTGGACAAGTGATGAGTGGAAAGGCTGCAGGCTGAAGTCCTTCCTAAATGCTTAATAAAACGTGTGTAACTGTTTGCCTGACCTTGTTAATGGTAAGCACGGGAATGGTTCATGAAGTGTATATAAAGAATGAGGTTTCAATCACTGCAGATGTAAAACTAGTCTTTGCAGTCAGAAAATTAAGGCAAATGGGAGTCTTATAGTACTGTGGGCAGTGCAGTGCTTTTCACTGATGTCTGAGCATTTCTGTAATGGTGTTTCCGCAAGGATTTGGTGCAATACCATGTGTATTATGGCAGATGTTGTGTGAAGCTTCATCCTCCACTTGCCCATGTGAATTTGTGTGACATTTAATGCTACAAGTGCCAACTATGTACCTATTGGATAATCAACAGTACTAACCGCTTACTAATGTCACACTTCATGAAGCAGCTAATAACTGCATTGATATCATAAATTCTCCCCTACAGTTGTTTTGTGATAATGCATTAGCAGTAAGCACTCAAATGGAGTATTTGAAATGTCAAGCTTTGCAAAAATTCTGGAGCAAAACCACAGTAATGTCACCTTTATCCCGTCACAAAAATGGCACAATATGAAGTGCTTACTGTATTGTGGGCCAGAATACAAGAGGTCTGAGAGAAGGGTCATGAAAAATAGTCTGTCAGAGGCTTTGTAATGTGTTGGGTGTAGTAACACACAATAAGTGGCCTTTGGCTTCACTGCATCTCCGTTCTCTTGTTTAGTAATCTAGAATCTTGATTTTGTGCAACTGCATAAGAATTTTAGGGCTGTATTAAGGTGATGTGTCTAAACTATGTGTGTTGAATATGACCTCAAAGTTTTTGCAGGTCTGCTACTTTTTGCTGAGGGGAGGTACATAATTTTACCAAGGTTCAGTTGGAATCACAAAATCACAGAATGGAAGGGGTTGGAAGGGGCCTCTGGAGATCATCTGGTCCAACCCCCTCTGCCAAGGCAGGTTCACCTAAAGCAAGTTGCACAGGACTATATCCAGGTGGGTTTTGAGTGTCTCCAGAGAAGGAGACTCCACAACCTTTCTGGGCAGCCTGTTCCAGTGCTCTGACATCTTCACAGTAAAGAAGTTTTTCTTCATGTTTAGGTGGAATCTTCTGTGTTCCAGCTTGTGCCCATTGTCCCTTTTCCTATCGCTGGCCACCACTGAAAAGAATCTGGCCCCATCCTCTTGATACCCTCCCTTTAGATACTTGTAAACATTAATAAGGTCCCCTCTCAGTCTTCTATAGGCTAAACAGGCCCAGCTCTCTCAGTATTTCCTCATCAGAAAGATGCTCCAGCTCCTTAATAATCTTTGTGGTCCTTTGCTGGACTCTCTCAGGAAGTTCCCTATCTCTCCTGAACTGGAGGGCCCAGAAATGGGCACAATACTCCAGATGTGGCCTCAGCAGCGCAGAATAGAGGGGGAGGATCACCTCCCTCAACCTGCTGGTCACACTCTTCTTAATGCACCCCAGGATGCTATTGGCCTTCTTGGCCCACAAGGGCACATTGTTGGCTCATGGTCAACTGGAAGGAAGGAGAGCGTCAGCCATAGCTTTGCCAGATGACAAAGGCTCTGATGCTACTTTGCAGATAAGAACCAAATCAATATCCTTTAGCTAGCCCATGATAGGGTGGATAAATCTATGATAGAGGTTTTCCAATTGGAGTATAGGGAAATGCTGTTTCTGGGACCTCAAAAAGGTTTTGGGAAAATGTACCTGTACTCCAGGCCTGGGACAGTGATCTATGATCTGTATGTGTACCTGCTCACAGGTCCTATTTGTAGACAGAAAGGCTCCAAGCAGGGTAATGGCATAGTCATATACTGATGGCAATTTGTGAGAAAACTGAAGATGACAGAATTTTCAGGAGAAAATTCGGTGCTTACGTTGCTAAATTAAATATTAACTTAGCATTAGGAGCTTTCTTGTGTAGAATTGAAAGTAAATTTTGTCATTCTGTTTGATTCAGCACCGTATTCACCCCTCCACCTCCCCCCTGGCCTAACCCTTCCCAATCCTGAAAGGATCTCAATCATACCTTCCTGTCACATTGTTCCTATTGCATCTAATATCTTGTTTGCATCCAATTAATTTTTGATGCTTCACTTGATAAGACTGTTCAAAGTGTTTATATTTAACTTTTGTTTTTGTTCCTGAAGAAATATTTTAATCCAAGTACCTGGTGATACAGGATGACTTTTATCTGCTGCTGGAGACAAGGGAGGGGGTCAGTCTCCTGCATTTGGAATAAACTGTTGCACGGTAACTAGAAAATATTCCAAGGCTTCCTTTTGCAGAGAGGAAATACCTTGTGTATTTGACTAAGCAGAATTTCATCTTGCCTATGAGCCCTGAATCTTTAACAGCATTCCTGGCTACAGCACAGTCAGGCCACTAGCTTTGAGGTTTTCTGATTGTCCTGTTAGCTGGTGGGGAATAACACGAGCCCAGTGTATGAAATAGCTTTGTAAATCAGAGTGCAGATTTTCTTGCTTAGAATTATTGCTCCTGCATTCAGGGAAAACCCCCAGGGTTCGCTAGAGCAGGGCTCGCTCCATATGTTCTTGCTGGCTGCAAAAGCCAGCACTGCAGTGAGGGCACTGTACTCATGACTGGAGACCCAGATGGAGGGATGAGAGGCAGAAGCTACTGTTGCAGTCAGTGTCAGTTCAGTTGGAAAAAAAACAAACCCAAAACTTGGATCAATGGTTTTCCTCTTTTAAGACATCTCCAGCTGATCATGTGTTGTAAATGCGAGCTCTAGGAATCTTAGGATTATAAAAATTGTTTTGGCATAACAGTGACGGTGCAGAACAGAGGGGGCAGTGTGCTAACACTAGACGAGGAACCTTCACACAAAGGTGAAGCTATTTTGACAGCTTGTTTGAAACAATTTCTTTAACTGGCCTCTGTTAAAAGCGCTTCTGTTGAGTACAGCAGAGATGGGACATAGTTCCAGGAGGTGGAGCTAAGAGGTCTGTGTCATTCTCTGCATCACACGTTCTGAGAGAAGGGCATGTTTCTGTAGATCTGTATCAGTTTGTGATCAACTTGGTACATAAGAAAGCTTTATTTTTTCTGATTTGTCAGTATTCCTCAGTGGTCTGCATATAACATACAGGTCAGCGTGTGTGAGTGAATTAAAATAAGCACCCTCCCCCCCAGCCCATTGCCACCTGTGTTTTAAATTATTGCTGCCTAGTCTATGATTACTTCATTAAATACCTTAAAATTTAATGTGGCACAGGAATCTAAATTCATTCTCATTTTACAGTTGAACAAGCTGAGAGCCTATCTGTTTCAAAAATCTGATATGACCCAGAGGCTTACCTCTCATTTTTTAAACAATAATTTAGGAATTTAACTCCTGTTGACTTTTAACAGGAAGAACTTCAACTCTAAAAGAAATTTGAATGAAAATTTCACTGTTTTATGGTAGTTCAGCAGTTCATGCTTCCCAAAGTAATTTGAAGTTTCTAAACTCACTTCAAAGTCATGTTTGTAGTGGCCTTGCTCCACTAAATCTGACTTCTGACTCATACTCCCATGCTCTTATCACTTGGTGGTATATATGCAGCTAGGCATGTTGTTCAGTATTATCACAACTCTGATAATATTGTAAGTGGTTATAGACATCTTGCTGTGTCCTTCATCTAGACTTTTTTCATACTTCGTATAGAGAGAAGAATCTTTCAGTGTACACTAGTGCCTTTAGCTGAGGGATGAGAAAGAATTACTGTACGGAGAAGGGATTTGTTACTACAACATTTAAATGCAGTTTTGCTGATTTCTTTTTTTTATGCCACTTTTTCACCATTGCTTTTATTTACTACTGATTCTTGAAAGCATCCAGTAAAACTGTGATGTTTGAATGCAGGTTGTGAATTGGCTTCTGACAACAGAGGCTTCATTAAGTAAACAGTTGCTTGAGTGCCATTAACGTGTTATAATTAGGAAGATGTGAATGAAAGGTATTTTCCTACTATTTTGTCCACCACTGCATGTGAAATGCAGGAAGCTTAGTCTTTCTGTGTGTCTGAAGTTTCTTTCTGCTGTCCTTGGCATTGTGATTAGGCTATGAGGAAGATTAATCATCTACAACACTTTAAAATAAATTATCTTTCTGGTAGAAATGGTTATAAAATAGATCTTGCATTACTCTTCTGCTTTGCAGAAGGAATCCACAGAATGGATTCCCAGATGCCAAACTGTGAAATTGAATAGTGATTTTCAGTGGATGAAGTCTGTCATTACATCAGACAATCCTCAGACATGTAGCTTTAGAAAAGAAATCCAGTCCTACTCTGCATAAAGGTAGGCTTAAGTCTGAAAATAAGAGTTTGATTTCTCTTTGTTTTGTTGATTTTTGTCTTGATAGAACTTTGACTTTTGGACTTGAGTGATCAACAAGGCACTGTCAGAGCCTGTTGTCTGTGCAGCTTCTTATTTTAGAAACAGAAACTGGTGAGGCATCTTTCACAGTTTGCCAGTGATGGAAGGTCTACTGTAAACTGATCTGTAACACAAGTTTAAAAAATTTATTCTCTCTGAAAATAAAGCTTTTTCCTTTGAGGAGCAGCATTTTGTCCAGGAGGCTTCTACAGAGTTATGAAAGTAAATATATTTCAAATGTATTTTCCATAGAAGGGTGCTCATGGGAGATCATCTAATATCGTCTGGGTTAACATACTGGACTGAGGGTGTCTTTGCCTTTAGAGTCAGAAGAACATAATTCCCTCTACTCGTCAATCCTGTTTATTGCATGGTGATCCTAGGGCTAATAGTTTGTCCAGAAGGACTGATGTGATAACTCCCTTGATGTTAGTGCCTGTCCTCCAGTGTCTGTGCTGGGTTCTTTGCCATGATTTAGTTAGGCTTGCTTGTTTGAAGGTTTTGTAATTTCAGTTAAAATATTTGTGATTAACATCTTGCTACTTAGAACTTTATGTAGAAAAAAAAAAATGCTTATTCCTACAGAGGTCTGTTGTCCATCCTTCCCTTATGGGATGTAAATGTTTTGTAAATGTTTTGGTCCCACATACCTGCCATGCTGGGTGGTTGCTGTTAGACTTGTGAATCAAATGTGTTAGATAGCAACAGTGGTGCTGGTGTTGCTGTGACGACTGCTTTGGAAATGTGTGTTCTCTATATACATTCAAATTGATGTAGTTACATATGTACCTGTAGGGGCAAGTGAAGAAACTGCTGCATCTCACTATCTGAAAAGGAAAAGAATGTAGTACCTCTTGGTAAAGATAGGTAAAATATTAATTATTTTAAATTATTTTAACATTTTCCTCTTATTTCTCTATCCTAAATTTTTTCATGTTCAACTCAAATTTTGTTTTTTTCTTGGTGAAAAGAAAGGAATGAAGATAAAAGCCAGAAAGCAGTAACCTCTCCGGGGTGGGGTGAATAAATCTTACTCTTCTCTTATAAACTACCAGTACATACATTTCATTCCAAACTGTGTGAGAGTAATCTGGGCAAAATAAAATAAGGTGGGATGGGGGAAATGAAGTAATTGCATTTTCCTGTTCAGTATTTGTAGTTAAGTACAGCTTGACAAAACCTTAGGCTGCTGCTTCAATTTATTTTTTGTTCTGCTCACTGTATTGTTGAGGTGCCAGGACAGTAAACAAGTAAAAATCATATGTAAATTTAGGAATGAATATAATCATGGCTTAACTATTTATTGTGTTATTTGCAAGTTACACACATACTTATACATAAAATCCCCATGAAATTAAGTAGCAAGACAACTAAGTAGGAAAAAAAAAAATGGAAATGTCTGCTTAACATAATAGAAAGTTATTTCTTTGATCAGTAAAGAGTTTAAGCGTGTCTGAATAACCTTTTCTTTATATTCAGTGTTTGAAGGCTATTAGATAAGTTTTTGCCTGGTGACAAAGATGATTGGAAAACACATCACTTACAGTAAGAAATAGTGCCACAACACTGAAAAGACAGTAGCATCCTAGTGATTAAATTGTTTGTTTCCCCAGCCCTGCTTCTCGGCAGTCTCTCCTCTTTTTTTTTTTTTTTTTTTTTTTTTTTTTTTAGTGTGTTACACAGTGCCATTGCTCAGCCAGAGGCTAAGAGAGGGAATGTAGGTACACTGCATACCTGCAAGAGACTAGAATGTTCCATCTTGAAAACAGCATCTGTATTATAAAGACAAGATCCTACATCTTCTGGCCCTGGTGTCCTTGTTATTTGCATCAAGACACCAGCATGAATCAGTTCACTGCAGCAGTAGTCCAGCTGATGTGACTTGCATTATTATCAGGTACCTGATTGCAGTCTCTGGATGGATGGAGGGTTGGATGTGACTAGCATATCAATATATGTAGTGCTGCTGCTGTGTGATAGTAATCTGTGATGAGGACAGAAGCCTGTTTAGCCCTGCAGAAAAGTTCTTTAAGGACACAATAAAACTCTTCGTGAAATCCTGATCATCACTATGATTTAGTTCTTTTTTTGACATACTGCCAGCTTGTCCAGAAGATGCTCTGACAAACATGTTTAAGCTGTGTAGAACCAAGAAGGTGCACAACTTCAGTTCTGAAATTGCAAATGTTTTCTTCTGAGAGATAATTAATTTAGTATTTGAGACAAAATTATGTGGTTCCAAAACTAAACTAGTCCAAGTGTTGGATTCCAACATGATATATAATGATTTTTTTTCCCAAACTTTTTAAAAATTTCCTGTTAATGTAACTGTGTCAATAATATTTTGGGACAATGCTTATGACTTTTTATATGCTGTGATAAATGATTCAAACACAGAGTCTTGACTTTCTGTTTATTGATGCTGAATCTCCATGGTCTTACTCCCTTCAGTAGAGCAGCTCCTGACATGTACTGGGTGCAATGGGTACAATGTTATATTGAAAAAAATGCCTTTCCAAACCAAATCTGGTTTGCCAAAACAATAAGCTTTTCAGATATGTAGAGCAAAGCAACAGTGGAATGACTCAAACTCAGAAATACAGAAAACTTCACTGCTGTGGAGTGCTGTACTTTTTCTTTTGGTCCTGGGGATCCAGATAGTGAAGGATGTATCTGACTTCTAAACTGGTCTTTCAATCACCTATTTAAATAAGAAATATTTTTTTGAGCAAAGAGAGGACAAGACAAAAAATTTGTATTGACAAGCTACTTGAAAACTTTGTGAGTTACTCACTTCGTATTGCAAAAACCACTTGTATTTTTGTATGAGCAGATCTAAGAAGTTATATTAGATAATCAGTATGTGAAACAGTCATCTGCTGGAAGGAAATAAACTTTTTTGCATTTTATTTTAATGTCTTCTGCAAATTATTGAAATACACCTTTCATAATGATATCATATAAGGCAGTTTGTATTGTTCTTTGAGTACAACAGAAGATTGTTTGGTGGTAAGTTTTCATTGTTTTGACAGGTGGTAGGACAGACAGTAAGTGTCACAAACAACATGCAGTAATGAACAAGATTCAGTTATAGCCCACATATTATATCAAGGTGAAATGATTGCAGTGGAACTGGGAAGTTAACATAGCAGTCATGCTACTAGTGTTTCTTTTTGGGCCAATAAAGAATTTCTTACTGTTATTGTAAGCAAGATTTTTTTTCTCTGACTTTGGTTTGCTGTCAAGTATTTTCAGTTCTGTCATTTTCATGAAGGCTCGGTAGTTGCCACTTGATGAACATGACAGTGTTTGGCTCGCATTACAACAGAAAAAGGAGAAAGCAGTGATATGAAGTTGTTTCCGTCATTGTTAGTGGGGTCAGAGCAGTCTGTCATGGTACTTAAATGACTGTAGTTTGGTCTGCAATATAAAGTTGCAGATTCCATTGAAGGTGTGTATTGAACAGGTTTGTGAGGTTTTTTTTGTTTGTTTGTTTTCTCTCCTCTCCGATACAGCTGTCTTTTTCCTTTTTTTTATTTTATCTTTTGAGAGCTGAAGCAGAAGTGAGCATATCCAGAAGCTTTACAGGAGAGACTTTTCTCTAAGACCTGTAGCACATTTTTGCAGAATTGCATAGGCTGTATATTTGAGCCTGATCAAAACCCCACTTAATTTTGGAGGCATTAATTTTAGATCTGTCTTTGAGTGCAAGTTCTGTAAGATCATGATGGCTATGGTTTTGAACTCTTCCAATTATTAAATTATTATTTATACTGCATTTTGAATAGTTTGGAGAAAATCTGAAGTTATGTTCTTTTGAACAGAAGCAGAACTATTGCACCTTTTCCATGGATAAAAGTATACTGTATTGCAGTGAGCTCCCAGTATCATCCATTCTGTGAACTATCCTTTGTTAGCTGCTTTCTGATCCTTTGCTGAATTATTTATATCTTTATCTCAGCATCCCCTTTAGATGAGGCACTGGAAACTCCAGGACTTCTGCTATCACATTCACAGTAATAATGTGGAGGAAAAAAAAAAAAGAAAAGTGAAGCTTTCATAGTAAAATTTTAATTTACAGTCCAGCTGGAAAAAGAGAAATTCATATCCATCGGGGATATAAGGATAAAAATCACATTCAGTTGGAAGAAATCTTTAATTTCTGTGTGTTGCACAAGACCTTACTGTATCTGGAAAAATAATCTGGTTTCTGAAGATGAGGAATATATTTCAGCATAATGTCTTTTTCAGACATAGGCTTGGGCATTCAGATACTCAAAAGTTTCTAGTACTTGCTCATTACTTTCTCAGTTTTTACCTGATAAGTTATTTGTGATGGCTCTCAATGCTTAAGCATGGACTTAACCTTGGATCTAAATTAAACTGGTAATTGGGGGCTAAGAAAGACAAAATAGGTCACTATAATTCAACAGTGAAGAATACTAAGTTACATTAAAGCATCTGAGAATGTCTATACTTTTGTTCACTTATAACAGTAACAAACCAGCCTCAGAAAGCTGAAAATTAATTACTAGTTGTTTATTGGCAATACAAATATATTAACACTTGCTTATCTAGAAACAGAATGCTGAAAAACTTGAGATGTGTTAAAGGGGAAGTAGGAGAAATAACTTGAGGTATGGAAAACTTCTCTAACAGTTAGAAATGACAGGAATTCTAAGAAGCTTAGTAGAAGAAAGGCTTAGTAACAACTTGCTGATATTCTGTAACTGTCTACAGAGCAAGAAAAGATGGGACATTGAACTTGCAGAAAAACACATAACTAGTTTGTAGCAAGGCGCTGGGAGCTCATGAAGTTCCAACCATGAACTAGACATAAATTTTTAACCATAGTGTATAAATATTTAGAGCAGACTTTTGTGGGCATGGTAAACTTTATATTACTTGAAGTAAGTATATAAATCAAAATAGTATACCTTAGTAAAGGACGCAATCCCTCTTGACATACATTAGGGAGGAATGACTTCAGGAAATCATGGGAGGTGGGGGTTAGTGTAGGAGACTAATTGTCATTTATTACCTTTAATATTTCAGACATTTATGAATAATCTGTTTTTTTTGACACAACAAATTCATACAAAAGGATATTCCCTTCTCAAGTCTCCTAAGATAATTCTGGTAGGCCTCAAAATGTAATCACTACAAAGCATAAGGCCATATTATTTTTTCCTGGTTTTGGGAAGGACAAGAGAATCTTTGTGGACTACCTTGGTATTGCTGGCATCCTGTACATGAATTGTTATCAGTAGATACCGCATGCTGACAACTGATGAGAAATCAGGAGAAGTATATGGTTTTGACTTGCCTTGGTACATAGCCTTAGCACTGGCTTACATTGCATATAAAGGGAATTTCTATCTACAGTTAGAAAAATCTTATGTTTGAACTCCTCAAATATCCTGGTAAGAGTAAAGCTCTGATCTTTCAGCAATCCATGCTGTGCTTGATCAATGCTGGATAGAAATTTTTGAGCATAATACTCCTAATGTTGCAATGTGGAACTGGTATTTGCACAATTTTTGACTGCATATATTTGCACATTATCTTCCTATGTCTTTAAAAATAATAGTTACTGAAATTAATATGATTAAAGAAATTAATATTTATCTAGCTAGCATGGCAAAAAACTCTTTGTATACCTCACTACTCTGGTTGACAGGCAAAGAACAAGAATTCACAAAGTAACTGAAACAGTTTTAGTTGCAAAATAATTTTCAATGATGTACATTTTGTCTGCTAGGAACATGAGGAATGAAAAGTAGGAAGTGCAGTATACAAAAGGATCTTTGTGTTGACATGGGAAGCTTGCACAACAAACCCAAATCTTGTCCAATGGAAGTGCATATATAAAGAATGCAACTAAGGATGAAATGGAAAGTGAACAAAGTCATTCATGTAGTTTGGTTTGTGCTTGCTAAAAATTAATTCCTTTACTTCAGAATTAGGAATGTGAATAACTGTGTTGTATGCTTAAAGAATTAAGACTAAAATAATGTGATCTCTTTGTATTGGGAAAGTAAAGGGTAGAAAAGCCACCTCTTCGATACTCTTCCTAAAATCTGTGTGTTATTTGGGATGCAGGGCAAGCAGAGTTTCAGTAAAGCAAGCAAAGACCAGTGGAGCTGGCACTTGATAGGGATCTGATTGTTTTCTGAAAAATATGTTCAAATTTCTGAAAAAAAGATGTTAGTATTTTGCTCATATAACTTGCTTTTAGATAGTGCATTATAGATAGACTATTCCTGAGCATAGACTTATATGCTTTTAGAACACTCAAAGCAAGAGTGCATAAAATAAATTTATAGTCTCTGTGCTATTCTAAGCAGCATGACTATGATGTTGTGCTATTTCATAGTTGTAAGCCATTGTTAAATAGTCATGGACACACATTGTTAAAGTTCTATAAACTGGGGAGGGACTCTTTTACAAAAGCAGGTAGTGATAGAACAAGGGCTGATGGCTTTAAACTGGAAGAGGGTAGGTTTAGGTTAGATATTAGGAACAAATTCTTTCCTGTGAGGGTGGTCAGACACTGGAACAGGTTGCCCAAGGAAGCTGTGGATGCCCCCTCCCTGGAAGTGTTCAAGGCCAGGCTGGATGAGGCTTTGAGCAACCTGGTCTAATGGAAGGTGTCCCTGCTGATGGCAGGGGGGTTGGAACTAGATGATCTTTAAGGTCCCTTCCAACCCTAACCATTTTATGATTCCATGATTTGATAAGTAGCTGTTTCTTGCTCATTTTGGACAATTAGGTGTGAAAAGATTCAGTGTGTTGCTAATATAAAAATACAGTTCCTGAAATAAGAGTACTGTGTTACTGTTGATTCTCAGTGTTCTAATTTCTTTATTAGCTATATACTTTGCATCGCTTATAATGTTTATTAATTTTCCTATATCTTCTCACTCCAGTTGTTACTGAACAATCACAAAACTTATTAGTGTGCCAGTCTTGACATTAAAACTTATTTAACAGGTTGTCTCTGTTCAAAAATGAATATCTCATTCACTCATATTCAGAGAATAGTACTGTCACTGCTTCAAAAGGAATCCCAAGAGCCCAGCTGGCAAAGGATACCTAGGAGACATTAAGTCAGGGTTAAGTCTGGCTGATCTAACCACATCTGTAGTCACTGACATCCTAATTCCTCAGCCCTTGGGAGATACTAACAAGAGGATGAACATAGCATGTGTTTTGTGCAGGTGATTAAAACAAACCTTTTTGACAGTCTTAGCAAACTAATAATGGGAGAAAAAAATGACCTTTTTCCTTTTACCTCTCATGTTATTTTCCAATAAGACACTGTAGACTTGAAATTCTGAGTGTAGTGTAAAAATTAATTACTAAAATATTTTTTTTCTCCTGTAATTTATTTCTAAGCTTAGGATAGAGGTGAGAATAAGCTTTGACAAATGGATAGAAATAACATCAAGGTCTTCCCATCATTAAAATATCTATTCAGGGTTTAACTATAAATCTTGACTGCTCCTAGACTCTTCCTAGGAATTCAGCTGTTAATGATACCTAAGTATTAGTGTTTTAGCAATTCAGAAATGTATATCCAGATCTTAGAAATGAAGATGTCAAATGATTCTCTGCAGGAACAAAAAAAAAAAAACCCAAACCCCCAAAACAAACAAACAAACAAAAAAGGACATAGTGACTGATAAACCATTAACAAACCATAATATCGGATTGCTGTGATATGTTCTCTATTTTCTGATTTGATTAACACAAGAGATGGAGGTTTTGCATATTCTACCAAAATGAGTGGAGAGCTGAAGGGATATAACTTTATTCGCTAATGTCTGATTGAATGTACTTTGAATATGTGATTCCTTTTTTTACTCCTGTCTGTATTAATAACTTTAATACTTTACAGTCTTGATCATGTTGAAAATTTTAAGATAAGCTGTCACCATTGCACTAACTCTACTATAGCTCTGCTGATACTGGGATCAGCATGAGAAATGAATGTATAAGCTGTTGGCACTTTTTAAACTTGTATTTCTTAGATCTGTCCCCAAGTTTCAGTGTGGCACTGGGATTATCTTAACCAATGTACATTGCTTTATGAACTCTGCAATTGTAGTGATAAAGCTAGTACAGCCTCAGGAAGTTTTTCTACAAAATGTCAGAGATTGAGTATATGTGATTTCATGTGGACTACAGTAACGGGTGCTTTTTGGCAAGTTCTGCCCACAGGGGAATTTGCTATTGTTAATGCAGTTAATAATTAAATTAACATAGAAGAAACTCAGATGCTTCTTAGAGCAAAACATCTAGAGAAGATTAAAACATCTTCTTTGTCATTCATGTACTTTCAACAGTTTATTTGAGGATTTTAAAAAACCTATGCAAACTGAAGAAATCTTGATGTTTTATTAGTGCTTTGCTCTAAATGTCTAGAAGTAATAGTTTCAGAAATTGTACTTTTGTTAGCTAGTCATTTATCATCAGAGTGATGGAAGCTTACCCCAACTTATTGGCAGTTTGTATACAGAATGTCAAATAAACCAATCCTAACATAGTATTTGAACATAAGCTACTTTAAATGCCCATCATAGTAATAAAACCGTGTTGAAGGTGTGTCTGAAATGTCTAACAGGTCTAATTCAGCAGCTGTCTTTTTGAGGTGGTGATGCCTGTGCTCTGGAGAACAGTCAAAGTAATGAGTATCCTCGTGTTGGGATTATTATTCTGTACAAAAACTCTGTTCTTGGGGCTAATTGCAGTGTGATGATAAATGATTTCAGATGTCAAAGCAGGATCTACATCAGAAAGTAATTACTAAAAAATCTCATTCTGGAGCTCTCTAAAGACGATATCTGAAATGCTGGACTTTTTGAATTAGCAGAGTATGACAATCAAAAAACAGCTTGAAGTTGGTGTGTTGTAGCTAAGTGATGAAATATGGCCCCTCCCCCCCCAAAAAAAGACACACATGGCAAAAGTCTAAGGGCACTATTCATATGGACATCTGCGAAGGTAGTGAAAATTAAAATAGTTATTGTGCATCATTTGGAAAGGTCTGTTCTTCTGGTTCCCTTAAAATGGAAATATATAGTTTACAAAATAATTATTTTAAAGACTTACTAATTTTTTGTAATGCACAGGCTTAACTGTTGGTTCCCTGGTAATCTTCACTGACTTAGTGTTTAAAGAGTAAGTTAAGGATACTACAGAATGTATATTGGATGAACTGTCATTAAGAGCTACAGAAATAGTATTTTTGTAAAGTTGGCTTTATTGGTAACAAATCTGAGAATCAGATGCATGATCTAGGTAAAAAAGCAGCTGTTATAATACTATGGTCCCAGTTGTTGGGAAGGACACAAATTCTGCTTCAAAGACTTGCATTAGAGTCATATTCTTTCATTTTTTAAAGTTCCTAACTTTCTCCTGGATCTCATGCAAGCAAATTAATTAAAAGTACAAAATTCCCCCAAGGATGCAAAGAGAGAAAAAAAAAGGAAGGGTTTAGACACCTGGGAACAGAATGTAGAGGGAGATTTGCTAGGAGAAAAGAATGGCAAGTTTTGATCACAGGCAAGATGAGAAATAAAACCCCTCCCCGCCCCCCCCCATCTTAAGTGATCCCAGAGGGAAAGATTGACTTCCAGTACAGAGGTACTGACTAGAACAGGTTTGCCTATAATAAGCAGATAGGGCATTGTCAGAGTAGCTTGGCTATACATTCTTTCAATCCTATCATTCATTGTTCCCCCTAATAAATTAAATTAATGATGGTTGGCTGACATAAGCCTTGCAGCCATAAAACTGAAGATCCCTCCTTAACAGGCAGATGAGGGACTTGTAAGCAGTGTGCAGCTCATCTCCATTTTTGACCTTGTGCCTAAACAGAGACCTGCTAAAAGGAGGAGGGGAGTGGGCACTTTGGGACACTAATTCAACCTAATGCTGAGTATGATTGAAGCTGTCTGTGTAGACAGTAAAGTATACACTCCATAAGGTCTAGGAATAATGGCATGTTGTAAATTAATTTAATTTTAATTTTACAAGCTTAAGAATTACTAGAAGCACTTCAGCTTTAGTGTGGATCTTGGGTCTGATTTTATTTTCTTTTTTTTGTGTTTTTCTAAACCTACAGCCACACCAGGCAGCAGTTACTTAATTACATCTCTGGCTTTAAATAACCAATAACCTGGATACAGCTTGTGTTACAGTGTGGGATCACTCAGAGAAGAAAGCATGTGAATTGCTTCAGTGGCTTATAATTTTCCTTTGTAATAAGCCTGGTTTAAAAACCAACCAACCAAAACAACCCAGACTATTTTTAAAAAAGGTACTGTCCTGTGTACTTACCTCGCTATAGCGTGTAGTCGAAATTCTGCCCCTAAAATGTGTGTGCAGGGCAGCAGTAGAAAAATGAAATGTGACCCATTGTTATAGCAGGCACGTGCTTGCAGCCCCTGTAATTATCCATCTCTAACCAGGCTGAAAAAAACCTATAACCTCAGAGTGAGCTCTAGCCCCAGACCTCTACACTAAAAGTAGAGAAATGGCATGATCCAGCAGTCACTTAAAAGCAATACAACATCTAAATATACTCTCATAGGCTGATTTCCTCCTGAAGGCCCATGCATTGCTTCTTCATTTATATTGGAAATGCAGTTTTCTACAGATTAATTGTCTTAAAGGGTTCCTCTAGGCTTCACTGTTTTTAAAAAACATAAAAGTATAATTTGCTATTAAAGGCCATTATGATCTCTAGTGTCTGAAAACAATCATTCTTAGAGCATACTAGCACCTTAGATGTTGCTAATAATTCTGCATTTCCACTAACAGAACTCTCACTCAATCTATTTCTGTTTTATTCCTCTTATGCAAGTCACTTTATACTGTTTTGATTTTGGGTATATTAAAATCTTTGTTAGTAACTTTGCTTTGGTTTTGGGGAAGATGCTTGTGCATCTTCTTTGTCTACCAGACTAAAGTGGTTCTCAACTTGGAGTAGCAATAAAATACATTTTCCCCTATATGTGATTAAAACTTGCAATTTTTAATTTTTTATTTATTTATTTATTTATTTTTTTCAGTGTTCCTCAGGTATTTTGTTCAGGAGAGAGGGGGTTAAGATGTAACTGTACAAGAATCCTACTTTGGATTTTCTAATATGATCAGATGTGCTAAAAGGCATGTCTGTTGCATGGCACAGACAGTGGCCTTGCAACTACACAGAAAAATCTGTGTAGCCTAGGGCAAAAGAGGCAGAGTCACCATCCTTCCATCAGGGACAGGTTTCTTGTTTCCTTCCCTGTGCTAGCAATAATGCTGGTGAGGCTATTAATCTGCTCTTATTGGTTCTTCTCTGCAATCCAATTAGCTGTTTGCCCAGTAGAGTTGATGGGATGCTCCAGTTTTAGGGGTATAGGGATTTTTGGATGGCTCCTCCTGAGATCTGCCCACACTTGGACCTGATCTTCAATGAGCCACCTTTGTTTGGACTCTTACGAAAACAGGGAGATATCATTATCTATTGAGCATCCATGATTTTCTCTTCATGATAAAGTTGTGAAGCAACATTGTGTTAATTTGTTGCAAGCAATAATAGAATGCCATGGGAAAGTATTTATTATTTACCTGATTTACTTCTGATTAGTCTATTAATTAGCACTTCCAGAAGCTATTTTTACTCTGAGAATATTTGCAGAAGAACATTGCAAGGATTTTCTCGCAGCCCTACACAAGCAGACTGTTTGAACTAAATCTGATGCACAGCTGTAATATAAGTCATTGTGAACTCTTTTTAAAAGAGTGAGCTATATAGTCCAAAGCTTTATGACTGATAAATACTGGAAGTAAAAATTATAGCAGAAAAATCATGGACAGGTAACTGTAACTGTACTGTATGGTATGGGTAACTGTACTGTGGTGAGAAGCTGTGAGGATTAGATAACCCAGAAAATTAGTACTTATGTGCTTAGCGTGTTTCCTGAACAGAGATGAACTTACTCATACGCTCTTGCTTTCTAAACATCAAAAGGGAGTAGTATGTCACAACGAAAGTAGTTGTAATGATGATGTATAAACCTTTCTGTTAAGGAAGGACAAGGAGGCAGCTGTCTTGCAAATGTAGGAGACTGCAGTAAGGAAATGTATCTGAGTGTAATTCACTATATCTTTTACTTCTAGCACTGACCTCTGATACGAATGCACTGCAGGGAGGTAAGAGGGTACTCTTCTTTTTATTTTTTTTTATTTTTTATTTTTTCACAAAACAGATTTATTAAAATATCGTTTTATACTAGAGTCTCAATGTTGTTATACTGGCAGGTCTTTCTTTAATGTATTCCAAATGTAAGATAACTTTGCATTTATTAACATTCATAGGATGTAAAAGATGATATAGAGTAAGTTCTGTTAGTCTCCTTAACAGGAACACTGCATTTCCATTAGCTTAGGAAGGTATTCAGTCTGATCTTGCATTTAAATGGGAGCTATGTTCCTACTCTGATTCATTAGTTTGCCCCCTGCCAGGAAATAACAGTGTATTGGCTGCTTCCTGGGGAAGTCAGTTCTCACCTATGGAGATAGAGGAGCAATAATAGATAGCTGGGGAGGGGGAAGACAGTGTATGTGTCATTCTTTGTCTGCCAAGAAGTAGTTCTGTTTTTTCATTAAAAGGTATTTGGAGATTTGGAAGTTTCTCTTCTCGGTTTCATAAAAAGAGAAAGGAAAAAAAATTGTCTTCTCCTGTAAGACAAGGTTAACCTAATGATGAACAAACTACCACACCTGCTTTGTCCTAAATGCCATAATTAATTGTGTGAGTGTTATTGGAAAGGCCTTTGAATATGGACTATTTTTTAAGCAGAAAATCCTTGTTTATCTGTAAAAAAAAAAATGGTATTGATCCCTGTTATTGAGGCCTAACAAGAGTTAATATTGAGAATGTCTTTTTTTTGCTGCCCTGCTCCTTTTTGGTCCTATCTCAATAGCTGTGAAGAGTAAGTACACCTACACCATTCCACAGCACTTCTTTCACAGAAGTGACTCAGCAGGGATGTTCAATTCTTTCTGACCTCTGACAATCCCTTAAACTTGTGTAAAGCAGAAAAATCTCCTAATATGAACGTTCTTGTGGTGGATTTTTAGAGCTGCTACTCTACATGTTTCAAAATGGTAAGTTCAGTTCTTAATTCTAAGGAGAGGATCAAGTGACAAGAGAAGTGAACTCTATACTTAACTTGCAGCTACCTTCTGGAGTAGTTTTTCCGCAGCTTGACATT
Source organism: Caprimulgus europaeus (assembly GCA_907165065.1). The sequence goes on from OU015529.1 coordinate 26,851,999, forward strand.
TCTCTCATTATAAAGTATTACTCCTTATGCATTAGGCTCTTTTAATTTCAGAAGCCTGCCAGGATTGATGTTTCGTAAATCCATCTACATGTGTAATCCTTTCCTATTACCTCAGATAAATACTTTGACTTTCCTGATCCCTCCAAACCAGAGAACTAGAGAAAAATGGATTGGTTCTTTCACAGAGGAGGAAAAATTCTGTCCACAGCCAGAAACAGTTGTCGCTTTCTAATCTTTTGAAACTATATGACTGGGTAACAAGCATTATAAACAGACCTGAGATCAAATTGGGAAATAATTTCTTGAAAAAACCTCAACCTATGAAGTAACGACCAGTGTACTTTGCTCCAGATTAAAGGTATTTTAGATCAAGCCTGTAGTGCAATTTTAACATGCAGGCATACTGGTGTACTCATCCAATTGCTACAGAATGTTACAAGCTTTCACCAAAAAGCTGACATCATTTACATGTGCTTTTAAATTTGAACTTCAGAGTGGCTTTAGGAAGCTAAGTATATCGAAGTTGCAAGCTGGTGTACTAGAGCTGTGTGGTAAGCAAAAGTCCTTTCTGTCAGTGCTTACTACTTTGTGTTTATGTAAATATACACTGAAAAAAAGACCAGTAGTGAGTTGGAGTATATCTGTAAGACCATTTTGTTCACCTGTTCTTTATGCTTTGTATAATTAAAAATGTCAAATATTATAATAGCAATTGTAATACTGTATATTCTAAAAGTGGTGTTTTTCTCAGTACTGCTTGCTATAGAGCACATGCTTACATGAACCCTAGGCTAAAAATAGGAGAGACAAAGCAGACTACTCCATCATCTCTACAACATGATTATACAGTTAGAATTTGTCCTCAGATTACATTTTTTTTTTTTTTTAATAAGACAATAGAAGAAAATCTGTAACTATTGAACTTTATAGGCTTCTAATTCATGGCTAGCTTTCCTAGTAGCTACAATAATATAGGGTTTTTGTTTTAAGGGTCATATATTCATTTATGTCCAGACATGGTTTATCCCAGGAACAGTTATTTATTTTATTATTTGCACAGTAGTAGGTGGGCAGCTGGAACTTCACTTTGCTAGACTCTGGACAAGTCTTGATGCCACGGTTAAAGAAATCCACAATCAGGCCTGTCAATTTCATTTTTTTAAAGTATAAAGTTCAGTTGGTCCCTTGCTCCTTGATGCATGGCACCAATACCTCATGTACTTGCAGTGTGACCTGTAAAACGCTAGTTGGGGAGAAGCACAAAACTGTGACAGGCCAGCTAAGTTGGAACTTTCTAGAGAATGTTAAAATGAAAAGGACCTCATTGCAGCATGTGTTTGCTGGCAGCAGTCTGCCACCATGGTACTTCTACTGTCCTGTGACCTCGATCAACCAGATGTCTGCTTCCCCTTGCTTGGCCTTAGATGGGAAGACTTTTGTGCTGGAATTCAGGTATTCAGGGAAGACAGTAATGTAAGAAAAGGAGTGATTCCGTTTTTATGACACTAATATGGCACATTAAGACATGTCGATGCAAGTCCTTGTGCTGTCACATCTTTCCTATAGCAAAGCTATTAAGAGTATCTTCAGAGCCATTGGACTTCAGGAAGTTAATGTTTCTGTTCCTATGCTTACAGTATCAGCAATGCCTTACTTGTGTGGCTGGAGTGAATCTAAGCAAATTAAACAGATCATGTGTTTCAGATGTGCTTATGAGGACCATATACATATAAAAATGCAGATGATGTGCCAAATATCTGTGTGGATAAAAGGGGCAATGTATTCCACAATTGCCAACATTGTGTTCTATACACTTGAACAGTCTGTTTTTATTATATAGACTTCCCAGAATTTTCTTGTATGCTGGTTTATATGAACATGTACCTCTGAAAATACAGACTCTTTTTAATTCTTTTTTTTTTTTTACCTGTTTTAGTATTTTGTGAAAGAAAATTTTTAAAAAGTTAACAGTCTGAGGTGGGATGTAATTTTTTGCTAGAGGATGAAACATCCTTCCTTCTTAGGAGATGTTATATACCAAAGCAAACATAAGGTAAATTAAGATATAATTTTCTATTTACAGTGTACAACACTCTCACCAAAAGGTGTTGTTTTAGTCAACCTGCTATCCTAATTAGGATTACTGTAATAAAGGGGACCCTGAAGAATATTGGAAGGAAGCTTGTTCTAAAATGTACCTAAACTTTATAGATTAGACCTAGCACTTTGAATATACTTTTGTAATTAGAAGAGTCCTGTAGTACAGAAAACATCAGCTTAAAAAAAAAAAATGCCCTCTAGGAAGAGAATATGCTTGGATGTTTTGATTTTGATTTCTGTAAGGCAAAATACTATGGGCAAACATGGAATATAAACTGCTGCTCTGAGAGATAAAACTGTACTTCTCTGTCAAAAATTGGGTTTGCTCTTTATCTCCCTCTACCCCTCCCAAAAAATTACATTTTATAAAATTCTGGTGAGAATGTTCTCCTGAAGCTACTCTTGACTCATGAAATGGGAAGTAATGATTTCACCGTCAAGATGTAGATTTATGACAAAAGAATTATTCAGCTCAGTGTTGCAGATGGTTTTCCCTTGCAAGCAAGGGGTTAAACACATATAATAAGTTTGTCTGTGAATTTGGGCACTGTAGTCTAATGTGATTTCATTTTATGTGCACAGTAAGATAGGCTGTAAGGGGGTCTGAAGCAGCCTAGCTGATGGTTGACTTCTTCTGAAGATGGCATATTGCCACTGGGGCAGGATCTTCCTTAGCACAATAGAGGAGATGTGGTTCTTGCCAAAGGTCTTGGAATACTTTTGCTCTCTGGCTGAAAAAGGGTGGGTATGCCCATGTTGTCAAGTCTTGCAGTTTCTAGTGTGAGTCCTATGATGGTTACATTTTTTAAACTATAAATTATATAGTATATAAGTTTCTTTTTAACAGGTACTGAATTTCCTTCTGAAGTGCAACTAATGTCTGGAGCCATTTATTTCTCTGTACATTTTATTTGCCATTAGCATTATCCAGTTCGCTGGCTTAGTCACAAAATAGGCGGGAAGACAGAATACAGCCAGTAAACAGTAGCCAAATTTGCAATACCACTGCCTGCATCTTTTAGGACTGCCTAAATTATGCATTTTTTAAAGGAAAAAAAAAAACCAAAAACCCCAAACCTCTCGAGTTCGGAAAGAGTGTGCTTCTGAAAGGTCCTTGAGCACTACCTCAGGTATCATTGCACTTTAAAAACAAAAACACACACCCCTTCCATGATATCAAAACCATCCAGTGAAACCACACCCATAACTCCTCCCCTCCCCCACATTTCCTGCCTTTTTTGCTAATTTAGGGATATTCATATGGGGTGTTTTCCCTGATAATAGCTGTGGTTAATAGTTGTCAGTATTTTCTGGAGTAGGGAGCAGGTAAAACTGTAAAAATTGCCCCTAGTTTTACTACAGCAAGCAAATTTCGGCTTACCATTTCTCTGACTGTCTCTAATACCAGCTGCTGATAGCTGACTATCCACTTTTGGTAGTTTGAGTAGTTTTGGCTTTTCATTAAAACATTGAGACCCTAGATTTCATGGTATGTTTGAGTAAACCTCTATCCAAACAAGGGAAACATAATCCTATGTTCATTTTCACATCCTATTCTATATTGAAGACAAGGTTAACAAAACTTTCCTTGTTGCTAACTATTAGGCAGAGGGGAAGAACACTGAACAACATGGTTAGTAATTCAAAGCTAATGTAGATGTATTACAGTCATAACTTCCAATATCATAGAATCATAGGATGTTGTGGGTTGGAAGGCACCCGCAAGGATCAACTCCTGTCCCTGCATAGGACAATCCGAAGATTCAGAACATATGTCTGAGGGTGTTGTCTAAATGCTACTTGAATATTGTCAGGCTTGATATGCTTACCTGTATACTTTTAGCTTGAAGATATGCTAACATTGTTTTCAAGGATTGTTTTTTGTATGCGTCCATAGGTAATGTGATAGTGAGGAGCTCTACCTATTAGCTGATGTGTTGTATTTGAGCCTTTTGACATCCCTATGTATTTTCTGGGGCATTCTGCTGAGCAGAGGAGTGATCTTTGAGGATTGTTGCTTTCAGAGGATACACAAACGTTATTGCATGGAAAATGTGATGAAAATACGAAGAAAAAAGAGTTGGCATGGTTGAGAGGAGAACTGGAGTAAAAGTTGAGATAAAGGTGCTATGTGAGAAAGCTTTGTATAGGGAAAGGTGAAGGGTGAGAAAATAAATTTACATGGGAAGAGGAAGAAAAGAGAAGAATTTGGTAAGAGTACCTAAGGGACAAGGAGAATAGAGGAAAAAAGATACAGTAGAGAATGAACATCTAAAAGACCGGAATATAATTTTTATGTCCAGCACGACTATTCACAGCCCTGGAACAGCAATAAGGTAGCAATATTTAAACAGTTGAGCCTTCTACTTCTCTGGTAGAGGAACTGATCACCACATATGCAGTTTTAAAAAATTTGCATACCAATAGTCTTAAAACATATTAAGCAGATAGAATAGGCTTTAGAACTCTCATTTAGTGGAGTGTTATTTTTCCATTTCATAATCTTATAAGTTGTTTTTCAAGTGTAGTTTGGAGAAGCATATAGCCATGCAAACTATAGACAAATTTTCATATTTGTAAAATATTTTGTTTTGGTTTTTTTTTCCTCCTTTTGGAAAACTAACTTTCTGCTTCATTCTTTTTACTCTTGCCTTTCAGAAACGCAGCTCTTTGAGTATGTCTTCTTGACTTGCTTTGTAAAGAGTCAGGAATCAAACTAGTTACTTCTGTTATTTAAAATAAGGTCCTTTGACACACATAAAAGCATTCATCAGTGTTCAGTAAGTGTCACTGTTAGAACAGAAAAGTAAAAATAAACAGTGATTTTAAGACCAAAACTCCTGAGATATTAATCTGTAGCAACTGAATATGAATTCGTCATTAACATCAACTATTCTAACACTACATTTCTAGCTGGAAACAATTTGTTATTATTAAATTGATTTCTTTGAACTGCCATTTAATGTTAAGATGAACATTGTTAACAATTACATTTACAGTGCAAATAATAAACATGATTTATGGCTTAAATGGTTAATTTACTGTAGTTGATGATGCGTCTTTGCTGCCAGTTACCCAACTATAAATTTACAGGATTTCAAAGTTATTTTTCACATAGCACCTCAGCACTGAGAAGAGGAAGCTCAACCACAAACAAATCAAATGGGTAAATCTTGGGACAAAGACTGTGTAAAGTATAGCTGTTTGATCCTTAATCTGTCTTAAGCAGTTTTTGTCTCTCCTTGATATTTATTTCTAAACATTTATTTCTAAAGTCAAATATTCTTTCTCAGCATTTATTTTACTAGCAAAATAAACCCGTCATCTTTTAATATCTCTTTGCAAACACCCCATTTTTCTAATCACTGTAATAGGTCCTCTTTGAATCTATTCCAATATTAATTCATTGTTCCTGCATACACATGATGAGAACTGTATATAGTATTCAAAGTGACATATGACTGAAGAATTGTAAAATAGTCCTCATTTGTTAGATCCTAAAATCAGAGTATCAACCTGCATATCTTGAAGCCAACTTTATTCCCAGGTTGCAGATAAATATGAGATAGGATCAGTCCTAAAGTCTTTCTTAGGTTTCATCCAATAGTCTTTTGTGTTTAATTGTTGAGTATGAATTGATGTTCTTGGAACTGGTGTAGAGATGGTGGCAACATAGATTACATGCAGCTATATAGATTTTAGGCCTCTGCTTTCTGTATTGATAAAGGTTTTAGGAGCGTGATTTATGCTATGATGGATGGTGGCTTAGTGAAAATATTCAGGAATTTTAGCAGAGATTTTTTCATATTCTCAGTTTTGGATGTATCTGACATACTCTTACAAAAAGGGCCCAGTCAACTTTTCATTCAGCTTTAGGATCATGTAGTAGTTGTGCTATTTTACAGATTTACTTTTGCCAATAGTATTTTTGTTTGAATGGAGGTTGCAAAATTTATTGTGATTTGGAACTGCTTCCTTGAAATCCAGTTGCTCAGCATAGTGAGATTTACTTATTCATTTACCTCCAGTAAAACTTGCAAATTTTGTCTACTTAGCTTTTCTAAGTAACACTGTTTTCAGTTTACTTGTACAATTTCACTCCCTTGCACACACACTAGAAAGCAGCTTTGTAAATACTCCTCAATTTTTCACTACTGTTTTTTTCTAGGTGGGTGGGTGCAGGTGACTTCAGTGTGAAAATGAAGGTGCTAATAAGCATTTATCTCAGGTGTAAGAAACTGAGCAAAAGTTTTAAGAAGCACAATTCTGTATTTGTTCTATAAAGTAGGGGTAAGGCAGGATTCGGGCACCTCCCAAAGTGAGGTGAAATGGCATATCCATTTCAGCCCTCCTGGCATGCACACTGAGCAGGAGTGCACGGTTTCTCTGCTGGGTTTGTATGCACACATATGTATTATAGGTGTACATAATAATATATTATATGCTCATGCACAATTACTGGTCTATCTTGGGAATTTTTATTAATTGCGTTATGCTACCCTTTAGAATGTGATAGGCTGTGATAATTGTCAAGCAATGCCTCTTTGACTACAACAGTGTTTGATTCATGAGTCATGAGTGAAATCAAAAATAAACAAAACTTGATGTTTACCTATTCAAGATAACTTGAAAGTTAGAATTTTGGAATTGTTTTCCTTGGATATTTCTTATTTCTTTAATTTCATTGATGCTTCAGACAGAATGTTGAAATTTTAGTATTTAATTGAGGATTCCTAACAGCACCTAATTTAGGAACTTTCCTCAGTTCCTAAACTGGAAAGTCATGTGCTCCTCCTCCTTAAAGGCAGCTGTTTCCTCAAATACATGAATTTGGATTTGTACACTTAATATTACTCAAGCATGGTTAAGAAAGCTGCCATTAATGTTTCAGTGCCTCAGTTTATCAATCTGTAATAAGATATTAAAACTTTCTTATTTCACAAGGATATTGTCATGTACCTGTGAACATAACCCCAAGCATCACTACAGTTTGGGGAATTGACCTGCTAGAAAACAGCCCTGCAGAGAAGGACCTGGGAGTACTGATGCATGAACAGTTGACCATGAGCCAACAATGTGCTCTTGTGGGCCAAGAAGGCCAATAGCATCCTGGGGTGCATTAAGAGTGTGACCAGCAGGTTGAGGGAGGTGATCCTCCCCCTCTACTCTGTGCTGCTGAGGCCACATCTGGAGTGTTGTGCCCATTTCTGGGCCCTCCAGTTCAGGGGAGATAGGGAACTTCCTGAGAGATTCCAGCAGAGGATCACAAAGATTATTAAGGAGCTGGAGCATCTTTCTGATGAGGAAATACTGAGAGAGCTGGGCCTGTTTAGCCTAGAGAAGAGAAGACTGAGAGGGGACCTTATTAATGTTTACAAATATCTAAAGGGAGGGTGTCAAGAGGATGGGGCCAGACTCTTTTCAGTGGTGACCAGCGATAGGAAGTGGGGCAGTGGGCACAAGCTGGAACACAGAAGATTCCACTTAAACATGAAGAAAAACTTCTTTACTGTGAGGGTGCCAGAGCACTGGAACAGGCTGCCCAGAGATGTTGTAGAGTCTCCTTCTCTGGAGATGTCCAAAACCCACCTAGACACAGTACTGTACAACTTGCTGTAGGTGAACCTGCTTTGGCAGGGGGTTTGGACTAGATGATCTCTAGAGGTCCCTTTCAACCCCTACCATTCTGTGATTCTGTGATTGTCAGTTTTATTTATTGATGTCTACAAAATATTTTTATGATCTTAAATGCAAAGAGCTAATCAGTGTCAAGTGTTAACAAGCAAGAGTGCTATGGAACTGTTTAGTACTGAACTCCAAGTATGAGCAAGACAGCTTTTTCATCACACAAAATTTGAAGGAAATAGTTCACCTGAAATTACAGCATGTTGTGTTTTTTGAATGTTTGTGGAAAAGCTAATTTCTGCGCAAACACCAAGTTTTGTGTTGTGACAGCAAGAAGTCTTATACTCAATTACAGGGGTAGAGCTTGAAAGAATGCAAAGACATGGAAAGCCTGAAGGCTTAGATCTTACCTAGTGAAAATATAGCAGAGCTTAGAGCTTGGTTGTTCAGAATATGAATAACTGTGCAGGGGATATGGTAACAGTCTACAGTTCAGTATCTACCTGATTTAAAGCTCCTTTGCACAACTAGGCAGTGTGAAGGACTCCCTAGAGGTATATGAGAATCTGTCCCTCCAGTACTTCCAGCTGATCTGTCTTTTCAGTTGAAGCCACTTCATGGTACAGAAAAGCAGTGCCTTATTTAAAAAAAGAAAGAAAGAAAGAAAAAAGCTACAATTAATTAACATGGGTACTATTTCATTACTGTCATTCCTGATGTAGCTTTTAACAGTTTTACCTGTGACATGAAAATTTAAACCATTATTTCATCATGATTTAGAAAATAAAGATCAATCAGCATTTAATTAGTCTATTTTTACAAAATTAAAAGTCATGTAGAAATGTGATAAATTAGCAACGGAAGTAGCACAGAAATATCCCCAGTTCTGTTAATAACAATAATTTACATTTATATAGCATTTTTCACTCATTTCATTCGCAACGCATTTTGTTAGCTACCAGGCTGATGTGCTTGTATTGACAAACTTCAGTCAACTCTGAGGTACAGGTGGTGAACAAATGGTATGCAGCACATTGCAAAGCTTCATGGGGATTAAGCATTTGGCCCAGGGTAAAGAATCCAAATGTTGAAAGAAAGCCCTGAAGGCTCCACTGTTGTGATTAGATGGGATCTCAGCTTGATCTATTTGGTCAACTTAGGGAGTTTCAGTTATTTATGAAAGAGTAGAAAGCTGATTCTATCCAGGTGCAGGATGAACAAGCATTTCCAATATATATTAATTTCAGTTATGTCATGGTCAAATGGATTGTATCAGCATGGGCATGAAGTAACCTAACTTTACATTTGACTCAGTGTGCAACTTAAACTACACTGGCTCATGTTTTGGCAAATGGACTGTTATTCCTGTTGCTCAGGATCCTGTGAAAATACCAGGAAGACTTTTTCAAAGCAATTGCTTGGAAAATATCCTGCTGTCTGAGGCTGTGGCTACCTTAAAATTTAATTGTGTTGTCTTTTGGGCATGCTGAAGGTATGTTATGCAGATATTTTTAAATGCTTAAGATAATTATTTGTCTTCTCATCACCACAGAATGCAAAGACTGAAATTAAGCCTCCCTACCACCCTAACTATTTTAGAGGTTATGTGAGGTTTTATCTTAGTTGTTTTTAAATCCTGTCAAATCATCTTGGGAATTCTGCTGTTGATTTCCATGATACACAAGTTGTGGCTTGCAATTAGTTCTGTTTCTTCAACTGCAAAACCTTTAATCTGGAACCTGTAGGAGGTTCTTGTTAGAATCTCAGTAGTAATGTATCATTCTTATTAATGAGCTGTTCATAAATTACACTTCTAAAGGCATTTGCATGTAAGTGTATTTATCAGTGTTCATACGAGGATTTTCTTATGCAGATTGCTACCCATTCAGTGATCCAGGAGGTACTACAAAAGCAGATAGACATTGGAACAACAGACTATATATAGCCTTCTGATTCCAGCAGAGCTCTCTTAAATGGCGTTTATTTGTTTCTTTGTTCCTTTCTTCTTTATATGAAGGGGTTGGCTGTGCAATATTTTATTCTGTGAATTTCAGGTAATAGAGAACAGGGATTGCTGGCTGGCTGGCATTATTAGACAGCTTACAGCAGGTGGCACTATTTGGCGACTTTTGCTTAAAACTGTTTATTATTTCAATTTAGGTGACTATGTTGATATATGATTATTTTGCTATTGGCTTTTTATGGAAACAGTAAAGGTACACAATCTGAAGAAGTATATACATGTGTCCTTTTTTCTTATGAATAGTAATAACTCTAGTGTACTTTCCTAAGCAGATCAAACATGTCTGTTAAAGACTGTTCTGTGTTGAGGTGTTAATAATGAATGAGATCTATTTTACTAATTTTTGGAGTGATTCTTGGACTAGATATGATCAACTCCTGTGAAACATTCTGGAAGAATAATAGTGTTTAACTTCTACATAGTGAGGATTAAAAATTTTTAAAAGGTTTAGTGGTTTCTACCAAAAAAAGGTTCTTTTTTAAACATGTAATTTTATTTTAATGTCCTCTTTACTTTTGTCATCATGTCATGAAAGGCAAAGCAATATCAAGCATTGCTTAGATGATAGTACTGTTTGTGATGGGAGATTTGTTGTTGCATTGCTTTTCCAGCATAGTAGCTTACACAGTAAATGCATGTTCCATTAAACACACTGATGAATAAAGGTGTCTAGGTTCATGCACATATGTACACACTTTTAAAGTCACAGTCTACTCTCACACTAGTTTTCACAGAATCACAGAATGCTAGGGATTGGAAGGGACCTCAAAAGATCATCTAGTCCAATCTCCCTGCCAGAGTAGGAACACCTAAATGAGTTCACACAGGAAGGCGTCCAGGCAGGTCTTGAATGTCTTCAGAGAAGGAGACTCCACAGCTTCCCTGGGCAGCCTGTTCCAGTGCTCTGTCACCCTCACAGTAAAGAAGTTTCTTCTCAAGTTTAAGTGGAACCTCCTGTGTTCCAGCTTACACCCATTGCCCCTTGTCCTATCATTGGACATCACCAAGAAGAGCCTAGCTCCATCCTCCTGCCATTTGCCCTTTACATATTTATAAACATTAATAAGGTCCCCCCTCAGCCTCCTCTTATCCAAGCTAAAGAGGCCCAGCTCCCTCAGCCTTTCCTCATAAGGGAGATGCTCCACTCCCTTGATCATCTTGGTGGCTCTGTGCTGATCTGTCTCAAGCAGCTCCCTGTCCTTCTTGAACTGTGGGGACCAGAACTGGACACAATATTCCAGATGTGGCCTCACCAGGGCAGAGTAGAGGGGGAGGAGAACTTCTCTTGACCTACTAACCACACCCCTTCTAATGCACCCCAAGATGCCATTGGCCTTCCTGGCCACAAGGGCACAGTGCTGGCTCATGGTCATCCTGCTGTCCACCAGGAATCCCAGATCCCTTTCCCCTACACTGCTCTCTAATAGATCATTCCCCAACTTATACTGGAGCCTGGGGTTGTTCCTGCCCAGGTGCAACACCCTACACTTGCCCTTATCATATTTCATTAAGTTTTTCTCTGCCCAGCTCTCCAGCCTGTCCAGGTCTCTTTGGATGGCAGCACAGCCTCTGGTGTGTCAGCCACTCCTCCCAGCTTTGTATCATCAGAAAACTTGCTGACAGTGCCCTCTATTCCCTCATCCAGGTCACTGATGAATATATTGAATAATACTGGTCCTAGTACTGACCCTTGAGGGGCTCCACTAGACACAGGTCTCCAACTAGACTCTGCCCCATTGACCACCACTCTCTGGCTTCTTCCCACCAGCCAGTTAACAGTCCATCTCACTACCTGTACCCCTGAGGCCCCAGAGGAAGTCAGGACAATAGAGGAGTTTGCCTTGGTTGATGAGGACTGGGTTAGGGACCAATTAAGCAATCTGGACATCCATAAATCTATGGGTCCGGATGGGATGCACCCGTGGGTGCTGAGGGAGCTGGCTGAAGTCATTGCTAGACCACTCTCCATCATCTTTGCTAGGTTGTGGGAAATGGGAGAGGTGCCTGAGGACTGGAGGAAGGCAAATGTCACTCCAATCTTCAAAAAGCTCAAGAAGGAGGACCCGGGTAACCACAGACCAGTCAGCCTCACCTCCATCCCTGGGAAGGTGATGGAGCAACTTATCCTTGGTGCCATCTCTAGGCATATCAAGGATAAGAGGGTCATTAGGGGCAGTCAGCAAGGCTTCACTAAGGGGAAGTCGTGCTTGACCAACCTTCTAGACTTTTATGAAGATGTAACCAGGTGGCTAGATGATGGTAGAGCAGTGGATGTGGTCTATCTTGATTTCAGCAAGGCATTTGACAGGGTCTCCCACAGCATCCTCCCTGACAAATTGAGGAAGTGCGGATTAGATGATCAGGTAGGGAGACGGATTATTAACTGGCTGGTGGGAAGAAGTCAGAGAGTGGTGGTCAATGGGGCACCCTCTTATCCTTCATATGCCTTGAGATTGAACCAAGGATAAATCCAGGGATGGAGGTGAGGCTGAACCAGTCTGTAGTTACTCGGGATTTTGCAGTGGCTCAGAGATTTCTTTGCGCCACTTGACTAACACAGATGACAGTAAAACTAGAATTGAGCAATTAGACTCATACAAGAAAAAAGATAAATGCCATTCTCAGCTTATTTAATATTTAGTATTACTGTTTAACATCTGTAGTTAACCTAAACATGTCTGAAATTCTACAGATAAATTTTCTCTCTTAAAAAAAAAAAAAAAAAGTGTGAGGGAGAGAAAGCAGTTTGCAAGCAAGTACTGGTTTCTGCCACTGCTCTTATTCTAATGTAAAAAAGTTATTTTTAGCAGTAGAAAGTGAAAACATTTTTAAGAGAAATAGGTTGGAAAATGTGACATGCATAACCCATCTTTCTGGGTGGGTGAGGTTTCTCTGTCAGGATTACTCTGTTTGGTCTCATTTGCATCCTCTTGCTGAGTGCCATGCTCTTTTGAATTACAGATGTGTTATTGTGGCTTAGAAACCCTATCCAAACATATCTCTACATGACTGGAAAAGATATTTAAATAGTATAACATACAAGCTAGTGATGCTATAATAAATTCTGGGAAGAAATAATTTTTGATATTTTGACTCAATATTTGTACTTTCTGTTTATCAACCTTAGACTAATAGCAGAGTTAGAGTGAGAAGGATGCACTTAACATGGTCTTAAAATAACTTTTTTATTTTGCAGGAGCAGAAAACGAGCAAGTACTTCATGTTTGTTTCTAAGGATGAACAGTATATTTCTGAACAGAACAGGGAAGGGAGACTTGAGATTTGTATTTTCTTGCTGCCTTTATTAGTTCTGCCACTGGCTTCTTGAGGCAAGTGTTTTCATTTCTCTAAGTATTACTTGCCTTAACCTTTAAAACAAGGACAGTGATTATGAACTTTTTGTTTAGCCATTTTTGTATAAAAGTATTGATTTGTAAAGTAATGGTTTATTAATTCTCCTGTTTTGCTTCTGCCGTCTGCATGTTTGCTGATTTGCTTATTCAAATGGAAGGACCCATGTTATACCCTGATTTTTTTTTTTTTAATTTTCTCTTTGTTGTGTTCAAAATTGAGATCCTGGATGATGATGCTTAACTGGTGATTGGGTAACTTAATATTATGTAGAATAAAGTAGTTTCTCTGAGGACTACATATTTACTCATGGTCTGAAGACTGGAAGATCAGATCTTCAGAAAGACTGAAGATCTTTCCCCAGTCACATAGTAGAAAAATGACAGGAAATCTTATTTAATGTGTATGGGAATCTGCAGCTCCTATGGCCTTCTGGTCAGAAAGGGATAACTTGCCTCTTACTTGCTAATACCACCACTTCCCTCACCAGATTACTTATTCACACCCCAATCAGTTTGCCTGCCTGACAGCTCGGTGGATATTTTTACCAGGTAGAAAATGGATTCCTTGCTCAAATGAGACAGCATTAGTCTTTTTTTTTTTTTTTTTGGGTGTATCCGAGCTTATGGTCACTATAATTACTTTAGTTCTTTCCCTGCAAGAGTTCTCAAATTAAAGATGCTTGAGTTCAATAACCTTGATATAATTGACCTCAGTAGTAAACTCTTAAATGTATCTAGTCCTGTCACATCACCATCAGATGTCTTCTATACAGTTGTTGCAGATAATATAATGATGAAGGAAAGATATTTTTCCCTCTCTATTCCCTTTTATTTGCATAGACCTTTCCTTTTTCAATCTTTTTGGGAGGAGGAGGGAAAGAGTGGTAGTCTGTTTGTCTACCGCAAAGAGAATCAATGTATACTTAAAATATCTCCTTAAAAACAAAAAAGGTATGGTGTCATCTTAATCTCAGCTATCTCTTAAGGGAGATGGAATTTTGTTATTAAACTTATCAAAAGCCTATTTAATTTTTCTTTGAGAGAGTTCATAAATAGAAAGGTGACACTGAGTTTTGCTGCCCTTGATCAGGAATATAGCTGATTTACTGTAATGGTATTTAAAAACCCCCCAAATGTACACACACACGCACTGTAAATATATGCAAAAACTTATCTGTTCTAAGTCTTTGCTCAGGCTTTTTGCTCTGATGGGTGAAGCAGGGATTCACAAAGATATCTTTGACAATTAAAATAAGCTCCAAAATTCTAATCACACTCCACCAAGAAGCCTGTTGTGATTTTGCTTTTTGACTGTGATAGAGCTCAAACTAGAATACAAAAAGACATGGAAAATGTAAGGTATGACACATCTCCCTAAGCCATTAGTTCACATCCTATATCACCACATTAGAGTCAGCAGCTAAGATGAAAACATACCCTGGTTCTATGTGTGTTGAGTTCTTTGTTGGTTATACCACAAGTTAAGCAGGCTCATATCAGTGCTGGAGTAGACACCTTGATGTATTAGAGAACTAATATGTAAAGCTCTCCAGTATAGACAGTAATGAATTAATAATATTCAGGAATTCCCTTTTCCCACCTTCTTTGCTGCAAGCCTCATCTTTGGAACTAAGAATAAGAATGAAATACAATTGTTTATTAGGAATGTTGGAAACCACTCCTCATACTGAAGCATTAGGGTTTTTTTTTTTTTGTTGTTCCAGGATTACCATAGGGTCTGCAGAGAAACAGGAGAAATAGCCTAAACTTTGGTTTTGTGTACAGGATAATTCTGATTACTTGAACCTTAATTATTTCAAACTCTGTTTACAAAACATCCATCTATTAACTGTGCTGAAACCAACCCTGAGTACCTGAAATCCTAATTACCTAAATGTGTTCATTGGTCCAAATGACTTTGAGATAATCAAGGTTGTAAGCTTCATACAAATTAGACACCTAGTATTTGGGACAATTCCTTGTGATATCGTAGTCTCCATCACAGAAAAAGTGTTTAAGGAGTTGAAAGAGCCAATGACTATAAGCATATATAGCACTGGTTAGCATGACTGATTTCAAATGTGCAAGCTGACAAAGCTATCAGGAAAGGTATGGACTCTGGAGGAGGGACCACAGTGTGTTTTTTCAGGCTGACCGGGTACCATTATCAGCTATTAACATTTATGGGGAAGTGATGTTTTTGTTGCCTTTCTATTAAGTAGTCCTGTCCAGATGCTGCCTTGCATTCAGTGCAGTCAGCTGAAACCCAGAAGAGAAACATCTGTGAGAGAGGGGAGGGGAAAAACCTCAAACAAAACCCAAACTTTGGAAGTTATAAATTATTTTTTTAAAAAAATGACGCCATACCTCTTGTTCTAATACACAGAACATGTTTTGTTTTGGTTTTTTGTGGTGTTTTTTTGTTCTGCCCCTCCCCGCTCCCCCACCCCCCCCCCCCCAAAAAAAAAAAAAAGAAAAAAAGAAAAAAAAAAGTTATATCAGCCTGGTGCCTTGATGCACAGCCTTGCCTGTTTCTCAGGGACAAATGTAGGATCTTACTGCAAAGTTGGCATCTCCAATTGGGTGCTCAGAGATGCTTTTAAAAGCATAGGCTATGTAATGTTACCATAATACTGCATTTATTGCTGTCCCATATTCTGTTTTGTGTTTTCACTGCTTTTGTGAGAATACAAATGATTAAATTTCAAGAGGATATGTACAAGGTAAATGAACAGACAGAGGTTCATTATCTTAGAGCTATTTGTAAAGTAACAGCTTTGAGGTAGTTTACAGTTTACATAGTGTTGTGAATATTGGTATGATTTTCTCTTTGCTTCTCCAGGTGCTGGTTTCCAGAGACAAATATAACCTCCAATTCCCAGCACACTGATCTGTCTAAACACAATTTGACATGCGTTGCTATTAGCTTAGCACCTTATCAAATAACATGCCCTGATAGAGATAAAAGGTTTTACAACCTTGCCGCCTTTGTTTCTGTGTGCGTTCACCCACAGAGACAGCTCTGCAGCAGCTAATAATTAACACAAAAGACAAAGACAAATCTATATGGCTCAGTGCTGGAGGATCCAACGTGCATGTTAAGCAGGCCGGGAAGCAAAATCTACAGCAAGAGGGTCTAAAATGGGATCTTCAAACAAGGCTTTAAAATGAATTAAAGTTGGGCTGTGTAAAGTCTCATTTTTACATGATGGAGCAGATGTCAAACCGTTGTCTGGAAATCAGTACAGTTCTGTGTGTCAGAGTATTTACTCAAATCTTCAGAGAAGCTCTTGCTGCTTTGTTAGCAGTAACCCTGTGTCGCTTTGCATGCCAAGTGTAAGCAAAGTATCTGAGAAAGGCATTAAGTGTGCTGAAAAAATCAACCAGGGAGATGATATAAAATATTCACTGAACAGAAGCCTTCCTTTCTTCCTTCTTAACTTATTTAAGTTTTGTGTCTTTGTGGGTGTATACAATTTCAAGTGGTAATTTGGGGGACTAAGCCTAAGGCCATGCTATCTTTCTCTGACCGTTTGATTTCCATTAACACTTCAGAGGCCAGGGAGGGCCTCTTCTTATTAGTTTCCTGATTCAACCAGGATCATTAACCTACCTAGCATTTCAAATGTGACCATAGCCAAACTAGATCCTCTAAAACAGGAGTTGTTCTGGCACATATGTCTAGGTGGTCCAGCATTATACAGGACTCTGAAGCCATTCAGTTCCCCTCTTCTCCCTTCAAAAGCTAATCAGGTCCTTCAAAAGCTAATCAGGTGCTTCAAAAGTAAGAGTCTTATTCTGGACTCCTAGGACACTATTTTATTGTCTGAATAAATTTACAAACCCTGTTAATTGAGAGCAGTGAGCTGCTTAGTTTTAAAAATCATGTCAAAATTCTAGTGACAAGTAAACATGTTCTATTTTTCATCTAAATCAATTAAAGTCAGACTTTTAGAGATATTTGACAGCCTAAGTACAAATAGATGCCATGGGGAATTTTCAGAATTGTAATTTTTAAAAGCACCTGCAGACACTCAAATCTGAAAATACCCCATTCATCCATGTTTTAAAGCTTATGAATGTCTCTCCACAGTCTGCATCTGGGTTCCTCTGAAAACTTCCTTGAGCATAAATTCAGAATCATGTCATTCTTGTTCCTATTTTTAAATGTGGACTTAGAGTTTAAAAAAGTGATCCTTAAAAGAGTTGAAAGGTGTCCATAATTCTGAAGTGAAAGTACATAGGGACAAGAGAAACACTGAAGAATATAACATTTTCTTAAAAAAAAAAAAAAAAAAAAATCATAGGAGATAATTTAGTTTGTTATCATTTGTATTGTTACACTGACTTTTAATTCATCACCCTATCAAAATAATAAAATGAAGCTGGAAGATCCAAATAAGTTAAAGCTCCAAATACCCACACAGACAGTAGGTAGAGTAAGCTAGAGAGCAAACAGTGTTGCTTTGAGGTTGTCAATAGAATGAATGTTTCACTTTGAAACATTATAGTGTCAAGTTGATCCTAACAGTCACATCAGATTTAATCATAGAATCATAGAAAGGTTTAGGTTGGAAGGGACCTTAAAGATCATCTAGTTCCAACCCCCTTGCCATGAGCAGGGACACCTTCCACTAGACCAAGTTGCTCAAAGCCTCATCCATCCCGACCTAAAACACATCCAGGTAGGGGGCACCCATAACTTCTCTGGACAACCTGTTCCAGTGTCTCACCACCCTCACAGTGAAGAATTTCTTCCTAATATCTAATCTAAACCTACCCTTTTTCACTTTAAAGCCATTTCCTTCTGTTCTGTCATTAACTGCCCTTATGAAAAGTCCCTCCCCAGCTTTCTTGTAGGCCTCTTCAGGTATTGGAAGGCTGCTATAGGATCTCTCCAGACTCTTCTCTTTTCCAGGCTGAAAAGCCCCAAGTCTCTCAGCCTGTCCTCATAGGAGAGGTGCTCCAGCCCTCGGATCATCCTCGTGGCCTCCTCTGGACTCCTTCTAACTGGTTCATGTCCTTCTTTTGTTAGAAGCTCCAGAACTGGACACAATACTCCAGGTGAGACCTTACAAGAGCAGAGTAGAGGGAAAGAATCACCTCCCTCGACCTGCTGGCCACACTTCTCTTGATGCAGCCCAGGATACGGTTGGCCTTCTGGGCTAAAGCGCACATTGCCGGCTCATGTTCAGCTTCTTGTCTACCACCACTCCCAAGTCTTTCTCTTCAGAGCTGGCCTCAAGCCACTCATCGCCCAGCCTGTATTTGTGTTTGGGGTTGCCCCAACCCAGGTGCAGGACCTTGCATTTGGCCTTGTGGAACTTCATGAGGTTAGCACAGGCCCACCTCTCAAGCCTGTCAAGGTCCCTCTGGGTGGCATCCCATCCCTCCAGCGTGTCAACAGCACCACACAGCTTGGTGTCATCGGCAAACTTGCTGAGGGTGCACTCGATCCCATTGTCTATGTCTCCAACAAGGATGTTGAAGAGCACTGGACCCAATATCGAACCTTGAGGGATACCACTCCCCCAGTTTCCACTCGGA
Source organism: Caprimulgus europaeus (assembly GCA_907165065.1). The sequence continues at coordinate 26,870,647 of OU015529.1, forward strand.
CTTTGAGCTGCTGACCACAGCTCTTTGAGTGTGACCGTCCAGCCAGTTCCTTATCCACCAAGTAGTCCATCCATCAAACCCACATGCTTCCAATTTGGAGATAAGGATGTCATGTGGGACGGTGTCAAACGCCTTGCACAAGTCCAGGTAGATGACATCAGTTGCTTTAGCCTTATCCACTAATGTTGTAACCCTGTCATAAAAGGCCACCAGATTGGTCAGGCATGATTTGCCCTTGGTGAAGCCATGGTGGTTGTCACCAATCATCTTTTCATTGTCCATGTACTTTAGCATAGTTTCTAGGAGTATCTGCTCCATGATCTTGCCTGGCACTGAGGTGAGACTGACCGGCCTGTAGTTCCCTGGGTCTTCCTTGTTACCCCTTTTAAAAATGGGGGTTATGTTCTCCTTTTTCCGGTCTGTGGGAACTTCACCAGATGGCCAGGACTTCTCAAATATGATGGATAGTGGCTTCGCAACTTCATCTGCCAGTTCCCTCAGTACCTGCAGATGCATCCCATCATATCCCATGGACTTGTGCACCTTCAGGTTCCTTAGCTGTTCCCAAACCTGATCTTCTCCTACAGTGGGCAGCTTTTCATTCTCCTGGACCCTTCCTTTGCTTTCTAGGACTTGGGTAGTGTGGCACAAGCCTTTGCTGGTGAAGACTGAGGCAAAAACGTCATTGAGCACCTCAGCCTTCTCAATGTCCCGGGTGACCCGATCTCCTGTTGCCTTCCAGAGAGGGCCCACATTTTCCCTAGTTTTTCTTTTCTTCCCAACATACCTATAGAAGCTTTTTTTGTTGCTCTTGATATATAGTTAATATATATATTATTGTGTCGCTCTTGAAATATAATTTGTATAATTATAATTTGACAGAAATTTTAAAAGGAACCTAAGGAATTTTGATACCCAGTTCCCACTGGATTTCAGTAAGACTTCACAGTCCTCTGGAAGTCTCTCCTTTTGGTGGTATTTTTTCCTTGAAGTTTTTCTTAATTGCATCTCTCAAAATCTTTCTTAAGTAAATTTACACACTGTCACTTTGCTCCCTGACGTAGCTTTCCAAAGGGATATTTCCGCCTCGCATTTAGTGTCTGATGTCTAATGAAGATGGTTAGACATGTTTCATGTTATGTTCTGACTTCTCTGTCAGTGGTGATAATTTGTTTTAAGTTCGCAAACCAGTACAGTTTCAAGCATATTTCATGTGATGTAGAAGTGTAATGGCCAGCCAAAAACCTATTCTCCTCTGTGGGTCTGCCAAATTTGCAGTGGAAGCAGGTTGTGCTGTTGCTTACAGCCTGATTAAATCTTTGATTTTTGTTGTGTGTGTTGTATAGTAACTTTAGTAGTACAGCAAATCTACCAAGCCTTATAAATTCACCATCCCACTAAGGGCAGTGGTCTGTGTTTATCAGCAGGAAAAAACAAAATGGTGAAAACAATCCTTCTTACCAAGTTCTTTCTAACCTTCTGAAATAAAACTGTCCTCTCAGTTTTCTTTCTGAACCACAGAATGTGATTCAAAAGATTATCCAACTATCAAAACCTACATATTAGTCTTGCCTGAGTTGAAAAGAAAAATGATAGAAGACTATATGGTCATGAGTAGCTGCTTCCTTTATGATTTCTGTGATTTGTGCATTCAGCAGCTGTATTTTCTCAAGCACTAAACTTGCTAGTGTGGCCTTCTGTAGTTTTTGAAATAAATTTGAGTTTCAGGCTCCTGGGATCTGTGTATTTTGTTCCTGCCTTTCATTGCTGGTCACCTTTCCTCATCTGCTTTTCTGGTCTTCAGAAGTGATCAATTCTTATACAATACCTTGCTTGCATTCTGCTTCCTGAAACTATTTCTCCTGTATTTTCTACTAGCTATACCTCCTTGCAATTTTTTGTCATGCTTTTTGTGATGCATTAGCCAATTTATGCATGCAGATTTGTTAGTAAGACTCTATCCAGTGAAATCCAAACTCAAAGATCAAATAATAGGAACTAAAGTGCTGCACAGAAAACCTTCTTATAGTCCTGAATTGCAATGAACAGCAACATTAAGAAGAACGCATAAAGGTTTATTGGAAAAAAATCTTGTAACAAGTACAGGATTTCCAGGGACAGATTTGGGCAAGGCAGGTAGTTCATAATGCTGTTCAGTGGGGCTGAAGCTTGTGTTTGGAATTTATGAAAGAAGGTGTAGTTATAAAAGGCAAGATAGTCTTAATAGGGAAAGCCCTAAGCAAAACATCCAATATTTTACAATCACTTTCTGTAGGCTTATGTCTGTCTGCCTTGCAGAGTCTGGGGAGCTTGTATACCTTCACAAAACTGTGCAGCTCACTGTTGCCTTTAAGTAAAAATTGTAAAGACAACAGCATAGGCATGAGTGAAAGTAGTACCGTGAATTTTGAAAGTGATTCTGCTGCAAGGTGGTGATGAAACTTGATGGCAACAGAAGGATCTATATTTCCTGAAATATTGTTGTCAATATTGATCTTTGGATCAATGACACTTCAAAAATAGTTGGTTTGGTGGTATCTGGTATGTTATCAGTTAGTGAACTATCAAATCATGTGGCATAAAGATGGAAGCTACTTCTGTATTCCTGACTCTATAAGCACATACCCAAGCAAATAACCAGCTATGCTTCTGTCAGTAAAGCCACAGAGTTTTCAGTACGTGTAGTATAAAGGTGCAGAGTAAGTAAGAGTTTTCATACGTTGATTCTGCTTCCTCTGAAGACACAGGTAAAGAATTCTCATTGATGTTTTGGTTGAGACTTTGTGAAAGTGTATTGGTGTATTATTTAACAAAAAATAGTGTCATGGTCCACTGCAACAATGTCAGAGGGAATGAAGATGGCCTTATAAGGCTGAGGCATAAGGCAGTCTATGCTCCTGTTCTTTGAGCATGTTGTTAAAACAGAGTAAGTTAAGGAAGAGGATGGAAAATGGGAAGAGACCTGATAAAACTGGAGGTAGTTAGAGGCACCCTGCCTCTAACAATCTACTTCCCTCCCAGGACCCAGGGGCTGATGGATCTGTCCTAGGCATACGTGTGGGGAAGGTAGTAATGTATAACTTTTAATCTAATGAATGTAAGCGTGTCATTTGTCTATAGCGTGTTCTGAAATCAGGAAATACAACATTCCTGAAACTGCTGAGGAGATAAATCTGTGTCTGTATGTCCTACTGACAAAAAGAGATGGAAGAGTTAGATGAGTGAGATCTAACTGGCCTGATTATGAATCCTGCAAAAGAAGTGTTTGGACTGGGCTGGTGACAGGCTACTTACTGCCCTACACCTTCTCTTTCTAATTTTCTTAGCTTCAGCAACAACAAAATTTTCCCAAACTGTACAAGCAGTGAATAGAGACAAAATGTCTGAAGCCTGAACTGTTATTATTTTCAGTCAGTTTCTTTATTTGCAAAAAGAAACCTTACAGACTAACATCCATTTTCTTAATAATTTAATTAGTAATCATTATAAAGAATGTTAAGCACCTAAAATAATCTTTTATTAATATGACATATTTGTATTTTAATATTTTTCTTTTCTATTAGCTGATGACAAACTCTGAGATTTACCATTTGTGTCATGACCAACCTCAGAACCTCCTCATCTTTCTTCCTGATTTACAGCTCACCAAAGGAGGACAGATTAGTCACTGAGTCGTGATTTATCTTCTGACTGACCTTGCTCTGGTAACTTAACTTTGTTTCAAGGCTTTTTATTTTTTGTGTGAGGTTTTTTGGGAAGGCTGCTAGCAAGGTGTAACATCACATTCTTAAAACTCAAGCAATTTTTTCGCATAGTTTCACACTGCTGAGCAAGCTGTGTATTGGAAACATTTGGTCCTGAGCTAATATTAGCTACTATTTTTATTTGCATTGTAAAAACTTAGAACTTCTGTTCAAGTATTGGGACCCTGTTGTGCTAGGCACTGTACCTGTTTAATAAAATAATAACTCTGGTATCTGATTATACACTGAGGCCATAGGTTGAGTCCAAGCGCTGGAAGAAACATGGAAGATAATATGGAGAAGATAATGGCTTCTATAATAGCAATGGTTAGAGAGTGCTCATTGCCTGGATGGCAGCAAGTGGCACGAAAAAAAATAAAGTCTCGTTACCCTGTAAGCTGCAAAATGAAATCTGAAGCAACAGTGGTATCTTTCTGTTGCAGTCTATCATGGGAAGTAGAGATGAGGACTGATATAAAGGAACATCATATATCTTTTAACATCTAGTCCATCTTGTCCAATAGATAGAGCAAATGCATATGGAACTGTGTCCACAACTGTTCAGGTTCTTCAGGGACCCTGAAAATATAACTCTGGAGGATTAAGTGATCTTCTTGCTCTGGAAAACCAAGGGAGGAAATTACACATATTACAGCTTTCTTCCTCTTCCGTCATTCTTATCTGCTTTTCCTGTTAGGGAGTTGTTATGGCTTTTATCTAGTGAGCTTTATGGCAGATGCACAGTGATATCTTGAACACTGAGCTTTTGGCTGTGTTAAAATTAACTGTGTTCATCTAGTATGTAAGCAGAGGTGAAATAATAAGAATTAATGGTTACTCTAGCTTGAATGTTCCTGCTAAGTTTTCAAAACTTATGTTGAGAAAGGAAGCTTTTGATTAAATTATGAAAGACATGATCTCTGTGCAAAATTTATGATTTCTTGCATTTCAGATCAAGTTAATTCATTCCTATGAATGCCTTTCCCTTTAGTGTCTTGGAGTTTCACAGACATAGTTTTGTGACCATTTACATAATTATCTAAATGGGCAACTCTTTGTCATCCATCATACTTTTCCCTCAGGACCTCTTGATTCTTTTTCTGCAATCTTTTGAAGTCCAGCCCACGATTTCTGGGGTGTAGGTATTGGCTTGATTAACTTCAAAGAGACACACCACTGACTATCACATTAGCTTGTCAGTTGGCCTCCAGCAGACACTGTGATTGTGAATAGAATTGAGTAGCTTTACTGTAGGTATTTTTTTTCCCAGAGCAATGGCAAAATAATTAAAGATGAAGGTTAAACAATGTCATTCAAGTGTATGTTCATTTGCTAGCTTATGGTATCTAGGATTGCTTTAAATGGAGAGCGCTATGGGATGCTGGGACGCAAAAATATTTTTTTGTGTCTGTTGTTCACTGTTTTGCTGCCCCAAGAAGAATCCAGAAGAATGTGGAAATGTAGCAGAATTGTAACCAAAGCCCTTTTTCAGGGCTTTGGGAGTTTGAAACAGCAACAATATGGTCCGTGGTGTGTTGTTGGTTTTCATTTTTTTTGTTAAATTAAAACTTGACTGGCATTTAACAAACAACTGTGTCCCTCTTTTCTGTGTAGTACTAACGATCCAAAGGTCAATGCAACTATAAAACTATAAATCATGTCATGTATAATAATTTGTATAAACTGCCTCCTCTTAATGTGAGTTATGTGATACAATTATATTCTTGCTGTACCAGTTCCCCTATCTTATTTTTGTGATAAGAGATCTAAAGATATCATCTGGCCCTGGTAGTAGATTACCAGAACTGTTTAATCATGAAGAGATCTGTGGAAAAAAATTCTTGACTTATTGATAAAGATAGCTAGGATTTTTAGGAAAGGAGGAGACGTTTTCAGTATGCTATTTGGGATTATATGGTTGCATCTTATGTTTTCTAATAACCCACTTTTCTGTCTTTATTTTTTTGTATGCAAATGATAGATACCCAAATATAAGATCACTTAAACATGATGAGATTGAAAGTTAAATATGTGCAGATTGTGAAAAAGGCTTGTTTTTCTGAGGTCCAAAGCAGAGTTGCTAGTGGGCAGCATTGGAATGTAGATACCCTTCTTACTGTGCTTTACACAAAGACAAAATGGAAGAGAATATATATTTAGAGCTCATAGAAACTGCTTATGTACAATGCATGGGAGACACTGTGTTCATGTAGATAGTAAGTACAAAAACATTTAGAAGATCTACGTATGTCAGAAAAGACATGCATAGGCATTTTCAGAAGATGTTTTTTTCAGCAATTAGAAATTGATGGAATCTGAGTTACTTAGTTACAATAATAGGTCATAGATTATCTAATGATATGAGCAAATTAGACCAATGAGATTTTATAGCACACTATTTTAGGAATTTTGACAATACAGATATACTGTGACTGCATCGCTGTCAGCCTGTTACTCATTTGATATATCTCAGTTCTTTTAGAAATGTCTCTTACAATGCAGTTTAATGCATTGCAATCTCATGCAGTCTTCGGTACAAATAAGAGTCTACATGTTATGCAATAGAACTCTAACTGACATATGGAATGGAAGGAAAAAATGAGAAATTAGGAATTCAGTCCCATGGATGTATTTACATGTCTCATTCCAGAAACTAGGCCTAACTATAAACAACTCAAATTAATACAGAATATGGCATATTATTTGATTACAATTTAGAAAACTTTTTTTTGGTAGGTCACAGCAGGGTGGCTTGGTTTAAATCACTAATTTTAATAATAATTTAAGTCAGTAGGCAGGAAACCTGTATTTAAATAGCTAATTTTAATCTGTACTTAATTAATTTCCTAAAGAAAGTTTCAGTCCTGTTAGTGGTTATAAACCATTAAAATACACTGATTTGCTACCAGATAGTAATAATTGGTAATATTTTTGGCTAACAAGGAGAGTATATTTTAAAAAACATATATGTAAGTAATTATATCACTTAGCATACATTTATTCACAATTAATTTTGCATTTTATGATATTAGTGATGAATGATGTGTTTGTCTGCTTTGAGGATACTTTTGTTACCTAGAATTTTTTCAAGAAACAAGTCTTGCTTCCTGAAATGAAAATTAAATGATTTATTAAGTTACTAAAGGAAAAAACCCTGTAATGAGATGGATACATAATTTTAAAAGTACACACTTGAAAAGTTTGACTTTATTTTTAATAGAGTCACTGAACCGAAGAAGTATTAGCTGTAATAAATTACCTAAACTCAGCATACAGTGACTTTTGAAAAGTGTTTAGATACTTGAGTGACACTATTTCAGCTTAAGCATTGTCTACCCAGTTTAAAAATGGAAGTTGGCACTCAAATCCATCTGTAGATGTGCAAACAACTTTGAATGTCTTTCCCTATGTTTTTAAGAATTTTAGAGTTTGCAGATTTCATAGTCTTCTGCATTTTTTTTTTATTCACAGATAGAAGAGACCACCATCTTTTCATTTTCAATTTAAATTTTTCTTCTCAATAATGAAGAAAATATTGATGCCATTTTTAGTAGGTTCAAATGTTAAGAATAAATATTAGTTTAAGCAAAAATGTGATTTAAATATAACTGATAAGACTTATGAGAGAAAAATAAAAGCAAAAAACCCAAAGGTTCCTTCAACACACAGCAGCTCTTCTACAGATCTTTCTTATAGCAGTGGCTAAATAGACATACTAAAAAAGATTTTAAGGAGCTGTTTTACCATATTAGATGAATGACCTATGAAACAGACTCCTGTTTGCAAGTGACACAGTTGCATCTAAAAGTTTACCATGAACAGTCTGGTTAAAGTGAATAAATATATGCTCTGCAGAAAATATTGTGATCATGATTTAATGAGTAAAGAATGCAATTTATTTGAAGTTTGTAATTATGTATTTATCTCATCTGTAATTAGAGATTTCAAAATAGGTATAACATACTGTAGAAAATTTTAAAATGAATTTGATAGTCAATGTTAAATTAACAACCACTAAAGCAAGGAAATTGAGTTACGTATTTTACCGTAGCTCACATCTTTGAAGAAAAAAGCAAAGGGAGAATCTGTGTTATAGGCAGATGTGCTGCATTAGGTTGTATGCTGAGCTGTGATGTCTCTGGTGAAATGCTTCCTTTTAAGCTTTCTAGGTGGCTTCAGAATAAATAACTACTGAGTTTGGCTTGATAACAGTGTGCCTTCTTGATCCTGAGATGTGCTAGATCCCAGAGAAGCCTATAGTGTCAGTGAGATGGCACTAAGTTTACAGGAGTTGTGTACTTTCTCTGCAGTGATTTGCTTTGGGAGTTCTCCCTACCAGTACCCAGGAGGGAGGGTTTGCAGCAAGGTTTGCTGCCAACATCAGTTATGTCTGCATCTTCCATCTTATGACCAGCTTATTTCTCTGCAGTCTTTGGCTGAAAGGAAGCGGATCCATGACACATATCTAACCATTAAAGTACCACTTCTGCTACACAATTCAAATGACCCCTCTGTAACTCAGCCTTATTGCCTGTGTTAGCTGCTAAACAGAACTGCCTGGGGTTTTTGAGCAATGATGTACAGCTTGACAATAAGGAACCTCTCTTCATGTTGGTGGGATTTAGCATCCCAACAGGAAGCATACCTTTTTCCTGTAGCAATGCACTAGGGAAAAATAAGAAAAAACTTTCATCCTTCTTCTCTATAAGGATAACTTCATGAGAAGCCAGTCCAACTGGTGCTGATCTGAACAGCCCTTTGATGTGGGAGAGAAAGGCAAATCTGCATTCTCTGCAGTTAAGACCCTGGGAATGATCTTGACTGTCATGTCAGATGAAAATTCATGAGTCTATGCTGTCACCATGTGAGGCAGCATAATAGAATATGGTTTCGTTCGTATAAATTTCTGTTTTCTTCCCATGCCACTTGTCTTTTTAGCTATTAAACAAGGTTAAGGGCCCTCTTGTCACTGTTATTAATACAGAGAATCTACATCAAGGAGGCTTTTGCCCTTCTATTCCTTGGGAAGTTTCTCCCAATGCTAGAATTAGAAGCAAAGATTAAAGCTGCCCCATCCCCCCCCCAAAAAAAAAAAAAATTGGAGACTGAGAAAAAGGTAGATATTCGGAAACTCTTTTTCAGGAAAGAAAACTCAAGGGAAATTACACATGTAATCAGATAGTTTAGAGACACCTCTCTTCCCTGCTGATATAAGAGAGGGAAGCTAGATCTAAACGACAGATCTGTGGCCTCACCATGGAGCACGTTAGAATAGGCTACAGCCTAAATCCTTATCAAATGATCTTGAATGTTAGGGACTTGTTGTTGTTGATTTCAGCAGCTAAATTATTCCAGTTACTACAGGGATTTGCTCTTTAGGTTTCCTAGCTCAGGGAACTGAACTTTACCTTCAGGAGGATTACCGTTAGCTCCTATAGAACTAATCAACATAAACCTTCAGCTCAGCAGGTGGGTGTCACAGCAGCAGTTCGTTTAGAAGGCAAGTATGTACAAGATGTGAGAAGTTTAGAATTAGTAATGCAAGTCTTCTGTCACTTATCATTGGACCCTGCAGGGAGGATCTGATTAAATGGATATTCGACTCTGAATTAATGTGCACCCTATTTTAATTTGCATATAATTAGCAGCAGAAAAAAAAATAATTTTATTATTTGCTGTTGGAAAGCAGATCTCTGGTAGCAAAGAACTACCTGCAGTTGATAAAGTCTGATATAAATTACTTACACCTCTTCTTTCTCTGTTTCCTGCAGCATATTAATTTCAATGTATATTTTGTTTGGTATAAAATACAAATCCAGGTGGTTTCCTGCTTCATATGCTTCATATGTTGCTTTGTCTTGTAGGTTCTTCATGTAAAAATAACCTTGTAGACCTCGCAATCTCCAAATGCCCTATATAGTTTCGCTGAGATACATGTTTGGGGGTAAGACTCATGGTATAAATCCCAGCCTAGGGATCTGATTTGAATTTCAGAGGGCCTTAGTTCTGTTCATGTCTTCTGACATCCATCTGGGAAGTGACAGGGAGCAAACCAGTTCACCTCTCTGCATTTTTGTTTCCTTTCTCACCATTGCCTAACTGGTCAATTCAGGCTCTCTGGACCCAGGGTTAGAATAAGAAGGGAAGAATAACTTTGCTTACATATTCACTTGGTGGGTCTATGGCTCTTGTTGGGCTTAAATTGTCGCTGTAATAATTGAAAACGAAGTTCCCTACTAAAAGGTGTGTTTTTTTTTTTTTTTTTTTTTTTTATGAATCGATACTTTATATTTGAATCTACATGTTAAATCTACATTTTTTTATTTTTTTACTCTAAAGAAGAATTACTGTCTCCTAGGATGAAATCTTGAACTTGCATATTTCACTAACATCTTGAACTACATCACTGGCACAGTGAGGCTGCTGCTGGCAAACTACTAATTTTCAGTGTTTACCCTCCTCAGTCTCTTAACTGCTGCATGCTGGAAGGTTGGTGGCTGTATCCAAAAGATTATCCTGTCTTTTCCCTGTTTCCTATATTCTTTTTCTACAATATCTGCTGCTCCGTCTGTAATGGATAAGATAGATCTTTATTTCAATCTAGTGTAGCAGTTCTCATAATCTCGTGTTAACAGATGCAGGTACTGCTACCTGCTGACTTGTCAACATGACCTTTCTGCTCAAAAATCTCACTCCAGAAATACATACCATCAAGACTTCTTAAATGGACAGCTATAGTAGTGCTATAGGGTATTGTATGCTCTGCTCTTCCAGCAGTCTTAGATCTATAGCAACATTGGAAATGCTGTATTACATTGGATGGTACCTGTGGTGGGTTGTCCCTGACTAGAGGCCGGATGCCCACCAAAGCCCACTCTATCACTGCTCCTGCTTCTCAACTGGGCAGGGGGAGAAAAATATAATGAAAGGCTGTGGGTGGAGATAAGGACGGAGAGAGATCACTCACCAGTTACTGGTATGGGCAAAACAGACTTGACTTGGGGGAAAAAACAAATTTACTTTATTACCAATCAAAATCAGAGGATAATGAGAAGTAAAACCAAATCTTAAAACACCTCCCCCACCCCTCCTTTCTTCCCGGGCTTAATCTCTTTCCCGATTTCCACCTCCTCCCCCCAGCGGCGCAGGAGGACAGGGAATGGGGTTGGGGTCAGTTCATCACACGTTGTTTCTAACACTCCTTCAGCCTCAGGGGGAGGACTCCTTCTCCCGCACCAGCGTGGGGTCCCTCTCACGGGAGACAGTCCTCCATAAACTTCTCCAGCTTGAGTCCTTCCCATGACTGACAGTTCTTCACAAACTGCTTTAGCATGGGTCCTTTCCATGGTGTGCAGTCCTTCAGGAAGGGACTGCTCCAGCGCGAGTCCCCCACGGGGTCACAAGTCCTGCCAGCAAACCTGCTCCGGCGTGGGCTCTCTATGGGCTACAGGTCCTGATAGGAACCTGCTCCAGCGCGGGCTTCCCGCGGGGTCACAGTCTCCTTTGGGCATCCACCTGCTCTGGCGTGGGGTCCTCCATGGGCTACAGGTGGTCATCTGCTCCACCATGGACCTCCAGGGGCTGCAGGTGGACAGCCTGCCTCACCCTGGTCTTCACCACAGGCTGCAGGGGAATTTCTGCTCCGGTGCCTGGAGCACCTCCTCCCCCTTCTTCTTCCATGACCTTGGTGTCTGTGGAGTTGTTTCTCTTACATCTTCTCACTCCTCTCTCCAGCTGCAGAGTGTGCAGCTTTTTTTTTCCTCTCTCTTCCTTTTTTTTTTCTTAATTATGTTATCACAGAGGCGTTACTGATTGGCTCGGCCTTGGCCAGCGGTGGGTCCCTTCTTGTAGCCGGCTGGCATTGGCTGTGTCACGTCGGACATGGGGGAAGCTTCTGGCAGCTTCTCTTACAGAAGCCACCCCATGTTCCCCCGCCTCGCTGCTACCAAAACCTTGCCACACAAACCAAATACAGTACCATTTCGTTTCAGTAATGCAAAATCATTTAGTGTATGCTTCTATGCTCATTACAGGTGAAAAGTAGCACATCATGTATATAATGTTGAACCAACTTATGAACTAATACAGAACACTGGTTCATACAGTTAGTAGTGTTAAGAATCGGTGTTATCAGATTTGATATATTACTGTGAAATTAATTTAGATGAATTGAATTTTCTAGTAGAAAACTCTTCCACCAAAGTTTATTGGAAATGTTTTACACCAGAAAGTTGAGTTAGTCAAAGGTTTACATGTTGAATGACATCTATACCCAGATTTGGAGAAACACAGAACAAAATGTACCTTCCTATTTAATTCTATTGAAGTAGAGTATCATCTGGGGAGTGAAATAATCACACAAATACATGGAATAAATGCTAATTTCTAAACTACATAGCTCTGAGATAAAATTTACACTTTTTTCTTAATCCCTAATTTGAACAGTGCTCATAGATGTGCATATTCCCTGGCATTTACTTTCAAGTCATATGAAAGAGAATAGATCTTAGTCCAGTAATTAGCAGTTATAAGAGCATCTAGAGTCTGGAATCAGATGGTCCTGTATTTTCTCAGTTGACTCTGAATTAGAATATAGGTACATAACGTTTCTTTACTTACCTCCAATATTTTCTGACGACTTTTCTATCGGAATAAGATAGATAGAAGCTATTGGCCATATGAACACTGCATGATGAGACTTGAATGCTTATAATTGTCAAAATTTAAGTTTTGCAGTGTATGGGAGGCTGAAAAGCCTTAATACACTTCCAGTTTCTAGGCAGAGTTAGAACTATAGAAGTTCTTTGAAGGGTTGAGAGGGTAGTTTAGCAGCTGTTGCTGTTGTATCTGTACCAGAAGGCTGAAGCTAATTATGGTACTGTGGTGTGAAACTATATTCTAGTCTGGTTGCTTTGATGATTTTAAGAAACATCTGTAACACCATGCAGAATTTTGTTTTAACCTATTGAAGCAATTGAAATCTTAATTTGAGCTGTCTCTTCCCAATTTGAATACCTACGGCATCTTTCATTCATTAGCATATGTTCTTTGTACCATGTTTAATGTATCTTTCCTTGGGCCTGTGTGTGCCAGGAGTAAAGTTTCTGTATTTTGTGCAGCCTGTAAGAAGCAGCAGATCGCTGCTGGAAGGGAATTACAGTAATTGACTAGTGTGGTCACAAACAGTTAACTCTGTGGGAGAGGTGTTAGGGCTAAATGATGTTATAATGGCATTTCTACTCAAATAAATGATACCAGTATAACAAGATTTAGAAGTGGTTTCCAAATAACCAGGAAAAGCAAGTAAGCAAGTAATAAATTAGCTGTTAGTTCTCTTAGCAACAATCTGGCTGCGTCATGCACTGCCAGTGAGGCTTCATCAGTGAGCAATAGGGATGACTTAGGTAGAAACAAGCTTCAAGCTTGTTGAGAAGTGATACAACCGGCATAAACTGAATTCAGGGTTTTCTCTAAATACATATGCTGAAAGCATTTGCAGAAGACAAGACTTCTTCATATGTTGCATCCTTAAAATGGAGTTGTCTTGTCACAGGCAGGAGAGTTCATTAAGCACCAACGCCTAGAATCTCTCCAGAATTTAGGCATTTAGTTCTTATTTAAGTGTTTCTAATCCTATTGATGAGAAATCAGTAGAAGTGACACTGACTAGACTGAAATAATACTGTTAGTACTATTGCTACTGTGGGATTTTTCAGAGGGAACACTCCCCACCCAGGTCCTCAGTGCCTCTCATTACTGGAATAATAAGGCATATTGTGGATAGTGCTGACTCTGTAGTCTGCTATATATGTGCCTGTTATGCATTGGCATGATCTACAGTGACTTTCTCTCCCACTGAAGGGAATGGAGCACGACTCAAGCATGTTTCTTGTGCAGTTATGGATGCTGTACTTCCTAGTCCAAACAATTGCCACACACCTCTGTAAATGAAAGTTTTCTAGTCCTGTCTTTTGTTGCTCCTGGGTTGCAACTGTGTATGGAACTGAAAGTGGAATAGACCGAGATTATTTGCAGTTGTTAGTTGTCTTCATTAGACTAATTCCTTTATCTGATGTAACTCTGGGGTGATTCAAAGCTGTAACCGAACATGCTGGATGTGATAATCTTTGTCCAGTTATGGTAGGATATTTGGAAATTCACATACCTGAGGTTTGTCTGGCTCATGACTTTGTAACCATGATTTTAACTAAAATGATTAATAGTCAGTAATAATTAGCATATTAGAATATTATTCAGAAATTATTTATTTCCTGAGGCAGTTGGAAAGCTGTAGAATGTAATAAATGCAAATTATAATACAATAAACAAGGTAAAAATGCAAATTTAACAAAGTAAACTGCATAATCCTTATATCCCTTTGTCCACCAAGTAGTCAGACTGGCCATAATATACTTGGGAATATACTGTTTTAATGTATCTTTGAGTGAGTGATAACTAAATAAAGTGAGATTATCATAGTGGCTGATCACGAGATTATCATAAGTAATTTACATGATTAAGATAGAAGCGTTAATACAAATTGATAGGCTTATTTTGCATCTCAAAAATGAATTGTAACCTCTGAATCTGCTCTTGGCTGTAGGAAACATGAATTCACAGGGAAATGACGGTACATATAGGAATTTATTGTCTTTGCCTATATGTGTGATGCAAAAGTGAGTGCTGTACTCTTTAGTGATGACTGGTCAAGTATCAGTCTTGTTCATAAGGTTCCTTGCTTTCCTCCTGTCACATGCTGAGCTGTGACTTTTGGGGTTTTTTTTGTTACAGATCACAAATTTGTTAGCTTTGGAAGAATTTTGTGTGGCTTGTGGTACATGACATATAAAAAGAATGGTTTAGGACTATTCTAAACAAAACAGGGCATGCTTGCTTGTGGCAAAGGGCATCCTGGGAGAATGCTTCCACTTATACTTTCTTTAAAGTTATCCGTGTGGGGGATTTTCAGAAATGGCAAAGTGATTCAGGAACATGAAAATTCTTTGGTTGAAATTGTGTTCATTGATTCATCAGGTGTTCTTTGAAAATACTATTCATAACGGCTGCAAGCATGTTTTTCTCAGTAACATATTCCTATGGGTATCTTTGTCTGAGAGCTATTCATTAAAATATTTTGAGATATTTTTTGCTTTACTTACATTTGCTGTATATAAAATAGCTACAGTTGCAGATCATGGTAGCAAACTAAGTCTATTCAAATATGTCTGCAGCTTTATTCAGGTAAGAAAAAAATGCATTTGAATTTGGAAATCAATGGAAATCAAATGCTACAAAAGTACTGCGTATTAGAAGCTGGAGATACATGGGATAAAGCAAGTGTAGTTTAACTGCAGAAAGTCTAAGGCTCTGAAAAATCTACAAATGAAATATAACAACTTATTTTCAGGTTCTGACTAGGGAAAAAACATATTTTCTCCAATAGTCAGTATTCTGATTTAGTAGAAGGAAGCTTTTACATGGTGACTGTTGCCAAGGTAACCACTTCCTTCATATCCATGTGTTCAGCATACGTGTATCACTTTATCTGTCATCTCTCAGAGGCACTATCATGGCATTGCATTTGGGAAATGATTTTTTTTTTTTTTTTTTAAGGGTATGCAGCTCTAAACATCTTGAAGATTCATTAAACAATCTCACTCAAGAAAGGCTTAAATGTTTCTTTTGGGATTCTTTTATGTTAAAGTCGATTGCGACTGAGTCTTGTCTCTTCAAACTCAGTGCAGAAGTAAATTTAAAAAGTAAACAGCTCAGTGTCAGTATTTCAAATACATATACAATGATTTATGGATTATACATACACACAGAGATATATATGAATGGACTGTGTTTATATATGTATGCAGCATGGATAGACAAAAAGAAACCTAAAGAGGACTTGCCTTGTGATTGATATATTTTGTCACTAAATCCTATTAACAGTTCAACCACCTGGACACACTTGAGACTGGGTAACTTAAGCCATTGGTTATCAATCAGAAATATTCACAACAGCAGTATTTGCAGTACCATAATGACTTTAGAGAAAACAGTGACCAGCAAAGAATGAGTGTTTTTGACAGTTTTGGTAATTACTGATAATCTCCCACGTGTTTGGCAACAGAAAAGGTTAAAAAAAAAAAAAAAAAAAAAAGCTGAGGGAAGACAGACTAAGAATTATGGCATAGATAGGTATATTGTGTGCCTCATTTGAAATACTAACAGTAACATTTTCAGTGAAGCTGAGCAATTATAGTTCCTACAGACATAGTAGAATGAGGAGCATGCAGCATTTAAGCTTTGTCTTTCTAATCTTAGCATTGCAAAAAACCCGATATATCTAAAACTAACAAACACATGGACAGTTCTTCTTGGGTAAATTCTTTTGCACAAGATAGAAGAAAATCCTAGGCCATTGTGAGCTATCTTCATATTGACATATGTACAAAGTTTAAATAAATATGTAAAAAAAAAGGATTGGGCTAATATATTTATGTAGGCATTCTAAACATATATTGGATAAAATTGATCCTGTTTTTTATCACATTTGATAGTTTTGATGTTTTTAATGTTTTACAGCTTCCAGAAAGTACACCTTCTTTTTTTTTTCCTTCATTACTTATATCTCTTATTTTTACCTTGGAGCCTAAAATAAATTTTAGCTTATCTGGTAGTTGTTAGGGAGGAAAATACATTGATTTAGCAGCCATTAGGTCAAATCCTTTGAGTAAGGAATGTATGAAAAGCATTAGGTTTATCTATAGTAGCTGAAACATAGAACTTGGCATATTTCAAAACCCACCTGTGTTCATTTTAAGACCCCACTCAGCATTTGCCATCCTTACATTTAAAAATTTTGATCTGAACTCAAAGAACATGGAAACAAATGGAATATTGGATCATATTTCTATATAACTACCTTGGTACTTTCGCTATGAAGAAACTCTCTGCAAATACAGGTTTTATTAACTTATGTTTTCAAGCAAAAAGCTTGCTCAATGGAGGCAGTGCAACTGACCTGTCCACATAAGCCCACCAGATACAGTCCAGCTTTTATAACTTACTGCTGCAGTGTCTTAAAAATGCAGAAACTTTAAATTACTTCAGATATTTTTCTTCCCACTTGCAGAACAAATCACCAGGTCAGTGTATGTAGTACTTCCCAGAAGTCTTATTAAAAGTTCATCCACTTATATCTTATGCTGTGAAAGTGCAATTGGTACTTGTAAGCCCATATTCATTCTTGCCATCACCTCCTGTTAGCACTTGAATAAGTTGCCTAGTTCAGTTACAGGAATGTAAATGAAATAAAAATTGAACACACAATTTATATCAACGTAATATGAAAAAGGATTTAAACCTATAGTTTTGCTATTCTTGTTTTTGCATATGAAGACACACTTTTTTCATAATTTTAAGACTTGGGTTATAGACTTAGAACCTTTCACATAGTTTGGCTTCTCTGTTTTCATTTTCTCACTATGCATTAATGTATTCATACCTTTATACACTTCAAACTTCTTCCTCATAATTCCTTACTCATTCGGCTCTGTTTTATGGTGTGTTGTCTCATTAAACTCATTCTTCTGTAGAGTGATATGCAGCTTTCATTTAATCTATATTTGATGCTTTTTACATTTGATCTTTGACTGTTTTTATTTGTTTGTACTGTGACATACAGGACCTATCTCCATTTGACTGTCCTGTTCAGAGACAGTCAAACAGGCCAATGATCTATGTCCCTAATAGAGTGTAAATCATGCAGAAAATCATCTTCCTTATAGTGCTCAAGTTTCCTCTTGGAGAAAACTGCTTGGAGTGTTTCTGGAGGAGACTCTCTGAGGCAGGTGTGCATTGTGGAGTGCCAGAGTGCCAAACTGTCCCTATAGATACAGACTTGTAGGCACTTGACATGTTTTAGAACCTTACTGTAAGAGTTACATATCTCTTGGTGTACTCTGGTTTGTTGCAGACATTTGAGTGCCTGAGTAATATGTAGTAGAGCTTTATACTTTTTACTACTTTTTACTACTGACTTCCATACTCAACTTTCTTGATCTAATGATTCAGAAGTTTGGGCCACTCTTCAAAGAACATGCTCAAACACAGAAGACAAATCGTATTAGAAAGGGTTATAATATTCTGATTATAACTCTGCTTTAAACTTAATTATCAACATGTATGGTATTAAAACTAAACTTAATCAAGAGAAATTAATAAACAAAGGCCTTTTTTTGTCCTTTTGCTACAGTGTAGTATATTGGCAAAATAAGGCCAGAAGTGCATGCAAATGTGCTCTTCTATCATATACCTCAACCTTATTTCTGATAGGAATGTCACTTACTTAGTCACTATTCTGGAAAAGTCATGCTGCCCTGAGATCTACCACACACACCAAAAGCAAAATTGTGCATGTGTGGAAAGACTATTTCAATGGTGTCACCAGAGCTATTGTTTTGTTGCATTGATTCTTTTTTGACTTTCATTGTAATGATCTGCACTTCCACTTCTACATACTTGTAACTGGAAGGTAACAATTTGTAATGAGTAAGTCCCCTTAAGCAAACCTGCAATGTCATTGTGGTGTCTGTATTGGAAATGCTTCCTTCTAGCTGTCAAATTTGTTACCAAGTGCTACTGTACACCAACATTAATTAGTAGTGTGTGGGGGCTGATTTAAAGTCTGGGTGCTGAGCAAATTAAGAAGCACCAGTTCCCTCTAGTGAAACAATAAGTCCCTAGAGTTTCTTTGTGTCCTTATGCCCAAATTCCACTAAAGTTAAATATATGCTTATGTACTTATTACTTAACAGTGAAAGCTGGATTTGACTGTTTTGATGCAACACTGTGAAAAAGAACATGAAGTTTGTGTTATTCCTGAGCACTAGCACTTACAGGTTTTTTTTCTAAATTTCACTTGTGGTTTTTTTTTTTTTTTTTCTTCTTTTCCTTCAGGTAAAGGGCAGGGCTTGCAGATATGTATACTGTGTGGGTTTTTTCCCTGTCTTTTCTAAAGGCATCAGGATCTTTGAAGCATTCCTACTCACCCAGCTGTGTTAATTAGCAATGGTGGTGCTCACATCATTACACATCACATTATGGTTGGATAAGCAAACTAAAGTCCAAATACTGATCCTGAAGGTCTACCAAGTGTTCAGTACTGCCCGTGTTTATTTTCTGTTCTCCAGTTGGAGTAACTTAGAAATAGGAAAGCTGTGTGAATTTTTATATTGCTAGAAACACTTGTGTGAAAGCTGAGAAAAGGACACTTGTTATCTTTATACTAATTTTCCTATCCTCAATTAAAATAGTCTATTCTATCAGGTTGTTGTTTTAGTAAAGAAACAGAATCACAGAATCGTAGTGGTTGGAAAAGACCTTTAATATCATTGAGTCCAACCATGAACCTAACACTACCAATTCTACCCCTAAACCATGTCCCTAAGCACCTCATCTACCTGTCTTTTAAATACTGCCAGGGAAGGTGACTCCACCACCTCCCTGGGCAGCCTTTCAGTGAAGAATTTTTTTCCTAATATCCAATCTAAACATCCCCTGGTGCAATCTGAGGCCATTTCCTCTCATTCTACCATTTGATACCTGGGAGAAGAGACTGATCCTCACCTCACTACACCCTCATTTCAGGCAGTTGTAGAGAGCAATAAGGTCTCCCTTGAACTTCCTTTTCTCCAGACTAAACAACCCCAGCTCCTTCAGCTGCTCCTCATAAGACTTGTGCTCCAGGCCCTTCACCAGCTTCATTGCCCTTCACTGGAGATGCTTCAGCAACTCAATGTTTTTCCTGTAGTGAGGAGCCCAAAACTGAACACAGTACTTGAGGTGCGATCTCACCAGTGCCAAGTACAGGGAGACAATCACTTCCCTACTCCTGCTGGCCACACTATTTCTGATACAAGCCAGGATGTTGTTGGCTGCCTTGGCCATCTGGGCACACTGCTGGCTCATATTCAGCCAGATATCAACTAGCACCCCCAGATCAATCTCTGCCAGGCAGCTTTCCAGCCACTCTTCCCCACGCCTCTAGTGTTGCATAGGGTTGTTGTGACCTAGGTGCAGGACTCAGCACTTGGCCTTATTGAACTTCATATCATTGACCTCAGCTCATTGATCCAGTCTGTCCAAGATCCCTCTGCAGAGCATTCCTACCCACAAGCAGATCAACACTACTGCCCAACTTGGTGTTGTCTGCAAACTTACTGGGGGCACACTCAGTCCCCTCTTCCAGATAAATGATAAAGGTATTAAATAGAGCTGGCCCCAACACTGATCCTTAGGGAACACCACTAGTGACTGGCTGCCAACTGGATTTAACTCCATACTCCACAGCTCTCTGGGCCTGGCCATCCAGTTCTTTACCCAGCGAAGGGTACATCCATCCAAGCCATGAGTGGCCAGTTTCTCCAGCAGAAAGCTGTGGGAAATGGTTCCACAAGCTTTACTAAAGTCTAAGTACACCACATCCACAGGCCTTCCCTCATCCACCAAGCACGTCACCTTGCCGTAGAAGGAGATCAGGTTGGTCAGGCAAGACCTGCCTTTCATAGACCCATGTTGACTGGGCCTGATACGTGATGGGACTCTGGGTGATCTGCTTCATTCACCTTCCCTGGCACCAAGGTCAAACTGACAGTCCTGTAGTTTCTGTGATGCTCCTTCTGGCCCTTCTTATAGATGGGTGTCATATTGGCCAGCTTGCAGTTAGCTGGAACCTCCCTGGTTTGCCAGAACAGCTGACAAATGATGGAGAGTGGCTTGGTGAGCCCTTCTGTCAATGCCCTTAGTACCCTGGAGTGGATCCTATCCAGCTCCATAGACTTGTGGTGCAATAGGTCACTAACCATTTCTCCTTAGATTATGGGGGTGTCCTTTTGCTCCTCATTCCTGTCCTCTAGCGTGGGGCTGCGTGTATTCGGAGAGCAGCCTCTCTTACCATTGAAGATAGAGGCAAAGAAAGCATTAAGTACCTCAGTCTTTTCCCCATCCTTTTTCACAGTGTTTCCCTGTGTATCCAAGAAGGGATAAAGATTCTCCTTAGCTCTCCTTTTGTTACTAATGTATTTAAATGTTATGTTTTGTTACTAATGTATTTAAATGCCAGATTGTACTGCCTTTGAAATTACCGTGGACACTTGGTTTATGGTTGGTTGTATTGTGTGAGAAACCTCTCTGGGGTTGGTAACCTTTTGCAGAGGGACAGGAGAGACAGTTGAGGGTGATAATTCCAGAAAACCATTTCAGATAGGTTTGCTGGAAGATGTCTTGTAGATCCTCAAAATTTATGATTTATTCTAAAGACCAGAAGCAGCATAGGATTTCAGGCCTTGTTATAACCTAAGTCTGGACACCAGGTCATTGAAATGCTTGGAAGTACTTCTGCTGGGCAGAAACTCAGCTCTTGGCAAATTGCAAGTGTGTTTTTTACTGTTCTCAGGGTAAAGTTAAGTTTTGGGGAGAAAAAAAAAAAATCCTTTTCTATTCAGAACTTCTTGCTGACCAACCACAAATTGAAGAAAAAGATTTTTTTTTTCTATAAACGATATTTCTAAATGTATTTCAGTGATCTTTTTGTATTTGGAATTTGTGCCACCAGAACTGTTTTTGAACACTGAAGAGATTAAACTGGAGGGAAATTTGCGTGGAGTACGGAAAGGTTAAAAATAAAGGGAAAATAACAAAACCTTTTATTTAAAAAAAATCTCATCACCATCTTTTGTTTAAAGCAAACAATGGAGTTCACATTTATAACAACTTTAATGTAGAAATAAGCTATCACTTTCTGAAACAACTACTAGTTTGTGTGGATATTTGTTTTGGGGTATTTTTAATCTATCTGTTTAGCTATTGCAGTAGTTTCAGGACCTACTTCCACGCACTTTTTGTATTCTCTGTTCAGCAGGTGCTTGACAACTTCTTGGTTTGCTTGGCTGGCATTCAGAAAACCCAGCAATTCTCTTATCCTGCCACCACCCAGCTCCTGCACAACAGGTCCTCTGAAATCAGAGGAGAACTTTGCAATCTTATATAACCATATGGGACTTTATTCCACCTACAATGTTCAGAAGTTAGTCTGACGTTGGTTTGCACATTAAAATTTTGTCAGTTAAAAGAGTAAGAGACCTCCCCATTCTGTGTACAGATTTTCTGATAAGAGAATACTCACAGGGAAGGGGAATGTATTTTGTAGTGGAAAGCGGAATAAGATATCCTGGTACAAAACAAGATTCTACTGGCTTACTGCAGCTATGCTGGGGACAATGTCTGGAGAAGTGAAATAATTAGAGTAGTGACACTGGTACAGAAACAATGTCCAGACTGCAGTTGTGAACTTGAATCTCTGTAGAATGATCTAAAAATTGCTCATATCACTGGGGTTTTTCAATTTGTTTGTACAGGTTTTGGCTTGAGAATTTGTGCAAATCTCTGGCCATACATACACACACAAAAATGCAAAGAACAAACATAAAAAAGCTTATTTCCAAAGAAAGAGTAAAAAGGCCATCTGCTTGGTTTTTAATTGTTTTTATTTTTTGAGTGTGATGTTCCTGGGAGTTGCACATTTTTCCCAAAGCTGACTCAGCATTGCAAATCACTACGTATAGATGATTCTGGTCTTTTGTTTTTCTTCTGTGTTTCAAGGTTTCTAAGATATACTGTGTAAGAGTAAAAATCCCTCTGCTGGGAAATCCTAGACTTCTATTCTAGTAGTTACCTAAATAACTCTATATTTTTTTAATAGTTTTAATTACCTAAAATAATAAGTGATTGTTAACTTAAAACTTAATACTATGTGGGATAAAGAATTTGAAAAGGCTAATATGCAAATATATAACTTAGTTCCTAGATATTTCTCCCTACCTGCCACTTCATCATTGAGAAGTCCCAAAAGGATGTCTATGAGCTCTAATTGGGTATGTGTGCAGCTATAACTACAGTACAAAGTATGATAATTTGGGTTAGGTCAAACATTTTGGAAGTATTTAGTGAATGCATTCCCCTTCTCCCATTCTGTCCCCCTTCTTTTATGAATCGTGTAATAACAGGCTGATTTCCATAACATTGTATGTTTAAGAACATTTTGCTCTGTATTTCTGTGTATCAGTTTTAGAATACAGTTAGAAGGCAAACTGTTTGTATTGAGTATTCATTTGAATATTTTTCTTTTAATTGACCCTTTAGCATTTTAGATGGAAAGTCTGTTACTTCTGATGACATTAGTGATAGTCTCTGATTTAATTTTCTTTTACCACTGGGAACCAGGAGACTTTTAACAGAGCCTGACTAGTAGAAGAGCAGGAAAAATAATTTAATTTCACCCTTGGGAAGAGAATTTCAAGATAGCTATAGATCTGCTTGTGCAGTGATTCTCTGTAAATAATAATGAAACTTTAGGTTTTCACCAACAGTATAAAAAATAAAAACAGGCATGTTAGTGATTGCAATATTTGGAACACTGTGAGATCAGCTTTGAATAAAAGGAGAGCTCTTAAATTTATCAGCTTTTGTAAAGAGAGACTATGAATTTCCTTTTTTTGGTTGTGGACTTAAAATTGTCAGCCAACATGTGAAAGATCACAGAATGGTAGGGGTTGGAAGGGACCTCGGGAGACTGTCTAGTCCAACCGCCCTGCCAAAGGAGGTTCCCTACAACAGGTTGCACTGAAAAGCATCCAGGCAGGTTTTGAACATCTCCAGAGATGGAGACTCCACAACCTCTCTGGGCAGCCTGTTCCAGTGCTCTGGCACCCTCACAGTAAAGAAGTTTTTCCTGAAGTTTGTCTGGAACTTCCAGTGTTCCAGTTTTTGGTCATTGTCCCTTTTCCTGTCACTGGGCACCACCAAAAAAAGCCCAGCCCCATCCATTTGTCCCTCACACTTCAGGTATTTATAGACATTGATAAGATCCCCCCTCCGTCTTCTCTTCTCCAAGGCTGAAGAGTCCCAGCTCTCTCAGCCTCTCCTCATAAGGCAGATGCTCCTTGCCCCTCATCATCTTTGCAGCCCTTCACTGGACCCTCTTCAGAAGATCCCTGTCCCTCTTGAACTGAGGATCCCAGAACTGGACAGGGTATTCCAGATGTGGCCTCACCAGGGCAGAGGAGAGGGGGAGAAGGACCTGCCTTAACTTGCTGGCTGTGCTCTTTTTAATGCACCCCAAGATGTAGGGAGGAAAGTTTCTTTAACTACAAATTGAGACTACAACAGTGTTGAAGCAAATAAAAATACAATTTAGCAGCAAAACAACTGAATATAGTGTGGCAGAAATGGCGACCATACTCTGATTTGACTGTCATCTGCTGTTACACAGGAATTTTTCTTTTTCAAACAAAGCTTGCCAAACAGTGTCTGTTATAAACCATAACTTTTCCAAATATGTAATTATACAGTCAATCAACCATTAACAGTGTTGTTCCAGATTTGAATTATTGCATATGTTCTGTATCTTGCCTTGTTCATTTGTTAAGAAGGGATGCATTAGTTTTGTGAAAGTAGTGTCAGGCTTTCAGTTTGCATAAGCTGAAAAAAATTGTAAGGTTTTAGTACAAATAAGTTCCACATTTGATAGAGACTGATATCTCTGGGTTGGAAGAAGTAATATGATCTCAGCAATAAAAATATTGACCGCTCAATGTTGTTTTTCTTATTTTTCACTTAATGGTTTCCCTTTGAATATTAGTTTAGTGTAAGAATCTCATGCGTTAATTGAAGAGGTTAGGTTTGTACCTGCTCACTTCATTAACAGCTGTTACTAATTAGTGGAACTTAGTCATTAGGGAACCTTCTGGGGTTTGAGAACAATTTATATTTTTCCATGGCATTTAAGCACACAATGCGCTTATGAGTAGA
This sequence comes from Caprimulgus europaeus, assembly GCA_907165065.1. Next base: position 26,895,252 of record OU015529.1, read on the forward strand.
GATGTTTCATTTGGGGGTACTCAGGTTTAGCAAAGTGAGTACATCTATGGTGGGCTAGACTGGAGTTGTAGACGCATAGCCCCTGGATAGGAGCCTCAGGAGAGACCCTGTACTTGAGTAGGTGCTCCAGGAGGGATGATTCAGAGCAGCCTTTTGGGTTGTAGTGGTGCCTGCAGCAGGAATAGTGGTATGGTGTGTCGCCTGCTCTGTTTGTTCTTGGTGAAGTTGCATTGTTGCAAGCCCTGGCCTCAGGCAGTCTTTGGACAACAAATTTCATTAAACCTTGGTATATGGACAATAAGTCTCATAAGAGCATGGGGAAAGAGAATTGTTTTGTCATGGGTTGATCAGAGTGTGTCAGGCCGGGCACACATGGTGTAATCCGCTGGAAATAAGCAGGCTGGTTTCACTAATTCATTATTTTTGTTCTGTAGAGCAGAACCATTTTCTCACCTTCCTTAATTCAGCCCTTGCTTCCCATAGGTGGCTGAATACTTTGCGTCTGTTTCCAGAAGGTATTGTTCTAATAAATCCCATCATTAATTCCAGGAGCTAAGAGGGTTTTTTGTAGTGTATGGCTCTGTCATGCTCATTTGTACCAGCTCTGATGCAGGTTGCCCTATGTGAGGACAGCAGTTTTGATTAGTTTCTCTGCTGGGGAGAGATGAAAGAGGAAGCCTTCCTGCTCCCTCTGCCCCTTGATCAGCTGTGTAGGACAAGATACACACTGCTGATCTGACTTCGATTAATGTTAACCTCTTATGAGGTTACTTTTTCAAATGACATGTTGTTTTAATGTACTGAATTACATTATTGAATCAGTCCTCAAACTTCTTTTGCATATGGAATTACAGATCTATCCGACCATGTTGGATTTAAATTTAAACACATCCCTAGTATGTGCTGTTTGTGTAGGTTTTTTTGCTGAGGGTACGCAGGTAATAAGTTGGTTGAGTTCTTCCTCAGAACAGTTTTTTGTGTTTAAAGCTGCCTAGACTTTATATTTCAAAGTACTTAAGCACCACAGAATAATAGTGTACTTCATTTTGGTACAGCTGTTGGAGGAAAATTGACTTTTTTTTCCAGTTAGAGGCAATATTCATGTATCCAGTCTACATGATTATACTTTAAATCTCACATATACACACACACACATGCAAAAAAACCCCAAAAAACAGCCAACCAAAACAACCCCCCACAAAACCAGTAACATCAACAAAAATCCCCCCAAAAACTCCACACTCAAAATTACCAGAGGTGATCTAGTGATTGAACTCACCCAGTAACAGAAAAGCAATTGGAAACAGAGGAATTAGCATTTTGTGGATATGCCAATAATACTAACAGCAGATGACCACAGATTTCTCTCTTGAGCTTCAAGAAACATCTTTGAAGGGATATACCTACAGATGGGATGGGTGAGATAGAAATATCTAGTAATTTATTTCAGTGGTAGACTGAAATGGATTTTATCTTCCTTGCAATAAAACAGCAGCAACCTGCAGATACTTCATGCAGAGGACATCTTCAGAGCGTTTTATTTATGTTTTGCTGTTGAGAACTATATTTAGTATACTAACAGTAAGGCATAGTTTTGAATTTATGTAATTACCAGTTGAAAGATGAGGAGTTCCTCTCCTTGGGAAATATCTTAAGCACAAGATGCATTAAATGGATGCAGTTTTTCTTCAGAAGCAACCCCCGACATCTGTAAAATTATTTTTGGACATAATTTTATAAACCTTAGAGGTAAGTGATCTTCAGGAGGGATGCTTCTTACCACTATGGAGAAGATAGCTAAGCTGCATCCTATCGAGAAGATGTCTAAGCTGCATCAGAAGCAGGCCCAATACCGTGTCAGGACCTTTCCAATAATAATTAACAAGTCTGCAATTCCCTTTTGTTTGGTAGCAAAATTTTAACAAATAACTCCTGGGAGTCCCGAGAGGCCTTTCTGGCACATTGCTGACAATAGCCTGATGCTGTGTTGGGATAGTGCATTAAAATCTACATTGGTGGGATAGAACAGTCAGCAGCAATGAAAACAAAAGAAGGGAACTGGGTGTGGGGGGGATTTTTTTTGCCTATAGTGTATCCAGTGTAGAAATCACCTTTCAAACTGTCAATTTCATTTTGTTTACCATTTGTTCCACAAATAGTTTGGGCATAGCACATTTACAGTAGTGCAGATCAGGAAAACAGGTGTTTAATTGATTTTGACTTTTTAAGGTATTTGAGCCAGAGTCATATGTGGCGCAGATTATTTTGTAGAGCAGTGTGATGGTTCCACCCACAGCTCAGACCATGAGGTTTTGCACTCACTCCCCTCCCAACCTGGTGAGATGGGAAGGGAATCACAAAAAAGGGGTTGTGGATTGAAACTGAGGACAGGGACATCTTACTCACCAATTATGGTCACGGGCAAAACAGACTTGACTTGGGGAAGAAGAATTTAATTTGTTACCAATCAATCAGAGTAGGATAGTGAGACATAATAACCATATCTTACAACACCTTCTCCTATTTCTTCCTTCTTCTTGTGCTTAAATCACTTTGCTCCCAATTTTTCTACCTTCTCCCCTGCAGCAGCACAGGGGACAGGGAATGGGAGTTCAGTCAGTTCACCATTGCTGCTCTTTACCGTGTGATGTCCTTCCTGTGGGCTGCAAGAGTCCAGGAACAGTGTTCCAACGTGGCCTTCCCATGAAGTCATGGACCTTTTTGGGCACAGGTCCTGGCTCCAGCATGGGGACATCCATGGGCTGCAGATGGGTCTCTGGTCCAGCGCAGCTCCTCCCCCACTCTGGGGTCCGTCCACACCCCCTCCTTGCTCTGGGACACTCCTTGCTCATCAAACAAGCACTCGAAGTCACACCTGCCCTCGGCCTCAGCTTTCTGCTCTGTCATGGAGTCCTCCATGGCCTATGCATAGGTATCTGTTCTGCCATTGAATTTCCATGGGCTGCAGGGGACCTTATTTCCTGGGTGTCTGAGGTTCTCTCTCCTCACGCTCCTCCTCCTTCCTCATAGAAATGATGCCCTCTCTGTTTAGGCCGATTGTTGTCTTTTGTTCAGGTTAATAGCCTCTTCTCCAGGTTTTCTTCTCCTTCTTTTCAAACCCAGTTCTTCCCTCATAAATATTGATTCTAAGAGGTATTTCTCTATTGCTATTAGGCTCAGCCTGGGCTGGAGGTGCGTCTGCCTTGGAGCCAGAGGACCTTTGCAAAGCTTCTCACAGGGGCCCATCCTACACTACCAAAAATGGCCCACCTCTCCTCCCCCCAAACCCAATACAACCAGTATTAGATATGGGATCAGACTCTTTGTTATTCCAGCCCCTTTACAAGCCTGAAGGAGCTAAAAAGCTCCTGATTCTCCACTGATAATGATTCCCCAGAGAGAAGCTCCCCCATGTAACTTGCAATCACAATAATCTCTTTCTCTATAAGCCTCTGTAGTGTGTGGGCATGTGTGAGTGTTGTGGGAAGTGACAGAGCATGTTGCTTCTTCTTGGCTGGCATAGGGGCTGCTGGAAGCCACAACAAGCAGGATTAGTCCAGTGTCATCAATAAGCTGCAGAAGGAGAGAGCTGGTCAGTGGAGAGCACTTTGTTTCAAGAAGGCAAATTCTACAACTGAAAACAGAAGGCTGTTGCTAACTGAAAAATTGACCTATTTTAACCAGGAAAATGTAAAAACATTTTGACAGTATGGGAAAATCCTTTCTCCCTGGCCCCTCTCCTAAATATGTTCAAAAACCACTTCTGGCTAAAGGGAATTGGCTTTGCAAACTATTTCAGTTTTTGTGGGGAACCTCAGAGGCTGTTTAAACTTCTCAAGTCAGCTCTTCTGGGAAGTAAATTGTCACAGTGGAGCAAAAGCCTCAGGGTAATAGGATTTGCCAATGGTAAGGAGCAAATACGTGGCTGTCCTCATTTGTTCATGTTTGAGCATGCACCCTGTCACATGAAACCCCAGACCCTTGTCTCCAGCTACACAGCTGCTGCCTGGGCTGGGGATGAGAGTGACAGGTGGCTTCTTTGCTGGGAGTGGGGCCTGTGGCCTCACCCTCCATAACTACTGTGGTGGGTTGCCGGCTGGATGCTGGGTGCCAGATGCCCACCAAGGCCCACTCTATCACTCCCCCTCCTCAACTGGGCAGGGGGGAGAAAAATATAACGGAAGGCTCATGGGTGGAGATAAGGACAGAGAGACATCACTCACCAGTTACTGGTATGGGCAAAACAGACTTGACTTGGGGGAAAAAAAAACAAATTTAATTTATTACCAATCAGATCAGAGGATAATGAGAAACAAAACCAAATCTTAAAACATCTCCCCCATCCCTCCCTTCTTCCCAGGCTTAATTTCTCTCCAGATTTTCCACCTCCTCCCCTCAGCGGCACAGGGGAACAGGGAATGGGAGTTGGAGTCAGTTCATCACACGTTGCTTCTGCCACTCCTTCCTCCTCAGGGTGAGGACTCCTTCCCTTGCATCAGCATGGGGTCCCTCTCACGGGAGACAGTCCTCCATGAATTTCTCCAGTGTGAGTCCTTCCCATAAATGACAGTTCTTCACAAACTGCTTTAGCATGGGTCCTTTCCATGGGATGCAGTCCTTCAGGAACAGACTGCTCCAGTGCGGGTCCCCAATGAGGTCACAAGTCCTGTCAGCAAACCTTCTTTGACATGGGCTCCTCTCTCCAAGGGGCCACAGGTCCTGACAGGAACCTGCTCCAGTGCAGGCTTCCCACAGGGTCACAGCCTCCTTCAGGCATTCACCTGCTCTGGCGTGGGGTCCTCCAAGGGCTACAGGTGGTCATCTGCTCCACTATGGACCTCCATGGGCTGCAGGGGGACAGCCTGCCTCACCATGGTCCTCACCACAGGCTGCAGGGGAATCTCTGCTCCGGCACCTGGAGCACCTCCTCCCCCTCCTTCTTAGCTGACCTTGATGTCTGTGGAGTTGTTTCTCTTACATCTTCTCACTCCTCTCTCTAGTTGCAAAGTGTGCAGCTTTTTTTTTTTTTTTTTTTTTTCTCTTCCCCTTTTTTCTTAATTATGTTATCACAAAGGCGTTACTGATTGGCTCGGCCTTGGCCAGTGGCGGATCCGTCTTGGAGCTGACTGGCATTGGTTGTGTCAGACATGGGGGAAGCTTCTGGCAGCTTCCCATAGAAGCCACCCCTATGCCCACCCCTGCTACCAAAACTTTTCCATGCACACGCAATAAAACTACCCTCTCTTGCATCTTCTGACGGATTACCTTCATTTGTCAGGAGTTTCAGACTTGCTACAAACTGCATATTGGTTATTTTGATAGTGTCTTGTCTTTTCCTCGGGCCTTAAACTGAGCATTAGAGTAAGGACTGAATTAGTTTCATTGTTAAACCTTTCTGTCAGCTTGTTTTAGAAATGGAATATGGCAAGGAACTATATTACTCTATGCTACTGTCATGTTTCTGAGTTCTTCCCCCTCTTCTCTTGCTCCCACATCTTTAATCTGATTTAGAAGGAAGGTCAGATAAACTGTGGTGCTTTCCAAAACATTGTGCGTTTTTGTCTGTATTTTTTGAAGATGCATTTCAAGGCTAAAATCAAGAGTAAGAATGAACCATTGACCTCATTGAAATAATTGAAAACTTTGCTTTTACGGGCAAACTTTCCTAGGAAGCATTTCTTCTGAAACAGTCTGTTCAGTACTCAAACATTTAGCTCTAGAGAATTATGCTAGGTTGCAAAGTACACTTCCCACATATTAAATACAAAATCAAACTAACAACCTAAAAAAACCCCGCATTAGAACTATTAACAACAACCCAAGCATGAATCCTTAACTGAAGCAGTAGTTCTTCCCCTGTTCTTTGTGGACTCACTGCCAATATAGCAGCAGCTTGAGTTAACCTAGTGGTTAAGAATGATGCACTTAGAGATGAGAGGTTCTTCATATGCTGTATAGCACTTTAAAATGCTAAGTAGTTCCATATTTGGAAGTACTTATCTTTTAGTTTCTATAATATCTTAATTTTTTTTTTTTTAAAGCCTCAGAAATCATATTGGGTTCTTTTAAGTGTTTGCTTTTATATTAATAAATCTTCAGGGAAAACATAATTTTTCTGATTGACTTTATAATTTGACACCTGCTTCTTAAGAAGATATTTAAAACATTTAAAAACAGTGTTAAGCCATCTCATTCTTGTCTGTTGAATGCTATCATGTGCTAGTAACAGATACAATACTGCCTCCCAGTAATTTCATTAACATTTCAAGTCAAAGAATACTAGAGAATTAGGACATATGTTTTATAAGAGTACATTGTTTCTGGTGTTATTTTCTTCCTTTTCATTTTAAGGGTTCTGTAAAAATAATTTGTAAGTTTTAATGTTGCTAATCTTCATGTCATGAGGGTGAACTTTTTTTTCAGGTTTTTAGAAAGGAAATTAGTGCTAATGAACTGTGTAAGATGCACAGAAATATAAGCTAAACAATGGCACTAGATGACAGAACAAAGAAACCAGAGGCATCAAAACTACAGAATTCCCCTTTAACCCTGGAAAATGTGCCTCTGTCTGACGTGGTGGGGAAAAGGAGGTAGCTGAGCCTCCACCCTGGTTCAGATTCTTGGCTCCCTGTTGTAGCTGACAGTACAAAAATTATTTCACAGCAGATTTGACGGTGTTTTGTACACAGCGTGGCTTATGCTCACTTCAAAGTCCTACACCAGCAGCCTACTGAGGTCTTCAGTGTTTGAGATCTAAAGTAGTCACTCACAAATCTTATAACTATTCCTTTGTAGCTAAGTAGTGGTACAGTAGTACATGTTATGCATTACAGACATGAGTTCAGGTTTAAGAATTACCAGATATGTGATACTGAACTTTGAGAAATCAGTTAAACAGTTAAAGTTTACTTGAACAGAATGGGTATATTCAGATATCTGACCCACATAATTCTGTTCTGGAATTAAATGAGTTCTTCTGTCAACTTCATTGCTCCATAAGTGATTACATAGTAATATAGATATGAAGGATTTAAAATGTCTGAGTCTTACAGTTCTCAATTTTCAGCATGTAGAACTGACTAGGGATAACAATGAATGGTAGGTGATGAGGATGATTGTGGGTTTTTTGTTTTGTTTCAATACCCAAGTAGTGTACATGATGTCAGTCCTTCATCATTACTTTTTCGACAAATAGAGGAGTGTTTATAGAGTCTAAATATGGCTCTTGGTTTGAAATTAGAAAAATACTCAGGAAGCTTATGAAATATGAAGTTTGCACATTTCTCAGTTTGTGTGGTAGACTTGTTAGACTTGCAAAACTGTTCAGTCCCCAGCTATTCAAATTAAAATTTAAATAACATTATTTTAACATTTGCAACTTAAATTTATTTAATAATCATAGTGATTTTAGTGGAAAAATGCTGTTAGCTGGAAGGGCCAGATTCAGGCTAATTTTAAAGAGGGATGGTCAGAGCTGCAAAGTTGCAACTTTATTCCAAAGGTTTGATATAATCTGGTAAATATTTGGTTTCATGCCCTTCTCTGTGTGTACTGCCTATGGCTTGACTTACTCTCATTTTATCATCTTATTATTGTTATATACACTAGACTAGAAGGTTAACATATCTTATGGCAGAAAGGTTCATAAAGCAAAAGCATCTTTACTGAAGAAGTGACAAATTAGAGGACAGCACCAATAAAGAGGTTTGTTATGAAAAAAAGCCTCTTCTGAAAGAATTCTTTCATTGCCTTTCATCTGTTTTTAAATGCAACTACATTAAGAAGCAGTATAATACAATGGCGAGATGGCTAAGGAAGGATACAGTGACATTGTATAATGACAAAGATGGAGTAGGACCTGTTGTATTCAGCAGTGACATTCAGTCTAATGCCAGAGAGCAGTTCTGTCTCCTGTCCTCAGTAAGACACTATAGACCTTCACTCTAGAATAACAATGCAAAAATATGTGCTTTATAAATATCCTGTGTCTTGACTTAGATACCGAATAATAAAAGAAATATAGCTTTTGTGGAGATTGTGTGAGAGACAAGACAGACATCGGCCAGTTAGAGCAAGTCCAGAGGAGGACCACAAGGATGATCGGAGAGCTGGAGCCCCTCTCCTGGGCTGAGGACAGGCTGAGAGTTGGGGCTGTTCAGCCTGGAGAAGAGAAGGCTCTGGGGAGATCTTATAGCGGCTTTCCAATACCTGAAGGGGCCTACAGGAAAGCTGGGGAGGGACTTTTCATAAGGGCAGTTAATGATAGAACAAGCGGTAATGGTTTAAACTGAAATAAGGTAGGTTTATATTAGATATTAGGAAGAAATTCTTCCCTGTGAGGGTAGTCAGACACTGGCACAGGCTACCCAAGGAAGCTGTCGATGCCCCCTCCCTGGAAGTGTTGAAGGCCAGGTTGGATGAGGCTTTGAGCAACCTGGTCTAGTGGAAGGTGTCCCTGCTCGTGGCAGGTGGTTGGAACTAGATGATCTTTAACGTCCTTTCCAACCCAAACCGTTCTATGATTCTATGATTTATCAAGTATTTATTCTTTTTTATCATGATAAAAATATAATTAACAATCATAGCCCAGTGAATACCCATTTATTCCAGCAGAACTGAAGATTATTCTGATTTTTGTCTTGAAACACTTAGTCTAAGAGAATTTTGCTTAAATGGTACACAGCTCCCTAGGTTTCCATAACTTCGAAGGTTGCTCATATATATTCTAGGGTTGTTTTTTTTTTAAAAAAAAAAACCAACAACAACCAAACTTCTGGATTTAGCTGAACATTGATCAAATTCTAATTAATCCATTAAAAAGGAGTAAAATAACCCTGAGCTCAGACCACTGTTTCAATTGTAGTTAACCTGGACTATGGTGCTAACTAGAAGGTGAATGAATTTTTAAGGGAAGAATTCCTTACTTTTATGCTAAACAAAGCTGTGTTTATGGAATATTTTTAAATAAAAACATTTGATAGAATGGAATACTCTTTTGTCATGTATGCTCTTAAATGATTTTGGAAGGTTGCAAACTAAGATATCTTAGAGATATGTAATGAGACATTACATCAGTTTATCAAGTGACACTACTCAGGTCCCACTCTTTCTACCTTTACCTTCAGTCCTGTCTAAATTCTTTAAATGTAAGTGGTAGCAGTGTGCTGGGGCAATCACTCATATCCTTGGAAAAAACACTGTGGTATTCCAGCAGTACCAAGAATGAGAAGCTATACAATGTTTCCTCTGACACAAATGGTTAAAGACTCCCAGGAGATGGTTTCTGTGTGTTCTCTATCTGGATTCTCATTTCTGAGGCAATTACTGAAATAAGCTAAGAATGAAATACCACCTGCTCTGACCAGATGGTAAGTCTGTGGGACTTGATCAGATGCTGAAGCTGGATAAGTGTTTTGTACAAACAGGGATGGAGATGATCGTTTTTACTCGTAGTCTCATTCCTCCACCGTAAATATTGCATAGCAGTTCAAGAGTTTATTAAGCATATACAAAGCTTATTAAATTCTCTGACTTTCATTCACTGAATATAGTTAGTTATACATCAGCACTGCTATTGGTCTGTGTGGCCTGATCTCTGTGTTTCTCATAGTTTGTAAAATTCCTGGGTGAGAGGATTTAATTTCTACTTAGATACACTAACATTAAAACTTTAGAACCTCATACTGATTTTGACTAATTGTCTGTTTAGTCAATCCCATTAGCCAGTCTATCTCATCTCTGACAGTGGCCAAATGTGGTTGTCCTAGGATGAGTAAAAACAAGACAGGTAGATATGGTACTTCCCATATACTTTGTGATCATTCAACTGTTTTGGACGCTACTGTTTGGATGTTCATTTTGTATGGATAGTTTTTTTGGGGTTTTTTCTCTCAACTTGTGCAGTTTTTCCCTGAGCTGGGTCTCCCTGGCTCTTGTCTAAGCATCATAAATGCTGCCGACTAGTCATCAGACATAACAGTTGTAAGCAAAACTGTTAGATGCTATTGTTAATTATTAAACTGTTTCCTCCGTGAGTTCCTTTTGAATTATTGGATAAGTATAAGCTAGTCCTGGGAATTTGCTAGTTTGTCCAGTTTTTCCTTATGTTCTTTCAAAGCACTTTAATTTCAGAGAGATCAGGTTCCTCCAAAAATAAAGGCCAGAGTACTAGAGACTCTCTAGTCTTTTCAACAATCAGCACTGACACAAGTGACTTGGGTTTTCTTCTGCATCTCTGACAGCTTCCTTTGGTTTCTGATCATCTGATAATATTTGTGTTTCTATAGTTTATCTGATAGTATTCACTGAAGAAAGATTTAAGAGCAGTTCTGAGCCTTCCTGATAATTTTTCCTTGAATTTATTTTTGGTATGCCTTGGGTTTAGTTTAATTGTTTTTTTGTTGCCTTCCTCTGGAACTGCTCCAACAGGTATATGTCCTTCTTGTGTTGAGGGCTCTAAAGCTGGACACAGTTTTCCAGGTGAGGTCTCACCAGAGCAGAGGGGCAGAATCACCACCCTCAATCTACTGGCCGCAATTCTTTTGATGCAGACCAGGATGCGGTTGGCCTTCTGGGCTGCAGATGCACATTGGTGGCTCATGTCCAGCTTTTCATCCGCTACTACTTTCAAGTCCTTGTCCTCAGGGCTGCTTTCCAGCACATCATCTCCTAGCCTGTATTGATAACCAGGACCCGGGTGCAGGACCCTGAACTTGGCCTTGTTCAACCTCATGTGGTTCAGCTGGGTCCATTTCTCCAGCCTGTCCAGGTCCCTCTGGATGGCATCCCATCCCTCTGGCATGTTGACTGCACCACCCAGCTTGGTATTACCGGCAAACTTGCTGAGGGTGTACTTAATCCTTGAGGGACACCGCTTGCCATTTTCTTCCATCTGGACATTGAGCCATAGACCACTACCCTCTGGATACAACCATCCAGCCAATTTCTTATCCACTGAACAGTCCACCCATCAAATCTATATCTCTCCAACTTAGAGAGAAGCATATTGTGGGGGACCGTGTCAAAGGCCTTGCAGAAATCCAGATAGATGACATCCGTAGCTCTTCCCTGGTCTACTGATGCAAGTAGAAAGCCACTAGGTTGGTCAGGGAGGACCTGCCCCTAGTAAAGGCGGGCTGGCTGTCTTGAATCCCCTCTCTGTCCTCCATGTGCTTCAGCATAGCTTCTAGGAGGATCTGCCATTCAGGTTTGGTGAAAGTGAGACTATCGGTAACATTGTGAACCACACTGAGCATGCCAGTCTGTTGCAACGTGAGGTTGCAACTCTGTTTGTGGGACCTCTAACTAACAGGCCTATAAAACATTTCTTGATAATTCTGTCCTGATAGGTTATTTTCCTGAGGTACTTTCCCATTTTCCACAAAATGGATCAATATGGTTCTAAGGGCAAAGAAATTTGATGCTGTGCTGTTCCATTACCATGTACCAAACTACTGGAAAGATATCTAGGAGATAGTTAGCAATTAATTTCCCCTGCTGATTTAGATCTCAGGTTCTCAGCCACAAAGTTTATTAACCATGTTTTCCATGAGAAAGTCACAGTACATTTGGTGGGAGATTAACTCCACCATACAAACCACCTAATACTCATAGGATGCAGCCTTCTTTGGCATTTAATCTGTTTCTTCTTGCAACATCCTGGGTGTGAAGGGTTGCTACGACCAGTCCTCTGGTGTGCTCAGTTCCACGTTTCCTGTTGTGTCTATACAGAGGAAGGAAAAGAAAATTACATGAGAAGAGAGGTAGTTGCATCACATAAAAGTACTCAGCATTAGGTAGGCATAATTTGCCTGTCAGATGGTTAGCCTAGTATTCCTGTATGATTTTATAAATAAAAGATTTTTTTTTTTTTTACTGTAATGCATAAAAGGATATATAACTCATTTCATATCCTTTCAAGGCATGAGTCTCCCTCTCTTCATCCTTAAAGAACTCCTTAAACCCTCAAACCAGAAGTAAAATTACCTCATGGTGATCTCTTTCTTTCTTGCCCCCCACCCCCAGGCATGAAGTTATGAAGTTGCTAATCCAGTCTTTTATCTTGTATTCATAATTATAATGTCAAGATTGAATAATCTGCCTTTATCTCCAGGGTGACAGCTATGTAGAAACTTCAAAAAGGACAGTTTTGCCAGCATCTAAAGGCTTTTGTTAATTACGGTATCTTGAAGTGAAATAAAGCAGGATGAAAAATTATATGTCTCTTTGACAAACTTGTAAAAAATATCAATGATGAAGCAGTACATTTTAAGTACTGTAAGAATGCATGTAACTGTGATCATGATCATTCTAATCATGGTGCAGGTTCATCTCTATAGGGTACCGTATAGCAAGACGTGTGGGGGACTGATGGTTTAGAAAGCTCATAGTTGGAAATTAAATATTTTGCTTCTGTTTTGCTATTGAAATTGACTAAGATAAGTTAGTAATGGTGTTGATTTATAGTGTGCAGAAGACCTTATGTCTTCCAAATATAAATTAACTTATTTTATTCCATTTTCATGAACATTTTGTACTTCTTATTCCTGTTTTACATTGTTTTCACTAATGTTGGCCTTATGTGACCTAATCAGTGTAAAGCCAGATTCTCTATATTAATATAAGCTGTAACTGTGTTACCAGCAGAGAATAGTATTAGTGTATTAACTATACATTTCTGCAGGATTGGGTTTTGAGGTGATAGTTCTGCACTGAGTGTAGGTTTGTCTGTATGTTACTTCTGGACAGTCAGAGGCTGAGTGAAGTTTGGATCAGTCAATGGAGTGATATTTGCTCCATAGGTTATGAGTGCTATATGAAAGGAGTCCTCAGATCAAACCCATAGAATTTAAGCCAGTCAGCAAAAGCTCTGGATCTGCTATTTTCTTTTTAAGGGCTGCTACATTAGCTGTCTCTGAAAATCTGAGGAAGGTTAATACAAGTACGTAACCAATTAATCCCTTGTTAATACCAAGTCGAATGTAAATACTTTGTATAGACTCATGATAAATAAAATCAGGCTAAAGTTTTAAAAAAATGTACAGAAGTTTCAATTTTATTTTTTGATCTGGTTTAATATAATATGCAACTACTTATATAATGAAATACATAGTACAAGCTACAGTGGATAACTGAGTAAGCTGAACTGATGTTGGTGCCAGAACTCCATTTGTTTTACTGCTTTTAACTACTTGTGGAATTGTAGCTTTGTGAATTTATGTTACATCAGCAAAGGCTTTCAATGGTATTTAAATAATAACTGTTAGCACCAGACTACTGGATTTTGCCCCAATATCCTTGCATTAGTAATAGCAAGTAAATGATTCCAAGGAAGCAGATCTTACTAGTAGTATAAAGGGCTTAAGCAATTACAGAGACTTTGTCTGAGTAAGGGGAAGAACCTCTGTTCTTGGTTACCGCAGTTCACATTCCAAAACCAGTTTCTGTGCAGGGAGCTATAATTTAACTGTACAGGAGATGAGAATTCTGATTATATGAGCTAGTTATTCCCACTAACACCTGATTTCAGCAGTGCTGTTAACCACGAGTGTTTACTTATTCATGCTGTATTAGTTTTTTGTGACATCTTTAAAAAAAAACTCAAACAAAAAACCAAAAAATTCTAAAAAATATAAAGTTAGAATATGAAAGTGACATAATGCTGTCTCTTGGCAATGCAAAAACAACGAATGTTAACATTCTCTTTGTTATCATAACCTTGTAATGGTCTCATCTATAACAAAATTGCACTTATAATACCTCTAGTTCAGACTTTCAGTCTGAGTCTCTCTCCATACAACAGAAGGGAATGCAAGATGTGTGACTTTCCCCATGTGTATAACTTTACTCATTCCTTTTACTTGTATAAGAGACTGATATCTGACTGATATCTAAAGTGGAAGTTCAGTAACTGGATAATTGCAGTTAAATGAGAGGCCCGGAGGCTTTTAGCAAAGAGATAGTTTTAAGGAATTACAAAGGTGCCATTAAGAAATTGCTATGGTCAAAATGAGCCAAGTGGGCTAATAGGGACATGGCAGCGCTTGTGCCTTTCAGAAAGGAAAGGTGTCCATTGGTGTAAAAGTTTGTAAAATATAAGAAGTTGGATTCAATATTGTATACATTATGATCTGTGGGGTATGTTTCAGTAATATGTGAAACTAAAAATCTGATGTATTGCTTTAGGTTGAGATAAAGTTATTGTTTCAATTTAAGTTGTTATTACCGGGTTCGGTTTTAAAAATGCTGAGAAAGTTTAAATGAGATACTAAAGCTTGAGGATTTTTAAGGTAGTTCTAGGGCCTGAGTAGCTTTCAAAAGTGAAATCTTGTACCTGCAGGACATAAGCTTTGTAGTGCAAATGCCCTTTCTGAAAGTAGATGTGGAAAATTAAATCACTTAATATGTCCACAGTGGTGTCATTACACTGACACCTTTGTAAAGCTAGTCCTCAGAGTAACTTGTATGAAGTCGGAGAGAGCATGTTTGTGCAGCCCTGCAGTCAAAGCAGTGCCTGCAGTATTTCCAAGCATGTTTATAGTTGGCAGCATTTTAAGTGGATGCATTTGAAGTTTTCTGTTATTATAGTTGTTGTAGTATGCACAGTAATATGTCAGTAACAAAGCTAAAAAGGCTGACCTGTGAAATCAAGTGCATCCTAGGCTCAACGAGCCAGAATTTATTGCTATTCATTGGAACTGGCAGGAAGAGAGGTCAGCATGTGATGAAGTGGGCACCACAGTGACGACGCAGGCTTTGTCCCAGGGGTGGAGATGCAGTAGTGTTCTTGTATAGCTCTTTGTATTTCTGTACTAAAAATAAAAATCGATTGTTAAATTCTTGTATAATAGTGGACAGAAAGTACATGGCTTAATTTTTTTAAAATACCTAAGTCAAATCATGTTCTTACTTGGCTGGTTTTGATACGTAATGGAAACCACATTACATATATTTGTGCTTGTAGAAATATAATATAATTTGTTATTATGAGTATATCTAGGTTTGGATTTTCAGAATATCTTCAGTTTGTGGTTAGAAATAAATGAAAATGACCTTCAGTGGTAGTGAGTGAAGTTAGGTTATGCAGCCATATTTTTTGTGGTACCAAAAGAAAAAACATTCCTTTTGTAGTGACTGAATTACACAGGCAAGGCATATGATGCTTATAATACAGACAGTTAACATAGCTCTGTGTTAATAGCAAAAAGTATCATTATTATGTCTTCAATTAGTTCAGCATTTAAAATGCTCGGTATCCTGTACTTGTCTGCACCAGAATATAGTGTAGTTGTTGCTGAACACTGCACTGTATTGCTGCTGCAAATCTTGCAGTAGTTCCTTAACTAGATTTCTCTACACCAAGCTTTTCTGGGGTTTTTGAAACTAGTTTATCTATGTCTAGAGAGAAGGAAAATTATTTCAACATCTTTTCTGGAATTTCATTCAAACATTAAATTAATGAGCAGAATATAACTGATTTCTGAGTATAAGTATGATAGTGAGTGAAACATGAGAAATAATATGAATGGAAGTAATTCTCACAGTATGCACAAATAATTGCAACTATGCTGCATTTTGAGAAAAATCTGTGGGTTTTCAGTTGCTGTTGAGGTTTTCTGAAACAGGAGGCTGGTAATAGCACCGCACTGTCACTGTACACAGTGCTTCCCAGTCTGTGGGGTGGTGCAGCTGAAGCTTTTAGGGATGTATCTGTTTGTTGTGTGGTCCTATGTAAAATTATATCTGCTGTAAATATGCAGACTCCTAATAAATCAAAAAAACCCCTGATTTTTTATTCTCTTTTCCATCTCTTCATCTGTGGGAACTGATTCATAGTTTTAACCTGCCCTTTCACAAAAAATACTCTTGTAAAGCAAAAATTGTAAATATTTTAAAAGACATTTGTTTTGCTAGGTGCATCCTTTGGTTTCTAAATTTGTACTTGTACTGTTTTTGGTAATCTTAGTGGCTAACTCACTGAGAACTCTTAAATGTAAAATTAATACAAGAGTGTCCAGTTTTTGGCTGGGATAATTTTCTTCATAGTAGCTGGTATGGGGCTAAGTTTTTGATTTGTGCTGAAAACAGTGTTCGTAGCACAGGGATGTTTCAGTTTCTGCTGAGCAGTGTTTGTGCAAGCAAGGCCTATTCTGCCCCTCACATCACCCCACCACTAAGTAGGTGATGTCCCTACAAGAAGTTGGGAGGGGACTCAGCTGGGACAGGTGACCCCAAAAGGGATATTCCATACCATATGACATCATGCTCATCATATAAAGCTGGGGGAAGAATGGAGGGAGGAGGGACATTTAGACTGATGGTGTCTATGTTGCAAAGCAACCATTACACATGAAGGGGCCGTGCTTTCCTGGAGATGGCTGAACACCTGTCTGCTGATGGGAAGTAGTGAATGAATTCCTTGTTCTGTTTTGCTGACACAGACACCTTTTCCTTTACCTATTAAACTGTCTTTATTTCAATCCATGAGTTTTCTCACTTTTATAATTCTCCTGACTATCTCGCCGGGTGAAAGTGAGTGAGTGGCTGTACAGTGTTTAGTTGCCATCTGGAGTTAAACCACAACAGAGAGCCTGTTTCTAAACTACTGGGGCGTGTGTGCGCTCTGTTGGGGAAGCACACGTTCTTTCAAAATCAGTGTAATTTTCTTTTTCAGCATCTTGAGAAAAGATCTGTGTAGAGATTTCTATGTATTTCAGACTCTAAATGCATGGCAAATGGTTGTTGGCTCATTTCTGCTCATCTACTATCAGAAAATCTGTCACAAGATCGTTGTCTGTCTTAAACAGTTCAGAAAAAAATACCATACTGGCAAGTCTTAACCTGAATATTTAAATGTTGAAATGTCTGTCATAGTTATTAACACACAGTAATTAGGTCAGTTCAACAATACTGGCTATATATTAATTTAGTCCATGGATCCTCAAATCCAACAAAGGTTACATGTAATCCCATTGAAGTAAATATAATTGAAGTTACATATATTCTTAAGTGGTTTTTTTTGGATTAGGGCCTAAATATTTTTTATTTTCAAAGAAAATACTCTTCAGCTCCTGGCTCTTAGTTACTCTTGCTCATAAAAATAAGTGTTGCAACCTGAATATGCGAATAATGAGGAGGTTACTACTCCCAGGTAGTTCTTTCCACTCTCCGCTTGCCTAAGCACATACGCCTTGGGTCAAGAAATACACGATGATACAGAGCTGAAAGGTTGGGGAGAAATTGGCTCCATGAGACAGGTGCCTGTTGGAGAACAGACTGCATTACTTCACAGAAAGAGCAGTAAAGATGAACTGTGTGAACACAAGTTTTAGTTAAATACAATTTATCCTAGAGTAACTGTTGTGATGTAATTCCTTTGATGCCTTATTGCAGTTAAGAGTCAGCAAGGCTTTCTTTTAAATACTTACATTTCCTGAAAGAAAGCACTTTGAACTTACTGAGAAATAGTTATTCTAGAAACTATGCCCTGGAAATATAAAACAAAAAAATTATAAAACCACCCTCTTTCCTGAAAACAATATTGCGAGTGTGATGCTATCAGAGGTAGGGGTGAATGCCTGACTCTGGAAGGGAGCTCCTGAATAAGGAGAGGGCTGAAAAGGGTAGGTAGTAGTTGAGCACAAAGTGTATGTGGGTTACAGAGATTAGACAGCTAATAAACTTGAGATTTTTTGTGTGTTCTTACAGATGTTATTCTTGAGATTTTTCTCTTTTTCCTCTTAAATTTCTCATTTTTTATGTACCTGACATAAAAATTTAATGTGGACTTTAAAAAGTGCTTGGGAACTCTGGAAATTTACTCTTAGAGGTCTGTATGCTGCAACCTTCAGGTTGGTATGTACAAGGGCCTCTACCTAGATTGTTGTCACTGTAGATCACAGCACCTTGCAGGAGGGTTAAAGTATAAGGAAGACATATGTATAACAAATACAGTTGACTGTCTACAAGGTGTATTTCACTTCAAGCAGTTTGCATATAATTCATTAAAAGTAACTGCTTTGATGCCTGCAAGACAGTGTATATAACTTTCATCTCCTGTTCCATCCATCTTATTTGAACTTACCACTTTGGTTAAAACCAGAAATGTCTTCTATGTACGTAACGTTCTATTAAGCAGTTCTGTTGGTCTACCAGCTCTATTCCTCTCCTTGTCCTTTCTTTTATCTGCACTTTATGTGCAAGCAGCTTTACTATGAAATTTTTTTGTATGGTTACTACTTTCCTCTTGGATTGCCATATGACACAGTAACTTGCTTCAAGGGCAGGGATTTTGTAATATGTAATGTTGTCTTTCTCAGTAGCATACCTGAAAATTCCCACATGTAGAACATTACAGTTTTCTGATAAAATGTAGGATGAAAAGTAAGGTAAATCTCTTGTCATTGAGTCAAGTGCTAACAGGACTAAACCCAGATTGAAGAGTATTCTGCGGCAGTGCCAGAATAAAAACTAATGGCTGTACTCAGCTTGGACTGGAGGCACGGTGTTGTCAGGATGTCACTCTTGTATTTGTGATTCAGATGGCAAAGCCCATCCTAAAGAGCTGGCGCTACTGGATCTATGGCAGCTGTTGCAATGCATAATTAATACAGCCCTGGGATACAGTTTCAAATGCTCTGTGTCATTGCACACAGGAAGCCTGCAAAATGGGCAGTATTTTAAAATAGTCAAATATTTATGATTACCTAACTCTATAAAGGCATACACACTTCTGCAAAATTGAGTGAAGAGAGGAAAGATTCCCAAATACATTGTAATTGAGAGATTCCAGTGGAAATTAATGTCACACTTGTTCTCTACAAACAGCAAGGAAAAAATTAACTAATGTTTGCTTAAGCAGCTTTGGGCAATGTACAGCATAAACAACAAAATGAGTAGAGAAAGAAACTTCTAGTTGGCTATTTCAGATATAAGGTCAAAAGAAATATAGGAGGAAGCAAAAATTTTATCAATGTTTGGGCAATGTGATTATAGAAATGGTTTTGAAGCAAGCTGCGAAGTGAGGAAGACTTTTCAAGGAAATGCTTTAGTCAGTAAGTGTAATATTTATATTTATATTGAGAACTGTATTCCTGGCAGGTTGAGGAAAACAAAAATTCTGGTTTAATGCAGATTTCTTTATGTGCTGGCAGCCTTTGCCATATAAAAGGAAGAAGGTCTCATTATTTAGCTGTCACTCTGGCTCCTACAAACAGAGAACACTACTGGAGTGTGCACTTGGTGTCCAGTTACATCCTAACCTGCACGTGCTTGATTAGCTGAAAACAAGATGCCGTAATAAGATATTGTCCAGAGGAAATTTTTTTTAAAAGTTATATAAAGGAAGAAAAGCTGATTCAAATGAATATGCCTGTTGTGTTGTGTATTTGGATTTCTTTAGAAGTCCTTTGTAGTAGTAGTAGAGAATCTTTAGACAGAGTAGTAATTGTGCTATATTTCTTTCTTTATTTGTGCTATATTTCTTTGTTTGCTTTTTGTTGAAGTGTCTAGGAAAAACATGAAACACAGCTGTGGGAAAGAACCACATTTTAAAATCTACTCTCTCTGACCTTAAACTTCATTCCTGTAATGTATGTGTTTTTCCAAGACTATCCCTTGTTGACATGAATTATGTAAATGACTTGAATTATGTTCCCAGTGCCCAGGGTGGAAAACCTGCTTCATGTGTGAAATTTAACAGATGAGAAGTAGAAATTGATTTTGAAATTTAGATCCTACTCTGCCAGTTTTAGCACCTAGATTAAATTAGTGAAGTTTTATGAATTTCAAATAGCTGAAAACTTTAAGTAGTATCTTTATATATATGAAGATATCTAAATGCACTCCTAAATATAATGTAGTTTCAGGGCTTGCCTCTTGAAATGCCTTGGATTTCATTCAAATGTGAAAACAAATCATTACTAGACTGAAAATAGGGGTTTCAGCTGTATCTAAAATACATGTGATATTTTTAAAATTAGAGACCTCTGAGAGATGTTAAGATCATTAAGTTTTATTTCATTTGTTCTTTATGACTTAGAAGACCATACACTAAGGAGAGCAGTGCAAGTTTAAGTTAAAGGACTTTCCACAAAAGATTCTTTGCTTGACAGTATTACTATGGGATGGGCTTCCCGCCCTGCCCCCCTCAGTCATTTGTGTGCCACCTTACCTTTAAAAAACAAAGTGTCTGTGAAAACCTGAGTGAATAACCATAGAATGATATCAGCTAAGAAAACTAGTATGTCTGTTGCAGTAAACTTACGTTCTTCCTGGTGGTAACAATTCTTTCTATATTTTTATAATCAGATTTTTTACTTCTTCAAAAGACAGGCAATCCAATTCTGCACAGACATTTGTAACTTGTGACATTAATAACCAGGTTGTCCAGTGTGATAGTGTTACTGGGCTAGCCCTTGGCTAGCTGTCCACCCACTTCCCCCCCATTCCCAGGGGATAGGAGAGAGGATTGGGGGGCAAGGATAAAGAGAGTTGTAGGTTAAGAACAGTTTAATGACAGAAATAAAAGAAAACTTAAAATAATACTAATATTAAAATAGTAGTGATAATGATAACAGTAACAAAATAAGCAAATAAGTGATACCCAGTGCCACTGCTCACCACCTGCCAACCAAGCCCGGCCTGTCCCCAGATAATGATCCCGGAGGAGCAACAATCCCGAACCGAAAGCACAGTCCCGGAGGAGCGAGAGTCCAAGCGAAAGCCAGAGAGAGCTAAAAGATGAAGAGACCCTCACTAATATACTAGACATGAAGTGATATGATATGGAATATCCCATTGGCATGTCCAAACACCAATGTAGCTTAAGTTAAAAATTCCTCACCCCCTTAGATCTTGCACTTGTAGACTAACAGAACATGAAGTCCTTCCCTTCCAGCGACAAAAATGCAAACACTGGTATGTTATCAGTGTCTCTCTCATAACAAGTCCCAGGCTGAAAGCAAAACGCAGCACTATTCTAGCTACTCAAAAAAGAAACCCAGCTCTGTTTCAGCTGAAAACCAGGACAGTCAGAGAACTCTTTAGTGCTACGTTTAATTTCAACAAGCTCTGAAAGATCTGAAACTGAAGGGAATTATGAAGAGTAGCTTTTCTAGTAGTTATCTTTTAAACAATGGTTATGAAAAGTCCAGAGAAATGTTATGAGGACTGCAGAGGCTCTGGTAACCATCCCCCTTGCCATCCCAAGTCACGCAATGATAGCTAATGGTCTTGTACTGAAATATAAGCTGCAAATAGCTGCAATTTCAACACACAAAAAGACTAATATGTGAATTACATGTCTACTGTAATTGAATGATTTATGTATATATATATAATTTGTTTATTAGTGGATTGACATCTACACACTTAAACAAAAACTAATATGATGTGGAAAGAATCAGAAGGGGGATGATGGACTATATTTAAAACCAATAAGTGGGGAGACCTAGATTGATTTTTTTTTTCTTTTCTGTAGTTTTGCAAGGCATTTTGGGGTAATTCTTTACTCTTTTCTGTAACTTACTGACAAGTGTATAGTTCCTTTGCTTACAGAGACTTCACATGGTTGAGCAGTATCTGCCTCATTTATGAGTAGACTTGTCTTAATAGATTATGCTTGAGCTAGGTGAATAACAGATAACAGAATGAAAAGAGAAAATGGTCTGCAGCGAATAATTCTTAGTTAATAAATGGAAATTTATTAGTAGTTATGAATGTATAATAATATTTATTTTTGGAGCTATGGTCAACCATTACCTAGCCTAAGATTCACTTAGAATAAGTAAGGCATTATCCACCACTGGGGAAAAGTAAAGGGCCTCTTGTCATGTTATAGGCTTGGATGATGCTTAAATGAGCCAGAACAAAGGATTTATTTGGAAAGAAGTTACATTAGGATTTGGTCCAGTTACTTCATATGTGTCCCCTTTTGTTGTCAGCAACAGAAGGCTATCCCATAATAGGTGGTCCTGTCAAAGAGTGTTTAGGTATAACAGAAAGAGTCTCCTAGTAAAAATGTAAGTAATTTTTTCATCTACCTACAACAATGAGCTGAAATGCTTGCAGGGGAGAAAACCAGAGCAGTTAGCTTTATTTATTTATTTTGTATAAAAGGCTTGGAACAATTCTGCAGTGTAGTTCTGACCTTTTCATATACAGATCTAAGTGTTAAGGGAAATTGGGTTTTATGTCAGCTCTTGCAATCCGCTATTTCTCTCCTTTTTCTTGTGGTCAATACTTGGCTTTTCTCTAAAGCCTTGCTGGGGATATTGTTATTTCAGTTAGACCATAAAGACCCTCACCTGCTACTGCCAACATGTTTTCTAGCAGAAACAGATTAGCTCAAATGACAGGATCCAGGCAAAAGTTCAGATTTAATGTCTGGTGCCTTATAGAAAACTAGCAGCATGCAACACATGGCTTGGCTGCACTTCACTGTCAATATGTGCTTTATTCAAGGTTTGCTTTCTCCTTTTCTTAGAAACCATTTTAAATGCAGAGTTATAATAGAATAAAACTTTTTTCCTGTGAAGAAAATTTGTTTCTGGCTTGTTGTAGGATAAGATGACAGGAAAGAGGAGAATAAAAGCATAGGATGTTGACAGGGAAAATATTGGAAGTCAAAAAGATCAATTAAGCACAGTCATCTGATTTATGAAATTGATTAAATTAGGCAAGGTTCTAAGCCAAAAGGGAATATTATTTATCAGGACTGATTTATGGGAGCTCAGATAGTAAGTAAGCTCATCTGTGCCACCTTTTCTTAACTTATGAGTTGAAATTTCAGAAGTAAAATTAAGTTTAAAATTCTGAGGAAAAGGGATGTCATGTAAAATGCCTTACAGGTCTGGTGTCATTCCTTGGGATGAAAGCAAAGGCTTGTCTTCAAAACTGTGATTAAAAATGGTTTGTAAGAAAAGAAAAAAGAATATGTGCACAAAGATGTTCCCTTGAAAGTCCTGATTGTTTTTATGACTGTTGTGATCTGCAGCTCTCCCTCCCTACATCTGTGATGTTGTAATTAAGGAGAATTAATTACCATGGAGGCCTTGTTAAGACTGATACTGGTAAGAAAAGGGGGTAAAATGGATAGTCTTCCACATTCTGAGCTTATCCATAAATAATCTTGTGGAAAACAAACAACAAGAAGAAAGATTTTTGGGTGGCTGAAGTGTCAGGATATCAGAAGATTCCACACGAAGAGGAGATAGAAAATTCTGGCATGATTTGGTAAAAAAGAAATCTGTGGGACCAAAGTCTGGTTACTTTTTTACTGCCTATAACTTCATATTTTGGGAAGTACATAGCATATTGTTATTTCTGGGAAACGTGCTTTAGGGAATCCTCACTTGAGGAACATGGCCTTATGAAAGGGTCTATGTAGATCAGTTGTGAAGAAAATTTATTTCCTGTAGGACATATTCAGCCCACAGACTGAGATATAGAAGAAGATAAGAGATGATGTAAAAAGTGTCATAGTACACTCATATATGTAAAACTGATATATTTAGTGCAAATGAAAAAAAGTAGAGGTCAGAATGTAGAGGACAATACATATCTATAGAAGTTGTGTTTTGGCAGAGCTGAAGCCTTGTTTCCATGGACAAATCTGAGAAATGCTGTCAGTTTCAGTGAATAAAAAATAACCTATGCAAATTTAGTGGATGAGGGAATGAGTGTGAGAAGCAGAAGAAATAGCTTTGAATGCAATTGCATGAGGGATTTGCCTAAACTGGCTGTGATGCTGAGGGGGGTGTTCATGTGACATTATTCTGTGATTATTCGTCAACATGAGTTTGACTTCTGCTTTTAGTGGGTTTTGTTTGAGGCTTGTTTCCTTAAAAACTTATTTAAATAAAAATAAAAGGTTAAATAAGAAGACAAAACTGCAGATAGAGACATCTATTTATGGTTGATCAAATATTTCTGATCAATCAAACAATAAATCACAGAATCACAGAATGGTAGGAGTTAGAAGGGACCTCTGGAGATAATCTAGTCCAACCCCCCTGCCAAAGCAGGTTCCCTACAAAAGGTTGCACAATAAAGCATCCAGGCAGGTTTTGAACATCTCCAGAGATGGAGACTCCACAACCTCTCTGGGCAGCCTGTTCCAGTGCTCTGGCACCCTCACAGTAAAGAAGTTTTTCCTTAAGTTTGTCTGGAACTTCCGGTGTTCCAGTTTTTGCCAGTTACTGCTTGTCCTGTCACTGGGCACCACCAAAAAGAACCCAGCCCCATCTGTTTGGCCTCTACATCTCAGGTATTTATAGACATTGATAAGATCCCCTCTCAGTCTTCTCTTCTCCAGGCTGAAGAGTCCCAGCTCTCTCAGCCTCTCCTCATAAGGCAGGTGCTCCAGACCCCTAATCATCTTTGTGTCCCTCCACTGGACTCTCTTCAGAAGATTCCTGTCCCTCTTGAACTGAGGATCCCAGAACTGGACAGGGTATTCCAGATGTGACCTCACCAGGGCAGAGTAGAGAAGGAGGAGAACTTCCCTTGACCTGCTGGCTGTGCTCTTTTTAATGACCCCCAAAATACTGTTGGCCTTCCTGGCCCCAAGGACACACTGCTGGTTCATGGCCAGCCTGCTGTTGACCAGAACACCCAGGTCCTTTTCCACAGAGCTCCTCTCCAGCAGGTCAGCCCCTAACCTGTACTGGTGCATATGGTTATTCCTCCCCAGGTGAAGGACTCTGCACTTGCTCTTGTTGAACCTCGTCAGGTTCCTTTCTGCCCAACTCTCCAGTGTGTCCAGGTCTCACTGAATGGCAGCACAGCCTTCTGGTGTGCCAGCCACTCCTCCCAGCTTTGTATCATCAGCAAAGTTGCTGAGGGTGGACTCTATCCCTACATCCAGGTGTTAAACAAGACTGAACCCAGTACCCACCCCTGGGGAGCACCGCTAGTTACAGGCCTCCAACTAGATTTTGCACCACTGATGACAATCCTCTGAGCTCTGCCAGTCAGCCAGTTCTCAGTCCACCTCACCGCCCACTCATCAGTCCCATACCTTCTAAGCTTTGCTACAAGGATGTTGTGGGGGACAGTATCAAAAGCCTTGCTGAAATCAAGGTAGACAACATCTACTGCTTTCCCTTCACCTACCCAGCTGGTGATGACATCATAGAAGGCTGCCAGATTGGTCAAGCAAGATTTCCCCTTAGTGAAACCATGTCGACTACTTCTGATAACCTTCTTTTCTTCCAGCTGCTCAGAGATGGTATCAACAATGAACTGTTCCATCACGTTCCCAGGGATGGAGGTGAGGCTGACTGGCCTGTAGTTGCCTGGATCCTCGTTCTTGCCCTTTTTGAAGATTAGAGTGACATTGGCTTTCAAGGGGCAGTGTTCGTCTCTCTAGACTCTCTCTCTTCCCTCAAGCATCTGGGATTCCCGAGAGGCACTTTTAGCCATGAAGACTGAAGCAAATAAGGTGTGCACATAGGTGGAAGAAAAGGCCACTTGTTTTGCAACATTTGTTTTTATGAATGGAGGCTTCTTCATTTACAGGTGACAATGTCCCTTTTAATAAAACCTTTACAATTCACTTTTAAGCTTTTGCTACTGTCTTTGACAAATTTCACGTCATAAGTTCAGTGAAGACAAGAAAGTCTAAAGCACCCCATGCCAACACAGGTGTTCCTGGTATGCATACTGGTGAGTTGGGATGGAGGAAACGTGGTTCTGATAATTACCATATGTATGTGTGTGTTTATACCTATATATATATATGTATATATTCTGGTCATGTATGTGCTATTAAACAGGATCCCAAACAGAAAGCATTGTAGTCTCTTAGGCTATTGGTCAAGTACAGGTCATTAGCACTGGATTCACAAAACAAAAACACCCAGACACATAAAACGTGAGGGGAAAGTGGCTGGGAATATTCAGAGCAATGGAAATTCTATGGCCGCTAATGCTGAAGAGGTGCAGCTTTTTGGCAGGGAGAAGTATTGGAGGAGCTGCACCATTTCAAATGCTGCTCTCTCTTATCTGGTGGAGGACTGACTGGTGGGCTCATCATGCTTCCACTTCCTGTTGTTTTCTTCCTGCACTTCTATAGTCATTAGTCATTAACAATATCCTGCAAGCTAGGAAGATCAGTGAGAGCCAGGTCAAGGATTTGAGCAACGGACAACTCCACTGAGAGGACAGGACAAAGCAGCTTAAAAAGCCTGAGCACTTAGTGTGGAAAGATGCTTCAATGGAAAGTGATGCAGCAGCTAAGTACTCTATAGTGAGTTTCATTTAAAGCTAAAGACAGCTTGTATTATCCTACACAAATTCCTCCAGGCCTTACTGCCTGAATGGCTTGACTGCTTTTTCTAGAGTGAGTGGTCTTTGTGAAGAAAAAATCTTAAGAGAAAGAGCTCAGATGACAGGGTATATGTTATACCAAAGAACATGCAAAAGACTCTGGTACTGTCCTGGTTTTGCTAGGATAGAGTTAATTTTCAATGCCTTCTTTGTCCCAGTCTTTACTGGCAAGACCTATGTCCCTGAGACTTTCCCTTTATGGAGAAGGATCATCTTACAGGGCCTCTTGAATAAGCTGGACTTACATAAATCCAGGGGACTGGAGGCTAAGATTGGAGGGAGACTGGGCTGTAGTGACCATACCCTGGTTTGACTTTGTGATCTTGAGGAATACGTGAAGAGCAGAGTCAGGACCCTGAACTTCAGGAAGGTGAACTTCCAGCTATTTAAGGAATTATTAAATGGTACCCCCTGGGAAACTGTCCTTAGGGATATAGGAACAGAACAGAACTGGGAGCTCTTTGAGGACACATTCCTGAGAGCACAAGAGCTCTCCATCCCCCAGCATAAGAAATCAAGCAGAGGAGGCAGGAAATTGGCATGGCTCAGCAAGGACCTGCTGATCAAACTGAGAGAAAAGTAGGAAATGTACAGGCAGTGGAAGCAACAATGTGTAGCCTGGGAAGAATACAGGGATGCTGCCCGCACATGTAGACATGGGATTAGGAAAGCCAAGGCACAGATGGAACTGAACTTGGCGAGGGATGTGAAAAATAAGAAGGGGGTTCTTCTGCTACATTGTCCAGAAGAGACAGGTCAAGGAGAGTTTACCCCCTCTGATAAATTAAAAGGGAGAACTGGCTTCAAGAGACGTTGAGAAAGCTGAGGTACTCAACAAGTTCTTTGCCTCAGTCTTCACTGGCCGTCAGGCTTCCCATGTTGCTCGAGTCCATGAACCTCTAGGTGGGGGTCAGGGGAGCAGAGTCCCTCCCACTGTAAGGACAGAGCAAGTCAGAGACCACCTCATGAGACTGAATGTGTACAAATCCATGGGACTGCACGACATGCATATCAGGATCCTGAAGGAAATGATTGATGTGGTCGCCAAGCCTTTCTCCATCATATATGAAAAGTCATGGCTGTCAAGTGAAGTCCCTGGTGACTGGAAAAAGGGAAACATCACTCCCATTTTCAGGAAAGGGAGAAGGGAAGACCTGGGGAACTACAGGCTGGTGAACCTCACCTCTGTGCCTGGGAAGATCATGGCGCAGATCCTTCTGGAAACTATGGCAAGGCACATGCGAGATGAGGAGGTGATCCGAGACAGCCAACATGGCTTCACCAGGGGTAGATTGTACCTGACCAATCTGGTGGCCTTCTATGATGGAGTGATGGCTTCGGTGGACAAAGGCAGGGCAACTGATATATTCTACTTGGGCTTGTGCAAGACCTTCAACATGGTCCCACACCACACCCTTATCTCTAAATTGAAAAGATATGGGTTTGAAGGCTGGACTATTCTATGGATAAAGAATTGGTTGGATGGTTGCAGCCAGAGGGTTGTGATGAACAGCTCTATGTCCAGGAGGAGGGTAGTGAAGAGTGGTGTCCCCCACGGGTCAGTCCTGGGACCAGTGCTCTTCAACATCTTTATCAATGACATGGATAGTGGTACTGAGTGCACTCTCAGCAAGTTTGTTGATGACACCAAGCTGAGTGGTGCAGTTGATACAATATATGCAAGGAATGTCATCCAGAGGGATCTGGACAGGCTTGAAAAGTGGGCCCATGAGAATCTAATGAGGTTCAATAGGACCAAGTGCCAGGTTTTGCACTTGGGTCAGGGAAATCCCAGGTATGTGTACAGACTGGGAGAAGAACTCATTGAGACCAGCCCTGCTGAGAAAGACTGGGGAGTCCTGGTGGATGAGAAGCTTGACATGAGCCAGTAGTGTGAGATTGCAGCCCGGAAGGCTGACTGTATGCTCGGTTGCATCAAAACAGGAGAGGCCAGCAGGGTGAGGAAGGTGATTGTCCCCTCTACTCAGTGAGGCTTCATCTGGGGTATTGTGTCCAGGCCTGGGGCCCTCAACACAAGAAAGATGTAGGGCTGTTGGAGTAGGGCTGTTGGAGCAGGTCCAGAGGAAAGCCATGAAGACAATTAGAGAGTTGGAGCACCTCTCTTTATGAAGAAAGGTTGAGGGAGCTGGGCTTGTTTAGCTTGGAGAAGAGAAGGCTCCAGGGAGACCTCATTGTGGCCTTCCAGTATTTGAAAGGAGCTTATAAAGAGGAAGGAGAGTGACTTTTTACAAGGGCAGATAGTGATAGGACAAGGGAAAAGGGTTTTAAACTAGAAGAGGGGAGATTTAGCTTAGATTAGGAGGAAAGTTTTCACCCAGAGAGTGGTGGGGTACTGGAACAAGTTGCCCAGAGAAAGTTATGGATGCCCCCTCCCTGGATGCCTTCAAAGCCAGGTTGGATGGGGCTCTGGGCAGCCTGATCTAGTGGTTGGCAACCCTGTCTACAGCAGAGGGGTTGGAACCAGATGGTCTTTGAGGTCCCTTCCAACACAAGCTATTCTGTGATGGCTTGATGGGATACAGCCACAATTGCTGAGGAAGCTGGCTGATGTCATTGTAAAGCCAGTCTTTCCTGGCTTTAAAAGGTCATGGCATCAAGGGAGGTTCCTGAGAACTGTAAGAAAGAAAATGTCACTGCCTTGAGCAGGAAGTGCTTAGACCAGACAATATTCAAAGGTCTTCTCCAATCTCAACCATTCTGTGATTTGACTGTATTGAGTCTTTCCTGAAAGTGAATGCATCTGTTTCTACTACACCAGCACCTGAAGTCTCTACTGTTGGAGGGATGCATGAAGTAAGCTGTTACTGAAATGATAAGGCTTTTACTGACAAGGACATACAAGCTCTTTGTTTAAAAACCTGTCTACAGGGCTTCTTTTTAGATTATGTGGAGATGAGATGCTCCCTGGCTGTTCCTGTACTTCATAAAATCAGTGATTAAATTTCCACTGGGAATAGCATGTAACTGGTGAGCTCAGGGAGGGCTACAATATCATAAATTTAGTTGTTGTCTTAGGAGTGCCTCAGGGAGCAGGGCTTTTAAAGTAAAAATCTGTTTCCTGCTTGCCCTCTGTGTTGTAGTTCCACCTGAAAGCTGCTGGACTTTGATCCTTGGGGGGCAGCTGCTGAAATTGCAGTGGAATGCCCACAGATAAGAGATGATATCATGGCAAAAATAGAAGGTTGATCTAAATTCCTGTGTTCTTTTCTTTTTTTGTATTTGGTCACTTGAACACACAGCAATAGCTTGTGATGTCTGTCAGACATTGTGTTTACATGGTTTTGTGTTCGTATTGGCTAAACAGATGTTTCCTTCCAAATTTCACTTGTTCTGGTACAGATATTCAAGAAATCTCTAAACCTTTATTGTGTTGTCAAAGAGATTTCTTTATGACCCCCTGCTTGTCTAGCTCAGTTAAATTGTAAGTTATTAAAGACGCTAGCTTTCTTATGTGTATATGTGGGTTCCCACAAACTAATATGGCCACAAACTAAACATGCTGTCATAAGAGAATAAAGAAATAACATGAAGATTTAAATAATACCTGTTAGTTGATGTGTAGTTGATGATGCTTGCATAGGATGGGATTAAGTGCAATACTATTCAGTGGCATCAAATTAATGTACTGTGGGGTGATTAGTTACTCTTTTAGTAGAACTACACTTTGATAAGCCAATTAGTGTGTGTTTCTCATATGCTAAAGAACCCATGCTGTCTCTGTCTACAAAGGCAGTGGGAGTGGAGGAAGGATTTTTCAGGGTTAAAAATCAGTGAGTCTACAAGGTTTTTTCAGTGACTACAGCAGGATTTTGTAGAAGTATGTGCTGTATTTTTCACTTGTAAGGGAGATGGCTATAAACATGTCCACTGCTGAGTGTGTATTTGGTTAGAATAATTTGTTCTAATTCAATTTGATTTTCCCTTCATTTTCATGAGTTTAGTTGAGGAATAATGACAGAATTGTTTTGATATTTCAGCAATACAATTTATATTAGAAGGCTTTTTAATAAGACAGTTCTCTGTGTATTAGCTGACTTCTATATTTTGGCTGATATCACCATTATTATAAAAAGAAAAGCCATTTATTCTTGAATAGTTGTCAGAAGATAAGATTTTTTTGCTAACTTCCCTCTAGACAAGAGTTCTTCTAGCAAAGACATGACATTCATGCTCAGCCCTTATTTAATATTCGTAATGAGAATGAATGTTTATATTCCTGTTCTTAGTCAGTTTGCTTATCCTTAATTTGTTTATGAAGAAGCAGGACTGAATGTTCTGCAGCATCTGTGAAATATTAACAATTACTTGCCAATTACATCACCACTAAATAGCATGCAGGTTTCATTGTTGAGAAAACTGTGAATAGCTGATAAAAGGAAAAGTTTTTTCTCAGAGATATTTTTAACAAATCACCCTTTACATGCAGAAAGCTTAAATATTCTTTACTATGATTTTAAATCATTGTTTTATCTTTTCAAAATCTCTACAACTGCATATCCTCCATTTATGCAGCAGTTTCCTAGCCTTCTCTGGATGTACAAACAACCGTCTGGGTAAGCCAGAAATGAATAGTATGAGTGCAGAGAGGCACTGAGATATTTCATTTGGCTGCAAAATTCTGAGCAGCCCACCAGCTAAATTTTCTATTTGACATAAAGGGGTCAGGTTGTTACCATGCAATCTCATGCTGGCCACAGCGGTGCTACCCAAGGAGTACAGGAAATCAATGGTGACTGACAGATTCTAGTTGTGGGTACAATTTGCTGCTTGTCTCATTCATTGCTCTGAGATGAAAGAAACCTGCATCAGTTCTGTTAGGATAAAATTGCTTCTCTGTGTGTCAGTTACGGTGCTTGCTTTACCTTGTGAAGGTCTCAACGAACTGCTATTTCCTCTCATAAATGTCCATGCCCCACACGCTTTCAGAGGGAAGATTCTGACTTTTTAAAGGTGGTTTCTCTTCTCATTGTTAGTTTCAGTGATAGAGGTAGTCTATGTAGAGAAATTAAGCTTGAGTTGATTGCAGGTCATGTAGCCAAGCTCAAGACTACCAATAATGACAAATATATCCCAAGGTGTTTGAGAAACAAACGTGCTTTGGGAAGAGCATTAAGACTGGTGAGCTATTCTGCTGGATAAAATGGCTGTGACAGTGCTGCTAACCACTAGGTTAGCTGTGTTTGGGCAAGTGAGCTATGGAAATGATTGAAATAGATACACATGAAACTTCTCTTTCAGAGCTGATATTACAGCTCTGAAACAAACTCTGTCAGAAAAAAAACTTTCAGAAAATTAGGATCTCCTAATTAAGAACTCCATTGTGTCATTGTAGGCAGTGAATGAGCAAGTGCTTTTTGTTAGTTGACAGTTAAATAGAAAAAAATGTTGTGGCCTACAGAATTGAGAGATCAGTGTTGGTTTTTTTCTGTCTGAGGCACTGAAGCACTCAAGTTGGTTGGAAAGTAAAACCTTCTAAGCCCTAGACTCTGCATTCTGATACTGGAAATATGAAAATATGGATTAATGTACTATTATGTATGTGTGGAGTAGTGACTCTTATGAGTGCAGTATGAATGCACCAAGAGTTTGACTATTAATGTTACATTTGCTTTTTTTTTAATACTGTTATTGGTTTCTAAAATAACATAGTGAAGGGCTATAATAGCAGAGAGAGATTTTGAAGAGATTTGAATCTCTCCATTCTCTTTATTCTTTCTATTTTCTGTTTATATAAATTTTATTTTCTATTGCTGAGGCCATGAGCTGGAAATGGCAGAGGAAGAGAAAGACTTGTGTGTTAGTCAATCACTTCAGAACACAGCCATCTGTGGGGGAAAGCAAGCCCACAGTCCTGGAGTTTGGCAGATGAAGTGTATTTACTTGACATTAAATAGTCTTAGTTCAGTAGTGTAACATAATGGTCCGATGTTACCTTAAGCACAGGATACAAGTTTGCTCACCCATGTTCAAGAAAGATGAACTCAAACTGAAACAGGTACATAGAATTGCTATGAGGTCAATGAAAAGCCTATTTTATGAGAAGAGACTGAAAAGAGATTGCTCATTTAGGAGAATGAAGCTGAGTGGGATCAGAGTGCTGTGTGTGAATACATCAAAGAACATGGAGGTAGGTAAAACAGGGAGGGAAAAGAAATGAGCTCCTTAATCTAAAGGACAGGCACAAGAACAAATAGGTATAAACTAGTCATGAATAAATTTTAAGTTGGGAATTAGAAGAAGGTTTCTTGCCACTGAAGGAGTCAGACTTTGGAATATCCTTTTAATTAGAGTAGCATGGGCAAGAAATTACCAAGGAGATTATATGATGTGGTGTTGCTAATAACAGAGGACTGGAATCAGTGGATAAGGAGATCTATTTCAGGCTCACTTCCTACATGTTCTGTGTTCTTTTTTGGGAAGATAAGTGTAAGCTACTTCCCCTTTCAAAAGAAAAAAGTTAAAAGAGTGTCATTACTCAAATAAAGCCATTTCATGGTACTTTCATGCACAGTAACTGCTAAAGGTATTTTAAGGAAACCAATAATGTATATCTCTATTAAGCTGTTAGCATCATGGTATATCTAGATTCAATATATAGAAATGAACTGGGCACAGAGCAAGAAAATAAGTTTGGACCAAACAGATTTTTCAGCAAAAATTGTTAAAGATGAAGCCACTATGTTTTAATGTTGCCAAAACATATCCAAAAATTTAGCAGTAAACATCTCCAAATTGTAGAGATCAAAGAGTGGGGTGGGGGAAAGAAGACATTTTTTAGATTACTTAATAATATCTCAGGGGATATATTAAAAGGAGTAATGATATCTTTCCATTCTTTTTTTCTCCAGCCTTTTCTAATACTACTTTTACAGGAGATGTAGCAAAATATAACAGGTCTGAGATATACCGTAGAGAGAATGGACTGGTCTTAGGGATGAGAGTGGTACTTAATTATCTTGTTGCCAGCCTGTGTCCTTTTACATCTAAATCAATGCTATGTTATTCCAAATGGATAATTCAGCTATACTTTGGTTTATGAGTGTTTACCTTTGTTCTCAGGAGGTGGGAGCTAAAAGTGCTCATAACAAGCTGGGCTCCAGTCTCAGCTGGAAGGGGATTTAAGTGCTGCCTCTCAGCTGAGAATGGTTTTGAGTGAGTCTTTGCCAGCTCTGTTTCCTATGCATGTTAGTGTAAACAACAAGTAGTACAGAGCATAAGAGCATGTCTTGTCTACATTTAGATATATCGGAACCCAATCCCTAAAATCAGTTTGAATGACAACAAGGTAAGAAAATGTGGTGATACTCTGGGTATGAGTTCTTTCAAGTTGTAGGCAATGTCACTGAGACCTACACAAGGGAAACGGAAACATTTCTGCTGAAATTCATCAGGCACAAAAATTATAATTTTATGATAAATATTTAGCTTTTAATTGCACTAATGACCTTGATGCAAGGTAGTCCTAGGGATTAATATGTACCTAAGGTTAATGGAATCAGCTTCACCCAACCAATCATTAATTCAGAGCTAGTGCCCTAGACTTAAATCATTAGTGCTTAAAAACAACATAAATTTTACATGGTTTGGGGCACCTTTTGACCAGCAGCACCAGCAATATAGATTCTTAATTTTGAAAATAACCTTTCTGCTAGATTTTTCTCTTTTTCTTCCTTACATTTCCCACCATTCAATAATGTGTAAGCACAAAATAAAAATGCCAAATTTCAGCATGCTGTGTTTTGAAATGCCTGGTTTATTAAGTCCTGAGGTGTGTTGATAATAAAAGCATAACAGCTTTTTACATGGAGGGTTTTCAGATTCAAAAGTCTTAGAAAGAGCAATTCTTAATGGTTTGAAAGTATTTTCTAACACTTTGGATGCTGTGTTTGAATGTAATAATGTTTGAATTCAACATACTATTAAATATGGTTGGTTTGTGCATGCCCCACACTTCTAGGTAGGTATGTGGTGGTTAAGGAGCTGTGTCTATACACATTTGTGCTAATGGCTGTTTTTAGAAACAAATATTGAATTTTGGGGATTTTTTAAATACTAAGCTAAATTTCAGAAAGATCCCAGTAACTTCAAATGTTTCACTGCAGAATACAGGGGCCTAATTTTTCTGCCATGCTGCATATAGATGTCTCCTTTTGAGCTGAATACTAAAAATGTATTATACATTGTAATGGAGTATTAATATTACTGTTCACATTTTATAAAAAACAGCCTGAGGCTGAGCAGACCAAAGTGATGCCACAGAGTTGCTCTGGCATGGGATAACATGTGCAGGAAACAAACATCCATAACCTCCTGAACTGTGTAGACTGAATACTCTCCCATCCATGTTAGAGGGTCATGTACAAACTTAAATGCAGCACTCCTTTTCTGTGATGATGTGGATGCTAAGCTTCCCTGAGAAGAAAAAAAAAAAAAAGAGCTCTGCAATTAAACTCCCTACTACATGCAGATCTGATGATGTAGTATGTGTGTTAAAGGAAATGATTCTGGACAAGGAAACTGGCTCAAGCACAAAATTTTAGTAAGAACAGTCTCATTTTGAAAGTGCAGCGTCTGAATAGGGCACGCCCATCTTTGTGTCTCAGTGCCACAAGGTATCTGATCTTTCCTGCAGCAATACATTCAGCAGCAGCTGGAATCTCACAGGATGCCTAAATCTAAACACTGTTATTAAGACCTTATGTCACACAGATAAAGTGTATTTATTTTATATATATATGTGTGTGTATGTATTTTTGACACATTAATCAAAATAGAAGAAGAAAGGCATTCTCAAGAATCAACTTTTCGAAAAAATTGCATTACTTAAAATGGCTATTTGTCTTTTTGTTTTAAAATACAGTTTTCCTTTATTGTAGAACAAATTTTTGCTTAACTCTCTATATTTTACTAAAAGACTAAGAGTGGAGTCCTAACTCACTGAATAAAGTCCCAAAATATCCATTATTTTCTGGTGTATTATAATTAAATGTGAAAATTTTTAATCAGATTAAAAAAACCCCTATGACACAATCCCAAAATGCAAAGGAAGGAGACCAGAGGAAATTAACTTACTGAAAATTCATAAAAAAAATACATCTGACTGTTTTAGTGTCAAGGCATACACTCTAAGATATTAAAAATGTTCCTTTCTGATGTTTTTGAAAATATATCAGCTTTATACAGTGTTATTTCAGTTATATATAAAAACATGCGTAACTTACAATTTTGGTTTGCTTGAAAACTCTAATTCTCATACCTCTCCTCTAAGTTTTATCTTAAGCCTCCTCTAAATTTTATCTTAAGCATGAATCTTCTTTCATAACATAGCCCTGTTTCTGCTCGGTATAATTGGAAAAACCTAAAATTTAAATTGAAGTCTGTTTTATTTGGGTTTTTTTATTGTTAGTTTCACCTTAGAAATACTTGAACAATTACTCAAGTATAGTGACACTACTGTCTGCTGTGCTGTGCGTAAATTTTTAAACAGTTTTTGATTGTAGAGTATAACACTCGCACAACCCCATGAAAAAACTCCCCCATTTAACTCAGCAGAGCTTTATTAAGGTTATTTTTTACAACACTGTTAGTTTTCATGCATGTTTCTCTATGGGATTTTCTCTACTGTTTAAAATACCACCGAAAATCTTATCGTAATAACTGCTTGGCCCTTCATAGTGAAATGATAGGGGAGCTTGGTGAGGCTATAAAAGAAATGGTTAATGTGGAAAGAAGGTGCTGGCGGCCGTGAAGCTGCCTTCCCTGTGTTCTGCAGACCCATCAACAACTTGCTAATGAGCACCAGATAATGGCTGTGGAGGGTAAATAATTTCTTTCCTTGCAATTGAGCTGAAATGTTTAAAATATGGTAGTTAAAAAAAAAAAAAAGGCTTTCTAGGGGAAAACAAATAATTTTCTGTTTGATCTACACCACCTTTTTAATAACATTTTATGGTATCACACAGAGGAGAAAACAAAATAAATTCAGCAAATGTAGAAATCAATAGAGAAGCTGGTATTTCCTCCGGTGAATAAAATCAATTACATCTTTGGAAGAGAGGTGTTTCTTTAAAAGGAAACCGCAAACGGGGAGAGAGAGGGCGGGCGGTGCCGATGGCTGTAGGTGTCACTGTGCCCATGGCGTTGGGGTCAGGTGCGGGGGATGTCACTACGACCCGCCGAGCTGTCTGCCTTATTGAATGAGTCGGCGCTCAGATGTTCAGCATGCGTGGGACATTGTCTGCTGGGCTGTTTGAGGCACTGGCAGCAGAAGGTGACATCTGGTGACTAATGGGCTCAGATGTGAAAGCCGTTCCCACAGTCCCTTGGGCTGCAGCTGCTCTGCCGCCGTGCAAGATGCAGGAAACGAAGGGGGAAATATAGCTAGAAAATAGCAATCAATACCTTCTGATTTCAGAGAAACTACAACGTGGCCCCGGCTGCAGACATTTTCCCAGCCTAGGACTTCTGGTAAATGAAAAGCCGACGTGGCTGAGCATGGCACTTTACTGTGTCTCCTCTTTTGTTTATCTAAACCGATCAACTTTTAACGAAATGGCTCCACCTTGTTAAACAAAGATGGACCTTTTCCAGACGCTTTCCAGACTCTGTGTCTCTTATCAGAGTGAAATTGCTCTGGTTACAGGGTAACCTCAGCTCTCGATCATCTCTCTCTAATGCTTTCAAAACTGAACCAGAGCTCTCGCTGTTTCCTCATGGGCAGCTATGAGTGAGGAGAAAATCATCTGTCACTTAAACTCCCTGAAACAAAGACTAAGCTGGAATACAGTGCCTGTATAGTTCATGTTTGATCCACTGAGCAAAAGTGATTTATTTGTCAAATTCTTATAAATGGCACAGAGAAACCACAGGAAGAGCTCTGCTGCTGCAGATGGTGGTAAAAAGTCTGTTATTTGCAGCTGACAGCACAAACCACAGAGTGGAAAGCACAGATAAATTAATGGCTGGAAGTTAGTGTTTACAGCAGAAAAAGGATTTTAAGAGAGACTTTCTGGTGTGTGCAAGGAAGGGAAAGGGGAAGGAGCTGGGAGGTGGGAAAGGAGTATTGCTCAGTTCTTGTGCCCTACTGCTACAAGTAATTGGCGTGTTTGGCGTTAGGGAGTCACTGAAAAGAGCTGATGGGAGAAAAGAAAAACAAGGACCTGAGAAGAGACATACGTTTTGCTATGCATGCATATATACATGCACAGATAATCACATGATTTTTCCATCATCCAAGCCTCTAGTGAGACGGAGGGAGGGAGGGTAGTCACATGCTTCAGCCTCATAAAATCTGCAAAAGCACTGCTCTTAATTCAGCCATCGGTTGCTCCCAGACCTCATGCAGGGAATTACAACAAAATTCTATTTGCAGACTGACATCCCTAATTCTGCCGTGTCCTTATGTTTACTTCGGTTAACTGTCAGCCCTTATAAAGTGCACTGTACCACAGCCGCTGTTGTGGAAAAGAAAGCCCTCAGAGTAGCTGCTTTGGGGGAGATATTTGAAAGAAATATAAATAGAAGCAGCAGGGGAAATTAAAAAAATATAAAATCTACTTCTGTATTTGCACAATGTGAGACTCAAACCAGAGATCTTTCAACCCGTGTTTCTTGGTTTTAGTATTGGCTGATAAAATATTTAACAGCCATCTTAGCACTCAGCATAGCAATAACCAAAGTACATCCAAGCTCTCAGCCCCCACTGAGACAGAATTTCAGTGACATGAAGTTTTCTTTTCCTCCTTCAGATATGATGTGCTGTCTAGTCTAGCTCAAGGTTTCATGTAAATTAAAAAAAAAAAGAGGTGCCCCATTATGGCAGGTCCAGTTACTGAATCATGCACATAGTTTTCTGGAAACTACAAATTGAAGGATGCTACTGCATTTATTGGTCAGATTACTGTATTTGCCTGCTTTTAAGAAGGCAAATAAGACAAAGGTTACTTAACTTCAGTTCCCGATTACGATGGAATTACGTTTTTTCCATGTGGATATAAACCAAAATGCAATCCCTGCTCCCAGGGGTGTGCTTTCTGAATTAAAAAAAAAAAAAAGTTGGTAAAACAAATCAGCTTGGGATCTCTGGCAAATAGAATTAAGTACCACGTAGAAGATTCCTACTGTTATTCTTTGGTCTCAAGTCAGGAACTGAATAAGGAATAGCTACAATCCAGCAGCCTGTGCACTACTACTACCAATTGTAGGAAAATAATAATTAAAAAATTACTTCTGTCATCAGCTTTCCTTGTGACATTTTATACAGAAATACTGATAAGTCCAGTTCTGATTGAGCAGTGTGTTTTCAGTATCTTTGGAGGGCTGGCCCTCACAGGCTCTTTTGTAAGAGAGGGCAGTATCAGTTCTTGAGATTTTTATTAGAGCTGTCATGGGTGTTGTTGGTTTTCTCCATGTGCCAGCTGCCAGGATCAGGAAATTGCATAGTCCGTTCAGCTGCTTTTACTAAATAAGTAAATAAGCCTAACCCTTTCTGATGGGGAAATTCATGATTTGGAGAGGCTCAGAAACTGCTGATCAAATATCAAAGCTCTAAAGCTTATAATTTAAAAAATATATATCCTTATGATTTTTGCATATCTAGGTTTCCATACTGAATGGATCCCTGTTGCTTTCAGTGAAGGCAGAATGAAGCAATATGCTTTTCTTTAAGATTACCTCATCTTTTTCCTAGTTGCTGTCATACATTGCATACAGTGTCCACAGATTTCAGCTTTTCAGAGTGAGTTTTCTTATGCTAGGTTATTTATATTGACATGATTACACTTTTCCCTCTTTTTACTTATAAATTTTAGCTTTTACTCAGAATTATATCAGAACAGTGCATGCTCCGGAGCAGGGGCTTGAAATACAGGGAACAGGCTGTTGAAAACCACTAGTTGAAAGAACAGGTGAATGTGCAAGAAGAGGGAAAGAGAGAAGCATTGAGGAAGAGCAATAAGAGATGGAGAACAGACTATGTGAAGTGGTAGCCCATTAGAGAAATCATTTAAGAAAAGGAGCACAAACATGGATTGGTGGGGTAGTACAAGCAGAGGTTTTTATGGTACAATATTGCTTAGGCAGTGACCTTAAATGTCTCAGAGGGAGTTTCATGATACAGCTAGCATTCTGAAGATTTTTGAATGACCTAAAAGTACCCTTTTCTTCTGACTTCCAAAATGCATTTCATTATTGTTACTGACGTGGATAGTTCCTATATATTTATTTATTTTTTTTTATTTAAAAGCCAATCCTAACACTTGAATGATAATGAAATTTTTTTTTTATTAAAACTAATAAACTAAGTCAGAAAACACTTTTCTATGTGTATCAGTTACTTGGGTTTTAATGATAAATAAAGTAGGATTATAACTGAGTTCCTTTCAGTGCCACTGGTTTATGAGGGGAATTTAAACTAGTTGCTCAGCTTCAAGACCTCTGTTTTCCCATCTGTAGCTGATGACAAGTTTTGTCCATTTTCATTCTCTGAATGAAATTGCAAATAACTTGTTTTAACGGAATTTAAAAAATTATATTCTTTCCCAAATAATGAACAGGTTCTCTAGAGAAGTCATTTTACCTAGATAGTTTGGGAAGGCACGATGGATCTGTACATATACTGCTATTCACCTTTCAGCAACTCTGCAGTGCCTGGACAGTAATTTTTAAAAAAATTTCTAAAAGACTTGTTGAATTGTCTTCAGAGCTTCATGCTCTAAGTCTGTGTATGTGTATGCATGTGTTTGCTAGGGCTTTGACTTGTCAGTCTTGTTGCAAAGTTGTTATTCATAGTTGTAAGATCTAGGAAATTGAATTGTCAGCCTCATGCTGTGTGTTCAGGTAGTGATGTTTTCTGTTACTTTAACAAGTAATCAGGGCTAAGGCAAGGTGGTGGTGGCCATGGAATTCAGTAGAGGAGGTTAGGACACAGACTGAACTTCTGTATCAATCAGTAACAGCTGGAGAGAGATGGAAGAGAACATATTCTTTCTCATGAGAAACAAATGCCCTTCATGTACAAGACTAAAAAATTTGTTAAAGGGCACTAAGCTACTCTGGGTTGAGATTTTTCATTGAAGGGCCTGATAGGATGATAAAATGGGCTGAAAAGATTAAGAATCGAGAAACCTTAGTACTGTTCCCAGCATGAACCTGGGTCTTTAGTGTGTGCTCAGGCACATAAAAAGAACTTCTCAGTGCTCAGCATTTTCAATCGTACACTGCAGTACTATTTCCATGTCTATATTGCTAATAACCTACACTACTAAATATGAAGGAAGGGTAAAAATCCAATTTGATTCCCATTAGATTTCTATTAGAAGAGATTTTGTGAACAGCATTGCTCTTACTAGTAGAACTGGTGCTATTGCTAGTAGGACGGGAGTGACAAGGATAGAGTGGAGGCAGAGCTACTCTTTTTCTCCAGTAAGCAACACTTCAAATTTGCATCAGGGAAACTTTGTACCATTTTGAGAATTTGTTGTGGGAGTGGAAGCTTATATTTACTTTGGGTAAACATATGCTTATTTATTAAGAAGACTTTCAAAAGTTCCCATTGCTTCCTGGGATGTGGTTGCAGAGACTGTGTAGTCAGGTGATGCTTTGAACTCTTCCACTGAACTGTGCTTTTCTCCATGTAAGAAAACATTTGCTAAACTAAAGGCAGAATTGAATTGGTGTGAAGGTTAATTTCTTCTAGCTGATTTTATTTTCTTGCTTTCTGTAGACTGTTATCATCCTTTATAGAGCTTCTCCATCACCTCTCATACTGCTACAATTATAGATGTAGGTACATGAACATACAAACTCTAAAGTTTGATAACCTTGTGTTTATTGAAGATGACTTGTACTATGTATTAGTTCTGAGAGGTACCCTTCAGTTTCCTAACTAAAGTCTTGTTTCTAATCCTTCTGGGAAGATAGATATAAACTATTACAAGGAATGATTTAACTTATTGTCAGAAATGTTTAGATTATTCTGCAGTTATGAATGCTACGCTGTGTTTTTCTAGACATAAGAATACAGTTAATAACATTGTAATGATAAGGCATTGACTGTTCACCGGAAAACATTTAGCTCTGGTGTCTCTAGAGGTTTATTTGGAGTATCTATATTTTCACAGCTGTAAAATACAGGTGGTGTGGTCTGTTGTTGAATGAGTATGACATGCTTTTTAAAGGTAGGAAAATTAAGTCAATAGTCACATGACTAATTGACAATCATTAGTGAGTTGATCTTTTACAACAATTTTTGGTTTAAGACTTGAAAAATCTATCATTTTCCCTGACAGCAAAAATTAGCCTGGTGAGATTCCAGCTCTCAGTTGACTAATTAACTTCTCTAATGCTGATAGACTTCCACCACGTACACCTAGGAAATGTAGCCATGATAAGAAACCTCAGATACATCCTCTGATTCATTTGAATGCAGTCTTTCTTGGGAGCTACAGTGTCAGCAGATAGGCAAGCAGTCTATCAGTGTTGAAGGTGTTGAGGAAAGAAAGGACATTCTTGGTTGCCTTAGAGAAAAAGGTGGTCATTCCTAAGCTGAAGTATCTTATCAGAATTTTAGAAACTGACTTCTATATTCAGAAGCTAGCAAGCACTATCTTAAAAATTATACACAGTGTTGTAGATGTTTCTGATTTTATTTTTTCTTGCAGGAACTGCCAAGTTCATGGTACTGGTGGAGCAAAATCCTTTTTTTTAAAAAATGCTACAAACCTGCAGTGTTTGTTTCGCCAATAGCTGAAAGTGGGTTTGTAATCTTATTCATAGAATCATAGAATGATTAGGGTTGGAAGGGACCTTAAAGATCATCTAGTTCCAACCCCCCTGCCATCAGCAGGTACACCTTCCACTAGACCAGGTTGCTCAAAGCCTCATCCAGCCTGGCCTTCAACACTTCCAGGGAGGGGGCATCCACAACTTCCTTGGGCAACCTGTTCCAGTGTCTCGTCACCCTCACAGTGAAGAATTTCTTCCTAATATCTAATCTAAACCTACCCTCTTTCAGTTTAAAGCCATTTCTCCTTGTTCTGTCATTAACTGCCCTTATGAAAAGTCCTTCCCCAGCTTTCTTGTAGGCCCCTTCAGGTACTGGAAGGCCACTATAAGATCTCCCCTAAGACTTCTCTTTTCCAGGCTGAACAGCCCCAACTCTCTCAGCCTGTCCTCACAGGAGAGGTACTCCAGCCTTCGGATCATCCTTGTGGTCCTCCTCTGGACTCATTCTAACTGGTCCATGTCTCTCTTGTGTTGGAAGCACCAGAACTGGATGCAGTACTCCAGGTGGGGCCTTATGAGAGCGGAGTACAAGGGGAGAATCACCTCCCTTGACCTGCTGGCCACACTTCTCTTGATGCAGCCCAGGATATGGTTGGCCTTCTGGGCTGCAAGCGCACATTGCCAGCTCACGTTCAGTTTCTCATCCACCACCACTCCCAAGTCCTTCTCTTTGGAGCAGATCTCAAGCCACTCATCACCCAGCCTGTATTTGTGCTTATGATTGTCCCAACCCAGGTGCAGGACCTTGCATTTGGCCTTGTTGAACTTCATGAGGTTAGCACAGGCCCACCTCTCAAGCCTGTCAAGGTCCCTCTGGGTGGCATCCCATCCCTCCAACATTTCAACCACACCATTCAGCTTGGTGTCATCAGCAAACTTGCTGAGGGTGCACTCAATCCCCCTGTCCATGTCTCTGACAAAGATGTTGGAGAGCACCGGACCCAAGACCGAACCTTGAGGGACACCACTCATCACTGGTTTCCACTTGGACATTGACCTGTTGATCACAACTCTTTGAGTGTGACCCTCCAGCCAGTTCCTTATCCACCGAGTGGTCCATCCATCAAACCCACATGCTTCCAATTTGGAGATAAGGATGTCATGTGGGATGGTGTCAAAGGCCTTGCACAAGTCCAGGTAGATGACATCAGTTGCTTTAGCCTTATCCACTAATGTAACCCTGTCATAAAAGGCCACCAGATTGGTCAGGCATGATTTGCCCTTGGTGAAGCCATGCTGGTTGTCACCAATCACCTTCTCATTCTCATGTGCCTTAGCATAGTTTCTAGGAGTATCTGCTCCATGATCTTGCCTGGCACTGAAGTGAGACTGACCGGCCTGTAGTTCCCTGGGTCTTCCTAGTTTCCCTTTTTAAAAATGGGGGTTATGTTCCTCTTTTTCCAGTCTGCAGGAACTTCACCAGACTGCCAGGACTTCTCAAATATGATGGATAGCGGCTTTGCAACTTCATCTGCCAGTTCTCTCAGGACCCGTGGATGCATCCCATCAGGTCCCAGGGACTTGTGCACCTTCAGATCCCTTTGCTGCTCCCAAACCTGATCTTCTCCTACAGTGGGCAGATTTTCATTCTCCTGGACCCTTCCTTTGCTTTCCAGGACTTGGGCAGTGTGGCACGAGCCCTTGCCAGTGAAGACTGAGGCAAAAAAGTCATTGAGCACCTCAGCCTTCTCAATGTCCTGGGTGACCAGATCTCCTGTCGCCTTCCAGAGAGGGCCTACATTTTCCCTAGTTTTCTTTTTCTCCCCAGCATACCCATAAAAGCTCTTTTTGTTGCCCTTGACATCTCTGGCCAAATTTAATTCTGTCAGGGCCTTGGCTTTCCTAACTTGATCCCCGGCTTCTCGGGCAATTTCTCTGTATTCATCCCAGGTTACCCGTCCTTTCTTCCACCCTCTGTAGGCGTCCTTCTTGATCCTAAGTTTGTTCAGGATCTTCCTGTCCATCCTTGCAGGCCTCCTGCTGGTTTTGCCTGCCTTCCTCTTTGTGGGGATGCATAGTTCCTGGACTTGGAGGAGGAGATCTTTGAGTATGTTCCAACTGTCCTGCACCCCTCTTCCTTCCAGGAATTTATCCCATGGTACATGACCAAGCAGATCCCTGAAGAGGTCAAAGTCTGCTCTCCTGAAATCCAGGGTGGTGAGCTTACAGTGCACCTTCCTCACTGCCCTAAGGATCTCATATTCCACCATTTCATGGTCGCTGCAGGCAAGATTGCCCAAGAGCTTCACGTTCCCCACCAACCCCTCCTTGCTGGTGAGAAGAAGGTCCAGCATGGTACCCCTCCTTGTTGTTTCCTCGACCACTTGGAGAAGGAAAATATCCTCCACGCATTCCAGGAACCACCTGGATTGTTTGTGGCCTGCTGTGTTGTCCCTCCAACAGATCAAGGCCCCCATGAGGACCAGGGCTTGTGAACGTGAGGCTACGCCTATCTGCCTATAGAGGCCTCATCTGCTAGATCTCCCTGGTCTGGTGGCCTATAGCAGACTCCCACTGTAACATCCCCTTTTCCTGCCTTCCCTTTAATCCTGACCCAAAGACTCTCAGTTAGCTCCTCACCTGTCTCCAGGTAGAGCTCCATAAACTCCAGCTGGTCCTTGACACAGAGGGCAACATCCCCTCCTCTTCTCCCCTGCCTGCCCTTCCTGAAGAGCCTGTACCCTTCCATTCCAACACTCCAG
This sequence comes from Caprimulgus europaeus, assembly GCA_907165065.1. Next base: position 26,940,086 of record OU015529.1, read on the forward strand.
TCATGGGAGCCATCTCACCATGTCTCTGTGATGCCAATCAGGTCATATCCCTGGAGGCATGCATACATTTCCAGTTCTTCTTGTTTACAGCCCATGCTACGTGCATTAGCATAGAGGCATTTAAGTTGGGCCCCCAGTGAAGTTGACTTTGCCTTGTTGGCTGGAGCAGCTGGAGTCCCAGTGCAGTGCTCTTCAGGCATGGACCTCCCAGAGTTACTACCAGCAGGCCCAGTTATATCCCCTTCCCCCTTCCAATCTAGTTTAAAGCTCTGTCAATGAGCCCCTCTAATTCTTGCCCTAGGATCCTTTTCCCCTTCTGAGACAGGTGTGTCCCATCTTTTGCCAGTAGCCCTGGTGCCATGTAAACCTCCCTATGGTCAAAGAAACCAAAACTCTGCCTGTGGCACCAGCCTCTAAGCCATGTGTTGATCAGGTGTATTTCCCTGTTCCTATCAGTGAACCTCCCTGCCACTGAAGGGATTGAGGAAAAAACTACCTGTGCACCCCATCCTGCAACCAGTCTCCCTAATGACCCGAAGCCCCTCCTCAAAACCTGAAGTTTTTGGACTTTTCTCTGAAATCTCGTCACTACCAGCTTGTATGATCAAAAGTGGGTAGTAGTCTGAGGGCCACACCAGGCCAGGGAGGTTCTTGCTGATATCCCTGACCTGGGTCCCAGGGAGGCAGCAGACTTCCCTGTGGAAGGGATCTGGTTGACATACGGGGCCCTCAGTTCCCTTCAGAAGGGAATCACCTTACCACAAGTACCTTCCTTTTTTTCTCGGTTGAAGTAGTCCTGAGCTGTGGGGGTGACTGACTCACCCTGGATGTTTTCTCAGGTGGACCTTCCTTTCCATCCTCACTCTCCTGGCTCTCAATTTCCAAGCCCCATACCTGTTGTGCAGTGGTAACTGGGGGGGCAAGGGAGGCCAGCAGAAGACTTGCCTGCCTCCCCAGCCTCTCCGAGGAGGGACCTGTTTCCATTCCCTGCTGTCTTTTTGGTCCCCTCCTCTTACCTGGTGGCAAGAGGACAAGGTATCCTGTGCTTCACATGGGGCCTGTTGCCTTTGCCTCAGGGATGGGAGGGCCTGAGCCCACCAGTCTATCTGCTTCTCACGTTTCCTTATAGTGCTCAGCCTTTCCACCTTCTCTTTTGGCTCAGCCACCATGCTGAGCAGATCATGTACCTGCTCTCAGCAAATACAGCTGTTGTCCCTGCACCTCTCCATTTCAAGTGAGAGGCTCCAGCACTCTCTGCAGCCAGGGACCTGGACAGCTGCATCTTTATATTTGACCTCTGTCTGGGTCACCACATTTCTTTTAGCTACAGCTTTTGGCCAGGTAACAACCATGGCTGTTCTTGCCGGTGTGACTATTGGTTCAAACTTCTGTGACACCTGAGTTTTTTTGTTTTGCTGAAACAACAAAAACTCAGGTGTCATGGACAAAGGTGTCGCAATAAGTCAAATTCCATTTGACTAATTTTGAAAATGACATTTCTAATTCTACAACAGCAAAGTTGTTAATGAAACATACTCTAATTAATAGAATTGCATTGACGTAATAGAGGTAGAAATACTAAAAGTGAATTTTCAAGACAATGTGACTATTCCTGTGTTTCTTTAAATCAGTGTGACCAAGTGAACGGGTATTTCATAGCAAGATTTTAAAGGTCGTTCAGGCAAAAACTGATATTTACTGTCTTGACTGAGGATGATCCAGCACAAATGGCATGTTAATAATGTTAAACAGCAAAATGTTAGATATAATGCACTGTATAACATGCAGTATGAAGATATGAGGCATGTCTATTTTATTTCTTAAGATTATTTTCTTCATCTAGTTGTAGTTTACTAAGCTGAGACTGAAATAATTATATGGTTTTTAATATTATCAAGTTACATGGCTTATACTCTGCACCCTGATATCTTTCATATCATTTGGGCACTCACATGCCTTTGTATTCTAATCTATTACTATCTCAGACTTTCTCTGACAACCTAATGAGTTACAGTCATTAGTTTTATCTTTAATTTGACCACATCTGGGTGTTCTGTAGGGATGTGAAATTAATAATGTTCAAGTTCTTGAACACTCTTTGACATAGCATTTTCACTTAACTTATCACCCTCATACACTACATTTTTGAGTACATCTTTTCAGTGGAAATACTGGTGTCTGGTGGTGTTCAAATATGTTGGCACCAGCTTTTAAAGTTGGTTGACTGCAAATATTCAATTGACAGAGCAATTTAATAAATGTCTGCTTGTGTTTGTATATTAGAAAAGACTACTGCCAGGCTGAAGTACTGGGATATTTTCTGTTCTCTTGTGATTATCCCTCCACCCCCCTAAAAAAAAAAAAGCAACCAAAACAAATAACAAGAACTATAACAAAAACCACCAGCAACAACAAAAAACACCAAGCACCACCAACAAAACCAACAAAAAACCCACAAAACCTACAATATGAAAAACAGAGTGGGATGATTCAGACTTCAGGAGTTACCTATAACTGATCAGGAGTTGCTAGTATTACACACCAAAGTTAGTATGATTACTCAGCGTGTAAGTCAAACATGTTCTTGATTGGTGAAACCTGGGCCCTTCTGCCCCACAGCCAAAGGCAACTTGAAGTGAATGAGAGATTTCCCTTAAAGGACTTCAGTGATGTACAACTGAGAGTATTTGTTTGTACTTTGACCTACAAAGCACATTAATGAAAGGACTATTCAGGCATAGTTTAGCAAGATTAAAGAAAAGGTGAGAAATGAGCAGTGTCTGGACCCAATTGCACAGCCACCCCAGAGCAGGGAAGGCCCTTCCCCTTGCAGCTGCAATGTTGCAACAAGCTGCAATGGAGACAGCAGGGCCAGACTGGTCTCCCTGTTTGAGTACCAAAATGTTTAAACCTATATGACCTTTAAGTGTATATGTAAGTTTTTGATTAATCAGAATTGGCATGAGTGTCCACTCATGGTTAAGCACATGGTTAAGTGCTTCTCTGAATTGGAGTTTAAAGACTTAAAGGAATCTAGTCTTCATGCAATCTGAACTGATCCTGCCCGCTCATGAGTATATAAATGGTTGGTTTGTTACTGATGAGTATTTGTAGGCTTTTATCTCAGATGGTATAAAAGTTTCCTTTGCCCACTCAGTTTTTTTTTCAGCTCTGTGATTTGTCTATGTGTTTCATGTATTTGCTGAAATCCTTTCTGCATAACTGTGTTTTGTTTGCAATTGTTTCTCTCAATTTGTCCTGCTGCCCTTGGTGTGTTTATTCCTTAACATGTGTTGGAGTGGCTAACTTTTTAAAATTTGGATGCTCCTTTTGTAAGCTTTGAGTAAGAACAAAGTCTTGTGTTGAATCCTACTTCAGTGATTTAGGTGAAACCAGGATCAGTCCCTCAGCAGTTAATGTATATGGCTAAATGTATATGGCTAATTTGCTGCATGATAAGCATTAGTAAGTCACGTGCTCCAACACTGGTCACATATCAAAGGGCTTTTCACAGAAACAAAATGTGCTACATGGGATCTAGTCTCTTAGACAACTGCAGATGTTATGATGCATTTTCCTTCGGTACCAACAGTGTCTGCATTCCAGCCTTGGATACATTACTGACTCACTACATGGTGTTTTACAAACATACCTGAAATGTCTCTGGGGAAATCTTATGATCTGCCCATTTCCTCATTTATAAAACAAGATTTAAATGATGTGCTTCATAGGAAAGCTAGTTGATGCCTTGCAAAATTCTGAATGTTTACAATTCTCTGTGGTTTACCTACTATTATTTAACTGAAATATACGAAGAAACACAATGTGCCTTTTAATAGTTACTCATGCAATACCAATCAGTTTCTTTCTAGTCTCCCTTCTCCAATTAATTAATTTCTTTCTCTATGTGCTGTTTTAAAATTACCTAATTACCTGTAAACAAAAGGAAACATGTTTCTGGATTTTTAATGATGCAGTTTAATTTTTACTAATCTTATTAAATAATAATAATAATACTTTAATAAGACTTAACAGTTCTCATACAAAGAGAGAGAGCTCACTATAGAAAACATGAATACATTTAACCAGTGTAAAACAGCTTGAGCCATTTTAATTTCCACTGTGTATTATGTATTTTTTAAAGAAGAAAATTAGACATGGGAGAATTAATTTTAACATCATTGCTCATGAATTATTAATTCCTTATGACTGGAGTTATTTACATACTGAATAGTAGATAGGCAAAGAGCAATTAGAAAGGTGTAGTCTTTCTCAAATATTAAAAAGCCAAAATAATGGACTGTTGCCTGTTGGTGGGGTGGGTTTTTTTGTTTGTTTTTTTTAAAGCCTTATTTGGTTTGACAGTCACATTTCCATCAGTTTTCCTGGGTGGATATGTACACCCTTACATATATTCTTGCAAAGGTAGTATTGTAACTTCAATATTCTCTCTTTTTACATCTACCTCTTGACCTTCCAGTCACACTTTAGCAGTTTTGTGCTTTAATTATATATTGAGCATTTCTTTTTGGGACTCCAGTATCTCAAAGTCAACATCTCAAATCCAGTTGCTTCCCTGTAGCTCTGCTTCCCTTTCTGTTCCTCAGAGTGACTTCTGTGCTGCCGTAACCCTCTCCTGCTCATTCTTTCAGCCCTTTATTTATTGCCTGTTTTCCTGTAAAATTCAGCTCTGTACGTTACTTTTTAGATTCTCAAATATCTGATTCATACCTTCTCCTCTGCTGTATTTTTTTATTTATTCTAGTCTGAACTGCCCCCTTGAGACTGTTCTTACTATTCCTTTGCCCACCCCCTTCCTGTTCTCAGCCCTTGGCCATGTCTGTCTGAGGAAGTTTACCTTTCTCAGATTGCTTCCACGGCTTGGTCGGTCTTTAGTGGAAGCAAACGTGTATAGAACTTTGATCTGAAATCCTTTTTGCCATAATTCTTTGTTCATGCTGATAAAAGAAACTGCAGTTTTATTTACAGAAATGTACCTCTGATCACTGTTAGAGCTAAGTTTGTCATAACCTGTGTCTTAAAATTCCAACTTCCTGCATCAATCTATCTTTCACATCTTTCCTGATGTGAGCTGTTAATTACTTCCTGCTTTTATTTTCTTTTCTCTAGTTTTGCAAACATTTATGCTTGCCAAGAAATTTTGGCTCAGTTTCAAGAGTCAGTGAGAAGTAATGATGTTACCAAGTGCCAATACTGTAGGAAGGCATAGAAAGGCCAGGTCTCATCTGCTAGGCTTTATGCCATAGTCTTCAAATCAAGTTCTAAAATTGCTGAGACACTGGTGACACTGTAATATTACAGTATTTTGTGATATTAATGTATGTGGGAATCTCTGATAAAAAGATCTCAAAAGCTGTTCAAGGTTTGTATTAAAATGTAAAAGAAAGAATACAGGCTGGCATATTATTCCTTCCTTGATGCCAGATGGATTAGTGTTATGATAATGAACATTCAAGGAATTAAACATGATTTGTCACTTGTTGCAAAGTGCAGCCCAGAATAATAATCCACCATTGCTTTTTCACAAAAGAAGCTTGATCTGTGAATGAGATCTGAGGTATGACTATATCTTCATAAAAATGCTTATTGCCACTGTTAACATAAAGCAGACTAAGCCCTGGCAGATTAGCAAGAGTTGAGACAGGACCTAAGAGTTTTAATGAGATTAGATGCATTTACAGCAATGGGTTAACTTTTCTCCTAGTTACTGTCATGCATGACTATTCTGTTCTTCCCTGCAGTGTGCAACAAACAGATGGAATGGTCAGCAAATCAAAAAATGAGATGTTGGAAAGGTCATGATACTACAGGATGCTGCTGTCTTTTTCATCTGTCCTGCAATTAGGATAGCTTGTTCTTGTAGCAAGAGTCATAATGAGGACTGTAATGAATACAACTTATATCTGTTCCTCTCACCCAAAAGCTGAAAACAATGGACAGGTGAATTTGTACTAATGAGGGGCCAGGTGAGGCAGCTTTTATTTACATGAACAAATGTTCCTCATTCATGTGGTTGTACCTATTGGGAATTATTAAAGAAAAAAAGGATTGCTGGATGGAATCCTAAATGCGGAATGTTACTTAAAGACTATTTTGAGTCTTAAACTTTTTAAGGTTGAAAAAAACGATGAATTTGCATTATTAAAAAAAAAATGCTCAGGATGTCTGTGATTAGGATAATGGACTTAGGTTCAGGAGACCCCATTCTTGACAACAGAACTCATGCAGAGTTTAGTGAAGATTATTCCAAGAACACTGATGTTGGTGAAAGATTTGGGAAAGATGTCTGTACAACTTCAGAGTTCTTCTAGACATTGCAAAGCAGTTGCTGAGGGAATTGCTCTATTGCTGAATGTCTGTGGGATGGCAGGGTTGGATTATGTGTCTCTGCCAGCCTGGAACAATAGTAGGTTATTAGAATTTTTAAAAAGTACCTATTCAAGGAGAACTACCTCAACCAGTTGTTCTTAAAAGAATGTGAGATGCAAGAGTAGAAAAAACAAGAGAGATAGTGGTCATCTTATCAGGACTAAAACATTTACGGGATTTGGGTGTAATGAGAGATCAGATTAATTCACATGAAGCACTTTTGCAATCACTATGGCAGTGCCCTCGGGCAATCTGAGATGGCTAGAGTAGCTGACAAACATGTAGATAGGTTTCTGCTGAGTGGCTGCAGCTATGAATAGGAGTGTTGGAGCTGAGCTTGCAAGGCATTATATCTGTAAAGCTGCAGCGTTGTTTTGGTTTTCTGCCTCCTTACAGATTATGGAAAAGTACCTCTGAAAGATGGAAAAATTTTTGTATTCAGCCTTTATGATAGCTGCAAGATAATGAAGCTCTGTAAGTTTACTCAGCACCTCTAGCAGCTCTACTGGAACCATTGGTTTGTGAAATGGAGCAACTTTTCTATTTGTCATCCACTAACATTCAGGACCAGCTGTGGAAAGTGTTGTTTTGGTGAGAATGGAAGCAATGAAATACTTCTCATGCCTTCTTTTAGGTGTCCGTTGTGTTATAATATCTTGATTGTCTTTTAAACCATAGTTTACATTGGAGATTTCTATCAGAGCTCCCTTACTACAAATACTGATGTCCAGGGTATCTGTCAATCTGTGCGTTGTTCTTGAGACTTACCAGGCAATGACTGATGATCACACCTGCTATGTCAGTAAGTGTCTTTCAATTGAGTAAACCAAAGTAAAGAAATAATGTCATGAAACTTAGTTTATTTTTGAAGACCCTGTGTTATCCTTAGTGTTGTTATCTGGATTATAGTAGTGCCTGCTACCCCCCAGCAAAATTAATCATTGCCTAATGCACCTAAGAAGTAGTGAAGAAAAGCAGAAAATTATTTTCCCATGGTTAAATAGCAGGTGAGTGGCAGAACCAGAAATATAATCCATGCCCCATGATTTCCTGGTGTTTTCTGTTATCCGTGTTTGACTTATCTGATTACACTGAATTATACTATTGAAAGTTTTGTTCATGGTGTCTCTAAAAATTTGTAATGATATAGTATGTTTTCTTGCTTTCTTGTCATTTATGGTGAAAGTAGTACTAAAACATGTAAAAGCATGAATTAAACTGTAATGTGTGAACAACAAGAGATTCAAACAACATGAGCATTTTGTATAAATAGATATAAGACAGTGAACCCAAACAAAATAAACATTAGAAAGTTAATACTTCTGGTAAAGAAAATGCTAGTATTCAGATTGCAAACATTTTACACATCATTCAGTGCTGGCTGGTGTCTATACATATGACTTCAGCAAATTACCTCATGCATCAGGGAATGCAGTATACCTGGTTGAGGGGCTGATCCTCTGCTTAGAGCCTGTAACAATGGAATGTTAGACATCTCCTATAACTAGATAAACATGGGTGATTGAGAAAAGCCATGTATGTTTTTTTCTGATTCATGGCAGAAGCTTTACACAGTGATAACATGAAAAGGTTCCAAGGGTGACTTTTCATTAGGGTTGCTTAAGTATTGGAGTTACATCAATAGCAGAAATATATAGGAATTTTGCCAAAAATTTTGTGAACACTAGTTTTGGTGAAGAAGAAAAACATCAGGAACCTACATAGATCAACTTTTTATGTTCTTGGTCATGCAATGTGTATTATTGACTGTGCAGTCTCACGGTAGGAAAAACTATGGATGATATACAAGAAAACACTCTTCTGAGTTATGTTCTGCACTTTTTCTGAAAGTTGTAGTATACCAGAATTCATTCTTGTTCTTTATCTCCCACAGCTCACAAGCAGAATCTCCATGATTATATGTAAAGTCCTTTGTACTGTCATCAAAAATCTTGTAGCCAAATCAGGGTGTATTTCCCACAGAACATCTAAAGATCAGTGGAGGGAATCTTTCTGCTGACTTCAGTGGGCTTTGAATCTCACTGTAACTCACTCCTTACAGCATTACAAATAGAAGATCTGAAGGCAGGAGTGTATTTGCATATCTCCTTAACCCCCTAAAATACTAGAGATAGTTGAAGTTTTATACCTTTTGACTTTCATCAGGCTTTTATCCTTACCCCTCCCTTTCCTCTTATCTAATCCCTGCCCCCCACCCTATTTTGATTTCAGTCCCCATTCTTTTTTTGCCAAGTTTTATATATTCTTCTCTCTCACTGTTTCTCTCTCAGGGAAAGAGGAAAAGGATCTGGTTAGCTTTATAAACTGTAGCTCTGCACACTCTGTATCTGTTTTTGAAGCAAATAACTTAGATATTTTATTTGTTGTAAAGATGTCATCATTTCAGTGTTCTGGAGTCAGGGATTTGTTTTTGTTACAGCATACTTTTTTTAATAGTTTGTTAATGTAAGCCCTCTAAAAATTAAGCAGGAAACCAAGATGATATTTCAGAACTCTTTAGTGCTGATAAAATTAGCACTAAAACATCCAAGCTCTCATTTTTTTCAGAAGTACTAAGTGGGAATGGACTCCACCGCAGGAGTTGACCCTGAGTTTACCTAATCCCTGAAAGGCAAGGTATATATTCTTAAGGTTAAATCAGATAAACTAATTTTCTACCATAATTAAACTAGTTAGAAGCCCTTAAACAGTCAGTTATTTACCTATTTGGTTGACTGACTGGCTCTTTGCTATTGCACTAAGTGAGGGGGAAATACTAACATGATCTTGTTGGTCTTGGGTCACAGATGAAACAGTTTCTGTAAAGCTTTTTCAGGTGATGATACTTGTTTCTCTCTATTGTAGATATGAAAGTATTAGTAGGAAGGTATCCCGATGTGAAAGGGTTGCTTTATTAGGTTGCGGTGTTGCTGTAAATGTTTTCTAATTATCTCTGTTATGGTAGAAATCTGAAAAAGTGTAAATTGAGTGCTTTGCATAATTTATAAAAGCTGAATGTTTCCTAATTAGTTCTGTTAGGTTAATGATACCACAGCCTCATTTTTCCATGGCCCCGAGCAATGACCTTTGCCCTCCCCATTTCTAACACTTTCTTTTAGTTCAAAAACCATGTGGTGACCTTCCTCATCTTGAATAATCTTTGGGAGACATAATGCTTTGGAAAATGTTACAAATCCCCTCTCCCCTTTCCCTTTGAAAGTAAAGAAATGGCCTGCTTTATGCAAGCAGAGTAAAAGCCTGATTTATACAGATCCTCTGAAGAATGCTGGTGAAGTGCATTCCTTTGGTGTTTTCATAGAAACTGATGTGAGCTGCATTAGCAGAAGATGTGAAAATGGTGAGGTGAGGGAGAGAAAAACCTCTCTCAAAAGGATTTTAAAATAACATTTTGCATCCTCGAGTAATTCTCAGCTCTCCCTGGCAACCATTCATTTCTTCCGAAGAGCAGAAATTTGCAATATGAAAGTGGATTGGCTTGCTTTTCCCATGGGGCTCTGTATCTCTTCATCCACCGCCTAGGGTAAAAAGCAATGCATACATTTACAATATAAATGTGATTTAATCGACCTCCCTGTCAGCGAGAAATGGCAAGCATATCAAACAAGCCCAAGATGTTAGGAAGGAAAAATCATAAATTATTCCAGTGATGAGTTTCTGAGCAGCATTTTGGACTACTAGATGATTCTATGTTAAGCTGTTCCTTGAAACAATAATTAAGATAATTCTGTGTGACAAGGAGAAAAATGTTCAGCTTTGTATGAAATGTGCTTTATGTTTAGAAAGCTGAATGTTCACTATATTGATCAGAATTTCCTTTAGCTGCTGCAGTGCAAAGCTAAAACTAATTGGGTGATCCACCATTTGAATTTTTAAGTCCTCATTTACTTTAGCCTATGGAAAATGAGCTGGCTTTGAAATCAGGAAGATGACAGGTTCCTTTATGGGTGGGTCTCTGTGCATGTATACTGTAAAATCTTCAATAACAGTATCTTTTTGCCCTGTATAGCTATGTGGAAAAAAGATATTTATTATTATTATTTTCATTTCTGTTGCTTGAAACACACATGGGTTGTCCTGAGAATATAAGCAAAAGGATTCTTTAGAGAGGAAATGCTCATAGAATCATTATGCCACTTGGTTTTATCTAAAAGAGACACTTCCAGTGTTATTTCCTATTGATAGGCAGAAACACACATTTTATTTATATGTTTTTTTTCTTAAAAATATAGTAAAGGTGGAAAAAGGATTTTTTGCAGATAGACAGTTCCCTACATCAATATGATCAAGGTTGATTCCTCTATACCTCCCTCTCCCAGCAATGATATCCCTTTTTGTTTTACCAGATTATCTGAAGTCTTCTATGCTCTTTTTTAAAAAAAAAAAAAAAAAATTTCTTTGACTAATACAGTGTGGATCAAGCCACAGGGACCTTAGTTCAGAACTCCATACTGGGATTTTTGGTCTCCTCCACATCCCTTTCTGCAAAACATCTGGTCCTGTCAATGTAGGATTACTGGAGTGACCAAACTGTATTAAATTTATGTATACCAGAAAGATATTATGACTGTATTTTCAGACCACTTCTCCCTCCTGACTTTCACTGGTTATTATTATTTCAAATGTTATGCTACTGCATGTATTAATATAATACAGCAGTAGTTGGTGGAAAGCTTAATTTTTACCTCATTCTTAAGAATGGAGATTTGGCACTTTATCTTCTTTTAGTTTACTTTATCCTTTTAATAGTGAAAAATACTTCCTGTTGATCTCTGTCCTCCATGGCAATACTTAATTTGTGCATTGTTTATTTTTGAGTTTTATCTTTTTTTCCATCTTAGGTGTTGCTAGCTAGGGTCTGGCGACCGGAAGATCTCGTGATGTACGGAAAGATGAGACCCCTCTCCCGACAGCCAATAGCATTTGATCTGTGATGTAACCATGAGGAAGTGACATCACAAACCCAGGGTATATAATGTTGCGTCACACACCAATAAACGTCATTTGCCATCCACCACATTGGTGTCTGTGAGCTGATGACCCGAGCGACCTGGGGTTGGTCGCCGTGCCGTTCCTGAACCAGGTCGTCACGCCTCCGGAGAGGCAACAAGTGGTGCCGAAACCCGGGAACCAACTACGGGGGACCCGGGACGGGAAATTCGCCTGAGTCGGGTGAACGGCGGTCGAGCAGCTAAAAGCTAGCCCGGCGGGGAGGACGCTCCCGGACCAACAAGGAAGATGGAAACCCTTGTGAAGGTCGTATCAGAATTATATAAGCAATGGGGGATTGATTGCAAGCATAAAGATTTTACTCTCGCAGTTGTGAGGCTTTTACAGATTGGGGTCATTGACCGGCCGGTGGATATTCTCCACCCTAAAGTATGGGATAGGTATACTAAAGCCCTTGCCGAGGAGACAATGTCCTCAGGCTCTGGCAAGCACCTTAAGTCGTGGGGGAAAGTCATGCAGGCTTTACAAAAAGCCATAGAGGAACAGGAAACCTGGAGGGCAGCAAGGAACTGCTTGCTGGCTGTCCCGAAACTGGGAGTCGGGGCAGCCACACAGACTTTGCACCCACCGGGAGATAATGATTCTACTGAATCAAAAAGTTTACAAGAGGGTGATACGTCCCCTCAACCCCCGAACCCCGACCCGCTTGTAGAAGGGCAAAAACAGGTTGAGACCTTTTGGGGTGGTTTAGCCCAGGAAGCCAGAGACGCCGCGAAGAAGTCAGAGGAATCTGGCGCCGCGAAGAAGTCAGAGGAATCTGGCGCCGCGAAGAAGTCAGAGAAATCTGGCGCCGCGAAGAAGTCAGAGGAACCTGGCGCCGCGAAGAAGTCAGAGGAACCTGGCGCCGCGAAGAAGTCAAAATCTGGGGAAGACTGGGCTAAACCACCCCCATATGCTCCCCAAGATGGAGCTGAGAGAAAAGGGGGAGAGCGGGGCAAAAACGCACGTGGCGGGGACGGGGAGGAAGCGCTAGCACTAGCAAGCGCACGTGGACGGGAGGGGGAAGAGAACGACAAAGGGAAAAGCGGCGGGGGCGAGTGGAAGGAGGAGGGGGACGTGATCGAAGGGCGGAAAGCCAGTCTGAGTGGCCACTCGAAAGAATGCCTTTATAATGCAAACATCCCACCGGGGGGGAGGGTGGGGTGGCCACTCGAAAGAGTGCCTTTATAATGCAAACATCCCACCGGGGGGAGGGTGGGGTGGCCATTCGAACGAGTGCCTTTATAATGCAAACATCCCACCGGGGGGAGGGTGGGGTGGCCACTCGAAAGAGTGCCTTTATAATGCAAACATCCCACCGGGGGGAGGGTGGGGTGGCAATTCGAAAGAGTGCCTTTATAATGCAAACATCCCACCGGGCGGAGCGTGGGGTGGACCCCGAGGGACGGACGAACCAAGAGGGTGGGGCGGACCCAGAGGGACGGGCGAATCCAGGAGGACGGGGCGGGCCGAGGGGGAGGGAACAGCCCGCCCGCAAGGGAAGCAGGCGGGGCCGGAGCCCGACGAAAAGGGACGCTTTAACTCTATTAAAAGCCAGGGTTACAAATTTACCCTAAGGGCCACTGCCGCACACCCACCTCCACCTATTAATCCAGACCTCCGGGATAAAACTAATGAAAGCTGTGAGTTTCTATTCACAGGACCGGATCATCGGATGCCCTCATAAGCCGCACGCCTCAGTGACAGGAGAAGATGGCGAGTCAGCAAACATCCCATCTGCATCCGAAGGGTCCGTGCTGTCAGAATCCAATCAATGGCAATGTAATTTCCATGGAAGTAGGCGGCAATATCTTTGTGTGCTCTTGATTTTGGGACTTGCCATGGTAAAACAGGTAAAAACAGAACACCATCCCCATCAGCCATTCAGATGGGTCCTACGAGACCCCATAGACAACGACAGAGTGATAAGGGAGGACACAACAGCAGGTGCTCCGACTTTTACAGTTACAATTGGTGACTTGCTCCCCTGGGCTGGAGGACCCGAATCTAAATCATTATGGGGAACATATTGGTGCCCTAGCTCAAACCCAGGAAAGAGTTACTGCAATTATCCAGGATATTGGTTTTGTGGATATTGGGGATGTGAAACCATTGTAACAAGTGATAGATGGAGACCACAAAAAGATGATGAATTTCTGAAAGTAACCTGGGGACCAGATAAGTGCGACCACCCAAAATTCGCAAGCGACGGTACCATATATCATACAGGTACTTGTACCCATTTGAACTTAGAGATCCTACGCCCAACCAATACAGGTTGGTTAGTAGGGAAAATGTGGTCAGTATTCATTCACAAAGATCTTACAGATCCAGGAGCAGTCATTCAAATTATCAAACTCGTACCACAAGCACCTCAAGCAGTTGGGCCTAACAGAATTCTTAATCCAACTAAACCGGTCCCTAACCCACAAATAGCCACATCCCCTCCACAAAACACCATGAACAATATAGGAGTTATCACATCAATTATGACACGTACTACCCAAACCCCTGACAAAAATTCTCTCTGGGAAATGATGCGGGCTACCTACCGAATGCTGAACAAAACTAATCCAAATCTTACAGAACACTGCTGGCTGTGTTATGGAATCAAACCACCCTTTTATGAGGCCGTAGCAGTAAATGATTCGCCCACACGAGTAAACAATGCAAATCCTACCCAGTGTAATTGGGACATAAAAAATCAAGGGATTACTTTGGCACAAGTAATTGGAAGTGGTGTATGTGTAGGTAAAGTCCCGAAACACAAAGAGCTCCTGTGTGTTAGCAGAATACGAGATAAAACCCCTGCGAAATGGTTAATACCGGCCAACAACACCAAATGGGTTTGTTCTGTCATGGGAGTCACACCCTGTCTGTCGTTGAAACAATTTGATGCTTCCTCAGAATATTGTGTCCAAGTAACCATAGTCCCCAAAATTTTTTATCACTCTGAAAACTTTGTATATGATTCACAATTTACCCCAGAACACCATCTATCAAAACGAGAACCCTTTACGGCACTGACAATAGCTACCCTAATGATCTTAGGAGGTGCGGGAGTGGGTACAGGAGTAGCATCCTTGGTGCAGCAGAATAAAGAATTTAGTGCCTTAAGAGTAGCAGTAGACGAAGATCTGGTCAGAATTGAACGGTCAATAAGTGCATTAGAACAATCACTTAGATCACTATCCGAAGTAGTGCTGCAAAATCGAAGAGGATTAGACCTGATGTTTTTACAGCAGGGGGGAATGTGCGCTGCACTAGGAGAAGAATGTTGTGTGTACGCAGACCACACCGGAATAGTGAGAGACACCATGGCAAAATTGCGAGAGGGATTGGAAAAACGCAAGAGAGAAAGAGAGGCACAACAGAATTGGTTTGCATCATGGTTTGACCAGTCACCATGGCTAACCACTTTAGTGTCTACCCTTATGGGGCCAATCGCAATGATCGTGATAGCACTGATCTTCGGACCCTGCATACTAAACAGGCTCGCATCGTTTGTCAAGAACCGGCTAGAGAAGGTCAACATCATGCTGGTCGGCAGCTGCTCTAAGAACACTCCTGCCCAGACTTTCCCTTTTCTATTCCTATTTATACCTTGTTCCTCCCAGTTACCCTTTAACTACCTCACTCAATGTGCCTTATGTTTCTTATCCAGGTCTGTGGTACTTTCTCACAGTGTTGTAAAACAGAAACAGAAAATTCTGCATTTAGTATGTTTTTTACCTTCAGTTATGATGTAAATATTCTTTAAAACCTTTTTATAACTTAATTTAATAATGCATAGGGAGGGGGGAAATGTTGCTAGCTAGGGTCTGGCGACCGGAAGATCTCGTGATGTACGGAAAGATGAGACCCCTCTCCCGACAGCCAATAGCATTTGATCTGTGATGTAACCATGAGGAAGTGACATCACAAACCCAGGGTATATAATGTTGCGTCACACACCAATAAACGTCATTTGCCATCCACCACATTGGTGTCTGTGAGCTGATGACCCGAGCGACCTGGGGTTGGTCGCCGTGCCGTTCCTGAACCAGGTCGTCACGCCTCCGGAGAGGCAACACTTAGGACCTTAGAACTTTACTTACAGTCTCATTTTTGAACTTTACACTTGGATTCTTGGCTCCAGCATCATTTGAATTACTGCCTTTCTCCCCCTCTTGTGAATAAATTATAGTTCCTACCTCTTGGAGGACTGTCATACTGTCTCCTTCACTGACCTCGTGTTCTTAATTCACTTGAAAATTTCTTGATGTTTACCCTAACCTCTTGTGTAGCTTTGCTTCCTTCCTCTGCAGTGTATTTTCTTTTTGTGCTCCTGGAACTTCAGTATGTAACCTTCCCAGTCTTTTGTACCCGATGTTTTACCTGTTAAAGGTCTTTACAGCAAGGTTGATATCTCTAGTATCCTGGCAAGACTCCAGTTTAAATAATTACATTCTGTCTTTCTAAGTTCTTCTTACCCTTTCAGTTGAATGTGATGGTCCCTCTCTTCCTGCCCTTCACTATTGTGTGCATTGCTAAGCAGTCCCTGTGCTTCAGCCGGCAGCTTTCGTGGTGTATTGTCCTCTCTGATGTGCTTTGGGATAAAGGGGAAATTTAAGGTACCATTTATCTTTATTTTAACATGTAAGCCATGCCTCCTTTATGCTTTACTTTTACTGACTTGTAGGTTGTTCTCATTCAGTGCTTCACTGTCATCCCAATAGCTCTAATACCTTACTTGTCCTACAGGACACTTCTGCAGTACTTTGGGTCTTTTGTACAATGCATGTTTCTCTCCCTTCTCTTGTCATGGGTATTGATCTCTCTTTCCCCTGCTCCCCCCTTTTTTTTCTCCTTCCCCCATTTTTACCCCAAATCTTTCTTCCGTGCTTTAAGATCTATTTGTAGTGAAGCTCTCTCTGTTCATATAGGACTCAGTCTGCTCACAAATGAATCATGTGCATATATATCCTGTTCATTTCATGATTACATCTGTGTAATGCCTCCCTCTACTGCATATGCCTCAACAGGCAGAATAAACTCTCGGGGCTCTTGTATTGGGTTTGCGTGGCAAGGTCTTGGTAGCAGGGCAGGGGAGGAGCATAGGGGTGGCTTCTGTGAGAAGCTGCCAGAAGCTTCCCCCATGTCCGACACAACCAATGCCAGACAGCTCCAAGATGGACTCATCTCTGGCCAAGGCCAAGCCCATCAGTAATGCCTCTGTGATAACATAACTAAGGAAGAGAAAAAAAAGCTGCACACTTTGCAGCTGGAGAGGGAGGAGAGACAATGTGTGAGAGAAACAACCCTTGCAGACACCAAGGTCAGTAAAGAAGGAGGGGGAGGAGATACTCCAGGCACCGGAGCAGAGATTCCCCTGCAACTTGTGGTGAAAACCATGGTGAGGCAGGCTGTCCCCCTGCAGCCCATGGAGGTCCATAGTGGAGCAGATGACCACCTGTAGCCCTTGGAGGACTCCATGCCAGAGCAGGTGGATGCCTGAAGGAGGCTGTGATCCCGTGGGAAGCCTGCACTGGAACAGGTTCCTGTCAGGACCTGTGGCTCCTTGGAAGGAGGAGCCCATGTCAGAGAAGGTTTGCTGGCAGGACTTGTGACCCTGTGGGGGACCCACACTGGAGCAGTCTGTTCCTGAAGGACTGCACCCCATGGAATGGACCCATGCTGGAGCAGTTTGTGAAGAACTGTCGTTCATTGGAAGGACTCATGTTGGAGAAGTTCATGGAGGACTGTCTCCTGGGAGAGGGACCCCACGCTGGTGCGAGGGAAGGAGTCTTCTCCCTGAGGAGGAAGGAGCAGCAGAAACAATGTGTGATGAACTGACCTCAACCCCCATTCCCTGTCCCCCTGTGCTGCGCAGGGGGGAGGAGGTGGAAATCGGGAGAGAAATTAAGCCCAGGAAGCAGTGAGGGGTAAGGGGAGGTGCTTTAAGATTTGGTTTTACTTCTCACTATCCTCTTGTCTGATTGGTTTAATAAATTGGTTTAATAAATTAAATTTGTTTTTTCCCCCAAGTCTATTCTGTTTTGCCTGTGTCAGTAATTGGTGAGTGATCTCTCTCTGTCCTTATCTTGACACATGAGCCTTTTATTATGTTTTTCTCCCCCTGCCCAGTTGAGGAGAGGGAGTGATAAAGTGGGCTTTGGTGGGCATCTGGCATCCAGCCAGGACCAATCCACCATAGATCTACGCAGACTCCAGTAGGCATATGGTCAGGTCCATCTGTTTTTTTGGTCTTTATGTACAATCCAAGGTAATATCACTGCAGATGGATGAGGAGATTAAAATGTCTTGGATCTCCACAGGCACCTATGTTGCACATGGGGAGGAGGGGGGTGTATGTCACCTATGGTCCTGTTCTTTCCAACTATTCCAAATTACATGTGCTGGTGCATGAATGGATGCTGTAATGAACTGCATCTTTTGGAAACATCCAACGGTTGGTACTAACCACCTGCTCCCAAAGTGCTTTGGAGGCTGGAGGTAGAAGTACACTGATATGAAGATCAGAAACGGAGTCCTCTGTTTTATTAGTGCACTGGCCTCTCTGAAAGGAAGGTGACTGCACCATGCTGCTGAGTGAGAGTCGTGGCACATGGAATAGTGTGGAAGTACCTCTTTTCCTGAGCTTTCAATCTTTCTCTTAAAGGATGATGGCTCCTGGTGTAAAATACTTGTGTTGAAATTACATGCAGGGTGAATTGGATGCTGAGGTTGTGCACTGGGATGAACATATGGAGAAATCTTAAGAGCTTGGCTATTGTGTAAATGTTTGGCTGATTACTTGATATAACCTGTGTGAGTTATGCCAGGGCCAGCAATGATATAATGAGGCTAGCTAGGTTTGGAGCAGCTTAATCCTGTCTTAAGAACTGCAAGAGGAGGACAAGTTTTTTTTCTTCATCTGCCAAGACTGTGACTTAGCAGTGAATTAAAAAAGACACAGATCATTAAGGTGGCTTTTGGCTCCACTGGCCATTTGTATTACAGCATATTTCAAAACTCACCAGAAACAACTGCCTCAGGTTTCCTTTAAGCTACAAAAGCAAGAAGTAAGTTCAAGACATCACTACACTGAAGCCCTCTTGGTTCTGTGCAATAAAAATAAAACTCAAACACATTAAAATGTGGGACATTAGAAGGAAATGGTTTTTATCCCTACAGCAGTTATATGTTTTTGCTTAAGTAAGTACAGTTTGCATGAAATGCAAGGTGTCTGAGAGAAGGTGACTACTGCTCTGCTAGGTATACGATTATGGCACAGCGTGATGTAAAATGTAGCAAAATAAATGGAAATATTCAGACGTGGTTAAGTGGCTTAAAACCAGAACCACATTAATTAGAACACTTTAATCTCACAAAATCTTGCATACACAGTTATTTAGAGCTCATGTTATTTCATTGTTCTTTAAATCAGTGTCTGTTAGACATCTGTGGCCATTGACATTTACCGTACAGTTTCTTTAAGCCTTCAATGTTCCTCAGCTCAGGGGGAAAAAAAAAAAGACAACTATATTAGTTCTTCGCATTAACATCAGCAGACCCTGTTGCAAAGAGTCTAATCTAAAGACTGGATCAAAAAGAGTGTTCAAGAGCAAGGTATATAATTAAGGAAAAGCAATAATATATCTGCCATAACCATAGAAACACTCTAGTTGAACTATAGGCATGAGAGTATTCGTGTGAATTTGATGCAGATCTATGTGACAGTCAGGGTTTACAGTGTGACTGATTCAACAATAATAATTGAAGACATAGAGATGCAAACCAGCACTGGGGAGAGCATAGCAAGTGGAAATTAAATACGTGGTAGTAAGATGTGTGTTTCTCTTGCTAACTGGGTTAATTATATATTCAGATCTAGATGTAAAACCTTTTCTTATTCAGTGAATTAGCTGTACCCAACAATAATGGGCTCCACCCTGCCCTCCCCCAAACTGTGGTATGGGGAAGGAAAGGCTATGCTGCTAGTCATTTATTGTGTTTCCTTTCATTTTCATGAAAACAGTGCTAAAAAGAGACAGAGCTTACAAATCAGCATTAAGTAGTAGGAAAACAATCTGCTTGAACAATAAACAGTGCAGCATTGCTAAAGAATACAGTTAGAAACCTGGCACACTATTGATATTGCTGTGAACAGATGGACTGTAAGTGCATTCACTGCCAAACCTCCTGAAACCTCCCACAGCAGACATGGCTTCATGGCAGGATGTTTGAGTGAGTGGCAGCTTACTAACTCCACTCCAGCATTTTTTTTTTTTTAAATGTACATATATATAATCCTTATGAAAAAAGCTGATAGCAAGAGTGATCTGGTACTTATGTCATATGGATAACCTGCCACTTTATTGATATTGATGGATGATGGGAGCTGTGGCCCAAATTCTGATTGTTGTGGCAGTGATGGCATCCCCTTCCATGGGCACTGGCTTCTTAAGGGCAGGACTGAGCAGCAGACCTGAGCACCACAGGGTGTAAGCCGAAGTAGCCGTGTGTTCCTACCGTCTGGTGGCCAGCAATTGTTTCTAAAAGCAGAAATAGTGTACCTCAGCTAGAGGACTGTTGCACTTGAAGAAGAAAGAGGTTTATTTACAGTGGCTGTCAGGAAAAGTGAAAAGGACATTACTAGAAGTTTTTTTTTTTTATATAAAACAAAATTGTGCTCTCTCACACACCACCACCCTCAAGACACGGTAGCTGTCAGCCTGTTGCTGCATGCAAATACTATTTTAGGTTTTTCTCTGTGATGCGCTTTTATTCTAACTCATATTAATGTAAAACTGTTGTGGAAAAAAAATCCTTTGAATAAGGTTATTTTGAAGGAGAAGATTTGTTCTAGAATAGTAATTTTTGCTAGTGTCTGTTAAGAACAGCAAAACCTCCTATGACTTGGGACTCTCCTGTTGAAACAAATGCTGAAAATATGCTAGGCTCTGGCACAAAGAACCACAAGGCTTAAAAATAATCTCATTACAGCAGCAGTTTATGACCTTCATTTTGGATGGCAACAAGCCTCCTGAGCCAGTTCTAAATGTCCTGTGAGACAACGTTGTGCAGAGTCTTCTCTGGTCAGTCATGTGATGTAAAAATTTTCTTTTTAAGCCTGATACAAAATTTATTATTTCTAGTCCTCAGTTATGTTATTTTCTGATAAAGAGTAAGTACTGTGGTGTCTGCTGTCTAGGAATATTTTTCAATGCTTTTGTTTTCAAATTGGCTAGCAGATACTGGAAAACATTTTCTGTACTTTCACCAGTTCATTTGGTGCTGTGAGGTTTTCTGGGAGATATGAAGGCAAGACAGAATGGCAAATAATGAAGTACACTGAAAATCTGGAAGGACATGAGAGAGTTTTTTAAAAAAAAACACATGCAGGCAAGGAAGAGTTTAACAGCCGTTAATATCAACAGGCCTTATCTGACTGCCAGACCAAGAGGGTTTTGAACATTGGCATTGGTGTACATCTTGGAATATATAAAATTTTACTGAAGATCAGAATTTCTGTGGTCTGAAATATCCCAATTTTTTTAACCTTGATTAATATTTCTAAATGTTAAAAAAATTGTTTTAGCTAATATATGTACTTCAACTAAACCTTTAAAAATCATTTAATGCTCTTATGATAATTTAAATTTTCTAATATGCTTTAATAGTTTCTTGTACCAGTTGTGTGTAGTAGGCAAGGTAGTATTACGAACCAGAAAATAAAATGCTTTATGGAAAAATACATCAAATCAGATAGATCACCAAGTTCCCCAAAGTATTCTACCAAAATGATTCACTTGTGATAAACTGCTTAGATCAGAATCCATATACATCCAGGTTTTGGGCCTCTTTGAAGAATTTTTTTGGGCCTGTTTGGAGACTTCTTGGCAGCATACCATTATGGGATACAAATTGGGACAATCCAATTAGATATTACGTGGTTTGTTTTTCAAACCATGAGGGTGGTTTGCTGCCCACAGCGTGTTTCACTGAGCTACTAGAGCTCCAGCAAATGAAGCTAATGCTTCACTAAATTAAGTCTGTCTGTCACTAGGCTGTTTTCAGTCATGAAAGATACCATCTTTACCTGCAGCTCTGTTCATGGAAACAGGCTGCCTTCTGCAGCTCCAGCAAGAAAGAGACCTCTAAGGACAAGGGAAGGACCTTTTTTTCTCAGAGATATTGTTTTTGGGATGTCTGCAGACCTGGGAAACATTGCAGTGTCTTTTATCAGAGTAACATATTTTGAGTTTTTCTCTATGATCTTGATGTGTTTTGGAACTTTTGCCTCTTTCTTTTTTAAATGATAACTCAAGGGCAGGGGATTCTAAATTTAAGCTACTTGCATCTTAATCCCTATTTCACTTTGTCTCTTTGGTGGCTTTTTTTTCTTTTCTTAATTCTGTTCTGTCTTCTTTATTATGTTATCATCAAACTTCTCTTTAAGCTGTTTCTCTTTAGATTGCTTGCTTTCATGAATATGAGTACTGTCCTGAAAACAAGTCTTTTGATCCACAGGCACTTTAACTCACTTCTAGAGTCCTCTGATTGCTAGAGACACTCTTCACAAAAGGGAAAAGTACAGCTGAAAGGAAAAATTCTCTTTAGTGCCTTCTGGAGGAAATGGGCCATTGAAAGGGCAAAGAAGAGATATCGCATCTCTCAGTAATCCAGCCAAGAGATTAATAGCCATGATAAAAATAGAAAAACATAATTATTCTAACTTCATTTCCTCTCTTAGAAAAAATATAAGAGTAGGCAAGACCTTCACAACTCTGATTCCCAGGTTTATATCTCCCTATCAGATTTGCGTGACTTGAAGCACATGGAAGCCTTAGTAGTAAATCTAAGTGAATAATTCATGGTGAATAGTTTATTTGATGAATTACTGAAGCCCTTTTTCTGTTTGTGTGGAAAGTTTCTAGGAGATGACAATTTCTTTCAACCTATGTATTATTCAGATTTACTTAACCATTTTCTTTGTTGTTGGTTTGTTGGGTTTTTTGGGGTTTTGTTTGTTTGTTTTTAAATGCTGATTTACTGCAAGCAGTTTTCCAGGTACTGAGCAATAATGGACTTGACACTGCAACTGGTCCCCAAAGCCACGTGGGAGAACTTGTATCTCCCAGTTGACTCAACATAATCTTTACAATGAGAAAGAGTACTCAAAAAAGAGTCAGTGCTCATACTTTGATTTTCATATGGAGAGGCAGCAATAGGTTTGGAATTGCTTATGGAATTTCCCTGGTTTTGGAAATAGAGAGTCGATAAAACGGGTTGAAAAATTGAATAAAGGAAGAATATTTGGTAGTCTGTAGACCAGGTTTATGGAATAGTGCTGAAACAGAGGTTAAATATTATAGCTTTTGTTCACAGTTAATTATTGGGGTTTTTTTTGGAGAGACTTTGTGAACATGAGACTTAGTAAGAGTCGAAGGGTTATTAGTAGGTAATAACTTTTAACATTTGGGAGAGAGAGGAATTTGTAACACCAAATCATAGTAATTCATTCTCTAAATCTTTTTCTTCTTTTTTTTCCTGAGTGTTCATACACTCATAGTGAGTTGTCTGTCTATATAGAATTATTTTTATTTATGGGGAAAAAAAAATTGCCTTACACTTGACACACTGTTTTGTTTTGGACATTTTTCTTTCTTTACTCAGCATGGAAGGTGGAAAGTTATACCCCGAGGAACCTGTGTACCCCTTCACCAGTTCTTAGCTGTTATTCTTGTGTGAAGACAGCATATCTTTTAGAAGAGATATCCTTAGAGCCAATCTTAGTCTGCTATGCATTTACTGCTAAGGTGAAGCAATTTGTACTGCATACCCAGGATATATTACTTCAATTAATGTGGGGAAAATTAGTATTGCTGGTTTCTGTATGAAACATGTAGAGCTAGGAAAGAATTGTCAGAAATGGGATGCAATAAGTTAAGGGTGCAGTTTAACAACATGTCTAGCCTATGACAGAAGAAATTATTTGGGATTTTACTTGACTTATACCTTCTGATTTTCCTTAGAAAAGGAGTTGTTTCCATAGAAACAGCCACGTTACATGGTTCTATACTTACAATACCTCCGAGATAGACCAGTATCGCAAAGAAATATACTTCTCAATATGTCATGTAAAAATCCTGTACTTGATAGTAAGAAAAATCTTATTTTCAGCAGAGACACTTGTTTGAGGTTTCTACACTATGGTTAATTTGTTTATATTCTCTTTTTCTGTCCTTTTCTCATTTTTTTTGTAAGTGGTGCTTAAATTGCTGCCTATTAAGATGCCTGACACTTTCCATTATAGGCTTTTGTCTTCAGCTGCTTATAGCTTTACCAAATATTAACTGTTTAGGCTCATACTTTCTGTTCAAGATTTCTGCCTTGTGCAGAGTCCTTTTGGAATATTTCAAAGCTGTGCAGTTATTTCTGAGAATTATTGTGTGTGTGTTATCTTTTTTTGCCCTAGGTTAATCACTTGGTGGATCTTCTTTTAAGATTTTTATATCCATTTGGGGCAAAACCCTAGTATAGGCTGTGCCTTTTGCTGTGTGTCCATTTCCCACCTACATCTATTCTGAAATTTCACTCAGATATAGGTATCTGCAATCTCTCCATATCAGCACTATCAATATCTGACTTTTGAATGCTTCTGGGAGATCTTGGTAACATGCTGCTAATACATACATGTTTTTATTAACTGTATGTGTATATATAGATACAATGCATATGTTTATGCACTTAAATAGGTTCCACTAGTTGTCTGGAGAATGATAGGTGTAACAGTGCTATTTCATTTGTATCAGAGGAGTAAAAGATCAGATACAGATATTAGAATAACTGGAAAAAAATGAAGATAAGACATAACTCTTTCTCTTAAGAATTCAACTAGTCAATGAAGAATCTGGGAGTCCTGGTGGACTGTGCCCTTGTGGCCAGGAAGGCCAATGGCATCCTGGGGTGTATTAGGAGGGGTATGGTTAGTAGGTCAAGAGTTCTCCTCCCCCTCTGCTCTGCCCTGGTGAGGCCACATCTGGAATATTGTGTCCAGTCCTGGGCCCCACAGTTCCAGAAGGACAGGCAACTGCTTGAGCGAGTCTAGCACAGAGCCACCAAGATCATTAAGGGAGTGGAGCATCTCCCTTATGAGGAAAGGCTGAGGGAGCTGGGCCTCTTTATCTTGGAGAAGAGGAGGCTGAGGGGGGACCTTATTAATGTTTATAAATATGTAAAGGGCGAATGTCAGGAAGATGAAGCCAGGCTCTTCACAGTGATGGGCAATAATAGGACAAGGGGCAAAGGGTGTAAGCTGGAACACAGGAGGTTCCACTTAAACTTGAGAAGAAACTTCTTTCCTGTGAGCTTGACAGAGAGATGGAACAGGCTGCCCAGGGAGGTTGTGGAATCTCCTTCTCTGGAGTCATTCAAGACCTGCCTGGACACCTTCCTGTGTGATCTCATTTAGGTGTTTCTGCTCCAGCAGGGGGATTGGACTAGATGATCTTTCAAGGTCCCTTCCAATCCCGAACATTCTGTGATTCTGTGAATCCAAAGTGGTAAGGAGCTCAGTAGTCTGAGCATGTGAGTTTGCAACCTGTTCAGAAGCTGCCATGGAGACTATTAATACCTCAGACATTTCTTAATGAATTTTAAAAACAATGTGCACTTTTTTACTGCAGTGAAATATTGTATTGTGATTAATTCCTGTTAGAAAATGTACTGAGGCATTATTTCTGAGGCCAGTGCTGTTCAGTGCGTACAAAATTATTTCTCTCATCCTTGGTATAACACATCAAGGAATTTTCTTATGATATTTGGTTGTGGGGTTTTTTTTCCTACTGTGAGCTTTATGGGTAGATCACTATGCTACAAAATAATGCACTGCCAAGAGTTAGCTCTGGAGTATTAGTACAGCTTTTTTTGGTGCAGTACTCTATCACTGTTAAGTGTAGTTAATTTGGCTGAGCCACAGCACTGCACAAATACAGTTCCTGACACCTGAATTCTCTATTTTCTCAGCAGCTTGGAATATTGCATAGTATCATATAGGTCTAAATTACACATCACTTGCCAAATGCCTTCAGGATGCATGTTTCTTCTGGCATCCAAAACTGGCAGAAATCTGCCTATGGAGCCTGACAGAGTCCCTCAGCTTTTTCACCTCTTTGTTTTCTGAAGAGAATGCACGTGGGGTTGTAAAGGTCAGGTTATTTAGTACAGAAATGAGAAGTGAACCGTTACCTCCTGCAGTCCTCATGACTGCTACTTTCATTTGTCACTGGGGTAGTCTCCTCCAGTCACCTCCTTGAATGACTATAGCTAGTGCTTTGTCATTTTGCTTCCTAGTGCATCTCTAAAGGGCTTGGTTCATACCAGTGAAATGCCGTTCCTACCTTGTCAGGCAGCAAACAAATCAAACTCAGTGATGCAAGCAAGATCCTAGTAATTCACAAATCTCTGAAGCACCAAAGATAGCAAAAGACATATTTGTAGATGGGCATAGGCTATGTTATACTATCACTGTAACACTTATTTTGACAAGTTAGCAGATGTGTAGTTGTTTTATTCCTTAGAATTTCGATATCTCTCTACCCGTAACTCTGGCAATATAGATTGGGTGGCGTGTAATGACAAGTTTGCTGTGGGAGATTTTCAGAGTGCAGGAATGGAGGCATGGCTGGGCACGTAAGTGTACTCGGTCCAAATGGGGACATTGCTTTCTGTTCCTCAAGTAAAAGATTCTCAGGGAAATGAGTAAAAGAAAACAGCACACAGTGGCCCACTTACAGGACCAAACGTTGGTCTGCATCAGGTCACTCTATTGTCCTTATACATACATATTTTGCCTACTTTTCCTTTCCTTGCAATTCCCCTTTTAATTTCTGGGAAGAAGTGTATTGAATGTGAGCAGAAATACAGCAGGAAAATAAACATAGAAGTTCTGTCAGGTTTTGAGACTGAGACAAGAAACCTGCATGGAGGTAGCTACATGTGGGTAGTGTTCTTTGCAACGGATGATAATTTGGAGGAAAGCCTTGAAGTAAAAGCTGCAAAATGAAGTAAAGAGAATGCCTGTGGTTTTTCTGCCAGCCCTCTTAGAATCTATCTGTGTATTGTCTTATCCTCCTAACTTGTTATTTAATCTAGTACAAAAAGGCATAGTAGTGGCTGGAAGCTGAAGTGAGGTAAGTCTAAGAATAGGCATAAGCTTTTAAGAATGAGAGCAATTAATCAGTAGAACACTGTACCTGCAGCTGTAGTGGGTTGTCTGTCACTTGCAATCTTCCAATCAACACTGAATGTGTTTCTGGTAGATATACTTCGCACAGAGCTTGTTGCAGAGTTGACTAGATTAGAAACTATGGCCTGTGTATACTAAATCATCCCATCAGATGAAAATCTGTGAGCCTTTTGGGAAAAGATTCTCTAACTCATATTTCTCTTGGCTGATTGCTTCAGGTTCCCTAATTGACATTTATTTTGATTTTACCTAATGTCAATACTCTTAGGTAAAACTATCTGAAAGTGAAACTTCATTCTTTCATCTGGATAAAAATAGGTAAATATATTGAGTGAGTAATATCTAATGTTAAATGACCAATATACTGTGTTATCAAAGACAGTTTTTAATACTAGATCCTGAAATTAGATCAGCATAGGTGTATCTTTGTGTCCAGAGTTCATTGTTTTCAGTTCTGCAGATCTGTTTGCTGAATCGTTGCTTTGGTTTTCCTTCACAGAAGATTTTGTGTTCAAAATTATGGAATTCACACCTGAAATAATATTGTGTATTGTGATGAAAATGTGCATGCAGCCAGATCATAATACTGTGACTAGAGCTATAAAATGAAGGATTAATTCATTTCACTGAGTGCAAATAAACATATTCAGGAAAAAAAATAACCTTCAGAGTGTGTGTGTGTGTGTGTGTATATAAAGCAATGGCTCTGAATCAGCTATTCACACCCAGGGAACTGATAATGGAGACCTGTTTTTATATTAATTATGGGATAGCTGTGCTCCATATTGTGCCTAAGGCTCTCATTCTTTAAGAGGGCAGACTGAAGGACTTAAGGGAACATAATTTATCTGCTTTCTTGCTTAAACACATGTTTGTTTGAAAGGCAAAGTTGTTTACTTAGATTTGTTTGTGTAGGTATTTTAGATCTGGTGAGGATTCTCACCAACAGTTGAGAGCTAGAAAGTCCTTCTTTTGGTCCTATAGTTTAGACTTGCCTATTATGGATGGTTTTCTGAAAATATCAACTCATTTATCAAAGGCTGTCAAAGGCCCAATAGAATGATTATGATGTTAATGTTATTTAGTTAAGTGCTACAGAGAAAAAAAAAATCACATTATATCATTATAGGGTGCATGCACTTTCTGATTTTACATTCAGTATTTAACATCCCATCAAAGAATGAATAAAACAGAGGAAGAAACAGTACATTTTACAGAGAAGGACTAAAAAAGGTAAGGTAGAAAAATGGAACACTTTTTTTTTTTTTTTGGTGTTGGCAACGCTATCCAAACCTCACAGATTTTGGTACACTACAAAGAAACAATCAGTATTTTCCTTTCACAATTAAGAAAATTAAAGTGCCACAAGATGAAGTGGTACACCAGTGGTCACTAGGCAATCAGTAGAAAGAACAAACCTAGTTCTGATGCCATAAGCACTAGACCATAATACACTTATCCTTTCAAGTTTTATCTCATGTAAATAGTACATTAACAGAAAAAAGTTATAATTCTCTAGTTTGGTAGTTCCCTTGTACCTTCAGAATTAAAAATAAAAGTAGGGTACGCATGACATTTTTCTTATATTTTAAAAAACCTCAAATACAAGAAGCAAAATCCCACCTCATATTACGGTTTTAAAGAAGCCCTTGACATTGGCAGCTGTTTACTTTTTGTATTTCCTTCCCATAGTGATGAACCTTCCTGTGTTCTGCAGAGCTACTGGAATTTCTCTAATACACAGTGTAATGAAGGAACTTGTATGGAGCTGAGAAAAGATGCAGAATAAAGAATTTTAGTTGGTAGTGATGGTTGCTGTGTCTAGTTCTTGGAGATGTATTTTTCTGGAGTAGAAAGTGTCTGTTTCTCCAACACTCTACCGTGCTAGCAGAACCAGTTCTAAGGGCAACTGTATTATAACATAAGCAGAGCTGTTGTGTGCACATTTTACGGTCAGTAGGAATTTTGAGAACTGAAATAAGGCTGGCTGTGACCACTAGGGATTCCCAGTTTTAGTCCATGATTCTTTGGTTGCTTAAGCTTAGTGGCTCTTGGCTTACTGTGGACTCTTACTCCTTATTTTGCTGCTTCCTCATTATTTCTACAAGCTGTATGAAAAATATTTATTTTCTGTGAAAGCTGTTTCTGTAGCTATATCAGGAATACTATTTGCTCACCACTGGAAAGTGACCTATGCATCTGTGAGCAGAGGTCAAGTGTTTCATAAGACAGTGTGTCTATTAAGTAGTGCTTGCTGTGGGGAAAAAAAAAAAAAAAAGAATCGATCCTCTGCCATAAGATGGAACTCCTCAAACATAACTTGATAACTTGATGGTCATATTTGCATGGACCAAGGATCTAGCTTTGCTGTGTTTATGTAGGTATTTATAAAATACTAGCCTAGGAAAAAAATTAATAATTTTTCAAAGTGAAAGCCAGAGGATTTTAGTTACATAGGTCCTGTTTAAGTCAGTGAGACTGTTGCTGATAATGTCCAAGGCAAAACACTGAACATACTAGAACTACTGTTCTACCTATCACTGTTCAACCATTGCTTTTAGGATGCAGCTGGCTAAAGGTAATGCACAGTCATTAATATAATGTCATGCTGATGTCAATCATCCCGGTGTGTTTGGAGGTTTGTATACAGTAGTGGTATGCTTAATGTATAGAAGAGTCAGACCTATTTTAGTTTAATATTATGCCCATAAAATTATTCAGTATGTGAGAATCAATTTTGTTATTTCTTTTGCAGTACTAATAGCATTGAAATTCTGTTCTATATTATATTTTTATACTTACAAAACTTCTAAAGTTAAAAATCAATGCAGGATTTGATCTTTGGTGCGATTATGAAGAATACAGCTCAGATGACTTAAATGAAATCTCCTCTTAGTTTGTAATTTTAGGTATGTCTAGATTGCTGTTAATGTCTCTTGCCACTTGAGATTTTTGAGTATGCAGAAAAATTGAATGGTAAATGCCTGAACTCCTTCAAGAGTTGATAATGGTATAGTGTTAATTTAATATTACAGTTGTTTCAGTTACATCTCAAATGTCTTTTCATTTACACTCATTCACTCTGAATGCTTTTTCTGTGTTGAAAGTACTCTAAAATTAAGCATATCCACTGTTCTTTCCTTTTTAATACCTGCTTAGCAAATAGTAAGGAGACTAAGACTACTTATTTTCTTATTGCAGAGAGAGTAATAGTGAGAAAGAATTAACTTACTTGCAGAAGGTTTGGTGAAAGCTTAGTTAGCATGACCTTTCCTTATACTCTAGGCTATGAAAGAGATGTGTGAAGAGAAATTACGCTAGGAGTAGGCATTGTGGTTGCTCCATTAACATTAAGCATCCTTTTACAGCAAGTACAGCCACTGTAGCATGCTGCTGGAGAAAATGAGCAATAAAACTGAGAACCCCAAAAATCCCTGTGCTTTTGTTATCTCCCACCTCACAACTGGCTGTACATTGATGAAGTGGAGATTATCTTCTGTTGCTTTACAATGTTTGCAAATTATATTCACTAAACTAGTTTTCCTTCTTCAAAGTAAAATGAATTTGCCTCTGGGAAAATAAACTATGGGGTCTCAACTGAGACCTATTGCCATCAACTGGAGAGCTCAGGAAATCCCTAATGTAATGAACAAGCCTAAAATCCTAGTAATTTATGAAAATATTATATATATATATATGTACACACAAATATATATGTATACCTTTGAAAATTGAAGTATATTATCCAAAGAGCATACAGTCCAAACTGAAGCCAAAAGACAATAAATGGGTATGAAAACAAAACAGATTACAATGGAAAGTATTTTCTATCTTACATGGAGTTATCTTAGTCTACATACAGCCTAACTTTTTCCTTTCTATATGAGTAAATTTTGAAACAGGTGTTTGCAAGAGATGAGTTGAAAGCTGTGAACAGATGTTCACGACCTATTATTGGAGAAAGCACAATGGTGACTTAGAAAACTTTGTGAGTACATACAGGCTGCCATTATTGCCTGGACAGAGGTTTTGAAGTGACATTTCCCTACGGAATGAAAAATTTTAAGTAGGGTAGACGTAAATGATGAAGAGCCTTGACTCCGACGACAAGTAGTTGTAATTGCCTTAGGCCAAGTGAAGGGACACTTATCTCCCAATGACTGTCATATTTCTATATGATTGGTATAGACTGAAATGTATTAGAGCAATGTATAGTTAAGTTTTCTAACTGTAATTTTCTGTCACTTTTCAAGGGACTAGCCTAGAAAATACATTTCATAGGAATAGATTTAATTTCTCAGTTCCTGTATGCTTTTCTGTAGTTATCAATTTTGTACTAAAAATCTCTGTTTGGGGATGTGAAAAGTGACAGCAGCAGCTGATTGGATGCTATTCCAAAAGTAGGGGGGGTGGGGAGGAGAGGTGGGGCAGGAAGAAAAAAGGCTAGAATACTTTCCACTAAGATGAGAAGGGACCAACTACTCTCACCAGTCCTTCAGGAGTGAGCATACATGTTTTCTAGAGAGATAGAGAAGTGTGCAGAAAGTAAAGCTGTACTTTTCAGAAGTGGCCTTTCATACATGAGAAGTGTCTAAGTTTTGAGTTGTTAGAAGAGTTCAGGGTGATCCATACAAGAGGATAGGAGCATAATGGTTGCTCTAATTCAGTGATGTGCTCCAATAGTACCACTAACACCAGAGAGGGGGAAAAAAACCCCAAACAAATAAATCCCCTACTCCAGACTACCAGTCCCTGTGCTACTAGCAACCTCTTTGAATATTGTGACCTCAGATGAATGCATCACAGAACCCAGCAATCTGAATTTCCATGATTCGTTTCTAAGCACTCCAGGCTGAGCCATGTCCGTGACTGTATCATATATCCAGGAATTATATATTTATGATTGTAACTTTGCAGGTTATATCCAGGAATTATACAGTTGTAATCATAACTGTGATGCAGCTTGTTATATTTCTCACTGCTTCCTCCTGACATTGCCAGCTAATTATTGTTGGCTTTCTATGACCAAATTTTGTTCAAGAATGGTTATTACTTTCTTGTATTTTCAGCAGTACTTAACAAATAAGCTTTAGGAACCCCTGTTTGATGTTTGGGGTCTGCATTTGTAGGACTAAGAGGAAGTGCAGGTTTTGGGTTTGTCTGTCTTACCAGCCAGCTCTGACTGTAGATTGACAGATAATCATCTCCTAGAGGAAACTGCTTCTGGAGGTATGGCACAGAGAAAAAAAGGAACTCATCCTGATCCCTTTGGAAATACCTCTATAAAAATGATATATGAAATATATAAAACCGAGAAAATATTTTACTGTTGTTTAATAAACTGGACACAAATTTTGCAGTGTACCTCAAGAGTTAGGGGAACAAAGTATTATTTGGTCAAAAGTCATGTCAGACTGACAATAAAAGATGACTGAACTCTATAGGCTTTTAAGTGCACACAGCACTGTTCAATAGATCTGCCCTTCAGCTAGGCAGGGCTGCTGAAGTATCTGTCTGTGAGGTTAATACGTGGCAGTTTTGTTATAACTTTAATGATCCTAAAGGCTGAAGGAGAGAAAAGAGCCCTCAAACCTTCCTGCAAGACAGTTCAATCTGTGGTAAGCTTTTCAAGTCTGTGGCCTGCAGCGGGAAGCTAATGAGATTAAAGCCTGGAGCACTGATTCACCTCACTTTTTCTTCTTTATTCCATCCTACAAACTGTTCTTTCTCCTGTATTGGTTACAATCAGACAGGTAACACCTGAGAACCTGAAACTCTGGCCTGTTATTTTGGAGCCCTGAATACCTTGTGGGTCAATTCTTGTTGTCCAGTGACACAACTGATGTATTTGAGCGTCTGTGAGACTGTGAAGTGCCACTGGGAAGCGAAACTTTCCTTATTAGCCAGAGTATTATGATGCTGAACATTGTGAAATATGTAGCTTAAGCACACAGAGGTAGGTATAGTCCTAAAAATGTCCTTGGATCATTTCAAAGGGCTGGAAAGACAATCAGATAGATGTGCATAGATGTGCAGTTGTGAAGATTAATCACTGAATCAACCAACTAGTGAATAAAGAATTAAAATTCTTTAGTGTGTTTGCTACACATCCTATATAATTTCTGTTAGTTGCTGGTATTTTTTGCACTTTCTATAACTACAGTTTTGGAAAGCACCTGATATTGGCCTAACTTTTCTCCTGTTAAAAGCAAATTAGAATTTCTGTGACATTAGTAAGAAGAGAGGGTAATGGTAACGGTAATGTTTAGTCTGTTGAGTTGTCTTATCTGCCCCAGTAAGGTTTTGATTTGACTATTATGGGAAACAAATTAATAGATTCTAAGACACAGTTCACAGATTACAGAAAATGCAACAGATCTAACACTTTAATCCTTTTCCCCTTACCAGTCAGTGGAGCTGCTGAAGAGGAAGGGCAGTAGCTGGGACAATGCTCAGGATTTGGCAAGGGCTGGTGAACCAAAAGGCTTAGAGAACCCATCTTTTTGAATGTATAGCTAGGCTAAGCAAGCATTGCAAGTCTAAATTTACTTCTAAGCACTCTTCACAGCTGCAAACAGCATCCAAGGTGGCTGTGATCCAGAAGAGGGGTTTTGAGGGCAAGCTTCCTATTCTGCTGGCATTTCCCAGCTTCTGCAACAGCCTGGGAGTAGGAATCAGACACCCACCCACCTTCCTGTTCTCTGTCATTATCTCTCTTCTCAGATCTCTGAATAGTATGTGCTTGAAGCCAATGGCACCTGCTACCCCTTCTCTCTGCCTCTTCCAGAAAATTTTTAGGATTTTATGGCCACGTATTTCTGATGCAGGGTTTTTTTTCTCTTCAATATCTATCAGTAACTGGAAGGAATAGAGGAACGACAACTGAGAAAAGGGATTGGGGAATGAGAGTGAAGACTTGTTAGAATCAATTTCCTTATTTCAGCATGCTCTTTTCATTTCATTGAAATGTAAAATAGGAAAGGGCTACTGAAGCTCTCTCACATTCTGCTGCTCCAAGCAGCATGAACTGCAGCTATGCTGTTCTTACCAGGTTTTTGTGAACCCTATTCTTGGAGGCTCCATGCTTCCCAGGCAATCACTTTCAACACTCCATAATCCTTACTGTCAAGAAGATTTTGCTGACTAATACTACATATTGGTTATTCCTTACTGCAATCTAGGCTTATTCCTTCTTGTCCTGACCATCATGATTATAGAAAATAGGTTATGATTTTTTTTTTGTCATAGGATTTTATTTAAAGACTGTTTATGCTTCCACTTAATCCTCTTTTCTACAAATAAACTTTTTAAAAAATTTTCTTTTTTTTCGTGTATGTGATGTTGTCTTCACTGTTTTCCTCAGCACTCGTACCAAATGGTCCACATACTTCTTAAGATGTGGTTTTCCAACCAAGACATGCAGCTTCAGCTGAGAGATACTAGTGCTGCTTGTACTTACTATGCTGAACTGTCAGCTTTTGGAATGGTATACCTCATTTCCACCATAATTTTGAATTTTAAAACTATTGTCCAGTATGTTTACAACTAGATATTACTTGCCTAAATAATACTATTATCTATATTATCACTTTTATTTTTTGTGATAACATTAAGTTGTACCAGATCCAGGATAGACGCATGAACAACTCCAGCCGATAAATTTTGGTATAAATTACTTTAACTTGATGCAGAGGTCCAGCCAGCTCGGCACATGTTTTTTCATAATTTATTTTCTAAGCCATATTTCTCAAATTCATTTATAAGGAACGGTGTTGAAAGTACTATGAAGATGAGATGCAATATTCACCATGTTATTCCTAACTTTTTCTCTCTCCCTATCAGAAAAGAAATTAAGACTGGCTTGTGTTGACAGTTACTAATCTTTTTTTTTTTTTTTTTTTTTGTGTTCATATAACAGCTTATAAATAGTGTATTTCATTATTTGTTCTAGTAGTTTTCTGGGAACAGAAGCTAAGCTGAATAATCTTCCTGAACCTCACTGCAGCAGCTAATGGCTCTGTGATTGCTTTAGCCCATATCCAAACACAGATTACATCTGGACAAGATACCCTCAGCTCTATATTACTAATACACATAATATTTTATAAATAGTATTCTCAATAAATTAACATCTATAGTTTTATTTATCTTTAGCTGCAAAGTACTTTAAAAAAAAATTAACATAGTCCACTTACTGGGAGTACAGTAAAATATTGTCTCTTGGGTTGTCTGAGTAGTTAGTATAACTATTAATAATTATAGTTACTATAATTACTATTATATAGTATAATTTTTAATTATAGGGTACCTATCAAAACTGATAGCAGTTTAAAAAAAAAAAAAAAGAGCTTTCCATAATTTTACTTTGATGTCTTACTTATTTGAATGTAGTTTATTTTTTTGCAATTTACTGGGTTGTAAAAATATAATGGTCAGCTAACATTTATTTTTACTTCTCATGAAGTGATAGAGTTCTGTAGTTCTTCATCTAAATCCAAAAAACTTCTATTAAATTATACAATATTGTCTTTCTATATCAATAATATCAAGCATTGCAAGTGTGATTTCTTTTTTTTTTTCCCCCTAAGTTTTAATGATCCATTGTATGCTTAGTTTTAGATGCTGTAATGGTAATAACATAAACTTCTAGTATCCTGCTTTTCAGTATGTTATGATTTATAAAGAATATCAGTACCACTCTTTGAGTTTTACAGCTGGAGAAATTGTGTCAAAGGAGATTATCACAGACAGCAGGCCCCTTGTCTGTTATTAGTTATAGTTGTATTCTCCTGCACCCTTGTCTATCCTTTGGTGTAAACATCTTAACACTGAGAACTAAATATTGAAATGATCTTTTGAAACTCATAGTTGGTGACTTGAAAACAGCTTATAAAGTAATAATTGCCCTTCTAGCAAACATTCCATGACAGAGAAAAGAGCAGCTCATGCAAATATAATTTTATTTTTGTGAATACCATCCAAGTCTTCAATTTCTCCTGGGTGCTCTAAGAACACAAATCAATGAATCCAGCTCTTGTTCATCAGCCTTCAGATTGCTGTTCAAAGCAGAGGGAGGAGGAGTCCTGTGTTTTAAATACATTCTCTTGTGTGGAATTTACGTACATTTTTTAATAAAAAGGGTCTTTCAGGGACCTGTCCCAATTAGAAATGAAGTTACTGGAAAATTACAAAACCTCATAAAATATCATAGCTCTATATGATAATAAATGTTAGCAGGTATAGACAGATGACAGACTGACTGTATCTGTCCAGACTAAAAGGTTTATTGATATTATACAAAATACGTTGTTTTTGTGACTGGGAAATAGGAATGTAATAAAATACTGAGAAACTGGGGAAGACAATGTTAGAAATTAAGCCTAATTTGGCTAAAGAAAGATCCTCCTCTCCCTTGCATCATCTTACACTCTTATTTTTCCCTCTCATTTCTCTTCTTTCCCCTCTCTCTTTTTTTTTTTTTTCCCAGACATTCATAGCTTTTCCTTTTGCAACAGTATTATGACTTCCTTATCTGAAAAACACTTCCAGGCTATGCTGGTGTTACAGCATAAGGAAATAGGCATCA
The DNA here is from genome assembly GCA_907165065.1 of Caprimulgus europaeus. Next base: position 26,976,304 of record OU015529.1, read on the forward strand.
CTGCCATGGACAAAAGCTGTTTTCCAAATCTGTTTTTTTCTATCTGTAAATAATTAAAATGAGGTAAGCTCAGACTTCAACAGTTCTACTTCATCCTAGTTAATTTTGTGGTTCTTAAGAAAGCACTTTTTAATCTTTGATATAACTCTGTCCAATGATAATCAAATTACACCTTTTGAAGACAAGAGGATGTACCCTGTGTGAATCCTCCCCAAGAACAGGATAATGGAATATGTAGTAAAATGTGCTGGCATTTTAAATACTTCAATCATTTTCCATTCCTTTTTTTTTTTTTTTTTTTTTTTTTAAATCTCCTAGAAAGATACAGCTTAACAAAGGTTGTTTAAACAGTCCAAACTCATAGTATTTAATGCCCTTAAGCAAGATAAACTGTAGCAGAGTGGTGAGATGATGCTAGCATCTTTGATTTTCAGAGACAATTTGTTCTGTTGAAACAAATATATCGAATTATATTATAGATTGTTCATACAAACTGCTTCACGGTGGTTATACTGGACGGAGAGGACTTGAGATACTAGCATTTTGTCCTTGTTTTTGCTACTACATTTGATGAAATCTTAACCAAGTCATTCATGTGCCTCAGTTTACCAACATCTCTGTCATTTGGCTTTGCTACGTTAATGCCTATAAAATGTTTTGAAATAGTAAAGACTTTCTGCACTACAAATTCTTAGTACTCTAAGCATTGCAAGGATGATACTTATTCATGACTGCTCAGTGTTGTAACTATAGATGTGTTTAAAAAGGATCATGTTTCATAGATCAAATACCATTAAATTTTTCTTGTGAAAGAGGAGAGCCCAAATTTATTAATAAGCCAAAGGAGAAAGGAACACTTTAGAAGGAAGGTGAAGGCATTTTGTCTGAGCTAAACTGTTTAACTTCTAGGAGGTGAGCATTAGGGTGTTGAAATGTAGAAAACTCCGAAGATTTCTTCATTTGTTGATGGTCATGTGTTTTCATTTGCTTACTGAAACATACATATTGGATTCTTCAGAGTTAATGGAAAACAGCTATTCTCAAGCAGCAAACCAGAGCTGTTTTGAATGTGTGTTAGAGTATATCCTTGGTGTTTTCACTCAAAGAAACCAAGATGGCACAGCCTTTTGCAGAAAGAAATCCCCAACTTCTGGGAATATAGATTGTACTAAAGTAGAGAGAGTGTCTTCCTCTCACTCTTCCAGTTGCACTGTAGCTTGCAAACAATTTATTGGAAAAATTGTGCTTTTCCAAAAAGACTTATTCTCATCCATTTATATATTCTATCTGCTCCTTCATTTACTCTTTCACATGTTATTTTGCCTCCCTAAACACACTGCTTCCTCTTTCTCCACTGTAGTGTTTTCCTGTTACTGCTGTTTCCTGGTGAAATAGTTGCAATTGGCAGCTCTGCTTGTATTAACAGTTTTGAGACTGCTTCTCTCTCCTTATCTTCAGAAAACTATAAAATTGTTATGGCTTTTCAATGAAGAGATTAGCTTGTTGGGATATCTGCAAAACCATCTAAGAATGAGGTGCAGTCATTACTGTGTGAGGTGCAGCCTCTGCACATCAGCAATTTGCCAGTCACTTGGAAAAAGTACTGTTTTATAGTACTTCACACAGTAAGAGACATAAACTATCCTGTTGCTCTTCCAGAAGGTTTACTTGCACCTCTTGATATAAAACTGCTTGAGATAAAAATGGTCACAGTCTTTACAGTTCATCAGACCTCTTGACTTAATTTAAATTGTTGTTAATTGCTAAGATCTTGTTGGCTGATCCTTCATTGCTTTTAGATCTTAGCAAAAGATTTATGATCCCATCTTAAAAAAAAAAAAAAAAAAGTCAAGTCGTTTGGCTGATATTTGACTCTGACTGAAGTCCTAAACTTCTGAAAAAAGACATTGCTTTCTTGCCCTTAACCTATCACTTTGCCCTTTCACATTGACCTTCAGCTCTTGTTGCAGTTTCCACTCTTTGACAGTTTGAAAGTGTTTGCAAGGGATGTAATTCCACCTGTGTTAATAGTTCCTGTTTGCACCTGAATGATTCTGTCTAAATCTGCGAGGGGCAGAAGGCTCATCCTGTAACTCAGGCCTTTTCCCATAACTTAGGGCACTTCACCAAGAAATCTGACCCCTTAGACTGCTGCCAGGATAGTTGTGAAAAGGTATCTGAACTAGATGGTAAAACTTTAAGAAGGAAGCAGTTTGTTACTGCCAAGTATTTTCTTTTCCCTGTTTCACCATCTGCTGGAAAACAGCTTTGGTTTGCTAGTCTTGCATGTTTCCCTTTTATTTTTTCTGCCCAGGAAATATTTGGAGCATCTGGTCTGGGAAGCATATGAAAAGGGGAAAATATTGGAATTATGTATAGTCAGTAGATAATTGTTAAAAACTGAGTCATGGTGAGACAGAAGAAGCTACCATTTTCCCTGTAAATAATATGACAAGACTTAATCTTAGTTAACAAGAAAGAATATATAGTTAAAGTTGTTACTTCACTTAAATACAGTTTATTTGTGTATAGATAGTCTCAAGCAAATTTTGGCTTTAAGATTACTTGATTTCAGGCAGCCATTTCCTGGGAAAAGGAGCACTGTAACCTTGAAGGAAGAAAATTTATACAGTTGAGACATTTTGCAGCCTACTCTTCCGTCTCAGTACCAGTTAAGAAACATGGTTAACAGATTCCTCTGTCAATAAGCTGTTATGCCACCACCAGACTGCAACAAAGATGGAAGAGGGAGCAAAACAAGAAGATTAAAGTGGTCAGGGGTATTAGTCATACAGCCTTCTGCTCTATTCTTGTCTAAGATTGCGTTCTATGAGACTATTAGTCAACTGAATCAGTGGCAAAATGATGACTAGTGTGGTGACTATGGACAAGTGTGAGATAGTTACACTGAAAGGAAAGTGGTGATAATGTACGTTTTTATGTGACATTCTTCACGCAGAGTTTCCTATAGTATTATCCGAGACTGCACTTTAGAGAGTTCCCTACAATGTTATAGAGGCAATTAAAATATAATTAAGATGATGGACTACTGGAAAAGAAAATAGTTAACAAGTAAAAGCACAAGGAGGAAAATAAATATTTTTGGTAAATAGATACAGGGAGGGAGAGGGAGTAAATGTTTAATCAGAGTAATAGAACAAGCATTTTTAAAAGTCAAACATAAGATGACTAGTATAGGAATGGGAAAAAGTGAGTAGCAGAAACCCAGGGAAATGGAAATATAAGACTAGCAAAATAGCAAGGAAGGAGGGTGGGATTTTTTTCTTTATTCTGAGTTTGAATAATTACTTTTTAGACCAATTAGTCTTGCACATACTAGGTACACGAGAAACTTTCCCACCTCAGCTGAGAGATAACATTTCATAACCAGTTTTCTTCTGCCTAGTTGCCTGTCCCTCAGACTGCTGTTTTTCCATTCGGGTATGAATCCTAACAATATTTCAGGTTTTTAAAAGTCTATGTTTTTGGAAGGCCATTGAAAATTGCTTTCAATTTGTTTTATGCTTTCCTTATACAGACATCAAAATCATTGTTAAGAAAATATGATAGTTAAATGGTCATAGTTAAAATGGTTTCACTTATGAAGAGTACCCTGGAGAAGACTGAAAAGTCTTGAAGATCTGTGCATACGGATTCTGCACTAAATGAAGACACATACTGAGCTGGAAGAAACGATGTCTTAAATGGCTAATCAGAGGCTGTAACTGTGAGTTGGAGGGTAGAATCTATAAAGTAGATGCAAACTATTTGTGTCCTCTCAAGATTCTCTGATTTAATTTGTAAATGGTAGATGTGCTACCTCCAGGCAGTATTGCCAAAGATGTTATCCTTTATCTCAACAGGTATTTCCCCAGTGTGCTGTGGACTGTGTAAGAACAGGAAACAGTAACATTGCAAAAGGGTTGTGAAGGCTCCTTGGGTGACATTGTGAGTTTCTGTCCTGTGTCCACCATAGCCAAATGGCCCAAGACAACATCAGAAAATGAAGCTTTCTATGTAAACTCAGGAACTTTAGTTTTAGAGTTAAACTAGATTTAATTAAATAAATCTAAATTCCATTGGTTACTGGCTCTGTGATGGGTGACGCTATTTTTGTTAGCTGCTCACCTTCATTTCAGGCATTATCAGTGAAATGTTTTTGTTACTCATTTTTTATATATTCATCAGTAAAAGGGTAAAATTGTGAAAGTTTAAGAATTCCTAAGCTTAAAGACCTAAAATGTACTTGTTGCTTTTCACCTTCAGAATGCATGATTTACTTCTTCAGTATTGTGGTGGTTTCAGCCTCAGTTAAGACCATGTGGTCCTGCATTCACTCCCCGCCACTTGGTGAGACGGGAAGAGAAACACAACAAGGGGCTCACGGGTTGAAACGGGAACAGGGAGGGCTCACTCACCAGTTATGGTCACTGGCAAAACAGACTTGATTTGGGGAAGAAAAATGAACCTATTTCATTATCAATCAATCAGAGCAGAATAGTGAGACATAACAACCACATCTTAAAACACCTTTCCCCCACCCCTCCCTTCCTCCTGGGTTAAAATTACTTTGCTCCTGATTTTTCTACCTTCTCCACCCACCAACAGCAAAGAGGACAGAGAATGGGGGTTATGGTCAGTTTGTCTAAGCTGCTCTTTCCAGCATGAGATCCCTCTCATGGGCTAAAAGAGCTCAGGAACAAAGTGTTACAACGTGGGCTTCCCATGGAGTCATGGGCCTCCTTGGGCACAACTCCTGGCTCCAGCATGGGGACATCCATGAGCTGCAAACGGGTATCTGCTCTGGCACACCTTCTCCCTCCACTGACATGAGCATCCCTGGGATCTTCTTGCTCATCATAAGCTCTTAACATAGTTACAACTGCCCTCAGGCACAGGCTCCTGCTCTGAAATGGGGTCCTCCATGGCTATGTGTGGGTATCTGCTCTGTCATTGAACCTTCATGGGCTGCAGGTGACTCTGTTTACCTCCCACTAGTCTTCTTCTGGTTGATCTGGGTGTCTGAAGTTTTCTGTCTCTTCCCCTCTTCCTCTTTCCTCATGTCATTGATGCTCTTTTTTGTTCAAGACAGTGGTCTCCTGATGGCTCTCTCCTTCCTTGCCAAACTGGATCTTTTCCTTATAAATATGAATTTGAAGTGGCATTTCCCTATTGCTAGTTGACTTGGCCTGGTCTGGAGATGGGTCCTCCTTGGAGCCAGGGACGCTTAATGAAGCTTCTCACAGGGGCCGTCAATGTAGCCCCTTCGTCCACTACCAAAAATGTTCCCACCTGCTTCCCCCCCAACACAAATAGAGAGGTGTAAATTTTCATGTGTGCACAGCCATGATGTTAAGAAGACAGAAGAAAGAAAAAAGCATCTGGGCTAGGAAATGAGAAAATAAAAGGAAATGCAGAGATGTTTTGTAGTAGCTGAGTCACTATAAGTGACATCAATAAAGTAGAAAGGATTCTGCATAAAAATGGAAGGAGGAAACTCAGGAGGAAAGTAATGTTACTAAATTCTGAGTATGGCTCTAGAGAGCAGTTTAGCATTTCTTATTATAATTTGAACCAAAAAAAAGAAACAAAATCTTTCTGACTAGAGCTGGTAAGTATTCTATGTCCAGTGTGCAAGAGCTATCTTGCACATACTATGAAGTTTATGGAATAGAAGTAGGGTATCAGGGCACTAGAGTTGTATTCCCTGCTGCTGACATACAGTGTAGCCTTGAACAATTCTTGTTCCTTTCAGTGTCTGAATTTTTTGGTATAAAACAAATGGGAATTAGCCTTTTTGTCTTCCACAAAGCAGTGTCATGAGAATTAGTTAATAAATGTTTGAGAACTGCAGCTGCAAGAAGCAATTGGTACAACACATGATGCATACACTTTGTGGTGTTAGAGAAAGATTTCATGGGAGTTATAGTAAGCTCAATTAGACTTAACAGCTATACCTAGGACAGATGATGATGAGACGTTACACATGCCTGTGGAGAGATTAAATTTTCCCTAAGAAGTCTCATGTGAGTGTGCTGTTAGAGGAGGAAGTTCTTCAGGCAGTGATGGAAATGTGAGATTAGTTTTAGGATGCTATTTTTGAAGAACAAGGCATGCTGGAGGAATCTGAAACCTTTGCCTGCTTGGGTTTGTGATAGAAGAGTTGTGTTGAGGAGGAAGAGAAAAAAATTTATTGAGAGAACTGATGGACAGGAAGGTATCAAGGACAATCTCTGGTTTCAGATGGTAGATGCTACTTGAAAAGGAACCTTATTGGGGATGCTGCTTTAGGAAGTTTCACAAAGCAAGTTGGGTTTATTTTTGCCAGAGACAAACTTGCTAGTCCTCAGTGGCTCCTAGTGTAGTTTTGTGTCTCAACCTGTCAGGAAAAGCTAGTGGCAAACAATCTTCTCTGTTGTGCTGAATTTGTTCTAGATGGGTACTGAAGTCTCTGCTTCCGGATTTTTATGTAAGTGTGTTAATGTTGAAGGAATAAAGCAGACTTTCACTTTGCTGATTTGACTGCAGATTGTGCATTTAGATTTCTGTGTATATAAATTCAACAGAAAATTAATTTTCACTATTGATATTGCTAGATATGTTATGCTGGTGTATATCTGTGTGCCTGCTAGAAATGCTACTCTGACGTGAGTGCTTGATGGCTGAACACTAGAGATATAGCTGTTCACCTTTCTACCACTGTTCTCAGAAAGCAAGTCAGTGAAAAGTAGCAGCATGGATATCAAAGTTCCTCAGTATGGTAAATCTGGTAAGCAACTGTTTGGGATTCTTTAAGTCTCAAATCAGACTGTGTATTCAGGGCTTGTAGAGGTGACCTCCTTGCTGTCCCCTTCCACTACCCACATGCCTCCTGAGGCAGGGATATTATGTACACAATGTATAAATGTTCTGGAAGTGTTTGCTCACCTCGAGCTTTTGTACTACTGATGCATAGTGTAGATAGAGGGTGGAGACATGAGCTCAGGTTCAGAGGCTAAACAAGCTTGAAGGGTGGTAGAGCTTCTGCCAAAATAGCCACTTATCATCCGACTACACTGCATCTTCCCTCTCCATTTAAGATAAACAGCAGCTTCCTCTTCCATCCCCAATACTCTGGTATGTGGGTGTCAGCTGATTGTTCGCTAGCACTGGAAAAAACACCAGTTTCTTTTTTTTTCAGAAATGAAAAGGATCTAGCTTGAAGTTGGCACTGGTGCAGAGATGGGGAAATTGTGTGATGTTTTCTTCTCTATTCCTGTAGTGCAGCTATTTATGCTTTTCTATATCCCAACCCTTAAGAATTTATTTTTTTGTAGATGCACTTGGAAATCATTCCAAGATCTTTTGATGAACATAGAGATTTGGCAAGAGTCAACTGTGTTCTGAAATGTTCAGACACAATCACTTCTATAAATGCATTCCTTGTTAGAGTAACCGCTTTGCAGAACTGACCTTGTTTGCAGTTTGTTTCTACTCTGGAAGATCCTTCTAATTTATGAGTCTGAATAGTTTTTAAGCTTGAATTTACTATAAAAAAGCATCAACCTGTTGAATTTTTTAGTTCATTAGTGCTAATTAGAACTCATTGTACATTGTTATTGCACTTTTATGTTGTCATAAAGATCATTAAACCTCTACAGAATCACTCAACTGTACCCTAATATAAAAACTCAGCAGCAGTGCATATAAAATTAATATATTGAAAATCAGCTAGGAGTGGAATTGAGAGGTAATGGTTTTATTTTACGTTTTTTACTTGTTTTCAGTCCAAAGCTGCTAAAACAAAACACATGCAGAAATTACTTAAATGTGTAGAGGGTCGCTCCTAGGACATCATGCAGTTAAGCACTCCTTTTGGGTACAAAGTAGACCTGTTTCAACTGTGCCTTTTTTCAGTACATTTTTGTCTTCAAATAGTCTAGCCTTTGTACTTGTGCCATAGGGTCACATTTCTTCAAACTCTGTTCATATAACTTAGTTTCAATGCATAATATGTGCTCGTGGATGATCTTGTAAAATTTACTAGATAGTAAGAGGATCAGGGTTTTAGGTGTTATTCATTCTGAGTGGTTCAGGTCTTGATTAGCATTTCCTTTCCAAAATAGTCAAATCAATCTTAATTAAAATAATTAAATTAGTCACCAAAGTTAATATATCCCCTTGCACTCAGTTATTTCTACTAAATTTAGATTGTTAGTTCTGCAGACATTTATCCATTTTATTCAGAAAAAGTCTATTGAAAGATTTATTGTGATAATCAATAGTAGTCTTGAAACAAAATCTTCCAGTTTTGTAGCACTGATCTATAACAAATACTTCCTGCTGCAGGAAAAAATATCTTATAATTTTGACCTGGACAGTATCAAGTAGTTATTCTTTTAGAAGGACTTCCTCTAGTGATACTCTGAAGGATTTATTGTTTTGGATATGAATTAGGACAGATAAGAAACCTCTGGTTCTATAGTTCACTTGCAGTCAAAAAACATATAAAGCTTGCTGATTCCTTGCCTCTTATAGTGGTTCTGTTTATTTTTCTGTTTAAAGGCATGGACATATAGTTTGGTAGGGACTGCCATATATAACATATCAGGCATAGAAATGCTATCTAGGTTTTTATAAGATAGGTCTTTTTTAATATGGAAATTTTATTGGAAAAAGGGAAAAAAATGTTTATATGTCAAGGATTTCTAGAGCGATTTGCCTAAATCTTGGTCAAAAAATTTATATTCTTGTGGGGGTGAATTCTATGCAGTATGCTGAATGATTTTGAAGTATCTTGGTTCTGCCACTTTGCTTCCATGGCATACATCTGTGGAAAATGCCTGGGCATATCTGTGTGTGTACTTGGCAAGTATTTGTGGCTTCTGTTAAGGCAGTCAGACAGTCTTAAACAGGATAATTTCTTTTGCAGCAAAGGCACGTTAAGATCTTTCCTTTTAGACATGGTATGTCATTATTCTGAAATACTTTTTCTCCAAACATCTGATACTGCATATTTGTACAAAGTAATGAAAATCAAAACTGGCTTATATTATGACCTCTTTGGCACTTCTACTGTTTTTTATTTTTCAAGATGTTGTCACAGGGCAAATGAATGAGTATTTACCTAAGACTAAGAGCTTTTTTGCATCCTAAGAAATGACAACAGTTGCTGGATAATATGAAAAAAAGACCTATATAAAGGCCAGACTTGCAAAATATTGAAAGGTTATTAGCTGCATCTTGTGTCTCTTTCTGCTGTTTTAGGTCTTTTTTTCCCCCTTGTTAAAACACACTCACAGGATTGGAACTCTGTATGGCTTTTTTTGTGAGCGGGCACATGTGTTTCTTTCCTTCTCCAGTTGTTGATTTTGCATGCTAACTTATTGAAGCCAACATAAAAGAACACATGTAGAAGTCTTAATATGGTAGGAGTATATTTTAGAATTTATTTTTCTACAGAAAAGTGCATAATGTGATGTTTTTCCTAGTTCCATCCCTTAATAGCTCAATAAATACAGTTTTTAAAATAAGGTGATATTTCTTTTTATTGCCAGTCATCTGGCATGAATCTAAAATCTTAAAATTAAACTGAATCCTTCTTATTTCCCTCAGTGACACCACCAGTAAAGGTGTTGGGAGTAGGGAAATACACCATTCTTTGTGTGTGTGTGATCTCAGTACTACCCCTGGGAAGTTGTGCCTTCTGGGGTCTGGCATTTCCAAATGGCTGGAACTTAAACAAAGCATTTGATCAGGGAATTTAGCTTGTCTTCCTGGGTATGTTATGTCTTTTGTGGGTATGTATGTGAAGTAGGAAAGCATGGTGGCAATCAGCTATTATACATTAAGTAAGCCTTTCGCACTTAAAATTACACTTGGAGAAGACCTTTTGAACAGAAAGCTGCTATTATAATATGATTTCTCTCTTGAGGACACTTAGTTTTTAAATAGAAAATGATTTTTTTTTCCCAACATTATTGAAAATGCAGTAGAGTACACTATAAAATTTTGTTGTGTATGTGGGAAATCAGCATAGTAAACGTAATAAATTTTGCATATCTTAAGGGAAATTCAGAGACAGAAGTTAAAGAATTCATTTTGTAAAAGTGAGATATTGCAGTTGCTTTTTCTGGGACACTGTAGCTTACAAAATGGCATGGTTCCTAATCAGCTTTTGTGCATTATGCAACTATAATCCTTCGTACATCAAAAATATGCCACTGAGTGATAGAAAGCTAAGAAAATGAGGGAATTAGAATGTCTGTGAAAGGTTAGTAGCATAGAAATTTATTGCACTGTTCACTTCTGGCCTGCAGGTTCAGCTGCATGTTCCCCAGTTGCTACAACCTAATTCTCTTCAAATCCTAACATCAGAAGAGAAAAATCATGAAACCAGTGTTTCAGACAGCTGTTTGCCAGTAAGCAGGATGAAAGAGATAAAAGAGTAGACTTACCACTCCTTTCCTATTCAAGGTGGAATTCCCTTCACGCCTGTTAAGGTTTTTTGTTAGTACTGAGGTAACACTGTGTTGCTGGAAAGGGTGCTTGGAAATGATGCTCAAATGCGCAATGTTTGCAAGAAGGCGTCCCTACTCCATTTCTGTTCTCTTCTCCTTCTATGTCCCTGACCTAGTGGGAGAGGTTCCAGTCGTGCTCTCTTAGCAAGGACATCCATTAAATGTGAAGTGAATATGTGCAGAAAATGTCTAACCCAGTCATTTATTTGATTTCTTATGACACCTAAGGGCAGTTAACATTCTGACTGATCTGGGGGTGATGGGTGTGGGCCTCAAGTAATAGGTAATGAACATCTTGAATTATGCTTTAATAAGCATCAAGTTTCAATGTATATAAAATATAATGCCTTGGAGGAGGGTTTGTTTGAAAACTGAGATGAAGCTGTAATTCCATTGATGCACACCGAAGGAGCTGTGCTGTATGAGTGGAGAGACTGAGCTCTGTTGCCAGAGACTTGTCATGGGATGGCCTTGCCTTTCTAAGGAGATTTAATATGGTATACTTTTTTACTGCTTGTCTTATATGAATTTAAATGACCTATTTCTCAGTGAAAGCCCAAACACTTGAAGCAGTTGGTGAATTTAACATCTTGTTTTAGTGTTACACAGTAGGCTACTGGCTACTCTTCAGTTATATTAGGGATATATTTCTGCTTGTTGGTATTCTGTGGAACAAGAAAAAGAACACCAACTCTGATCCCTCAGCTCTGTGAAAAACCCATTATCGCTTGGTCTTTGTAGCAGATTGCGCACCAAAATAATTCAAAGTTCAATATAAATCAAGATGTGGTGGAACAGAGCTTTTTACTGATGATGATGCAACTGACATGTTGTGCTGGTGCTGGGCACTCCCTTAAGGGAATTCCTTTGGAATCATTGTACTGAGGTGTGACAGGGTCAACGAAAGTTGAAAGCAGACTGGAAAATTCGTCAGTGAAATGGGGTCAGGAGGTTCCAACCCAAAGTATTCAAGGTTGGAAGCTTGGATATATTTATGTTTCCTGAATGTTGGAGGGCAGGTTCCCCGTTCCTTGTTGTGCCCAGTGAATGGCAGAGTCGGTCAACAGAATCCGAGAGCTACGCTTTTTCTGGTGAAATGGTGAAACGCACCCTGCTCGGGGAGCAGCATTTATATAGGCAAAGGTATTTGATGTTCCATGAGCATCCAAACTTCAGAAACCATTTGAAAGGAAAGTTTGTTTTCTTCCCTAGCACTCTTGTTTGTGTGTTCAGCAAGGAGCCCTGAGATGCAAAAATGCTATCTTACTTTACCAACAGTAAAAACATTAAAAGTCTTAGAAAATAATTTTGAAGCAATAGTTTTTAATTCTTATAGGTTTTGTAAAACTTTCATTTAAAAAAAAATAATCATAAAAATAGTCTAGATCTTAGCTAACATAGCAGTGTTTCCTGGTTGGGCAAGTTTTGGGCTGTGAGGACAGAAGATCTTAATGTATTGCTGTGTGTTTGCTTAGCACTCCTCCCTTAGGCCGCATATGGATTTGGTTTTGGTTTGTTTTTTTTTTTTCCTCCTCTGTCTGGATGATCCTGTGAAGCTGGAATCCTCAGGAGCCCTGGCTCTGTGTTTGACTTCTGCTATCTGGGGCACACTGGCTGTAAGTTTTTATCTGTTAAAGTTACAACAATATGGTGCACTGCCCAGTCCTTAAGTCTGGCGTGGCAGAGTCTCCACACTTTCATTCACAGCCTAATTTGAGCCACATCAATGAAGAGATTATGAAATAACTGAGCTCTTCTATTTGAGAAGCTTCGCCTCCGAGGCACTTTTTACTTTCACCTCTGAATTTGGCAACATTAAAACAATCAATATTGACTTAAAAAGTAGAGGCAGTGAGAAAATATTTCTCTTCTGGGGGCTATCTGCAGAATGTTTTCACTATTGTGATGCCTTATAAGTGAGCAGGTAGAACATTCCCCGCGTTCCATTTATTTGTGCACTCTTGCACTGAGTGTGGATGAACCTTTCAGCTCCGACTTTTCCTGTCATTTTAGATCATTTAATCTCACTTTTTCTTTCTCTTGCAGCTCTCCTTCTTTCACTAGTAGTCATCTTCCCCCAAGCATCCCACCAGTGCTAACACCACCCCACTTGCTGGAGGACCCAGTTCTAAGGATGAAAAGAAATTCCCTCCTGAACATTTTTTGTCTTTGATTTCTGTCTTCACACAAATATGTCAGGAGCATATTGTACAAACCACCATCACTGGTAACAGTTCCTACTGCTTGCTGACCTCCACTAGACTCTAACTGGTGCTCCAAATGAAAAGTTGTACTTCCAGTTAAGTCTTCCAAGCATTTAGCATGTTCCTGGTTATCTAAATTACTAGGGAGGTTTTATTTTATTATTTAATAATTGTTAATGGATTTTAATATTTTTAACAGACTTAACAGTTTTTTGTTTGTTTTTTTTTTTCCTCAGAAAAATTTATTAATCTCTTTCAGGCTTTCCCTGAAGATACTGCAGTCTGTTCTAGTGGTTCTAAAAATTGATATCACATCCTATTTAATCCATTTTTTTAAATGAGATATGGTGTATATTTCTTGTCTGCCTTTTTCTTTCTCTATTTTGACTAAAACTTTAAAAGTTCATTACCACACAATAAAAAGTAAAAAACCAAGGAACTGAAAAATTCAGACTATGTCACCTGGTCTTGATGGGACTACAGTGGACTGAAGAGGTTCAAACAGAATGGGTCAAACTTGTTTTGCTCTTCAAAACAATGGGTACTGCTATAATTTTGCTATTTTTTAATTACACTGCTGCTGATGGTAACACTTTATTGGCAAAACTTGGAGCAGTGTTTTTAGACATTCAAGACTTGGAAGAAGTTTATGCTGTCAGTATCTCAAGAGGTGTAACGTATAGTTTTGGTCTTTCCTCTTATGCCCTTGTTGCGTGAAAGGGGTAGTAAAGCAATTTAGCAGGAAATAAACCTTCTTGCATTCCAACTCACCCTCAGATAACTGAGGAGCTGGGGGCAGCTGGGCTTAAATCCTGAGTGATGCCCAGTTGAGCACTACGGGTCCGACAACGGCGGACTCACTCGATAGTGTGCTGCACTCCTGTACCCATGATTTATGGCTTCGCATAGCTAAACCTGCAGAATTTAGGGGTATGGAGTCATGGTTTTGTCAAGGTCCACAAAGGGAGGTAGTTGTCAAAAGGGGCTCCAGCTGTTGATCCAGAATCACAAATAGACCATACATCAAGCCTTGTGGAGTCAAAACTCCGACTGGTACGGGAGTTGGTGAAGGAACCCCCACTCTTTCCCATCTCCTGTACAGATAAACAGTCAGAAGGAAGGCAATATTAGAGGAATTCCTGGCATACCAGCTGTGTTTTTCCCTGGGATCATCCTTGACACTGTACCTTTCCCTTAGTATGTGGACACAGCCATTTTCTGATATTTAGTTACCTCCAGTAATTATTCCACAGCCCTCCAAAAAACTCTTAGTATTGTTACATTCAACCACACAGTCTACTACATACTTTGCTCCAAACAATCTTATAATTTTTCTGTCTTCCTTAAATCTTATTTTGGATGTTTATTTCTCTCTCTCTCGCACCCCCTCCGGCCATGCAGCTAGAGATAGAGTTCGATGTGAAATGTGAATCTTATCAGTTGCTGGTTTTGGGATTTTCTGAAGAACTGAATCTCCTTTTGCATGCAGATATTCTGCCCTGTTCAGTAAGACAGCCACATCGGTATAGAGCTGAGCAGGTTAAGGTAGTCCAGCTGATTGTTTTATTTTTGGATGGTTTCTGTAGCCTGTTATTCTGCTAATCACATTCACAAGGTGACCTCACTAGTGGTTTTTATAGACACAGCAAACTATTGTTCAGGGCTGGGAGTGAACAAACAGCCTGGGTGGGAGTGACAGCAGCTTGTCAAAGTGTCGCTGTCACAGGAAAAGTACCTGTGTCCATAAACTTCATTACATGACACCACAGCCAGCTTCTGCTATCGAAGTTCCCGAATGCATATCAGTTCCTTGCCAACCTGCTACTACATAGGAGATTTCCTTATGAATACCTACTGTCAGCAGGAATACATGTTTTTCAATGCAATTATAGAGTAATATCCTGTGTATTTGGGATATTATGATACTTTTATTTTTCTTTTGGTTTACATTGTTGTATTTTTCAGATATTTCCAAGTGTAGGTGTTAAATTACCAGCCAACACCAGAATATTTGTTTTTATGCTGGTAGAATCCTTCATCCATAAGTTTTTAATATTTTATTAGTCATTGGTAACTTGATTTAATTTTTTTTTTCCCCTGCAGGGATTTTACTGTTGTCTTGCCTTTAACTCAAAAACGAAACAAAAAACACAGCTGTTTAGGAAAGTTCTGGTTAAAAAAGACTGTCTCAAAGAAAATGAAGCAGCAAAGGCTTAGTGTTTTGAAATTTTTTCACAGATGGATACAGAACCAGGGATATCTATTTAAGCAAGAAGGAAGCAGAAAACGTAATTCTGCGCTCACACTGCATTGTCCCTATTTGTATTCCTCTGTACAGGCTGCTAAATGTTTGTGAAGTACAAATTGTCCCAAATTAGCATGTTTTTCCTTCTGCAGTGCAGACTCAGTAATCCTGTAGATGGGCTTCCCACAATGGCCAAGCATCTCCTTCTGATATCTGCTGAAATGTCTTTTAGCTGACATCTTTATTGTGAATTTTTCAAAGGTTTCTTCTATGTACTGAAAGTCAAAACAAAAGTAGGGAGAGAAAAATCGTCATGAAAACGGCACTGTTTTTCAGTTTCCTGATGGATAGAGGCTCCTCACAACTATCTGCATCAATTTCATATTTCCAGTCTGGGGTGTGTTGTCAAGATAGGGCTGAATGACCTGTACCTGTTCACTCTAAAAGGAAAAGCAAAGACTTAATGAGTCTAGCAGGTAATTTGGACATACAATTAAACATTAAAATATTGGAAGCATTTTATCTCTGAGTGCAAGGATCTAAAATTACTGGTGTGTACATTTGGAGTGTGTGATTGCAGAGAAGAGTGAGAATGTTAGGGGAACACTCGTAAGTTGTCCACATTAGTACAGTGGAGTAAAGATGCAGCGATTTCCTTTATACAAGGTCAATTGTAATTGTGGCAAACAATTAACTTCACTGTGCTGTCAATCTGTTCCTTAAATATAATTTTGGCTTAGATAGATGGTACTGTTTTTCCAACAATAATGCAGTATTTACTAAAAAACATTGCAAAACTGTGGCTTTGGAGTGTCTCAGTAAATACAGGCCTTTTGTCAGATACTTGGGGAAACTAGTGGCTTAATTAACTGCATCAGTTACACCAGCCACTCTGTTCCTGTTCAGAAATTTGTTGCGTTCTGTGTTGTAACAACACTAGTACTGGTTATTTTGCCACCACATCTGTTTTGCAAACTAGTGCAACTAGTACCAGCCTTGCAGAGTTAACTAGCCACTTTGAGCTTGCAAGTGGCCATGAAAATCAACAGGAACAACAGGTCAAGGCAAACTTCTTGATTTAAAGGTGCTTGTTTTTAAATGGCAAAAAAAATAGCCAGCATATTTACTTTGAAAGTAAGCAAAATATAATTAAATAATTTCCACAGACTATTGCACATCTCAACAGTAATATGCTAAGCTTAGTGTAATGGCTTTTTTTTTTTTTTAAAGCAGTATTTTCATGGGAAGAGTATAAGAAAATTATTGGAGTATAAGCAAATTATAACCAATATATGCTTTTACCTCCATAGTTTCTCTAAAGCTTGGCATTTTTTCTTTACTGTAGAATGACAAAATCTCCTTTCTCAATAACAATAAACACTCAGTAAAGAGCCATACTTTATGTGTTCATGTTAACCGTAAGTATTCTTTGTAGCACCTAGCAATAAAAAGAACAGCCTGGCTTCCAACTTGCTAAAGGGCATTGAAAGGAAAAGAAGCAAACCCACACTTCTAAATTAAAACCAGTTAGCTGTAACAATCTTGTTGATGTCAACTGCAGAATGCACTTTCTGCCCTGAGCCTCCTTGCAGGCCTGGTTAACCTTTAGTTGCTGTGCATCAGACACTTAGGAGAGTTACTTGAAAAACAGCTTGCAAGATATTTGTGCTTTAAAATTATATAGCAGTGTGTGTACAGAAATTCCGTATGATTCCTACTACTTGTGGTATATATTGCAGTAGTATCTTAACACCCATAGAAATTATCAGCAATCTCAGATTTTTTTTTTTTTGTCTCTTCAGTTGTTAGCTATGTAAGAAGGGGACTGGTTTTTTGCCACTCTTTAAATATCTCTTTTAATGTTTTACATTTTATCTAGGGGGAAGGGGGAATGGAAGAGTGTATTAGCTCCTCCAATTGCTTGAATATTTTCTAAGGAGTGAAAAAAGATCCAAGTTTTGATGTTTGGTGAATGGACTGATGTGAGCTTGGGCTGCTAACCTCTGAGTTGCTGGGCTCATGATCTGCGAGAATAATATAATTATTTTCTTTTTTTTAATAAAAAGACTGCAAAAGACCTTGAAGTCAGTGTAGCTTGAGAGAAGTATTCAACAGGAGTCCAACTGAAAGAATCTCTGGAATTCTAGTTTTATTTATAAGCTGTATTTCAAAACAAATTTAATGAAGTCCAGATCCTTGGTACATATATATCTGCTGATAAAGTCAACAGTGTTCAAAATCTCCACAGCAAACTGTCCCAGTGAAGCGCAAGTTCTGGCATCCTAAACTTCCATGTGCTGGCTCATGGACAGTCGGAGGCTCGAGAGAGAGGCCCTTCTCTCTGCCCCCTTCTTGCTTCCGAGTTTGTTTAAAGTATTGAGGCCAGCTGTCCTGTCTAAATGAATCAACACTCAGGTTCAGCTCTTTTCCTTCAGTTAGACTCTAGGGAGAGGAAGTTTTTGGTACTCATCAGGAGTTTTGTTTCCTGACATTAGTGAAAACTAGCTCCTATCTGGATCACAATTTAGGATAAATCCACACATCACACTAGAAGTTAGTACAGCTCCCTGTGCAACTTGCAATGGTTTTATACAGGTAGGTGGAGGGGATCTGGCTCTTCTAGCCCAAAAGCACTTAAAAGGGACTACATAGCTCAATATTTTACTATAGAAATTCTGTCAGAAATTCACTTTGACTCAGCAGATGCTAATACACATGAAATACTGTTGTTTCTTCTCATACCTAATTTATTAAGTTTAGAAGTTACATTTGATTAGATTGCTGTAGTAATTAATTACTAAGTTACATTATTAGTTCAGAATTCTCTCCAACAAATATTCTGGTAGTGAACCTTCCTCCTGTATTCTCTGAAAACCCTGGCTTGAATGTCAAGGATTGTCCCTCTGTCTCCTAAAATGGGAAAGAAGCAAATCGGGTATATAACATGAAGTGACGTTAATTTGGTCTGAGCTCTTTTATGCTCTAGTCATCCTGATGGGACATTATGCTTTGTTAGAAAATGGGAGTATGGGAACAGTGCCACAGATGCTGTAGAAGAGTACTCAAATATCTCACTGCAAATGCAATGGCACTATCTATCCTGAGAAAGAGCCACTGTTCTAAGATGTCTTGATACTCGTTCCCCATGGGAATCTCTGCATGCCTACAACAAACCTCGTGAGTAAGCTGGTTTTTACACACACACATAGATGAGATGCATGTAGTTCAATATGAAACAAGTACAAATGGAGAAAAAAAATAAACAAAAACTTAGATGAAGTAACAAGTTAGGCTGCAAATGAGTTGAATATAGCTGTTGTCTTTTGATTGCCTTTTAGACTAGAATGGGACAGGATGGCGACTGCTGGATGATCTGGTCAACCAATCTGATTTTTTTCCTATTGTGATTGGAGTATCTCTTGCCTATTTTGTACTAGAAGATATTTCTGAAGACCTTTACAATTTTAGGAAAACTTAGGTCAGTGAACTTGAATTGGAAAGAAAGCTGATGACACACAGCAAGTACCTAGGAGATGACTATTAGATATTGGTTCCAAGACTTGTAAATGTTGAGTATGGTACAAATAGAAAAGGCAAGATGATATCTCAGTTCTTTAAGAGCATGGAAGGTCAGTGCACAGTCTTCAGTTTTTGCTTTGCAGTTTTGTTCCTGGTACACTCTGCCTTTAGTGGCAGGTGTCAGTCTAACATCTGAAGCCAGTGTGTGTGTGTGTCTGTATGGATAAACAAGCATATAGGATATTGTGGTGAGAGGGTATTCGAAAAAAAAAAAAAAAAAATCTGCAAATTGCTTGGGTGGCAGTTCTACTCATCCTGTAAAATAAAGATCTGTGACTGGGAATCTGTCTTTGTGCTTCAGAAAACCATTGGAGAACTGGAACAAACACTTTAGTTTCCAAAGTGAGGTTGTGGAGCAATATTGAGATAATTCCCTAGAGTAGCTGGAAGTGGTGAGAAGGAAAGCAGTGATCACAACCGTACTGTTCAGCTCCCAGAGCATCCCCTGAGTGACACGAGGTTTGTGATGCCACTTGGTGTGTGCACAGCGATGCTGTAACGATGAGTCACAAATGCAGTGCCATGATGGGAATTTCACAGCACTGTTTTGCTTTATTCACCCTTACGTTGTGGTGGCTGTGGCTACTTTCATTTTTATTAATGGCTCTCTCACATCAATTAACATAGGTTCAAGATAGTGTAGAAGACTAGGAAGTCAGTCGTGCTCGCTGGGCAGTGCTGTGGAGTTGCCCATGTGTGGTTAACAGTCTGCTTAGCATACTTTAAAGTACAAAAAAACCTCTTGCGATATTTACCAATTGCCTTTTGGAGAAACATAGTTAGTGATGTTTTTATGCATTTTACTGTAATATTGGTTAGTGGAAACAATTGAGAATTATAGAGAGATTATACTATTTATTACCACAAGAAAAGAGTTACTAGTGGATAGATCATTCAGTGACCTGAAATTAAGATACTGTTCTTCATTGTATTTGTACTGATATATTTTACATCCTGTCACCGTCAAAGGGAGAAGAAATACAATGTCTATCACATGTTTCCCTAGGATATTTTACTGAATATCAAATAAATACTTCTCATCAAACAGTGAACTTGATCTAAACCCGAATTTATCAGTTAAATGTGTTTTTCCAGTCTGGTAGAACTATTTCATTTTTTGCATCAGCCCTCAATATTGAGAATAGATTATATAATACTTCCAGGAAAATACCATGGAACATTCTGTTCACAGATCACTTGTTTATGTGGTAGCTAGTAAAAAAAGCAGCAAGAAACAGGTTTGTAGAGAAGAGCTGGAGAGGAGGAATGGGCAAGGGGAGGAGTAGGAAGAAACAAACAAGTGCATGGGCAGAATTTAAGGGAGCGTAAAGTAAGTAACAGGGGGTCTTACTTAGATGGTGAAGCAAACTAATAGATACTGGGGAAAGAACAAACAAAACATACTAAATTTAACATCCAGAAAGAGGGAGAAAACAGAAATGAACTCTATTAGAGAAGTGGAGGAAAAGATTGGAAATTAATTACAAGAATAAGGGAAGGAGAGTGGGCAAGGGGAATGAGAGGTTTGCTGGTGCTGGATAAGGAAAGAAATGGCTATTCGGGAGCTATTATTCTGTGACCCAGTGTCTAACACTAATACAACTGGATCATAAAAGGTCAAGTTATCCATACTTATAACTAAAGTAACTCTTAGGTAGCAAGGTTGGATATCTTTCTGAAACAGAACCGCTTGTGTTTATCCTGCCGATCTTTTGGTGGTGTTGAGGTTTATGCATCCTCTGCTACACTATCTACATCCTCAAAAGCTCCAAAAATCTGACTGAATGTATTGTGAGAAGAAAGCAGCTTCTCTCCCCCTCATTCCCTCCAGCCCTCACAATGTCTGAGCATGTTGGGTGAGCAGGCTTTGGGTGTGAGGTTGTCCTGAGTTTGGTTAGGATACAGTTAATTGTTCACAGGGAATTGAGAGGGGGGTGCTGGGGCAGCTGGCCTGGGTGGCCAGGGCAGGTGGTCCGTATTCCATACCACGTGACATCATACTCAGTATTTAAACAGGGAAGTTCTGGGAGGAGGGAGCTGCTGGATACTGTAGTTCGCAAGCTGGTCCCACTGTGAGCTGTTTTGTTCTGTTTATCACTTTCTTATGTTGTATATTCTTTCATTAGCACTGTTGTTGTTGTTGTTGTTTGGTGTTGTCCCTCCCTTACTATCCCAATAAACTCCTTGTGTCTCAACCCGTGAGCCCCATTCCTTTGTATTTTCTCCTCCCCATACCATCGGAGGGTGGGGGGTGGGGCGAGCAGCGACCCTCCCTGGTTAAACCACATCAGTTCTTGGTGCCCAACTTGGGGCTCGAGGGTTGAGATAACAGCAGACCTGATCAGAGTGTGTTAAAGCAATCTTTTATATTGATACACACTTAATATAGTAGTTAAATAGTCCTTGGTCACAACGTTGTTCCATTTGATCACCTGGCTGTGCTATGTAAAGCCTTATGTGCAGTACATATTCCCTGCTGTGCTGTTTATCAAGGCTGGGAGAGGGCTCAGGGTTATGATTTTTTTGTACTGTGTGGTGTCTGCTTACGATATGATGACATCACTGGCCACGTGGTCGGGTGCCTCTTTGTTCACGGTCTTGTAGTCATGGCCGTATCCCCGGCGCCCCCTGTCGGAACGTGTTAGTAATCGCACCCAGGCTACAGGGAAGACAGAGCGGGGTGATTTCCCCCACTCCTTTGCCTCCTTTTCCTCATTCAGTGAGAATTTAAAATATACTTGGGCTGCTCTAACCATCATGTTTCTATTAATGGGTCTCTTTAATGTATTTCAGCTCCTGTTGTGGGTTAAACTTCGATTTAGGAATATGATCCAGAGGTCTGCCTCAGGGAATGGTTAAGAGTGGCAGGGTGTGTGAGACAGTATGGGCAAGCACCTGGGACAGTGAGCACCTCCAGTGTTTTGGAAATTCACACCCAAACAAGTGCAGAATCCTGAAGAATTAGTAAAATATTTGGAAAGAGTGTGTTGTCACCCTGGCAATTCTAGAGAGACATAGATCATTGCAATATGCTGGGTCCTGGCCCACACCTATCAAATCCTATTCAACACTACTCGGTACCCTCAAAGGGAAGGGAAGGTCTCTGGATTTGTCAGCAAAATGACAAATATTGCAGATAGTCCAGCTCCCATAACAAGCACAGCAACTACTTCAACCCCCACGACAAATACTGCTACTGCACCCAAGCCAGAGGATCAACCCATGCCAGTATCAGTTGCTCCTGTACAGAAAAAGAAATACACAAAAAAGTCAGCTTACTCGGCAAAGGAGGAAAGTGAACCAGGGCCATCGCAAGAACAGGAGGAAGAGGCAGAACCAGAGATAATCACTCGATCCCTGTCCTGAGGTGAGCTGTGAGATCTGTGGAAACACTTCAGCTGCCATCCAGGAGAGCATTGTTATCTGGCTTCTCCGATGCTGGGATACCAGGGCCAGTGGCTGGGAATTAGAGGGCAGGGAAGCCAAGCAGCTGGGATCTCTGTCTAGGGAAGGTGGCATTGACAAGGCAATTGGGAAAAAGACACAAACCTTCAGCCCCTGGAGGTGACTTCTGTCAGGTGTGAGGGAAAGATACCCGCTCAAAGACAATGTCACATATCACCCAGCTAAGTGGACCACCATAGAGAAAGGTATCCAGTATTTGAGGGAATTAGCTGTGCTGGAAGTGATTTATATTAATCCAAGTAATGAACAGTTACCCATGGACCCAGATGAAGTCCAATGTACACGATCCATGTGGCGGATGTTTTTACAGAGTGCATCATCATCATACGCCAACTCATTGGCAGTAATGTCCTGGAGAGAAGATGAGAGAAGAATGGTGTATGAGTTAGCTTGTCAGCTTCTGCAATACAAAGGAAGCCTATCAGCCTCCATACAGGCCTGCATCTCAGCTGTGGAAAAATTGTCTCGAGAACTCCAGCAACTCAAAGAGGATATGTCCAGTTTCCCACTTGTACAGACCAGTATTTCAGCTATCAGGAGCCAGCGTCCCTCTGCTCAAGAGAAAGGACATAGAGGATACACTCCACAAAGAACCCTGTGGCTTTCCTTGCATGACCACGGAGAGGACATGAGGAGGTGGATGGAAAACCTACCTCGATCCTAGGGGCAAGGGTATGTGAGTTGCAGGGAAAAACAATCACAAAAGGGGATCCTTCCAGAAAGTATGCTGCTCCAGTCTCCAGTGGGCAGCTCTCCAGAGAGAGTGAGGGGGCTGATCTTATTTCTGATACTCTTGAAGGGACTTCTGACTCATATTTACAAGAAGTGAGTGGCAAATAACCATCATCAAGATTAGAGGTGCCTTGCCTCCAGCCAGGTGGACGAAAGGGATAACAGGATTTAGTGAACCACGTGGATCCAATGGCCTGGCACATCAGACGCACAAGAATATAAAGCTCTAGTGGACACTGGTGCACAATGTACCTTAATGCCATCAAGCCATAGAGTTATAAAGCCCATCTGTATTTTTGGAATAACAGGGGGATCCCAGCAACTGACTGTATTGGAAGCTGAAGTGAGTCTGACAGGGAATGAGTGGCAAAAGCACCCCATTGTGACCGGTCCAGAGGCCCCTTGCATCCTTGGTATAAATTACCTCAAGAGGGGAGTATTTCAAGGATCCCAAAGGGTACCAGTGGGCTTTTGGTATAGCAGCTTTGGAGAAAGAGGAAATTAAACAGTTGTCTGCTCTGTCTGGTTTCTCGAAGGATCCTTCTGCTGTGGGATTGCTGAGGGTCAAAGAGCAGCAGGTGCTGAACGCTACCGCAACAGTGCACTGGCAGCAATATTGCACCAACTGAGACTCTTTGTTTCCCATCCACAAGCTAATTCGCCAACTAGAGAGCCAAGGAGTGATTAGTCAACAGTTCCATACTGCCTGTCCGGAAGTCTAATGGAGAGTGGAGACTGACAGTGGACTATCAGGGCCTGAATGAATCACAGAATCGCAGAATGTTGGGGATTGGAAGGGACTTCGAAAGATCATCTAGTCCAATCCCCCTGCCGGAGCAGGAACACCTAAATGAGTTCACACAGGAAGGCGTCCAGGCGGGGCTTGAATGTCTCCAGAGGAGACTCCACAACCTCCCTGGGCAGCCTGTTCCAGTGCTTTGTTACCCTCACAGTAAAGAAGTTCCTTCTCAAATTTAAGCGGAACCTCCTGTGTTCCAGCTTACACCCATTGCCCCTTGTCCTATCATTGGACATCACTGTGAAGAGCCTGGCTCCATCCTCCTGACATTCACCCTTCATATATTTATAAACATTAATGAGGTCACCCCTCAGTCTCCTCTTCTCCAAGCTAAAGAGGCCCAGCTCCCTCAGCCTTTCCTCATAAGGGAGATGCTCCACTCCCTTGATCATCTTGGTGGCTCTGTACTGGACTCTCTCAAGCAGTTGCCTGTCCTTCTGGAACTGTGGGACCCAGAATTGGACACAATATTCCAGATGTGGCCTCACCAGGGCAGAGTAGAGGGGGAGGCAACCTCTCTTGACCTACTAACCACACCCCTTCTAATGCACCCCAGGATGCCATTGGCCTTCCTGGCCACAAGGGCACAGTGCTGGCTCATGGTCATCCTGCTGTCTACCAGGACCCCCAGATCCCTTTGCCCTACACTGCTCTCTAGTAGATCAAAGAGGTCTTGTGGAGACGTGCCACTCCAGAGATAATTGAGTCCGACAACGGGACTCATTTCTGAAACAGCCTCATAAACACCTGGGCTAAAGAGAGTGGCATTGAGTGGATGTACCACATTCCCTGTCATGCACCAGCCTCTGGGAAAAGTTGAACGAGGCAATGGACTGCTGAAGACTACACTAAGAGCAGTGGGTGGTGAGACATTCAAACATTGGGATACACATTCAGCAGAGGCTACCTGACTGGTTAACACTAGGGGATCCACCGGTCGAGCTGGTACCACCCAATCCAAACTTCCATGTACTGTAGAAGGGGACAAAGTCCCTGTAGTTCACATGAAGAACATGTTTGGGAAGGTGGTCTGGGTTATTCCTGCCACAGGCAAAGGCAAACCCGTTCATGGGATTGCTTTTGCCCAAGGACCTGGATACAGTTGGTGGGTAATGCAGAAGGATGGGAAAGTCCAATGTGTACCTCAAGGTGATTTGACTCTGGGTGAGAATAGTCAATAATTTGAACTGTGTATATATTGTGTGTCATTACTACTGTGGTTGCTATATGCCATATCAAAGGGATTACAGTATGAATTGCCCAAGAATGGATGAAGAAATGGACTTTGGTGAAAACCGAGCAAAGTGCAGCAATGATGAAACCAGAGCTAGCTCCAGCAATTAGTGCCCAGCGACGTCATTAAGATTGACATCTTTGACCTACAGACCGTGAGCGGGGGCTTTACCTGATACACCAGTGCATCATCTCCAGTCAGCTCTCCAAGATATACCAGACACAAGCTCTGGATACAGCATGCCGCAATCCAACACCACACACCAGTTTTGTTTTTTTTCTCAACCTGAGAGATGGTTATGACAGATGGAGCCCAAAGTCATGGGTTAAATGAACTCAGTGGACATTATAGAGTGATGGCCCATAGACTAAGGGAATTAGATCTGTGTATTCATGTATGTATATATAGAGATATAGACATAGCTCTACAACACGACAAGACAGTGATAAGAATTGATTGGGAAGTGCAGGATCTGAGCATGACATAAATGGTATAGAATAAGGGGTGGATAATGTCCTGGGTTGGTTAGGATAGAGTTAATTGTTCACAGGAAACTGAGAGGGGAGCGTTGGGGCAGCTGATCTGGGCAGCCAGAGCATGTATCCCATAACACGTTATGGTATTCCATACCATGTGACGTCATGCTCAGTATTTAAACAGGGAAGTTCTGGGGGGTGGGTGGGGGTGGCTGGCTACTGTAGTTCACAAGCCAGTCCTGTGGTGAGCTGTTTCATTCCATTTATCACTTAAGTTGTATATTCTCTCATTAGTCCTGTTGTTGTTGTTTGATGCTGTTTCTCTCTTACTATCCCAGTGAACTGCTTGTGTCTCAACCCCTGAGCCCTGTTCATTTATATTTTCTCCTCCCCATACCACTGAAGGGTGGGGAGTGGGGTGGGCAGCGACCCTTCCTGGTTAAATCATGTCAGAGGCTATGCTGGGAATGATAGCAATACAAAACTCATATTCCCTGCCTCCTCTTCCTAAAAGTCTGTGTAGCTTTACTTCCAATACAGTTTATTGGGTGGCTGCCCAAGTACTTGCAGCAGTGTAAGGGTGGGGATGAGTAATGAGGTGAATGTGTGTTCCTAATTGTAAGGGATGAAAGTTTATACCAGCATAAAATATAGATGTGTATGTAGACTCATACAGTGATTTACAAGGAAGGATTGACTTGGTGGGTTGGTTTTTTTTTTAAGTTCTGCTCAGGGTGTTGTTTGTTTTTTGTTTTCTGGAGTAAGAAGTTAGACAGAAGTTGAGTCATGGAGAATGGCTGTGGAAATCACCAATTTCTATTCTGAATGCCAGTGTTATGACTTCACAAAACTGAAGACTCTGGAAAATATTAAGAACAGTTTTGTGTCATAATTCATTTTCTCCTCATTTCCTGATGTTTTTGCAAAGGACAGTAGTTTTTCCGAGTGGCCCAGGAAAATGTAAGCCTGGCCAAGAGTTTTCTCAAGAGAACTATATTTTTTTTTTTTCTATGCTTGTGTGGATAATGATAATAAATCAATCTGATTTGTCTAGACTACACTTCCAGTATGAAATCTAGAGTAAAGCAGAAGTCTGTGAAGATTAAGGAGCACTCATTTATATAATCTTCTAGTTAAAGTTGGTTTTGTTTTTTTATGAAATATCCTGTGTAGGTTTTTTATACATGGTCCTAACAAATATTAACCTGTAATGTGCTTATCAGACTCTTTTCAGATTTTAACTCTCCATTTTAGCCTTAAAAGTTCTATGTGGTCATTTGGAATTAGCAATTAATTATATGTTAACTGGATGAAAGCTCCAACTTAAATAAAAAGCTGCATAGAAAAAGTTGAATTCAT
This sequence comes from Caprimulgus europaeus, assembly GCA_907165065.1. The sequence goes on from OU015529.1 coordinate 27,002,896, forward strand.
GGTGCTATGGGATGTTTGATTGATCCAGGAAACCTGTGCATCTCCAGCACCTTCCATGTACATTGCTTGCTTGTGGGCCAAACACTCTTAGGTATATAATAAATTAACTTCGTTGTTAAAGCGCAAATTCTAGTTTTTACAAAACATCCAAGAATGACAGCCTGGGAAAAATGACTGTACCAAACAAAAGGCACTTGTCTTCATTTCAGAGACTCTTCAGGTTCAATCCCTGCTTTCCCTATCATACTCTCATACTGGTGAGATTTTTAAGTCTGGTCTTTAATTGACCTCTTGTGTCCTCGTTTATCACCCACTTGTTATATTTTCTGATAAGCGCTGTGATAGTATCACTGGGCTAGCCTTTGGCTAGCAGCCAACACAGCCATTCACCCACTTCCCCCCCACCCCCAGGGGATAAGGGAGAGGATTGGAGGGGCAAGGATAAGGAGGCTTGTAGGTTGAGATAAGAACAGTTTAATAATAGACAGAACTTCTTGAATATAAATCTGTGGACAAAACCCCTTTCTGTAGTGGTAATATCTGCTGCTGAAATCTGACTTGAACTCTGAAGCGAACTTGCTTGAATGGTGAGCACGGGAAATGTTACTGCTGTGATGTTTCCTATTTACTTGCATTTAACTAGGAATGCCTGCTGTATGTATTCTTAACATATGTTAACTTCTCTGCTTCAGTTTTTGCCAAGAAACTGCCACAAAGATATTTAGCAAATGAAACTGCATAGGAAACATTCCTGTTGTAACTGGAGTGCCTGGTGTAACTAATTGGGCATTCACAGGAGGATGAAGATAAATAAATCTACATGTGCATAGTCTTTAGGTAAAGTGTGTGATATTTTCCATCATAATTATAATCCTTTTGGATGTCAGTGATCTCCAGAAAAGCACAATAAAAAAATCAGCTAAACAAGCAAATAGTGGAAATGTAGTCCAGCATGAAGCCTTCTCTGAGGTTCAAAGTTAACAACGCGAGGCAGAATCATACAGGGCTGTTGATGCAAGTATTCTAAGTAGGATTTTTTTTTTTAAATTTTATTTTTTGTGTGTGTGTCTGCACACTTGTACTCTACATAGTGTTTGTTTCTTTTCACCTTTTCAAGTCAGACATCCTGCTTCCCATCCCCTGGCTCCAAACTGGCAGGAAAAGTTGCCATTTCATTGGAAAACACTGCTGTGTTTGCAGGGTATGCTGTTTAGTGTTATTTTCTCCAAATAAAGGAAAGTATTAGTTCTTGCTGAAAGTTACTTGGTTTTGCCCATCCAGCTCAGTGGCCAGGTATATTTTCTGAGAAGCGAATGGGCACAGAGGAAGGGCTTTGCATATCATCTTTAAGCAGGAGCAGCATTTAGAGGCAGGGCCATAGGGATGGGGAGACCTGCACAGCATGCAGCACAACAGTGGTGGCTTTATGCAAGGAGCAGCAGGGCAGAGGGGAAAATGGACTAATTGATAGCACATCAGGTCATGTTTCAAATAGATTTTAGATATACAAAGTGGATTAGAACAGAAGGTCTTAGATCTTATATCTATTTCTTTCCTCCATTAAAAAAATATATATAATTTTTCTAAATTGTAGATGTTTTTCCTTCCCCTTCTTTGTCCCTGGACTATGTAATCTTCCAGGCATGCAAGAGATTTTTGTTTTCTTTAATTTGGAAAGTTTCTCTCAGCTCAGGAATGCTGCCTGGCACAGGAAGCACTGTAAAAGTCTGTAAAAGTCAAGAGAGATTGAACTGTTATCCCTACAAAGAGAATTAAAAAAATGTGTGCTATTGTATTTAACACTTCGTGGTGTCTGCCTCCTGTTAGCCGAGATCCCAGGTATGGACTAAGTGCCCAGTAAGGTAATATAAGGCAGCATTTCCCAAAAGGCAGAGCAAAGGAGTGTGTGGTCTTGTAACTTTTATTGTTAAATTCAAATTACAAAATAGATTTACAATTCATTCCAGATACTAAAATGCTTCATCATTGTAGCTTTAATATTGTAAGTGTTGACCGATATTACACTTCCAACAAGTTGAAATAAAATAGGAATTAAATTATAGATTGAGAAAAATTGTACGTTTGATGTCTATGTATACATGTACAGAGCCAGTCTCAGCTTGTCTGCATCAGTATAAGTTCATTGAAATGGGTACTACACCTGCCTTACTTACCATTTTGATACATGTCTATAACTAATTGTGCAATTTTAGAGCTGCTTCAGAGAATACCGAAAAAAATGTACTTCTATGAGTGCTAGGCCAAAGACAAATCCAGTCTCACAAGTGCAAAATAAGAAAGCAAAACTAAGGCTACATAATAATATGGACATGATTTAATTAGTAATCTTAGCAGAAGAGATTTATAACTGTTTGTATGCCTTAAAAGGAAGGATCTGATGAAAAGAATAATTTACGGTATGATATAGTTTATACATGAATAAATTAGACTTTTCTGACACAACTGTATAGTGAACTAGCAGGGAGTAAGGCCACTTTGTGGCTCAGACTCATCTCTAACATCCATCCTATGTTCAGAACCACAGCCAAAGCTCATGGCTTAGCCAGTGAAGATTTGGGTGGAACCTGGTTAGGCTCTGCTTGGTGCTGTGAGGTACTCAACTTTATCGCTTTGTGGGCCTCATACTTTGTATGTGAAAAACTGTCTGTGACTGCTGTACAGTTTGAATGAGCCCCTCATTGTGGACTACTTCTCCTGAGTTTTGTGGATTTTTTCAGTTGTGCTAAGGCAATGCTAAAAACAGCGTGCCTGGATGTACAGACCTATGTTCCTTTAGAGCTAGTTTCCACATCAGGAACGTTGCCTTTCAGGCAAAACTTAAAATATTTCAGAAAAATATCTTGGGTGATATACATTTCATACATGTTGCTCCATATAACAGATCTCAAGGAGATGATACTGCATGTGTGTAACAGTTCAAAATGAGATTTCATTTTGTAACACTTGGGCTCTTTTCATTTATTTTAAAACTGACCTCTTGGTATACAGCCTCATCCAAATCACCATATGTGCTGCTTTACCAAACCCTTGTGTGGTTATTTAGAGTTTTCTCTGAATGCTTGGTGGTTGGCAACATGCTGTGTATTTACATGGATTCTGGGTAAATGAATCCCTGGATCTCCCGTGGGCAGCAGTGCTGCTTGCATCTTGACTACAGCATGATCCTTTAAAGTAGCAGTGGTTTCTTCTCTTGTCTTCTGTGGGTTGGTTGTAGGTCTTTAAATCCTGAGTTTTCAGCTGCATGAGTGCGGGCATGCTCCTTGAGAAGCCAGTGGCAGTCTCAGGGTGCATCGCACTCCACTGCAGGGCTTATCGTTCCATTTGACAGGGCAGACAGAAAATACTGAGTGATTCTTTCAAAACGAATGTTAGAGGTTTAATTTCTAGCCAAATTATCTTGGCCTTCCATCTTCTGCCATCTGGCTGTATCCAACAGAAACTCCCACTAATTCCTACATGTGAGCTTTGTTTGGCTCCAGCTGTAGGCCAAGGATGTGCAAGACATAGAGGGTAATTTACCCAAGTTAACTTTGTCTGTACTTTTTCAGCAGTTGTTGGTCGGATTCGGTAACAGTTGGTATTGGTTTTGATTCTTGTAGATGACTGTACCCATGTTTTCTACTCTACACACCTGTGGAAAAAATAGGTGATTGAAAGAAATCATTGTTCTCCTGTGGCTCTTCTTGTCCTTGAGTTTTAACAGTGTTTTTTTTCTGTTTTGCAGGCTGTTCTTAACCAAGTGGAGCTGGTATCATGAAATGTAATCCTCAATTCCTTGCCGTCAGGAACAGCAAAGAGGAGGTACAGTTGCAGATGCACATTTGACGGCCTCCATCCTGCAGTTTGCTGCTGCTGCTGCCATCCCTGTTACATTGTGTTGTGCACTGCAAATACCAACTGCAGCAGCTCCAGCTGATGCAGGGTATCTGCTTACCTTCTTACCTCTGCCTTTTCAACTCTCCTCTGGATTCCTGAATAGTGTTTTGTATGTGTGTGTGTGTGGGTATCACTTTAAAGATGTTTTTGCTCTCTTGCAGGTGCTATATTTCCTCATTTATAAAACTGACTGGCAACCCATATCTGAGGGTTTAGGCATTATTAACTGACACACTATCAGGGCTTCCATGCACATTCTGCCCTAAGCTGTCCCTACAGAGTATAAAGACTAGTGAACTTTGCTTTTTAGTTATCCATGTTTCTACTGTGGTTCAAATGAACAGATCTGGTGAAACAAATGAATCAAACTGTGTGGAGATGTTGAAAAACAGAAAAGGTTAGAGACAAAGGAAAGAAAAAAAATGCCGGTTAGCCAAAAGATGTTTTTATACATTTACACATATTTGCATTGATTCGTGGGTTTTTTTCAGAGCTTGTTGCAGCAATTCTACTGTTATTAATGTTACAAAAGAAACTCAAGTGGAGACCAAATTTTCCTATTATTCTTCCATGGGCTATAGGTTGGAGGAGAAAAGAATGTACAGGGAGAGGAAGGACGGTCAGACGTTTCCCATTTTGATTTGAAAACTAGTTTGGATTATTCTTATAAGCTTGTCTTTTCAATGAAGAGAACGTTTGAAATTCCTCTCCCCAATTTTTAAATTTCCAGTTGTTGGGGCATACAAAATTCAGAATGCAAGCCACATACGATTAGAAAACTCTTTGAGAGCAGCGGCAGATTCCTCTTGTTTTGCTGGACTTTGAGTCTGGCCAAGAGACGCAGTAGCATGTGATGATTTTGAAGACAGTCGCATCACACTGCTTGCAACAAATTAATTCTAGGACCTGTGAAAATAAACTCACTGTTGCAATAACAATCTTTTATCTTAGACCATGAAGCTGTTCAGAAAGTGAAAGAGACAGTGCATGGGTTTTCACAGCTCTGTTACTTAATGGGTGAATCTAGACAGCTCTGAATTCAGTCCTCTCTCATAATCCTGTTACATGATGGTGCAGTTTCCTCTGGGTGTTTGTAATCCCAGGAATTTGGAAAGATTAATGGAGAAAGATAGGGAAAGACTTCACTGATCACTTTGAATAAACCTAAGTGATGCTAGCAATCCATTTGCAAACCTCTCTTGGGAATAGATTTCTTTTCAGTCTAAGGTAATTTTTTTATTTCTGCATAGCTCTGCCTAGCTCATCCACAGCTGCATAGTACAGAAATAATTCCCATGTTTTTTAATTGCTGGAGTACACCAGTATCTAAGTTTTTCTCATTTATTTGCTATGCTTTTAAAAGAAAATCAAATTTCTCTCCCCTTTTTCCATTCCCTCTTCTGCTCGAACTCCATATTCCATAAGGACAGCACTTATAAAAGGTGTATGTACTTGTGTTCTTCGTTATTACTATAAACTGTTTAAGAAAAGACCCAATGACAAATTTAATTTTATACATTGTGATTAAGATTAAATTCATTCTTTGCACACATAAAAATACTTTCTTGAAACAACAAAAAAAGCTTTCTACCTTGTTTACTTAGCTAAAATCAGATTACTGTCAATGCATTTTAATGTGCTACTGTCTTTGGCTTGCTAGTGGTTTAAACTGTTCCTGTTAATTCAAAATCATCACATGCCTGTAGAGTTGATTCCACAATAATCATAGATTCTGTATTTCTCCTTCCTGACTATAATCAAATCTGTCTCTTGGACTTCCTGTTTTTGTTTGGGTACTCTTTAACGGAAAAAATATTTTTTTTTCCTTTGAAACCTAAATGCAGTTACATTGTTATGAAGTAATTTTCTGATATTATGTTGAGGTAAATTCAATGCAACAATCAGTTGGGCAGTCTGAGTAGGGCTGAAGTATACGCACAGTGGTTTTGGGGTTTTTAACCACTAATACAAAATCCTCAGCAGCTCTTGTCTTTCAAAGCCCTTGCTCAAATAAACAGTTGTGTATTTGTACGATGAAACAACAAAGTAATTAACAGATGCTGTGTTAAGTAGTGAAACTATTTGTATTTTTCAGAATAATAAATTTTACTGACAGCTCTTAAGTCAGTAGTACATGTGCTAAAATTGAGCTAAATTTTAATGTGCTATTCTTTACCATTGTCCTGATTTCTGTTTAAATACTTACAGTGCACACCAAGAAAGCTGGAGAAAAGTGCAGAGCATGACCTCTAGCATCTTTAACATTGCATGAAGATGCTGAGTGGTAAGTTTGCCGTGCGCCTGGCAGTAAGTAGTTCCACTGAGAAAATTGGAGATGGAAGGAATGTACTCTATAAATGCTCTGGAAACCTCACTACTCTGAGGTAAATCATCTTGTTGCAATCTTATAGAAACAAGGTGAATTAATTAATTTTCTAACTGTACGTGTGTGTGTGTGTATATATATATGGATTCATTTATACCTGTCTTTGTGTGAGTCATCCCTATATATGAAGGCAATCTTTTTGCAAATATTTTCATTAATTTAAAATTTTGGGGTTTTTTTCAGAGTCATCTAACAAAGAGTTTTGCATGTAATTTCACGTATTTAAATTGAGTCCTTGAATTTTAATTACAGACATCAATTAATTAATTTTAAACAAATTTGCATTCAACATCTTTGTGTAGCAAATTTGCATTTAGTGTAGCAGACCATTCCTGAAGGAGCTAATATGTGAACACTAAGAAGAGAAATTACCAAAAGAAATTCCCTAAATGGTTTGCTATCACTGAGTAGCATTTTAGCAGAAGTAGTAGGTGACAGGTGACTTTTTTTGTGTGTGTTTCTTGTGGTTCAGCAATTAGTAATTCCTCCTCTATGCCTCTGAATAGTGCCTAGCTATATATATGCTGTAGTTGGCAGCTAGTAGTAGAATGCAGAGGCAGCCTGTAGTTAATTATGGATTCTGAGACCTATTCAAGGTGCTGCAGAAATAGTGGCTAATATATATTGAGTTCTGTGCTGCCAGGTCTGTCTTAGAGCTGGTTTGTGTACATTGACTATAGAGGTCCATCCTTCCCTTATCTGTCATTCAGGTAATGTATCTAGCCCTTTGAACAGAACACCATGAGAACTGGTGGATTCTTGTATCGAAATTGGAAGGTAAGTTTTAACAAAACACCACTGAGCAAGTAGCAGGAAAGACAGGATGAAATACAATGACCTTTCATATAGTGGATCAGTTCAAGACATGAGACTTTCTACTGCTCTTAAAAGATATAAAGCTGTAGAATATATATTTTTCTATTTTTCTTCTTTTCCTTACTCTCCCTCCCTTCTCATCTCCCTTTACTTCAGTGGATCCATAAAGCCTCAGAAAAATCTGATGAGTGCTGTGCTTACTCTTTGGGAACTGAGCTGTTCTCATATTGCTCCCCAGAACAGCAGCTGAGAACAGTGGGAAAACAAGTGCTGGCATTTTTGTTGGTTTTGCATTAAGCAACAGGAGAATAGGTTATTTGCAATGGAATTCACTCCAGGTAGTCAAGATACAAAGATCAACATCATCCAGCAACAGACCACAGGAGCAGAACTGAAAGAACAGGCAAGCATTAAATAAGAAAGCACACACGCAGCTGTGCACGCTGAATGGCGTCTTCACTGAGCAGCAGTGGCAAGCAGCCTGTGTGCCCTAAGCATTGCTGTTTCTTGTAACCTGCATTCTGTGTAGAGAGGACTGTCCGTGAAAAGGTAGAATTCTTCTGCATACTTTTATAGAGACCCTTTGGAATAACTGTGAACACAAACTGAGATAACCTTCCTTCCTCTTTTCCCTTCCCTTGGCATAATTCTTGCATTGCTTTAAAGCATCTCACCATATAGAGGAAATTTCTTTCTGACCTGTGTGTCTGAGATCTGAACAGTCCTGGCCAGCTTGGATTGAATCTTTTTATTTTCTATCAGATGTTACTGCCTGCAAGACCATGAAATACTTTTATATAAAATTTGTTTCCACTGCTTGGTTCGATGACTTTCAAGAAATGATGAGATGATTCTGTGCATTGTGCAAGTCAGAAATAATTTTATCAGGTCCTCTGTTTATTCTCTATAAGTTAATAATGTGTTCTATGCATCCTGCATAAAGGAATAGAACTGAAAGAAGGACACTCCTCTGCCCCTGTCTTTGGAACGATGAGGGGTAGTGTTTAAAAATAACATCTGGCACTTTACAAGTAGTTCTGTGTTTCTTGTTATTTATCTGCCAAGATGAAGTGTGAAGGGCTGCAGCAGGTAGAACTCGAAGTAAGATGAGTCAAGATTAAACTGCAAGTAGTATGTGCCTTTATTCCTAATGTGTTTGATGTAACATGAAATACGTTCACTAAAGCTTGAATGACTGTCCAGGGACATTGTTACAATGAATAAACTATGTGCTTTCTGAAAGAAGACATGCTACATCCTATGATATTGTTTTATGCACAGTGAGTGGAATAGCCCAAATCAGGTAGAATTTTGGTCAATACCTTTTGAAAATTAATCTCAAATGACTACTTAGGAAAGAACAGTCCATGAGGATTTATTTTTCCAAAGAGAATATGACTCTGGACAGCTATTTCTCCATGAGGCGTTGCATACTGTGTTCACTCTCTGATATCGGGTTGTTTGAAATACAGGTTCACAAAATTAGGTAAAGAAAGTCCCATTTTAAATAAAGGTACCATGAGCAAATTACACCACTTTTGACCTGCTGAGGAGTTCCTGAAATGCAAATATAAGTAGAAGACTACTGCATGGCATAAAATGAAGAATAGCTGGTAAGGGACAGTAAGGCAGAAAGTTCAATGGAGGAAGTCAACAAGGGAAGAACCCTGCTCCCAACTTCCATGTGGAACATGACTGAATCTCACTGTTTGGGGTTGTGTTTCTCTTGAGTTTCACTGAGTTGCCTGGGCATTAATATGGAACATATGAGGTGATTGTGTATGTTTTTTGGTTTGTATTTTTGGGGTTTTTTTACTGATTGTGGCTTACTATGTGTGTTTCTATTTATTAAGTATGCATAAATAGTGCACCAAGATAGAATTCAGAATAACAGCTTTATAATGTGGTACTATATATATTACTATGCAAGGTCCTATACAGGGTACATGCCATGTCACAAAATGCAGAACAATGCTGTGAATTGTGCAATGGTGTATGATTGAACCCTTCCTGCTTTCATGTACATTTTATACTGCAAATCACAACTCCCAGGCTTAACGCATACACTAATAATGTGTTTTGCAAACTGTCAGCCTTATTGCATCTTACCCATGTCAAAACCAATTTAAAGTGTAGTATTTGAAAAAAATTACAGGTGATTGTGGATTGATATTTCACTGAAAGATGATTTTATTTAAATCTTAGATTCTTCTTTGTGTTCTGCTAACATTTGCATAAATGAGTGACTTGTGAATTTTAAACATTATTAATAAATTCAATAGTAAAGCTCTTCAAGGGATTGTAAGCTTGTTACTCTTGTTAATTCCCTGCCTTCCCTTTTTAAACTTAACTGACAAATTTAATTTAATTAATTTCTGCCTTCTTGAACCAATCCTTTCTGATTTAGGTGGTGCTTTTTAAAGTTATTAAAATATTTTATTTCTTAAACTGTAAAAATGGGAAATACTGGAAAGAGATGAGTTTGGTGTGATGAGTTTTTCTGGTTTGGTTTGGGTGTTTTTCCCCCGCTACTCCTTCCCCTTCCCCAAATTTTTTTCCCAGGCTCTAGGCTGGCTAGACCTTGGAACTTCTAGAAGAACGTAAAAAAGAAGGAATGGCTTTTGGAGTGAAGTGTAGGCAGTAAATGATTGGAAAACAATAGCATTCTTGGCATCTGTTTGGCAATTTTATAAATCAGATGCCTCCTTTTAGTAAGTGGTTTGTTAAATCACTGGTTTATGGATTTTTAAATGTTTCTCTATCTGTGTGAAGCTCTAAGGCTTAGTCTTCTTGTCCTGGAATTGAAATTGCTGGTCTGGAAGGCATACTTCATCCCCCTGTGTTTTCATCTTTTGTTTTTTAAAAGTTATGGTGGAAAGTGTGAAATTATGGTTGAGTTTAAGTGTAAGAACAGAAAAACATTAAACAATGAAGTTGTAACTTCATAATTTCTGACTGGGGAGTGCTCAGTCCCAGTTTATATGATAATTTTTTTACATTACATGTACCAAAGAACAGTGTAATAGGTCTACAGGAAGTTCATCTGGTAAGAGATGATCTGGGCTAAAATTCTGTACAGGACACAAAGGTAGCTGCCATGTAACAATGCCTTTTAACTAGGAAAGCTATGGTGAACAAATAACTAAACATAATGATCAAGAACTTTATGGCAGTTAGTACAGATAACTAAATTATTTATTGACTATTTACTTGAAGAGTTGGACCAAGTTTTTCTTTCATATTGTATGAAATCTAGTATCTGTGAATATATTCACTACTTGTTCAATATTCTCTAAATGATACTATACTATAAGCACATTCTATTCAACATTTCATATCTCTACACTTTTTTTGAGTACTTTTTTGATAATTACATCATAACGTAAAGACTCACCATCAGGTAAGAGAGTCCTGTTGTATTAGGATGTGTATACAAATATAAAGCAAGTTAGTTGTTCCAACTTTTCTTTCTTTGTAACAAACTACTGCTAGAGGCATATCTTTTAAGGCAAAAAATTATTTAATATCAGAAACAGAACACATTTTATTTATAATATTCTCTTTATTATAGGAAATTTGGTGAGTCACATGTTTTGGTTTGCATTCTTAATAGAAAAATAAAATAATATTGTTAATTTGATCTATAGCATCTGCTCTGCAAACAGTCTTCAAAACGGTCTGAGCTTTGAAACAGGAAAACTGCAGAATGAACAATGTCAAGTGACCACTATAATACTCTGAGGGCACAGTTAGGCTAAAGTTTATGGGTATCTTATGATCTGGAAGTAAATCTCGTTCAGTGTGTGATAATTTATGTCAGCTACTCGTTACTAGGAGAAAACTAAGAGATTTACTATGTTTCTATAACTAATGCCACAGAAAGATGTCTCCATCTTTTAATGCCTTTGATATAATAACAATTGTAGAGAAACAGATCAAGTTATTAATGAGATTGGACTCCAAGATGTTGTAAAGTCCTTACTTTCCACTGGTGGTTCTAAAGACTGGCCATAATTCTTGAAGGATTTAGTAGCTTGGTTATTTGTATTTTGTCTCCTAGTGTCTTTCTGCTGTTTGTTGCGGGGCTCTACAGCGTGTTTTATCCACATGTGGAGCTATCCCAGGAAACAGAAGAGCCCTGCTTTTGAGTTCACAATGAATCTGTAGTGACTCTCTTTTGTTGAATCTCAAATGGGTTGATTGGTGACGCAGTCCTGCTGTAGTAAAGCATGATACTGGATGCACTAGCTGCCTTACAAACTGTAGGGCCAACCCTGTGCTCCATGAGTGTGTGTCTAAACATGGTGCTGTAATGAAATAAGTAGAATATGTAGCTACCATGTGTGTATGTATAGATAATTTGTGTGTGTATAGATAAATGACAATTTTAGTCATACTTCATTAACAACTGAGTCTATATCTGCAGCAGTTACAGTGTCTCTTGTTTGAATGTATTCCTTCTAAAAGCATGCTTTTTGGTCAACTGATACACAATACTGTGTGTTCAATATGTATGTGAAATGCTTTGTCTACCTATAATAAAATAATATAATCTGTAACCTTTCCTAAACCTTTACAAATATTTTTTCTACACTTTCTTTCCTCTTTCAAAATGTTCTGCATTTAGCAAGTGCATGTTCTGAAATCCATTCTATTGAACCATCTGTGAACAAGTTCAGTATGACCCACTTCTGCTGAATATCCACTCAGCTAATTATCTACAAAAATTCATATGCATAGCCTGCTATTTAAATTGCTACCATGCACCAGAGGTAATTCACTGTAGAAAGAAGGAAATGGTTTAGTAAACATTATTAGAGAAGCAGTCACTTACAAAGATCTTCAGGTACTTGATTATTAGCTGAGGGCAAGTATAAATTAAAACAAGGAAATGCATGTCCATGCAAGTGATGTGTGGAGGAACATAAAAAGTTAGGAGCATATTGAGATGAGAAAACAGGGAAAAGAGTTTGGGGTTTTTTAATTAGTCAACTAGAGGCTGCTGGTAGCCTATGTCTGAGTATGGAGTTGGCTATTGTACTCTGAAGTGTTACATAAGATGGCAGATTTGCATGAGCTTGGTTTTAATACATAACATTTAAGATGCTTAATACAAGCATACAAGTTTAATACAAGCTTAAGTGAGTTGCACTGGACTAAAAATCATATGAAATCTTGACTGTGAGAAATATTCAACTTAGTCTGTCCCAACCCATCTTCGAATATACTTTTCTAGCAATATTTCAGTAAATTTATTAATATGAGAGCCCAATAAAAAGTGGTGTACAAAAATACGGTATGATTCAATAATCAGTGTTACTGTGAGGAATTGCTTTCTATGGTATTTGGGAAGAGTCTTAACATTGCATTCAGTAAGACTTGGCAATGTTATTGGAATTCTTTTTCTAACTTTCAATCTGGTAGAACTTGGGTGGAAGTGAGATATGAGCAGTAATTTAATCATTATTTCTTATATATTGGAATATCTGTCGGGTGTTTTCATATATCCTTGATACTCATGTTTCCATACCTGTCTTGAAGTATATACAATGCAAAACTTCAGTTCATGGCCACAAACTTTTACACTTTAGAAATTTATAGACAAGAATACTGAACTATGCTCATACAATGAATAAGCTTAGTGTATTGTAATTTTGCGTAACTTCCTTCTTACCCTTTTTCCTCTTGAGTGGTGGAGCAACAGTAGTAACTGTTCCTTTTCCCTTTTTTTAATCAAGAACATTTTTAGAGGAAGCTGTTCATTTTTTTTCTTTTTATTTTTTTTTTTTTTATTTTTTTTTTACAGGCTAATACCTGCAAGCAGGTAAGAAACTAATACTTTCTTAGATAGTGGTCTGTTGCATGTAATTTGCTCTACTAAGGGAGGCTTAATTTTTTCTTGTTTATCATACACAGAAACCTACATCAAAGCACTAGGGTCATAATTTTCTGCTTTATTATGCATTTTAGTTTGGAAATAATTATACTTTGTGTGCAGTTTTCCTTCCATGTATGAAATCCTACATTGCTCATGAAACTTGATGAACTAAGCCCCTTGACACTAGCTGGCAACACAGAATTAAAGAGGAATTGTTCACGGCCCCTTTCCGATGGCTTTCAGACAAGATAGTACAATGTACTTTTAACAACTGTGTTAGTGTTGGTCATTTATCTCTGAGTCTAATGCATGTAGCCCAGTCCAAGCAAGGAAGTGAAGGGAAAAATCTGCACGATGGCAGCAGAAAGCTGTACTTCAGCTGTGTTCTCCAGCTTGTTGAGGAAGTACTGTGCCATCTACAGAGCTGCAAAAATCATAGAAAACGTGATGTGATTTACTCAGGTAAAATTTCCTTTAAATTAATACTGAGTTTCATCTCAGTCAGAAATCCAATCGTACTTGTAATAACACAGTTCCAACTAAATGCAGTAAGTTCTACAGGTGCCTCATGCGACTGTAAAGCAGCCTGTGCAGCTTTTACTAATTCTTTTGCTACTAAAAGAAAGGAAAGCAGAACTAGGAATCACAGAAAAATTGCTTCATGCTTTGTTCTCTCTGTGATGTATACATCCAAATCACTGATTATCAAGGTCAAGACTTTGTATCTTACATTAAAATTTAGTTTCTGTGGGTTATCTGAAAGTCCAGTTAAGTCTGTCTTAAAGACTAGTCTGCACTTTTGACTAATGCAAATGACCAAGCAGACAATGGGGAAAGAACTGCGTAGGTGAACTCTACTGAGATAGCTGATTAAAGTAAAAAAATCTAGTTTTTAAAAAGTTGCATCACTTTTGGCTATGCAGAACTCATATGCATTTAGCTATCTATAATATATATCTCTTTAAGTAGTGCAGGCACTTTGTGCAGATTGAACTCATAGGTTGGTTTCTTACACAAACTACAGATAAAATGTAGTCTGAATTATTTTTAAAGTTCATTTCAGATTAATTAAAATTAATCCCCAGGGTTCCTGCAGAGAAGGCATTGTTCCTTATCTACAATTAATATTGTATTTTAAAACTGAAAAGATGAAGCTGAAGTTTGACTGACATATTAACATCCAGTTGGAACACATTCATATGAAACTTCCCCATTGTGAATGTAGTTTTGTTGAAACTTGAATAGCTAGCTCAAGCTGTACACTGTGATTACTCTCTTCTGAATGGGGCAAAAAGTTATTTAGAATGTTCTCATATGAAAATGTATATTAATATATAGATATAATGAGATAATGTGATTAGATAGGGCTGTGTACTTAATGAGTTAGACAAAGATGAATCAAAACTGTACAGAATATAATGGTATATTCTCATTTTTTAAATGATCTTTATATGAAGATTTCAAACATATAGCTAAAGTTGTGTCTGGAATGAAAGTGCAGTTTCCATCTTTTTTACATCACATAGTGTAAGTAGGAGGATTGGATCACAGAATTTCTTAGTATTGTAATAATCTAATTCAGGACTTTTAAGCTTAGCTTTTCAATACCACTGTCACAGGCAGAAAGTTGCTTGCTATGTTGACCTCAGATGTGCTGGATCTCCGAGTGCTGTATGTGCAGCCAAGAACAGATAAACCTTCAGCTTTACCTGCTTCTCTTGCATAGTGGCAGCTACGTACTGGGTATTGAGTCACGTACAGGCACAGCAGAATGTGTTGGACCATTTTGTCAGTGCTTTCTGCCTAGTCATTCCTTGTCTATTCCAGACAATGGGTGGCAAGCAAAATATCTGTCTGATCCTGAATGAGTTTTGGGAAGTCTTGATTTGGTGTTTTATTCTTGGCTCCAGATTCACAGCATTACTCCAGGTGCAATGGGTTATGTTAATACAAAGCAGAAGTACTAAACTGTGTGTAGAACTCATACAGTTTAGGCATTAAAAATAACTGGAAGCATTAGGGAAGAGACTAGAGTATTTTCATCTTGTCTGGCTCATATATAATATATAATGAAGGGAAATTCTTCTCTAGTAATTCTTATGATATAAGAGAAAATGAAAACATTGCTAAAACAATAAATCTTTGCAAATCTAGTAATGGTGTTGGCATTTCATGTGATTGTTACTGTGAGTCTTATGTGGTGTTTCTGGTTTGTTTTTTTATTTAAAGGAAATGAGTAGCAGTTTAATATAAGGTAAATATGTGAGCATTTCAGGTCTTATTCAAAACACATTTACAGGGGCTTGTGTATTTATAAAGAAAAAAAGAATGAGAAAAATGACCCAAATATGTCCTAACTATTAAAAATCAATGGTCAAAAAAAATTTTTTTTTTTTTTTTATGGTGTTTGGGCAATATTCCAGAGAGACTCAGTCTTGTAGGACTTCCTCTTTCAGTGAGTCAGCCTTTTTAGTCAACTCAGGGGAGTGATAGAATGGGGAAGGCTGGCCATGGAGCACCCGCACGTGTCCAGGTGCTGGGGGTGGCACCTGATGTGTTTGGACTGCAGACTTTCAGCCTGATATTCTCTCATGTGTTAAGGAGGATCTGAGGAATGAGACTGCACCTTCAGCCAACAATGTGCCCTCGTGGCCCAGAAGGCCAATGGTATCCTGGGGTGCATTAAGAAGAGTGTGACCAGCAGGTCAAGAGAGGTGATCCTCCCCCTCTCCTCTGCCTTGGTGAAGCCACATCTGAAGTATTGTGCCCAGTTCTGGGGCCCCCAGTTCAAGAGAGATAGGGAACTTCCTGAGAGAGTCCAGCTGAGGGCCACAAATATGACTCAGGGGCTGGAGCTTCTTTCTTATGAGGAAAGACTGAGAGAGCTGAGCCTGTTTAGCCTAGAGAAGAGAAGACTGAGAGGGGACCTTATTAATGTTTACAAATATCTAAAGGGAGGGTGTCAAGAGGATGGGGCCAGACTCTTTTCAGTGGTGGCCAGCAATAGAATAAGGGGCAAGGGGCACAAGCTGGAACACAGGAGATTCCACTTAAACATGAGGAAGAACTTTACTGTGTGGGTGCCGGAGCACTGGAACAGGCTGCCCAGGGAGGTTGTGGAGTCTCCTTCTCTGGAGATGTCCAAAACCCGCCTGGATGCCATCCTGTGCAACTTGCTCTAGATAAACCTGCTTTGGCAGGGGGGTTGGACTAGATGATCTCCAGAGGTCCCTTCTAACCCCTACCATTCTGTGATTCTGTGATTCAGTGGCTGGGAGGCATGGTGTTGAGTTGCGCATGTTGTAACAGTTTACTATGGCATCAGGACCTTCTACATCCAGGTCAAACAAGTTCTCTACTAGAAATGAGATGCCAGGGTCATGCCTTTGCTAGTCTTTTCCTGACGGTTTAAAACTTGATATGTCTGAAACTTACAGGTTTCAGAAAGGGCTTTAGCAGGATGCAGGCACTTGACTAGGTTTGTTTAATTTTGTTTCAATAGGAACTTTTACTTGTAACCCTATTGAGGTCTGCATATACATCCTACCTGCCTGCTTCACTGACTTCCTGGTTTTTTTGATACCTAAATTATATCACATTAGCTGCTGAGCAACTATTTCATTCAGAAATCTGCACCTTTTTGCATGTATCGTGAAAAGAGACCTACCCTTTAGTTTCTTGCAGCTTGGGGCTGGGGAGACATGTTTGTCCACAGCTCAAACTTCTTGTGAGCAGAGGGTTTATAAAACCCTGTAATTCCTTGGATGAAAATATAGATTGTGTGTCCTTTTAGTTTTACTCTCAAAAAATAATTTCCGCTCCAATGCTAATCAAATGCACACCAAAGAACATTAAAGAAGAAACAAAACCAAAGCATATCCTGTAACTCTTTTTGTCCTTGACCTTCCTATGCATGGGCGTACACACACACACACACACACACACACACACTGTGCTCTTCCTACCTAATTCAAAGTCCTAGATCACACTTTACTGAAAAATTTGTGGTGCACTCACATAAGGAATTAATAACATCAGTTCCTCAGCTTCTGTTGTAAATGAAAGAGTAGAGGTTTAAAAAAAAAAAAATCCTGTTGCAGAAGCAAATGTTGTGTCAGGATGAATGCATACTGACAAAATAGGTACTTGTGGGCTGCTGCATAGCCACACCTTTGCACCCTAAAATGTGTTCCCCTCTTTGTATGCAGAGGAATGAATCTGCATTCTGTGCAGTTCTAGGGAGATGATTCACCTGCCTATGAACCCAGGAAAGCTGCAGAAAGCTTTCAGGGAAAGGTACAGCATTATAAATATTTTAAACCTTACTGTGAGCAGGGAAAAGTGTGACATATGTTTTACAATTCAGTGCCTGCTACAGTACCATTATTTTAGAACCTGTCGCCTTTCGTAGCTATGCACTCATAGACAAATGCCATCACTTCAAAACCAATAGCTAAGCTGCCTCTTCTCATGCTGTTTCTTTCAGTTCCAACTGACAGTTAAAAAATGTTTGTTGTTCCCCCCTCCACACACGCCCCTTGTTGCAAGTGATCTGACCTAAAAAGATTGTAGTGTACAGCTGTGCTTAAAATACAAACATTCCCTTTGAAAATTGTAATGTTCCTGCTTGTCTGGGGATGCAGTGAAGTAAAAAAAAACCAAACCAAACCAAAACAAAAAACAAAAAAAACCCAACAAAAACCAACCACAACAAAAAAACTCAGTGTTTGAGTGATGCAATTCATAGATAAAGCCATTATCTGGGAAGAGGGGGAGGTGTGTTTAGCATCTGCTTGAGTGGCAGGAAGAAAAAAATCTTTTTTCAAGGCAAAACAACTGCCATTTTTCTTTCTCTCTCTGTTTGGAAAGCTCTGCTTTCAAAAGCTTTACTAACACCAATAGGGAAACAAAGATAGTAATAAGGCATACCTGAGATCCTTCCTTGCTCAGCTTTCTCTCCACTACCTGTTACCTACTTCTTTCTGGGATTAAAATATGTGTAAAATAGCATGAAGTATATTGGGACAAATTTGAATAATACACACTATAGGATGACAACTTCGAATTTTTTTTGGTTTTTAGTTTTTTTTATTAGAGTATATTTTCAGAATCATGGAATCATTTTAGGAATTCAATGTGGAATTATGATATTTCAGATCCTGATGGCTTTGAACTGCCTTATGAGAAATCCAGAACTATTTGTCCAGACACTTTCTAATTTTTAGATGATAGTTAATCTTAAATTGCAACAATAAATAACTTACCAGAATTTTGTACAAAATGGGGGAAAAAAATGCACAGCGCTGTCTAGTCGACCTTTAGTGTCTCATAAGACATGTCATCAATTAAACATTTTAAAGATGTCTGAATAATTAAAACCGAATTACTTAGTTCCCAAGCTCTTAATATTTTAAGTTAAGGATATGTACTTTTTAGATCCATACCAAAGGAATGAGTTTGGATGCCATTGATACAGGTCATGTTTAGCTGTTTGTTCAGAGCCCATCTGTGTGTCTCCTGAAGTAAGAAGTGGAGATAGTGGAAAATACCATCCCACCGGGAATTTAAGACTTGGCTAGATAAGCATAAGCCAACAGCTGCTCAGGTAAAAGTAAACGCTGCCTTGGCCTTGGGGGTCCTGGAATGAACTACATGTTCTGAGGTCTTTAATGGCACTGTTTTGATTTTGTGGTTTGTTTTTGTTTTGGGTTTTTTTTGGGTTTGCTTTATTTTTGTTCCCTTTTGCACATGTTACTGAATTTTTTAGCGCTTGACTTTCTGAAAGAAAATGCTGCTTAATTTTAGGTTTGATCATGATATAGAAACTACTGGATGAGATCTCTAGCTTGTATGATGTGAGAGGGCAGAACACCTAACTGAAGTATTTCTTTCTGGCCTCCAGAAGTAGTTTTACACTAGCTGAAATTCACAGCAGCTTTTGTAGAGTTCAGTGCACACCTAAGCTCTTGCAAGGTGGGAAAAAAAAAAAAAGACATCAAACATATCTAAGATTTTAAGTGTTGTATTACTTCCGGAATAATTTTATTTCCTTTAGAATTCTGAATTTTTTCCTTGACTCAAAGAAATTGGAGCTTCAAAGGGTTGTCTGCCTCTGAGCATGAGTCAGATAAAAGATATACCAAATTGAAGCATACCTCTAGCATTTCTTTTACCATACAAGGCAACAACATACCAGGGGAAAAAAAACCACTTAAAAAAATGTTTTTCAAAATTAAATTGTCTGTTACTAATGAGATACATAACAGATAATGTAACTGTAGTTAGTGCTCTATGAGTGCACGCAGACCTGTTTCCTTCACACTTCTTGCAGTCTTTGCTCCTGCATTTGTCACATTTAGGCTGACACAGGTAGGAACCCAGGCATGACTTAAAGGCAGGTTGGCCAAGAGGTGTAGAGGATATAGTGTTGCTACAACTGCACTCTGGTAAAAGAGTAAGGAGACAGTAGTCAATCCAGTATTCAGTGGAGTCATTTAAGATGATTAATTTCTTTCTTCCATATACGATATTCTTCTTGAAAGAAGTTACGTTAGTAGCTGACAACTGCGTGTTAACAGTTAATAGTAATTCATTGTATAATGATGAAAGAGGTATGCACAGTGTGCATGGCATAGTTTGTATTTAACTGTTGCTTTTAACTTCAATAAAGGTTCTATCTTGGAGCTAAATAGTTCTATATGCTGTTCAACAGGCTAATTAGAAATGAATAATGCAGAAGTGCAGGGGATTGTCAGGAATCCATAAGGATTTCCTGATAACCTTTTTTAAAATATTCTAAAGGTGCTGTATTAAAATATTACCCCATACCAGTTTTTTCTTACAGACTTGTTCATTTTAGACACTGATGTTCTGAAAAAACAAATAAAGGTTGAAAATGAGATGTACTCCTGGGTCTGATAAGACCCTTCTTCCTCTTCTCTTTCCCCATCTCTACCAATTAATTAACAAGGATATTTATAAATGATTACTTCCACTGTTTGGAGGCATTTGGTGAATAGACATAGTGTGTCTTTAAACAGTATTATTTTTAGAGACCACCACAGGAAGGGAAGATTGCTGAAAAGCTGTTGAATCTGAAGGAAGAATCAGCCCAAAATTAAAAAATCTCAAAGGGAGAGTGGCAGACTCTGAGACCAGGGGCATCCTCTGGCATCTTATAGAGATAACTGTCTGGGCAGTGTGCATTCTTCATTCTAACCAACCTTTGTTCAAATCTGGCTTTGATGTAAGGGTTTACAGATTTTGCTTGGACATACTTAGGAAAAATGTAGACCCATGAATTCTCATCTGATTCACCTAACAATGTCAATGCTTTGTTGAGCAATTTCTGGAATTTCACTTAAAAATCGATGTACTGCCAGAGAGGTGTAAAGAGTGGTGGGCTTTTTTGTGGTTTTGTTTTTGTTTGGTTTTGTTTGTTTTTTTTTTTTTTAAGTCAGAGCGAAAAGTTGTCTGTAATGTACACTAGTACAAAAAGAACAGATGATATTTTTTAAAGTGCCAAAGTGGTTTACATGTCTTTCTCCTCTGTACTTAACTCACTCAGAGGATCTGCATATATGCTATTTAATAACTGTAACCACTGGGCTGGCTGATATTCAGAAATATCAGGGACAATTCAGAGAAACTCAATAAAATCCATATCCTGCTTACGTTAAAAGACTTGCTGTGGATTTCAGGGGAACAGATTTTCACTTGTAGTCTTACAGCAGTGGGAAACACCCCAAATGTGGACCAGATTTCTGTCTTAGTTGTTCAAACACAAAAAGTTCAGAGATTCCCTCTGAAATGAGAGATGCTCCTGAGGTCAGGATCTGGGCTGCTTATATTCCAGTGTGAAAATCTTATCCAGAATAGTAAACAGTGAGAATATATGCTACTATTCAAATCTGAATAGTTTTTGCTGAAGGAACAAATCAGTGTTTTGTTTAAACGTTGAACTTGGCATGAGTGTGATGCTATGAGCAGAGTCCGGGTGCAGGGCTGGAACTTCCATATGCATGTACAGCTCACTGCTGTGTACATTGAGGGGAGGAGAGGGGGAGCTTCACCGCTTTCCCTGTCCATATCTTGAAGTTATGCAAAAATGTCAAAGTGAAAAGGTTTTAGGTTTTGGGTTGGGTTTGTTTGTTTGTTTGGATTTTTAACTTTTTTTTTCCCCTGCGTCAACTTCCACCTGAGATTCAGAGAACCTTTTTACTTTAAAAAACAAACAAACAAACAAAAACCCCACCCTTTTTCCTGACAAAAATCCTGATTTTTACTGTAAAACCTTTCATTACGTGAAACATACCAGTAGTTACCATTGCAACAAAACATATCTCAGAGTTTCTTTTGCACCTGGTAGGTGCAAAGTAAAACCAGAGTTTTGACATTCATATTGAGCCCTCCAGAATCATCACATGAAAGATGTCGAACTTGAAACTTATAAACAGTGACAAAATGATAATTAACAAGATTAACTGAAGTATGTGGGGTGATCCTTGTTGAAGTTATCTTTTGTCCAACTGTGCTTATGAAAACCATCAACTTTACTTAAATTGGAAAGATTTAAGGAACCAATCAGTCTACCGTTCCTCTTCTTAGTACTGACTGAATCTTATATACCAGTGTCTTTCATCTGTCTTGAGAAGGGTAGCTATGAAATATGTAACTTATTTAGTGTTTCTTGTTCTAACCTATCACCACTACCCTCTTGGAAGTAAGAATAACTATGTTCCAAATTGCAATAATCTTCTTAAGGATGTATTTATTCATAGTAAAGAAAACTATTGAAAATTGCAATTCTGGGTGGTTAGTGAATGAGATTTTTAAAAAATATATAATTATGTTGATTAAGATATTTTATTTCATGGACTACATCTACAAGAAAGGGTGTAGATGGTGGTGTGCAGATGTAGAAGTGTATTTTGTGTTTATAAGGCCTAATTCTTATTCTTGTTCATACTTGGATGCCACACTTGTGCGAAGGCTGAAACACTCCGAGAAGTGGTAGAAGCCCATTATGCTAGCTGTTCCACATTTCCAGCAGTTGTCTTGGGGCTGGCTATAGGTTACTTCACAACCAATGACCTACACGGTCTAGAGTCCTTCTTCAGTTGTCACTTTCTCTCTCTTCCCACAACATTCTCCCCTAGCTCTAAAAATCTTTTTGTGGACCTGCTGAGAGGAACATGGCAGCATGTTTCATGACCTCTGCACCCAGGCAGCACTGTCCTGGGAGGCTAGACAGAGGTGTGGAAGGATATTTGATCAAGTTTGTGGATTTTACCCCTCCACAAAGGGAAGGATAGTGCCTGTTTTGATGTATTAAATTCTTATTAGGAAAATTAAGAAATAGTATAATGAAGGAAGCTTAGAAATTAAAAGCAGAAAAGATTGAATACTTAATTTTATTAATTTCATGTGACCTTGTAGACTGATTGGCATTATAGTAGGTACCGTGTTAAAATATTGAAACCCGGCAGAAAGATTATCAGATTGGAATTACTAAATGTAAAATTATGAATGTCCTGATGTTCAGGGTGGGAAAGATGAAATAGCTAGAGATGATGTCATATCTTATGGAGACAGAATTATCAGGAGACTGTGATTTGAAGGAAAAACAGGCAATCATGTTTTCAGGTAGTATGTTCAGATTGTGTCTTGTAGATCTCAAGACTCTACTACTATGTATAGCCTGTAAGATAAATGAGAAGAAAATCTGTACTTTCAAAGCCATTGTGGCTAAACCTACTCCTGCATGCCTGTGATGAAGAGTTTTTAGGTGGAACCTTGCATAATCTGCCACAAGGCTTGATGTGTTCCTAGGCAATCAAAGAAATAATGAATGCAATGGACTACAAATAAAAGTTAAGTAGATCATGATACAGGTCAAATAAAACTCATATGTTCATGAACTATATTGAAAAAAATCTCCATGCCTTTCAGGTACAGCTCAGCTTGGAATTGTGTCATTTCATGGGACGTGGTGTTAATATACACCACAGTCTATGGAAACTCTAGAAAGGAATGACACCACTGACAAAGCATTTACTACTTTTTTAAAGAACAGAAAAATGTCTCTTTGAGTCTTTTCTGTAGACAAAGCTTCATCTAAGCAACACCCACGTCTCTATACAGAAGCCATAATTATTTGCCAGTAGATGGAGTAGTTAAATCAAATGTCTACCATTTACTACCAGATGAGTTTCTTGTATGACAGTCTCCATAGCTTCTTGACACCAGTAAACCTTTAATTGAATGCTTTCTAGTACGATGATTGTAGAGCCATTCCTATTATTGGTGAAAGCTCTCTGCTTTTGCAGTAGTGACAAACATGATTAGTTACATCTTTCAACAAAATCTCATTTTATTTTATTTTATTTTTTCATTTGGACATCAGATTCATCTGCCAGACTTTTTAATAACATCTCTTGCATCTCTTTATAGGAACTTGTTTTCCTTTCATGTGACTTCCTGTCAAAAAAAGAGATACTTGAAAAATGTAGCAATAAACTATTCACGATATTAACACTAGACTGCTGTTCAAGAGATCTCGTTTATCAAGAGAAAGCAGTGGTTATTTGTTCTTTCATGATATCATATGAAATAGTTAGTGGAATTTTTTACAGAGCAAACCAAGCCATGCTACTGTGGTGGACATATGCATTTACTGAAGTTGCAAGTACTAACATGTTAGAGATTACACAACTGTGAAACCCATTTTGTTTCTCTCCACTTTGACTTCCCTGGCTGTCAGCTCTGGGGCAGTACCTTTTACAGCACTCAGGTTTTCTCCTTCTGCGGCTGGTCTTCATGGTGCCACAGTTATTAGTTACTGCATCCATGATTCTCAGAGGGACAGAATGCATCCTGTAGTAAAAGTGAGATTTCTGCAGTTATTTGCACTTTCGTGAAAGAGCTGAGAAGGAAGGCCATAGAGTCTTTCAGTGTTGTTTTGGAAAGATTTATGTAAACAATCCAAATGCATTTTAGTATCAAGTTTGTTGCAGGCTTGCTAAAATTAGTCCATTATTGCCCTCTTACAAAGGTGGTAGATGCAGTTTCCAGACATAAACAAGCCAGACACAATCTGCTAAGAGTAATTGTTTGAAAAATTAATAAAGAAATTTTAATCTTTGGAAACTGTGAGTTACTGTTTATTGTTTTATAACATTGGGGTATTTCTGTTGCTGGTGTTGGGGTGAGAAAGTGATAACAAATGTTGCCTAGAAAATAGATAAAATATGAAATGAGCTTCTGTTCCATATGTAAAAAAAATAAAATCTTAATGTAATACAGTATTACAAATATGTTAGATAGCACAGAAAGGTCTTCCTGCTTACATACAAACAGGAAAAAAACCCGTGTATATAAAGTGAACAAAGAACTCACAATAATTTTAATGATTTTCCCCCCTTCAGAATCTAAAGCATTCAGTTGGTTCTAATTTTCCATTTGTTCTAAAACTTGAAAAAAAAAATCAAATGTATTTGTTTCCTTAGCTGTACTTAGAGAAGGGAAAAAGGTGGAAAGGGAAAAGCCCTGAAATGAAAATTCATAAGGCAATTTTTAGTTCTGGTGTACCACTTAAAGTAAAAAGTGGAATATAGTATTCTAAGTATAATAGAAACATCAGATTTTTGTGTTTAGCTGTATAACTAATGACTCCCCAACAAGCCATAGTTATAGGAGCTAGAGAATCTAATTAGACATATAGATTAACAAATGAATAAACAATATCCTAAGTATTTAGGAACATTGGGAATTCAGGGCTAGTTTTATACAATTTCAATTATTTGAAATACCTCCCAAACCCTATTCAGACAATAATAGAAAATGGTTCAATCCAGGGTCATGTGTCAGCTACCCAGTGAAAGAAAGAAGGCAGGGAACTGTATACTAGCAAAATGAGCGCTCTTAGAAACTCTGTGAAGAACAGGTAAAGATAAAAGCGCAGGATCAAAGCTTCAGAGCCTTGCTGACAACTGAAATATGAACATCAGATGTTTTCAAACGCCCTTCGAATAGATTTCAACATTAGAACCTCATGCTTATTGCACATACCCCAAAGTTTTGTTTGAAGATAAACCTTTCAAGCTCAAATCCATGCCTTATTCACTGCATCAAGTAACTTCTGAACAGTTCCTTGCTGCCACCTTTATGCAGTTTGTCTGACCTAACTCTCTTCTCTTTGTGGCTCAACCAGAAATGTATGTTAGCTACCTACTTATTTAATTGTCCTTCTACGGCTCATGCTTCTTGCTTAGTCACTTTGAAATATCAAAACTACGGTCCATTCTCTCCCCACTGTTCTGATGTTTCCCTGGAAAATTTGTATCCACTTTGTTGCTGAGCTGTCCCTAACTTCAAGTGCAGTAATTGTTTTTATATTCAAGACCTCCTTTGCAGGTTTCCCAGAAAGAAGATATGCTGTACTATATTTGGATGTAAGAAGGTGTTAAAAAGCATACTGTTTTTATAGAATACTCTTGGCTTTGGTAATACCAGCAAAATTCATGATCATTAAAACTCCTGCTGATTTCAGTATAAGAGAGAAGTGAGGGAAAGCCTACTTGTATTTAAGGTATAATTTCATGCTTAACAATACTGTTTTGTTCATAAAGTACTACCTTGTTCTTGCACATTCTCTTCAGCATGTAGAACCTGTTTTTTTCTGATTCAGTAACAAGCTCTCAACCTACTCCAGTGGAATCTGAAAAATCTGTGCTAGCTTCAAAAAATTTAAAGCGAAAGGATCTTGCATAATCAAAATATCATTAGGAGAATATAGATAAGTGAGGTGCTTGTTTCAGTGAGCTAAGCAGGTCATTGCTGAAATGATCAACTTTCTGATTTTTTGTCACTTAGCATGCTGGTGAAGCACACAAGGCTCTTCCCAGCTCAAACAGTGTTTAGTACAGGCTCTCTGCAGACTCAGTCCTGCAGAAGTGCCAGAGGCAGAGGGAAAATATTTTTTCTTCCTTTAAGTAAGTGTGAATACCATAAGTGTCTTGGTGTGATAATATTGCCACTTCTTTATCTTAGATTTTATATTGTTATCTTTATTTAAAAAAAAAAAAAAGATGTCTTGATATAAAAAGCACAAAGCCTCAAGGAATTTGTCTACACCAGATTGTTTTTTGGTTTTTGTTTGTTTGTTTGGTTTTAAATTTCGAATAAATTGTTAAGTAATGTTAGGGACACAACCTATGCATAAAAGCTAGTATGACATTCCATATAGGTTTGCCTGGGGCTCTGTATTTTTAATGGTATTATAGATCTCTGTAACAGTAGTCTAAAATCAGCCATTTGCAGTTGCTATTGGAAGCACTTTGGACAATTAATGCTGTTGTATTCTGGTCCTCGGTTCTGCCTTAACACCCCATGCCTTTCTTCTGTACCTTTTACTGTTGAGGACTTGACCTTCACTGTCATAAGTCAGTGGACCACCTCTGCTCCAAGCCTGATTTCTGTTGCGTGGCAACAAATTTAGAAGTCACTTTTCTGCAACAGGCCTGCAAGTTACCACCTGAAATTACAAAGAAGGTAGAAAACCCGCCCCTACATTTAACCTTGAACTGTGCTCCTCTTGGAAAAATCCCATGTTGACGTCTCCATTGCTGATAGCTAAGTGTTACGTATAGCATGAACGTCTCTTTGCTGAGTGCAGATGAATTAGTATGCAACCAGTTCCTGGGTTTCTGGCATCAGAATGGTCTTTCCCTGGATTTTTTCCAGGTGGAGATCATATTTTTTTCCTTCTTGTTGTCTATAGGGCTTATTCCCTGGGGGTAGAGAAAATTGCTCACTTTGGACTATGCCCATCATTTGCATCTGGGCCAAAAAATGTAATAAAAAGAATCCTCTTCTGATAACCAGCAGACTACAACAGTTTCATCCAGATTTTCTCTTTCTCCCCAGAAATTTAAAGAAATTAGATTCCTGCCTCAGGAAACTAGATGGAGCAAGTTTATGGACAGCTGGGTGTAAGAACTGAATGACTGAGTATGAGAGTTTATGACTGTGTACTACTTCTGCTTCTGGCCACACTGCTCCATTGGCTGTGGTACCTATTCTTTTTACCTTGGGTTAGTTAATTGCTGGATTAATGGGTTATGTAAATTCACACAGGAATCTCATGTACATTGGAGCAGGTAAAATTGAAGCAGTGGGAAGCAGAAGAAGTGCACCCGGGAGAGTTTGTCTCCCACTTTGGCACTGGTGCGGTGTTAATCCAGCCCACAAAAGCATATGCTTACATTTCCCAAAAGAAAATTAACAAGTTTCCTTCAGGATCCCTTCAGAAACAAGAGGTAAGGCTAGTGGGTGTAGCATATCTTGTTCCTGTATCCTGTGTATTCCCTATATTTATTTTTTTTTTGTTTTGCTTGTATTCTGAAGTCTGATAAGTAAAACTGCAGAAAGATCGGAGACCTGAATTTGGTGAAGGCTTAAGTTTAAGGAATGTAAAGGAAAATTCCCATGTTTAAGGAATGAAAACCTCAGCACTACTTCTCTGAATACTTGTTTCTTACAATGCAGCCTACTTGCTTTCAAGGCACTGTTCATTTCCCAGATGAAACCTTATTTGGAACTTTGAAATGTAAAAAGTGGTTTTAATTTGATTTTTTTTTTTTTTTTTTCCCAAGGCAGCAAATCTAGGAAGTATGCATTTCTTGGAACAGTTCCTGCATTTACTGACAGTGGTCCGTTCCTGTAGCTCTGCCACCTGAAGGGCTGTTTGGTCAGATACTGTGTGTAGCACATTCTGCTGTACTAATTCACTAACAAGATAAACTGGCTACAGAATAGCCAAAACCTTCCCAAGTTATCACGGTCATTATTATGTGAACTCCATCAAGACCACAAGCTAGCAAAGAATATTGACAGCAGGAAACCTTGAGGAGCACGCCTGCATTTTGGCAAATTAGATTTACTATCTCATCCTATCTAATAGACCATTTAGAGGTCTGCCCCTGAGACACATCTCTTTAGCGGAGCATCTACTATCTTCATACAATGTTTTTGTCTTCAGTCTGAACAGCTATAGCTTTATAAATATGTTTCTCTGTATTTTAATTTTCTTCTCAGGAAAAAATGCTTCTGCATGGCCAGTACTCTAGTTACTACAGTTGCTAAGAAAAGGCAAACAAGCAACTGCATTAATATGTACTCCTGGAAAAATCTGTCAATTTCTTTCTTTCTTTTTTTTTTTTTAATATATATATATATACACACACACACACGCACACATTTGTGTGCACACATAAAAATACACTCTCTCAAATGGGCTGATATGTGTACAGCATTGCA
Organism: Caprimulgus europaeus; assembly: GCA_907165065.1. The sequence continues at coordinate 27,031,191 of OU015529.1, forward strand.
AAATAGATCTGCCATCATCCCTGTCAGGCTGCTGGAAATGGAGTTGATTGAATATGACTCAGCCCTCAGTCTCATTGTCCAATTCATCAGTGAATGCACTGCAAGCTCATTGATTATATGTAAGACCAGCAGGAATGTTTGGCTTGCTTCATGGGGCTGCCTATATTGAGCTATTATAAACACCCTCTTCTCTGCTGTGTGCATGTAAATAAGTTCAGGTCACTTAAATTGACAACTTAGCCACTTTTTTTATGAATAAAAAAAGAGAAAGAAATGAAGGCACAGCTCTTCCTGTGAAAAAGTTGGCTTCAGCCAGAACTGAGACTACAGACTGTAAATAATCAGCTAGGTTTTAGATGTTAACTAGTATTTTCTAATACATTTCAGTCTGGTAGGTATTTCAGATAGGGTAGGGGGTTTTTTGTTTGTTTTTTTTTTCAATAAGAGTGAAAGTGGTTGTATCTGTATGTGGGGTTTAATTTAGACTAAAATTCAAAATTGGAAAGAGAATGTAAACTGAAGTGGTCGAGTAAATTGTAGGGTGATGGTATACTACATGAACAATTCTGAAAATACTTTTCTTCTAATAATAATGCATATGCAATGGGATATAAGTAAACCTCAGTTTCCCCATAGTGAACTGAAATTTTATAATACTATGTCTGTAGATGTGCCTAATGTCAGAAAAATAAAATCACTTTTAACTAGAAACAGTAGATGTCGTTGCACCTTTCATTTCTGTGTCCTTGTGTCCCTAGAGAAGTTGATATGAAGGGTGGAATGGGCTCAGTCACGTGCCTTACTCAGGGAAGGACAGGCAAAGCCCTTTGCTGGCTGCTGTTAGTCCCACAGGCTCTATTAATTGTCTCATATGTCTCACTGGCAAAATATACTGAAAAAAAATTACTTAGTGTTTTACAGTGTGATCTTGCTACTTCCAAATGAGAACCCCTAGGAAAACAGCACAACTGAAGTTTATATAGTTAAGTCACATTTGTATAAAACACTACAGCACCCATGTTTGGGGATTTTTTTTGTTTTGGTTTGGTTTTGTTTTTCTTATGAGAGCAAGACACTTTCCTGAGTGATATGCTACTCCTTATGCAATCAGGCTGAATTTTAGCAAATTTTCTCCAGTCTTCTGGTCTTCATAAAGCATTCTGTGAAATCTTTGTCTGCTGGGACGAGAAGATGTAATAAAATATTAGCTTTCCAGTTGGTCACCTTCTCTAAGAGGCAACTTAGATAAACAGAAATTTTACTGTCATCTTGTATATCAACCAAAATCCTTATCAACTGCCTCCCAGTTTGGGGAAAAGGAGCAGGAATGTGAAGGAACACCATCTTTTTTTACATGCACAAATATAAAATGTGTCATAATATTCGCCTGCTAAGTATTGGAAAAATTGCAGAATGCTCTTGCAATCATATAACATGACAGATAACTTTTAATGCTGGGGTTTTAACTTACAGGATTTCCCGAGGAGTTTTCTGTAAGCAAAGTATTTAATCTACTCCTCCTGCTTGTGAACCTAGAAGCCCCTGTGAGGCAGGGGAGGCTGGTGATGTTATAAGGGCAGCCTGAATATACAAAGTGGGTTACAAGCTTCTTGTAACACAGTGTGCTATTGCTGTTTGCACTGATCTCATTAGTTTGTTTACATATCCTGATTTTGCTCTCTCCCTGACCAACTCCCTGTACCTTATGTTTCCTGAGTGTTCGTTTCCGTGCAGCTCACGCAGAGAGAACAAACAATTCAATCAGCCAGTGGAGTTTGCAGAACAGCCTGTGCACGCCTAACTCTCATGCTGCCAGGAGTCAGGCTCTGAAAAAGTGAACTGTCTTTCCACTTCTGTTTGTTTTTAAAGGGCAAGTCATCAGTCCTGGGATACTGAGCCTTCGCCTGTCTTTGCTGCTGAAGGAGTATTTGTTTTTTCATGACTTTTAAAAGGAATGTTCATGCTGCCTGATAGGGGCTCTGTATATTGTCTTGTTAACTTGATAGCACAAATATAATGTTTAGGTGCAGGATCTTCTGGTTGTTGACCCCATGGTTCTAAACTAAAGCCATATTCTGAGTTTAACTAGTCTGAAGAGATTAAAGTTCTCACAAACAGCCTCTTGTCCGCTTTGTGCTTTATTCTAACCAGTGGGGGGAAAAAGGGAAGTCAAACATTTATCCTAAATATTCAAAGGACTAAACAAAGACTGCTTTTAGCATTAAAAAATCCACTGATGTGTGTTCATGATGATGCATCTGTTCTGGAATATACTAAACTTTTACCCTCTGTCACTATTCTGGATTTGTATTAGGTCATCCTTTCAGAAAGGTCATGTGACTTGGTGAAACCATGGGTAGGTAAATTCTACAGGTTGAATTTGCATGTTGTGTGTTCAAGAATTTCTTGTTGTCTATTAATGTGTGTGGTATTCTATTTGCAACTGAAATTAGCACATCCTGTCATAGTTACTCTTCCTAGTTATCAGGTTTTGCCATTTTTCTTTGTTTTGCTTTTAAGTTGTTTTCTACCCACATTTTGTGGATCAGTGGTTTTCTGTTTAAATGTGGTTAAATATCTAGGATTTGATCTGTTTGAAAATTGAAAAACCAGAAGAACTGAAATCCTGTTAAAGAGACATGTCAACACTGTCTTCATATCCTGGAATATAAAAATGTCAGAAATAACAATTTATCTTGCCCAAACTGGAAATATGGATGAATCTTTTATAAGCTTTGGCAAAGTTCAAAGAAACTTCTGAACGTTCATGCATTTATCTGAGCTGAACCCAAATCTTAGACACTTCAAGATTCCCTCATTAAATGAATGACATTAAAGCCAGTGCCCCATAGAGATGAGAAGCTGTGTTATTGAGCGCATTGAACTGTTTGGCCTGGGCAATCTGGATGCCTCCCGAGTGGCCCAGAGCAGAGTCTTCAGGAAGCAAGCTGTTGTCATGGCTTCAGATTCCTCCCTAATGTTCAGTTCACAATAGCAGGAGGAGGATTAAGTGTTTCAAGGAAGGGCTTGAAACTGTGAGTTTGTGGTGAGATGGAGAAAGGGGTTTCAGAACAATCTGTGCTGGCTGCTTGCCAGCAGGGGATATACATAATGGCAAATGATGTAATGTAGTGGAGAGAGCAGAGAAAAATGTTTAAACAGCAAAAAAAATAGGGGCACTGCTGAAAAACAGAAAGCGATAGGTGTTGTGAAAATATTCTCTCTCTATATGTGTGTGTATGCACATACATCCGTGTTTATAATATAATGTATTTCTGGCTTCCTAGTTTCCAGGAAAGTGGTAAGATGCAATAATACGTTTACACAATCAGTGACTGTGGCAGCACTACGGAACGGGCAGAATTGGGTGAGATGTGTTTAGCCTCTGCTTCCTTCAAGCCTTTCATTATAGTATTGTAGATTACTGCAACAAAAATGTGATTCAGTTAAAAAACTGACATTAAACAAAGCCAGATGTACTTAAGTAGCAAAATATCCAGAAGAAATGACTTAACATACAAGCTATGTATGGATTAATGTAACTCCCTGATCCTCCCCCTACCCAGTATTTCTCTTCTCCTCTTAAAGAAACCCCAAATCAAAACAAAGCAGAGTAGGAAAAAAACCCAAAACATACCCAAACCATAAAAACCTAAGAATCCAGGACTTGCAGCCAAGCCAATCACCATAAGGCAATTTGCTAATGGTTTTGGCAGAAATGATCATGTTCAGCTTGCGTTCCTGCCATGCTCACAAGCTAGCATTTATCCATATGTGAAATGTTTTATTTTCTCTAACAATATTTTAATATGTTTTCTTAGAAAAAAAAAGTTACTTTGAAAGCAATGCACTGTTTATAGCTGACTTAGAGAAACCTATTGTTATCTCAACTCTTAAGAATACAACTTAGAAACAATCTGGATCCTTTCCATGCTTTCAGAACACATTTCACATATCAGATCATATGTTTTTACTATTAAACTATATGAATCTTGGTCAGAAAAATTTAATCAGAACTGTAAATATGAAAATGTCACTGTTACTAGCAGTGATAAGAGAAACCACACTACGTTGACATTCTGAATCCTTCTGCTGTAGAAAAGAAGAAAAATACCAAAATTTACTATAATTTTTACTGTCAGAAATGTTTATACACAGGTGTGTCACAATTCTTGTTCAGGCAATTGTTCAAATTACATTTGGGCAGTGGAGAATGTGACCTCACTTGTAACTCATTAGGCCTGCAGAGAACTTCGTGTACATTTAATATCTGGAGCCTGATATGATGGCTCCCAGATGCTCAGAAGACAAAGCCTCTCAGATGACAATAGGAAGAAAAAATAGAACACAAAAAACGGGTTTAGTTTTTGGATATATTTTATTAAGACTCAAACCCTATCATATATTTCAACTAATTTAGTTGCATGTCAAGAAAGATAGTTTGTTCCATGTACCTATATATTCTAAGAGCCTACAACAAGTATACTGGACTGTTACTCAAGGGAAAAAGGGATAGGAATTCGAAGCTATTTTTGAAAATCTAATTGGTCTTCTGCTGACAGAATTAATTGTTACTTTCGTACATAGGTATTCCAGTAAGTTAAATTATTATTCTTACTCCTGATGCTTAATTGACTCTCCTTAGGTTAATCAGAAGGGGGAAAAATTACTAATTGGCTCCTTCTTCTGAGGGTGTTTTTTCTGTAGATTTTTTCCCCATCCTCTTCTGTCAGAGACTACTTCTTGATTTCATCTTCTGTGTATTCACGTGATAGGCATATATCTACCACTGGAAGATGATACCTCTTTAGCAGACATAAAATGAGTTGATATAGTATCTCAGAAGTCATAGTTTATTAAACCTGTTACAGGAGGTACCAGCTGTGTGCAAAGAAGAAAATAATATAGGTAAACTGCTTTAATGTTGCATCAAAGGTGTGGAGAGGACTACAATGACAGGGAAAATCACTGAAATAAGTACAGTTGTACCATTTGGTTAGCCTCTGCTTGCTCATTTCTTCCATGTCCTCCACTCAGATTTCATTTCTCTCCAATCTCCTCACTTTTCATGTACTTGTTCACTTGAGAAAAGGAAAACTTGATTAAGCAGAGCTGCTGGTGCTAGACTCCTGTTGGCCAAAATAAATAAATAATAGCAAGTCAGAGCTGTGTTCCTTCTGAATGCTCTTGAGGACTCTGGTGGTAGCAGCTGGTTTGTTGTTGATATAACTTTCCTCTGTAAGTTCATTTAAAGGTACTAATTAAGAAGATAAAATTATGATGTGGCTGAGTGTGTAGCAAGGCAAAGGGAAGGAGACTGCAAATATCAGAATACATTCTTTAAATGAAATAGCCAGGAAAGAAGTAGTGATTGATTTAAATGTTGTGATCCCTGCTGTGTCTCATTTCCTAAAACCAGGATACTCTGTCTGCTGTAACATCTGTTTTTTCTATTTTCTTTGTTCAGTGCAGAGATCCTGTAACTGGTTTTTATTTCTGTCAGGTAGTGCTAGGTATTTTTTAAATTTTCACTTCAGTTATTGTTTAGAATCAACAATGTTGTTATTTTGGTATCCACTTGAATGTGGAAATCCAAACCTCTGATTCTTCTTTTATGATGTCTCCATGACTTTGGCTTTCCAAGTATAATGTGATGAAGGAGGTCAGCTTCAAAGGGTTTCATGGATCTTTTTGCTTTCCAGTTAGCATTAGGAATAGAATAGTCAAGGTGGTCAGAAGCTGGAGTTTGAGCTTTTTTTTTTCTTCTATGACAAAGGAGAGGCAAAAGTTTCAGTTAATTTCTTTAATTAAATCAATAAAATATTATGTACTTTCATTCCCCTAACCTGTTTTTCACCTTAAATATGCTGCTGCTGAGCTACAGTGCAAGTGTCAGGTACATATGGGTAAGACAGAGGATGTTTTTCTTGTATATCCCTCTACAAGATCCATAAACATCTTAGAAAGAAAAAGGAATTTTGGAGCAAGTTTCCCTCCACAGGACGCTTTTCCTCCTTTTTGGCATCTGCAAATTTGTGTTCATAGGTCTTGTTCCTGTTTTTTGTAGCAGAATCCCTTTCTTTCCAACTTTTGAGCATTCACACTCATTGCTCACTTTTACAAGGGATGGTATAAAACAGTAATAAGTGTGAAAAATGGTAGCAGTACTGGAAAGGGGGAAGGAAGGTTATATCAGGCCAATATCTTGTGTGCCAGCTTGACGCTGTGTCTGCATGTTTTCAGTCTCACATAATCTCTGAATGTGGATTATTTGAGTAGTTGCTTGAATAGAAGCCTTGCTTCATGGCAGTGAGCTATTTGACATGTGGGTCATATCACTGAATAGAGAACCTTTCCTATGTGAAAACACCGCACTAATTTTTAAGACAGATAGAAGAATGATAGAAATGAACCTTAGTATTTGTTTGGTTGGGTTTTTTTGCTCTTCCCAGTGAAATTTTACTGCCCTCTGAGACCATTTTCTGTTTCAAGGGCATAAGACAGTAGGGCTCCCATCTCATAGCAGTCTCACCATAGTTTTTTGCAAAAATAATATTTGACAGATCTGTAGGGCCAGATTTTTGTCTCTTCCTCATGATTTTCCAGGTAGGACCTGGCCTTTAAAAATTTAGTTCCTATTTGGTTCAAGTGATAAATATTTGTTTAAATGTAAATGTAAGTAACGTTAGAAAAAGATCAGAAACTTAAAGAAATAACATCTTGAAGACAAGGATATATTAAACCAAATTTATGACAATTGGGGATTAATTCAGTCTCTCAATATTTTGAGCCTGATATTTTCGACATTGTCTTTTGGAACTTATAGCTGCTTTTACTTCTGTTTAACAAGCTACATAAATATTGTTGTTCTGATTAATTTGGAAATTAATTCTGGTTAATTTGAAAATTTTGGATTATAGTTGGCATTTACCTATTTTTTCTTGAGACTAATGTTGTATATGCTATTCTGTCCTTGCTACTATTTAATTATCTGCATGTTGCATGTTTAAAGTCACAGATATGTTAATTGCAATATGTATAAGACAGGTTTCTCACTTGAGTCAAACTGAAAAGCTAGCTTCACTGATGCATGAACACAGAGTAACAAATGATGATAATGTTTCCATTAGTAATCTGAAATTATGCTACTGGTTTGTGTCATCAAGGTCCAGTTTCTTCAAGGCACTACTGTTTCCCAAAGAGAAATCTGTGATCCTTCTTTCTTTTTCGTTCTTTCTTTTTCTTTCTTTCTTAAAAAAAAAAAAGGTTGATTTTTAAATTATTACTATTTTTTCAATCAGGAGTTACTGAAGTTCTCAGTGGTTTTTCATTGTGTTTTTGCAGATTATTATTTTGTAATATTATGATGATAAGGCAAATACTAAACTTAAGAGAATAAACAAATAATTTCGATGTCATAACAAGCATTGTTTTTGGAAGAATGTATTGCCATCTCAGTTTCTTAAGTTAGGCTGTTTACTTCATTGTGTTTGAAATGAAGACAGAATTTGATTCTTTGCTAACAATAAGCACAAAAGTGAAAGTGTCATCAGCATTTACACCTCAATGGGACTTGAAGGGGTTTCTAGAGTCTTAAGCCATTGAATCTTGGCCTACCTTGAACAATTAACAGGAAGGAGAAACTATAAAAAACACTGAATATGACAGACCATTTCTGTTTTCTTACTCCATTTTAAGCAAATACTCTGTGCCCTGTTTTCTTATTTATGGTCTGTGAACCACTGTGGTACAAACTGAAGCTTTCCAGCAGTGACAATGTAAATCTTGGTTCATGTTGAAATGTCTGAGATGTCAGTGATGATTCAGGATTACAAATTCCCATTCTATTTAATCTGAAATTGCATTTGCTGAAGGGACCTGAAACATGCAATTCTATCCCAAAAGAACAGAAGAGTTGGCTAGGTTTTTTGGGGGGCAGTTGGGGAGTGGTTTTTTGTTTTGTTTGGTTTGTGGGTTGTTGTTCTCTTTTTTTTTTTTTTTAATACCTTTTCTGTGTCTTCTGTATTACTACTCTTGGCAGTAAACTACTGTTTACTAGCCAGGGATCAGGTATCTTACTCTTGAGAGCTGTTTACATATGTTCAGGAAAAACCCTGTAAGAGTCTGGTCTCAGAAGACTGCAACCAGGGCTCAAGTAGATGGGCCAAAATCAGTGTGGGTGAAAGAATGAGTAACATAAAAATAGATTAAGCACTGTCAGTGGCACCACTTGCCTCAAGTGCTACAGTATACAGGGCAAAATATGGTAGTCATAAAACAAAAAAATCTTATTGGGGGTGGATGGTTTACCTCTTTTTATGTTGTGAATGATACAAAAGAATGAGCTAACAAAAAACCCCTTCTTTGATGTCACACACATGGTTCTTTTCAGAATGGGTCTCAAAGACTTAAGTTGTCTGGAACTGTGGTTTATTTGCACTCATATTTGTTATTCAGTACATGTGAAGGGTTTTTTATTGTGACTGTCACCTCTAAGGAGTGGATTTTCCAATGAGTGACAGCTGTAACTTGATCTAGCTATCTAGCAGTTTAAAGCATGAAAAGGAGACTCTTTCAATACAGTTTGTTTCAAACAGCAAATATTCTATTGATTTCAACCATTAGAAAATGAACCCACTAGATAGTATGAGCTGGCATATTAGAAATTTGTTAGAGGTCAGACTTCAAAATCAACACATTAAAATTCTTAGCATCAAACCAGAGAATCTGGTTTAGGTTAGATCAAATTCATTACTAGGAAGAGGTAAAGTCAATTGACTTTTCAAGTTGGATTTTTTTTCTTCCATGTATGTGTTGGATGTTTTGGGTGCTAATTAAAAATTTTGTAGTGCTGTTTTTCTCTTTACAGCCTGAAAGAGGCCTCCCTATTCCTTTTCTGCTTTTTTAAGGCAAAAGAACAGTCAATTACTATGATCTTCTCACTGTATTTCCTAATCTATATGATTTTAGTGTTTTTAGCACACTGAAATCTACTGCCAAAGATCTGTTACCGTCTTTTCTTTACAGCAGTGGTAACATGACTTTCTTTTCTGTCCTCAGTCATTCTGGGTTTTTGGTGTTTATATATTCTTGTAAAGGGATCTATATAAACAGTAGGTGTGTGGTTCAAGATGTTTCTTCATCAGTTTCATGGCTCCCCCCTCCACCCCATGCCCCAGGGCAGGAAAAGAAAATGCTGCTCTTCTGGCCTTTGAAGCTTTGCAGGCTCCGATGGCTGCAACAGACCAGCCCACAGTATCCCCAGTGTCCCACCGGTGGTCATTCGTGCGATGTGGGAGGTATGATAGGGGGCATTAGAAATGGCAGCAAGGCGAGCTAAGTGCTTTTCACTAGAAGAGTCAAAAATCAGTAAGGAATGTAAGTGATTCTGTGATTCTGTGATTCTGTGAAGTTTGAACATGGATGATTAATAAGGGAGAAAAGCTTTCCAGAAAACAGAAGATGATGATGCATTTCTATAGCCCCATGTTTGTTCAGAAAAGCAATAATGCAGCCTGCAAATGATTACCACAACCTATAGCATAAACTTATATTACTTCATTCAGAATATCCTGTATTTCACATCTCCTAACCTGAAATCTTGGGCGTCTCCAGGAGGAGATGTTAGTCCTGCGTCAGTGTGGGGCTGGAGCGATAGGCACAACAGCCTCCCTTACCTGTTGTATTGATCTCCCTGCAGTTGCTCATGACCCAGCAACAAGCTGTGGGGATGAAGAGGAAGCTCCCTGATTGGCATGAAATATTTGTACATTAAGCTTGAATATAAATCCTGGGCAACACTGAAGGTTGACATTATGTCTTTTTGGCCATGTGGCAATAAGGTACAAGATACCACTCCAGAAGTAACTCTGGGAGGAGTAGTGAAGGGAAAAGTTTTGGAGAGAAGCGTTGTTCAGGTATGTGGTGGTAGAATTGCACATCTTATGTCTTTGATGCCTTTTAAAAATTATGTGTAGGCTTATAAAATTATGTGGTTTTTTCTGTGCTGCAGTAGCTTAAAGGATGTCAGCAAAACCACTAGTATTTAGACTAGATAGATTGAGAGACATTGTAGATGGGCCTAGGGGATCCCAAATGAATGCAACCAAATTTATTTTGAGATAGAAGGAAAAATGCAAGTTTTTCTCATGAGGCAGATTGCTCTATCTAAAAGATCTGTAATGCCATTTTCGTTGTTATATTGTGTTAGAGAGCATAGATCTAAGTTCTGCTAGATCCCAGACTGCAAGCTTAAGGAGAAGTATGGATGTACTTGGAAGTTCATGCTTTGCCATTTAGTCAACAGCCATTTTCAGGAAAGTTTCTCTTTACTCATTTAATATACAGGTTAGGTCAGTGGACCCTGAAGGAATGTAAAGACAGAATTTAATGTGAAACAAAATTTAGGGATGGAAGAAATTCTTTAAACGGCTTTTTATTTGTCACTTTCGTATTTACACAACAGCAAACAACACTGTTTTTTTCAGGTTACAGATGAAGTAAATAAAGATAAAAGACATTTTAAAATGGTATTAGGGGAGTAGTATATGCAGTACTAAAATATAAACAGCATGCACTTCAGACATTTAAAATTGCTGATGTTTTGCAGTTGATAGCAGCAGTACAACCAGGCCTACAGGCTTTCTCTCTGCCTTGTCACTGACAACTGTGATAAGGTACTCTTAGGTTTGCTCCCTGAGATTTAATTCAGAAGGCAGGAGTCCTGTTTTCCTCTTTTTATATCACAGTTTCTTGCTTAATAAGGACAGAAAGAATTAAGTGAGTTAGATATGTCTCTTCTTTCAGGCTGGATTTGAGTTCTCAGAAAGTACCAATATCTCTTCTGTTTAATAGACTTCCTTTAATATCTCTAAACTTTCTACACTATGTGACTGATAAAGAATTCTAGAATTAAATCTTGACTGTGTAGGAATGCAAATACATACCTGCAATGACATTCAGATGTGTTGTGGTCTTCTGTACTTCACTTTTTAGAAGCTTCTTATTATATTGTAGGCTTATTCTCCTATTGTATTGGGAATCGACTAATCCTGGGTCATAGTGGGTCAAATTATCATAAAAATATTTATTGTATGTTGTCTGTTTTAAAATAATAAACATAAAACCTTTTGCACTTGCAACATCTGTCTTGCAAAAAGATGCAGAATTTAAACTTTGAATTGTGAATTGTGAAGGCCAGTGCTACAGCCTGCGTACAGCTTCCAGGGACAGAAAGAAATGGCAAGGAGCCAAGCAGGCAGGAACTGTGTGGTGTTCCTGGAAAATAACCACATCTAATTTTTATTGCTACTTGCTTCATCAGGCTCTGAAAGTTTGGCTGTCTTTTTTTTTTTTTTGGGGGGGGCGGGGGGGGGGGGAGGTGGAGGGAGGGGGTGGGAAGTATTGTGTTATCACATTTTCTTCTCTCCTTCTCCATTTTCCTATATTCCAGAAGAATAAATGTCAGTGAAAAGAAACAATTACCTTTAGATTTTCCCTATCTGAAATGGAAAAAATGTCTTAGGAGAAATGAGGAGGAGAAGCACAGAGTTGATTGAGCATAGCAGTAGAAAGGTTTAATTTATTCCAGTAGCTGGACCTGAGTGCAGTGACAGATAATGTGTCCTTGAGGAATGTGGCTCCCAAGAAACTGGTTGAGAACTTCTTGTGCTTTTCACAAAGAGAAAAAAAAAAAAAACCAAACCACAAACAAAAACATTCTTCTCTCCAGATGTATCCCAGTCAATTTATATAACATCAGCAACTTATTTTGTATTATAGTCTTTTCACTTAAAATGAGACTGTAGTGTATTGTGAAAACATTCTCATGTGCTTAAGAAGAAATGTTTGAGACCTTCCAGTAATGCAAAGCATGTATAATCTAGTCTGAAAATCTAATCATGCTTTGGCAAGGGCTGTATGGTTACTATTTTCTGTAACAAAATCTGAGTTATGTGTATAGTTTCAAATGAAGTTAAATCCATCCTAAACACAGCTCTGTGGAATAACAGGGAAGAATATTTAGTCACCTGTAGATTTGCTTTTGCAGTTTTATAGCTCATACAGAGAAACCAGGCAACTTGCTCAATTCCAAGTTTGAGTTGACTTTTTATTTCCAGTAAATATTAATTTGGAACAAATAAGAACATAGGGATTTCCAGAGGTTTGCAGTGATAGGGAAGACACAGCATGTTGATTTTGGAGTTTTCTGAAGTAGGCATATAGGAGTAGCCTGTGAAAATTTCTGCTCTCAAGTACATGTTCTTACCCTTGTAAAACTCATTGTGTGGGAGAGGCTATAGATTTTTTTTTTTTTTTCTCTTGATCCTAAGGGATCTGAGTCTCTAATGAATTGGCTGGAGGGGATCAAGATATATCAGTTTTCCAGAAAATAGGCACAGTGTTTAAAAGCAGATGCACAATGGGAAGTACCTATCTACAGTGCCCTGGAACACAATCTGTTTTGCACTTTGCTGCTCAGTCAGAAGTTAAGTCACTACTTTAAGTCAGAATTTTATTGCTGTGGCTGATTACTTCTAAAGCACTAAGAAAGCTTAATTACGCTATTCACATGAACTCAAATCTAACTATTCTTCTAATCTAGGGAATCCAGAGATTTTTTTTTTTTTTTTTTTCCCATTAAGGGCATATAGCTTAGGTGTAGCTGTATCACATCTTTTATACCTCTGTGGCACTTCAAAATCTGTTTGTCATAGCAGGATCAAAGCTAAAGACCTGAGTTTCCAGTATATATTTACAAGTTGTTCTTCATATGTTTCATCTGAGCTTGGGCTTCAAAGGATTCCTTAACCTTGATTTGCTGATGGTGGCACAAATGCATCAGTTAGTACCAGGATTTCGTATAATGTAATATGGCAATAATCTTTATGTGACTGTCTGTAGTCTTTGCTTTATACATGTCTTCCCTAGCCTTCTGTACAAGAATGATTTTTGGTTTTTAATGTGTGGGTGCCATGGTTATTTCTGTATGGTATGAAAACTGTGATAAGAAATATATTATTTGCTATAAATTTCATATTGAGTAAAACAGTCCTGCAGAACAGTAACTCAGACCAAATAGCTCAGAAGTGAGGTGGATAAAGTCAGCCTGGGACATGTTTCATCTGCACCTGAACCCAGGCACTTAGTTCTCAGTCACTTCTGAAACAGTAAAGATCAGGCACCATGGAGCTTGTTTAAACAAACACACAATTGAGGCACCCGATAAACTAACCCCTGTAAATCCTGACTGTTCAGGGAAACTGCTTAAGCAAATACGTGCACTCTGTTTGGTGAATACCTATAACTTGCATCTGCTTCAAGATGAAAGAAAGGATTCTTTGATCAAATACACGGGATTGCTTGCTTGCCATCTGGAGGGAAGTCAGATTCATGTTTGCTTTAGTGCTAACAGGTATAAATCCATGAACTTTGATGCAGTTGTGGTTTTTCATAGTGAAGCATGCTGGGAAGGCATCTTGATCTCATGAATTTGATGAATATTAGGGTTCTATAAAGAGCAGAGGGTAGAGAAGACAAAACAGGAAAAAGTCCCTAAATGGAGTTCATACTCGGGGAAAAAAAGTCAAGATTATTGTGAAATAAAATAATCAAAAGAATTCTTTTATCTATTGAAATTAATCTTTCCATTTAGGAGGTTTGAAAAGAACAAACTTACAACTATGCAAAATGTTTTCTTATGTTTTTGTGTTTAGACAAACAGAACTTGCAAAAACAGCTACCTGAAAACCCCTGCGTTCAGTGAACTCTTAATAACACTGAAATTTTAAACAAAACCAATATGTTGAAATTTGACAGTTTTCTTTTTGAAAATAACCTCTAGTTGCTCAACCAGCTCAGCTTGTTAAAATATCTCAGTTGTTTCAACTCTCCACTCTAGGCAATATTTCTTATGACGGCAGGAAAAATGGGGCAGAAAGCCAGTAAAACTGTAAAACTATTAAATAAGTAAAACTTCAAGAGGAAAAGAAAAATTACCAGGTGTAGGAGTGTCAGTGTGAGGAAGCATAATTAGAGAGAGAAAAGAAAACAAAGATGAAAATATACAGAAGGTGAGTGGAGAGAAAGGAAGGTGGCAGCGGTGTGTGATGAGAATATATGCTAGAGGTGACCATCCATCTTTCCACAGAAGAAGCTCTGTCTGAAGAGTTAGGAAACATAACTTCATATTTTGAACAAATCACCTTCTATGTATCTTCCTTTTAATGAGACCATATTTATTACTTGGTAATTTAGTAAAGAAAAAATAATGTAATTTTACATCTACTTGTTGTTTATGAGAAGATTCCCTTTTCTTGTAACTAATCTGCAATGAGTATCTATTCTGCCTAGTCCAGCTCTTTTTTCCCCTGCATTCCCTAGTTCCCCTTATCTCTGTGAATTATTGTAAATATTTTTTTTTCATCAGATCTTATGCATTTTTGTGTAACTGTGGGTAAAAACATGCAAAAAAAAGATCATCTTATTAAAAGCAAAGAATAAGGAGAAGGACTATAGGTAGATGCTTCTGAGGTAGAATGGGAATTCTTTTTTTCTAAGATTTAAAGCTGATCTTCACATAAAATGGGTTCATTTATGCCATTGCTGAACATAGGTGAACATGCAGGGATACATACACACCACTTTCCCTATGCCTGTGTTCTTGTACATGTTGCTGTTGTATTTTGGAAAGGGTACTTATCAATAATTTTATTGATGATCAGAAAACTGTATTTGAAGGTAGATGAGATATATGCATTTATTTTCTGTTAAGTTGGTTTAAAAATTAGCACCAAGACTCTCTGAAGCATAGTAAAGTCCATTCCTTTGCATCTGATGCTGGAAATGGAAAAGTGATACAGATTTTTGTCCTGATGGTTTTGGATAGAACTGGTATCTTTCTGTGGAAGATGAAGATTCTGCATCTTTCCTGACCTTTTAGCTCCTTACAGTTAACTAAGTGTCTCCACTCTGACTGTGAAAACTTTGCCATGGTTCTACCTGTCTTAATGTTGTCTTGTATATTTGTATGTGTATATATTATATTCTCCTTATTTATTTGTTTGTTTGTTTGTTTGTTTCTAATCTCTTTTCTCGAAGTTCTGGGAAGATAGCTTTTAACATTCAGGCATGGAAAACAGAAAAACAAAAAAACTCAGTATCTGCAGTTTTTTGAAAGGCAAATACATGTTTAGCCTGCCAGGTAACTGTATTAGAGCAGCACCAAGATTGAGCTAATGCAGTCTGCCTCCCAGCAGTTGTACTCTTTCCAGATTCAAGATGTTTTATGACCAGCTATCTTTGTGTGGAAGCTGTGAATGTGTGATTGTACTTATTTGAGTACAGAAATCCTACCTTAGTTTGAGGACTGCTTTGTGACACTGTTCTGCATATGAAAGTGGGCAACTGAGGCAGAGAAAAACATTATATTTCAAGCAATTCTTTCACTCCCTGCCAAAACAGGTGTCCAGGTACATATAAGACATTTGGATTAGTCAAGGGAAAGCAGTAAATAATTCCTTTCCAAAAGTAAAGTGGTGTTTATTTGTAGTTAGTTCTCTGTGCATTAAGCCAATTAGCTTGATGGCTTAAATTCAAAAGTCTGGCAGGAATTTAGCCCTGTTTTATGTGATTGGTCTTCTCTAATATTTTTCTGATAAGGGTAACTCTATTAAATACTCCTTCCCTGACATCACTATGAATCTTCTAGCCAGCCAAGCTAAAACCAGAAACATACTATTCTGTGTCATTTCAAGTCAGTGCTTGCTTTCTGGAAACAACTTTGATCACTTCTACTATCAATGTTGTCCTACAGAACTTTAGATATTGTGTCACTGTCTTTGCCTAATATCTATATGAATTCAACAAGCCAAGCGATCATGAAACACTTTTAAATTGCCATCTCTTCCTGCCTCTTCATCTGACAATAAACTGTGAAAGTGGAGTGGTGTAGAGACATGAGCCCTTGCTCTAGTATGAAGAACAAACTAATGATCTCCAAAACAATTTAATTACCCATCTTAAGCTAAAAGCTTCTTTACTTTTTCAGGCAATCAAGCCCCATTAAATCAGTGCAAGTCCATCAGGGAGAACACGAAGGTAGAGTTTGGAACAATTACTTACTTCAAAATAAAGTATATCTGCTCCTCTGTGTCCTGTGTCCTTCCTCTAGATGTGTTAGTGATTTACACTGTGTGTATTCACAAACTGCTTTGTCTTTTTTCAAATACACAGAATGGTTGAGGTAGTGAAGTGGATCAGTTATGGAATTGCACTGTAAGAGCAACTTCCCATTCCAAAACTTATTACATGTTTTCATGTGAAAGGTGTTGACAGGAGAACCCTGTAAATCTCTGCAGCTCCCAGGGAGGAGCTTGTGTATTCACAGAATCACAGAATAATTGAGGCTGGAAGGGACCTCTGGAGGTCCTCACTTCCACCCTCCAGTCACCTCAAGCAGGGCAACATAGCACCAGTTGCCCAGACCCATGTCCAGATGGCTTTTGAACAGGTGCAGCAATGACGACTCTATACCCTATTTGAATAATCCGTGCCAGTGCTCAGTCACCCTCGCTGAGGAAAAAAGTGTTTCCTCATGTTCAGTTTGTGTCCATTGCTGCTTGTCCTGACACTGGGCACCACTGAACAGAGCTTGG
Source organism: Caprimulgus europaeus (assembly GCA_907165065.1). Next base: position 27,047,846 of record OU015529.1, read on the forward strand.
CTCTGTCTTCTTTGCCTATATATAACTAGTAAAATAATGCTGTTAATTAGACCCAGGCTGGTATTGTGACTGTGATAAGGGTACTTTGGGCAAGAAAAATCTTTCATTTAAATGAAGTAGTAAATGATTATTTACAGCCAAGTTTCTGGCAGCAGATGTTTTTAGTATGCTAGTTAAAAGAAGCACTCTTGAACTGCTCAGTCAGACATCACTAGAGCATTATATTTGATGAAAATGAAAACTTCCTCTAGACATTAAAATTCTGTAGCATTGTATATTCTGTAGCAAGTGTGTAATTGATGCTGAAGTTCTCCAAGCTAGACTTATACTACTAAGTTGAAGCATTTTGATGAGACTTACTGTGCTTGTAAAACTTAAGCTAAAGTTTGAATGATTCTCATGTAAGAGCTTTTTAGAAATACAGAGTAACATTTTAAAATGTGACAGTCACAGTCGTACCTCTCTTTAAACCTACAGGGGTGATATGGAAGAGGAACAGAACTGTGGAAATGGCATAATGACCATTGAGTACATCAAGTTTCAGCCCACTGACTCCTGGTCACTTTGGCTAACAAGGTGGAAAAAATGCAACAACTTTTCTCACTCACAATAAAATGCTCCAGGGGATGGAACACTGTATTGTGAAACCCAGCAAATATAAAAATTAACCCTGAGAAAATTTAGTAGAAGTTATGTTTTTTTCTCTATATGTTCTCTCCTTTGGCCAATTTTGCTTTCCTGGACACATTATGATATACTGTTAATGTTGTTGCTATTTGCCAGTCTGAGCAGGACCTTTTGTTACAAAACGGGAGGAAAGAAAAAAAAGCAAAGACAAAGTATCACAGATCACAGAATGGTAGGGGGTTAGAAGGGACCTCTGCAGATCATCTAGTCCAACCCCCCTGCCAAAGCAGGTTCACCTACAGCAAGTTGCACAGAATGTCATCCAGGTGGGTTTTGAACATCTCCAGAGAAGGAGACTCCACAACCTCTCTGGGCAGCCTGTTCCAGTGCTCCATCACCCTCACAATAAAGAAGTTTTCCTCATGTTTAAGTGGAGCCTCCTGTGTTCCAGCTTGTTGCTCCTTGTCTTATCACTGGCCACTGCTGAAAAGAGTCTGTCCCCATCCTCCTGACACATGTCCTTTAGTTATTTATAAACATTAATAAGGTTCCCTCCCAGTCTTCTCTTTTCTAGGCTTAACAGGCCCAGCTCTCTCAGTCTGTCCTAGTAAGAAAGATGCTCCAGCCCTTCATATGATCTGCTGTGGCACAGGATCTCACATAAGTCCTTCCAGAGGCTAACATAAAGGTGGTATTATTTCTGGAAATGCTGGAATACTTTTTATGTTTACTTTTTCCTCTTTTTCCTTTTGACCACTTGTGTTAGTTTCACTTAGCTGGCAGCCAAACAAGACACAGCCACTTGCAGTCCCCCTTCCCCCCACCCATCCTCTTCCCCCATTCCCCCTCACCCAGGGAATAGTGGAGAGAATTGGAGGGGTAAAGGTGAGGAGACTTGTAGGTTGAGATAAGAATAATTTAATAATTAGAGTAAAAATAAAATAATAATAATAATAGTAATAATGATAACTATATATATATATATATGAGTGATGCAGAGTACAATTGCTCACCACCCACTGATAACAATCCCAGAGGAGCAAAAAGGAACCCTGCAACCAAAATCACAATCCTGGAAAAGCGAGACCAGGCAATTTCTGAGAGAATCTCCCCTCTTTCCAGTCAGCCCCAGGTAATATACTAAACATGACATAATGTGATATGGAATATCTTATTGGCATATCCAATTATCAATTCTGGCTTTTACTAACTACTGTACTTTTTTCAGTACAGAGCCTTCCAGTCCTCTCTTCTCTGAAACTGCCCAAGCACAGTGTCCTTGTAGTTACCAACTTTGTTCTCATAACAATACTCACTGAAACCAAAACACAGTGCTTTCTAATTACTAAGAAGAAAATTAACTTTATCCCAACAAAAGCCAGGACACCTCTATTCTTTAAAATACATTTTCTATTAGTTGACATTTCTCCTCTGCATGATTTCAGTTCCTCGTAGTTTACCCTGTGACCTCATAGCTACAGCTGAATGAGCTTTAAAAACGTTACCTTGCCTTTAACTTCTGGTTAGATCTTTTAAAAAGTTCCATTAAGTTCTAATTTCGAAGAAGTAAAACATATAGGGGAGGAATAAGCAGAAGTCTGTAGAAAAACACTGTTGGAAGTTCTAGAAGGTAGCTGAGCTAGCTCCAGATTTGTATTGCTAGCATGTAGAGTACATTTTCGCAGAAAACATAAATAATCAGCTATTATGTACAGGATTCTGTGAGTTGTAGAAAAGTGATATTCTATCATGCACTGCAGGATGTGGAGTGGCTGGGAGACTGGACACACATGCTTGGTGGCTCTGAACCTGCTGAGGAGGAAGCAGTGTAACCTGTTAGAGACTGTCAGTTACTTCTTGTGGGCAACAGCTGGCTCCCAAGTCCTTAATGTCAAGGCCAGTAGGTATAAATGATATTTATTAAGACCAATAGCACTGCTTTTTCTACCAAAACATTAACAAATTGTATTCCCTTAAAACATTGTCACAAAGCATTCTGCCGTTGTTGTTTGTAGTGCTAGTGAATATTAAGCTGAACACCAATGACTGAATTCAGGCAGGCTGAATTAAAACCAACACTGTTCTGGAGAGTTATTTTTAACCTGTGTAATTGTACTGACTGAATTTGCCACATGGCTCCAAAGCAGTTATACTTGTAGGAATAGGAGTCAGTGACCAAACTGATGGGGTGACTTGGAAAGCAGGAGAACTTCTTAAACTAGATTCATGCATTATGAAACTCTACAGCCTCATTGCTTATAAAAGTAGTCTCTGTTCATCTGCTTAGTCATTGATGCCAGCAGTGGAAATAAATGTTTCCAGAATCGGTCCTTCAGTTGTGCATTTTTCTGTCTTTGGCAAAGACTTTGAGAATGTGAGTGACAAATCCAGCTAAGACAAGAATTTATCTTTTTTTTTTTTTTTTGTCTTAACACTGTTCTGAGCTTCAAAAATAATGTTATACTACTGTTAAAACTCAGTGCCTCGCAGAAGCTGACTTTGCTTTCTGTCTTCACAGATTTTTACAGATGCACAAAAGCCATCTAAGCCTTTTTTGTAGGTCTTGATGAAAGAACAACAGTGTAGCTGTTTTAAATGTATTTTAAAATTATATAACAAAACAATAGAGAAGACAAAAGCATGAATATTTATTGTAAAGGATAAGATGTGGAAATGGGAACTGGAGATGGAAAATGTTTCTGACTGTGCCATGGATCTCTTGTGTAATCCTAGGCATATCACCTAGTTCTCTACCTAGAATACAAGTTTAAATTCCTGGGTAAATAGTTTTCTAAATTTGGTAAGTAATCCCTTTATGCCTCTGTTTGCCTTGTTGTGAAATGGAAATAATAGTTTTCTTTTTGTTCATCAGATTTTCAGATATTTGGAATACCCTTGTGAAAGGCTGTATGGAAGTGTCTACGTACACTGCTTAAAATGAAGAGTATTCTTTTTTTTTTTTTTTCTCTCCTCCCTGCTTTCAGGGACTCGCTGCTGCAATGAATGCTGCTTTCTAGGGGATGCAGCTGTTCAGTCCTAGAATTAATATGTAAATGCTCTTCTCTTATTGAGACAGGGAGGAAGATGGAACATAGCTGTATTTTCTCTAATCAACATACTCTCTTTTTCATCTGAAACTACAACAAAGCTGACCGTCAACCACTCAAATAATAGAATTTTTATTTTTGCAGAAATAAACACATCCAGAAACATACTTTTTTTAAAACTTTTACTGACCAACCCAAACAATATTTTAATTCAATGAAAAAAAATATATTTAGAACTATTCACACACAAATCTCTCATGCTTTTTCAGTAAAACAAATAAAGCAAACTAAGTACATTGCCAGAATGCTAACTTAGCTGCAGAAGTGTAATACAGAACTGCAAATGTAAGCATCACTGGAGTTTTATAAAATGCAAATTTATGTATTGGAACAATCCTTATTGTAAAAGTCCAGTTCTTCACTTAGATTCACAGGTAGGAGTCTCCTAGAATCAGCTCAAATCTGATTTTTGTGCCTAATTCTCCGCAGGACAAAGTGACTAAAAATGCTACCCAATAGAAATAATGAGATTTTGCTCTCCTTTTGCTCAGTAGAAATGTAATTCAACAAACAAAGTTTGAGATGGTAGAAAATTGGACCTGCTGTCTTTAATTCACCCGTATAAATAGAAAACTTTTCAGGACTCTAGCTATGAAAGGTCACCAAATGAGCTATGCAGAGAAGATCAGTGAATCCCTACAGATTTTTAGTAGAGCAGAAGAAACGGTACAAGCTGTTGTTTTGAAGATCACTTTAGATGTGGCATTGTATGCACTTAGATTGAAAAATATATATTCTGAATCTAGTGTGTGACAAGCCTTTATACTGATGCTTAATTTAGTTTCTTCCCTTTTAGCCTAGCAGACACATCTTTACACTTGGATGCAACTTCTTTGGACAGTTTGAGGCAAGAGTAAAATAAAATTTGAGCACAGAATACAGGACAAGGTTAAAGCTAAAAGCAAGATCCTAAAGTCAAAAACAAGAACTTGAAGTCAATAAAGCAAGCTATTGGAAAACAATGTAAGGATTGAGACTGGAATTGCAGGGCAGACTGACCTAGGCCAACTTAATTGATAGCTTAGCTGCTGAGCTGGGAATAAGCAGAACCAGTAGGTGAAGAAGTAAAATGTGACAATGGAATTTTAATTTTTAAGCTATATTTTGAACTTATTGTTAAATCAAAAGGACAAAAATAGTCCTATAACAGTCAAGACATCCTTCAGTTGAAGGAATAAAACCACCCAATATATCAATCAGCATGCTGTGTATGGCTTGAGGCAAATTACCTGAGATGTAGCAGAAAAAATTTATTAGACTTAAAATTCCTGTCTTTGATGATGTCCTTTTAGAGGTTTTTTACTAAAAAGTTTCGATAGAGGTGACACATTAATTGATTACTACTCTCTTCATGTAGAAGTGTTGTATAAAGAAATGGGTGAGGCACGATGAAGAAAGATGGAAAAAAAAAAAGTGAATTGAGAATTCCTGAAAGGTAGTAGGATGGTAAGATAAAATGCAAAGGAACTTCTTCAACTGCCTTCCCTGTGTCATCAAGATCATAATATCCCACTTCAATTTTTTCCTCTAATTTTAACAAAGTCAAGGAGGTTTTGATTCACTTTTGTGATCTGTAAGCCATCCTTACAAAATGTGGCACCTGTGGCTATTGTTGTCAGGTTTATGGGATATTCTGCTATGTTTAGGTTGTTGTTAAATATGTGCTGAGAAATTAACCTACAGTTTCTTGGCAGTTTAATTACAATTACACTCCTCTGTAAATCCATGGGATTCTGGACTATTTATACACTCTGCAAAGTATTGTCTGCAGTTTCATACTGATCACTGGAATAAACACAAAAAGCGGATGATACTGTTGTCTTTCGTAGAGCAGAGAACTCTTTAAAAAAATAGCTGTTCAGCTTGTGTGGCCGGCTCAAAGTAGATTTTTCTTTACAAGCAGACCCAACCATGAGTATGAAACCTGTCCTCACATTCAGCAGTTAGAGTTCATTTTCTTTTTCTAGGTAACTAAATCAAACCACTTTGCAAAACCTGAGTTATCTTCAAGATCTTCAGCCAATCAAATTCTTTCTCCGAGCATTTCCCATCAGGTAGGCTCAGATGCAATCTCTAATTTGTCTTCTGAAATTATAAAACTGCTCCTTTTAAATTGGATGCCTTTTTTTGTATTTAATCAGGCTAGATGTCTCTAACTTACATGAAAACTAGTGACAGTAAGGGGGATGATAAGGCTCCACCAGTTAAATCTTTCATGATACAGGCATGCTACTTGTAATACTGTTTAATGTTTTAGATGAAGGGCAGAGAAGTCCTTGGGAGGAATCTCTCTCGGGCTGGTCGCAGTCAGCTATCTCTCTGTGCACGTAGCTGCACCCAAACTGCCTTTCATCCTATGTTAGCTCCCAGGAAGTTGGGCCCCCTATGAATCCAAAACAAGGAACAAGTGATCTATTGTTTTGTAGGAAGAAAGGGAATGTGTGTGAAGTATTGAGGGAGAAAGAGGAGCACCAGCAGTCCTGAGGACAAGACTGTGTCCAGCCCTTTCGCCTCCACTTCCCTTGCTGGAGTGAAGATCTTGTATGTGTTGTGCAGGAAAAGGCTGAGCTGGGCAGGTGGTTTTTGGTTGATACCATGCCAGACTAGTGTTGAGAACACTGTGCACTGTCTAAATGTGTTGGCTTTGCTGGGTACTGGTATGTTTAGAAACATAGTGTTACTGTGGAGTTTCTGGGTGCCTGTGTGTTTAATATTCTGTAAGCTTCTGCTTTTATGGTGGTTGAAGCTGTTTAGTCACCTTTTGAAGAAGGCAGCACTGGGATGAATTCTGTATTTAGCTTTGCCTAATTTCTATTAACCTCAGTGAAAATTCCAGCTTTGGACATGAAGGCAAAATGGTCTCAGAATGTGGATTTTTTTATGTAGCATGCTGAGCATGTCATCTCTGCACTTCCCTTGTTTTCCCTCCTTCCAATCCATTGCTTTTAAAATATTTTACTGTTATATGCAGAGTGCAAACCAGATGGTATTAGAATTGTAGCTGAACTTTAAAATGGCACAATTTCAGTTGATTCGATGTGTAACCAACATATCCTGTATTTATTTCATTATTGAAGTCTTTCAGTAGAGCAGAAGCATTGTACATGGTGTGTCTGAGGGATTGTCTTTCCTGGAGACAGGAGTCATCTTCCATACTTGTTAATTCTACAGCTTCAAATCCTTCACATGTCAGTGATAGGTTGTTAGTACTCACTTGGAATATATGGAACAGATGGTAGTAAATAAGTGCCAAATTAATTTTTCACCAAAACCTCATATTGAATTTAGAATCTTCAGCAATCTCAACAGGGAATGCAATTTGTCTTTGCTAAGTTCTGCTGCTTAACAAGCTGTCAGCCTCTGTTTCCTTGGTTCACTCTGAGTAAAAAGCAGAATATCAAAACACCATCAGATTCTTACCTTCATCACAGCTCCCTTACCTCAAGTTTTTGTGTTACCTTTGATGTGACCATAGAAATCCTATATTTATTAACAAATGAGGAGATTCAGACAAGCATCTGAACTTACAGATTTCTGAACCTCTGAATAAGTCTTCATCACTGAAAAGAACTGTCAGAATCTTCTCATCAGCCAGTTGTAGTTCCCGCCACTGTGTATTTTTTTCCTTATGTCTTTCATTGTGATATCTTGGTGCCTCATACATTGAGGTGAAATGGTCTTGTCAACATCTGTGTCATATGGTGAGGATTTATCTTCTGGTTTTGATAGATACAGAACTGGAGAAACAGTTTGTCTTGATGTTTTGCAGTCCAAAGTTTTCAAAAACAGCGTGCTTCTAACTCCAAGCCAGAAGTTTGATTATTAGAAATTTGGAAAGCCTATTACTGTGAGCTCCAGAAGTGTCAAACTAACATTGATGGACTTCTTCATATGAGTTGGGCTTAGTGCTATTCTCTGGAGGAACCCAAACTTGTCATATCCACTGGGAAAGGGGGTAGCATTTGTTGTTTCCTGATGGATATGTGATACCATGTAGGTTTTCAGCTGTACAAAATGTTTCATGGTGGGCATCAACTTACAGTACCAACCTTTCACTGCACTGAACATCCTTTGCCAAGTCCTATTTGCAGATTCTGGATGTCTTTTGTTATTTTTCCTGTCTGCTGCTTGTAGTGATTTGTACAGGGTTTAATGCATAAATGTTCTGGGACAGCTTTTTGTATAGGTGCATATATATATATATATATATATATAGGTATATGTGTGCATACATAAATATCTGTAAATCTACACATATATACCCTTGCATACATCGATTAATGATGGCTGAAGGATACACTGGTCAGGGTTTGTTCCTTTGCCTATTTTATTCTTAGAGAAGTGGGCTCCCTGTGAAAAGAGTTTGTTCTAAGAAACTCTCTATGAATGGAAGTCAAATACCTTTTCAGGATATACTTTTAGAAATATAAAAAGCAGCACCTAGTTACTGGAACATTTATACATGCTGACCAGCAAAAAGAACCTTTCAGTTCTGTGCAAAACTTGTATTTAAAAGGCAAATATTCAGCCCTGTTCTCTATAGTACAAGGACTAGATAGACAAAATAATAATTAGCCTGTCGTGAATGTATTCTGGCTAAGTTACAGTTATTACAAAAGTGTCCAATTGCACAGTAAGTCAGTGGCATGCAGCAGAAGCAATTACACTGGAAATGGTGCTGTGCAGGAAGAAGTTAATGTTGATATGAATGCCAAATTAGGTCCAAACAAAGAACATTCAAACTTGTCTTCGAGGACTTCTTGAGCTCTGATCATCCGGGAAATGAAATGATCTTTCATGGCAGGAACTCAGACCTAGCAGAACTTAGAAAGCCAGCAGAAAGTAGTGGAAATTGCACTGATTGAAGTGCTGTCACTCCTCTGCATTAGACCCACAGAGACTCTGTAAAGAAAACTAAGGATGGAGCTTCTTGGGCAGTCTTGCTGCAAGCTGAATCTACTCTATCCTTCCCCCCTTTGGAGTCCCCATCCATAATAAACTAGGTGGGGTGGCTTTTAATTCTGTAAGCATGGCCAACCAAGTCAGCTTGTGGTTAAATTATTTATGCCAAGAGCTGAAATGTGAAATTGCATAAGCAATGTGTTCTCTTTAATAAAAAACAGGATTTGGGAGTGGGAGAGGGAAAGAACCTTTACTAGTCAAATAGGGGGTGTTGTTTTGTTTTGTTTTGTTTGGATGGTCTGTTGTAAATTGAGTCTGAGTGAAGGCAAAGGGGGAGAAGAAGTGAAAAATAAAACAGATTTAAAAGGGCATCAAAAAACCTGTTTCACGTATTGTTTACCAAACCCAGGGCTGCTGGGGGGATGCTGTGTCACGGACTGATATGGTTACATTATCCACATAGAGGAATTTTAAAGAGTTCTTAGATATTTTGGAGTAATAATGCAATGTTAAGATATTTACAGAAGCTTACTTAAACAAAATGTAATAAACACTCTAATATAAGCCCCCCATCAAAGATCTTGTTAATTCAGAGCTAAGGTTGTTTAATGTGTTTCCTGTCAAACTAGTCAATAATGAGCTAAAATTAAGAGGCTAGCAGCACCTCTTTGTTTTCCTTGAAATATTTTGACGTGCTAGGTAAAGTTTGATGCTGTACTTGCATAGAGGAATATGCCTTCTTATCTTGGACTACTCAGGTGATCAAAGCTGACATGGAAAAAGAGAGGAAGAGAGCAGTTAGTATGGACCTCTAGGAAGACTTGTTTCTCTCTTGTCCTTAGGGTCAGTGGCTAATATAATTGAGTTAACCTATTTGCTTGACAAACTTTTATTAATGTTATTGCACATAAGATACCCCCCTTAAATACCTCCATCTCAGTCATACTCAAGAGCAAAACTTTACAAACTTCAACCAGATAGTGCTGTTTTACTAACTGTATTTTTCACTTAAAATATCAATATAGCACTTCGTTATTGCTTTACAGAAATGAGGGTTCAGAGTTAATTGTATGTTTGTGGGACATTTGGGTGGGAGGGGATTCAACCTTTCTCTATCTGGAAACAAAACCAGTAATACTCCTTTTTAGGCTCCCAGTTGCTAGCTGCAGAAATCTCTCCAAGGGACATCGTAATAACCCATTTTTTTGCAGCAGCAGCTATAGCCAGCCACCTTGTAGAATAAGTTTTTGGGGAAAGAATGATTATCTAATTTTAGTTTGAATCAGCAGTTTTAGAAATCATGTAGAAACTTGTCTTCAACTCAAGTAGTTGTTTGACTCAAGTATATTAACTCTTTCAGTGGAAACCTAGAAAACGTAAATTTTTCAGGCAGTTTTTTCCTGTCCCTGTCAGAGATATAGCTCAATTAAAGATGGTTCTTGAGAGCACACTGTACAGCTGTGGGCAAATGGAATTAGAGGCTTTCAAGCAGTCTGAAAGAAGTTATTTTGCTATAGGTTTAGGGTGGATGGCATTCCTGCGTTTTGCTTCTCTAGCCATGCAAATCACAGCATGAGAAATAGATTCCATGCTTCTTCTGTAATGTGACTTTGTTGCACCTGAAATTACATTGCAGAAATACTATTCTGAACTCTGGTTTCTCAGTGGAAAGCTTAGGTCAGGCAAAGTAGCCTGGAGGGATACATTTGCCTGATTAAATTTGATGTATTCTATGTATCTTTCCTTGCTTCTAGCCTTCTCCTAGTACATTTTCCCTAGAAGCTTTACATCAGTAATCAACTTCAGTACCCACCTATTAGAGTGATTATTATTTTACGATACATAATGCCTTACATTTGGACTTCACTGTTCCCTTTATGTAAATAGAAGATGGGAAATGATTAAATTTGTACCTTGAGAAAAACTGCACCGTACATACAAAGAAAGACAGCTTTAGACTTGTGTTGCTTTGATAAATTAATGCCTGTTACAAAATAAAAAAATCCTGTCACCAAAGCCACAAAATGTACAATTATGAATCATCAGAGACAACCAATCCTTTCATTTCATTCTCTCTAATGAAAAGAATTTATACTGCAAAAAATCTTTTTGAAAAAAAAAGACAAAACTACAGTTGGAAAAAAAATACCAGATAGTCTCCTGAGTACTTGAAAAATGTTTGAAGGTATTTTTGACTGAAAATGAATTTAAAAAAGAAAAATCAGAATTGCCACAGACTAAAACCACATTTGTGAGCTAAAAAGTCTTTGAAGGAAATCTTAAGAAATTTGTTGAAAATTATGTTTTGGTGATCTTTGATCACACTATTGAAACCTAATTTCCAATGTATTTGCTTTTTTACCTTTCTCCCACCTTGGCTGCCTCACAGTACCTCCGTCCCCCATATTGTTTCCAGAGTGCCACCTCATGAATTACCTCAAGCCCTCCCAGTCCTCTGCTGGCTGGACATCAGCCACCCATGTCTGTAGGTCAAAGGAAATGCAGATAATAGTAGAACTTACCTGTAACTTTCTGGAACTGGCAACAATTGTTAGGTTCTATCTCCTCTGTCTCATCTGGAAATTTTTATGACACGTATAGGAACAACTTCTCTTTGAGATCTCACTTGTTTTAAATCAGATATGGTGGAAATTTGCTAGTGGATTTTGAAGTTATTAAGATGTAGTGGTGGACCTACTAGAGTGTTGTGACCTCCTCTGATGAATCCCTTTTTCATAGAACATAATCTTAAAACTAAGCAAGCCAAAGTATTTTGTTATTTTCTAGTTTAGAAAAATATTACTATTAATACATTTCATTATTAAAATAGATACATTTCAGTCTGCTAAAATATTTCATAACCCAAGGTTCCTCATTCAATGAAAAAATGTAAACCAAAGATCTGGAGGGACAAATATTTTTTGGTAAAATGAGGTATGTGTTGTGTGCTTTTCAAATTTAAATCAAATATACATATTTCTCCATTTAATTATGGAGCTTTTTTTTTTTTTGCAAGATGAACAAAGTAATCTGATAGTTATACATTGAATGTTTGATATGGTGCTAACTTTTAAAAAGTAACTATTTTATATTAAACCAAATTTAACTTTATTAAAAAGCTCATTGAATCAAAGAGCAGGTTTTAGCATGAAGCAGTCCTTTTGCATTATCCATTGTCTCTTTACCTATTTGAAGGGGAAAAAAAAACCTCTCACAAATGTCCTTAATCTGGTCTGCAAGAAAAATCTGCAACTTGCTTAATGAGCTATGCTTTTTAAGTGAGGTGATAAAGTAATGCACTGGAAACCAGCCTAAATAAATCAAAACTTATCACACAGATGTTCAAAGATTATTAGAATCCTGAAAACGCAAATAAGCATTGGCTAAATTTTTTTAGGTGCCTAAATCAGATGCCTAACTCTCACTAATTTCAGTGGGATTTAGCTGTCTAACCTGCCTAAGTGATTTTGAAAAATAACACAAGCTGCCTGTCTGCATCACTAGGCATCTAAACACTTTTGGAAAATTTGTCCCTGAATGTTCTTAATAAAGAAAAATGACACATCAAAATGTAAGACTGTAGTCTCAAAAAGTAAGTTCAGAACAATGTTTCAGAAAAATCTGACCTGTTCTTACAAGAGCTCATGACAGATGACACTGCTGATTCTTAAATTTGTTATGAACTGCAGTACATTAAATATTTTTCTGCATATTTTATATCTGTTCGATTATACTTAACAGACAAGGTCTAGGCAAAGCTAATAGTTAACTGAATACAACCTGAGTACAATCCCAGGTATTCACACCCTTGACATGATATTCCTTTTGCTGTAAGTTGCATTCAATACTGAAGGTGAAACACTTCAACGATCTTGGCAATATTCTTTAATGAAGTGCCTTATTTAAGAAAATATGTTCCATGTTAACTATCCATGTATTGCAAAATAGTGCCTATTGAAGTTTAATTAGTGTAAGTAGCATATCCAGTGGTTCATGTAATTAATTGCAGATTACATATTAAAAAAAATCTATGTTTTTGTTAGTGCTATGAGCAAACCTGCAATGAATATTTAAGCATCCAGTCATCAGATAGAATGGCTGGCTAGATACAGGAGCACTAGCAAAGTCAAGTGTCAGTTAATATGTGAAACATCCATTCCTTTTCTAAGTTCTACACAGGAAATGATATATAAACATGTACAAGTCAAGTGGGAGTATAAGTGAAATAAAATACAGCTGTTTAAGGAAGTAAATTCTGAGGAAAAATCATATCTATGCCATTTTTTTCTTTTTTTGCCATACCCTTTTCCCCAAAATCACGTCCAGCACAAAGAAAAGTGTAAGGATTTACAAAGATTATTTTTTGGGAAATTGTCTTTTTCTTCATGGTAACTATCAGTTTTTGGGGGTTTTTTTGCATGCTTTTGATTTCTGTTTTAAATAATTCAGTATTTTGTGAGTTCCTGCTTTTCTATCATATAATATTTGAGAAAATGATATTTAATATTGTCTAGGAGGAGCTTAACTCTGAAACACCAAAGAGAGAGGGTAGTCTACAATTTGTTTGGTTCAAATTTCTGCTTTGTCTCAGAACTGCTATTGTGCAGGTTTGGGCAAGTTATTCTGCCTTGCACTTCAATTTCCATCTGTAAAGCAGGGATAACACACTGTTTTGTCTCACAGGAATATGGTTGTGAATAAACACATTACAGTTTATATTGCAGTCAAATTCTTTACTTTGGAGATACTGTTATCTTACGTGCATTTGAGTGTAAAACACACTTCACTCATAATTTAATGTCATTTTTTGTATATATCCATATGTACAGCAAGATAATTTTGGTACAGCAGAAAGTAGGATAACCTAAAAATTAACATGCACTTGGGTATACAGCAGAGTTTCTGACAATTTCCTGCTATTGATTTGGCATAATGCAATAACATATTTCACTGAGACCTTTACAATGCAGATGGTGCTGCTGTGTTCTATGCAGATGACGCTGATTTGCTGCTGTGTTCTGCAAAGTACGGGAAGTCTTTCATTGTTAGTGTGGATTGACAGCTCTGAGCAGGAATAACAACACTCTAGACTGTCCGTTCTTCCAGCTGACTGAATATCTTCAAAGCTGGAAAGCAGGAGAGCCTGAGGCAAATAGTCCAAGCCCATGTTTCCATTGCATGACTGTAAACCTGCTACCGACTCATCATTTTTTTTGCTCCTGACAGGTAGCAATTCTTTGTCAGGTAGTTCTGAATTTCAAGGAGTTCAGTATATAGGTCTGAAAAAAGATTGTTCTTTAATTGTGATCGCAACAATGTTTAAAGTATGATTTTGCCCATTCACTTGTGTAGCCAGTTACAACCTGCAGATGTTATATATGTCTGAGCTAACCAAGGCCTTTCACTATTTTGTAAATGTTAGAAATGCAGCTCAACCTCAAAATGATTGTTGTCACTTTTGAAAAAAGCTTTGGGATAATAGAAAGAAACTGACTTTTAGTATTGCCAAAAACCAATGAGAACTTTGAGTTCTTCTCTGGTTTTAGTTCTCCCTTTTCACATTCTCTTTTTTCCTTCATATTCATATCAACACATCTGAGTCCCTGACTGATGGTATCCTCCTTTTCTGTAGCCTCGGGCAGCGTCCCTTCAAGCACGGACTGCTAGTCACATCAGACAGTGCCTGAATGAGTAGCAGTTGTGTGAGGTGCACAAATGTGAGGAAGGACAACAGCATCAAACTAATTTTAGCTGGTGACCTAATCAAGGGTTTGAACCCAACTCTTCCTAGATAAAAGGCTATTGCCCTTATTTTTCATCTGAAAAGCCATTTGGACAGCATATAGACTGTTCCCCTTGAGACTTCGTGTCAGATTGATGTACTGCAGCATGAAATGAGAGTGTAAATGTATGTGATGTTCATGGGCTAGTGAGGAGAGCTAGTTTACTGTGAAATGAATTACTAGCAAAGTAAACAGGCTACCTCTAACCCCATCTACTGCTTTCTTACTTGAAGATGTTACCTCAGCTCCAAATGCGTGTTGATTCTGACACATTCTTAGTGACATTGACTTCTCAGGGAAAGTTTAAATGCTGAGAATTAGTTTTCATGTTAATTATAAATATATAAGAAGAGAGAAAATAGCTTAGATTAATTAAAAGAATGGAAATGCTTATTACTTCATTGTCAGTGTGTGACAATGCTAAGGATTCAGTTATTCAGGGGCTCCTTGTCTAAAATGGATATGTTTGAAATTATCCAGCCTTCATATATAATAGCCAAGGAGCTTTAGTAAGTCTGTTCCAGCCTTCAGTGAGAGCGCAGACAGAGAGCCTGCAATATTGCACTAAATACTTGTAAGGCAAAGTAGACTTTGAGATATTTTTTACTTTGTGTTACTTGACAAATATAAGCAGAGATTTTCAAAGGAACCTGAAATGTTTGGTACCTACCATTTTCAAATATCTAGGCCACTCAGGAATGATTATCAGCAGATGAACCACACTTCTTTGCTGTACCAAGACTACGTTTGATGCTTTGTGATGGAAAACCTGGCAGTGCAGTTCAAAGAGATGTTGTTCATCTGTCTTATGATCTGAAATGAATGTACTATAGGCAATTCGGAGGTCACTGGAGTGCTAAAATATTTAATAATTCTAGATCCTCTCTAGATTTAAGGGAATAATGAGAAATAAGAAGATTCTGAAGAGCCTTTTAAATTCTTCACATTATCTAAGAGCTAATAGTCATCTTGGGGCGGGGGGTGGGGGGGAAAGCCTTGTAAATTCATGATATTTGAAGACCTATTATTGTTTCGGAGTTATGTTAGCTCTTGCTGTACTCATTATATAATGGTAGTGTCTAAGAATGAAGACAGTTAAGCATGATAAGCTTACAAGCAATGGCTTTAAAATTAAATTGCTGAGATCAAGTCAGAAGTATGTCTACAATTACAGTTTTTTCTATACTTCATATATTATTCAGTTGTTACAAGAAGGAAGGCAGGATATGTATTTAAAAAATAGACAGCAGTTAGGTAGTATTGTGAATTTGGGATTATTTCCCATTTCCCTTCCTTTTTTGAAATGTAAATGGTTTTGCCTACTATAAATCTCAAATGAGCAGATTGTTGTGGGAGTGGGAACAGAAAGAAAACAATATGGTAAGGAGTCCAAATCCAATATTGTGCCATTAAAGACAAGTGGCTTTTTTTTTTTAATGTTATGGGTGAATATTTTGTTTACCAGTGGAGATCTAAAGTGTTCTGCTCTGTAACACTGTGGAACTTCAGGTTCTAAGATTTAAAAATCACACAGAAAACTAGCCTGAATGATGTCCATTGCCTGAGGCAGTGAAAAAATTCCAAAGAGGATGAGGAACTGGTTGGCTGGCAGGTTGAGTTTCTAAAATAATAATTAAAAGGTATGATCTTATCAAAGTGGATTACAATCATTTTTCTACTCTATGTAAAAGTAGATTGAGCTATAGAGAGGTGACATTCCTTGCCCATAAGTTCCTAGCAGAGATGTATCAGGGTCAGAAATGGAAACTGATTCTCACAAAGGTGTCTTCCCTACATTGTTAAAATGTGATTACATTTTCAGAATGAAAAAGTTTTTAGAAATTTCAGAAGTTCTTCAATATAAAATCTTGGCTTTCAAATATTCAGATCTTTACTGATTTCTTAATAGTAAATCCTCACACTATATTTTTTTTCTCATTATTTATTTCTAAAAGCTTACATATTTCATAGAAGGCAAAGTGAACCAGTAAATTTCTGTGTTGAACAGTACCCTATCAACAGTGACTGATAGGATTGGGAAGTGAAAATATCCCATTCTGGATTTCTAATCAGAAGCTATACTAAAACAAGGGAGTTGACAGAGAAGGAAAAAGGTAAAAATTACAGTGTTATGGAAGTCTTATAAATCCTAGAATATCCCAGACGATTTTCTTTTCATTCTTGCTTCACCTATTTTTTTAATACTTAAAAACACTCTCCTTAAAATTACCTTGCTTCTGTTCCTTCATTCAAAACTCTGATTCATAACCAATAGCTGCTGAATAACAATTATTATTTTCCATTGTTTTTATGCCTTTAGGTTCTTATAACACCATTGCTCAAGTACCACATGAAGTTCTACTATGTAGAAGAAAACAATATGTGTTTCAAGTTGGTCTGTGTTCAGTAGAACAGCTTGTATGACTGCTCTTCTCTAGCAGAACTCTTCTGGAAAGGTGATGATGCTGTCATATGCTCCTTTATCTTTTTTTAGCCTGATTACAGTAATATAGCCACCAATGCAACCAAAACTCATGTCTATGTTGGAGTGAATATTTCGTTCTGATTAACTGAATGTCCAGTAATTTTTTTTAGTTAATAATTTTTTAAAAATTTAATGTACTAGGAGAAAAGACATATTATGTCAGGAGACATGAGATTGTAATTTTGGAGGGCTGGGGAGTGGTTGGACCAATATTTTGTAATGTGAATGTGATTAAAATGGTTGATGATAAATTTGATTTCTTGATGTAAAGGCAACATGCTCTCTTGGCATGAGAAAATGGTTTTAGGAAACTCTACATAGGTGTCTTCTAACTCCTATGTCTATTAAGAGCACTTTCAGAAACAAAAACTGAACCATAATATATGTACTTAATTTTTGTCTTATTTTTTCCATGCATTTTTTGTTTGTTCAAGGTTTAATTTTGAGAGAAATTTGACTTTGCAATGTTCATGTAAGAAATGTGATAGAAAATTCCATGTTCAGTAGCTACTTCTTCAAGTCAGAATATGTTATGCTAGTCTAAATTGAGAGAAACAGCAGACCAGAAAGCTCAGTGGAAACATAAGCAGTTTCTCTTCCCCCGCCAGGTACAGCAGTGAGATCAACTTGGCAAAAAAAGCAAGCTGGACCAGGTGCAAGCCTATTGAAGTAATAGATGAGATGAAAACTTTTTCTCATGTGGTCAAATATATATTTGTATTTGGCATGATCTGACCCTCTGGTAAAAAGCTGCCTGTGGCACTGAAAAGTGTCACTTCAAGCAACAAGCAGAGGTTGGTATCTATTCTATTTCATCTGTCCATCAGCAGAGTTTGGTAGCAGAGCTATTCTGTGTCAGTATTGCTTGGGTTCTGCAGTGGCTCCTGTGACCACCAACCTCCTTTCAGTTAATAAACTAAAATCAAACTGGCTTCTTATTGTTTTAGTGGTCAAAAGAATAAGTGATTAACACTGTAAGTAACTCAGCACTGCAATTTTATGAGGTGTACGACCAAATGTGAATTACAGCCATGGCCTTTCAAAGAACAAGCCCCAGAGCAATCTTGACCAGTGTGGTGCAGACATTATATTACACACAACCAGAGCACTGCTGGGAATTTCTTCTTTCTCTGCTTTCAGTTATTGTCCACAGTGCAACAACTGCAAGAAATGTCATCTTAACCTTGAGCTGATTTTCTTTTTGAGAATTCAGGGATCTAGGAAAGTTGTGGCTCGCATTTTTTCATCTAATACACTTCGTTTGTTAATTAATGCTGATGCCATAGAACTGAAATTTTCAATCAGGGTGTTGATTCATCAGGGTTACTGACAGAAGGCAGGTTAGGAGATACACAAACTAACCTCTCCTGGTTTCTTGATTTTCGGCCAGCCACTTTGCCAGCTAGCTGCCTACTAGCTGATGTGCAACATGACAGGCTTCCTAGCTTTCCAGAGGCTTGTTCTGTAGGTTGCTGGGCAGCTCGGCTTGCACTTGGTTGCTGGCCAGGCTTCTCAAGCTGAGCCTCTGCAGGTGCAAATCCTGCTCTTCCATCAAGAAAGTAATTTATTTCTATAAGCAAAACACTGTACCTCCAGGCAATTAGTAAGGCACTGAGTTTGGCAACAGGGAGTGGAATTCTGACAATACAGGGAGATTCCTATGGGTTTGTGGTCGAAGTAATTCCACTGTGGATGACCTGAAACTTGTGTTCTGAGGAGAAAAGGCCTCAGAAAAGTCTTAGAATATAGAAAAGGCTTCCCATTTGTTGATATGGTTATAAGGAAAAGTGCCACTTCAGCTTTGTCTTTAGGTAGAAAAGTTCACTTTGCAACTTAGCTTCAATGATTTTCAAAGACATTTTAAGAAGTTTCTGAGGTGTTTATGTTAATATTTTAGAGTTTTGTGCTCTAAGGATCTAAGCTGACATCAGTGGTCAATTCCAAACCCCGTCATATTTCATGAATTTTGCAGGAATTTCTGTATTGGAAAGTGAAAACTACATGGTGCGTAGGAACCATTAGCAACAAATGTTATATGTTTTCATTCTTTCCTACCTGCCAAAATGTTTCCTTGATGGCTGTAGCCAACAAAACCATTACAGATGAAGATCAAATTAAAATAAATTGATTTAGAGTCTACGGAAGGCTGCCTTTGGGGAGATTTCTCTCTATAAAAAAGATTTATATATATTTTTATGTATGTGTATGTTTTATACATACACATGACATACAGTGCAACAGGATGCAGAAAGAGAAACCAAATAGGTCTGGAACTGTGTAGGAAGGTCTGGATTTAGAAGAGGGGCTGTAAGAAGGCCTGCATCCCTGCAGTGTGTGTGGCTGTTTTATTGGTGGGTCTGGTTTTTGTTTTTAATAAGCTTCAGTCTAGTCATCTTTAATGTATTAATAATTTGGAAAATGCAGGGAAATGAGCTTCTATGTTGTGGAGACTAGTGTCTAAACATGCATGTGAAAGATTCAAGCATATAATGTACATCTACATCTGTGAGACCAACTGAAAGGATATGATTTCTGTGCTGTTACAGAAGAATTGTGGAAGTATGCATGAAAGGCAATTCTGGCAAGTTATTATTTGTATAATTACTATTCTTGATAGATACTGTAAATTGTTGTCAAAGAGATTTCAATCTCTATCTTGTAGAAGACCTTATATCAAATTGAAACATGTTTTACTCAGTGAACTTCCTTGAAACTCAGGGCTTTCCTTCATGGATCTTACCATGTACTTTGAAGCTTCTTTAAAAACACCTCTAATTCAGAGGGCCAGCCTAAAATGTTATGGGTGTCTCCAGTCTCTTGCCTTTTCATATTGGAGCTTGAGACTTTAGTTCCACGTTATTTGATGATAGACCTACACACTGCTGAATTAGTCACACATACAAATGTGAGTCAGCCTGACTAGTCAGAAGTATTGCATTTCTTTCAAATTAACCAAAATGCTGTTTAGATGCTGTATCTGGGTTGAGGGATGAGCTGAACAGTATAAAGATTAAAAACTTTGAAAACATGTTAGAACCAGCAAATTTGTATAATCATAGAATAGTTTGGTTGGAAAAGACCATTACAATCATTTAGTCCAACCGTAAACCTAACATTGCCAAGTTCACCACTAAACCATGTCCCCAAGTTCCATATTTACACACCCTTTAAATAACTCCAGGGATGGTGACTCTACCACTTTCCTGAGCAGCCTGTTCCAATACTTGATAACCCTTTCAGAATTTTTTCCTAATATCCCCTGGCACAACTTAAGGCATTTCCCTCTTGTCCTATCACTTGTTATTTGGGAAAAGAGACCAACACCCACCTCACTACAGTCTCCTTTCAGATAGTTGTGGAAAGTAATAAGGTCTTCCCTCAGCCTCCTCTTCTCCAGACTAAGCAACCCCAGTTTCCTCAGATGCTTCTCATAAGACTCCAAGCCCTTCACCGGCTTCATTGCCCTTCTTTGCACACACTCCAGCACCTCAATATCCTCCTTGTGGTGAGGAGCCCAAAACTGAACACAGTACTTGAGGTGTGGCCTCACCTGTGCTAAGTACAGGGGCACAATCACTTCCCTACTCCTGCTGGCCACACCATTTCAGGCCAGGATGCCATTGGCCTTCTTGGCTGTCTAAGCACACTGCTGGCTCATGTTCAGCCAGCTGTTGACCTGCACCCCCAAGTCCTTTTCTGCTGGGCAGCTTTCCAGCCGCTCCTCCCCAAGCCTGTAGCATTGCATGGGGTTGTGGTGACCCAAGTGCAGGACCTGGCACTTGGCCTTGTCAAACCTCATACAATTGGCCTCGGCCCATTGATCCAGCCTGTCCAGATCCCTTTGCAGAGCCTTCCTACCCTCAAGCAGATCAACACTCCGGCCCAGCTTGGTATCATCTGCAAAGTAACTGAGGGTGCACTCAATCCCCTCATCCAGATAATTGATAAAGATATTAAATAGAGCTAGCCCCAAAACTGACTATCAGTGATTAATGCATGTGTTGGACTTAAGCCCCACTTACCACCTTACAGAATTGGCTTCAGTTAGTAACGCTTTATAGAGCTTTTTATTGAAGCTAAAATGTAGAATTGGTCATACTAATGGACTTCTAAAGTAGGACCTTTCAATGCAGAAGGGTTATCTATTACAGATAATAGTTAATTAACTGCATATTTTGTGTCATAAGCCTCTTAGAATTTCACCAGGCCATTCAAACAAATAAAAGCACATCCACTGCAATAAAAATATCATTTGCAAACACATATCAGCAAATGAAGAATCTGAAATATATAATAGGAAAGAAAGGTGATAAATACAGAGGCAACAGGAATACAAGACAAATCTCTTGATACCCATAAAAGGCAAAAATCAATATGAAGCTATGAAATGTTGTTAAATCTTTAACCAGCTCCTGCCCTTGCTGCCATTTCCAGAATCCCAGCCTCTGCCACTGACTTCTTTGTTGTCTGTCTTTTAAAACTGTAAAGATACCCTGCGGTAACAGAGGAGAGGCAAAAAGTAGTTCCTAATTTTCTCTGCCTCTGACTTTTTTAAAGACTTTTTTGCCATGTAGTATATCCATGTCACAGCTACCTTGCCTGATAACATCTGTGAAGAAAAAGAAAACGAACAGTGATATCTCTCCCCTCAACTCCTTCCCTGCCCCCCCCCCCCCCTCTCCCCCCCCTCGCCTTCTATTTTCTAAACTGTTACTGGAAACAGTGGTATGGAAACAGAACCCATGACATTTTTATACATATTTCTGCAATTACAGGCACCTGCTCTGTCTCTCTGTATACTACTTTATGCCTTGTCTAATGGACACAGAGCATAAAAAGGCCTCTTTTTGGCCATGGCGTTAGCCTTGGTTTCTCTCTCTATATGTTGATCTGCTCATACTTCTTTGTAAACTGATTTGTCAGTGGCAATTGAAAAGTGTCATTTAATTAGTATATTTTATTATCAAGTATACATTTGTGATATTGGTAAAAGGTGACAGAGTGATAATTCTGGAGAATTAGGTTATTTTAGTAATCTGCAGATCAAAATACACAGAAGCACAGGTTTTGTTTTAATTCTTACATCAGTATGCAAGCGTCCTGTTGAATTGAGATCTCAGTTCAGTCTGTGTTTTCATCCAGTACTTGGAACTTTGCTGACATTATTTATTGAGATGGGCAGCATTCTTCTGATTGAGACTTCGAATTCACTTCATGTAGGCCACCAAAAAGAAATCAGATAGCACTAGTTTTTTTCACAGCTCAAAAGAAACAAATTTGAACTCGTGGCTTAGAGATGAAAGAGTTTATCACTCCATATGCATGTCTGGATCATGCAATTCCTCGCTAAAGCAATTTTTGGTTTATTGATTCAGGTTGAGAAAACAGTCTATAATAGTGGCCTCCTGCTTGGCTTCACAACCTTTTTTTTCCTAAATGAAACAGTAGTAGACCAGCACTCATTTTGCATACTTGGGTGAGGCTGGGTCAAACACCCAGATTGTGTGCATCTTTGTACAGTTTAGAGCATTGCTGATCTTAGATCTCTTCCTGTATAAAGCAGGTCTAGACACTTGTGACTGACTGACCTCTAATTATCCTGTACATAAAGAACACTTGGAGGCTAGTTGAGCTGCATGTAATAAAAGTTGTTTTCAATCTTTCACTGCGGGGTTAGTACAGGAAAGCCATTTCCTGGATTATAGTGCCTAAAAGAAGCTTGTTACTAGACAGCCAGACTTCATTCATATTCTAGAGATCTTTAAATGCTATCATTAAAAAAAAAAAGAGAGGCTTTTTTTTCTTCTCAGACAAGCCTTTGAGCTTTACTGCTTAAATCTTTCATTTTTTCTATTCAGTTATAAAAACAATATTGCTGAAACGAAGCATGATTTGCCTTGTCCTAAATAACTAGACTATTTTTATGCACTGACTCTTCTCATGTAAACTCAGTCAGATTTAGCCAAAAGAAACCTCAAAAAAACCCCAAAAAACTTAAAACCAAAAGGCTTTTATTTTGCCTGTTTTAAAACTACATGCTGAAGCTGCTTTTCTCTCTGCATTCTCCATTCATGTGAAAATATTACACACTTTGTATTAGGTATATCATAAATATGAGGATGCTTTTCTGACTATGAAGTTTCTAAAAGTTTTCTTCTCAAAATTCAGTTCTTACAAATGAATCTTCTGGAAGTTTTAAGAACAGTTTGGATAAGCATACTTACTTTGGGGATTGAGACTGTGTGAAGTCTGCAGCTGAACAGAGATAAACTTAAGCTCTGTAATGAGTTAATCTCTGACCAGTATCGTTTAGTTCAAACCCATTAAATCTCTACAAGTGAGTTTATAGTCCTCTGTTAAAGGTTTGTTTTTGTTTATGTTTCTACTGATTTTTTTTTTTTTTCTCCCCTTTGGTTATTTTTTTAACTACCTTGTTAAGGAGCTACAATGTATGCAACAATCTCTAAATGTGGGACATTTTAACACTCTGCATTATACTCTATTCTCATTTAGATGGCAAAACTCCACTTTTTTTTGGTCTGAGAAATATCTCCCATGGATGACTTTCACAGAATAACAATAAAGATACACTATATGTATCTGGAACATATCTAAAATTTGCCTTTGGGGAAATTAGTTTATACTTTGAGCTGTTGTGATTGGTGAATTTTCTCTAATCTCTTGCCTGAATTAAGTTTCAAAATATGCTGTTTTTTCCATTACTAACAGATTTTTTTTTTTAAATATGACATAATCTTACATAATTATACTGTTCCACATGTTTAATCTGTTCAGTTCTGCTGCGTTAAGTGGCAAAGCTACAGTTTTAATGTTTTTTTGCCTCTGCTACTATACTATGGAAGTCTGTGTACTACCGCTGTATACCACAACCATGATATTTAACTAAACTCCAATTAGTAACTGCTAGGTGTGATATGTCTGTCAAAACTAGGGGTGTTATGCATATCACAGCATTATTTAAAGAAGTCACACAAAATTGCTTTACCTACAATTCTTCAGTAAGACAGAAATTTCCTGACGTCCTCAGCAGCCAGCAACAACATGAGAGGTAATAAAGAGCAGCTGCTGAAATAGCTGTGGTTTTAAGCCTTGAGTTGGTGTTGTAGGACCTTTTCTTGCCAGCAATGATGTGAACACAGGACATATATGAAACAAAGTATCTGCTTAAATTGCAAATCTCTGGTCGTGTTGATCGCTTAGTTACTGGGTGACTAGAAGAATCTTTGTCTGTACACTGGCCTTATTGATCTATAATAGACCAGGTGAGATTTACACAATTACTTTCAAAGAAGTAGAATTGCACTATGAAGATAATTACAAATTAGGTGTCATAGAACAAACTTCATCCTTTATAGATCTGTCATCATTTTACTATGAGAGGCCAAATGCTGACATCAGTTATTGCTAGACATCCTGTAGGTTTGGACTGGTGTAACTCAGGGTTGCACTTGGCCTGCAGACTGTCTGGAGAGAGGGCAATTGCTATGTCCATCCTTAACATGGAAATTAAAATTACTCTGATAGCATACTTTACAAATGTACACAAGAGACAGACATGCATGTTACTAAATGGATTGTCCTGTTGGCTTTTTGTACTGTTGTGTGTTCCTGTGTTCATTTATCCATTTTGGAATTATTTGTACTATAATGGTATCTTTCCTGGGTTGCTAGCTCTTCTAATTCTGGCTGAGGTATGTTAACATCTGCTCCTTTTTATTTGGCTGTATTAAAGAAAGACAAAAAGAAGTTCTTTAAAGAAATAAAAGACAGACCACTGTTGAGAGATCAATTTTTGAGAACAATTTAACTTTATAAGGAATCTATATTTATGAGTTTTGAATACTTTCCTGGTTGTATAACATTTTTGTTTGTGTTTCTGTACAAAACAACAAACTCAAGGAGCTTATCCTAGAGGAGGAGACAGGGAAATATCCGATTAATTCCTTGTGATATCTACTGTTATTTAGTGGAAAAGGTTAACTTTTATTTGTATAGTTTTGGTGAGAGTGTAGATCCTACAGCAGAAATATCTCTCCTTTGCTTATTCTCTAATATCAATTACGAGTAAATCCCAGGTGAAAATACAATAAACTGCGTGGGATTTTTTTCTTTTCCCCCACTATAAAGCATTTTTTAAATAATGAGAAAATGCTGTCATGTAGTAAAAGCTTGAGAGCTTGGAATCAAATACCTGGCAAGATACCTTTTTTTTTTTGGTGGTGGGGGAGGGGGGCAGGGGGGCTCTTGAGTTTAAACAGCTCACTTTAAAAGTTTGATAACGTTACTTTAGAACATATTTCATGTAGCTTCAGTTGGCTGCAAGCTGCCTCCAGGAGTGCAGGAGTCAGAAATAGTGCTGTACAGTTCTGAAGCCCTGAGGATAAGAAATGTGGTCCCTAGGGAGGAAATCGAAAGTGCAGTGCTTTTCACATATCAGATGCCTTATGCAATTTTAATACTTATTTTTTATTTGCAACATTAGCAGCAGCAAAGTGAAGACTTTAGAAAAGCATGTTAGTCTATAGTTCCAGGGCTTTCTGTCAACTGATATCCTTTAACTCATTTTTCTGTGCAGAGAGGCATGAATGGTTACTTCTGATGAAAGTGAGATAGGCAGTACCACACAGGGGAAGAGAATGCTGTAAGAGGCCATAGAGAAATGCTAGACTGTCCATTTCACTTTCTCCTGAAGAGCTTGCGGCAATAGGTCTGCAATCCAGTCACTATAACTGGTATTAAACTTGCAGCTGCATATTGTTTTCATTGGCTGAAAGAGGCCACCACTGCAGTCATGATCGTAGTTATAAACTGTTTTGCTTTGGAGGCTAGGTAGACCTCCAGGACCACAGATTAGTTCAACAGGTGACCTGAGACTTGATCAGAGAGTTTTAGTGAAAAAAAACAGTTGTTTTGAGCAAAGCCTCTCTACTACAGTTCATATATACAGAAACCTGTGGAGGTCTAGAGGCTCTACAGAGCTCTAGTACTCCCAGGAAACATTTAAAATGTCAGGAATACTGTTTTGCTATAGAATATAGCAGATTGTGCTTACATGTTTTCTTGGCTACCTCACACATTCTTTGGGCTGGAAAAGTCTGTTGACTCAGAAAAAACAGAGAATATCAAAGTAATACATTAACTTATTTACAAGGAGTAAATGAATGGGAAAGATCATCAATGTCACATATCAGGACCTGAAAAGGAGGTCTATCTTTAAAATAACTTTTCAATTGAAAAAAACACTGAATGGCAGATGAATATGTTGCTAAAATTCCTTCCCAGTATAGTTCTAGAGAAATTAATTTCATTGTGCCTTGTATCTTGAACACAACCAAGTTTGTGCTCTCTCATACTAATGAAGAGTGACAGGACATTGTTAGCAGTGACTCTGCAATTTATTTATTGATTTTGCTCTGTATTATATTAGTTTATGCTGGGTTGGCTTATTCAGCTCATCAGAGTGACACTGGAAGTGGAACTGTAAGTGTGCACATTTGAAAGACCTTGTCTTAGCTGCACCAGTAACACTGTTGGCAGATGTCTTATTGAACAATGTGGGACAGTGTATGTCCAGCTGGCAAAGCATGTCTACTTATGTTGTATCACAAGTGTCCTTTGACAAGTTGTAAGCTTGGATCATGTACACAGTAGTCCTGTTAGAGTCCTAAAACTGGACATTAGTTACATCTTCCATATGTACTTTTATTCAGTAATGGGTAAAAAGATAAGATATCAGGAAGAAGATATGATATGTGGGACTATTTTAAGGAAGATTTTCTTGTTTTGTGTAACAGGACGTCTCTTAAAGTGCTATCTATTTTCCCCAAAATCTGTTGAATTTGGGGCAAAGTTTAGAACATGCTACCTTGTAAATTTTCCAACTTCATTTTCAGAATAAAAACTTTTAGAATTAGCTACTCAGAAACCAGTAATCTAAGCAATTAAGTATTGTCAGAAGCATTTCAAATAATCTCAGAAGGACATGTGGCTCTACCAGAAGTTGCTCTCAGTCTCAAAGGTAGGAGAAGATAGAACTTTGTGAATTCTATTGTACTATTTTTTTTTAAGCTAGGTTTTTCCACCTTTATGTGAATTGATCAAGTGAAAATAGGCATGAGCATAAGAATTATGATAATTTTAGATGATGCTTATACAGTTGGAACATCATATTACTTGCATTCCACCCACATTTATCTTTAATCTCTTTGAAGGCCACCACAGACAGAATATTCCTACACACCAGTGGGGATCCAGCTCAGAGAACTTCCAATTTACGGATATAGCTCATTGGTTCTCAAACTTATTTTCAGTGCTACAGTTTTGGACTCTGGGAACTGAAGCAATACCGTGTTATGTTCAAAACAAATTAAAAGTGAGCAGCTCTAACAGATATTACAACAAACAGTGCCAAGTAGCTTCTAGAAATGACTTATGGAGATCCTTTATTTATTAAAGGAAGGATTTTTTGACTAAATACAGAGTTACTATGGGTCTGTGATAGAGTTCTCAAGCCTTAGCAGTATGAATCAAGGATGGATACCTCAGTATAAATTTTCACGTCCAAATAATCCACCCTCTGGGTCTTCTCATGCCATCCCTAGAATCATCTTTGATTCTCTAAATAAATTTTTAAAACATCTTAAAATGTGAAAGTGGTTTATGTGTATCTCTTTTTGACTGTCCACAAGAGGAGTCTCCCTGATGTTAATATGAAGTTAAAATCATTACATGAAAACATACATTTAAAGTTTATACTTGTGTGTTTATTAATATGCATGATAAGGGCGACTAATAGCATGTCATACACAAATAATGTACATGAACAAAACCAAAATTAGCCTCAGAAGCTCTGACAGAACTACTGTTATTGGCAAAAAGACAATTAGAATGTGAATCTTGTCAGCCCACAAGCAAAAATTAGTCAGCTTAATTCTTAACATATAGTATGTGTTTAGATTCTGAGAAGGTAAAGAAAAATCCTTAATGTCACAGAATCACAGAATTGATTGGGATTGGAAGGGACCTCAAAAGATCATGTAGTCCAGTCCCCTGCCTGACAAGGAACACCTAAATGAGTTCACACAGGAAGGCATCCAGGCCAGTCTTGAATGTCTCCAGAGAAGGAAACTCCACAACCTCTCTAGGCAGCCCGTTCCAGTGCTCCGTCACCCTTACTGTAAAGAAGTTTCTTCTCAAGTTTAAGCAGAACCTCCTGTGTTCCAGCTTACACCCATTGCCCCTTGCCCTATTATTGGTTGTCACCGAGAGGAGTCTGGTTCCATCCTCGTGACACTCACCCTTCATATATTTATAAACATTAATGAGGTCACCCCGCAGTCTCCTCTCCAAGCTAAAGAGACCCAGCTCCCTCAGCCTTTCCTCATAAGGGAGATGCTCCACTCCCTTAATCATCTTCCTGGCTCTGTGCTGGACTCTCTCAAGCAGCTCCCTGTCCTTGAACTGTGGGGCCCAGAACTGGACACAATATTCCAGATGTGGCCTCACCAGGGCAGAGTAGAGGGGAAGGAGAACCTCTCTTGACCTACTAACCACACCCCTTCTAATGCACCCCAGGATGCCATTGGCCTTCCTGGCCACAAGGGCACAGTGCTGGCTCATGGACATCCTGCTGTCCCCCAGGACTCCCAGATCCCTTTCCCCTACACTGGTCTCTAGGTCCAGTTGAGATCATTTCCCAACCTGTACTGGAACCTGGGGTTGTTCCTGCCCAGGTGCAACACCCTACACTTGCCCTTATCATATTTCATTAAGTTTTTCTCTGCCCAGCTCTCCAGCCTGTCCAGGTCTCTCTGGATGGCAGCACAGTCTGCTGGTGTGTCAGCCACTCCTCCCAGCTTTGTATCATCAGCAAACTTGCTGACAGTGCCCTCTATTCCCTCATCCAGGTCATTGATGAATATATTGAATAATATTGGTTCTAGTACCGACCCTTGAGGGACTCCACTAGACACAGGTCTCCAACTAGACTCTGCCCCATTGACCACCACTCTCTGTCTTCTTCCCACCAGCCAGTTAATAGTCCATCTCACTACCTGATCATCTAATCCACACTTCCTCAATTTGGCAGTGAAGATGTTGTGGGAGACCGTGTCAAATGCTTTACTGAAATCAAGACAGACCACATCCACTGCTTTACCATCATCTAGCCACCTGGTTGTGTCTTTATAAAAGTCTACAAGGTTGGACAAGCATGACTTCCCCTTAGTGAAGCTGTGCTGGCTGCCCCTAATGACCCTCTTATCCTTGATATGCCTAGAGATGGCACCAAGGATAAGTGGTTCTATCCCCTTCCCAGGGATGGAGGTGAGGCTGACCGGTCTGTAGTTACCCAGATCCTCCTTCTTGCCCTTTTTGAAGATTGGAGTGACATTTGCCTTCCTCCAGTCCTCAGGCACCTCTCCTGTTCCCCACGACTTAGCAAAGATGATGGAGAGTGGTCTAGCAATGACTTCAGCCAGCTCCCTCAGCACCTGCAGGTGCATTTAATCTGGACCCATAGATTTATGGATGTCCAGATTGCTTAATTGGTCCCTGACCCAGTCCTCATCAGCCAAGGCAAACTCCTCTATTGTCCTGACTCCCTCAGGGGCCTCAGGGGTACGGGGCTCCTCAGGACAGCTTCCGGCATAGCAGAGAGAGACAAAGAAGGCATTCAGTAACTCTCCCTTCTCTGTATCTTCTGTCAGCAGGGCACCCACCTCATTCATCAGTGGGCCTACATTGCCTCTAGTGTTAGTTTTGTCTGCCATATATTTGAAGAAGCTCTTTCTGTTGTCCTTGACCCCTCTGGCAAGGTTTAATTCTAAGGAGGCCTTAACTTTCCTAGTTGCCTCCCTACATCCTCTGACAACAGCCTTATATTCTTCCCAAGTGGCCAGCCCCTCCTTCCATGATCTGTAAGCTCTCCTTTTCCACTTGAGTTTGCCCAGCAGTTCCCTGTTTAACCAAGCAGGTCTCCTGGCTCCCTTCCTTGACTTCCTACGTGTCGGGATGCTTTGATCTTGAGCTTGGAAGAAGCAGTCCCTGAACGTTAACCAGCTGTCTTGGGCCCCTTTACCTTCAAGTACCCTTTCCCATGGGACTTCCCCTAGAAATTGCTTGAAAAGGCCAAAGTTGGCCCTCCTGAAGTCCAAAAGTGTTTAATGTGTTTAAGGAAAAAAAAAAAAATCAACCTCCAAATCCAACCACTCAGTTAAAGCAGTAAGGAGCAATATTGTTTAGCAAAGATTAGAGACTGATGGCATATCTGAATGGTGTGCTTGCAGATTCTCCTGCAAGACATCAGAATGGTTTATTAGGGCAATTAGAGATCCCATGACTTATTCTTGAATATCTTTTCCTATGTTTTTCATTATCAAAATTATTTCAATGTAGATTACAGGTGAAAATCAGTGAAGTTTTTTAAGAGTTTATGCTAGGCTACTAAAGCATGTGTTTCCAAAGCAACCTCAATATTACAGGCACTTTGTGTTACATGAGTCTTTGTTTCTTTTCATTATTCTGTAACTAAAGATGTGGACCAGACCAGAATTGGGGCCCTATACAGAGCTTAGATACATGGCATGTTTACTGAGAAATTCTGCCCAAGACCTAAATACGAGCAAATAGTAGAGTAGGATTTTTCCTCCCAAGCCAAATAGTATCTGGGGATTTACCCTGGAGCTGCACCACATTCTATACCCAGCAGGCTGTATGTGTGGTTGTGTATAAAGAAGTCCTGGACCCATTAATGATGGTGTTTCCCTTGGTGTCCTACGTCCCTTCAGTCCAAAGCCTTCAGTAAGGTAAGTATTGTACATTTAAGCTGGTAGCATCCTGCCCCTCCCCTGCAGTCCCCAGCAGCACCTCACTTCCTCCCCTGGTGGCCTTTGAAGCTTGGAGAAATATAGTTACGCTTTTGGCATGAAAGGCTTGAATTCTCCCTCAAGTAGCCAGAATAGATGATTCAAGAGCACATCCAATGAACTAAAGGCAATATGAAAAAATGTTGAGTCCCTATTTTTTTCTATTTGAGCCAGAATTAAGTAAGTAATACTGAAGATTGCTGTGTTATTTTGGTTGTTGTCTATCTTTATTTATGTTGTAAGCTTATCTGTGAAGTGACCATGCTTTAAAATATGATTACAAAGACCCATGTCAGCTTACTTAATGGTATGGTCAATTTAAACACTACTGAGTGGTGCAAAATATGCTTCCAGAGTTTGTGCAAGGCAAGCAATCAGACAATAGTTATGATAGTTGTGTAAAACTTAGTTTTCCAGTGGAAGTTCAAGTTGACCCTTATATTAGAGTTGCATTGATTTTAAAATGGGCTAGCTAGCACCTGCTCAAAGGTAAAATTTGACTAGGAATAATTAAAGAAACAAAATGTTGTTTTTAATTATGGCATTTTGAACGAATTTTTTAAAAGGATTTTGAAGGACTGTTTTGCCAGCATGTAATAAAATAAATTGACGGATGAGTGACAAAACCTCCTCTATTGGTGATTATTAGGACAATGTACTAATAAAGACTCTGTCTTAGGAATTCTTTAAACTACAGAATTCCAGAAAAAAAGAAACTTGTTTTAAGCATTCTTTTTTTAAAGCATTTTCTTCAAGTTTGTTGTTGACAGCTGTTAGAATACTATCACTAACAGAACTATCTCTGAGGTGGGTGGTCTGATCCCCTCTGCAATTATTCTGTTTCCACACTTACCAGAGATTATAGTATCATAATAAAAATCTAGAAAAATAAAAATTAAGCTATTGATTTAAAACATTTAGAGAAAGCCAGGTCTAGCTGTCTTACAACTCCAAAAGAGAATATTCTCAAAAACGCATGTACTTGGAGAAATAAATGTCCACGGTATGAAACAAATTGGTGGCATTTGCTTTGGTTTATCCAATTTTCTTTTTCAGAAGCCTTGCTTCTTAGCTGTTGCATGAGACCCATGCTGAGCTTTGTAGGCAGAAAGCCTCTTTCTGCAGTTCATAGGAGAATGGTCTCTTTGCACAGAGGGGGATAAAGGATGGGAAAAGAACAGGGGTTTCGGTGGAATAGGATCCAAATTAGATCAGATGATCTTAAAAAATCTGAGCAAAGAAATAAAAAATGGACCTTTGGGAGTAATATGTGTAGATTTGCCTGTTCTATTTGTTCTCTGATTAGAAGTAAGTTGGATTTTTTAGCAATGTTTCTTCTTATTTTTGTGGCAGAAATCAATTCAGTTCAAAGAGATTTTATATCTGCAGTGCAGAGGGTTTCCCAACATATTCCTGGGTAATGGCAGCTTACATGGTGTTAATTGTGGAGCACTGAAAGCTCAAAGTATGTAGCCTTTGAATTCTCTCTTTCAAAAAGCATCCAAATCAATGTGAATTTGCCATTGCTCTTTTCTTTGAAGACTTGTTATTTGGTTTTAATAAGTCCCTGGGGGAAAAAAAAAACAACACAACACCAACAAAAAAAACCAAAACAAAACAAAAAAACCAACCCAGAAATAAAACATTAAAAAGCCAGAGAGGTGGAAGTTCTTACAAATTCCTGTTTGTGCATGTGTGAGTTACGGTGGCAATGTCTGGTAGATCTTGTTACCTTTTTTGAAATTAAAAACAAGCAAGAAAAAACCCATCAAAGTGCACAGCTCCCTAGAAACTATTCATTTACTATTAAGTATATTTTGAACAAGAAGAGAGAAACAGATTCCTATTATATATTTTCCCTTTGTCTGAATTAAAATGGAAATTTAGTGATTTTGTAATTCTATTATATATTTTAGCAATGGATGTTAACTGTTTCAGCAATTCTGCCTGGTTTCAGGGACTATACATTCATTCTCTGTGTTTTCACATAACGCATTCAGTCTCTCTGTTCATGCACCCTATAAATAAAAATGAATTGAGATTTTTTTTAAAAATGCAGATTTGCTAGTGAAGCGGATCAGTTATTGAATTGCACTATAAGAGCAACTTCCCATTCCAAAGCTTATTACATGTTTTCATGTGAAAGGTGATGACAGGAGAACCCTGTAAATCTCTGCAGCTCCCAGGGAGAAGCTTGTGTATTCACAGAATCACAGAATAATTGAGGCTGGAAGGGACCTCTGGAGGTCCTCTCTTCCACCCTCCAGTCACCTCAAGCAGGGCAACCTAGCACCAGTTGCCCAGACCCATGTCCAGATGGCTTTTGAACAGGTGCAGCAATGGAGACTCTATACCCTATTTGAATAATCCGTGCCAGTGCTCAGTCACCCTCGCTGAGGAAAAAAGTGTTTCCTCGTGTTCAGTTTGTGTCCATTGCTGCTTGTCCTGACACTGGGCACCACTGAACAGAGCTTGGTTCTGTCTTCTTTGCCTCCTCCCTTGAGGCATTTACATACATCTGTGAGATCCCCCTGAGCTTTCTCTTCTCCAGGCTGAACAGTCCCAGCTCTCTCAGCCTGTCCTCACACATGACTTGCTCCAGTCCCTTAACCATCTTGGTGGCCCTTCATTGAACTCTCTCTCTGAGAGGCCTGTGTCTCTCGCTCGTGCTGAGGAGCCCACCACTGGACACAGCACTCCAAGTGCGGACTCACCAGTGCTGAGCAGAGGGGGCAGGATCACTGCTGACAGCATGACCTGCTGACAGTGATCTGCCTGATACAGTCTGGGATACCTTTAGCCTTCTTTGCAGCAAGGGCACATGGTTGTCTCACATTCAACTTGGTATCTACTGGGACCCTGCCAAGCTGCTTGCCAGCTGGGTGTCCCCCAGGAAATAATGGTGCCTGGGTTGTTCCTGCCCAAGTGAAAGACTTTTCTCTTGCCCTTGGTTAACTTCATGAGGTTCCTGTCAGCCTATTTGCCCAGCCTGTCCAGATCCCTCTGGATGGCAGCCCAACCCTCTGGTGTTATCAGCCACTCCTCCTAGTTTTGTGTCATCTCTAAAGTTGTTGAGGGTATGCTCTTCCCCTATCATCCAGATCACTAATGAAGATAGTAAAGTAGATAGTATTCGAGCTAGTATTGAACCCTGAGGTACACAGCTAGTTACTGGCCTCCAAGTAGACTTTGTGCCACTGATTACCACCACTTAGTCCCAGCTGTTCAGCCAGAATTCAACTCATCTTGCTGTCTGTACTAGATTTTTAAAATTCCTATGGTATACTTATGTTAATGCACTACAGCTTCAATGTTGTCTTAAAATAAAATGAAATAAAATAAAATAAAATCAGTTCCTGAATAATCCATGTGCAACTGTCTCCAACAAGATCTTAATTTGACCAAATTTTATGACTACCTACCAGAAAAATCAAAGCAACTATTTTGCTCAACTTTGGAATTTTTTCAGATGTAAAGTATGCAGCGAACCCTATGTTCTGTTTTTTGTGCCCTACACCTTGAGTTAAAATCCATGTTATCATTAATTACCTGGAAGTATTGTCAATTCATGGAGAAATTCTGCATTGATTTGGCATGTTCCTTATATGTTCCTCACTTCAGGAAATAATTTTTTACTAGTGGTGATGAAGAGGAGAAAATAAAAAACAAAACACCTCTAGGAACTCAAAGCATTTCTACTCTTTCATTACACTTCCTGTTATGCAAAACATACTAGTTCTTATTTCCCACATTTTCTACTCCCTGTGTTCACTGTCTTCAAACCTGAAGGTAAAGAAATAAGCCCTGTGATATCTAGAGAAATGTGTTGTACAGAGTGATTTCCTTTCTGGAGAATGATCAGATGTGCTGGTGGGAACTAACGGAGAGAATTGAGTCTGATAGTACCTTGTCATCCATCACATCCTTGATCAAGTTCTTAGGCTTCTCTGAGCATATAAGTCCTGGATAATAAAACTATAGGATACGTTATTTTCTGTATCTTCAGGATTCACGTGCTGCTTGTTGTTCATAATGAAACACTGCTGACTTGACAGAAGTCAGTGATATCTGTTCAGTTACATGTGCACTTCTACCAGTTGCACAGATGTCATACACTCAAATAGGAGCCTAATTAGGTTCTCAGAGCACAGTCCAAGGACTAAATGAATGTGTGAGAATGAATTCCTCCCTTTCTGCTAGACATTATTATTCCAAGCCAAGGTTAGACCTACAGCTGAGACAAAAAAGATAGATCTCTCTGGTACTAATGCATTGAGAAGAAGCATAATTATAGGGCTGTTGACCCAGATCATATTCTCATTCTTAAATTAATTCAAATCAGCAATATTTATTTGATGGAGATAACTATCAGAAATTCTCTCTGTATTACTTTGCACATCACTTTTTCTGGTAAGTCAAAGACAGAATCTGGTGAGGAAGATTCAGGGGAAACCCTCAGAGTCTGCCAAAAGATGGGTTTGGAGATGTTAATGTGTAGAGTTTCCTGGCATGAACAATGAAGTGAAAATTTATTGTGTGAGAAATTATCTCCTTATTACCTCATAAATAGTAATTGTATCTGTTTGTCATCACAGTATGTTGGGAATGAATCTTGTAAATCTGTGTCTATTCACCTGAGAATATGTGAGTGTTGTCTGAACCTCAGAAGGAGAATTTGCCAAAACATCAGCTGGTATACATGGATACTGTTCCCTTCAAGCCAATGAAATTGCATTTATTTACATCAGTCAACCATCTGGGCTTGTGTTTTAGAACAGAATTTGATTTTCAAGGATTTAGAATTCAATCAATCTCTGTATTGCTTTTAATTATACACTAAAGGTATTAAAATAATCCTTTGTTCTCACTTCAAGGTTCCCTCTCAGTTTTCTCACTGATGCCCTCTTTACCTTTCTCATTCCAACATTCCAAATTTTTTGGTATGCAAGGTTGGTTTCTCCTCCCTCTAGTTCTAATAGAAGGCTGATGGTCAGGGATGGTCTGCACAAAATTACTATGGAAATAGATGCACAGCATGCAACATCCCATCAGACGTGACGGAGTATCATCCTCTAGGGATTCAGTAGCAACCTGTCAGTCAGCCTTACACCATCTCATTGTCTTGGTTCTGATGCTTGACTTGTTTAGAAGTTGTTAAATGTTATTAAATGCTATCTTTTAATGGTGCAGCAGCTGAATTTGTGAGAGAATAACTGTTCCTTTCGCACTGTGTTATTTAAAGGTGCATATGGACATGGAGAGTGCGTACTGGCTAACTCTAAGAAGGAAAAACAACCACCAAAGAATACCAAACAGCGGTCTGTTGTGCTCAGTTATTTAGAGGTTTATGAGAGAGGCAACTACCTCAAAGCTAATGAAATTTATTTGAGTATGTATCTAGGTATTATTTCTTTCTTTATTTTGCAAAGAGAAACTTTCCTGGTTCTAGATCCTGCTTTGTATAAAAGGTTCTCAGAATTCACTGGAAGCTCAATGAATTGGGCATCAGAGAAAGGTGACAGAAATCACATTCTTAAATAATCTGGACAAGAAACTTGTAATTCTGTAAAAGAATAATAATGATTTTGATTTTTTTCCTTTTCCATGAACATGAAATTAAGTCCTTTGGAAGTTTCTCAAGGTAAAACTTGAAAAAAAGAGCTCCAAGACACTAAAGAGTACAGTCTTACTAAAGATATGAGATCTGAGAAACCTGGACTAATTATTTCCCTCCTTTCCTTTGTTCATTTAATAAACACATCATTTTCTCACACATCATCAGTGAGTTCCCCACTACCCACATGAGATAACATTCTTCCATGACTTGTTTTATTGGATCTGGCTAGGATGGAGTTGATTTTCTCCGTGGCAGCCCTCAGAGTGCTGTGTTTTGTATTGGTGGCTCGAGGGGTGTTGATAACACAGCAGTGTTTTGGTTACTGGTGAGCAGTGCTAGCACAGCACCAAGGCTGTCTCTCCAACATTTCCCCCAGTAGGCTGGGGGTGGGGAAAGTCTCGGGAGGGGACATAGCCAGGACAGCTGACCCAAACGGACCAAAGGGATATTCCATACCATGTGACATATGCTCAGAAATAAAACAAGGAGAACGGGGGGGGGAAGGGGGGGCATTCGTTACTTCCATTTGTCCTCTGGGAACCACAACGTATATGAAAGCCCTGCTTCCCGGGAAGTGGCCAAACATCGCCTGCTGATGGGAAGTAGAGAATAAATATTTTGTTCTGTTGCTTCTGCGAGCGCAGCTTTGCTTTGCTTCTATTAAACTGCCTTTGTCTCGATCCACGAGTTTGGTTTTTTGTGTTCCATCTTATTTTCTCCCCTCCCCATCTTGCTGAGGAGGGGGGTGATAGAGTGGGCTTTGGTGGGCATCCAGAAGCTAGCCAGGGTCAACCCACCACACTTGTCCAGAAATTCTACCCTGAATCCAAGAAGTCAACTTGACAGTCTTTGGAGTAGAAAAATTACTGATCAATTCTCATTACTACTGATCAAGCTTAACTTAGTGGAATATTGTATGAAACTGGAAACTACTTGAGACCTTTGATTTCCAGACCAACTTGGTTGCCTTTGTGTTTAACAAGACTAGACAACTCAAGTTCTCCAGTAAGAACTTAGAAGAATTGTTCCATTTCCATACTAAATCTTCAGCTGCTTGAACCAAGAAATGCCCAGAGGAATGGAAAAAACTAAAATAACTTTCCCAAGTTGTGGAGAAGTTTCATTTGTTTTGGTTTAAAATCTGAGAACAGGTTCTGAGTTAGTTTTGAGTTTCCCCAGATACACATGTTTAACCTAATTGTGCATTAAATGGTTTTCAGACACTGTTTTCTTCGGTCCTTCTAATTTCTTGAATGGTATCTTTAAATGTTCATACCCTTATTATGTTCTGTTAATTTCCAATTGCTCTGCTTACTGCTAGATGTTCTGTTTTTAAAACCTCTTTCGCTTGCTTTTCATGAGTATGATTTCAGATTACCTATTTTCTTTTTTTTGCCTATATGCTGTTATTTAGACGTGCAATGGTTTGTTGCTTGCTGCTACTTTCATTTTAAATTCAAATTCTGTCTGAAAATGATTTATTTATAATGCAGCAGTTGGGACACCTGCTCTTGACATGTGAGAACATTCTGGTGACATAACCAGCTACCAATAATAGAACAGCACTTTGAGCCTTCATTATAAGCCATGTGATGCTTCCACCACACTGCCAAGTCAAACATCATAATTCCACCCACTGTGAAGTAACTATTCCCCAGAGAAGGAGCAAGCCAGCAAGTGATAGAGAGAAAAAGATTTGTGTTGGTTTTGAGTACCAAATGACTTCTGAGTATCCCTGTGTAATACACTTGGCTTTGGTGGCAAGTGTTTCCTCTGCATTGATGTTGGGATCCAAGACTAATAGGAAGAATGGTAGTGTGTTCTTCTTCCTTAGTTAAGGTGGTGGTTTATATTTTGATAGTGTTAAAGTTGTAAAAATTAAGAGAATTACAACAGAAATAGTTTCAGCCTGTTAGTTATTGAAATACTTCGAGTGTTACTTTATTTTTATCCACCATTTAAAGCCTAAAGCAGTGAGATTGATGACTTACATAGCGACCACCATTGCAACTAATATCCCTGTAAAGGCTTTTGTGCTAAACTGACCCCTACAGGGCATGCAGTCATTTCACAATCTGCTCTGTGAGATATCAGGTGTGCAGAGTATTACATTTCTAATGAAAACAATTCTTTGTTGTCCTGAAATCTGTACTCAGGCACCCCAATATATTGGTTTGTTATCTCTTACTAACCTGATGCTGTCAATGTCTGTGTCACCTCTATACATTTATACCCTGTTTGGAGATAGTCCATGATAACACTGTGAAGCAGATCTTTGAATTTTTTTTCTTTTTCTTTTTGCTTTGGTGTTATTTTTGTATCCATTAAGACCAGTCTGCTTTCTGAAGATCTTCATTAAGATCAAACATCCGCTTTCTCTCCTGGAATAGCAACAGTGAAAGTAATCTTCCTTCAAGCTGCCACCATGGCTTGTCACAAATTGTTTGCTTGATTGATATTTGGGTTAAAAGATGTATAAATCTCAACAGAATTTGCCCTGCCATCTAACATATCATGTCCTGAGCAGATCTGTTTTATTCATGCAAATATCAGTGTTACTATGTCGCTTTCTGCAGGAATGATTTTCTCACTTAGATGTTATAGTTTCACAACTAACTGCATTTCCAGGTTTTTTGGAAAGTATACAACATCCTGAACACCCTTGATATACATACCATGTGGTAGAAACAGAAAGTTCCTGCACTCCACAGTAGGGAAGAAGGAGAGAAAAGGGTTTAAAAATACATAAAGATGGAAAGAGACTGAGAAGAGGATTCTTTTAAAAGATCCTAGAGTTCTTCTTCTCTCTTCTGCTATTTACAAATTTGCTAATTT
This sequence comes from Caprimulgus europaeus, assembly GCA_907165065.1. The sequence continues at coordinate 27,087,088 of OU015529.1, forward strand.
TGAGTAATTAGTTATTCAGAATCACTCAACAATGTTCCAAGTGAGTAAAAGCCTTTAGACCATATATAAATGATGTTTTCCCTATGTCTCTGTTATTTGTTGTTGCTATCACTATATGTTACCATGGCAATGTTTTTGTGCAATGACTGGTTAAGTACAGCTAACAAAGAGTGGGGAGAATATGATCAATTTACTATGCTTTTAACACTGTGTTGAATTTAGGAATGTGTTGGTTTGGTTTTTTTTCCTCTGAAAAGAAAAAATGTGACAGATTTATGTAAGTATTAAGAGTTTTGTGAAGTAGTCACCTGCTGGCACCAAAACCGAGTTTACTTCCAGGAGTGTTTATTGGTGTGAGCCTCAAACACATGACCTTTGCCAACACTCAAATAAATTGTTCATTTATTTCTATATGAACAATATCACGTATTGTTCATATAGAAATAAATAGATGCAGGGCAAGTAAACAATGTATCCAAAATAATTTTCTGACTCATTTAATTGTTCTTGTACGGTCTTGCCACCTTACATCTATCTGTAAATATTGTCATTCTCTAAAATATGCCTTCACTGAGATGAATCACATAACTCTGAGAAATATTGGAAAGCAGTAAAAAAAGCTTAAGAGGTTCTCACACAGTTTTTAGTCAGCAAAGAAAACTGCTGATCAAAATACTTAATCTTTCTGATCTATGTCTGCCAGTGGATTTCTGCTGGTACCTTTCTGTTTCCTTTCTATCATCTGCTATATGTGGAGATTTCTCTTGTGCTTAGCAACTCAACTTTTTTTTCAAGCTTTTATATTTCTAAAGAGGCAGTTCAATTCTACCAGTTGTTGCTACTCACATATCCTAGAGATACCTGTCATGGGATCGCACTCTGCCAAGCTTTCACAGGAAGCTCTAAGAAATCCAAACAAAATGTAACCATTTCCTCCAGAGAGACACAGCATCCTTGTTTAAATGATCAGTGCTGTATGATCCCAAATGATTGGCAATTTAATACTTCACATAAAGTACTTCTAAGATGTCACTTAGTAAAATACTTCCAGAAACTGAAGGATTTGAATCATTTATTAATCCTCCTTTTCTTAATGATGATTTTTTTTTTTTTTTTTGGAGGAGGGGGATAAAAAAATCCACTCAGCTTTGGATGCTTTCAATGTCAAATATAGTGTTAGTTCTGAAAACAGTAATCATTTTAAGGGTATTTCATCTGATTTTAAGAGGGCCAGAGAACACACGCTTCTAATGGAAATTAATGGTAACAGTGAATGCTCAAACCTATCCATGTTAGGACATAATTAGATCCATTGACGTCTAAATGCTATATATGACATTCTGTCAGCCTTGGTATCAATGAGATTTTTGCTTTTGAGTGAAATGGGATCAGTATCCTCTTACCAAAGCTGATAAACACAGGTTCAGCAACCTGCATGCACCATTTTTGAATTTGATCTAAAAGGGAAAGGATGGATGATTAATTTGCTTTTTCAGTTAGCAAATTTTCAAAAAAGTAAAATGCTGTGCTACACATTGTAGCCTATTGATACTAAGATTCAGATTTTAAGTGCTTTCAGAGCTAGTGATGTAGCTACAGTAGCAACTAAAATTTTAGAGAAAATCCCTTGAACCATGACAATGAAATTACCATAGCAGATTTGCCTTGGAAAGCACTTAGCAACTGCAGCACAGGGTTCTTTTTCTATTCTAATCTAGACCTTTTCCTCATTCCTTTCTTGACAGATTTTCTTTCCTAAGTAAGCACTTTGAATGGGACTAGAATATTACTCTTTTTCTGGCTAGATCTCAATAACATTTGCTTATTAAATCAGAACTAAGTATACTAATTTCAAATGAGATTTCAAATATCAGAGCTAGCATGTGCACTGGTGTTTAGAAAAAATAAAAGCCACATTTTGGTTAGGGATTCTACCTGCCTACCCAAGTTTATACTTCTGCATCATTTGTGAGAAAAATAACAGGTGTATAATACCTGCATAAAGTTAGCTGTACGAAATTTGGTTGGCTGAAATAAGCAGGTGTAAATAGGACCAGCTTTTAATTACAGCCAATGCCTCACATGAAGAACCCACTAGCTTCTCCTAATGGACAGGAAAAATCTTATTGTCAAAACCCAGCTATTACAATAGTTTCAAGAAGGATCCAGCACAAGCTACTTTGGGGATGTCTTTGTTACAAGGGAGTGGAATGTTGAAGGATGGCAGTTAGCCTGGTAAAATATGCAAGAAGTATGCAAAAACGTGCTAAGTTCCAAACAGAAGTCCTTAGAAAGTAGAAGCATAGCAAGGGAAGAAAGAGATATTGTTGAGACACAGGTCAAAGAGCTCTGAGGAGAAATGATCTTTGTAAATTAAAACTCCAGCATGATACATGGAGCCTGTTCCTGAATGGTCACTTAATATCTCAGAATTACATTACCTCCCCATTGTATCATTAGTTTACTGTTGCTAGCTTTTTGTAAGTAGGTAGGTCTTTATATTAAAATATTCCATGGTACAGAGCTGTCATATCTTTCTGTTAGTTTCATTTGACTGGCAACCGCGTTTTCGTTCCTTTATTATTATGCCACAATTAGTTCTTTGGTAGTATGACTTCTACACTGGTATTAAATAACATGTCACCAAATTTTGGAGTTCATTTAGTTTGCTTTCTGTTACCTTTTCATTTTATGAAGACTTAACTCTGTCTCACTATGAAACAAAGAGCGCTTTGTTAAGTTTCTGTGGGCATGTACTTGGTTTTTTTTTGTAAATTAGCTGTTCTGGTTTGAAATTGACAATAATTTTCAAGGTGAAAATTCATATCCAACAGAGATGTAAATGAAGATGATTTTGTTAGTGTAATAAAGAAATTGTGATGCAAATGGTTTGTTATTATAAAAACTATCTGAATTAGGAGTGAGTTGGAATATGCAACCAGTTTTTAGAGCTGTATATCTGTAATTATTTCCTTGTAGTCAGCTTAACAGACCAGGGGAGGATGTCCTGGCCATAGATGTATATTCCAGTTATTTAATGACAAACAGTCCCTCTCAGCACAACTTCCCTAGTTTCTTGTGCATAGAGCTGTACCAAAAAGAAAGTGGAAGACCAGGTTTTTCCTCACAGCTTAGCAAGCTTTAGCTACTGGAACAGCCCTTTAAGGACAGGAACAAGCTAGCCCTGATAATGCTGCCCTTATGATGGCATCTGCTCAGCAACTGGATAGGTCAAGGTAGGAAACAATGTTTGAAGCTCCTTTCTTAGACTTTGGATGATCACGGTTTTTACCTTAAGTAGAGAAATTAGCACACAGCACATTATAGACAGCAATGATGCCTTTCTGTTTGCTAGTTACATTCAGAAGCTGCACTTTAGATCTGTGGAGTCATTCAATTTGTAATAAATAAGTTCAGCTTCCAATTACCCAGCACACTGTTTGTTTTTATTTAACGACATCATTTTTCATCGTGCTGCAGGGTATATTTTGTAAATTATGTCACTTCTTGTTACTCTCTTGAGTCTGACTGATGTTAGAGCACTGACCTGAGATAGAAAGTTAAACACTAAAAAGCAAAATAACATTTGGTTCATAACTGAGAGACTCAAAAAAGATATCTGCAATTCTTCCATTAGTCCTGAGCCCAGAGGGTTTCAAGGAGATATGGGATTACACTGAATGGCGCCTAATGGAGGAACTACAGAAAACTTAATGAATAGTTTTCCTGTTTGGTTGTTTTGGTCACAGCTCTGCTAGAACTTTCTTAAAAACTTTAATCTTTACTTTGTAAGGGCCCAGTGTCATCAATTATATCAGAGAAATAGAAAAACCCTTGACTTATTTTCTCTTCCTCTTTCTCCCCCTAGCCCTTACCCTGGAGGCATGTTTTTTGCAAACTCTAGGGAAGATGAAATACCCGACTAACTATAGCAAAGCATGCACCTAGCAATGCATGAGGACTGCAAATGTACTTGTTGCTTCATTGGTGATGCAAGAGGGGAGATGTGACTTGCTGCTCGTTCCCCCAGTCCTTTACTACAAAAGAGGAAGACACTGTGGAGCTTGCATTTTACACTTAGGTTGTAGTAAGTTGAAAAACATCTTGGCCTAAAACTACACTGTCACTAGAACTAGTAAGCAGACTTCAGGAAGGAATTTTTACTTACTGTGTAAATAGTCTGAAATGTTTGATGTATGATGAGGTGTTTGGTCACTGTAGGAGGTGAACTTCCAGACTCGATGGACAAAAGAAAGCATAGTGTGTATATTTGTTTACTGGATAACATGATAGATTATAAACTCCATGAATCTCTGACTTGTATTAAATTCCTAAAGAAGCAGATATAGGGTAGGCAGTTAAGTAATAAGGATCTTCACACCAGTCAGTCATAGAATCATAGAATGGTATGTGTTGGAAGGGACCTTAAAGATCATCTAGTTCCAACCCCCCTGCCATCAACCTTTGACCAGGTTGCTCAAAGCCTCATCCAACCTGGCCTTGAACACTTTTCAAACCAGAAGATCAATGCAATCATCATGTCTGCATGAAGAACACTCACAAAGAGAAAGGTCTTTTCACTGAACAATTTAGTCAAACCATGGTGTTACAGGAGCAACATAAAGCTGACGATGCCATGAGGCACAGCATAAATTCTTAAGCTATCATTGTGGAGACTGGAGATGAAAAAGCTGTGTGTTTTTAATTTGGGGAGTAACAGCTATGTGGTTTACAAGGGGAAGGGGAGATCAAAGAAGATTATGTCAGGTGGCTGCAGAGGGACTTTTAAGTTGTAGCAGGGAGTGGAGCTATTTGTGAGACGCTTTTAATTTCCCGTGCTACTAGCAGAAGAGAGATTTTAAATTTTGCTTGCCAGATGTGTTGGTGAAGTAGCTAATAGTTATTTTGTGAAGAAGAGATGCTGAATAAATGGCTAATTTTTAGAGGACTTCTTCAAGCTGATGCATGAAACTTGATTTTTGTGAAGATATATTTCGGATGTATGTGCAAAATGCGTCAGGATTCTTTGAGATGAAAGGCTATCTATGTAAATGCAAGATATTAATTGGTGTCTTCACACATTTAATTTCTGAGAATACATATGATTCCTGACAAATGAGTTTGTCACAGTTCATTATGTAACCACTATTGGATTTCCCCTAAAGACTTAGGAGTGCATAAGATTTTATATATTTTAATTAAAGGGTAGATAAAAATGAAACATGTTTTCATCTTAACTGACTTTCTAAACATATATTTAGTAATTAAAAAACAAAATGCATATACATATAGAAAAAAAATTGAAGCTGCTATTATCTATATAGTGACTATACTTGCTATAAACTATTCAAAACTTTTGTCTTTGAAAATAGTAGTAAGAGCAGCATAGATACTTTGCCAAAGTTTTCCTGGAATTAGTTTGTTGAAGTATTAAACTAGCTGTTGATAGAGGTACTGCCTTCCCTGTGTGTGTGAATATTTTCATTTTCTGTTTTTTTTTTTTCAGGTAGTTTATAATTAGTTAAATGAAAATTTTAAATCCAAGTGGGAGAATAGAAAAAGCATTAACTTTTCCCTCTGTTTCTTCCAATCTGTGTTTAGGAGCTCAATGTGAGAAACTGAGATTTCACTTTCCTAAAGTCCTGGAAGAATGGAAATAATTTGTTTAAATCACTAAGTGCATAAAAATACTTATGTTACTTAAATTGCATTTGCAATTGTGTTTGCAATTGTGATTGCATTGAAAATTAATTAATTAATACTTCAGGTTTCTAATGAATTAACATATTTAAGACAACTTTATTTAACAAGCATAATTTCAAAATGTTTGTTTTGTTTGTCTTAAGCAAATTCCAATTTCCATGCCAATGTAATTGATACATATAAACTTTAAAAAAATCATTATCTAAATTTGAAAAGTTAACTTCTTACGTATTTTATAACATAATGAAACTAAACATTTGAAATTAAGCAAACATAAAGTAGTCATATATAGCTACTAAGTTAAATATATATGTATATATTCAATGCAGCAGAAGGAAAGACCAAATTCTATCCCCCAAAAAGAGTCAACCTTTCTTTGGAGAAATTACTAAAACGTATAAATAAAAAACAAATTAAAATTTATTATTTAGATCAAAAGTCTTACTATGAATGTAATTACAGTTAAAAACCAGTGATTTATATTGCTTCAGTTTCAGTAACTACTGTAAATATAAGTCAAGGGCTAGTTTGATTTCACATAGGAAAATTGTCAACATTGTGTACCTGATATTAGAGTAAATAGGTAGGGTAAATCACTTAAACTTGACATATTTCAATATAAAATATTGTGATAGAGTAGCAGATACAGAATTATTGATATGAATTTACTACCTTTAAAAATTGTGTTTTGAAAGCAAGATCACTGAGAAATCATCTGCAGTCTTGGAAATTTACAACTTGTACTGTGCATGTAAATACTATGCAAGAAGAAAGTCATCTCTCTAAGCATATTGTCAAGAATGCACAATCTATTGCTCTGAAGAGAATAGCTGCTAGGAGAATCGATGCAAATGTAGTTTCTTTTCTCAGTAGAAAGCTCCTGAACAGGGTTCAGACTAAGTTCAAAGATTTTGTTATGTGGAAATACAATATGGTTGGACTATGCTACACTTCAAGGTTATAGATTCATCACCTTAGGCTGAAGATGCATAGCTACTTGGCTGACAGGCATATGAACATGTTGGCTTGACTCCCTTTATCTGGCTTTCATGATTTTTATATTTCCTCATTCAGGGCTGAGCCTGAGCAGTTATGACTTCTCCACCTTTTTATTTCCCTTTTATGTCTTTTCTGGAAATAGGTAAGGAATGAAATCCATTTAAAGAGAATTGGTCGTTTAGATGTATATTAAAATGCGCCTAGATTAGAATACAAGATCTTTAGTTTTTCTGATACAGATAAATTCTCTTTGATACAGTAAGACCTTCTTTTTCTTATGACATAATCCACAGCTCTTTCCAGTGAAGGCAATAGAGCTAGACCAGCATGAAACTGATGCCAAATTTTGACCAGCAACATCAGATGCACAGATAGTTGTATAATAAGAGATCCTAACTCAAACCATCAATAAGACGACATTACTTAGATTTTAGTTTGCTTTTCTATAGGAAGAAGGTTTATGTATCCTGCTGCCTGTGATCCTCTGTTAATTTTTAATCCATCTATCTGCTTCTAAATCCAATCTGAAAGATAAGTAAGGAACTCTAAGATAAATACTGTGCTAGAAGTCCTGAAGCTTGGGAGACAGAGAAAGGAAAGAGGCCCTAGAATTGCTCTACGCAAAGGAAAGACTGCAGGGTGGGATCTGAAAAACTAGGGAGGCTAATAATCTTGTAAGATACCCAGGAATAGATGGGACAGCTGAAGCTTCTACCTCTGCAAGTGTGCAAGTCCATCAACATGTTGCTGTGTGCACTGCAGTATGTTTCATTAGCTTAAATGCTCAAACAACCATTCCTCTGGCAACTAAATAGATTTTCAGGAAGGTAATGTAGTTCCATGAGCTAGTTAACCCCATGAGGGTTTGGAAATTCCTGCTCAGAAGGGATCTTTGTGTCATCTTTCTTTGTATCATCCTGTATTCATCAGTCATTGAAGAGCTGATAAAAATTAGTTTGAAGACATGATCAGAGGCTTCATGTACTCTGGGAAAATTATGTGCATTTCTGGAATTTGATGTATAATTTTAAAGCTGGATGAAGGGACAACATACCTTCCTGGCTAAAATATTTGACTGTATAATTACTGATGAGGCAACAGTACTGATCTGATTCCAATTACAAGAAATATAGAGTAAACATGGTACTATCAGGTTCCAAGAGAGCCTGGGTGAAGAAATATCTAATCTAATGTTGGAAATATTACCAGCAAGATAAACTAAAATTAAAACCTCCCTAAATGTAAAATTAAATAAATCAGATTTTTTAAAATAAATATTTTGTAAATACTTTGTTGTTATGCATAAAATGGAAACACATGATCACAAAAGTGGACTGAGCTGAAAATAACTGTGTTAAGTTGGACTGAAAATGGTCATTAGACCATTAGGTCATTCTCTGTTATCACATGTTTCAATGAATAGGAGTTTCATACAAACTTAATGAAGAATTTTTTTACATAAGCAATAGGTGTTTAAACATTTCAGTGTAAAGGCATCCTCTCATAACTTTGGTAAATAAGAGATACAAAAGTATCATTTAAGGAAGTGTGCTAGGAGCTAGTATGGGACTATGTTTCAGATTTGTGCTGGAAGCAGTGTTGATAACTCAGGGATGTTTTAGTTATTGCTCAGCAGTGCTTACACAGAGTCAAGGCCTTTTCTGCTTCTCACATTGCCCTGCCAGTGAGTAGGCTGGGGATGCACAAGAAGTTGAGAGGGGACACACCTGGGAGGGCTGACTGCAGCTGACCAAAGGGATATTCCATACCATATGACATCATGCTCAGCATATAAAGCTGGGGGAAGATGGGGACATTTGCAGTTACAGCGTTTGTCTTCCCAAGTAGCCGTTACGTGTGATGGGGCCCTGCTTTCCTGGAGATGACTGAACACCTGTCTGCTGATGGGATGTAGAGAATGAATTATTTGTTCTGCTTTGCTTGCACATGTGGCTTTTGCTTTACCTATTAAACTGTATCTCAATCCACGTGTTTTCTGACTTTCATTCTTCTGATATTCTCCCCCATACCACTGAGAGAGAGTGAGCAAGCGGCTGCATGGTGTTTAGTTGCTGGCTGGTGTTAAACTACAACAGAAAGTTAAAATTATTCTTTAATTTCTTAATTTTTAATTCAAGTGTTACTTTTGTTAGAAGTTCATAGCAGGCACAAGTAAGGGAGAAATAGACCTGTTTAGAAACGAAGTCTATTTTGAAACCTATGAATCCTGACAGATTCAAATTAGTGAAGTAATAGAAGTATAAAATGGAAGGAAGTGACATAGTATGTGTTTTCATTACATACCATCCAAATGAAGGGAATGTTTATACAACAAAGCAACAACAGCAATTACTAATAATTGCTTTGAATTTTAGAGCAGGTCTGATGTATTGTAGCACTTTAACTTCAGTGAATTGGACATGCAACAGAATTAAGGCTTCATTAAAATGAAGTGCTTAAGAGATACCTGTAGACTGTTTAGAGAGAGCAGGAGAAACCCTGGATTTATGCATTTTGATAAGACTGTTTTGGCTAGTTGTGTCAAGATGTGACTGAAACACTAAAAACTCCATCTGGAGTTGTGGTAATCGTGGCATTTGATAGCTTGTTCTGCATTTCTACTAGAAGTAGTTAATTAATGTGAAAATGTAATTGTATATATGTTTGTAAAATCAAAATTACAAATTAATATGAGCAAAATAATGGCATTTTTATTCAGATTTCTATAGTTTCTGGTGCACCTGTTCTCAGTTGTTTGACGAGAAACGCTAAACACATCTTTCAGTGTTGATTTGCCCTGTGCTTGGTTATCCAAATCTGGTTACATATCAAGACCTACAGTCTGTGTACTGTATAACAACAACAACAACAACAACAACAACAACAACAACAACAACAACAACAACAACAACAACAACAACAACAACAACAATAATAATAATAATAATAATAATAATAATAATAATAATAATAATAATAATAAAAAATAATGGCAATAACAATAATGTGATAACAGCGATGTCCAATGATAGGACAAGGGGCAATGGGTGTAAGCTGGAACACAGGAGGTTCCGCTTAAATTTGAGAAGGAACTTCTTTATGGTGAGGGTGACAGAGCACTGGAACAGGCTGCCCAGGGAGGTTGTGGAGTCTCCTTCTCTGGAGACATTCAAGACCCGCCTGGATGCCTTCCTGTGTGAACTCATCTAGGTGTTCCTGCTCCGGCAGGGGGATTGGACTAGATGATCTTTCGAGGTCCCTTCCAATCCCCAATATTCTGTGATTCTGTGATTCTGTGATTCTGTGAATAATAATAATCCTTACTATTCATCTGTGTCTGTATTTTTTTATTATGTATATCATGCACATGGAAGAACTGAAAAAAATCTCAAAACAAAATCGAGGTTTGTTCCAAAACTGCTTCTAAACCCACAGTATTTTCATTGTTAAAATGTTTCAAAATTAACTCTCAAATATTTATCTGAAAATCAAAGCTGCTACAGGTCTAGATTTCTGAAACACGCTCCAGTTTTCCAAGTCCCATGAAGAACTGGAATTTGGAACCTCTCTGATGGACTTCTGTTGCTATTTTGTTGAGATTCTTGAAGTTTATTGTTTCAAATCAAGCTGATGACTCATGAAAGCAGTATTTTATGGCCAGAAAAGTTCCTCTTTTTATTCCCTTTAAGTCCTCTCTTAATTATTACATACCTCAGTAGACACTTAGCCTGACTAGAAATGACCCCTCTACCCAAAATAAATACAAATAATTACCTAGAGGCTCAGAATTTTGCTTGACTGAAAACAACATATTTGTGTCATGTCATTTCTGGCAAGGAAGCCAGATTAGACATTCCCACCTCTCTCTTCCCCAGACATTCACTTTGGTGCAGCAGTTCATTGCCTTTTCAGTTGCACTGGTACAACGGCTTTTGAGAATAAACTGCAAACCAGTCAGCTACAAGGTTCCTGGTTTTAGAAAAACATCTAAGCAAAAAACCCAACCCTCTACAAAAGTAGAGTCTGACATTAAATATAGATTGTTTCAACCCTGCAATGCAACCATACAAACAGCAGTGTTGGTAGAACAGAGGAGGCAGTGACGAGTGATTCAGGGCTCATTAGCTACAGTTGGTAAGATCACAAAAGGCATTTTTCTGAACTTTTTTGGGAGTTTCTCCTCCAAGTTTGGTGAATTGTCAAAATCTGAGACTTTCCACCTTGACTAGGAAGGGAATTTAAACTTCATGCCAATATAATTGTGAATTTTATGTAAACACAATGAAAGATTATGTGTAAATAAATGTAGCAATAAGGACAATGGAAGCAGCTGAAAGCAGCTTCTGGTACAGATATGAAGGAAATGGATGGAATTTGAGTACACATGGATTGGGTGAAACTTGTACTATCGGCTGCTTATATAAGTCTGGGATATTAAAAGACATTTTTCTAAACTGTCTTTCCAAACCAGGACTTATTTTTATTCAGCTGAAAATATTTATAAATTCAGAGCTATAATGTTTGTTAGGACAAAAACCTAGACTTTAAAAACTGCAAAATTATAGTGCTTGTTAGGAAAAAAAAATGGCATTCTAAAATTGTTATTTCAAACATGAGCCTAAAACCATGTGATAGTAAGCAAAACATAAGCCCTTCAGAAAAAAAAATTAGGAAAAACAGTAATTAAGCAATAATTAAAACCATAATTATTTATTTTATTAAATGCATTTTACAGATGTCCTTGAAAAAAATCCAGGGAGCATTCCTCTATGGTTAGGAAACTTGAAATGCAAGGATCTTTTGTTGTTAGTGTGCTTCATCTCACCTGAATTTGTAGCATTGCTGATACTTAAAAGTGAGTGCACCATTATTTTACATATTCTTTGTTAGATGTTCAATGCAATTCTGGCTAAAATTAATTCATTGGGCATGGAAGGGTTCACTGAATCAGTTACTACCTTATTTAGAAGGCAGAGTTCAACTCAGTGGAGGTTAACGATTAGAAGATTTATTTATAAACTCTGTAAACAAAGGATGACTAGTTCACTTTTGTTGGTGAGTTTTACGTAACTTTTTTTGTTTACTCAGATCCTGGTATCACTTACCTTCTCTGTGTCATACTAGCAGTTACAATTCTCCCTGTCTCACAGGACAATTTTAAGTCAATAGGCAGGTGATGACAATATGATTGTATACATAGAATTGTCTCTGATAATGACTTAGTGGTGTGATTTGTTGTTGCTGACCATGTTGTAATTGTAAAAATGCCATATTTCACTTCTGCTATTTTGGAGGTTACTGCCTGTACCATTTTCCTCGACTGCCTCTTTCTCTCAGGGATACTTTTAAGAATAGAAAAAGTAGTTACTTGCGTAGAGCAACAGACTAGGTACCTTGTCTTTGCCATGAAAATAGGATTCAAGTAGTACTCAACTCAGACAGCTGATCTGCTCTCATTCCTCCTTGAGAAGCCAAAATACATGTTGTAGCAGTGGCTGCTGGGCAGGGAAGTATCACTGTGCCCTCACTCATACCTTCCCTCTTTTTTGCAGCTGTACGATTGACCTACCCATTCCTCCATTTCACTCATCTGCTGCATAAGGGCCAGCTCTGGTCTAGATATTCCTTCACCCTGCTTACCCAGCAGCCCAGAACTTCAGAAGAGAAAAGGTTTCTGTGGTAGGGAAGGTAGGGAAGGGACTTCTTGAACAATAATAGGAGTCATGAGTTAAAGAGGAAAGGCTGAGGGCTAGCTACTGGAGGTGGTGGGGAGGCCTCCAGAACCCAGTGTTTTGGCCAGACTTCATTGAACCTTTTTTGTAGTACTCAAACACTCTCATCCAACTATGCGAACTGTTGGATAACCAAAATTGTTTGGTTTTTTTTTTTCTGGACACCAATTACAACCTCATCAGCAGAGACTTTCTCTGTCCAACTTAATTTGTGATTTGATGCTTACTTTAAAGTTGTGTCCAAATAATTTCATTTATTTACTAACAACTAACTAACAGGAAAAAAAGCGTACAATCAATTCTTTTGGAGATAACAGAAAAAGTTCATTGTTGTGACTTTTAATATTCTGATTATAGATTTCTACTTAGAAGATAACTTTTTGATGTTTTTATTACTGTTGCTTTATTCATCTCTATCTTATCTAAATGGGCAGTTAAAAAGCATCCTAGCTATTGTAGTTCATGTCCCAAAGCTATTATCATTTAACAGCTGCTTTTGTTGTTTCTATAGCCATATGCTACTTAAAGCTTATTTGATCTCCTTAAATGACCCTATTGTGCACTCTTATGCAAACCTATTTTAAAGAGATTTAGGTGCCTACAGCTGGAAAAAGACTGGAACTGGGTTTTCCAGAACCATCTAAAAGTCTGATTTGAGCCAAAATCACTGGCTGCCAAGCTGTTGGTAAATCCCTGTAGGTTCTTATTTATCCTTCTAGAAACCTCAGTGACCTTGAAAAGAACCCACAGAGCACTCATGTTATGCCAGTGAAAGTGAGAACTCCTACAGGGCTGTCTGTGGTATGATACTGGTGAAGTGGGAATGCCTGGAAAGCTGAACTTCACAGCTTGATTGAGAGATCGGGTGGAACAGGAAAATGTTCAAATAGCAAACAAATCTCAGAAAAATAACGGATGTGGATGTGACGGTTTTTGGCTATGTTTCTTTTTTGGTTTATTTGACTTCTGGACTACCTCAGCTCAGGCCTTAATATGGTGTGTCCCAGAATAGTCTGTGCCATGGCAAGCAGGAAGACTCACAATGGTCTGTTCTGAAACTCAGAATCTGTACAGGAATGTCGCTTGTGGTGTGTATTTCCCACACCCGCCATCTTTCTCTTCTTGCAATGATAAAATAAGGCTATTTCAAACAGAAAATGTGTACACTCAAAGAAGCTTTGAGTACAGTGGTACTTAAGGAGTTAATTTAAAGCAAGGAGGCAAGGATGGAGCAGGGAGACAATAGCTCATGGCTAAGAGGCTGATCACAAGTTAAACTAGCAAGCTTAAAAGTACTTCTCTGGTAGTTAAAAGTGAGTCTCTTGTGCAGCAGAATGAAACACCTTGTAACTGAAAAGCAAGCCTGTTAAGCATCTTGAGTTAAAAATTTCTCTGTTTATTTTGTAAGAACATGAGTTCCTTTTGGTTATAGACTAAAAGTTCAGAGCTGTAGGGGAAAACTCTCTTGCTGACAGACTTTTACTTCTTTGGGGATGCTTTTAAGCTACTGGCAAACTGTAGCTCACTCATGTTTTGGTTTGCTGCAGCTTCACACAGCAAGTGATTCCTTTCCCAGCCTTATGCTTCTCATTTAAAAAAAAAAAAATTTTTTTTTTTTTTTTGGGGGGGCGGGGGGCACTTGCTTCACTTTCAAGCTCACTGTTGTAGTATGTTGTAGTATTTCAGTACTGAAAAATAGTTTTCTCCCATTCTTTTTATTACACTAATTTGTGGTTTTGCTACGCACTTTGGACAAATTTGAAAAACAAGACACAGTGGTCCAGATTAAAAACTTGATTCACATACCTCAGTTCCACCTGAAATGCAGTTTAGGAGTCTAGGACCAGGAGTGATTTGCACTTAAACTATGCCTCACTGCTTCTGTGCCTTTTAATCCACAGGCACATAGTTTTCTTTGCTATAAAATTGCTTTAGTATGTGTTCATGGTGTGGTGCAGTGCAGTGCTGTGCAGAACCCTAAGTCTTCAAGAAGTAACGGTACAAAATCTTGCAGATATACGAGTCCAGAAGCAATCTGTATGCATTAGCACAGTTCTGAAATGAGCTGATGCACAGCCATTTGTTCGAAGGTCTGAGTTTAGCTGTCATGTCTTCTTTGAATAGAATGAGATTAGGAGTGGCAAGGAAGGACTGGTATGCAAGTGAAGGATGCCTGATAGCTAAGAACTGTTTCCTAATGCTGCCTGCTCTTTCTTCATTTTCACTTAAATGAGCTGGTGGCCAAGATTAGTATACCCTCATACATTTGGCTAGGCTTCTTGTGCTGTGCTGAGAGTCCATCAGGAGAATGCCTTCTACTGTGGATCGCTTCTGCTTGACCAGGCATTGATACTTAGCATCCCTCTCTGAAACAATGGAGTTCTCCTGATTCATATTGTAATTATGAAGTAAGAAGGGACCTTTGCGTCCGCTGAAAGCTACAGTCAAATACCAGAGGACAAGGCTGCTCAGAAGTAGTCATCCATCACACTACTGTAGTTAGATACTGTTAATTGCCTACTAACCATTTCTTAACTTCAACAACAGAGACTATGCACAAGCTTTCCATGAGGTTTAACAGAAGAGAGAGATTGAAAGAGTAATCTTGAGTTATCGTTAATCAGAGCAATTCATTGAAACAGCAGACAAAAGTCTAGTTTTCATGATCTTAAACTCTTTATGAACAACTAGTAGGAAACAATGCAGAAAAGCTGCTCTTGAGATTGAGAGGAAACCTTGTGGATTTCAAGCCAGTCTTATTTTATTAACCAAGGTTATAGATAAACACAGGTTAAACACAGGTCTTAAAAGAACATGAGTCACTCTTTTCTGTAGCATTGACATCATCATCTTTCAAAAGCTGATAGAAACAAATTTCCGACTCTGAATTTCCTTAAGTATATCATAATAGTCACTGAAAACATAGGTGTCTATCAATGAAGTATGAGATGAGAAGTTGACAAATAAACCTCAACAACAATTAATCCATATAATTGTGTGCTGTCTTTAGCAAGTTACAGAGATTTTTCAGCCTGAAATCTAAGCCTCATCAATTTATAAGGTATCTCTGATCCATGAAAAGAAAGAACTCGGAAAAGTAAGTCCATAGTAATAGGCCTGTATTTTGTATGGAGCATCCAAAATAGTCTCAACTTATCCTGACTTTGATGGCTGAACAAGTGTAAGAGCAATTGAAGCCATTTGGCTGATATGATTTAAATGCTGCCCTAAAGCATCCAGCTGTTCTTTCTAAAGAAAGAGGAGTGAAATGGGGAGAAAGATGAACAAAAAATGTAGAAAAAGATAATATTTAGAACGTGGTTAAAATAGAAATGGTGAACTGAAGCTGTTTTTAAAAATTACTATTCCAAGGCATTGGAGAAGAGGTTAGGAGTGGACAGTATCTTTTGGATAGGTGTAGCTGGATTTATGATCAACTGAGTAAAGTGATAGGCTTGGTGCATTAAAAGTTGGCATGCAGTTTACCTAGTCTATCAAGAATAAGCATGGATGATTTTACTGCAAACTGAAAAGGAGAAGAGTATAAAGTGTTAATGAAGATGGTTTTATTCTGTGTTTATCAGTAGGTGCAAAGAGCATGCTGGCTCCCAATCTCTAGGTGCAAAGAGCGTGCTGGCTTTTTTTGCCCATTTTTATGTTGAGTTTTGTTTAATGTTTCATTGAAGCAAACCATCTGGAGTTTTGGGTGCTATTCAGCCTGCAGAGGTTTTTGCACATGTACTGTACTATAGCTGGTATTAATTTTCAGGAGGAAAATTTATAGGCTCTGTATGGGATACTTGTAAACCTGTACCACATCTGCAGATGTGGACATTATATCTATTAGCTCAGTTCTTTTTTCAGTTTCTCTAGGGATGAGTGGTGCACAAACTGCAATAACATATAATATTGTATTGAAAGTAATTGTCTCTATATTGTAGTGATTCCCATTTTCTACTCCCCAAGCTCTGATTCATCTGCAAGCAGAATCTTTCACACATATAAGTACTAGTTCATTGACAAACTTAAGAATGTGCTTTATTTTAAACACGTGAATAGTGCCCCAGATATGTCATAAAAAGGGTACCAATAGCAGAACTTCACATTTCATATAGTATTTAGCAAACACAGAAAAAGGATACAGATGCACTGAAAGTCAGAGGTTTTTTCCAAAGCGCCATTTCTAGTTCATGGTATTATTAAAAGTAGCAGTGTAAGAATGAAAGCATGTACACAATGGAATGAGGATTAGTCTTAAAGTTTATAGCATTTATAAGGAAACAGGAATCACAAGGGCACTTTAAAGGACTATTTCACTCTATCGTATGTGATTATATTTCATCACTTGATTATCACAGGTATATGTAAAAATGGCTAATGTAGTAGCTGGAAAAATAGTTGTGGCAGCAAAAGAGGCATATTGACTAAAATATTTACATTGTTACTATAACTGCATCCAGTGCCTTGAGTTATAAATGCTCTAGAATTAAGTCATTTACAAGCCATAATTGTTAAATCAGAGGTTAAAATTATTTTTTTCTATCTACATCAAACTCTGAAATACAACAATGAAAAGTAGTTGCCAAAATCAAATATGTGCTCGAAAAAATCAACGTACAATAGATTCCCTAACTTTATATGATTTGAATAAAAGAAGTTCTAAAATACCTAGGAAAGTTTTAAAAATTACCATTATTGTGATAAAAATACAACCATCAATTATCCTAACCTTGTTGAGCTAAATAGTTCCTTCTTGTGATGCTATTTCTGCCACTGGAAGAAATTTTCAGATGACTGTCCAGATCTTTATTTGGTAGAAATTTTGCAATCAGTAGAACTCCACTGACTTAGTTATGAAGTTCTGATTTCCCTTCTGTAGCTCTTGGTTGCTATCAGTGTCTATTATTTTAGCTCTTAGCTCAGTCACAAAAAGAAAATATTCATCTGTTAGCAGTCCTGCAGAGAACTGTGTTGTCTACCAAGATAAAAATAATATAAGTATACAGACTTGAAAAGTTCCTTTCCCGTGTTCTTATCCACCATTATGAGCAGGGAATTAGTACAACACTTTTCTAAGCAAAGCTAAAGTTATTTCTGGGTCATGTCGCAAGTACTTTTTTATCAGATATGAGTGTAACCAACAAGTACATTCCACTGAATCCTACGTATCTCAAACCCTTGAACTTTACACCAAATAGGATGTGATTATAAAAAATTCATAGCGTAATTTTCACTTGTACAATTTACAGCTGAGATTCACAGAGATGAAGGCACTTTGTTCTGGGAGAGGAAAGCTAATATATGTCTAAAAGGCTATGAGATCATGAATAGAGGCAGCAATATATACCCATGAAAATGAGTAATATATAAATATCCCTGTCGAGAACTATGCTGAACACGAAAAGTTTTCCTTAAGGGTTGGTCAACCTGGTCAGTTTGTTTGTAGGCAAACACTGGAATAGATGACGCTACCAGGGCATCTGCTGAATAAGGGGAGCCATCTGCTTAAAAGCTGAAGGCACAATATAGAACACAGTGTTTATAATATCTACAATTTCAGCACAATTAGTTTCTCATTCCAATAAAAACATAATTAGAGCAAGCATGTAGTTGTTGCGAAGCCAAGTTTTCAGCCTTCTGCACTCTCAGCGCTCCTGATGGAGAAGGAAACAGAGTAGATGTTGCCCATAACACGTGAATCTGTAGGTCAAAGGTCTAAGCAGATGATGGAGAAGAAACAGGGCTGGGAAGAATGGTCCTACTCCCTCTTTGACACGCAGTCCTGCAAGCAGCCTAAGCTGTGCTGGGTGGAATTTTGAGGGAAAAAAAAAAAATGAACTAAAGTTCACATGCAATATTGCACTTGACTAGGTGTTAGTTTTCCCTCTTTCTTCAGCAAATATTCATGAAGGAGTAATAAATGAATACTCAGCAGTTAAGTCCGCTATCAGGAAATTGGTCTATGCTAAACTGGCTTTCCCCTGATTAAAGTAACTTCATGTTCAAAGGGAATTTATATGATACCAGATGAAGATGCATTTCAAGTTCTTGATACTAACCGTTGTAGTCTGGATCAGTTCATGTTCAATAGTAAAGTGAAGAATGGGTTATTGATGTGTTTCGCCTTTTTAAAACTTTTTTTTTCCTGTTTGAAATTGCAGTTTATCTGTGATGTTAAGGGAAAAATGCATTTATGTCTCAAACTGATTTAGTATGTGGACTCAATTTTAATGGGATGCCAAAACTGTTCCACTTGAAAAGTGAATCTACTTTTATTTCATGCTTACAGTAATGGCTTAAGGTTGGAGAGCTCTAGGGGATTTCACTGAGAACAATTCATCCAAATATTGTCATAATTCAGATGATATATTTTAAGCATTGTGGGTAGACTGTTGTGTAACACCTGCCCTTACTGCCTTTGACGGGAACCAATGTTATTCAGCCCTGTCATAAAAAGCCCTTTTCCTCTTCCACCTTCAACCTATTACCGTACTATCTTTGTGGAAATACAAATTGGCTTGGATTCTGTGTTATTCCTGATTTTTTTTTGTTCAGGGTGTATTGTGTGTTTCTGCATGGGTGGTAGGCTATAAATTTTGTTCCTGCCGTCCTGTTTTTACACCTATCGTGTATGCTAGATGGAACCCAGGCCTGTTCTGTAGTAAAACATATAAATGGTTCCCTTGAGAATGATATTTAGGATAGGTGCTGCCAAAGTGCAGATTACTCTTCCAGAGCCCTTCCAGCACATCCTGGCCTTGCCTTCAGGGGGAGAATTGTTGGAAATGGTAGGTCTCTGAATAGCTGAGAGATTCCCCATGTTTAGGAAATTCCTCTCTGCAACTGTAAGGCACATGACTCCACAGGTTCTTGATACTTTCACGTCTTTGATAGTTGGTTTCGGTTATTTCAGTGGGCAAAATTACTTAAGTAGATAGAAACTTGCATGACAGCCTTCACGCACAACATTTTGTTAGGGCAATGTGGACAATAGGTAATCTTTAACCCATCATTATGTTAATATTTTTGTACCACATTTAACATTATTTAAAAACTCTCTTTAATACAGTTTCATTCAACTTTATCTACTATATCTAATTAATTTTGATCAGCAGGCTGAATGAGAGATCATTCCAAAGAATTTAGGATGACTTAGAAGAGAGAGATTTTGATAGGCACAAAATTTAAGCTGTGTCATAAGATCACACATTCTTCTGCTATTAATGTAGAGGTTTTGGTTAATTAAGAGGGTTTTTCTTCAAAATAAATTATCTATTATCATTTCCAAACCTTCCCATGTAAGAGGTCTGGTTTTTATGTTGTTCTATATATTACCTTATATATCTGCGAATTTTCTTTTCTGTGCATGCAACCACTTAAATTAAAATAGCAGATACCTTTCTACTCAAATTGCAAATACAGTTCAATGTTTAAGAATTTACTCATCTTAAAGGTGTAAATAATCCTATTGAGTGCAAGCACACTGAGAAAATGCCAAATGGGCTTTTGTGATTTCAACAGCAATTATGTTTTAAAATTAGACTGAAATAATTTCTCACTATAGTTTTGAACATCATGTTTTCCTCACTTTAAAAAGTATCAGAGTAATCTCAGATGCTTTTCTTGTTATTTTTCATATTATTGTTTTGCACTGAAACAGTGATCATTATCCCTCTTAGATACGGAGGGAACATATCCTTCTAGAGAGTTTTATTTTCTTTCTCTCCACTTGTAAACTATTTTGCCTGCCTAGGACCATTTTTTTTAACCTTGCACAGTCCAGATGTTCCAGATTTCAGAATTCCAAAATTCCATGCGGCATGTCTGGCTTTTAAATAAGTGCCAGTGCGGGTGAGGTTAAAGTATGTCTAATATGGAGCTCAGTCCTCAAATGCTAGCCAAGCAGCTGGCATTTAGGCTGACATTGATCAAAAGACACTGCTCCTGATTTTGTGAAGTCTGCCAAGATGAAAATATTTCTTTCAATCTGGCTCTGCCATTAAGGCAGTTCTCCACATATTTTAATGCTAGGGTTAAGCCAGATCTCTTTCATGTTACCTTCAAGCATGTTTTAGCCAGAGAAAACAGGCTCTCTAAAGCCATCAGAATAATGGGGTAATTTTAAAATCTCCCCTGGGTTTAATAAAAGGTGGTAGTTTTGGTGACTTTTCTCTGATAGGCCTTTCTGCAAATGCTTATCTGGATAATGCATCTTCCAAATGTTCTGTCCAGAGTGTTTGTGATATTAAGAAGACTTTGTCATGTAGCTTCACAGATGTTTTTTCTGCACCTTTTTTTATTATGAGTTGGAGTTAGAATTTCACAGCCATGTTGAAGAGTATTTGGTATTCTCTATGCATCTAGCTATAGTCATATTAAATTCCCAAGGGGAATGGAGGGAGAATAGACTTTTAAAACACAGTCTTGTTGAAATGAATGCAGTGGTTACCACAGAATGTCTGCACGGTACAACTGCTTCTTACCCTTTTTAATATGGTGCCTTATGAACAACATGGGGTTTGAATGCCTAATGGTTGATGCAATATAGAACAAGCTGCCATCAAAGGAAGCAGTGCATCAAAGTGCTCCAGATGTAGATGAAATGTTTGTTTTCTATTCATTTGTATCTTTGGGAAGCAGAGAGAGAAAATACTTCCCAGCAGTGTAACTAAGCATAGCTCCACTGATTTTTGGTGACAATTTAAAGACTGCAGACATCTTAGGGCCTGGTCTTCTAGTCAAAGCTAACTACTAAAGTAGACTTACTTTAGATTCACTGCCAATTTGAATCTGGCTTGTTTCTTCCAACTTCTATTTCATCTGGGAAGAGATAGGATTAACTTTTATTATTATTTTTTTGAATGTAGCCTAGTATTTAAGCTTCTGCATGAAACTTTGGCAGAATTAAAAGAGAGAAAAAGCAAGGTAGGTAAAGTTTTTTATAAGCATATAAGCATATAACATATTCATTGTTCTAGTGAAATTTTTAAGTCAGTATCTCAGTGGACAATTCTACAGGCTCTTTCATATTAATATTAATTTACTTATTCAAACCGCAGTAAAACACTTTTTTATATATGTGACCACTCTTTTAAAAAATAATTTAAAATTGTGGTTTTTCCTTCCAAGATCTTTCCACTGGCCAAAAATATGTGACCCTTAAATGGTATGACTGCCTTAATATACAAATTGTTAATGTGATTTTATTTGTTTATAGAATCAGAGAATCATAGAATATGGGTTGGAAAGGACCTTAAAGGTCATTCAGTTTCAAACCCCCTGCCATGGTAGGGACACCTTCCACTAGACCAGGTTGCTCAAAGCCTCATCCAGTCTGGCCTTGAATGATTCCTGGGAAGGGGCATCCACAACTTCTCTGGGCAACCTGTTCCAGTGTCTGACCACCCTCACAGGGAAGAATTTCTTCCTAATGTCTTATCTAAACCCACCCTCTTCCAGTTTAAAACTGTTACCTCTCATCCTATCACTACTTGCCCTTGTAGAAAGTTCCTCTCCAGCTTTCTTGTAGGCTCCCTTTAGGTACTGGACAGCACCTATAAGGTCTCCCCAGAGCCTTCTTTTCTCCAGGCTGAACAGCCTCAACTCTCTCACTCTGTCCTCACAGGGGAGGTGTTCCAGCCCTCTGATCATCCTCATGGCTTCTTCTGGACTCACTCCAGTAGGTCCATGTCCTTCTTATGTTGGGGACCCCAGAACTGGACACATTACTCCAGGTGGAGTCTCACAAGAGCGAAGTGGAAGTGCAGAATCCCTTCCCTTGACCTGCTGGCCACGCTTTTCTTGATGCAGCCCAGGATATGGTTGGCAATATGATTGGCTTCCCATTCAGAAAGCTTTGTGAGTAGAGTTGCGGTTAAATAGTGTACATTGCTGGTCATGGAGCAATACAGTAGTGCCTGACTGTCCAGAGACTAGAAAGCAAATAGCCTGAAATATATATCTTAATAGAGAATACACAGCCCAATACCCCACATTTTTCATAGGTAGCTGGCCATCTAACTAATTCATGGATCTGACATACAAATATACAGTCCTTGGTATCCACAGCACATGTTTTTTGCTCTTGTCCTGGCTAGAATTTTCTGTCTTGCAAAGATCTCTTTGATCTGGGTACCTGATATGTGGTGTTCTCCAAACAATGCTTAGTCCTGCTTGTGTAGAGTTCCTTTTTTCATTCCTCTGACAAAATCTGCAATTTCTAGGTCAATATAGGGGCCTGACAGCATTTTCATAACTTCCCAGTTCTCACTTGTTTACAGTCAAGTAGGTGCAAGCCAAGAATCAGAATCAATTATTGTGTTGGATGTATCATATGACTGCGTTCTGCTGTATTAGCTTAGTTAGCAGTTTGGAAACACTTTCAGCGTATTGACTGCATTTCAGTAAAGACTGTGTCAAACAGACCTACCTTCTCTCTCATTTGTAATCACATGAACTGTTACTCTTCTCATTTTTTTAGTACAAAATGAGCTTAAGCAACTATTTCAAGAGAAAAGGAGCACATATTAGAAAAGCATTAGAAAAGTTTGTGTGTGTGTGTATATTTTATGTATACATGCATAAGCTCCCTATCAACAGGAGTTACAGTATAGGTTCCAAAAAATAATGAACTTCCATCCAAAACTAATTTTTTTCAAAGTTTATTACCTATATTCAACTTTTGATGATGCCTTCTGTGTCTGATCAGCTCTAGGATTCACTAACAATGTATATTATGCTAAAACACTATACCTATTAAGTAAAAATTCTTATTTTCTCACTGCAATGATGTGCTTTATATGTTTGCCACAGCTTTAGAGACACAATATTCAGAAACATAGTTATGGCCTTGACACAGTTGGCAATTCTTACAAAAGGATTAGAAACAGTTCTGTTGAAAGACCTAGACCCAGGTATAGCCTTTTGCAACAGCTAGGAAAGCTTTGAAAATGCCTGGCTTTAATTAAACTCTCAGAAGTTTTAAAAGAGCTCTCCAATTTCCATCTGTTTCAACTTGTCAGCAGATCACTGTGGATGCTGTCTCAGCATCCACATAGGCCATCACAGTAACCATCCATCCCTGTAATCGTGTTCAGTATCCTTCTGATTCTTTCTCTGCACTGGATGCTATCATCTAGGCAGTGGGGTAGTTAGAGGCTATGTAACTGTCCTGGCTTTGGCTAAGACAGAGATAATTCTGTCACCATATGGATCTTATTTCAATGTATAGATATTGAACAAATTCTAATTTCAAGCTTTGGGCATCTTACCACAAACTGAAATTCCCTGATGAAACATGTGATGGTTCAGTGTGTGATTGTTCAATTTGTTCTTGCAAACATCCACAGCAGCAAAATGTCTTCCACTCAATATTTGAATAGCAGTGATTGCTTTCCCTCCAGAAACAAACAAATAAACAAACAAACAAAACCCCCAAAACATGGGATCATCTACCTGAAATTACTTTTAAGACTTGATTTTCTCATAAACAAATAAAAACTGGGAGAAAATACAGAGAGACCAGCACCCATAATAATTGGACTGTGTATTAAATATTAACTTAGGTTTTGAAATAGAAGTGTTGCTATTTCACTGTATTCTGTAAGTGACTCTTACAAAGAGCTGGCTTATAACTGCATGTGCTCCCCCATCCCCTGTTGTCAAAACAATAATATGAAATACAGCTGAATGACCTGATTTCACAGGACAAGCTGGCCTGTTTCATTTTTCAGTCTTTAGCCATTATCTTCAAGTGCCAGTCCTCTGGGGATCTTTTTGGAAATATGTAGAAACCTTGTTCTATAGATGTAGTCAATGCAAGGAGAAGAAACATCACTGAATTGCAGTGTTACTGGTTTAGTCTTGAAGAATAAAAGGATTCTGACCCTTATAGTGTACTTTGCTGTATTTAGCATGGGAGGAAATTTTTCAAGTTACAAAAAAAATTAAACTGGGACATATCTGATGATATAGATTGCCCACTAGCTTATCATCTTGGCTCTGTGATACTTATAGCTAAAATATAATGGGGGGGAAGGAGACCACCTTGGTATGACACAACCTGGAAGCTCAAAGTGAAGATAATTTCATTTGAAAAAGTCTGTGATTCAATAAAAAAAAAAGTCAGTAAATTAGTAAATTCAGTAAATTTCATGTGCTTGATGGGAGACTAGGCAATGATCTTTCAAAAGATTAATTTTATCCAGGGAAATTTTGGATTTTTTCCTTGATTCTACAGCACTGAAAATACACCAGAGAAATCATCATGAAAGTTTAGATTTGTTCTTGTATTGAATGCCCTAATTTTTTTCACCATTTCTTCCATCTTTGAATAGTCTAGGTTCTACTCTATGAATATTCATCGTCTTTGGTATACTAATGATGTCTGGAGTTATTACATATTAACATGTATGAAAATACTTCCACCATATAATGAAACATCTTTCTAATCAGTGTGAACCTTGGTTACTGTAAGAGTAAATACTATATTACCTGCTATCTGCTTGGGATAAAAACAGTTAAACAATCAGTTTTAAATATATAAGAAGATAGTAACTTTATTTTCAAAATCTTATCTGAGACTGAAAAATCCAAAGCGTTGCTAATGTGGCCTCTTGTTCATATAAAGAAAACATTCAGGAGTTCTTGAAACAAAAATATGAACATTTTGAATGTGAGTAGCTGAAAATATTTTGCTAAAGCTGACTTTACACTAAAACGTGGCTTCCTACAAACATATGCCCTTTAAGAGCCAAACATTAGTATAAACCTTAGATTTGTGATTATGTTTTCTACCAAGAATACACTGATTGTCGTATTCAATAAGGGTTTTGTGTGACAAGGATATGGGAAACATAAGTAACATATAAAACCAACAAATGATATTTTGGTTTTGTGTGCTTTCTCTATTCAGATTATTGTTAAATCTGTGGCCTTGCAGAACTCTCTTTACGTTCTCTAAGAGCCATCTCTGATTTTATCTTTTCAGATTTTTGTTTAAATGAATTTAGAATTTGCTGACATAGACATGAAAATGGTGACAGTATCGTACTGTGTAATCAAATTAAATCATTGCTGTAAGTCATAAACACACATAAAAATATTTTATTTCACTGTAGATTCACAGTAAGCTATAAAGTTGAACATCAAGCAAATCCCTTTGAGTTAATTACCTTTATTAACATTTGTATCTTTTGTAATGTTGATATTCTCAGTCTGTTTTGTGCACTTAGAATAATGAGGTTCAGAATGATTCCTCACACATACAATTAGGTTAAGTCATTTAGAAGGAGAAAATTCTTCAACTTTTTGGTCTTGAAAACTGCATTGTCACCTGCTATCCAAAGCACCAAAATACAAAATATCAGAACTAAATATACTGTTTAAATGTCTTTGAGGCATAATCATATAATTTCTGGAGTCTTTTTGATTCAGTCTGTGTCTTGGATCTGGGCCCAGGGGCTAGCTCATGCCTTCTGAACATTATTGTGTAGAGTATACAGACAGTTAATACTACCTTCTTATTCAATATTTTCATTATGTTTGTATGGATTCACTTCCTTGGCAGGATGAATGCTTTCACTTGTAGAACCACAAAACCTAAAAACAACACAGGACTCTTTTTTCCATTGTCTATAAATAGAAATTTTACAAAACTATGTAATTTTGTTCCACAGAAAGTACGGGCTACACTAGCAGAATGTTGTTCATGGATATCTTCTGGCAAAATATTTTGTATTGTTTAGTCATTTATAATTCTGGACTTTTGCTGTTCCCGTCCTAGATGTATGTTTTCCAGTCAGCCGAACAGGGCAAGAGCTTGCATTGGATGTAAATTCATAACTTGGAAAGTTGCATCCCGCCAATTACTGTGTGCCTCATTGAATTTTTGTTTGGTTGGTTTTGTTTGAGTGGGGGTTTTTTGTGGGGTTTTTGGTTTTGTTTTGGTGTTTTTTTACTGAAAGCATGGGAAATTTGGGACAGAGGTAACTTTCATTATCTGGTCAGTGGACCCTAAATCATTCCTGGTCTGGGTGAAGCTACAAAAATTTAAAACTGATGGCACCCACTGAACAGCTTTCAGCATAATCTCTACCTGCAACTAACACTATTTCTGTTCCTCTAAGGCAATTTTAAATGTTGCTATAACAATGATGTCTGCCTTCTATAGAAAAGCTAGAAATTAGCTCAGCAGGGGTTGCCAAACTCTGGGAATGGAGAGAAGTGCAGAACATGAAGCAGCAGGGAGGCAGGGGGTAGAGAGGTGCAAGATTTTAGTGCAGCTCCTGAGCTCTTACTGAACTCAGCCTGCACGAACAACCCACATAGATTTTAAAGCTCTGCCATGTTAGGCATAGCTGAAAGTGAGTGGTAGATATGTACAAAAAACAGAAGTAATTTTTGTGACAGAGCAGATTGTTAATGCCTTTCTCAATAAGTTCTGAATTTGTTGTGCAGCATATTGGTATCAATATATATTTTGAAGAAGAGGCGAAGTACAGATACTGACCCCATAAGGTTTCCACAGTGGTTTTTGCAAAATTAGGAATGCTAGCCTCAGTGGAAAAGCTTTACTAAATATGAATGAAACAGAAAAAATATGTTATAAGGAAAGCATGCATCCTACTTTCAGCACAACTGTTTCGCAGTGCGTGTGTGTGTAGATATCAAATTTTACTATCTCTCAGAATTAAGACGGTACAATTCACACTATCTAGAGGCTTTCTTTGCTCTCCAGAGTATGGTTTCAAAATCTGAAAGTCTTTAATCTGCTAGATAGCTAAGTCCTTAGATTTTTATTTTTCTGTTTGTTTTCAATACTTGTTTATATCTCTCTTGAAGTTTTTCTTCTTTCAAAGGAAGTCTGTATCTACCTATATATTCCCAAGCCATTTAAATAAAAATACTGATATACTACTAAATTCAGCAAGTGATTGAGTTTCTTGGCTAGGAGTTATGTCAATCAATTTGAAATGTGCATTACAAATGATTAAATGATTGCAAATTCATTCACTGTCAGATGATGTTTCTTGTCAGATTAACTTGTGCACCTCCCAAATCACAGTGATTCATGAAAGTTTATGAAATTTTATTTTACATTTTTTTCCTTGATTTTGTTATTAGCACTTCTCATGGTTCTGTAACATGTGTAAGATATCAGTCCCTTGATATTCGAGTTCTGTACCTTGGTAAGCAATTAAGGAAATTTTGAATTCGAGGCACTTTCAAAAAGGTAATGAGGTAAGGACTGAACTGACTACTACTTCTATTATAAAAAAGCACTTGACCACAAAAGAGATTGCTCTAATAACACTGGCACGTAAGCATACACTCAGCTTTATGCTTCCCAAGCAGAAAGTGCTTATTTAGACTGATGGTCACAAGTACTTTGTTCATTTAGGCTCCTACAGAAAAACTCTCAGCACACACTAAATTTTAATGAAGTTTTATGAAATTCTTAATGAAATCACAATGACAGAAATAATAATTACATGACTCTCTAATACTATTTTCCAAATGAATTTAGTATAGATTTTGTCTCTCCCTATATACTTTTTTAACTTGCTTCTGGGTGCCATGTTTTATCTTTCTCTTTATCATTTAGCTAGACAAATATTTCATATAAGCAGTAAATTTGTAATCTATTTTATCCTACTGCTAATATATACTGAAAATGTAATGGAACTGAGGTCCACTTGGAGTTACCTACTATCCAGTGAACCAATTTGGATTATACCCTTTAAGTAGATATGAGTGTATAGGTCATTCAATATTAATCTTTTACATTTTAAAGGCAACTGGTGACATTTTAAAGCAGACCACTTATGTTGAGGTATAAAATTATTCTTTTCTATACAACTGCTTGACCTCAGCATATCATGAGATTTCATTTTCTCTTACATAATTGTCCATGAACTTACTAATTACTGAATAGCTATATGAGAGTTTGTAGTTTTTAAATTTTCATATCCCCTGTCTCTTTTGTATGTTGAGGTGGAGTGAGCACAAAGGTATGAGGGTGGTAATGTAACAGCATTAATGAAGGTGGCAAGTCATTTTATCTATGAGAGGTGGTCACAATTTCACATACTCAAACCATCAGTCCATGATACCAAAGAGACACAAAAAAAATTAAAATATTTGATGGGTGTTTTTGGAGATTTCGCGTAATAATTACTACAGGTTTACAACTCAAAACTGAATGCATCTTAATAAATTAAGTCTTTGTATAGAAATGCCCTATTTCACTTCTTAAGTAACCATCAGAAAATCTGTAACAATAATGTCGGTTTAAATTGTATCAAAGTACCACTGTATTGTAAGGCATTTTCAGCAGAAGAATCAGGCTTATATTCTGTGTCGCTCTCTTACATTTAGGTGGCTCACGACAGGACAAGGGGCAATGGGCAAAAGCTGGAACACCAGAAGGTCCATACAAACTTAAGGAAAAGTTTCTATACTGTGCGGGTGACAGAGCCCTGGAACAGGCTGCCCAGAGAGGTTGTGGAGTCTCCATCTCTGGAGATATTCAAAACCCGCCTGGACGCTTCCTTGTGCAACCTGCTTTAGGGAACCTGCTTTGGCAGGGGGGTTGGACTAGATGATCTCCAGAGTTCCCTTCCAACCCCTACCATTCTTTGATTCTGTGATTCTCATAACTCAGATTTGAACTTTCCTTCTTTGCTGGTCTGATACTTCCCACTATGCTCTCATTCCCCTTTTAGCCTTTGGTTATTTCTCCTACACACCCACATTTTCCTGCTGGTCTTTGTGTGTTCATTTTTCCCTCATTTTCCTCTTATTCTAGCCCATGGCCTTCTCACCTTCCACCAGCACAAGCATGGGACCCAGGCAGTTGGCCACATGGAGGGAAGGAAATCACAAGCCAAGTGTTGTGGTAGCCCACAAGCCACTGCCTGTCAGTCAGCCCTGCCTGTCCCTGCTGGAGCTGATTCATTAGGTACACTTCCAGTTCAGATTACCAACTCCCAGTGTAACTGACCAATACTGACTGGCTGCAAGCCAGGTGGTGCAGCTGTTTTTTACTTCCTGTTACATTGCAATGTGTTCAGGAACTTCAGATGCTCCTCTAGCAACAAATGTTTGCAAAGGTTCGTTTTCAGCTCTGAAGAATTGCTTCTGCCTCATAAGATATCCATTGTCTACAACCCATATGAAGTCAGTGAAAATTGTATTTACATCACAAGAAATCCATGTGTGAAGTGTAATCTTAACACAGACCTCCAGGGCTTCTGCTTCTGTGCTTCCTTCTCCTGCCTTCCTTTCAAAAGGTTTTTCTAGTGATATTTTAGTAATTCCCACACTGATCATTTCAAGGAAACATAAGAGTAAAGACGAAAAATAACTTGTAGAATTAAGATCCTTTTTAACCCCTAGAACAGTTTTCACAGAATCTTAGCTCTAAATGTAAGAGAAAAATTAATTTTGGGTGGATAATGCTTCCACATAAGGAAGCAAGGTAAATTTCTAAGAAATATAAGCCACGTTCTTGACTGATTTCTAACATTTTCTTCATCCTTTTCTTCTTGATGAGCTAACTGCAGCATTTTGTATAAATTTGCAGACTATGTTCAATTTGTCAAACACTTCATTATCAAATGATTATTTTTAAGTAAAAAACAATGTATATCTCATTGTTGTTCCAGAAGAAATAAACATGCCAAAATAATTAAGTACTATTAGAATAAAAGAATGGTCTGGAAATGTTTTTTAATGCAGATAGATTTTGACTGCATGAGGTGAATACTAAAGCCTGCACAATACATTTCATTTGTGCCACTTAGCTTTAAACAAATATAACTGCTTTCTAATAGAAGTGGCTAAAGGGCTGAACCATCACTGCAACTCACTTCACAAAGATCTATACGTAGTTCAGAATACTGAATTTTAGCATTTGGCTTTAGAGGCCAATTATGCATAATTAGTAGGGTTTGGAGTTTTTTCCATTTTTTTTCTCCACCTTACACTGATTCAAACACAAGAGGTGAATATCCATAATTTGCTTTTCAGAGGTTGTTTTTAACATTATATTTCTATCCCTGTGTTAACCTGCTCTATACCCAGGCTATAAATATTTAGAGACCTGACATTTAAATATGAGTCCATTTTTGTTTCCTTACAGAACTCATATATTTCAGTTGTTTTCATAGGGAATACCTGTCACCCGATTTGGATAGCCTTTGCAACAATAAAGTTGAAAATGGCATTAAAAGCAATATATTATTATCTTGCCATTTTGAATCTACTTCAGCAGCGCACAGAACCACTGCAGCATTACCTTCACTGTATCTTCAGGGAACTCACCCACTGGCTGAGAGATAAGAGCAAATTTACTGTATTGTGGTTAAAAAAACTATGATTGTTACTGTTATTTTAACCTGGATTATTTCGCTACAGGCAGCTGCATAAGTACAACCAGTGTGGCTGACTTATTTCATGGGGAAGTATAGAAGAGCAAGTGTAAGGGGGAAAAGAGGTGACTGCATTTCTGAGAAAACTTACTGTAGAAATACAGACTCAGTCCCTCAGGGGTCTTTACTGGAACCAGTACTGTTTAATACATTCATCAATGACATAGTGGGATTGAGTGCACCCTCAGCAAGTTTGCTGATGACACCAAAATGAGTAGTGCAGTTGACTGTGCCTAAGGGATGGGATGCTATTCAGAGGGACCTGGACAAGCCTGAGAAGTGTGCCCATGTGAACCTCATGAGGTTTAACAAGGCCAAGTGCAAGGTCCTCCACCTGGGTCAGGGCAAACTCTCGGTATCAATACAGGCTGGGGGGTGAAGGGATTGAGAGCAGCCCTGAGGACAAGGACTTTGGAGTACTGGTGGATGAAAAGCTGGACGTGAGCTGGCAGTGTGTGCTTGCAGCCCAGGCTCCATCAAGAGAGGTGTGGCCAACAAGTCAAGGGAGGTGATTCTCACCTTCTACTCGGCTCTGGTAAGACCCCCACCTGCAGTGCTGCCTCCCACTCTGGAGCCATCAGCACAGGAAAGACATGGACCTGTTGGAGCAGGTCCAGACAAGGGCCACAAAAATGATTAGAGGGATGGAACACCTCTCTTATGAGGAAAGACTGGGAGAGGGGTTGTTCAGCCTGGAGAAGAGAAGGCTCCAGGGAGACCTTATTGCAGCTTTTCAATACTTAAAGGGAGCCTATGAGAAGAATGGGGACAGACTTTTTAGCAGGGCTTGTTGCGATAGGACAAGAGGTAATGGTTTTAAACTCAAAGACAGTAGATTTAGACTAGATGTAAGGTAGAAATGAGGTAGTTTACGATAAGGGTGGTGAAACACTGGAACTGATTGCCCAGAGAGGTGGTAGAAACTCCATCCCTGGAGATATTCAGTGTTAGGCTGGACTGGACTTTGAGCAACCTGATCTAGTGGAAGGTGTCCCTGCTCACTGCAGTGGGGTTGGACTAGATGACTTTTAAAGATCCCTTCCAACCCAAACCATTCTCTGACTCTGTAATTATGTGAAATAGTCAAGTTCCTAGAATATTATAAACCTCTGCTAGACTTCTATTACTGCCAGTGAGTCAGAAAGAGTCAGGATGATACATACCCACTTTCTTATTTCTGATGCTACATTTCTATTATTGAAACATATTAATGTCAAGGATCTTCTGAAATGAAAATCCTAGGTACAGCCAGTAATTTAATTTTTTGAGTTACATCAGGGATCAATGTGGTCTAACATGGAGTCAGTAGGTATCCCCAGGTATAATGTGACAACTGCCATAGTATCATAGTGTACATTGCCTCTAAGCACACTATATTGACAGCATTAGCCTATTGCTATTGATTAAGGTCATTATTTCATTTTTGAATAGCAGAATCTATTTAACTGGTGCAGGAACAAGTGGAATCGGACATGAGATAAGCAAGCAGCCACCTAAGAACATGGTGAGCTATGGACTATGTTATTGTTACTGGATTTACTCACTTCCTAGTGAGATTGAGTCATGATCCAAAACTGCTGTCTTACGAGTTTTCTCTGTGTTGGGAAAGAAGACCACACAAACATGCTGTTTTGGAATTTAGTAACTGTGTTCAAGGCAGGTTTGAAGCTGTGTGTTGAGCCTTCTTGATTTTCCACTCTGTAAGGTTCTGAGCTGCTAGTAGCATACAGCGCTGCCTGGAACCACTGTACCTAAAGACAGGCCTGGCCACATATGCTTGGGGAAGTAGGGAATGGGAAAGATTTGAAATCACCAATGGGAAAACATTTTGTTGTAAATTTTCTTATTTTATTGTCATTCACTTCAAGGTTTATTAACACAGAATATAAAAGCTGCTAAGAACCAGAGTTATTTCTGTGACATTTTTACATGGATTTTACTGAGCCTGTTATTTGCAGAGAATATTTGTGGATCTGAGTTTGGATTTTAAATTCAGCTTTCCCCAAAATCAAAGTCTGACATCTTGGTTCAGGCCTGTTGGTCTTGAAAAGTTAGATCCTGCTTTGGGCTCAAAGGCCATTTCTGATATTTGGAAATATAAAGGCAATAATAACTTGATAGAGTAGGAAATGGTCCTATTAAGCACTGTCTTGTTCTAGCAAACCATACTCCTGTTGATCTAATGTTAGGCCAGCTGTTAATAATTTTACAAGCAGAGCGTGAAATAGCAGCTTGATACCTGACTAAAGGGGAGCTACAACATTGCACGAGAACATTAACTGTACTACCCTCAGTGAGCAGATATTAATGCTATTTCAAGGAGTGTCAGTGAAGAGTCTTTGATACCATGATTGGGATACTTGCTATTACATCCATGGTGACAGCTACAATTGACAGGATTAAAAAGGCAAAATTAAAAAAGGAATTATTTCATGCCCTCAAGTGCAGATAAGAACAGTTACATCTCTGCTACGTGTCTTGACTTGACAGTGGATTTTTTTTATTACAGCTTTTCATACCCTCCACAATTCTTAAATTCTTTGTGTCATTTCACTTCGTCTCCTCTCTTGTATTCTTTCTTTTCCTGTCACATCTTTTTATTCTCCTTACCCTCCTCCCTAAAACCTCAATTCTTTCTAAACATATTTTTTGTGACTTTTATATATTTTTACTCCAAAATTATTTTTTGTCCTCATTATTTCTTTATGTAGTAGCTTTTCTAATTCTTCCTCCATATTTTTAGGTGTTATGTATGAGATTGTAGTGAGAGATGATGACAAAAAACCCATCCTTACCCTCCACCAAAACAAAAAAAAGACACAAAACAACAAAAAACAACACAGAAATATCCTGATGTGTTTGAACATAATGGAGACACTTATCACAGGCTGGAAAAATGTTTATTCCTTTCTTTGTATGTTTTTCAGATGGTATATATTGTAGCTAACCTGGATGCTTTTTTGGCATCTTAATGTGAGATTTTTTGAATAAGATTAAAATATAAGATTAAGAATAAGAAATATCTATTTACAGGAGACAAAAATAGAAAATGGACCATGTTATATGGCACTTTTAGTCTAAGATCTTGAACTGCTGTGTAAATGACACTTTCATTTCAACCATTTAACAAATAGGTCAACTGAGGTGCTGTAAGGTTAAGTTTTGCAAAGCTGCTTAGCAGACTAAAGGTATAGTCCTGAGCTTCTGAATCCAAATGTCCTAAGGAAGTGTGCTGGCAGTCCCTCCCAAGTAAAGAGAAATTACTTTCATAAGTGAAAATATTTGGTATTTATAAGGGCGATAACTACAGCTAGACCATGTTTTTCAGTGAAGGTTGTTTAAAATTTAGACATAGCTTGATTTTAGGTCCCTAAACAAAAGGAGAAAGTGGGTACGTAACATCAGTCAGAACCAAGTATTCATGCAGTCAGGATATGCATTGGTAGGAACTAGCTGAGGAAGGCTGAGATAATGAGGGAAGACTGGAGAAAGGGGCTTCAGAAATCCCAAACAGAATACCCTGTGACTGAGAGAGTATATATTTTTATTTATTTGTTCCCCTTAAGGAGCAGATCAAGTTGTTAAGACTCATACTAGTCTAAGAACTCGGACATTGGCTTTGGTATGGGGAATACCACTTGCCATCACTGTTCCTGCCATTCATCTCAAGATTTTGTTGTGCTTGTTTCAGGAAGACAAAAACTCCAGATGATGTTAGGGCGTGTTAAACTTTACCAATAAAGGTAATTTTTAAACTAGTCATTTTAAAACTTGTGATTGGAGGTTTGATTGTGATATTAAAAGCCCTAAGAGACTGGAATTCTTCTTACAAAAGGAATTCTTTCCTTTCCAGTGCCTTGTGGTCATAGCTGCAGTCGCCACTGATGTTTGAGTGGGATCCTCTTTGTTAAGAGGAGGTGTAAGAGGGGATAGCTGTAAGAATATTTTTTGTGAGGGATCTGAACCTCTGTAACTGACTGCCCCATTGGTACCAAGTGGCCTGAATTTTCAGACTGGTCATGCATCAGTCTGTTGCAGCATTGGAAAATAATAGAGGATGCATCCTAGCTGTCGGACTTTATAGGTAGCTGATTGTTTGGCTTATTTTCTGTGGATTGATTATTTTAATGGTGCTATTATTTGATTTAATTGAATTGCAGTTACTGGATAATTGAAGTCAGTGCTGTCCCAGGCATTGACATTAATGATTTTTTCCAGATGAGCCAAAACTTTGCCAGTTTTTTCTGTCATTAAATAAGCAGTGTGGTGCACATTTTAAAATGATAATCTCTCTTGTATTTTTGGCATGCAAGCATCAGATTAAAATGATTTCGATGACAAAATTATGGAATAAAAATACATCTGGGAAGTATAACATAATTCATGAAATGTTTCCCAAACAGTGCAAGACTGGTGTGGTAAGAAGCATTAGCTTTTTTTTTTTTACCACTTTTGCTTAGTTAAGGTAGACATTCTTTCAAACTGTACTGCAAAACAAAGATGATTTCTGCCTGATTTGTAAATGGAGTAACAGACTCTTATTTTTTTTTCTGCATACAGCGACATTTAACCGAGCCATTGTTGCTTTCAGTTGCTATTGGAAGTTTGACCAACAGGTCTGGTACTATAATATCCCACTCTGTGTTCATGAATAAAGCAAAAGGTAAAAAGTGTAAAAGGAGGACAGCCTTTGTATTGTGTGACCTGAAGTGAGACATGAAGTTAGTAACAAAATAATTATGTCTTGACTTAATAGGATATAGAATGTTCTGTTTAAAGATACATTTTCTAACCAAATATGGGTTTATATAAAAATAATAAATTGCCTAAGACAAGATTACAGGTGAGAAAATGTGACTTAAAATCAAATTTCCATTCTAAAAAGTTGGATAAACTTCCCAAAGTGTTTCAAAACATTAAAGTTCTTGAAAGTACATTTAAATATCTTGAAATTAATCAAATATGCATTTCAACTTATTCAAACTTTTTTTTTTTCAAATGTCGTGTATTGTGTGGAAAAAAAAAAATCAGAATTGTAGAGGATAGGATTTTGGTTTTGCTGAAACTAATTTTCTACCCAAATATAATAAGTAGTATTTTATAAATATTCTTTCATGGTATATTTTATAAATACAATTTTAGCTTTAAAACATTTCATGAGGCAAGAAATTATATGTAATAGATTTTTAAGATTACCAAAAAGTTGAGCCATGATAGAAAAGCGGGTCACGGAACTCTCCCTATGTGAGAAGTATTGTCTTTCTCAGCTCTTGTTCCTATGTTCAAATCAGCACTGTAAAGGCTGAGATATAAAGCAAAGGGAAAATGTATTTGCACAAAGGACCTCTGTGTTAAAAATCCCAAGAAAATGTGACACAATTCTAGTATTTTATTCTGTAATCACAGGTCTCTGTAACCATATATTGCCCTGGTGAATTTAGGAGGGCTGCCTATGTGTGAGGATCTGCCTGCACCGAGTTGTGCAAAGCAGCCATTCGGAACTGATAGTGTGTTTTTGCATCTCCTCGTCTGTCCTCTTGCAATCCATGTGGAATCTATGCACCTCTTCGTAGCCTTAGGAGGGGCACTGGAATAGAATTGAGAGAGATCCACCTGCCCTTTGCCATCTAATTGCAGTCACCTTCTCAAATAGATTTCTATATTAGTGTGAAGGAACTTGCACTGTTTCAGGTCCTCTGCAATTGTAGAGTGATTTATTGTCCTCAGGGTTGTAGTTCCAGCACCTCACAGCAGTTCAGATTTAGCAGGAAATGTGAAACAGGAGAGCTATCCCTGGGAACCCTTGTGAACGGAACTAACTGCATACATACCTACTGACTGAATTAAATTAGCTGAGTGATGGTAAGGAGGATGGGTTGCAAAGAACTTGAGCTGACAACATGGACTGTGAGGAAATAGGCTAATTTATTTACAGTAGGTTTACCGTGATATATTAGTCTCCACTAGGTTTCAACTACTTTTCTCTGTTGAAATTTTTCTAAATGCAATTTGAATAGACATTTTCTTAATGGTTTTTTGGGGGGGTTTTTTAGGGGGGAGGGGAGTTTTGGGGGGGGGGTTTTGGGGGGGGGGTTGGGAGGGTTTTTTTGGGGGGGGGTTTTGGGGGGGGGGGGTTTGGGGCTTTTTTTGGGGGGGCTTTTTTTTTTCTTTTCTCTTTCCTGGTTTGGTTTGGGGTGAGTTGCTCATATGCATATACCTATTGGTATATGCATATGAGCAGGACTACATCTATAGATTGATGCAAGCACAGATACCAAGTTTAGCATGACAAAGAGTCAGAATGCTGGACAATTAGTAACAATTGTTGTTACTAATGTTCGTGTAGGACAGCATTTCTAGGAGTTATCGACTGTGTTGAAAGAATGACATTCAGATGTCCACATGATGGCCAAAGAACCTTGAAATGAACATGCCTATGCCTTTTCCTTGTGTAAAGCATGCCGCATAGATCAAAAGGCTTTTCAATTCAACAAGCCCAAATTTTATTGTACGTTAAAAGAGGATACTTAACACTAGGAAAAACTTGAAATGGATAGGTAAAACAGAATGCAGGGTTTATAAACCAATCTCCCCCTGCCTACTGTGTATTTATAGGTATCCTTACTTCTAGGCTTGGTTTCAATTGTCTCAAGCTATGTCCATGTTTACAGTTACTGTAGAGCAGTGGGAGTGGTTTTGTAGAGCAAAATATTTGATGCTGAGACAGTGAAGTCCACCCATACACATTTCAAGGAGTTATTTTGGTCTAGCTCTTGTCTAGCCCTATGGACTGAATGTCAACTAGCTGCCGGAGCACATGAGGGGTGGTCCTGGAAAATATTTTCCAGTTTAATTTAATCTAAAAGGGAATTAAACTTGATTGTTTCAAAACAGCTTCATGATGTGAATTAATGCATGCTAAGTGTGGAAAATCAGGGAACTTGCTTTAAAAAATTGTACTTTTGAGCTACTAAAATGCTTCTGTAGGTACAAAGTGGTGACTTTTTGAATTGCAACAGACTGTCCTATCCCCCTGAAAACTGCTGGTTTTTAATGCATTACGACGTGCTCCCTGGGACTCCTAGCAAACCCTCTACTTCTGCTCATGAGCATCAGGACCCCTGTTCGTTGTAATGATCCTCTGGTTCTCTTCCCCTGCTACCTTTCACAGGCTGGTTTAGCTTTCCAAGCTTGAGCAGTCTCTGCTCTTTTCTAGGAAGAGAGAAGTCTCCCTCTCCAGTATTTCACCTAACCCAATTACTCTTTTAAAGGATATATATAGTTTGAGAATAAATAAATAAAGCAAGATTTTTCTGTAATACTCTTATAGTACAATCTTAATCTGAAGACACAGACTGTTTAGTTGTATGGAAATAATTTAGCTAGCAATGCTGTAAATATCATTAGAATTAGTGTAAGCATAGTGGAGGCAGGATGGCCAGTGGCAACTCTGAATTTCAAGTTGGTGATGTTGAGACATGAAGCTTAATGAAAGAACTATAATGATTTTTCTCAGATGTTTATCTGTTGGGGGTTTTCTGTTTGTTTGGGGTTTTTTTTCCTGTTGATAAATTTTATCTCAATTGGATGTGTTTCAACAGATTTGTTGATTGCAATTACTCAGCAAATGTTTGTTGTTAATATATTGCAGGCAGTGAATTGCTGACAATTTTTTTTCTATCAGTGGTCCTTTGAGTATTTGCTATTCATTGCTTATATTTGGAGTTCAAGCAGTTTTGACTGCATATACAGTCCCCAGATTGAATATAGTTATTTGTAGGACTGGGTTTCCACATTGGCTAGTTCAAATTTCATTTTCTGTGAAAATAATATTAACTTCATTCATTATTGTCATTCTCATTAAACCAAAGAAACTTGTCTGAAATTCTCACAAAACTGAATTCAAAAGCAGACATATTTAAATACAGCTTAGCCCATACAGGAAAGGGTTTTTTGTTTGCTCAGCTCTTCTTTTCAGTTACGTGAGCAAGAAATTCGTATGAAATTTGTGTTGTCTTTCTTTAAAGAGGTTAGTATATCTTATCACAATTTTCTTAACCAAATGACATTTACATTACTTTTGAGGAGTTGTAGATGAGTAACTGACTTTTCTGATTTGGACTTTATAACTTTGTTCAGAATAACACTTTTAATCTGCCTAAAATAGGAATGTGGAAATCATGCACTCAACACTGAAGTCAGAATGGGTCTGACTTAAATGCACACAATTAATGGCTATTTAAATGTTTATTGTGTCAATGTACATATTTTATATCAAGTTTATACTTTTTTTTACAAATCCTTAAGTTCTCAAGGACTTATGAGTGATCAATTCACAAATGGCTTAAAATCATTGAACTGAGCTGCTTTTTGGAAAATAATAATTTTATTTAAAGGCAAGGAAAAATCATTCTGATTATTGTTGTAATAAGTAAGCAAATTATTCTTCTACAGTTGACTTTAAACAGTTCTGTTCTGACAAAATCAGGCTTTCAAAAATTGAGTCCAGTGTACTAAAATTTCTGTGTGTTTTTTAAATATGATCATCATAAGACTGTTAACTTTAATTATGTTTTCATGTGATTTTACTACTTTGAGCTCTTAAGTTTGAATACTCAATCCACATTCTTTATTTTTTCCCTTGCAAAGAGAGACAGAAATGTGTTCACATTTCAGTGGAAAATGAGGTTCCCATGTAACTGCTTAGTATCAGATGTTGGGAATTGCTGGAGCTGAAAAGCCTGTGTACCACTTGTGAGGTCCACTTCAAACACATCTCAGAGAAGAGTAAGCTCAAAACTTTGTACAGAAAGCTTTTCACAGCAACTTTTTTTCACTCTTATCAGGGTTTAAACTGATAAATATCTAAAAGCATCCTGTGTTCTTTCTGGTTTCTTCTTTCCTCACTGGATAAATCCACAGCTTTTTCCATCCTGTAACTAATAACTAAACTGAACTATAATATTTCTCATTTCTTCAGTTTCCCAGGTGTATCTTCTATTTATTTCTGTTGCAAGACATCAAGAACAAACATTCTCCATCCAAAACAACGAACCCTAGAAAGATTCTGGTCTGAATAAAACATAAAAGGTAATCAGACATAGAGCTAGTGTCTGCCTTAAAGAAAAAGATTTTAGTGGGGTTTTTCCCTGTTGATTTTCCTAGTACTTCATGTTCATTTTTATTTCAGAGATTTCTTGAAAAATACCATGTGTATACTTATGTATCATGTCAGTAAATAGCCATATCAACTCATTTATAAAAGAGCTATAATCCTGAATTTACAAATGTATTACTACAATTTTCCAGCTTTTTGGCTGTCAGAGTAACATATTATGTAAATAAAATGCTTTATTGAGTGATGTCCTATATCTGGAGAGAGCATCAGAAATCAATAGCAATACAAACTGAAAATTAAGTAATGTGGTTAAGAACCTCTGAATGATGCCATTTTAAAAGTTGCTTATAAATAAATATGCCAATTGCTACGGAGCCCATATTTGAAATAGAAAGATGGTTATTTAATTTGTGTCTTCAAGAACGAGACTATCTTCAGAGCCCTAGAGTATGTTGTGCATGGTTTGTCAAGAGGGATAAGAGAGTGTACCATTATTGACACAGAAGCTGCAGTAAGATGCTGCTATAAGATACTGCATACAAACTCTAAGAGAAAAAAGTTTAAAAGGGGTTAAGAGGCTCGAGATCCTCACTATTCAGATTAACTGGGCTAAGGTTCAATAAGGAAACATTACTAAGACGTAAGGTGGATAACCCAATAGGAGCATTTGATTCTGCTGAGAATAAGCTACTTAAACTAATCCGAGGTGATCAGCCAACAAAGAAATGAGATGACCATTGCAGACAGTCCAACATGGTCAGTTTTGAGTTGCATAATTATAATAAACTCACAGTAATATTTGCAATATTGAAGGAGCGGCAAATTCTGTTCGACACAGAAAACAATTCCTAACCAGTAAGGATTTTGCATAAAACTAACAGGTCAGGAGTGAGGGTTGTTTTTTTGTTTTGTTGTTTTTTGGGGGTTTATTTTCTTGTTTGTTTTGTTTTAAAGACTCTGTAAAATTTACACCCACAACAATCTTTCTTATGCCAGGAGTCCTTTTTAAGTCAGTGAACTTATTTATGATTAAAAAAAAATATTCAGAGTAGGAAGAACTAATCTGATCCACTAGGTGCTTCTCATAGTTAAAATAAACTCTCTCTGGCAGTGGTTTCAGATAACCAGATGTTTGTTATTATTAGGAACACCATCTTGCTTAGAGAACTGGACACTGCTTTTCATTTTGCTACGCTGCCAGAGATTTACTTTCAGGGAGTGCATGCCCTCCCTCATTCTTCCCTGCTGGAAGAACAAGGATGTCAGATTAAGCCCTACTGTGATTTACAAATGCAAAATTGGAAAGAGAAGAGATTCTGGCTCTTTTGTAGCTCCTATTTACATCTATGCCAATGAACAAGAGAAATAAAATATCAATATGCCCTTAAGGAAATTTTTTCCTAATTTCCATTGTATAATGATTAATTTAATTCTCTGCATGAGTCTAAATACACTAGAGTTAAATGAAAAGACCAATCCCGGAAATGTGCTCAGACACCAGTATTATCACAGCAATGGTAATTTTCCCCTCTTTTTCTAATTTGCCTAGAACTTTTCTGGAACTTTGACACACAGAAAATCTTTGGCTCTCTTTACCTTTTAAGAAAAGTGTCCTGTCTCCATTGAATTTAATAATATTTTTAAGATTCTGAAATGAGTGAGCTTTTGCTTGTACCTTACTTACCCAGATCAAGGTCTTGATGCAAATCAGTACCATAGATATGGAAAGTTTGCCTCACACTCTCAGATTTCAGAGCTAATCCAGAACAAATATGAGTATCTTTATCTCTGTCTGAATTTCCATTGAGTCATGCATTCATTTCTGTAGCTGTTTTCTGTCCATGTCATACCACTGGCATGATAAAATACCTATTTTGGGTCAATCCCTTTAAGTGAAATAAACTGATGTACTACACTGAAACAAGACCATTCCCCACTGGCGTTTTGAGTGCAAGTTTTTCATGAATAAAAGCAAAATGTAAAAGGAAAGAATTTTAATTTTACTTTGTAAAATGTGTTGGATTTTTAAATTTTTATTTAGTTCTACTACTTAATTAATTTTCCTATACTTAAAAAACCTTAACACTTACAATCTATGGGTGGCAATAAAACCTTTGAGAAACATTTCTAATATAATAACAGTAGCCTGTGAAATGTGCTGCTGTGGTGTGCAGTAAGTATAGTGGTTCACCTTGAGCACTTCTTTTATTGAATACTTTGGGGCAAGGATGTCTGATTGTGTGTAAAAGCTTCTCATGTATGGTATGGAGACCTTGAGTGCTCCTTCCTGCCTGCCTTTTTCCTTCTCCTTTTTATTCAAGGCTGCAGCTGCCAGACACAGAGCTGTGCTCCTGTATAGTCTTCCCAGGAGGCCTGGTGAAATCAAGTTGCTCGCTGTGTGCCAGCATAGCTTTTGTTCCTTCGAAGACAGAGCTAGGAGCCTGTTTCCACTGCCAAGAATGCAGGCAGACTATGCTGGGGAAAAAAAAAAATCCCTCTATTTCAGTCACTGCACTGTTTCTTTCATCTTTTTAAGTAGCTGGCATCTGCAGCTGGTTGTGGCAGGGAAAACCTACAAACATCGCACTTGATGTTAATAAATGTGTTTGCCATTAAGTGGCTGTTGTAATGCTTTGCTTGTTTGCCTTTCTGTGTGCACTTTCATCCTTCACTGTAACACTACTGCTGCCTTGTAATTTGTCTCAGACGTTTACATTGCTGGTTGCAGGTATACAAACCTCTTAGATCAAGTATCTGCTTAGACACTTGATAAAAGGATCCGTTTAGAGTCTTATTCTGTCTGCCAAATTCAAGCACAGCCTTGATGCATGGAATACAAACTGCCTTATAGTCATAGACTACATTTTACTTATCCTTGACTCCTGACTGAATGGTACAAACCATTAAGGAGTTTATGTGTGATCTTTAGTGCAGCTGCTGATTTTACCAGAGTCTAATGATGTCTCCTGTGACAGCTTTCTATCGCTCCAGAACAGCTGGAGCAGCTATTCCTAGAATCCTCTGAGTGAAGTCCATATTTCAAATAACTGAAAGAGGTTCATATAACAGTGCTGTTGAAGGAATGGCAGCCATTATCTCCTGTAGAGCATGCCTGCTGTAGAGAAAGAAGGCATCTCAAAACAAAACATCTGCAGTTCTTTCAGCTGTTGGGAGATGTTTTCATATATAAGGAAGGGACAGCTCTCCTTCCCTCTCAAAACTGCCATCTCTTCTTTCTCCTCTGTGCAAAATGTGACACTTGATAAAGTCAAGCTTGTCATGGAGACTGGCTAATGAAAGGGTTTGCAACAATCTGGACCCAGTCTGTACACAGAAGAGGATGCAGGCTGCTCTCTGACGCTGTGCTTTAGCAGCCAGCATCCTTTAGTGATCTCTTTTGAGCAAAGCATGCAAATGTATGCTTAACTCTCGGGGACTTTAGCGGGACTTAACCATATATTTGATAAGATTCAGTGCTGTACTGAACTGGGGTGACTTGAGTGTGCAGGAGCCTGAATACAATGATATGCATGAGCCCAGGGGAGGGGGGTGAGGGGGAAGTCCTGATCACCTTCTCTCCATTACATCTGGGCAAAGGTTGTACACTAAGAATTAACAAAAGGAAAGATGGGAAAATGTGTATCCTTTAAAGATAATCTTTCCCATCAGCTCACAAATTTGGCACTGCATGTAGTAGAATATATGATAGCAGGCAACCATAAGTGGCAGCTAATGTCCTTTCTCATTAAAGTGTCCTGCTTTTATTTAACAGAACACAAGACAGTAAGTTATGGCACTTCCTTTGGTTGCCATCAGTAATGGTAACAGTGTTTTGTAAGTGTACTCTAGCTTACAGCACCATGGTTATAGGAAATAAGAGCAGTCTGGTGGTTGCAAAGCAACAAAACCAAGGTAACTGTAATTAAATTCCCTGTGTTGGAAACTGAACACTTTCTGGCATTCCAGCCTGTGAAATGTCTGACTTCCAGTGTTATGATAGCCTCACTAACATATGCTATTTTGGGCTGAAAGATGTTCTGTTTGCAAAGGAAGAAGCAGGTTTGCATTGCCCCTTTTTGCTTTCTGCTCTGGTAGTCTTTCTTCAGCTAAAGTTACTTGCTTTTTTACGAGGCTGGCCTCCACAGAGGGCAAGAGAGAGAAAGACACTTTCTGTGCCTTTCAATTCAGCAGCAGCAAAGAATCTTTTCTTAGAGGAGCATAGGTAAATTATATACTAAAAAGTGAATGAGCAGCTAAAACACCTCCCCAAGAATTACTTAAATTACCTTTATGATCTATGGCTTTGTAGTTTAGCAGTGTAGAAATATAACAAAGAGGAAACATCCCAGACCCATGCAAAACAGGAGTATAAAAAGAGAGTATTAACAGGACAAAATAAGGCAGAGACCCCATCATATTGTAAGGGTCTGGGGGCAGTTAATACAGCCCAATGGGAAATTGGGAAGCGAGGTAAGGAAATGTACAGCAACATTACATGCTATGGATCCAGGATTGCCTTATATCCAGTTTTTCAGAAAGCACCTCAAGACCAAGACTGATTCCTCAAAACTGATTGGCTCCCTTGTACCAGAGAACGAACCAACAGCAAAGGACCTTCTCTAACAAGCGTAGAAATGGCTCAGACAGACCTATTTGGCTCTTCCCACCTTTAGGATCCCTTGTAAAGCCAGTCTTTCTGGGATGAGACAGAGGGAACAGCTGTCTCCAAACTGTGACCGTGGTAAATGTCCAAGGGGTGCTGGCAATTAGGGATACGTAAGG
Source organism: Caprimulgus europaeus (assembly GCA_907165065.1). The sequence continues at coordinate 27,131,853 of OU015529.1, forward strand.
GGTACAAAAGACCAGCATCCCCAAAAGAAGGGGATCATTACTTGTTTTTGCTTTGTGTTTTCACCAAGGCAAAATTGAACTGAGTTATTTTCATTTGCACTGATATATTCTTCCAGATGTTATAGGCAGTTCAGTTTTACTATCTGTCACCTATCCTGTCTTGATGGCATGGCATTACTTGTTCTTCAGGCTTATCCAAAAAAACTATAGATTGCAGCTAAATAAGCAGAACTATTCTTGCATATTCTGAGAGAAGAAAAAGAAGATTTTTGAGTAGTGTCCTCATCTCTTCTCGGCACTTTAACCAGGCTTTACCATCTGAGATTTTCTGACTGAGAATTTTTTTACTGTTCTAATTCACTGTTTCAAGACATGTGAGTGGTAGGAAGGATATGTTTTGTAAGATGTAATTATCTGTTTTTAGCAGTGAGTTCCTCAATGCTGCTTTGATTGTGATACCTCCACATTGCCTGATTAAATCAAAGACAGGTTAGACCATTAGGATTAAGGACGTAAATTAATTGTAATTATATCAGAGCCAGCCAAATTAATGAGCCATCAGTAATATAAGCAATGTTAAATGGCATCTAATTCTGTATAATAGTTAATTGGGTTCTTCCACTAAATAGGACCTGACACATTGGTCCTTTATCAATCCACTAAAAGCTGGTTTGCCTTGGGTGCTTCTGACATGAAACAATTACAAAGGTTCTAAAAAACCAAAACAACATGTTTTTCCCCATTTTCATTTTAAGCTCTGACACCTTGCATTTGCATGCTTCTAGTTTTCTATTAATTATGACCTTCCACTCTTGGATTTCTCTTATTCTCTGCACCTGTCGTCCTGGACAGCTTATTGCTAAAATGCTGTCCACAGAGCTTGGAGAGAAATAGTCTAACAAGCTGGAAAGGGCAACCAGAAAATGACTAGTGCTGGTCATTTGACCAGAACGATTATTCAGGGGAGGGCTGATTTCTGAGGCAATATCAAAGCTTAGTAAATAAAGGTAAAAATGAAACCTTTCTTGGAGTATGGGGGGGAGGTAAATATCTTGCTTTCTGCAAGAAATTATTTAAAGGGACATCCAGATACAGACTAAGGAACTCAAAATTTAGGGTGGATATCAAACAATCCACCCCTCGCCCCCTGCTCTTGACAGGCAGATATGTGAAAATTGGAAGAAAACCTCAAGGGAAGTGGGGGGATCATCAATATGTAGTCTTTTGCAACCAGTCTAGAAAAAACAAAACAAACAATAGCAGACATCCTGTAGAGTACAAGCTTAAATTTGCAGGTGGCTGGGCTAGCAGATCAATAGGTCTTTATCATTTCTAACAGCAGCAGTTTTGTTTCATATCTATTCTGGAGATGCTGCTGTTGGCTTCTTACCACTGGAAGTTATTTGTTTCTTGTTTGTGTGACAGATGAAATGCACTAGCTAGTCTCAGAACTGCATGGTTGCCCTCCTGCTGCTCCAAAAGCTTTCCAATTACAGACCCTGCACAAAGGAAAATTTATTAGCTGTTCTGAGACCTTGGATGTAGTCTGGCTAACCTTTGTTCAGGGCAGGACCTCCAGGGAAGCAAAGCAAACCCAAAACCACCTTTGTATTCTTCAGGTCCGTTGAGTTGCCAGGAAGTAGCTTGACATTGCTCCTAACAGTCATAGAGTCCTTGAACATTGTTTACTGTAATTCTAGGTTCTATTGTACTATAAATATTACATACCACAGCTATTCTAAACTTATTTTCTAGTTATATCATGGACAAGTTGAATTAATATGTTATATTTTGCATGGCAACGTTTAGTATCAGTAACACATTTAGTATTAGTGTTTTAGAAAACTGATTTTGGATATTAAACCCAGAATCTTATCCTTTCTGGGGTTTTGATCAGAAGAAGGTTACCAGAGCAGTCAAAACTGAGACAAAGAATTGTTTTTTGTTCAGTTTTTCACTGTATTCTTTGTTAGCCATTTACACACATAGCAAGAACTATACAAGTCTGGGTTTGTTTACTGTTTATTTACTCTGAACAATGCATCATTTTTCTCTCAGATTGTACCTGGGTTTGGAGACAGCCAGTGGGGTGGTGTCACCTGGTGAACTCAGAATTCTGGAATGAGCTTCCTGCCTCACTGTTGTACTGCTGAACGTGACGAATCTCACAGTTTGGTCTACTTGCTCTCAGAAACCTGTATCCCTGATGGAGATGTTGCTTAAAATTAAACTAGACCCATAATGCAGAGATTCAAGGAATGTAGAAAGAGGAGGATCTGTAATCATATAGCCTGTAGAGAACTGTGCCTGGAGACCACTTTTAGAGAGAGTGAGTTGGAACTTCTGAGAGAAGTAGACTCAGCAGATTTGTGACAAGTGCTGTGGAGTGTAGCACATTCTTCACCAGCTCTGCAAAGGCATAGGTTTTAGACAGATAGTAATTTTACAAACAACTGAAATGGTTAAAGTCACTGCCTCCAACCTACAGCTCACTTTTCTCTATCAGTCATTTAAGGTGAGTTTACCCTTTGTGCCTGACTGCAGTGAAGCAAATTAGGGAGCACTCACACATTCTTTTCTTCCAGCTAAGCAGCAAAAGAAAGAAAAAAGAAAACAAACAAACCCCAAAACTGATTTAAACTGAGAAGTAATCAGGACATCAAATTCAGCTCCAGTGGAGGACACTTGAATGTACCCTTTTGTGATTTTACTTCCTATAATAATATATCCTTTGTCCAGCACCTGACATTTTCTGTTCAATGTCAAGCTAACATTTAAATAGTTTTATTTTAAAACATTTCTGCTATATTTTATCTTTTTTTCTCTTAAATTATGTTTAACATACCTCAATATTTTTGTCCTTTTCCTGTAATATTCCCTATGGAGAAGTCCTCTTCATGTTCCCTTATGCTATAGCAAGACAGGGTATTTTTGTAATGCATTTGCCTAATTGTCAGACACTGTGAATTCAGGAAAAATGGTGGCTGGGGTGAGACTTGCTCCTATTTGTTCTACATGATTTACTGCAAAGATTTCTTGTTCCTGAATTCACCTAAGATCATCCTACTTTTAAAACCTGCCAGTGCTAGTTCTGCATGAACTAGAGCTGGTGTTGTAGGATTTTTATAAATAAAATCCGGTGACCATCATAGCCCTGTAATCAATTACTTGGCTACTTGGCCAAAAATCTGCTGTACTGTAAATGTTTATACACTCAGAGTGCCTCAAGGCCTGCATAATCATTTGGCATACACCATTTGGTCCACAAGTGTAGCGTGGCCTTGCTTACAAAATACTTTCATGTTGGCAATTGGAGGCAGCATACTGCAATATTCACAGGGTAATGGAAACAGTAAATTTAGTTCTGGATATAGCAGAATAGGTGAGTAATCTGAGAATCTTTTAACCAAAATGTTTTCTACTGAAATATATGTTCCTATGGAAACATATGTGAATTAATAGATATGGAAATATGGACAGACACAGACACATTTATACTGGAAAGTATATTTTATGTGTTTTATAAAAAAATCAAAATTATTATTAATTGAAACACTGAATTCCCTATGTTAAAATATGAGAGATGCTACAGCACATGTGTTTGGGAAACACAATAGGAAAGGGTTAAAATTTCAGCTGCGCTGCAGAGCACAAGAATGAGAAAAGTAGGAAAAAGTCATCAGTAAAGAATATTCTATCTCTAAGTCAGATTTGTTAGTGCTCTCTTGGCTTGCTAGCTGCCTCCATTTTCAGTGTTATACTGCCAGGAGAACTGTCTTACAACTACTTGCAAAATGAAGAAAAGGTTTGTCATGTTCAAACTACCTCCGTGTGGCAAGATCTCAAAATTTTCTGCCACACAGTATAAAGCTTCAAAACTGAAAGCAAAAGTATCTTCTTTTTAAAACTCATCTCTTGGTTTTTTGGCACTTAATTAAAGTTTATTGATATGTAGTGTTACCAATATTGTTCTTATCAGTGACAAAAGAAGCAGAGCAACAAACTAGAGATGGAAAATGAAAAGAAAAACCTGCATAAGATATACAGCTTTTCTTTGCCTGACATAGATGTGGACAAGTGAAAATCTAGATCACTTCTCCAGGGATGAATTAGTGAAGTAGCCACAGATAACTTGATCAGAAAAGCTTAAAGGATTTCTCACAGTGAGGAACCATTCTTGTTGAAACCATTTGCAAAACTTTGATTAGGGTTTCTGGTTCTGGTTTGATAAAGCAGACCAGACTTGGGTCCCTCTGTTCCAGATATTCACTGGGTGGCAATGAAGCTGTGTCTGCAATAGTTATTCCTTGTGGCTGGTACAGTGTACAGTCAAGGGTAGTGATGCTTAAGGAAGGTTGGTTGGGGCAGATTGTCTGTACCAGCCATGATCCCTTATGTCTGGGAAACTTCTGTGATTTCTAGGTAAACTCTTACACTTTTCATAAATTAGTTTAGGAGACAAGGTCAACAACTTATTGTCCCAGAATCAGAAGAAAGCAAAGGTCTCTTAATTTGTTTTATACAGATGAGAATCAGAAATTCAAACACATTATTGACTTACTTGTGTCATCCTGAGAATGCTTTGCCCTCAGGTGCATCCTGATGGTTCAAATAAAGTAGGTAATTTCAAACAATTGCATTGTAATGAAAAGATATTCAGAAATCTTGAAATTAGTGTGAACTCAGCTGATTTGAAATATACTTTCAAGAATTAGTTCCTTTTGAGGTATCTTCCTGTTAGGGCCAGGTTGGAATTCAGTTGAGCTCAAGCACAAAAGCTGGTTTCACAGACTGCTGGTGGTAATAAGTACAGAATGTTTGGTTGATTGGTCAGGTTTTTTAACAGATTAAATAATCCTACTAATAGGACATGGGGCAGGAACTATTGGATACAGAGAAAAAAAAAGTAAAGATCTGAAAGACAGATTTTTAAAGGTACAAAATGTTCAAAGGCTGGATTTTCAGGAGGGACTTGGATTTAGCACTCTGAACCCTAACTTGCAAATGACTGACACAGAGTCAAAACCATAGGCCCAGAGCCTCAAGGGGCTTCAAATACTGGTATTGCACTTTGACAGAATTCATGGTACTCAACCCAAGGATACAATCCCTTCTCCACCGCAGCCCAGGTGTCTTGTTCGTCCTAGATGTAGGTAGTGAACACACTACTTCTACTCATAGATAGGACCCTCTCCATCTTTTTAAGGCTGAAACTGTTAAATGTCTATTTTATGGTTAACCCATTCAGTATCCTCAAACTGTGTTTTTCTCTGCCTACAATTGTAATAGGTTGTTAGAAGCACTGAGCAAAACAAATGTGCATGAAAGAAATGAATTCCAGGCAAAAGAACAAAACAAATTAATTCCAGGCAAAAGAGGGAAGTGTTGTTCCCTTTCAACTCAAAAAGACACTGAAAGGAAGATTTGATGGCAGTGCCCTTTCATATAGTGTTTTACAAATGATCAAAAACTACTGGGTAAATTGAGAAGAATTGGTGTCCTGTGTTCTGTGGGGCGTTGTGCATGTTCCGAGCAGGTAAAGTGAAACAGATTGAAGAAAAACATCTGATTTGTGGGGTTTTTTCTGGGATTTAGGTAAGAGATTAAGTAGTTTAACTGACAGTGGCTATGGTTTTGAGAGTGTTGTTTCTCTGTTTGTTCAGGGTTTGCAGGAAATTTTTGTGCTTTTGAAAGGTATTTGTCACTAGCGTTAGATTGGGATTGAGGGATTTTTAAATTTTATTTAGTTTTTTACATATACATCCAAAAGAAGCAATTGACAATCTGCTCTTAAGTGGGGTTTTTATGCACTTCAGCTATTGATTTTTGTAGATAGCAAGCACGTATGTGTTTACACCCTTTGGAAACCACACCTAGAACCTCTAAAAACCAGTCCTTCAAAGTGCCAAAATCATTTTGGGAAAGAGGGCTCCAGTTCCTGGTCAAATAATTAAATATAATCCCTGGGATTTACAGCACATAAACACCTTGTGATTTACCCTTGCTAAACATTTTATTCCTTCATGGGCACTTTCTTTTTGTACCATGCCAAGCATTCACCAAACAAAAGTATTCACTGGTTTAATTGTGCATATTTTTGTTATATGAGAAAAAGAATACTTGCTTGTCATTAGTTACAGAACCTAAAGAAATAATCTCTAACTCAATAACAATTCTGCAAGTACTGTAGAGCCACTTTATGTAGGTAAAAAAAATAAACTATTAACCTAAGTTTTGTAATAATTCCAATATAAAGAAGCAGAGCATCAAAGCTTAAGTTTACTGTGGTTTGGTGTATTTTATTTCAGTGTTAAATACCTGTTCCCCTGTCAGTAGAAGCCTGTTTCTTGAGGTCAAACTGTGCCTAGACTAGCACAAACAACTAGTACTGGGAGAAATAACAGTAGTGTCTTCTGATTCAGCCTTGGGAGGCCTGGGCAAATTGCCATAGATTACATTTTAGCAAGCCAGGTAATAAAAAAAAAAAAAGGTTTTTCAGGTCTGCTGTATCTGAACTTTAGCAGTTATTGTCCTGCTCTTAACAATTAAATGGAAAAGGCTTGTTATTCTTGCACTTTCACTTCAGGGTCCTGTCGTTTCATTATAATGGAAATTATAGCCATGAGCAGTACTGTTAAAAAAATTTAAATGCATATTTCTGAGTTTCAGATGGCTTCTTAAATTACACCATTTCAAAAAATTTCTCTCTTTGCTTCAACACAAATTTATTTTATATATAAGCAAAGGGAGATACTATGTTAATGTAAATAATTAACTATGCATAGATAAGACTACCTTACACTTTTCCTCACTTTGAATCATCATCCATGTGGTTATGTTAAAATGTTTTGCAACCTTACATACATTTCACATCACCTAAGACATTTAGGACACACGCTTTACAGAAGCCTGGGTGAAGTGGCTTGCTCAGATTCATCTAGGAGGTCAGTAGCAAAATCAAGAATAGAAGCTGCCACCCCTTCACTCCTAGATCTCTGCTTCTAGCCATTAAAATCTTTTTCCTTTGCAGTAATTTTATATCACAAGACAGTATATATATGAAAACTTGAATTTCTAAGTTTTCCAAATAAAAGAATAAAATTATACTTAAGAGTTATGTTGCTGGAAGGGATGAATTTTGGTTTGCAGACACTGTATTGTTTTTTTCTCCTCTTTACTAACATTCTCTGGGAACAGCTTGCCTCATAAAATTTCAGTTGTAGAATCATAGAACAGAATCATTTAGGTTGGAAAAGACCTTTAAGATCATAATGTCCAACCTTTAACCCAGCATTGCTAAGTCCACCACGAAGCCATGTCCCTGAGCACTGACTCGACGTGGGGGAAAAAAAACAAATTTACTTTATTACCAATCAAAATCAGAGGATAATGAGAAGTAAAACCAAATCTTAAAACACCTCCCCCATCCCTCCCTTCTTCCTGGGCTTAATCTCTTTCCTCATTTTCCACCTCCTCCCCTCAGCGGCACAGGGGGACAGGGAATGGGGTTGCGGTCAGTTCATCACACGTTGTTTCTGCCGCTCCTTCCTCCTCAGGGGGAGGACTCCTTCCCCCGCACCAGCATGGGGTCCCTCTCACGGGAGACAGTCCTCCACCAACTTCTCCAGCGTGAGTCCTTCCCATGACTGACAGTTCTTCACAAACTGCTCCAGTCTGGGTCCATTCCATGGGGTGCAGTCCTTCAGGAAGGGACTGCTCCAGCGCAGGTCCCCCACAGGGTCACAAGTCCTGCCAGCAAACCTGCTCCGGCATGGGCTCCTCTCTCCACGGGCTACAGGTCCTGACAGGAACCTGCTCCAGCGCGGGCTTCCCGCGGGGTCACAGCCTCCTTCGGGCATCCACCTGCTCTGGCGTGGGGTCCTCCACAGGCTACAGGTGGTGTCTGTGGAGTTATTTCTCTTACATCTCCTCACTCCTCTCTCTAGCTGCAAAGTGTGCAGCTTTTTTTTTCCCCTCTCTTCCTTTTTTTTCTTAATTATGTTATCACAGAGGTGTTACTGATTGGCTCAGCCTTGGCCAGCGGCAGGTCCGTTCTTGTAGCTGGCTGGCATTGGCTGTGTCGGGTCAGACATGGGGGAAGCTTCTGGCAGCTTCTCTCACAGAAGCCACCCCATATCTCCCCCTCCCCCCTACTGCTACCAAAACCTTGCCACGCAAACCCAATACAACAACATCCACAGACTTTCCCTCATCTACTAGATGGGATATGGCACATTCCACATCGTTCTTCAGTTTAAACCACATTTTTCTTCTGTAATTTTTGTGCCATACTTGTTTTGTACATAATTGTGTACAATAACAACTTTTAGAATTGTCCCTGGCAAATTTGGATTATAAATGGAAGTGACAGCTAAAGGGACATGGTTTATGTATTGCTTCAGTCTTTCACTTTCTAGGTAGGGTATCCATCCTAAAAGGCAGTAGAACTTGGCCCAGTGAGAGTCTTTCATTCCTTGCTTAAAAACTAATTTGAACTTGTTTGGTTTTTGTTTTTTTGGGGGTTTTGGGGTTTTTTTTTACTATGTGCTGTATGATTGTAACAAGATGAACTGTAAGAAAGAGGGAATCCCAGAAAAAAATCCTTTTGGATGTGTTTGTGTTTCATCGACTGTTGAAGTGAATGAGGTGGGAGGGGAAGCTTTCAGATTAGGGGAATAACATTCATGTAGTGAAAGAGCTGGGATAGATCTCAGGAAATTTTCTGTCTATTCCTGCTTCCTGTAATTGTAAACTTGGGCAAGTGACTTTGTCTGTATATGCCTCTGCTGCTGGTGTGTAAAATAGAGATAACCACTTCTTTTGTCTGTCTTGCTGTTTCGTGTCTAAGCTTGCTGGGGAAGAGAAACCTAGGCTACGTGTTTTCTGAGGAGAGACCCTTCAATAGGGTCTTAATCTCATTCAGGTTCTCTGAGTATTTCTAATTGTGACAAAAATAACAAAAAACTCTCCAAATTTCTGCAGGACTACGCATTGTGTTTCATAGCTATATGCTATACTGTGCTAAAACTAGTGTAAGGCCAGAAACAGACAGTGTAGTTACATTTGGAGGCTGTATAAGAATTCTGATATATTTGGTGTTTAATTTTTTTCCCTTGTGACCTAAGACTTTACAATGTTTATGAAAACTAGGTGGAATCAGAGGGCTGTGTCCTATGTAAATGCACACAACATCATTGTGGTCCGCAGCTAGGTTTTCCCCAGCTTAGGTACCTTTAGGAATCTTCCTGCTCCTCCTCATGATATGGTGCAAAGCCAACATTAACACTAATGAGAACTGCATGCACACTTGGAGGAGAGAATCCATGTCTCTGGGCATATTAAATTGCTATCAGACCAAGTTTACTTCTACATAACATAGGGTATGCACAGAACATGGTAATAAAACTGAGAGGCAAAGGACATTTTAGGCAGGTGTTTACATAGCTCTGTGGGGAAGCTCTGCAGAATTTGGAAAGCTCTGCCAACATAGAGAGAAACGTAGATGGCAGGCAGGAGGAAATGTCATATTTGGGGAGCAGATAGGCTATAGTATGTCTGTAACTAACAGTTTGGATTTCCTCTGTAGTATACAACCAAGACATGCTGCTGAAAACGATTAGCTGTAGAGGCAAGATACTAACTTTTTTCTATAAATCTCTTTTCCTTCCTACATCAAGCTTGGAGGTTGCTGTGCTGCCTCTTACTCTGACTTTCCAGTGACCTTGCATTGGATTGTACTGAAGAGGAATAAACTGAGTGAAGGCAAGATTAAAAGGCGTATCATTATATTTGAGGGAGTGGAAATGGAGTGTTAGGAAAGTGTAGAAGGGTCTAGTACCTGTGCTCCAATCCTAACTCCACTTCCTCTAGTTTAAGTAGTTTAATTCACATTAAATTTCATTCTTCAGAATAAAGCAAAATTTTCTATTTTTCATTTTAATTTTTCTATCCCCCAAAGTACTGAGTAACTTTTCCTAAATAGGGAGTGAATGTAAGCATATGAATAGCAGCAAAAATTCAAGCAAGCAGCCCATTGACTTCAGGTACTGAGGGAGATGGCTTCTTTTGGAATACTTATTTGTCTAAAATATTTTTATAGATAAAATGTCAAGTGTTGAACTAAAGAGTTAGGGACAGTCCTTATGGATGGCTGCATTATGGGACCTGTGTTTTGAAGGATGAATGTACCCTGAGGTATCATGCCATACAGAGTTTCTCCTGAAGCCATCTGGAGTTAAGGACTTCACTAGATCAAAGGACTGAATGTTATACAATGAAGTTGAATACAGAGATATCAATATAACTTTACCCAAAGCACATTAAAGACTTCTCTCTCTGTCATTAGAAAGGTTGGACCACCTCTTATGTCACAGGTACAAAGCTATCCTAACAATAACATCTTTACCTATTAAAAAAGAAAAAAAAAAAAAAAAAAAAAACCAAACCCAAAACAGGGACCTTTCAGCCATACCAAATGTTTTAGTCCCAGTATACTGCCCCGAGGTCTCTGTACAAATAGGAAGAGGAAAACAACTGTGGCCTCTCCACACAGCTGTGACTTGCAGCCATTCTGAAAGCTGTAGGCACGATGGCCATTGATAGTAGTTAGAGAAACCTTTTGGAAGTTGTAATTTATACCATTTATGTTCAAGGCAAAGTTAATCTATGAAGTGAAGGAAAACAAAGGCAATTTAGATCCATCTGTCCATCAAACAGGTCATCAAAGCTGGTTTAATATGGCACTAGTAAGAGCATATTTGAATGAGATAACATTGCAATGTGATCAAATGTATGTATATAATTTCACGTAAACAATGGAAGCTGCTTTTAATGAAATTTTCTGAAGAGCTACATCAGATCAACAATGAGCCAGTTTCTAGACCATTTAATGAATATACTGTGTTCAATATTGGGAATGGAAGTCTGCATATGCCTGTAGCCGATTTCTAATTAAAGAATAGAAGGCTCAGCTGAAGAGCAGAACTAAGAAACAAGCATTCAAAGCATTAGGAATAGCCTACTCATTTAGTGATGCATTATTATACTTCTTTCTCTTGGATATCTCTTTAGTTTTCTGAAGTTAAATATTATACATGTGGGAAAAGATTGAAGTACATTAATTGCTGTATTCATCACTTCATTAAAATTATAGGTCTTGCTGCAGACTAGCTGCAATGTCTTATTGTGTTTCTGGTACACATCATTAATAAAAGCGCTCCTGCTAGTGGTATGCAAAATCTACTTTCTAAATAACTGCACAGTGATTTGGAGCTCACTTATGCAACATATTGCTACAAACTATTGTAATACCCCTGGCACTCGCTTAAACTCATTGGCCTAGTGATGGAATTAATGAGGCTGGTGCTGCTGCAGTATGCTGAGCACGCTCAGCTCCTTCGCCGCTCTTTGTCTGCAGAGAGGCTCTTGTCTTTCAGAGCTGGCTGCCGCTCTGTCTCCAGGGCTGAGCCTAGGATCAGATAATGAACAGCGTATCAGTGCGGCGGAGGGGGTAGGGGTGGTGGGAGAAGACTTATTATTCCTTCACTCGCAAACAAAACAAAATCATTGAACTGTCAGGGTCATTAAGGACCCTGGGGTTGTCATGGAAACGACCTTTGGGGGTTTATGGCTGTTAATGCATGAGTGACTGTCTGTATTATGTGTGTGTGGAAGGGGTCACCATTTTCTTGGTGGCTTCTAAAAAAAGCTGTATTGGATGGCTAATGTTCAGAAAGGAATCTCTGTGCTCTGGGGTGTGACTAGCTATTTTTGGTGTAGCAGACTTTGGAGAGGGAGGCAGGAATGAAAACCTTTGCTGACAAATATTTAGACTGAAACATAATCACTCATTAATTTTGTTCCAATAGCAGTGCAACTTTATTTCCAAATTTCAGGAAATAAAGTAGATTCCCTCATCTTTTCAGGACATTAAAAAAATCCCTGAAAGCAAATAATTTTGCTTCAGATTATTTTAGGATAGCAATACAGAGCACTATCTAGGAACTGGAAATAAATTTTAGAGCTCTCACAGCAAGAGAGAAAAAATTGTTAATGTACACAGCTAATAAAATCTTCCTCATCCTCATACAGACTTCCTGTATGACCTTGGCAAGTTATTTAAGTGTTGATCTTGTCAAAGTCAATGCAAACCATAAATTGACTTCCAATTTGTAATAACAATGTCTGTTGAAAATGAAGGATATTTGATTTTTAAAATACGGTTTTAAGGCTATAAGTATCCAAAAGGAGAAGATATAGTAAAAGTACAACAAAGATAAATTTTGTGTAATTTTTTACACTCTCAATTGGAAGTCATTCTGGCATTTTGCATTATCAACTGTTCTCTACTAGCTGATTAACAATTAGATGGTTATACTTTGGTTTTCAGTAGAGACTACAACTCTTGTCTCCATAAGAGACAAAAGTAGGGGGAGGGGGAGACAAAGAAGCAGCAAAGCAGGGATAGTATTAATTATTCTCTTTACAGGCAGTAAGGAAATACCAACCACCTAGAAGCCAGAAATACTAAGGATAAGGAACATTGGTAGCATTTTTTTAAGTCATTTTGTTTAATTGTATGGAACTTAATATCTCTTCAGTTTGTCCCTTTAGATCTTTGTTCCTTCGAGAATTTCTGTGTTTACAGTATGTTGGCAAAAGAGCTGGATTCCTATTTTTACCCCAAGCTTGTTAGATAAATGAATGTGATTGCCAGCTTAAAACTGGAGGTAGAATTTTCCTTAACTTGTGTTGCAGAGGAGGAAGCCCAGGTTTGGCCACACCGAATTCAGAAACCTTGATTTTACAGATTTTTTTTTTAGTTGTCTCAGGAAAATAACATCATCTTTCTTGACTCTCACCTTTCTTTTGTAAATTAGAAATATTCACACTTTTGTGTTTCATACATACCTTGTATTGAAGATCATAAACTACTCAGGTAATACATTAGAAGGACTGCATAAATATACCCTTGACAGCGCAACCAGTAGCAGGTTGCTAAACACAGGCATTTCATGGCCTTATATCCCATCTTCCCTCCTATTTCTGCAGCCTCAGAAGTTTCTTTGGGTGGTTGGGCACAGCAAATACAAAGTTCCTGAAGGTCAGAATATTGTTCATTGTATTGGTGTGCTTGGTGTATTTCAAAATTCTGCTTTCTTGTAATTGCACTGGTTACAGCACATCTTTATTAAATAGATTAAGATAAAATAATATAGTTGGATCACTGAATCTGTTTGAGCTATGGTTGAACTGGAGTAGTTTAAAAAGGAACAGATTTTATTTATGTTCATGGTTGTGTTGAAAATATTTAATTAAACTAAGGCAAAAATATGTTTGAAGAGAGTTTTACTAGACTTTAACTCCACAGACTCTTTAGGGATGTCTATATGTCAACTGCTAGTGTGGGATTTGAGGCTTTCTGGCCAAAATTCTCTTCAGTGTTGTGTTGTAATTTTATATCTTCTTGTAATGAAGGAAAAATAAATTGTGAAAGCTTCAGATTGAATTTAGTCAGGCTCGGTGTCAAATGCGAAGCTTTGCATTAGCCCGGATTCCCTTGAACTGAGGCAAATGCACACTGAAGCTTGCAGGCTTTAAGAACTGTTTATTTGGCATGCCAGCCACCCATGATACTGGTCATAACCTCTTCTTAATATAGTCTCTCCTCCTTATTTTTTGCCTTCTCTATTTCTGCTCTTCCTACTCCTCTGAGCATTCCTTGTCTTTGCTTCTCCAGGATCTCCTCTCCCCTGGCATCACACCCCACCACTATCTGCTGATTTGGAAAGTGAGCTAATTAGGATAGGTTACTCTGTTCCTCTCTAAACTAAGAATAGCACATTAGCTGAGAAATACATATGGAAGTCCATCTTGAGCACCTTATCATGCATAGTTTGTTTTCTCTCATCTTGTATTTAAGTGAAAATTCCCACCAATCACCCTGATATCAAGGCTAATAGTATGTTGGGTTATTTTAAATCTGGAAGATACAGTAAGTGTATGGATGTTTGTTGATCAAATATATTCCTAGCCAAAGACTAGTGTTTGAAATTTTTTTTTCTGTACTAGTTAGACTGAAAAAAACTTGATATACATAATTCTTATTACATACCTATTTTTTACATCTGTTGAGAGACTCTTAGTATTCCTATATCATCAGAAATCACTTACAATCTAGACTCTCTCCTTACATATTTTATTTATTACCTCTTATGAACATGGTTATAGAAATCAACACAGACATAAAGAGTTAGAGAAATATTCCTTTGTTCACTGTTCTACAAGTTGCCATATATTTCAGTGCACTAATTTTCTGCAGCCTTCTGCTGTTGCTGCTATTTTGGGTAAATGTGGTATCTTTCAACAGTTGAATAATTCAGAGTATAGTATATTGCAAGACTTGTTTTACTTTTGTCAGTAATATTTTCCACTCAGATTGTAGTTCAGTAAGAGAGTTTCAGCAAAGGACTCAGCAAGGATAAAATTTAAATCAAGAGAGTTTGGTTAGAGCCACAGCAACTGCTGACACAACTGGGTCTAGCTCCATCAGTTTCTCCTGAACTGTGGTAATTTACACCAGTTTAGGATCCTCATTGCTATTGCACTTTCATGGCAGCCCAAGGGAACCTTAGGACAGGAGTACCATACAAACCAACCAGGGTCAAAAAAGTAGATGGTATTCATTTTCTTCCTCAGTCTACAGAGACTACATTTGTAATGACACCAGGTTCTGAAACACGTTTAGATTTGTTCAGTGCCAGGGAATCTGAATTTACATCAAATGCTGCATAATTCATAGGGCATGGACAGCAATTATGAGTAAATTGAGGGGTGTCATGTTTAAAAAAAGACACACGGTGAAGAACATCAGGAATTTCAGAATGAAAAAAGGCTCTTCAGCCCGTTGAGGCTCTTTTCTTTTAATACTGTTTTCTTTAAAATGGTATTGATTGTCTTTTGAAGGACATAAGAAAATCCCAAGTTCCTTGCTTCTACACCGTTTTGTGGTCAGACAGCATCTGACACACTATTCTTTCTGGGATAAGTAGTTCCAATATCAGGTATGAAATTATTCCTTTCTATTTTACACACTGTTTTAAAATATGTGCTCGATTATCTCTTGGCAGAAACCATAATCTTAAAATCAGGTATATTTCAGTTAATACGGTCTTCTTGATCTTTTCTCACCTTTGGATCACAGGGATTAAGTACTATGAACTATCTATACTGCCATTGCTTCTGTTCCTACAGTCAACAGAGTCATCACTTTTCTCTGTACCTTCTCACATGTTATAGTATCTGCTATTGTACAGCTGGATTGAATGGTTCACTGGTAATCTGAGCAGAGTTTCTGGCCTGCTTCCATGCTTTTGAATAATGAGGACGTTTTGTACTGTTAAGAAAATATTTGTGTTTTGAACTTCAAAAGTTACAGTGCCGACATGCACTGTAAGGGAAATCCACCTCACCCACACAAAGGCAATGTCATCAGGCTTTCAAATAGACTCTTAGTTGAGGCAGAGAGATGAAATTAAAACATCCCAATCTATAGGCAGGTCACAACAGGGCTGTAACAAAGGATCTTGACATCTGTTTTTTCATTCTTGAGGCTGGAAAAAAAAAGGTTGGGTCCACTCTGTGCTACTGGGCTTGTCCTTATGGATTCCTTCCTTAAGTTGCCTCCCTACTGCCTCTGCCATGCCAATTTACTCAGATCTGAAATGAAGTTCCCGCTTGTAGCATGCAAGATTGTGAATTTACAGATTTTACCAGATCGTAATATCCTATGTTGTCCTATTGTCTGCACAAGCTGATAGGAAGGGCTTTTGTTTTCACATGAACCCTCTGAACCTGCCATTTGAAAAAAGCACCACTCTTAACAACTGAAAACAAGAGCACGTTTCTTTTTAATACTTGAGTATGTGGCGGAGAGTCACTTTTTGTCCAAAAGAAACAAAACTAGATGGACTGAGTCCATTTCAAAAATTACCTGTCACTTTTTGAAGAGAATTCTGGTTTTTTTTAATTTTAATTTGCATTGAAAATATTCCCTGAAAATAATATGGACCAAAAGTGTACTTTTCGATTCAAATATTGGGCGGGTTTTTTTTAAAAAGTCAATTTAAAAAAAATACTATTTACTAAAAGCCTGTTATGTAATAGTTGAAACACGATGTCATATTCAACAGAGAATTTATCCATTCAGCAATGGAATATACAATTGCAAGTATTTGCTATGTTAATTTGAATGACTTTTAATCTAAAATGTATCATATCAACAAGTCTGTACTGACAACCAGGGCTAATTTCTTCATCTATGTGAGAATAAATCAGTAACAGGAAAAACAAAGTGGCTAAATTGCCTGTATGAGTTATCCGGTATAAACCGTTCCCTCCACTGTAGCTAGGCACTGTGCACTATACAGCATGTGAGGTAGCAAAAGATGAAGAGTCTGTTTCTGCCAGAAGAATTGCTGGATACACTTGGAAGACTCAAAAGGTGAGAAGCAAAGGAAAGAGGAGGTGCATCAATTAGCTTCATTTAGTAATATAACCACGTCACACAGATGGATAATTATTTCATCACTGTTAGTGACCCATGCATCGAAAAAGGCCAGTGCTAGCTGCCTGAAACACAAGTGGGTCAACTCTCACTTATCATCAGACTCTCCAGCATAATTGCCTAGGACTGTTCATGGGGAGTTTCTCTCTCACCTTATACTTCTCAAAATCCTCTTCACTCATATTACCCTGAAAAAAAAAATAATTTAGGAGCTAATATTTTTACTGTACTCTTCCTTTACGAAGTTATTAAAAGAAATTCTAAATGATGCCTATTTTATTTGAAAGTCTCAAGGCATCCTGATGCCTACTTTTTTTCTCCCTAACATGAGTGTTTTCTTTCCTGTTATTCCTTCCAGTACAGTACCTATTTCTTACAGAGATTTTTATCTAAACTCAACCCTTGCTTCCCAGGTTTCTCTAATAGCTTGTTTGAAGACAAGGGAAATGTGGTAGTTCTAATCTTTCTGGCCTTCACTACAGCATTTGATATGGTGCCACATGGGAAATTATTGGTGAAGGAAGGTGAGACAGGGATTGCTGCAAGAACTGTAAAGTGGATAAGGCACTCGCTAAAAAGAATTGACAAAGGGTTGTGCTGAAAGGTGAAGTAAGGTTACAGGCAGGTAGGTCCTCAAGCATCACTCTTAAGACTAATGTTGATATTTTCATTAATGATCCGGGCATAGAAAATAGGCAACAGCTAATGACAGTTGATGTGGAGTGGATCACCTACAAGCAGGAATATAAGAATGTGACAAAAGAACTGGATGTTGGTCTGTATTAATAGAGGTGAGATTTAATGTAATGTTCAAATTGTAAAGCAAAAATTCATACTATAGAAGCTATACAAATGGAAACAATAGGAGAAGGAAAATTCTGGGTGTTTTAGTTGATCACAACAGAATTATGAGCTACCGGTGCAATAAGTTGTGGAAATGGTGTGATCTGAGGGTGTATGTCTGGTAAAATAATTCATATGGGCATGCACTGATAGCACTGCAGTATGTTCAAGTTGTTCAAGTAAGATTTCCTTCAGAATGGTGAGTACATTGGTCTCTTAAACAAAAAAGATTATTTCAAGTTGGAACAGAAAAGGTTTACTGGGATGATCAGGGAATTGTATATGCTACTCCATAAAAGAAGGAAAAAAAACTTGATTAGTTTATCCTAATGATTACTCTTTCTGCTACAAGGAAAGAAAAAAAAAAAAAGCAGAAAAGAAGAAGGACTATTTGTCTTTAAAGATAATAATTATACAAATAAAACAGGGCATCATATGTTTTAGAAATTGGAAGGACTGTTCTGAAGTAGTTGTCCCAGAACAGAAAAGAAGTTTAAAAACCTTGGTGGCTTTTAAGTGAGGCTGGATAGCTAGATTGCTTTATGGTTGCTTATAGACTCATCTCTGAAACTAAATCCCTTCCTATATAAGATCAGCATCGTAACATCATCCTATTAACAAAAAGACAGATCAAATTAAGTCATCAGAAAGTTTAGCAAATTGAAACTTTGAATTTATGCATACTTAGTTTCCTTTACTAGATGGGATTTCAGTTCAATGGAGTAAGTTAAAGATATGATTTACAGCTACAGTTAAGGTACGGCTCAAACAGGTATTCTGTCTTATATGTCCAATTATATTGATGAGAAATCAAAGAGGAATGAGAGAAGGAATGAAGGTTAGATTCTGAGAAGTCATTTAGAATAAATATTTTAATTAGTGTGCTAATTTTTGTTGTTGTTGCTGTTAATGCATAACTTACAATGGCAATGAAAACATCAGGCATGTGTACAGAACACAAAAAAATTCAGGGAAAGTATTCAGTACGTATGAGAAAGTGGGAATTGTTTTCTTGTAATAAATCTAGTAGAGAGGTAACAGAATTGGTAAAATGGTACACATTTTGTTCTAAATTGTGGTTTATTACTTACAGCTTCATGTTTATATTTACAGTTTCCAGCCCTTGTCAGGTCCTCTCTGGGCAGCCATTCTCTAGAGTTGACATGATGTTTTCAGTCTTGACTAGTACTGGAGGCCTGATAAGCCTGACTTGTTTAATAACCATAATTGTTCAGCACTAGACCATGGATCTTGCATCATAGATATTTTCCTTTTTCAGTTAATTTCAGTGAGGAAATTTGAACATTTCTCTTTAATTTTCCATTTTTACACTGTAATGAAGACTGAAAATTGTGGTGCTATATTAAGGCAATCATAAGATTAGTGTCAAAATGTAGCTAAAAATCTATTTTGTATCAGCCTCACTGATTTGGAGCTGTTACAACAGCAGGTTTTTTTAAGCAGTTGTGTATGTTGTTTGCTCTTATGCTAAGCCAGCATGTTTTCCTGACACTTTTGCTTTCCCTTTAAAATCATAGGCTCTTTCAACTTCAGCCTCACAAAGCTGTCAAGCAAATAAGTGGGGAAATTTTAATAAAATAGATTTGAATTTGTACCATTATCTAGAAATCTACTTGCATTGAGTCCTACACTGTATTCTGTTGTGAAGAACACAAAAGGGATTGTCCATGAGAATAAGGAGTAAAGGCCTTAAACCCCTGCATTAAACCCCTTCCTGTTCCCCTTGAGGATAACAGCTGGCTTCTTTCGCTGTTTTGAATCCAGCCAGCAGGGTTATCGCTCTGGCAGCAGTCCAGTCGGTAGCAGCAGGTCAGCTGCAAGGGGGAAACGGGGCAGACTCCCTTACTGCACATAGACAGCAGCGCTTCTTCGCTCAGAGAGCAAGAGACCAAGAGCAGCCCTGCTGTGTATGACAAAGCACGTAAGCCCCTTAAGTCCAGGTCTCAGGAGGAGGACAAAAATGAGATCATTGTCTTTATGAGTACCTTGGCTGAGTACAAGTAGTACAAGAGCACTGAAAAGGGAGAAACAGTATGAAAGGAAGAGGCTAGTGAAACAACCTCTTCAGGGGGAAGATAAATGTGAAATCTCATCAGCATTCCTGAGCTGAGTCCTCTCCCTACAGCCTATGCTAGACTGCTCATGAGAAAGGAAGCTGGGTAACTGACCTGTTTAATCCCTTCTTCTGGGTAGTTCAGAGAAAACTGTGAGGCTCAGGTGAGAAATAAGAGAGTTTTGTCTTGGTGCCTGATCTGACCAGCCACTGAGTGCTGGATGCATGGTGTGGGATAGACCGGAGGCATTGCTGTTTAAAAAAAACCCTGCAGTAGTGATATTTTTCATATTGTATTTGTTTTCAAGGACTCAGAAGTTATACCCATGTACCTTCTATGTATAAATGACTGGATTTAACTTAGCTAATAGAAGCAGTAGCAATATGATCAGAGTAACTTTCCATCAAAATTATTTTGGATGACATATTAACTTAGAAACAAATAGATCCGGACATTATGCATTACTAGACCAGCATGCTAATATGGCTGTACTCTTTTTAGTACCCAGGCTAACTCACCCACAGCCAGCTCAGATTATTTGGCACAGCATTGAAAGTTAATATACTGCAGCATTTTAAGAATCAGACCAGTCTTGAACTATATAAAGGTGACTTTAGTGTGTATAAAATTCTGTAATAAATTCCTATTCATATGACTTAGTTGAATCATGTGAAAGACATGCCTATGAGCCAAGGCAGGTGTATGTTTTAGTTCCACAGTACCATGCCATCAATATAAAACATAGTACAATGACATCAAGACTTCCCTTAGCATCAGTGATTCATTAACTCAGGCCTCATAGTGGATGGAAAAAGATTAATACAGTAAGAACAAAGGTGCCAGATGTGTAGCTTCTTGGCCATGTTTTAAAGCCCATGTATTAAAGGCCACAGCTAAAGACAAAGTTTGATGTTAATTCTAGAAGTCCCAGGAGAAGACTTCTGACTAGTTTCTTTTATTTATGATATGATTAAAAAAGACTTATGTAAATAAAAGCATTTTTACATAAAACAATTTATGTAATTACTTTATAAGGACTGAATGTTGTCCTCGGGCCAAATAATACAGGTTTTAAGCCTTGAAAAGACTAGTCACGTGCTTACCTTTACGTCATGTGAGCAAACATTGAAAACAAACAGAAATATCAAACTCCTTGGGTGAATACATTTCCTCAGGGCAGAAGCTGAGACCTGGTCATCCTCAACTAAAGAGAACTCAAGTTCCTTTTCTGAGAGCAAAGGCCAAACTTTCACTTAGGTATGGAGCCATGACCTGTGGCTTTGCCTGATTAATGTGGTTTCTAAAGTAGGTAGTTTGGAGTTGGTGGCAAGCTTGTATGCAGAGAGGATTATCATGCTCTATCTAGCTAGAGAATTCAACTCTGTTATCAAGTCTCTTCACTGAGAACATTAGTTCCTATTTTGATTGTGGTTCAAAATAATGTCAGCTTCAAATAACTAAAAAATAGAGTTTATGAGTAGGAATATAGTAAATGGCTTGATACATACATTGCTTTAATCTAAAATGCAGAAAATAAGTTACTAAAATGTTGTAATGTTTATTTTTTTGTTTTTAAATGTATTTTAAAACATACTAGCTTTTCTGTATCTGAGCAGACTGGTTGTATTAAAATCTGGTGCTTAACTATATGCCACTGTTAGTAGAGGCGTAATGAATTAGCAGTTCTGGGTATGTATCAGTGAGACTGTGGGCTGGAAGATCAGTGAGATGAAGATGCTGAAGGGTACATTGCTTCATGCTTCTACAGTGAACCTGAGCTCAGGCATGGTTTGAAACTGTACAACAGTGCAGTGCCTTTATGGGGCCACGAGGTTCACGAGAATGTTAAAATAATCCAGTAACAGACCATCAGCTAAAGACCACAGTGCCAGCAAACAGGTGACAGGTTTGTGTATGATTTACCCAGAGCATTAATTGATTACCCTGAGAGCCCTGTGGGTGATTACTCTGCTGATGAGTAATTTCTCGAGATGATTTGTAGGCCTTTCCTTTCCTTTGGCTCACTCCCAAGTGGCCTGAACATTATTTCGTTGACATTCTTCCTACAGCCTAAAGACATCCCAGCCCACTCTAGGTTTTGTGCTGCTAGTGACCTCCATGGTCCAGGCTGGCTGCAGGCTTGCTCCCTGAGAGGGCAATCAGGATGGAGCCAAAGGTGCTGTGGCCAAGCCCCGAAGTGGCCTGGCCACAGGTCCTCCCTCCATGGGGTCTTCTGCCTGTGTGCATGAAGATTTACAGAACTGATGGGGAGTATATCTCCTGGTTTTGTTCTCATGACAAATAGCAAACTGCTTTGAAGATTATACAAAACCACAACAGCTTGCTCACATGAGCAGCAGTGAAGGTCTGAAGACTTCTGTGAACAGATGCTATTTTATTGCACCAGCTACTTTTAGGCTGGCTCTGGTACCTGTCTGGTTTTTCTCTTTCAAAACTTCACTTGAAAGTTAGTCTTTTCCACAAAATTAAAATGGAGAAACATTACAAATTATGTTTTTTTCAAGTTCCTATAAATAAAGGTGATTGGGAGATTTTCCAGTTAGTACTTCTTATTTCACAGCTTGATTTTAGAATGTCCTATGTGACAAAATTAGAAAAAGTGAAGGTATGATAATAGAAATAATCAGTGATTATTTTTCTTTAGATAATGTTTCCTTTAATTTCCTAAGGTATGCTGTATTACATGTTAATGTAACCAGATATTCAATATATTCCACATCTTGTTATTATAACTCTAGTGATTTACCCCAATAATTTGCTCCTAGTATGTAATAGTGCTTATATATATGGGTGGGTTAGAGCTAATTGCCACACAGATCTTTTTATTAGGGCTGTTGAGATTAATAGCCCACACAAGTTTATGAAAAAGAAATATACATTTACAAGCATGTTGGTCTGGTTAAGTCTGAGAACAGTCATTCTGAACATAAATATGCATAAATCTGTAAAAAAATACGTGTAAAAAAAGAGTGACTTTTTAAGGAATGTCTTCCATTGGTTTCCTTTGTGAAAAAGCAAGTACTTTTCAGTTGATAGTTTTATACATTTATTTGTATTTTAAATGTTTATGGATTAATATTCATCCCAAGAAGATTCAAGGTCACAGATTTGAAGATCAGTTGTGTTTTTGTGTGTGTATATGCGGTTCCCTAGCAGCATGAATTGCACAGTTGTAATGCATTCCACAGACTGTAATATAATCTGTGTTTGAATCCACCTATAAGCTTCCGAATTTCTGTTGAAGACACCTGGGAAGGCCATGAGAAGATAGTTGCTTTCTTTATAAAATGGATATTATTTTACAAAATGAAGATTATTATAAACTCTTTTGGTGGGTTACTAGCTTGCAAGCTGAAGGCCACTCAGAATTAGATCCTTTAAATTTCTAATAGATTTATTTTACTGGATTTTTTACTGTCTTTAAGAACTCGCTTTAATTAAAAACTTACTTAAATACACATGTGAATTCCATGTACATTAAGAAAAAAAATTGCTTAAAATCAAGCACATTTAATATATTTTTAGAGAGGTAGTTTTTCATATTAAATAAAGACCTGTTAATGAAATTTGTAATAATAATACATGGAAGAGGAAGAGGAAAACTTTATGTGACTAGGGCTTCTCTTATGCCATCTATGCTTAATTATTTTTTAAAGAAATTATAATATTTGTGTATATTTTTAAATTTTGTATGAAGGATTTGAAAGAGAAAAAAAATGCAATAGTTTGTCTGTGAATCTGGATTACTCCTTAGGTCATTCTGAGGAGACTGGGCAGTTTCAATCTGAAAAAATGACCAACAGGTTTTAAGTTATTTCCATATACTTTATGGGTGATGTTCGTGTTCCTCTTCCGTCCTCTTCAGGCTGGATAAGAAGGCTGAACATTCATGCCTGGGCAGTAGGGTGAGTGCCCTGGTTGGAGTTGCAGGGCTCAGCCCAGTGCTACCTCATGGACTGGTTGGTGTAAGCGGACATCAAGACTGCCTGCATCACACCTGGGGACTATCCAGCTGGCACCACAGTCCATTTCTGTGAAGGTGGTACTAAAGCTTAAATCCATCTTAGCTATGTTTTCCCAGACAACACAAGCTGTGAATTTTCCACTGCTCCTCTCCTTCACATGTATTTAACACAGTTAATAAATAAAGCAAGGATACTAGATTGGAAAAGGCATGTTGTATTCTCTTCTCATCTCTCCTTTGGTAATTTCAGCCTGATCTTGCAGTAGCAGTTAGCTTTAGACTTTAAGCTCCCGAGGAAAAAGCATTACCGTCTTTGTAACGCTGCACAGCATATCTTCAGTTTTGGTTCTTAAAGTGTCCTGCATCTCTGAATCTCAGTTTACTTGTTTAAACATGTTTTGGGTGCTTGTATACAGAATAAAAAATATTTCTTGGCTGGAAATATGTACATCAGCCCTTCATTCATTTTCTAACACTTGGAGTCTTTACTGATTTCTGTGAGTGTTGGGCTGAGCCCTGTGTTACGTCTACCTTAGAGGCTGCAAGTTAGTGACAAGATGTTACAGTCAGTTTTGTCAAAAATGTTAACTGCCACAACACATGCACACTTTGGCTGGAAATTAAGCAGTAGTAACTTCCAGAAGGTCTTCCATGTCATCTGTGGGATGTAGGCTCTCTTAAACCCATTTTGATAGTGTCCAATGCAATTTCTTGTTCTTAAGGATTTAGTCAGCTTTGGGGCCTGGAAGTTTCTTGTCTAGCTTCAGAAGCTGCAGCATTTGTCTGCTGAAACTGTCTGAAAATTCAGACAAATGGTACCCTGTGATGATTTGCTCACTTTGTCAAGCTGCTGTTCTCACCAAAACCCAGAATGACAGGAGCCTGTAAAAACAGCTGAGATTCCCATATCCTCAAGTGGACTGGAGACTTGACTACCCAGTGCTTAGTCGTTGATTTATATGACATTATAGAATCATAGAATGGTTTGGGTTGGAAGGGACCTTAAAGATCATCTAGTTCCAACCCCCCTGCCATGAGCAGGGTCACCTTCCACCAGACCAGGTTGCTCAAAGCTTCATCCAGCCTGGCCTTAAACACTTCCAGGGAGTGGAACTTCCTTGAACAAGAATACATCTGAGGCGAAAAGAGAACAAAAAAAACTGCCCAGATGCAGTGAGGCAGCAGGTATAATTGTTAGTCAGGATTGAAGAGATGGCTTTAGCAAAAGAGCCAGTTTTGTTTCTTATATTGCAGCACATCACTGTCCCTGCAGTCATGAAGAACTGAGTACGTGTATCTGAGGCACTGCATAGTTACAAATAGTTTCTGTTATTTTAAATGCCTACGTTCAGTTGTATAATTATTTGATATATCTGCACGTTCTCTCTGGAGAAAGTACCCAAACAATTGCTGTTGCTATTAATATTATTAGGATAAATCCTCAGGAATACTGAACATCTGCATCTTTCTTGAGGGAACACCTGAGTCTGCAGGTGTTCAGCATAGTAAAGGCTTCTGGATAACTTAGACTGCATCCTGGACTTAACCCTTGTGTATCATCAGGATTCAAAGATGTAGTTCTCTTCCAAGTCCTATCTCACATTTGGAGAGAACAATTTTGTAACACTGGATATATTTGCTCTTCAGTTTCCAGGAAAATACGCTGCACATATTTAAACCACCTCCTCATTACAACATCACCAAGCATCTTCCATCTCTCTAAGTCAAGTAAGGACTGGATCCTGAGGAACTCTTCACATTCAGAAGTGTGGGTTGGTTTGTTTTTTTTTTTTTTCCTCAGGATGATATTTAAGACAGTCAGAAGAGGTTTATCTGAGAAAGAAGCACAATGGCATTGAAAAGAACTGCTTGATTAGTCATATTAGGTATTTAATGTTAAATAGAGGCAGCCTATGGTTTTTATTACTATTTTAAAAAGCTGTACTCTGGGAGTTACTAGCCAGTAATTGGGCTTGTGTGCAAACAAAACATATCCAACTCGAGTTATTTGTATGACAGCAGTAGAAAGATTATCATCATAACATCCTTCACAGAATATTTCATATCAGGCAGCCTTCCACAGCTGTAGTTCTCAATCTTTATTAAATCTACTATGCAAACACAGAAGGCTTCTTGAGTCAGTAGAAACTCAGCAAGATGATATGTGTTGTTTGTGCTGCCTTGTAAATGTCTTGCCCTAATCTCATAAGAGTTGATTAAAGTGGATGTTGATTGGTTAATTTGCTCTCAACTTTGGAGAACCCATGAAATTTATTATTATAGTAGTTACTTAAAATATGTGGTACGTCATTCTTCCTTAGTGTTCCTCTGTTTTCTAAAGACAAACAATAATTTATGGATTGTTATTAAAAAATGAAAAGGAGAACAAGAACTTCCCTGATAGGCATTTGTCTATGTTGCTTTTAAATCAAACAAATTTTTATTAATATCCCTACTTGCACACTGCATGACTGGGTTCCTTTGACTTACTCACAAAAGTAATGGGAAGTGTGGACTTGAAGAGAATAGAGAACAAAAAATAATTATATCTGTCTCTCTGTGTACCTCAGTTTACCTTTCTAACATTTTCCTCCCTGTAAAGAGTTAAAAGCAATGAAGACTATTGGGAAAACCTCCCTCCTCCCCCACATATAATAATAGCAAAGATAATCTAGAAAATACCTGATGTCCTGAGGGAAAAAATGGGAAAGCTATTAACGGGGTGGAGTACTGCTATCGTGGTTCCAACTTTCTAGAAAAATTTTACAGTTCCCAGCCCTGGCCTGGCGATGAAAAGGTAGAAAGGGGTCTGAGTAGTTTCCCAGGACTTCCCTGAAAACCTCTGTGAATGCTGACAGGGCTTCATGATCTCACACGATATACCATATGTTTCCCCCAGACAAACATGGGAGTAGCCGTAATGAAAACAGGGCAATAATGCTTAAAAGATCAAGCATTTGGTAAAGGAAAAAATATTTATAATGCTGAGTTTTGTTTTATCCTTTGGCTGAATGAACACATAATGCTTTGTTTCTAAGGCAGCTCTTTTTGAATTATTTTAGTAAAGTATTGACAGTCTCCCAGAGGAAAAAAGCTTTACAGGTAGTAACATACATAAGCTTATGAGCCAGTGATGCAGCACAAAGATTTGCTCCTAAATGACTGGTCAAGACAGCAGCACTGCTCAGGAAATGGGTCAGGGTACAGCTAATATGGATAAAGAGAGTGTGAAAGTGCAGGTTGCCCTGTCACATTTGCTTCTTCTTCTCTTCCTGTACAGAAAATAAAGTATTATATATAGGTATTTGGTCTCCACATGTAAAATTACTCTAGTTTCTTCTTGGCCAAGACATCTTAGTAGAACTTAGCAGAATTTATACTCTACTTTCACAGGCAGGAATAATCAGATTTCAGCATTTATGTGGAACAGGCCTAGTACATGGTGTGGACAGTTAGTTTTCTCCTTTATGTTTCATCAGTTCCTCACCAAATTGCATGTGAGTGGGGCCAGAAGTTTGGAACTTGCCCCGCAGTTCCCCAAAGCTAGTGCTACTCACATCTGAATGAAAGCCATTGATTCAATCTTTGTTCCCTTTCTCCTTTGCTTTTTCACCAGCATGGTTTTGGTGCTGTGGTCTAATCACAGCTGATGGGGTGTGGTTTGGTTTGGTTTTTAGGGTTTTTAAACTATATTTTAATTATATTAATGCAAATCCTCATCTTCTGACTGCAGGCTGTTCTTTGCTGGCTTCTGTAGTCTCTTGTTCACAGTTTCACTTACCTTCACTAGTTTCCTGGGTGCATTTATTGAGGCAGCCTCTGGTATCTGGCAGCATTCGTTGCAGTTGCTAAAAGCCGTAGAAGTGTAATAATTGCATGTGAGTGCCTTCTTTTTATAGTTGCTGTCTTCAGGTTTCTGCATACAGGTGATTAATCCTTCTGTACAATGCCTTGAGGAATTAGTGTATGGAGCATCCCATCTGATAGATCTACTGAGTGCATTTATGAAGACATCTTTAGGCAAAAGTATTGTTATACACTACAGTTACAGAAGGTATGTTTTGGGTCCTGTCCTTACTGGTAAACAGTCATATCTGGGTATTTCCTAGTGACTAATTTCTGCCTCAGAAGAGATGTTTGGGGGAGACTGCCAACAATTGTTGTGTTAAAAGTATACACAAAAAAGTTTGTGTGCTTTACATCTTCCATGCATTTCTTTGCTGGGTAAATAGGGTGCCATTCAGAAGTGTATTTTTTTTTTTTTCAAGAATTATTCGAAAGAATAGAGGAAAAAAAAAAGGACTGCTGCCTGCAGGACTTGGTCATTTTAGTCAGCTTCTTGCAAACATTGATACCTTTCAAGAGCTGCAAATTCTTAGAACCCCAGCTTTCTAAACATCAACTTGAAAGTGACTGACTAACATGCAATGAGTGGTGATTTGCCACCTGTAACTTTAAGGAAGTATAGCAGTACATTTTGATTCTGAACAGGTACCATCTTCACTACTGTATACAGCATTTTCCAGCTGGGGTCTGCACTACCAGTTGATTGGAGGCTTTTCATGCTGCTAAAGGACAGTAGGTCAAATGCTAGCAATAAAGACAGATGACCTCCTCTACTTACTGGGAGGAATTTGAAAGAGGAAAAGCATATATATTCCATAAACTGCCACATTTGACTGTCAGAGAAAAAAATACAAAGGTATAATCACCTTTCAAATTGATATTTCTAAACAGATATTTTTAATAACCTATTTTTGCAGATGGCTTTTTTTTTTTAAATTTGATAGAACACACTAGCACAATCCAGATTCCTTGTTCATACTCTGGCACCTGAATCTCAATTAATAGAGCTGACAGAGAGGGAGGAGCATAGATAGGGCTTTAAAACACCTATATCCTGGCACAGTGTCTTGTGCTTTCTGTACATGAATTTATGTTGTCTCTGGCTAAATATGAAACAAAGACTAACTTTCCCAATGGAGGTATGACCTGTGTGCTGAGGATTGAAGTTTAATAAAATGTGTATTTTGTTCACATACTTTCAACAGATTCCCTGAAATAATGTATAGTCCACAGGTTGAGAATGCTTGAGTCCCCAGTTTTGCCCATATTTGGGGTCTGGAAGCAATGCTTCTGTAAAACCCATTAGCTTTTTTAGCTGCAGGATAAGAGCTCCCCATAGAAGGTGTATTTTCAGGGAATGGTTTACATCTACTTTAAGAGCATTCATGCTGTCAAAGCATTATTAGCATAACTGAGAAGCAGACCCGTAGTCTATCTTAATGCACAGTAAGCTACCTAAAGAACAGAAAAAAGTGAATACCAAAGTGGTAGCACTTTGTTATATTTCTTCTCTTAACACACAGCAGCAGCTTTGCCTTCCAAAAACTGTGCTGGAGCTACAGATTCATTAAAAGATTTTCATGGTTGATGATAGAGAGTGGGGCCTGATGGTGCTAGGCACTGCATAGAGAGAAACAGAGAGACCCAGCTCTCACTTGTAAAATAAATAGATAAAAATATATAGAAGGAAGATACATAACCAGCAAGCAGCGCACAGGTTAGTGCAAGTAAATCTCAGGTGTGATCCATGGCCTGGGCTCATTTTGGTTTTTGAGAAGCGGTTACACAAAATGGAAAGGCAAGTTAATAGAGAGTTTAAAAGGAGAGAAGATTGCTCTAGGTATTCAGTCATTGTGTATGATGGAGAGTGTGAAAGATAAATGCATGGAAAGTAATTCAATTATGTTTTATTCTTTCCCGTGTGTTCTGGGTGACTGCTTTAGCTTCAGAAAAGACTGTGTGAACTCCTCTCATGTGCCTCAAGTACAAAGTACAGCAACCATGGATAATGCCAACTAGCCCTATGCTAGCTGTAAATAAATATTAATTAATTAACATGACACTTTTAATCATTGTTCAAAAAAGGCTGTAGGTTAAATTATCAAAAAGTAGTTATCACAAGAAAGTCATCCTATTTTATTTTTAGCCATATATGAAACACAAGGATGCTTATCTAGTTGTTTACAATTATTAAATCAGTGAAGTTTGTGTTCTGCTTTGCAGACATAAGATGAATGAATGCTGCTCACAATTTTTTAATACTCTGTTATATATGGAAACACAAAGCATGATTAACAGAGACAGGTTCATCTTATAACCCCAATCAGAATTTCCCTACCACAAAGGTTCTTGCCTTGGAACTGTCATTGCTATTGCAGCAGAATAGCATCCAGAGACCACTGTTTCAGTGACATTTTTGCATTTTTCATACACTGATCATTTCTAACACATTATCACATTATTTAATAACTAGCCAGCTTGTACTGTCTCTAAACTCTCTAATCTGATTATGTGAAATACAGTCCTATCTCAGTTGGAGATACTATCCTCCACATTTTACAGAGCCAGCCCCTCATGGTTTCCAACCTTTGAGGTTTTTCTTAATGCATAATATTTTCTCAAATCAATATCCAGAACAGTATTATCCTGGATATCACACAGAGAGTAGCTGGTCAAAAATTATTTGACATAATATATTTTTATATAGGAAAATGTCAGCTCATTTAAACATTTTGCTGAAGCACATCAATTTTAATGGCATTTCTTTAAAAGTTGGTAAACACGCTACTAAAATTATTTAATCTAGTCTTGTTAAAAAGCATATTGAATGTTAAAATTAGTATTTCAATCATTTATGTATTGACTAAGATATGTAATTTTATCAAGTGAAAATCAGAATGAAATATGTTAAGTTTATCAACACAAGAATTTTTCTTAGGTTTCTAAAGTCTAAATATAGTGATATTCCTTATGAAATGAAGCACTAATAAATTATTGTAGGAAATCTAAGCAAAAATTCTCATAAAATGGGAAATCCAGATTTCACAGAGATCTACTGGTGAGCTTTGTAGGTAACTTAGCATGAGACTGTGTTTAGATAGCAACAATCAGCTTCACAGCTATGCACTGGAGAACAGTTTATTGTGTGGCAATTTTGTAGAAAAGGATCCATGCCTTCTAATAGATCTTAAGTGAGTGTGAATCATCATTATGTCCATTTCCTACATGGGAAAAATGCAGATCTTGCATTGGAATGTGTAAGAGGAACATCTTCTGTAAAATACGCAAAATAAACCTCGCATTTCTCACTGTGCCAATAAAGGCTGGGCACATCACCTCTAGGGAAATGAAGAGTACTTAAAGCAGCTCCAGATGACAGCAAGGAGAAAAGTCTTGAAAGCGAAGGATTAGGTTGTGGTGTCTGTAGAAGACTGAGTGAACACTGGATACAGTGTTCTGGTGTGTAAACGTTATTTTAAAAAGATATGGAATAATTTGTTTTTCAGAGAATAACTTGTTTTACTGTCTAGAAGGAGAAGCAATGGGCCTAAATTAAAGCAAAAGGGTTTTAGGCTGTAACTACATTTGCAGGTACAATAGAAGCTTGGCAGTAGACCTAAACAGTTGGTACTAAAGCCTTTGCATCTACAGTAACACACCTTGGTGTTTCCCTCTACAGTAAATTTAGTCTAGTCCCTAAGAGTGAACATCCCAACTATCCATGAAGTTTGGAACTTCATGAAGAACGAATCGTAGGTTCAAACTCATATTTCCCCCATAGGTGTTGGTACACATTTGATGTGCACCTGTAGCAGATCTTTCAGATTAGCTTTCTCCAAATGGATTTTCTCTTATGAGCACCAAAAATGCTCTGAAGACAGAAATAACACGATACTGACTTGAAAACTGTAATACTTTTCTGAACCAAAGCACTAACGTAAACAGCTTGCATTATGTTATATGCATAATGCAAACTTCTAGCTAGTGCTGCAGGCTTTGAGTCAGTGAATGAGACTGATGCCTTTATAAGAAGTTAGATGTACTTGTTAGCTATTACTAAAGTATAGCTCTTTTTCCCAAAGTCCTTCCCACTACTGTTTATGGGGCACTATAAAACAATAAAATCAATGTATTATTGTACTCATATTGTTTTTAATTTTTTGAAAGTTTCCAATTATTATTAAATGATCAAAAAGAGGCTACTTCCAACAGTCTGTGATAACAGCTGTACTGCAACCAAAAATGAGACAAAGCTACTGTGTTTACAGTAGCCGGTGCCAAAATAATATGTTTTTCACCTGGAGTTTGTGAAAGTTCCCTTGGGTTTGCGTGGTACAATGTTTCCATTTTAAAACATTAAGTCCCCCAGATTCTAGATGCATTTACTTCTCAGGCTTTACTGGTTTCAATACATTGCACTGTTTTAATTTAACTTTCTTCTCCTAACATTTCCCAATTTCCCACCCATAGATAGCTAGACCAAGTTGCTTTTCAAATAAAGATACAATTCCACAAAAATTTATAAATAGATAAATCACTTAGCTATGATTAGTTTAATTCTATTAACCATTAGTTAATCTAATTTAATAATACCATGAATAATCATTTTGTATGAAGGTTTCCTTAGTTTGGATATATTTTTGCTCAAATTAGTTGAATCCTTCCCCGTTGTGCAAGGTTATAATTTTGAAATTTGGGATAGCAATTGTGTGATGAGCAGGCAAAGAAGGAAAATGCCATTAAATTTACTGACTGGCTTTATTTGTCTTTCACAATGCCTTTCCAGACAGAGGAAGCCAGACTCTACATCTCCATGTTGACGTTGTTTTTAGAATTTCTTGGTTTCTGGCCCAGTTTCTAACAGTTTCTCTTGGATGTGGAACTATATGTGTGCCACTTCCTTTCATTTTCCTTTCCAGCAACAGGACCATAGACACATATTCTAATCTCCAGTGGGTTAGAGCCATCTGATTTCAAGTTAATGTCTACTTATAATACAAAAGTCAGTAATATATGCATCTATACTGACCTAACATGACCTCACTATGGTAAGAACAGTTTTTAATGGCCAATGGGACCTTCCAGGTTATGTTTCTGGCTGCACTGGTATGTAAAAGAAAGTCCTATCACAATTTTTCATTTCCGTGCAGATGATTACATTTTTCTGCAATAAGTGCCATTTGGGGTAGGTATTATCAATTACATGCCCTGAGGCACATGACAGACTTGTTTCTCAAGTAGCTTCAGATTTTTAAAAATTCTGATTCTTTGTAGAGGCCTCTAGAAGTATGAAAGAAGTATTACAGATCACATCTCTAGGATGTAAGAATAATGATCAGATGTGGTGTAGTTAAAGTGTTACAAGATCTTAACAGTGGAAAGTCAGTTTGTGTCAAATACTGGGTTCTCATTATATGAGAATACTGAGAGTGAAACTGAACCCAGGTAGCTTTGTTTATCAACACAACTCTCAGTTTAGAGAGGCATGTGTCAAATTGGCATAAAGCTGGGCTATATGTTCTTCTACACCACTTGCCTTCCTTAATTTTCCCTAAAATCTTTGCATAATCACCATAACCCTGATTTTGCCACAGCTTTTGATTTACGGTTGGATTTATTTATGGGTTTTTATTTATTATTAGAGTTTCTCCCCAAGGTAAAAAAAAATAAATAAATTGTTCATTACAAGGTATAATTTTTTTTTCTCTGAATGAAATAGCTAGATGCAAACGTGGATATGAAGACCAAATTTTACTTAACTTTGAATTATTTTTGAAACTTTTGGGACTGCTTACTATTCAATACTTTAAGTGTCTAATTCAGATGTTGTGAATTGTCATTTAGAAGTGCAGATATATGGCACAGCTAATTTAGGGTTCAAATTTTAGATAATTATAAACACCTAAATCATTAAAAGTAGACACTGATTGTGTCTTCATTGTCACCAACTATGAGATCAAGGACCAGACACGAACTACTGTGAAGTGGAAAAGAGATTAATTACTGTGAACTGGAAAACAGTTATGAAGTCATTTAAGATACATTTTTACAGTAAATTTTTAATTTTCAAGCTATATTTTTAGTGTAAATTATTGCCATTTTCAAAGTAAGGTATTCATTAAATAAAAGTTTGAATACACAGCTGCAGAATTAACATAAAAATCTGGGAAAGAGATTTAACATTGCTTCAGAAAAAACTATACATTTTTATTTTTATTATGTTTGTGTATAGACATACACGGCATAAAAAAAGAGCATATTTTGCTAAATGTTCACTGTAACCATGTTGACCATGCTGTTGAAATTCTGCCACATTTTTTCTAATTCTATATTAATTTTTGAGTTTAAAAATAATTTCTAAAGTGTTAGAAAAATTCTTGTAGATGTTCTGATAAATTATTATAGATTTCTATGGAGTCCCATAGATCACTAGATTGTGCAAAACAAACTTGTAAATACATGTCTTATTTTGATGTTATTTAAGTATGATCTTAAAGTTAAGCTATTCCTGTAAATACTATGCTAGTTGAAGACTAATTGAAAAGCTGCACAAGACTCACGTAATAAAGACCAAGGGAAAAAATACATATAAAAATGATTTGGGTTTTTTTTAAAAAAGTTCTCCTAAACTGGTAGATTGCTCATCCCAACCAGGATATGATTTATTCTGGTTGCTTGAAACCTGTATCCCAGGTGACTGATAGGC
Organism: Caprimulgus europaeus; assembly: GCA_907165065.1. The sequence continues at coordinate 27,165,872 of OU015529.1, forward strand.
AGCTTCTACAGGAGGAGCATAAAGAACATCAGTTGAGCTAGATTTTTCATAATGGAAAGTATCAAACTGTGGCTGTCTATACAACTGATGATCTGAAGCCAGAAAACAGTGTCATCTTCTTCTTACACTCCTAAATAAAGACCACTGCTAAAGCAAGATCTAACAAAAATAAATTTGGCTATATTTTTGTCACATTGAAAAAATCTGTGTTTCCTCTACTTAAAAAAGATGCTGATAAAAAAATCAGCTATTTCCCTGATACAGTACTTAAGGATCAGTGTGTTTTTAATAATCTATTTCCAGCCTATACACCTGGTTAGCAACCAGCTCCCCTTCACTTTCTGTCATATCTAATAACACTTCCTGCCATGAGCAACTTTTGAGGCTCTTTTTGTTGCTGCTTCTTGTCAGAAGTGTAATGGTTTATGCCCAGAGATTGCTTTTCTCCTAGGACATGCTGCCTGAGAATATTAGCACCCAAAATAGTCCTTGAAGGTTTTGAAAAGACATATTCCTGTCCCTGAGATTCCTAAGCTTATTTTGGGGTTGCTGGTTCATGTGAAGAGTTGCTTGCATATACTGTCCAATAGAGATTACTCACTTCCACAGAAAAAGCAACAACTAAAATGTGTTTGCTCCGAGCACTCACACTTTTCATAATGGATTATCTTAAGAAAAAGAAAAAACAAACAAACAAACAAAACCCCCCAAAAAACCACCAACCAAACCAGGTTTATTCTAGTAAATCATTATTTTGGCTACTACATTAGAAAAAAAGCTACAGAAAAAATAAATTTAAACCAATCTAAGAACAAATCTGACTCCAAATTCTACCTGTCTCTTAAGGTCTCTGACACACATCGCAACAATAAAGGCTGACAGAGAGACAGAGGTGCCCTTTTCCAGGATGCTGCCTCTCAGAGTACACTTTGGTCTTGCTTCTCCATTTATATAATGAAAGCTTTTAACAAATATTTGTGGATATGATGTTAAAACCACATAATGACAACCTCCCATTTCCTTCTTAATTTATAGGAACCTATGACATAGTAATTTTAATTGACTCTTTTGAGACCATGAGAAATGAATGGAATTTCCTTTAGGCTTGATCAAGAAGACAATGTTACTCCTGAAGTATAATACTTTTTTTTGCACTAGTGTTTACTTTTTGATCATCAAATCAGTGTGGTGCAGCTCTACTCTTCCACTGAGAAACTTCTGAGACTCTTGTTTTGCAAATCACATAACAAAATTGTTTTTGTAAAGACCACATATGACCCATTAATAAAACAGATGTTGGAACTGAGGCACAGGTGCAGCTCTCCTCCTACACATTAAAAGACAAGCCCAAGCATACAGACACAGACACACACTGCATGCTTTCAGTGTTATCATGTCACTGCACGTTATCCCTGTCTTTTTGTACTCGGTTATCAAATTCTGCAGCTTTCCCTTGTACTTCAGCTGCCTCATGGAAATGCACCATAGCATATCAGGAAGACTCTTATTTGTTCTCCCATCAAAACAGCAGTAAGTCCCTTCCAGTGCTCCCAAAATTTTGGATTAATGGTGCCCCAAATATGGGATTAATGGTGAGAGCAAGCAGAGGTAAGCAGAATCAGCAAGGCAATTTTCCATCTTGGGTCAGGAATTTGGCTATTGATATTTCTTAGGGGCTTTTCCCTGTTCCCTGTCTTTCCTATGGAGCGATCTTACTGCTTTTGAGACAGATCACAAAGATTCCTAGTACTCAGCAGCTCTCGGCAGGGGACAACTTGTGACATCTTTAACTTTCTCTCCCTTTAAAGGATGGAAAAGGATCCAGCTGCCCCCATGAAAGCTGTGTTTGGCATTGGGCAAAGGCCAATGCAGAAAGCAGTGTTTCATGTCACATCTTTCACATCCTGAGCAGCAAACTGCCCCTTTCAGCAAAGCAATTAAACACACGCTTATATCCTATTGACTTTCTAGCACTTAAACATATGCTTAACAGCTTGGCTGAATTGGGGTAGACTTAAGCAAATGATTAAGTACTTTTCTGTATCAGATGTTAGTAGAACAGGGAATATTTGCCTCCTCTGCTTTTAATCTTCAGTCTTTCTGTTCAGGAGTTTACATAAACAATTTTGGGTCAAACAACTTCTCTTTGAAATACTGTATCCTCTTAACAGGTGTATGTATGTTTTTGTCTGCTTGACCAGCATGAGGTATGGTGCACAAGGCAGACTGCTTCTCACTTTCCTCCTCCTAGCACATTTTTCAGGTTGCTTCCATTGAGTTACCTTTTTATATATTGATTCTGGAAGAAAGTATTGACTGCTTGTTTCAACACTGCCCAGCATAGCTAGATGTAGCAATTTAGCTCTCTTAAGGCAGAAATGAGCAAACTCCCGCTGCGACAGCCATCCATTGATTAACATCAAATACTCACAGCCTTTAATGTCATTCTGTACCTAGACTCCTATATTATTAGCCAGTGTCTGGTTCAGAAAACACAGGAATATAAATCCAATTCCATTTTTACCCCCTCCCAAGAGAAGGAGATTCAGAGATATAACACAATCCACCCAAAGCATAAATCTGCAAGTGAAGCTTAGATGCACAGGATCAGACTACAATTTTCTAGTGCAATCTGTTGAATTGCTTTCCACGGGTGTCTCTTTCATTTTCTCCATCATCATGCAAATGGCTGACTATTGGGTAATACAGCCTTCTTTTTATATCTGAATAAAAGCTTCATACTCTGTGCTTTATCTCCTGGTGTGTATGGCAATCATAAGAGCATTTCTTCTCATGAGCTTACACACCAATGTAACTGGAGGGCCTTTAGAAAGGGGCTAACCTTTGATAATTTTAGAACAGTATGAGACAGTTTGGCAATTCTGGTTTGATCTGTGCCAATATACCACTAATAATCAGCAGGGAAAACCACTAATGAACTAGTGGCAGATTCCCTAGCTCTAAAGCAGGTATTTCATAGCAGAGTTTCTGCTGTCAGTGAAATACCACTGCATGTTTCTAAATAACAAAGATTTTCATTATGGCTATGAGTTGATTTACTTTTTTTCTTATTAAATACTTGATTAATAGGACCTTTCCTGAAAAGTGTTTCACTGCTGCCTTTACCAATCTAAGATCAACTTTTCCAGAAAGGACCTAAACACTTGGGATTATTTTAACATGAAGGTCTAGGCAGCTTCAAATTTCACATGGTTCGTAGACAGCCAAAGAGCTACAGCTGTTAGCTTGTGAGGCTGAGCTCTATTAGCCTTAAAAACTAAGTGGGAACTGTTTGTGTGTGTGTGTTTTTTATTAAAGGCCAAGAGTCAACACAATTAATAAAAATATAGCTTTGAACATTTTTTTGAAAGGGTTTGGTTTAGTTCATTCTGTCTCCTTGGAGGTGACATGTTTGCTCTATATAGATACTTCATAGGAGTAAACATCATGGAGACAAAAGAGATAACCAAGTTAAGCTTGCCATGAATTAAAATAGGTTAAAAATTTGAAGAGGCTTTTGCTACCTAAGAGAGAGAGAAGTCTTGGAATAGCCTTGTAGATGGAATAAACCTGATTAGATGTCTAATAAACTTTGTCAGAGGTTGATACCACTATGAGAAGGGCAATACGAAATGGGTGCTAGTATTCTGGAGGAAGAGGATTTGATGATCCAGGAAGCTATTTTAATGAGTTTCATGTCCAGCATATATGATATTGAAGTGATGCTCAGGCAGCATAGCTTGCAATCATTATTGGTTATAGAGGCTGTTAAAATATCTAGAATTTGATTAATAGGTGCTGAGTTGACATGCACTGTATTTAAATTATATATGTAATATGTATATATTAAAAATACCCCTTGCATACCTACACTGTTATATCCCAGTCTTATACCTCACTGCACACAGGCACAGGAGTTCTGCCTGGATGAAACAAATGGTAAAATCCAGACCCACAGCTTCATACTCATAACTGATAGTGGGTTCTGTAACTGTCAGAGGAAGGGGAAGGCCAGTGGGAGGAGCGAGCTAAACAGCCTGGTATGATTCCTGCTGCATGGGTAATGATCTGTGTGATGCATAATGACCACTGAGCACCTCTGGCTAGTTATACAGCCTCCTAACGCTCTAGAGAGCCCATCATAATGAACATATACAGAGATTCCCCTGGACCAGCATTGTGGAAAGTATATGTAGTACGCAGTCCATGGTGGAAAAATATTCTTGGGGTTGTTGGAGCCAACCTAGATGCGTACAAAGATGAGAGAAGGGTGAAGCATTCATTCTTCCTGCTGCTCTTGTGCCATGACCAAATGTATAAATGAAAGGGCCCTGCATGATTCATCTCATCTCAGCTGCTGGCTTCCCAATCTGATTTTGCTTCTCATAATAGTAAATACGCTGGACTGCTTAATTGACATGTAACCCCACACAGGCAAAAAGTTTAATGGAGCAATGGATCTAGACAAATTTAGCTCCTAGGTTGCTAATTTGATTCAATATCACTTTGTCATTAACTCCTCTGAATTTTATGGATTTAAATAGTCTATTTTCTTCTCCAAATGAGAGTGGTACAGAAACTTTAGCATTACACATTTCACTGGTTTATTAATCAGCATGTTTGGATTTCAGCTGAGTATCAACTGAGAGAAAAAAAGTATAAACCAGTCTCTCAGAAAATCTGTTTACTTTGCAGGGGATAAAATGTGACACAGCTTATACGAGGAAGTTTTTCAGTGACATAGATTGAAGAAATACTTTCTTAACAGAGTATTCTTAACAGAATATGCAGAGAACTGTAACATTTAGACATGTGCAAAGTGCAGTCTTGCTTTTATGAGCAGATACTGTGCATGGATTCTGTCCGGAGATGGGCCTGGAAAGAGTTAATGTTCTCCCTGACTAGGGGGAAGTCCACAGCTGCATCCCCTAAGCACAGGGATTTCCAACCTCTGGGCTGATCCAGCTGTCAAGAATTAAGTAGTTCCTCAGCACTCTGTAAAAGGGAGGTGCTCTAAGGGGTGGGTTTGGCTGGTATTAGGGGTTAGATATTTTGTGAGGGACAGCAGGGAAAAATGTGTGCTAAAAAGAAAAACACCCTCTTTTTTTGTGTTTTTTCTCCTTTATTCCATTCAAACTTTGAACAAAGTTATTTCATGTTTTGGGCAGGTAGGGTGTATGTTTGAGTTAGCCTGTTAACAGTATTAAGAAAATAGCTTTTTTCTTAGGTCTTGTTTCTACTAGACAGTAAAGGGTTCCCAGCCAGTTGTCTTCTTAAAAGCTGGGGAATTTAGTCTCAGGTTTACCTTTGGTGACTGTGACTTGTCATGAAGCTTAGTGCTAGTGTGGTAAAAAATTGAGTGCTCTTTCCATCAAGTACAGTTATTCTTCCTCTCTTTTAGGTCCAGATAGTGTCAGGCATAATGTTTTAAAACTTGATTAGAGAGAAAGCTGCTGCTCTATTATGCAGTGTTCTATTAGAGGTAGTAAAGTTATCCAAGAAACTACAAGAAAGGCTCAGGAGGGAGAGAACTTGGTAGACATTTGAAAGATTAGATCTGTCTGATGAATTAAAAGCAGCTCTCGGGCTCCATAGAGAGGTTATATAGTCTGTAACAAGAAGCTTTATCATGGTTTATCAAGGGTATTTTGAAATACAGCATTAGAAAGTAGTCCTGTTAGTTCTTTCTGTGCTCTAGCATTATTTGGCTGTGATGTTTGTAACATGCCATCTGAACAAATACCTTCAGCTGTGCTGAGTCTGGATCTTCTCAAATGAGCAATCACATAAAACAGTAGTTATGAAAGTAAGAATTTATTTACTGGGGGTAACAGATCTGTGTCAACTATGTGAGCTTAATTATTTTATAAGAAATAGTGGGCAACCATATGTTGGGAATAATAAGGATACCCTCAAGCAACTCTGTTTACATAGCTCTGCTTTTTCCTCAACTGTTGTTCTGTCAGGCTTTTTTTCATTACAATAAGTGCATCTCTTATGCTTGTTTTCAGAAAAGACTTTTAATCTGGGGCAAAAGAGAATGTCTAAGCCCCCTCCCCATCTTAATCTATCCTGATGTTTTACTGCTTGATATTTATATTCACTTTGCTGTTATATGTATCTGAATGAATATGGAAAGTTTTTCTTAGGTTCAGTGTATTTTCTGCTTTATCTTGTGCAGATCATCATAATCCTTCAAGTATAGCCTCACTTTCTTTTGCTGAGTAATTGTTTGGTATCAGAAGTCCACTTTGATTGTACAGCAGGTTCAGGAGGAAAAGAGCATCTGACAGAATACTTCTTACAAGCACCTTAAATAAGCAGCCAAAAGGGGCAAGGGAAGCAGTGCAAACCACAGAAGTTACCAAGCTACTGATGTGCAGAAAGTGACTCTTCCTTGCATAGAAAACACACGAGCTGTTGGTTGACTAGGAAACCTTGCAGTTGCCTGCTTGTTAGTTGGTCCTATCAACGTCCCTTTATTGAGCTTAGTAAAACAGCGAAGGTATGGTAATATTTCCAGAGGACAGAATCTACTCATGAAAGTCAGGTGGCACTTGATAGCATTTTGTGTCTCTTGTTTATGATAATTCAACTATTATTTTTCTTCTTACACTATAGAGATTTATCCTTCCATGCTTCAAGGGTACAATAAAACATGTCTTTTTTTGTTGTTGTTTTTTAAGTTCCTTTATAAGGTGTGAAGAGGCCTTTTGTTGAAAAAAAACTTCAGAGCACCCCACAAAGCCACAGGAACTAGTTTTAGACTAAAACTGTATCTCATGTGTTTCTAGGTTGTAAGCTGAAACAGGCACCAATGTCTCAGAACCACATGAGGTGTAAGAGCTAGCATGCTTTACTGAACTAGTAATGTTAAATGTTAAGTCTACTGTAGTTGTTACTTACCAGCTTAAACTGCCACCTTTTGTATTTTTAATTAGTAAAGAATGACAATTCCTTTCTTCACCATAGGACAATAAAATATATTTTATAAGGCAAACAGCAGCTGCAGGGTGTGGGCATGGGTATTATAAAATAATCATGCCTGCAGGGATCAGGGAGGCATTTGGTTCTGCCTCATGCCTCATAAGAACCGTAGGGTGCAACTGCTGTGCAATGGCAGCCTCCCTGTCATTTTATATTATCTAATGAATTCCACTGCATTGTCTTCAAGCTCTGCCTTGCAGTTATTGTAAAGAAACTCAGATATGTGCCATACTGACAGCATCAGCAGTTACCTCCTATTTGAGTTTACTGCTGCCATCAAAATAGCATGGGACTGTTGTCCATGATGCAGGAGGGGAAAAGATTAAATAGTTGTGCAGTGTAATGCCTAGATCCTGTAAGGAGTGCAGTCCTACATTTCAAGAGGCAGGTAAGTTGAGCAGATCATAAACTAATTCATTAGCATCTTAATCTGAAGGACTGTCCTCTGATTCACACAATACCTGTCTTACACAGGAAGTATTTACAATGCTCACTTCTAGTATTACATTATGATCTCACCTCTTGCATTACACAGACCATTGTGCTTTACATGGTTAAGTGTAGTTAGTTAAGTTGTTTACATCTTGTACTTGAGCAGTATGTCTGTTGAAGAAAGTCTTCCTGAATTCATTTGAACATATCAAGTGAGTCTTTTTTGACCATAATAGATTGTTCCAGTGGTCAATTTTCACCAATGGTCAATTTTTTTTTTTTTTACTTTTAGCTATCTAGATATTGGCATCTCCATCTTCTAGCTCTGTAAAGCCTTTTCTTTGCCTCTACAAAGCTTTTGCAATAAGTCTGCTCTTCAGTTATCTTTTGAAAACTCTAGTTAGATGGTTCCCACTGCTTTTGTTTTTCCCACCTTGAAACACTTTGTTGTTATTTTCATGTCTTTGTCCTTAGACCTATTATTCTCATCTCAAGTTAATTATTTCATTTTGATTTTATAGCATCTGTCAAACACTCTAGGCATTTTCCATAAATTAAATCTGCAGGCTTCAACTGAAATCTTAACATAAGCAAAGTAGAACAATCCCATCAAATAATCATCACGTTCAAAACTGCATATCACTATTTCTTGTTTCAGTATATCAGCTGGTATAATGGAGCTTATGTTAATGGCTATTTTCCTATACATATGGTTAAAAAAAGGAAAAATAGTGCAAATAAAAGCTCTTCCTTGTACTAATTCTTCTGAAGTTTGGGATTCTTCCTATTGACTTCAGTCATTTTTATATTAGATAAAATCCTTATAAACCTACTTGAGGGTAAAAATTCAACTATTAATAAAGAGTAAATTAGTATTTTTTGTGTAATAGTAAGAATAAGTGTCCTAGAAGTTGTATTATATATCTGTCCATAAAAGTGATGAAGTATAACAATGCAAACTTCTTATTACATCACAAATTTGCCTTAAGCCTGTTAAATAATGATTTGGGAAAATACTTATGCTGCCATAATGAATTTAGTGAATTTCTGTGTGTTGGTAGATGATTCAGAACTAGAAAATGTGTCTGAATTAAAGAAAGAAGTGCCTAATAAGTAGTCTGACTAGTTAGTGTACCTTAGTATTACTGAGTTATTGCAAATCTGATTTATAGTTTAATGGGGTAGAGTTGGCTTATATATAACCTTCAGTATAGTAGTCAACACTACAGGTTCTCAACTCTTCTCAGATGTTGGTGACTGTTTTACCCAAAGAGGAAACAGGAGAACATTATCCTGGTTTCTTTTGACTTGAGGTGATTTACAGAGAAATTACAGTATTGGCAGGAACAGAACTTCTGGGTCATCAAGTCCATTCTCCTGCTATTACAGTAGCAACAGCATAAACCTCTGTTCACAGACTTATCAAACTCTATCTTTAAACCAGCTCTTTTGCTGCATTAGAAATCTTAATTTCTCTAGTGACTGAAACATCTAAGTTTCTGCCAAAGCTTTTCTGTCCAGTTTACTACTGCTTTTTCTTATACCAGCTCTGCACTTAAGCATTGAAAGTTCTGCTGTTGACCAGTTTAACACCTTTGATATGTTTATAGACCACAATCATAGCTGTTAATTTTCAAAAAAAATGAACAAGCCAAGCTCTCTTCAACTTCCTTAGAAGACAGGATCTTTCAAGTCATTTCCTAACGATGTTAAAGCCTTTTGGCATACTCTTTGCACGAGGATTAATCTTTGTTGAACATGGATAATGCAGAAAAGAATAAGTTGTCCCTATACTTTATACTTCGCACAATGTAGTTTATACTTCCCCAATTCTCCTGGAAATACTAAAATTAACATGTCCCAGACACATTTACCTTTTTCATGAAAATGTAGCATTAAGTGGTCCCCAGTTACTGTTTAAAATATACAGTGTCTTTCTACTCTTTACGTTTCAGGTCAGAAAACTCCAATGGTAATTAATTCTAGTCCTTACACGTGTGCTTGTGACTTGCTTAATTTCACGTGTGAATAGTATGATATAGCTTGGAATAAGACCTTGAACTCCATAACCTATATCTTGTATTTTGACCACAGGACTGATCCACTTTCTGCAATCTATAAATGAGATATTTTGCCTGAGGTCAAGAAAATGTTACATCTGAAATGATAGCTGGCTAGAAGGACTCCATTTCTTAAATAGTAAAAGTCATTCTACATTATCATTCTCTTATTGCAACTATGCATTATGTAAACTTATTAGGAATGGATTTTGCCCCAAAATAAATGTTGACTGCACAGAAATGACAACAAACTAAAATAAACCCCAAAGCTAAAAAAGAAAGGAAGTTTCAATTTTCAGAAGGGTTTGGTTTTGGTTTTTTATTTCTGTTTACATTAGTATTTAGTACAGTTTGACTGGATTCATTAAGTACTTTGTAGTTGCTTTCTGTCACATTTTAATCTATGTTTTGCACATTAAAGTAATGAACTTTCATTGGTACATAATAATTGATCATAGCTATGATCTGAGACTCATTTGTGGTACAGAGACTGCTATTAAAATGCAGACCTAAGCATAGAGCTTTTATTTACTTTCCCCAAGCTAAAGTAGTCCTCTCCTTTAAAAAAAAAATAATAAAAAATTGGAAAAAATGCATTATGTTATGTCCTCTTTCAAAAAAACCCCTCATTGCCTAAACTGAAATATTTCTGGCCCTATTTCTTCCACTACTAGTTTCTTACGTTGCCTTGAACAAATCCTTTAACTTTTAAGATCCATTTACTTACTACTTGTCTGTCTTTAGGACACAGTACACAGATGAGCATAAGAGGGTCTTGATCTGTACTGAATGCTTCAGCATCTACTAAAAAATAAAAAATATGTCATGAGACATGAAATAAAACTTTGCTTTCTGAAGGAAAGCAATGCTCCTGAAATATAAGGTGAAAAGAAACTTCAGAATAAAACTGCTGCAAAAGAGTCTGCAGAAGTCATGCGTTTGTTTTCTTTCAAAGAAAAGAATACATTTAAATAATTATTTCCATCTCCAAGGATTGTGTGCTACTGCTGACATTTTTGGGGAAGTCACCTGTCTCTGAAGTGCAGCCATCCGTTTAAGATCACATTGCAACATTAAACTATCAAGTAGGAAAGGAAATTGAGTAAAACAGCAACTGCAGCTGGAACTGTGGAAAAATATAAGCAAGCAGAATTAACTAAGGACTTAGAATTTTAGTATGTTTATCATGGTAGATAGTGTAAGTTCTTACTGAAGAAGACCAGTTGAAATATGAAGAAAGATCTCAGCTTTCATGCTGCATCTGAGAGTCAGATGGACAATTACTACCCTGTTGTGAATACTCTCTAGACGTTGCTGTAGTCTTACTTAATTTTATTCCTTTAAGCATCATAGGAGTTTCTCTGAGCATCACACCCTGGCTCATGAAGGAGCATGGCACAAAACCACTTCTCCTCTGCTTTCTTCCCTCCCATGTTTTTGGCCTGTGTTACAAGAAACTCTGTGTGGTTTCTTAACTCAAACAACAGCACACCAGGTAAATCTCATGTTTCATTATGAAGGGAAATGGAAAATTTTGTAATTAGGGCATTGAATGGGACTCAGGAGACTTGGTTAAACTGGTGTATGACCTTGGCAAGTCCTTTAGTCTCTCAGCGTCTTACTTTCTAAACCATAGGATCTAGTCTTACCTCTCTATTCACAGGGGAACTTGAAGCATATGTGCAGTGCATGGCTACCACTGAAGAGTAAAATATCATGGTTCAAAGCATATGACTGATACAGTTTAATATGTACTACTGCACCGTGAACTCTGAAGATGATAAAAATGAAAGCTTTCACTCTGTAAATTTTGCTCTCAAGTTAATGAATTGAATTATTTGCTTGTGTTAAGGCAAATCGTTCAACTCCCTGTATTTACCAAGGCAGAACTCCCATTTCCCTGGGCTGGTCTGCAGTAAAAAGCATTGCTATTAATCTGACAAGTTGTTTCCAACTGCTGCAAGCATGTCATTAAAAGAATCTTCCTAACCCACACATCAGTCTTCTTGACATCTGTCATACAGTTTAGATCACATATATCTTTTTCTCCCCTATGAGAAAGAGTCATACTGTAAACATTCTTTCATTACTTCTAATCTCATATCAGAAAGAATTATATACTTATTTTCAGCATGTCCAGCTTCCCCTGTTAATGTTAACTACAGACCTACAAACACACTCCCTGATTACCCTTTCTTTGCCTCCCTTTCCTAGTTACTGACAAGCTTCAGAAAGACAGATGTAGACTTTGCATGAAATCAGCTGTACATATTGCTAACAGATTGCTGGGCAATCCGATAATGAAGCCAGTTAGCTCTTATCACTCTATTTCTATTCTTTGCTCAGACTGATAGATGTGACTTTCTTAAACTGTCCCCAGGTAGGTTCTTCAAACTGCTGCTGCTATTTATTCTTACTCCTTTTTATCTTCTAGTCTTTTTCTTGCAAATTCTCTATTTATGTAACTATTATTAATTACACTATTCCCTTCTTTTGGGTGCCCTCATATTTGATGTTGTTTCTATATTGTAAACAGATATTTCTGTTTTCCACTTCTACGTGTCCACTTTCACATTAACAACTAAAATCTGGCATAATGCTTGACTGTAATTCAGATGTCAATTTGGATTGAAGCCATTCCTTGGAGGTTATACATTTGAAGTGGCAGGGAGTAAGTGACTGATAATGAAAATAAGCATTTATTTTGTCATAACATCAGCAAATCATTTACTGGAAAGCGTATTCTAATGAGTGCCACCCACACCTACCAGATGTGTCTCTGGGGATTAGGCCATATCCCAAACAAGTGTATTGTTTGATACCCAAAGCAACTTGAAGGAAGAAAAGGGTAAGATTGCAGAACTTTAATCAAGAAGATAGTGGGTTGCAGATTTGCAAAATTAGTCAGAGACCTATGGCACCCATATTAAAATGTGGCTTAGCATGTGCTCCAAGTTTTATAAGTCAACAGTAGCTATTTAGCTAGACTGCATCCTCCCCTTCATTTTTTGGCTATGTTTGTCTTTATGGTCATAATGTAATTGGTGGAATGTCATCATCTAATTGAGAGATGTGGGCTACATGTTGTCATATCCTTAGAAATACTTGGCCCCCAGGATTACTGCTAACTTGTCATTTCCATATTCCTCAAGGGCATAAATACACATTTTCCTAAAGCTCCAAATGTAGAGGCAGCCTTGTCTTCAGTTCATATGTGTAGCTGGGGTTTGCACAGGTTGTGTATCAAAATTATTTTAGTGTACATATGCAGATCTTAACATAAACCATTACTATCTTTTTTACTTGTCTCAACTTACTCTTTGGTTTTTAATATTATTTGGACTTATATTAGATCCTTTTGAGGAATTAAAGACTTTTCCTTCTCAACTTTCTCACTTCCAGAATATGGAATTTCTTCCTGCTACCATTTTTCATGGTGTCCTCTTCTCCTCACTGTGATAACTGTAAAGTGATACTGTCCTTTAAAATTGCTTTCCCCCTCTGGCAGGGGCTTATTGACCAGCTTTTGTAAGTGTGAAAATTCCCCATCCAATGACCAGATGAACATCCTTGTTCTTCCTAATGCTGTCCAGCTATGGGAAGGACTTGATCCTAGATGTTTTTTCTCTCATATATAGTATTATCAAGTTATAATCATTCTCTGCTCTAAGCCCTATCTCTCTGACTCTCAGAAACAAAGCCTGACTTACAATTAAAAAAATAAAAAAAAATAATCTGAATGAAGTTAGAATTTATAAATAAATAGTATGAATGCATTTTTGACAAGTAGAATTCAAAATTAATGCATAAAATATTTATTTTGTTTATCTTGTTAAACATGAATGAGAAACAGCAATGAAACTTCACTTAGACTGTAATAAAATTAGGGATCTGGGAGTCCTGGTGGACAGCAGGATGACCATGAGCCAGCACTGTGCCCTTGTGGCCAGGAAGGCCAATGGCATCCTGGGGTTCATTAGAAGGTGTGGGCTACATTATTGAAAATTAGCTATAAAATAAGGGTTATGAAAAAATCTAGCTAAGTTAGAATATAAGGGTAAAGCCAGGGCTGTAATACTAGCTAGGCCCCTTTCGGCTGTGTGCTAGGGAAGATAAGAAAGGAATGTGTCTGCGTGGAGGAATGGTAAACATCAAAGAAGATGGATCCCGGCTGGGAAGAGCTGGAAGTTACACCGAGGAAGTGAACCCGAACCGAGATAAAAGCAAACTACTTGGACTGAGAGGTCAATATGTGATTAGTGTTATTAGCCAATGGTAATTAGCTTCGTAGTGTGTGAATATGTATGCAGAAGTTAAAAGTATATAAAACACGTAGCGTTCTGATTAATAAGGAGAGACTTGCTGACATTACAGAATGGGCATTTCTCCCGTCGCCGCCGACAAGAAGGGGTGTAGTCAGTAGGTCAAGAGAGGTTCTTCTTCCCCTTTACTCTGCCCTGGTGAGGCCACATCTGGAATATTGTGTCCAGTTCTGGGCCCCACAGTTCAAGAAGGACAGGGAGCTGCTTGAGAGAGTCCAGCGAAGAGCCACCAAAATGATTAAGGGAGTGGAACATCTCCCTTATGAGGAAAGGCTGAGGGAGCTGGGCCTCTTTAGCTTGGAGAAGAGGAGGCTGAGGGGGGACCTCATTAATGTTTATAAATATTTGAAGGGTGACTGTGAGGATGGGGCCAGGCTCTTCTCAGTGATGACTGATGATAGGACAAGGGGTAATGGGTGTAAGCTGGAACACAGGAGGTTCCGCTTAAATTTGAGAAAGAACTTATTTACGGTGAGGGTAACAAAGCACTGGAACAGGCTGCCCAGGGAAGTTGTGGAGTCTCCTTCTCTGAAGACATTCAAGACCCGCCTGGACGCCTTCCTGTGTGAACTCATTTAGGTGTTCCTGCTCCGGCAGGGGGATTGGACTAGATGATCTTTCGAGGTCCTTTCCAATCCCCAACATTCTGCGATTCTGTGATTCTGTGAAAATGTAGGCGTGACAATTCTTTAGGGTTCACTAAAAAGTTGGGGTTTTTTTTCCATTATTCTGTTTTTTACTGTGAATTGTGAATTTCAGGAAACTAACGAGAACAAGGTCATAATTTTCATTATATTCTGTGGTGAATATATGCAAACTTAACTCTACATGAGTTTGAGTTAATAGATAGTGGTGTAACTGGTTTCCCAAAAGCTTGGTTGTATTCTTAAATTTTCTGGCATTTCATAAAAATTAGTGAAGTTTTCACTGCAATCAGCAAGAAATCCAAGCCAGGAATGAAACTTTGGAAGCATGTTATGTTTTTTCTTATTTTGCATTTCAGTAATAGCAAGGCACAAGATGCAAGTTAGATTAGATGTTCACATCATATTCTGTAAACTGGGGCAGTCAAACATCTTCTGGAATCCTGTCAGAGTTGCCAGTTGTGGGATTCTTCAGCTTGTTATCCATGGCAACAAAAACATCCTATTCCCTGGTTTTGCTCAAATGTACAGTGTGCTACAGCAAGGCGATGTGTCGTGACTTTTCCAACAATGAGGGAAAGAAAACTAAAACTGAGAATAATGTTGACCTTGATGACTATGAGATATTAATGTCTCTAGGAGTTAAAGATGTGAGAACATCTAGAGTAAGTGAATTTTAAAAGGTTACAGAATTGCCAAATGTCCTCTGATTAAATATGTCAACCACACGAGACTTATCATATTGGTTTTATATCAGATCTGTCCTCCAAACTCTTAACCAAATTTGCATGTTTAGATTGGAAGCATTTGGGACAGACTCCAATCTCTTTACTTGCCTGTGTGGCACCTAATGCATTTCAGTCACCCAGTAAAAACAATAGCAGTGAGATTCAATATCCTTCTCTTTATATTTCCAGAAATACATGAGCCAGAATTAGAAATCTGAGCCTATCAAAATTTATGGGGTGATAGTTGAATAAGGGTTTTTGAACACTTACTACACAGATCCATGGAGTAACACTATCCTGACTGAAATCTCATTTGGTCAATATTGTCATCAATAACACCTGGAAAAAAAAAAAAAAAAGAAAAAAAAAGAAGAAAAAGTAAGATCTGTTCCTAAGTTGATTGTGTTTGATTAAGTTATTGTACCTCCATAATACATTCTATATTTTATATGCAATCTAAAAAAAAGAGGTAGGGAAATTAAAAAAGAAGCATTATTTTGCTGAGGTAAAAATGCATGAACAGGATACTGTCTGCAGTTAAGAGTTTCTCTGTTTTTGAAAAGGTTTTAGGAGAACTAGAGAAGCAGAGGTGTGTGAAAGGATGATCAAAGGTTCAGAAGAGCTTTTAAAAAAAATATTATTTCTTCAGTTTGGAAAAAAATCAGTGAGGGGGAATATGACAGAGGTCCATTAAATCCCAACCAGCATCGAGAAGTGACTGAAAAATTATCCTGTACTTTTTCTTCTAATACAAGAACTAACAGGCCTCAAGTAATGACAGAGTCAAAACAGCAAAAGACAATGTTTATTACTGTAAGAGATATGACAGAGAGGCTTCACTGTAGGATACTTGGTATATTAAAACTTTACATAATTTTAAATAGCCACGTAGACACTTTGCTGGAAGAAAACTGTGTTATTTAAACACAGAAACATTTCCTCTAGATCAGAAGGTCTATAAAGCACAAAAAATTCTGAACGCCAAGAGATTGTATCCCAGGAATATTTTTGTTTGTTTATCCTGCAAAGGCGTTTTTGCCTTTGGAAGTTGTGGCAGGCAGGACAGCAAGCTCAGTGCACAGTATGGTATGTCTCAAAGACTGATGGAGTGACAGAGAGATATGGACTCCTGCCCCTCTCACTTAAACTAGTATAATGCACCTGAGTAAGTGAAACTGTGAAGAGGTAAAGTCTATGTGAGAGGAAGAATGAGCCTCATAACAGACTAACTCTGCAAAATAGTAGATTTCCACAATGTTGTCCACGTAAGTTAAAGATCTCCATCGTTAAAGATGACATGAAAATCATAGTAGGGAAGGGCTCTGCTTATGAGTGGTATTTATTTGTATATATAAGATAAATATGTGTGTGTGCCAGTTTATTATAATCTGTCTAAATTAACTAACTTGCATTGTCCAATAGTTTTATTTTCTGCAGTGATCCTCTTCACTGGTACACACGTAAACAAAATGGATTAGATGATCCTTGCTTCACATTTATCTTCCTGTTCATTTTATGGTTACAGCAGTCAAGGGCAATAGCACCAGCGATTGCGTAATATTTTGAGGAAGTGGGGGGAAAGGTAGAAAATATATTAGGATTTGGACTGGAGCTCTTGCAGAGAGCAATGACTAAGATCCCATAAATATTTCCTGTTGGTCCAGCAGCTGCAGAAATTAGTAAGGTTTTCCCCACCCATTCATTTTAAGCCTTCACAGTGCCATCCCTTCCCCATAAACGGTATTTAAAATGTAAATAAAAAGAAGGCTTTTAGGAGATTTAACTATTTCCCTTGGTATTTAAATTATTCAATTATAACTAAAGCTATTAAAATACAGTTAATTAAAATGGTTAGATTGTTTTCCTTTGCACTGATCACAGCATTGCCCTACTTCTCCCTCTAGCTGTTTAATTCCTATTAAAAATGATAATGCTTTGCTTTATTCATAAGTGCAGTAACCTTACGTACGTTTTTCAAGTGATCTCTTTGGTACAAACTGTGCTGGTTTTCTTCTTTTTTAGCAATGAAGCAGAAATTCTGCTGTAGTCTTTGGAGGTTTAATCAGCAGTAAGAGGTCTCAGAATTTAAACATTAACATTACCAAGTCACGAGAAATAGCAAGGCTCCCAGTAAAAAACATTGGTTTTATTTTGTTGCAATATAATGTCATTAGGGACAGTAGGAGAGCCCTGGAGGTTAATAAAAGGTAGAACCTAAATAAAGGTTTCATAACTCACAGTATAAAATCACCAGATCTACATTTTTAAATATTTTATTTGAATAGCTTCACAACACCCTGTTGGGAATAGCAATCCAGCTGAAGTGCAGAGGGGTAAGTGCTTTAAAAAATATAAAAGATGCCAAGGCAAGTTGATCTCCTTATCTTTATCTTCACTGATAAGGAAACTTGTGAATCTACTCTTCTGGTTTTTGGCATTGCAATTAGAACATTAGAACCCTTCTTTCTCCCCCAAGGTCACAGAGACCTTTCTTGTAAGGTGCTTGTTGTCTCCTTGTGTATGAATAGTTAAGTTATAGTGAACTGAGGAGATCTTGATAGCACCACACTCTCACTGAATAACAGAGTTTTCTAAGCTAAAATCCAAAAGTTCTTTTCAGCTGTTCACATAGCTTTCAATGGATTTGTGTAGTACAGGACAAATGTTTTGGATGTTATGCAGCTTTCATAACAATAGTGACACCAGGTCTACATAAGTATGATGGGCCAGGAAGGCCAGAACTTGATGTATCTTTGATCATCAGAGCACTGAGGAGCTATACGTATAAGGCCACATCCACAACATTGATTTCTTCCCTACCTTTTTGGGGAAGGCTCAAAGGAAGGGATGTGGATATGTTTGTTAAAGAAGTAAGAGCCCTAAGTAATTTAGCATTGTTTCACCTCTACCATGGGTGTCTGCACAGAGGGTGAGCGTACAGCCTTGGAATATAACAGTTTATATGATTTATATGGCAGGCCATTGCTGAAATTCCAGCTTCACTGGAACAGATAGCAGAACTCCTTTGGATTTCAAATTGGCCACTCTTGTTTATTTTCATGTAGTATCAGTTTCACAAGAAGGCACTTTCTCTTCCATGTTTCTCAAGGGCATTGAAGGCTTTAGATATTGCTATAACCCACAAGCCTAATAAACATCATTTACCATATACAGGACTGCCTGAAATAACAGTGCTGTTGAGGAACTATGCAACAATTCAGTATGTCTCCTGCTGTGTGACAGAGAACGTATAAGGCATGGGGCAATGATAATGAGAGTGCTGAAGGCTGCTCAGCATATGCATAAATTGGATGGGAGGGCTAAAAGGCTAATTTGAGGCTTCTTCGTGTAGCACATTGGTAGGAAAAGTGCAAATAATATAGTCAGTTTAGTTTTTAGCCCTAAACAAACTTAGGACTTCCTCAGTTTGTTATAGTTGACGGAAGGGTAATGAAAATTCAGGGGTTCTTGCTGATTATTTTAGTTCTGTTATCAACAGTAAGTATTGCTTGATTATGAACTATCATTGATGATAACACGTTTATAAGTTGAGAAACGTTTTCAATAACCTAGACAACAAGCAGGAGGCTTGGCTAGAATTCAAAAACCTCTGGTATTTCAGCCCTTGATAAAATTTTCACCTAAGAAATGTTTGTTTCCTATGATCCTACCTGATTTTCTGTTTTATGACTCTTTTTCAAACTAAACGAGTGATCTCAGTAGAATTTAGCAAGGATGGGGGCATTTATTTAGCCTAACTCTGTATCTCTCTTTCCATAAGACTTAGATTTTCACACAGAGACATCATTCATCTGACCCTTGTATGAGGGCTTCAGACATTTTTCCTAGGTACCCCTGCATGTGTCTGAATCTTCAGGGAATCTTAAAAAAAATTGTCAGTGGGATTGCTTCCAAGACTTACTCCAAGCTTCCAAGTCCAGTGTTCAAGACTTAGCAATACTAGGATTTTCTGCCGTCTTAAATGAAAACCATTGTTGACAGCTTTAAAGGAATTTTTTTTCTTAGTTGAAAATTGAATTTTAAGTAAAAGATAATAGAGGCTTTTATGTTCTGTAACTATTTTATACTAAATAGTTTAACTAGGTACCTCCAGTTCTGTTTCCATTTTGTCCTCATTGTACTTGAAGTTCTCAACCAAGGTCTCTAAATTTGTCTACAGTTCAGTAAGTACTATAAAACAAACCAGTGATTCAGAAATATATTACAGAATATGGCTGTTGTCTTATTCATTTGTTGGAGCCTCCTGCAGAGACAACATCTGCTTATTGGAGTCTGATGAGATGTGTACATGCTGCTTCTACAGTGTTTTTTCATTCGTGCAGTCCTCTTCTGAGAGACTTCATAAAGGATTCCCTCTCCTTCCTTAGCTGGACCATTACAATTACAGTTGTTATTAGCGCCCAAGTTTTTGGTCCCCTGATTTGGTCAGCATGACTGATTCAGCTGGACCTGTGCTGGTGGAAATCCTTCAGCCTACAAATATGCTTAACTCTTTCTTCTGTTAAGTATTCCATACCACATTTCCTTCGCCACAAGAAATAACAGAAGCTTTTTTTTTTTTTTTCTGGAAAAGAAATTGTAATTTTTATGCTGAAGGTTTATCACAGAACTTTGTTTATTGACTTTTTATGTAATAATGATCACATTTATCAAGTAGGTGGTTGGATTGATGCAGTTCATGAGAAATCAGTTTTGCACTGGCATAAATCCATGTGTTTAAAATAGTGGATTCATGTTTTTCTCTAAGACTGGGCTCCTCATAGCTCTCTGTTTGTTCTTACCCTTGTATGTCCGTTACTAGGTGTGGGAAAGAGTCTCCATGGAATTCAAATAACGAAATTTTAGTTACTGCTCTATTTTGTAAGCTGTTAAATGGCATAAGTAAATCAAGTCCAACTTTTCTTGCAAAGCTAAAAAGTCCACAACACATAATTTGTGAAATGCAACATTGAAGTAAAAAAGACAGAGGCTGACTGATATGACAGGAAATAGTAAAAGTACTAGACCAAGACAAGTTTTAAACTTCATGTTGCATTCACACTTTCTGTGTTCTTTTAAGTACTCCTACTACAAGTAGCCAGTCCTTTGCTGCACTATTGCCACACTGTCTCTTCTTATTCATTCCTATTATGAATGATAAAAAATTGCTGCATGAAGAATTCTGGGTGGTAGTGCAGGTTAAATCACTGGCCAATGCAAAACACTAGCCAATTCATTTTGATCAGCTTGCTATTGGCAGGGGGTAAAAGCCAGAGCTTCAAATCCTATCTTGAAATTGAGTCAATATTAATTATAATCTCATCCATAAATTTTATATTTGAGGTGGGTTTAGGAAATACCATAATTTTGTGTGAGCTATAAAACAATCCTAATATGTAAAATATTTTCAACTGTTTCTCATGATATAGGACATAATTCTTAGGACCTATCTATATCAATACTTTTTTATGGTCCCAAGTTCATCAAGGGTTTTTTTTTGTTTGTTTTTAGTATGCTGATGGGAATCTTTGCAGGTGCAGAATAACTGCTTCCTGGAGATGGCAATATTTTATTGCAAGTGACTGGTTCCCTGTTACATTGGTGCTTTGTAATAAAAACAATTAAAGTGAATAAATCAAAAAAGATCTTAAAATCTAGAATGGAGAATGGTTTTTCTGCAGTTGAAAATATGCACAGTAAGAGCTCCACTGTTAAGTTGCATGAAAGGAAAATAAAGATCAGCGAGCCTGTTTGAATGTATGTTGCAACAGCCGAGCACACCCTGCAGCTCATCTTAGTTAATCCTGGGAAGCATAAGGACTGCACATCAGTTATAAACGCAGCTTATCCTGACTCTTAGGATGCATTTATCCCATCTATGCTCTTTGGCATCTGGCATATGGTTATGTAAAAGTTTCTGATGACATGCCTGACTGCTAATTTTGGATCAGGGTCAATTCCAGTCATCGTTCCATACAGCGAGAATTAGGTTGTTGTTACCTTTATGCACAACCAAACCTAGTATCATTCCATGTATGCAATACCGTCATTCTCTTCTTGAATACTGCTCCATGATGTCTTTTTTTTTTTTGTCTCATGTGGCACACATTTTTATTTAACATCATCCTTTTATCATGTAGCTCTGTGACCTGATTATTTGTATTACAAATCAAATAAAGGACATGATAAGATCACATCTCAAAATTCAGTTTCATATACAAGTTTGTTACACAATGTTTAGTACTCGTCACATTTCAGATATTTTCATGAGTCCAATTGATTCTCCTTTGTTTCCTAGATCTTATTTTGTATAGAAAAACCTGTTCAGAATCTGATATAATTCTATGTATCAAAAGTTTAATGATTAGAATTCTGAACTCTGGACAAATACTTATATCACAGAGTCAGTGCAGCAGCAATCTGAACACAGTCCTGTAGAAATTCTTCAGGTTTTTTGTTGGCTATTTGTTTGTTTACTTGGACTTTTAAGGATTTTCAGGAACAAGTACCTTTATTGTTCCTACAGTTTTAAAAGAAATATCACAGAAGAGTCATGGAGGGTGAATTCCTAATTATTCCAAGGAGTTGATACTAAGTGACATTGTTACTTAATGAAGAACGCTCGTGACTGTCCAGTCAAAATGTACAGTGACTGAGATGCCAAGAACTGTTCACAGAAATTATGTTATGAGTAATTCATACAGTCTAGAATATGAAAATCTGTACAAAAGCAATTCAGTGATAGAAATAGCAAAGAAAAAGCCTGACCCACACATCGTACCACATTTCTAGAAAGCCTTGATGATGCCACATTAAGCTAATAGTGTTAACAGATGTTCACTCTCCTTCCATATCAAAGTTAGAAGGAAGCCTGGAGCGGGTATCATTTTTCTCCTCCCTTGCTATAAGTCCAGGTGTAACCACTGGCATTTGACATTGATTCAAACTAGGGACCTGAAAAGTTAAAAGTATGAACATGTATGCGAGCTGAGCTGAAACAGCCAACACTTTGCATGGAGTTACATAAAACTTACATTTGTGTGGATATTCAGTGACTATACCATTCAGTTACTGTTTCATTTCTTTGATAAATAGAAGTGTAAAGCCAACCAAAACATCATGTTCTTATTCTAAAACAAATATCACCATTTAAAAAGTTCAATTTGGATTAAAAAATAAACATTTTCAGAAAAATATAGTTTGACATTTAATATTTTAATGATAATTTTTAACTTTACTGTACAAGTTAAACTGATTATTAAGGAGTACAAAACTGTTTTAAAAATTAAAACAAACAAACAAGCAAACAAAAACCAATGAAACAAAAAACCTTTGCGTCTAGAAAAAAAGATAATTGCTTCACTCAATATGAAATAACAATTATCCAACTCTTCTTCCATTATAATGACAGTAATAAAATATTTTGTGGCTTTACCACATGGTTAAATGAAGTAAAAATAATAACAAGTATATAGATGCTAAAAATGCATGATCTATTATGTTTTGCGCACAGGAATTGAAAATGAATGTCATCTTGCTGTATTTTTGTGAAAGTGGGCTTCAAAAAAAATCTTAGTGATGCAGTCAGAAGCAGCTGAAAATAGTTAATGGTAGATAGTTGGGTACAGTGCTGATCAGGCTACTAATTGCTTTGGTGTCTCTCCACAAAGAAATTCTAATTTTTAGATCTGACTGGTTTGTGATTGTGGGGTTTTTCTAGTTAAAAATATTTGTTCAACAAAGACAATAGCTTTTCTACACAAAATAGATATTCTCTCTGGCATTGCTTTGGAAAAAACAAAAAAAAAGATAAATGAGAAAGTATATTTTTATATCCACTTGAACCTGATATATGTACAACTGTACCTGCTTCTGCATAGGTATGTCCAAAGAGGATAAAGAGGTCCAGGAGTGAAACCTCCTTATAGGCACACACCAGCCAGAGTTAATATCCCACTGAGCTGTTCCAGGCCAGAGTGAACATCTCTGTCAGAGTCCCAAAAAAGCCTGGAGAGAGAGGGAGGCACACCATGTCCTTATATCTGACAGCCTGTAGTGTCAAACAGTGACATATTACAAGCATATTCTCCAAGGACGTAGTGAGCTGCTCCTGGACATGCTGTTCCAGTAATCCAGGAGGTGTTTTACTTGAACTCATAGAGCTACCACTGGACTACCCTACTGAATTACTACCCCCAAATTTAGTCCCATGGAACTTTGATATTTTGAATTATCTTTCCACTCCAATACTGTGGACTAAAAGTTTTCATTTAACTTTTAAACGGCACTGAGTTTGCTTCTGTATTTGTAAGCTATTTTCAGTTCTTTTTCACTTACTCTTTGTTTTGGGCCAGTATGCAAATTCACGTTGTGCAACTGCTCTGTGACTCATTCTCCAACTTGCAAAATCTCTCTTTGGGTGGGCCCTGCTGGCTCTGTTAGCTGCCTCTTTTATACTGGCATGTTCTTATGCTCATTCTTTGGATAGCCCTTGTGTTCACAGGCATGATTTTTTCCAGTGAACAAGTGTCACATTTAATTATAACAGCCATTTTGTTTTCCAAGGCCTATAGAGCAGACACTATGCAATGCAGTATTTGTGATTGTATCCTGTTTTAGTAAATCTGATTATTTCCCAGCCTCAATAGCAAAACCAGACCTCTTATTATTTACATTTCTTAAACAATGTTTACATCTCAAAACTGTAAAATGACAGACAGAAACAAAACAAAAGACTTGTTATGTTGATTTTACTAATGGAGCACATCAGTCTAGTGTAAGGCTGAGAGAATGTGCTCTGTTTATATCAATTACTAATGTTTCATTTATTTACTGAAATAAAGCTATTTTATTTCAAGAGAGCAAATCTGAAGTCTGTTTATTATGAACCCAGTAATTATACAGTAATCATATTACTTGTGATTGGTTAGTACTTGCCCTCTGCCTCATGATTATCATTTTAAGTGGAGTGAAAGCACTAGAAACCTTGCTTATTTGCCATGCAAGAGGTAGAGTCCTTGAGGAAAGGTGTATAAATCAAGTGGATATTAAAGCTACAGTGTGTTTGACCGGTGCTGCCTGACAATGATCCGAGTATGCAACAACTATTCCTTTTTGAAAATATTGCTTGTCACAGTTTTTTAATTTTTTTTTAATAAAAGCTTTGAAAAAGAAATCCAAGCATAAAGAGGCATTAAAGAACTACTGAGTATTTAGGAAAAAAATAATGAGCTGTTCTCTATAATTCCTCAGTGTGCAACAAAAATATGGTGGTTTTGATTATTCAGGAAAAGGGTTTATTATCAAGGGACAGAGAAATAGAAAGGGAAAATATTTGTACATTTGTCCTTCCTGAATTCAGCTATGGACTCCGTTGAGCCTCTATAGTCCATGGACTTTCTAAAACACAGGTTTCATAAATAATTGTATGACTAGCACCCAAAATTACCTTTAGTAAGAAAATAAAATTTATTTGTGACAAACAGAACAAGTTCTGAGTAAAAGCAGAGAGTGAGGGCCATTCAATTACGGAATAGAGAATATGTCCCAGTTCTGAATCTCATACAAAATCTATGAAGAATTTGCAAACAATGTTTAGATTAAGTAGTCATTGAATCATCTTTAATATTAATCTCTGAAAATTATGCTTTATCCAGAGACAATAGATAGAAACAGATACATCATCTTCAATATAATGAAATCTGTTCTTCAGTTTCCTCAGAAAAGAGACTTCAGCTGCACTTGGCACAGCTGGGGGGAGTGTAGAAAATACGCCTGTCAATCATATACATAATTTCTGGCATTCAAGCTTTTCCAGGTCCACTTTGGACCCCAAAGTACTTTTGATGAGCACCACTACTGCCTTAGCTCATGTCTTGCCATAAGAGTCCATTTCGGCCCCCAGGGGTCTTTGTAACTTTTCTGCCACATTACTTTTTCCAGGCCCTCTCTGCAAACCACAAACTTAGCACATTCTGGAAGACTCTCCAGAAGACCAAATACACCCATCAACAAAACACAAAGCAATTGGAAAATGATCAAGGAATTTGCATTCTAAAGGAAAAAAAGAGCTAAAACATTTCCAAGTAACATCAGTTCCAGACAAGACACTGCCATCTTTTATAAAGCATTCAAATCCTTGAACTAAGGCAGAAAATTAGTGAAGAACAGAGGTTTGAGATCAATATATAGGAGATAACTTTCATTATTAATAAGACATGAAAATCAATTATAAACAATTAAAATATGTTAAAAGCTATGAATGAAGTTAATAAGGGCTGAGCAATGTGATTACTAGGGAGAAATGATGGAAAATGTGACATTATAAATTGACTAGAAAATGCAAAAATAGATTTTTTTTAAAAGTTATTTCAACAACAATGACATTTCAAAAAGGAATATGGGCATTCACTATTCATGATTTTATTTGAAGGAAATCAGGAAGTACTAAAATATATTTTTGACAACTGACTAAGTAGGACAAATTTTTAGAGAATGAGAAATTTTGGATCCTGTGAATCTCTCAGCAATGAGAGGGAGAGATTTGCTCTGAGGAAGTAAAAAGTAGAATAAAGAACTAAGATGAGATTTTTAAAGGTATATAATAGCTGTAGTCATCTAACTTAAGATGTGGAAAAAACTGGGGATTAGAGATTATTCAGTATGAGACTTCAGCATTAATAAGAGCAAATGGTGTTTTGGTGGACCTGTTTAATCTGTTTTCCAGGCACCTGTGCCTAGGCCAACAGAATTAATAATAGAATTTTCCCCCTGCATTGGGCTGAACTCAGCTGAACATGGTTACTCTTTCTATTGGATTGGCAACTGTCTCTGAAAGCTAATGATACAGAGTAATATGTTCATAGAAATTACTAATGATTCCTGTATGTTGATCTAAGTATGTAAATAAAGATTACTGTTAACAAAAGGTTTGTTCATTACTGTATGTTTTTTCTGCTACAACAATGCATTATTTTAAATTCTTTGCCTCTCGGTGAGATTTTATTTAACTAAGTGATTGCATTGGAAGTAGCAGTTTCAGTTTCATCTTTCCTCTGATTTTAATGAAAGCCAAAAAGCTAACCTCAGTTATGAATACATGCTGCTGCCCCTCTCCTCTCTGCTGCTATCCTGGCACATTGCATTGTATTCTTATTTTTCTTTAGCATTAATAAAAAACATGGGATTTATTTAGTTAATGTCATAACAAATAGATTGCTCCAAAGCACTAATATTTTTTTTTTTTTCCTTTCAGATCCTGAAAGTTCACTGTGTGGATATACATAGTTAGCATTTGGGGGGTAAGAAGTACTGACTTATAAAGGTGATAAACATTAATGGCATGTAAAGACCTTCCCTACAGTTGGATTTTGCCATTATTTTCATCACCAATGTAGCAGCAAAGTGAAAATCACTAACTGACAGCACTAATACCAATATTAGCAACAGTGAAGTCTGAAAGACACTTGAAAGTGAGCAGAGTCTGGGGAATGACATTGGAAAACCAGAGTGAATTGGCAGCCACTATCTCAGCAAGAACTTTTCTTCCATGTCTTTAGAATGTGGGAGAATTTTACAAAATCTTTATTTTCCTTTTGTTGTATTATGTAGTAAAAGCTTTTCTGCCTGACCTTCTCAGGCATTAGTCATCAAAGGGTGTGGTGAGATTTCTAAATGATGGATAAGATTTCTTGAAATGGCTGCTTAAAGTTACACATGCACGTCTATAGGGGTGAAAATGAAATAGTTTCAGAATGTAAATAGTTAGCCCTTAACCCACTATCACAAAAAGTTCACATACCTTTTTTTATAACCTTGTCTACATAAGTACAATATAAATTTTGGCTATATAGTATGACTATAAATTCATTATAATTATCCATCTGCATTTTAAAAAGTTATTAGTGGTTTTAAGAAACATCTTCTTTGTGAATACTAAGACACTCAAACCCGTTTGTCACCTCTTAAAATATGAGCTCCTCTTAATGGCTGACTATGAAGTTACAGTTATTAATATGTTCATGGCTTCCACAGTTATCATAGCTGCTGTATCAGGAACCTCTCCAGATCAGAGGACTATTCACATAACACCAAAAAGAAATGGATATAAGGTTTTGAATCTGTTTCATATTTGCCATTTGAATGACTTATGATTGAGATGTTTTATTTCAATTTTTTCCTCCTCACTGAGACCCTGGAATGAATCATTATAACAGCCTATGAAATTTTCTTATTAAGGTGTTTGAAATCAGAATTACTACCAACCTTTATGTGGTTTTCTATTGAAAAGTCTAGTGCCAACACCGGAAATTTTCTTTCCACAGGCATATATTCTTGCAAGAACTGGGGTATCGTACTTTCAGATTAAAGTTCAACAAGAAATAAAAATTAATTTTGTCAGCAGTTCTCCAGTTTTGCCTGTAATAATTACTCCTATTTTGACACAACACCACAAAGATTAAACCATCACTAAATTTTTAAGTTAAGTTTTTAAGATCTGTTTTCTATTTATAGTATGAATGTTATCTCTCAAATTTACTATAAATTACCCTTCAGGGACCTTTAACAAATTACATTTGAATCTATGCCAACATGAAAAATCAGTTAGGCACATGCTTAAGTTTGTCCATCTTCAGCAAAGCATTTTGACATATGCTGAGGGCTCAGTGAAGACAGTGAGACATTAGTTATGTGCTAACAGCTGCACTGGAAAGTTATGTTTCTGCCTGAGTACCTTGCAGAATAGAGGTGGACATCTAAAGTGAATGAAGTAGAATTAAATGCCTCCGTCAGTCCCATGGGTTGAAAACTGCATTTTCAGCCCGTGAAAGTTCCAGATAAAGAAAAAGGAAGCAACAGAAAAGAATCTTATTCTCAGCAATCCATACGAACGAAGCAGAGCAGAGTACACTAGATCTTTGAAATTGCAATTCCCTTCGGCTCAATCTTCTTGCTAATTTCCATGTACAGTTTATGTTCAGTAACTGAAATCAAAAGATATACTTTATATTTAATGCCCTTTGAAGCTAATATTTATAACAACAAAAACAACAAGACTTGAGACAACATAAGGTCTTTTTAAATTTAACAAAATAACTTACAAAAGGACAACTTTGTTTTGACTGGAGAGTTTCTTCACATGATTTAATCCTTTCAGATACTTTACTTATTTTTCTTGTTTTAAGATAATGTCTTGTTCTTTTTATCTATTGGGCAGGCTCCTCTACTTCTCTCATCTCTGTTGCAATGGAGTTGTAGAAGAATACATTCGCATTAAAAATATTTTTTTTTTGCTGACAAGTTATTTTATCTGAAAAAAACAAAAAAGTGCAGACCATTGTAGGTGGCCTTTTTTCCCAAGTTATTTGTAACGAGTGACTTACTAAAATCTCAAAGCAGAACAGAATTTCGTATATTTTGAAATTGCAAAAAAAATGTAAACTTCAAACTCAGTCACAAATTCAGACTGAAAAATCCATTCTTCTCTATTCTATGAGTGAATGCTGCTGCATAACAGTGACTTCTGTGATCAGTTTTGCTAATTCGAAGCAAGGAAAATGGAAATTTTGAAATGTTTCTTCCATCAGCATGCCTTGTTTTTGGCCCAGGATAGATATTTGAGTAGTTCAGGTTCTGTCCCTGGCTCTTCTACAGACTTGTTGGCCATAGAATCACAGAATGGTAGGGGTTGGAAGGGACCTCTGGAGATCATCTAGTCCAACCCCCCTGCCAAAGCAGGTTCACCCAGAGCAAGTTGCACAGGACTGCATCCAGGCAGGTTTTGAACATCTCCGGAGAAGGAGACTCCACATGAAAGTTAAAGAAGTTTTTCCTCATATTTAAGTGGAACCTCCTGTGTTCCAGCTTTTGCCCGTTGCCCCTTGTCCTGTCACTGGCCACCACTGAAGAGTCTGGCCCCATCCTCTTGACACCCACCCTTTAGATATTTATAAACATTAATAAGGTCCCCTCTCAGTCTTCTCTAGGCTACACAGGCCCAGCTCTCTCACTGTTTCAAAGCCATGAAAGACATGTAATTCTGTTTCATTGTCTGAGTATCTTTTTTTTTTTTTCATTAAAAACTTAGTTTAAAAAAAGACAATCTACCAATTCTGCTAGCACCCTTTTGTACCTTCTCCAGAAGACACCAATGTAATATAATTACAGCCTACTTTGTAACAGACTTCAAAAAGTACATTGCAATGACAGTAAGACACTGTCTGGTCAGTCCAGCCCAGTCTAGTTCACCAAAAGATTCAGGAATGAGATCCCAGGAGTAGCAAACCACAACTATTTTACTCTGAGAATGAGACATATTAACAGTAGTGTCAAGGCTTGGACAGCAGTTATGAAACTTGTTTCAGTAATTTATGTTAATGATGTTTTAAAACCAAACTCATTACTAGTAAATTGTTATACAACTCCATGTTCTTTGGTGGTTTTTCATTCATAGGAACAGAGATTATAGTCGACGATGTTCTTGAAACATGCTAAAATGAAAGTTCATGGATATCTGAAAATCAGTTTCTCAATCCAAAAATACAGGATTACTTTTCTGCCCTGGAGACTGCCGATTCATAGAATCATAAAATCATAGAATGATTTGGGCTGGAAGGGACCTTAAATATCATCTAGTTCCAACCCCCCTGCCATCAGCAGGGACACCTTCCATTAGACCAGGTTGCTCAAAGCCTCATCCATCCTGGCCTTAAACACTTCAAGGGAGGGGGCATCCACAGCTTCTCTGGGCAACCTGTTCCAGTGTCTCACCACCCTCACAGGGAAGAATTTCTTCCTAATATCTCATCTAAACCTACCCTCTTTCAGCTTAAAGCCATTTCCCCTTGGCCTGTCATTAACTGCCCTTATGAAAAGTCCCTCTCCAGCTTTCTTGTAGCCCCTTCAGGTACAGGAAAGCCGCTATAAGATCTCCCTGGAGCCTTCTCTTCTCCAGGCTGAACAGCCCCAACTCTGTCAGCCTGTCCTCGTAGGAGAGGTGCTCCAGCCCTTGGATCATCCTCGTGGCCTCCTCTGGACTTGTTCTAACTTGTTCTCTTGTGTTGGGAGCTCCAGAACTGGACACAGTACTCCAGGTGTGGCCTTACGAGAGCAGAGTACAGGGGGAGAATCACCTCCCTCGACCTGCTGGCCACGCTTCTCTTGATGCAGCCCAGGATATGGTTGGCCTTCTGGGCTGCAAGTGCACATTGCTGGCTCATGTTGAACTTCTCGTCTACCACCATTCCCAAGTCCTTCTCTTCAGATCTGGCCTCAAGCCACTCATTGCCCAGCCTGTATTTGTGCTTCGGGTTGCCCCAACCCAGGTGCAGGACCTTGCATTTGGCCTTGTGGAACTTCATGAGGTTAGCACAGGCCCACCTCTCAAGCCTGTCAAGGTCACTTTGGATGGCTTCCCATCCCTCCAGCATTTCAACCACACCACTCAGCTTGGTGACATCAGCAAACTTGCTGAGGGTGCACTCAGTCCCACTGTCCATGTCTCCGACAAAGATATTGAAGAGCACCAGTCCCAATACTGAACCTTGAGGGACACCACTCATCACTGGTTTCCACTTGGACATTGACCTGTTGACCACAACTCTTTGAGTGCAACCATCCAGCCAGTTCCTTATCCACCAAGTGGTCCATCCATCACCCCACATGCTTCCAATCTGGAGATAAGGATGCCATGTGGGATGGCATCAAATGCCTTGCACAAGTCCAGGTAGATGACATCAATTGCTTTAACATTGTCCACTAATGTTGTAACCCTGTCATAAAAGGCCACCAGATTGGTGAGGCATGATTTGCCCTTGGTGAAGCCATGCTGGTTGTCACCAATCACCTTCTCATTCTCATGTGCCTTAGCATAGTTTCTAGGAGTATCTGCTCCATGATCTTGCCTGGCACTGAGGTGAGACTGACCAGCCTGTAGTTCCTCGGGTCCTCCCGGTTACTCATTTTTAA
Source organism: Caprimulgus europaeus (assembly GCA_907165065.1). The sequence goes on from OU015529.1 coordinate 27,197,011, forward strand.
AAATGGGGGTTATGTTCCCCTTTTTCCCGTCTGTGAGAACTTCACCAGACTGCCAGGACTTCTCAAATATGATGGATAAGCGGCTTTGCAACTTCATCTGCCAGTCCCCTCAGGACCCGTGGATGCATCCCATCAGGTCCCAGGGACTTGTGCACCTTCATGTTCTCTAGGTGCTCCCGAACCTGATCTTCTCCTACAGTGGGCAGCTTTTCATTCTCCTGGACCCTTCCTATGTTTTCTAGGACTTGGGCAGTGTGGCACGAGTCCTTGCCGGTGAAGACTGAGGCAAAAAAGTCACTGAGCACCTCAGCCTTCTCAATGTCCCGAGTGACCAGATCTCCTGTCGCCTTCCAGAGAGGGTCCACATTTTCCCCAGTTTTCCTTTTCTCCCCAACATACTTGTAAAAGCTTTTTTTGTTGCACTTGATATCTCTGGCCAAATTTAATTCTGTCAGGGCCTTGGCTTTCCTAACCTGATCCCCGGCTTCTTGGGCAATTTCTCTGTATTCCTCCCAGGTTACCCCTCCTTCCTTCCACCCTCTGTAGGCTTCCTTCTTGATCCTAAGTTTGTTCAGGATCTTCCTGTCCATCCATGCAGGCCTCCTGCTGTTTTTACCTGCCTTCCTCTTTGTGGGGATGCATCGCTCCTGGGCTTGGAGGAGGAGATCTTTGAGTATGTTCCAATTGTCCTGCACTCCTCTTCCTTCCAGGAATTCATCCCATGGTACCTGACCAAGCAGATCCCTGAAGAGGTCAAAGTCTGCTCTCCTGAAATCCAGAGTCATGAGCTTACAGTGCACCTTCCTTACTGCCCTAAGGATCTCATATTCCACCATTTCATGGTCACTGCAGGCAAGACTGCCCAAGAGCTTCACGTTCCCACCAACCCCTCCTTGTTGGTGAGAACAAGGTCCAGCATGGCACCCCTTCTAGCCGGTTCCTCGACCACCTGGAGAAGGAAGTTGTCCTCCACTCATTCCAGGAACCACCTGGATTGTTTGTGCCCTGCTGTGTTGCCCATCCAACAGATGTCGGGGTGGTTGAAGTCCCCCATGAGGACCAGGGCTTGTGAACGTGAGGCTGCTCCTATCTGCCTATAGAGGGCCTCATCTGCTTGGTCACCCTGGTCTGGTGGCCTGTAGCAGACCCCCACTGTAACATCCCCTTTTCCTGCCTTCTCTTTAATCCTGACCCAAAGACTCTCAGCTAGCTCCTCATCTGTCTCCAGGTGGAGCTCCATACGCTCCAGCTGGTTGTTGACATAGAGGGCAACATCCCCTCCTCATCTCCCCTGCTTGTCCTTCCAGAAGAGCCTGTACCCTTCCATTCCAACACTCCAGTCATGGGAGCCATCCCACCATGTCTCTGTGATGCCAGTCAGGTCATATCCCTGGAGGCATGCATACATTTCCAGTTCTTCTTGTTTACAGCCCATGCTATGTGCATTAGCATAGAGGCACAGGGCCCCCAGTGAAGTTGACTTTGCCTTGTTGGCTGGAGCAGCTGGAGTCCCAGTGCAGTGCTCTTCAGGCATGGACCTCCCAGAGATACTACCAGCAGGCCCAGTTATATCCCCTTCCCCCTTCCAATCTAGTTTAAAGCTCTGTCAATGAGCCCCTCTAATTCTTGCCCTAGGATCTTTTTCCCCTTCTGAGACAGGTGTGTCCCATCTTTTGCCAGTAGCCCTGGTGCCATGTAGACCTCCCCATGGTCAAAGAAACCAAAATTCTGCCTGAGGCACCAGTCCCTAAGCCATGTGTTAATGAGGTGTCTTCCTGTTCCTGTCCCTGTCAGTAAACCTCCCTGCCACTAAAGGGATTGAGGAAAAAATTACCTGTGCACCTGATCCTGTAACCAGTCTCCCTAATTACCTGAAGTCCTTTTTAATTGCCTTAGGACTTTTCTCTGTAATCTCGTCACTACCAGTGTGGAAGACCAAAGAAGGCAGTAGTCCGAGGGCTGCACCAGGCCAGGGAGGTTCTTGCTGATATCCCTGACCCGGGCCCCAGGGAGGCAGCAGACTTCCCTGTTGAAGGGATCTGGACGACATACGGGGCCCTCAGCCCCGCTCAGGTGGGAATCCCCTACCACAAGTACCCTCCTTTTTTTCTTGATTGAACTAGTCCTAAGTTGTGGGGATGATTGATTCACCCTGGATGTCTTCCTGGGTGGATCTTCCTTTTTGTCCTCACTCTCCTGGCTCTCAATTTCCAAGGCCCCATACTTGTGGAGTGGTAACTGGGGGAGGCAAGGGAGGCTGGCACACAATCTGCCTGCCTCCCCGGCCTCTCCAAGGAGGGACCTGTTTCCACTTCTCACTGTCTCTTCGGTCCTCTCCTCATTACTGTCCTAATCAGAGCACATGTAACTCAAAATTTGACTTAGACACAGCTTTTGTTTTGAACCTCCTGCACTACTAACATCTGTTCCGTTCAGTAGGCTTTTTCCATTTGGATCCTGAAAAGCTCAGACATCAACTGGCTTTGGATCTTCTCCAGACTAACGCTGCCAGAAGCACATGGTGCCCACTTCTCTGCACCTGTCTGTTCCTGCAGCCCAAAGTGAGCAGAGCACTGAGGCAGCGCCTGCTAGTGCAAAGCAGGGCATGGGCCATGGGCCCGAATGAGGTTTGTATTGCCCTACTCTAGCAGAGTTCACCAGAAGGTGGAAGCGGCTACTCTGAAGACATTAATTGCTAACAGTTCCAGCTGGTGATAAACCCCTGTGCAAGTTGTGGTCCAGTATCTCTCCTGATCTGTATTATGATATTGATAACCTCCTTACCTTAAAGTATACTTATATGATTATTTTCCCAGTGGTATCTACACAGACTATTTGGAAAATAGTGAATAAACATGATAAGATAAAGCCATCTGGGGGCCAACCTCTCACTTGCTTCAGAGAGCAGAATTGGAAGCCTCTGAAACAGCAGCTAACTAACTGAGAGTAGGTAGGTTTTTAAAAAATATTGTAAATAAAATCTGGTAATTTCTGTCAGTTCGACTAATGACCTAAAAATTAGCACAACCTGACTCAGTTTCCCTTGTACTAGTGCACTTGCACTGTCATCTTTCCTGAATTATTCACTTGCATGATGGCAGTGTTCAAAAGCCCAGCTCATTATTGTGTCCCTGTTGTACTGGCTACTGTACAAACACAATGTAAGGAGGAAATCTGGTTTTGGACTAACCACTAACATCAACATTTTCAATATATGGAATACAATTTCCTTTCTAAAATTATTTTACTAAGTGAGTAAGTTGCAAATTAATTAAGTGTCAAGTAACTAATAAATTTGCAGCAAGTTAATTCTTTAACATTAGTGTTCCTAATCCTTTTTTGCCATGTGCCTTTTAATGTCCCTTTGTAGCAGCTCATCTCTCATTTTAAAATTCTCCTTTAAAGAGCTAATGTTAAATACGGTCATGAACTGATGAACGGTTCTACATGATGCTGTTAATGAATACTTTTATATTATGCTTATTATTCACCTGTCAAAGGCCCGAAATCATAGCCCAGATAAGAATATCAACCATTCCAAATGTGATGATATTTTTTCTCACTTGTTTGTTATAAACTACTGTCCAGTTCTCAGAAGTGAGGACTGTTGGTGCCAACTTGCATTAGAAGTATGCTGAACTTCCTTAGCTCAGAATTTGTTTGGTTAGTGTAGATGTACTTTTCTTTATAAATGACAAGTTATGTTAGTGCAGAAACATCTGAGGTAAAAGAAAATGAAAAATTTCTAAAGTATACGGGGGACATATAGGTCTAAGTCTCCATGACCTTTATGAAAATGAGAGAGAATATAAAATAGATGTGAGGAGTTCCAATTCTAATGTACTATCATTTGCTTTGGTTTGAAGGATTCATCAAAGCCCACGGCAACAATCAGTTGTTTCTTCTGTATTTATTTAGAAACTTGTCTGGCAAAAAAGGGAATGTTTTGTGAGATTTGAGGGTTAGGAAAGAGAAATTCTAAATTTTACTCTAAGAACCTGAGTGCAAGGTGATTCAGTTTGATTAATCTAAGTAGTAAAAAACAATTTATGTTTTTAATTAATTTCACTGTTCAGAATCTTGGCAGAAATCTTTTGGAGTAGATGCAGACACTCCTTATAGATGTCCTTATTTTTAGTGGCTTTCAAGTAACTTCAACATACCAAGTGTGTTGACTCCTGTTTCCATGTTCTCTCTTTTTAAAGAATAAATGGCAGAATAGTTTGGAAAATGTGTATTACTACTAGCCTGCAGTAGCCTCTAGTGGCCTGAGGCAACTGATTGTGTGCAAGATACAAATGCTGCTACCACCCGTGGCGTTTCTTTTTTAGCTACACATAGATTAAATATATATTTATAACTACTGTATTTGAAATAACGCTTGGTCTGGGGCCAGTATAATGCAAGAGAAAAGAAGGTTTAGTGCACATTTTCAGCAGAGTAGGAAAAGAAGACTGAATATGAATTTTTGTTTATCATTCTTGAGCATTAGTTACAAGGCCTATCCTGATGATGTAGTCAACAAAACAGAATGGACATTAATTCTGCATGAGACACCACGTTTGGCTTTCAGGTCAACTAGTTTATATCTAGCTAGAGTCTGAAAGATGCCTGAAACACACTACCGATGGAAAGAAACACAGACTCCTTTCTATGCATTTTGGTAAAAGCATTTTTAAAAATTAACAATAAGAATATGCTGTCACAAGTGCTAGGCTACTGACCATTACAGCAAAATAAACATTTTCTAAAACAGTACAAATCAGACCATGAGGAAATCAATGATCTGGTTTAATACTAGTTTAGAATTCAATACTGGATTAGTACCAATGAGTCTTAAAATCTGAAGAGCGACTTATGAGCATGGCTGTTCAGAGAGTTAGAAACCCTGAAAAGGTAATTTTAACTGGGTCAATCAAATGTTGAGATGAATGAGTGTTTTTCTCCTGAAATCAAACTACTGCCTTATTTTTGAACCACAGAATCAGAGCCAAATAGAAAGCTTCTACTCTCAAATTTCTACTGTGATGGCTAAACTTTTTACCTTCATTTTCCCTTTGGTAAAGATATTACATTAGGGGTCTCAAAAGAACACTCTGATTAGTAGAAGTACAATGGTTGACAGCTTTATATTTTTTTAGAAATATTTAACCCAGAATATAGGACCCATTTTACTGAGTATTTTTATGAGATTGTTTCAAGAATACTTATACATTTGTGTGATGTTTTCCTTGTGCAGATGTTATAGGATCATTCAGATATATGTATGTACAACACACTTTCACACTCTATAATCAAAGGATAAAAGCGTTGTCCATCTCTCAGCTAACAAAAACACAAGACAAAAATAGTAAAAAGAAGGAAGATATAAAGCATAACCAGGTGTTGGCCAACTTTCAAGATTGTAATCTAAGGATTCCTGATGACCTAGAACAATATTCAAGAAACTAGAAAGTGCTGGTATAATGCCCTTAGTTAGAAGTCTTCTTTCAGTACAGAGAGATACTGGTCAAAGGCTGGGGAAGAATCTTTCCAAATGAAATAATTACTTTGCTCCAAGGTGATTAGAAACTGAATTTCACAAAAATTCCATTTTTCTTCATATGACTATTTGAATTGAAAAGCAAAGTTTCTCCTCCTTATCCTTAATTCCTATGATTTATGAGTACCACTCTCTCTGTCTTATTGTATTTCCATCTGATCCTTTCAAACAAATTAAGTGGGACACCTGGGACTATGCAACTCATTCCACTAAGGTCTAAGATGCATCTCAGGTTGTTTCTATTAACATAATAAAATCAGGCTTTTTTTTTTTTTTTTTTTTCTTCTTTACGTCAACTCTTTCTCTCTAGAGTCACAGGCAAAAGTGAGAGATTGCTTTGGTCATTTACAGAACCCTCATCAAGCACCTGCTTTGACTTGAACTCTAGAGATGCTTCTCTCCCTCTATTGACTTGATTGGAATCTAGAAAGCCATTTCTCACTTCATCACCTAATTTAGGAGCCTAAAGTGCTATGAATGATCCCTGTCTGCCATGATTTTATATAAATGCAGCCTCAATTTGTATTGAAATAACTGACTAAGCCCTGACAATAACCCATCACTCAGTAGACGTCCACTGGTAAATTAAAACAAAGTATTAGCATTATGGAACCCAGCTTTCTTGCAAACAACAACATTAGATAATTTATATTTTGTAACTAATGTATAAATCAAAGATTCTGCATTTTATAATAATTCATCTTGGTAAAGAAAAGTTACTACCCACGGGGAAAAAGGAAAAATCGTATTAATCCTACTTTCCTATATAACTTCCTTGTTTTATAATTGTGAATTTCCCAGGTTTTATGTTATTTTTATGTTATTTCAAAAGAAATGCAGATCTCAAGGGAAGAAGGAAGGTGAAATTATGCCAGGGTGCACTTCCCTGATTACTTTCAACCATTATAAATTCACACAGATACCAAATGGGATATACCCACTCTCATTGCACGTACGATGTATTTTCTTCTGTGGGCACTCATTTTACAGAGCTTTGTGGGCAGCCAGATTAGGTGTTGATTCTGATTAAAACTATCCCTTTTTCATTTTTGGATTAGTTTTCATTCTTTCTTTTGGACCCCTGGGCAATCATGAAAACACAAGTGTTTACAGAAGAAAAGTAGCAGGCATATGCAACTGAAGGACAAGAAGGGGATTTCCCTTTTGACAGAAGCATATACTCAGGTCAATTTTAATTGAGAATGCAAATATTCCCTTGGTTAAGAGAAGTATAAGTAGGATTTAATCATCTGATGAGAATCCATCAATGTCTACTTTTACATGAGCAAAAATACCAGTACACCTACTGCAGAATAAAATATTCTGGAAGAGTTAATAACATGGCATTCCTGTTCCAAAGTAGAAATCACTATCATCTTAGAAGAGGTATTCCAGAATATTATACATTTTTAATATAGCACCTCCATGGAAAATTATTCCAGAGAAATAGTGTTAACCACTTTCCTCAGAAGACAAGAGATAAAAAAAAATGTCTGGCTCACAAGGAGCGCTAAGAATGTACTCAGCATTGATCTCCTTCTTGGACAGTTTGCAAAAATCAGGCTGTTGACGTAGTATAGATAGAGTATACAGGCATATTCTTGCTTAACACCTGATAATTCGCCTTTGCTCTTTTGTGTCCTGCTGAATTGTAGATGTTTAGTCTAATTGTTTGAGAGAGGAATCAAATGTAGTCTGATACTTAAGAATCCCAGAAACAGGTCTAGTGATTTAGTATTACATATAAAACCATTAATGCAGCTCCACACCTCAGTAGAGTTGTAGTTGCCAACTCATAATCCTTCTTAAGACTGGAATAGACTAACCCAAACATGTGCACACCTTAGTGCTCAGATTTTTGAGTTGCTCTGTTACTCATTAGCATTATGTGAAGGAAAAGGCAAAGCAGTCTGGATAGTATAAAACACACACTTCACCACTGGAACGTTGCCCAGTGCTTCAATCAAATTCAGTCAAGCCATTTTGAGTTATAAATAGTTCAGCTTGTTTTCTTTTCTCTTTATATATTTCCTGGACCTTCTTAGAAGAAAAAAAAAGTGATGAAGATGCTGGGATGGATCTTTGTCTAATGGCATACAGGAATTTGTAGAGATTGCATTCTATTTTTGACACAAGAAAGTCTGGAATGTGTGGTCCCTGGATTCCCTTGCAGTTGGGCATAACTGAGACTTATCTGCTAGATAGCATGTCTAATTTAATTAGGAGGAAAATGGCATGTTCAGAAATGGTAGAAAATACAGTATTGCCACCTACTTTGATTTTCTAGCTGTTTTTTCAGAAGTAACCTAGCTTTCATTTGAAAACTTACAAAGCAAGATTCTAACTCACTATGCTTGGAAGATGTGATTGGAAAACTTGGAAAAAATGTGATTACCCATCAATTAAAACTTATAAGTTTTTGAGATAATTGAAAAAGAACAATTGAAGAAAAAAACCCCACCATTTTGAGGCCTGGTTCACATTTTTATTATTTTTAATATTTGGGACTGGCAAAAGTAGGAAGAGAAATCTGCAAAGAGGATAGGATTAAACACATCTCAGGTGTCCTCAGCCTTTAAAGGTTGATCACTTTATCTAAATATACCTCTGATATTCACAAGGAGTGACAGTATGATCCTGTTGAAAAAGCACAACTATGTCCCATAGCACTGGGAAACTGGAGCACTGGATTTTATTCTGTTTCCCATCTTTTAAAAATCAAGCCAGGCATTTTCTACACTGTGCAGGTGAAGACAACAATCTCTCAGAAAAATTTAATTCTTTATCTTTGCATGTTTCAGTTCCATATACATACATGAGAGATAATAATAACCTTTTCCATTTCTGGGCTGGTACTGCTTGTCTATTTTTAATTCATAATATGAACATTGTGTGGATACCTTAAAGCCGAATATGACAGGGACTCTTTAATCAGGATCGTGAACTTATTTCACAAAAGCTAAACATCATTGAATTCTTCTATAACAAAAAAATGTGCATGATTATTACAAGGGTGGAAGGAATTGTGGCAGTGACTGAACCATGTAACTCAAGTTGACTTGCATTAACTCGTGCCACAGAACCTTAACTTTAGGTAGCATTTTCATAAGGTACATAACTCCAGATTTTGTTCTATTTGTTTTATAATTATGGAAGTTGAATGCTCTGAGAAATGACTGTGAGTCAGCTATGGAACCAAGAGTTCCATTTATAGTGTATAAAAGTTAATAAATGATTAGTGGATATTTTAATAAATAATTATAGGTTGTTTGTAGAAGGGTCAAATGTGGCTTATAACCATCTTTATCACTTACTACTGGTATACATGGAACCATCTGCAACCATCTATAATCACCACAAAAGCTACAAGGGCTTGCGATATGCATTAAAGAACCTATTGACCACATATTAACCCTCAATAAACCATTTCAAATGGATTCTTAACATGAAGTGTGACCAACTTCTCCAGGTTCTGATTTTAAATGCTGGACTGTGGACTGTCTTATGTTGATAGTGTGTCTTTAAGACCAGTATGTCACCCTAGATATAGAGCTGTGACTCTTTCTTTGTGATTTTGTGCCTTAATATCATTATTTGTGTACTGCCTGTCTTCCTCTCTTCCTGCTATATGGGAAGTGATGCTTCAACATATGATGGACAACACTCGCAGTAGGAGGCTTCATGGCTTTATTACAAACCCTTTATTACATCTGTAAAATGTCAAGAGCAGTGGTTAACCACCAGCTCCACCATTATTTCTTCAAAACAACTGAAATTCTCTAAACTGAACTATTTGACATAATGTCTACTTTTTTACTTTTGTTACTGACAGCTCATTATATATGAGCGTATGCTAGGCAGATATTTTGTGTTAAATGCCTGCTAGCTCTCCAGTTGTGCTCTTTAGAATATCTTCCTTATTGGCAGGTTTGCAACCCAGCAAGTGCAGTGGTACTCATGGCAGCCTAGAGCTCAACACCAGCAAAGTGCTTTAGTGTGAAATGTGTGTATGTGAGCAGAGGGAGTGGTGAGAAATCCCTGGACCAGAACATCATGTGTCAAATTCATCCTGGGAGGAGAAGCTTGTGAACAAATGATGAGCTCAAATAGGGGATTAAACAACTATGTTGTAACTCCTTAACAGAGACATTTGAATCACAAGCTGTTTTTCTCAGTTTGAAATGAATACACAGAAATATTCAAACATTTAAGGAATGCAGAGTTGGCTCAGGACTCAGCACTGTTACTGTTGGTATTAGACTGCTGGTTAGTCGTAATTTAGGAAACCTTATGGGTTGTTGTATTACTCCAGTGGCCACTCCCAGGCAGACCAGTTTCAAACTAAATACACTGGCAAGCACAGCCTCGTGGAACCACTGCTGTAATTAAACAACACCTATTATCTTACGCAGCAGTGTGTGTTTGTAGTTTTTGCTTCCGAGCTATCTGAGGGAGGCATTCTTTGCAGGAACTGCATTTCGTCAGTGCTGTTGGTCAGTGCTGGCTTCGCTGAGATGCACTGGTGGTAAGTGTCAGTGCTGTATTCTCTGGTCTCCTTTCTTTATGAAGCTGGCACTATAAATTAGACAATAGTGGTTTCCTCCTGTGTGCTACTTGTTTAATCTCACAAAGATTGTTCTTTTACCTTACTACTTATAGACTGAGAATAGTATTTGAGTTATTTTAAATTCCCTCATTTGTAATATATTTTGGTAGAGGCTAGAGGAGGGAAAATGAAGTTATTTCAAAATCTCTAGTATAGTTAGGGATATAATGACTTAAACAGCTTCTGTGTGTTTACAATTGTGAACTGAGTTGATATGTTGATTGAATTCCTACTATACAGATATTGATATCATCAAAATTGTGACTGACAGCATTTAATGTGCTTTTGATCATCAGCTGTTGAAAGAAAGTGGTTGGTAATCAAATGGATGGAAAAATTTTATATTTAACTCTACATTTTCTTCTTAGTTCAGATTTGTGGTATGCAAGAGTACAGAATTTTACAAGACTATTTGTTCTATGCACAGGACTTTTTCACTAAAACATTGGGACTAGGAGTAGATAGATGGTTGATGTTTGAGAGACTGCACAACCCTATGTTTCTTTTACCAGCAAGGAAATGAGCTTCTGTATATTAACATGCTTTTTTTCCCCTGTTGCCTATAGAACCAAAGCAAAGTGGTGAAATCTACCAGCTGTGTTGATATCATTGACGTTTTTCTTATTCCACTACTGTCATGAGTTATTTTTACATTCTGCTTCTACTACAAATGTCAAAGTCAGTGTGACTGACTGTTGTGCGTTAGTACTAGCAGCCTACAGTTTCACTGTTGTTGTATTGCTATAATACCCTCACTAACACCACTTAAGCTTAATATTACTAATGATACTGGTAAAATATATGTCCACTGATACATATATCTGGTTGTAAATTTGAAAAGATCACGTGAATTTGAGAAGATCCTGCAAATCTAGAGCTCAAATTGCTTCTGGGCAGAACTATAATTAACTTGACTTGTGGTTTGGTAGCTTTAAAAATTTTTCCAAGTTTGAAGCTTTTGATTTTAAACCGGAGTATTCCTTCATCACTGTGCAAAACACCTAGCTTAACTACTTGAAAACAGGGAATGCCTACCATAAAAGAACATGCCTGCTTTTCTGACAGGCTGAGCACCTTCCCCTCTCACCGTCTTTTAGGAACCGAGTAGAGAAAAGATTCACAGAACCTGAATGGAACTTGAATGACACGTTTCTCCGTGTATTTTCTCTACACAGGTGTGAATTTTGACCAAAGTGCTGAGAATTTGCTCATATTACTTTGCAATTAGGACAGACAGTCATCTGGAATCTACTTCAAGAGAAGGAAAATTGTATGCACAGCTAGTACATGGAGATAATTTTACTTTTAAAATGGTAGTCGCAGCTTACATATTTGAGATAACAGATGCAGCATTGCCCTGTAGCAAAGCCTTACTCTGCATATCATGTGATTGTTATATTAGGAATATATCCTACTTAAAAATAGAAATGCCTGCTGCACCAGTTTTGGTGGTAAAGAAGTAAGAGTAATTATTAATATGAATGTTTATCATACAATTTTCAGTAGATTAAGTTTCACTAATCAGATCCACATGACTTGAACCCACATACCGCACCCCTTCAAGTGGTGAGTATTAGCATATTGGAAGAACCAAAAATCCTGATGAGTATTTGCACTGCTTTTGTTAAGGAATGTAATGGAAACTGGGTGAAAGAGCAAGAGAAAGATTGCTCAAAAGGATGGCTGTGTTTTGACAGTTGCTAATATGTAGCTGTCTTTAAAATTCCCATGGAACTTCAGAGAAATGAAAGGATGCTACTCTTACTATCCCGGCAAAACTACGATTGGGTGAATCATGTCCTACATGTTTAAATATGACTTGAAACAGGTCTCGGGAATGAATGTATGCTTAGTGATACCATTTTTATGAAAACAAAACTAACACTAAGAAACATTCAAAATTTCCATAAGTAATTTTCATTCTGAGTAATCTTTGTTCAGATATTTGTCTGTTCCAGAGACAAATCTAGTGTAGGGTGAACTGGCATTAAAACAGGATTCACAGTGTATTATGAGACATACAAGGCAGTGTGTGATGTTCTCAAAACTGCATCTCTGCCACTGGTTGCACCACTGATTGCACTACCACAAGATTTCAGTGCTATGCTTGCTCTAATTGACACACTTTTACATCTCTGAAGCAGCATAAAGAGGTGTAGTGGAAATTGTGATTTTCCTCTTCTGATTCCTCTTGACTCTCAAACCCAAATGAAACCTCTTGTCCTACCTAGATCATTTAATTCTCTCACCTCATTTTATTTCACTGCTAGTGCCTGAAAGTCAATGGAAAGCCCTTAAATGAATTACAGACAGATCCTGGACAGCTGAATACAGAATTATTTCCAAACCAGGGATTTATGGGACAAAAAAAACAACAAACAAACAAACAAAAAAAAAAAACTCCCATAACAAAATCTCCTTCTTAAAGGGAAGAAGCAAAAATGTATAATTTCCATTATTTTTTAGCCCAATGATTGTTGCAAAACATGCTTATGACTTTTCCATCTCAATAAAAGACATAGATTGCTGCTGTTATTGCTAGGAAAATTTTAAAATACTGGGAATTGGTTTTAAGTATAAGCACAGAAAAAAATACCTTTGCTGCATTTATTGCATTTTTTAAAACTTAGTCTATATTTCAGTGCTATAATTGAGCAGAGCGTAAAGGATTTTAGGGGAGAGAAAGTAAAGGTAAGTAAAAGGCCACAGGAAAACACTTGCAGCTGGTGTGATTGTGGTTTGTGTGCAATGTGAACAACTTTGGTTCTCTGCTAACAACGCAGCAAGACAGACAGGCTGACAGGGAATGTGCTCTTTCTGACCTTCCTTAGCAGAACTCTGCTTCTCAAACACATAACTAAAAACTAAGCAAAGCCATGTTAATTAGCACATAATTGTGGACAATACTTCCTCCTCTTTCCATGCCCTTTGCTGACATAAGTCCAATGTATTTAACTGACTGATACTGTAACATGCTATCAAAAGTTATGCTGAATTGCAGCTTCTGGAAGTTATCAGTCACCTGATAAAAAAAACCCAAGGAATCCAGGAGTCTTGAAAAATAGAATTTTTACCACCATGAGAATATTGTTCTCTTTCTTTAACTGTCTTCCTTTTTTGCCCCGTTACCTCCCTCATATTAGCACTGCCGTGACTGAGAAAATTATAACTGTTTGAAAAGATGAATAATGTGAGATCTTTTTTTCAGCTTCTGACCTTCCATTCCTCCTGGAACAGGCAGAATTTGGATAGGAACATTGTTCCTGAAACCCCAGGCCATCATGGGTGAGCAGCAGGTAGTCAAAATGACCAGTGGCAGGATGCAGGGGCAGAAGAAAGGCAGATGGGATAAACCTAAGAACTCTTCAGCCCTAAGGCCCTTTAAGTTTAGCTTCTGATCCAAGATCCACCTGTGTCTCAGAAGTCATCCAATTACAAGGCAATTTGAGTCAGGCTAAGTATGACAGAGGCCCAGAGTTGTTGGGAGAAGGTGCAGTCAGGTGTTATAGCAGAGCTGCTGATATACAGTCTGTCTAGTGATAACTAATTTAGTTACATAATGAATGGACCTAATTTCAGGATGAGGGACAAGCTGCACTTAGGCGTGGTTTGGCCAAAAGGGGTGCTTTTTAAACAAGATTGAACAGCTCTTCAGTTCCAGGGAAACAAACAGATTAAAGGGAACCTGCATCACTTGGGTAAGAGGGATGTAGAAAGAAATTATAGAGAGAAAGAGAACCAGAGAGGGATATTTCTAAGGAAGATATTATCACTTTCCAAATGTGGTTCAGTGCCTGAGAGTAATGTTTTCAAGCAGCCATTCCATAAATTCCATCTTTTTCCCCTATGAACCTAAAGCTTTATAATAAACATTGAAAATGGATGAAATAAGAAATAATTATTTTTAACATAATCCTTATTTCCAGCTGATTTACTACTATAATGGTACCTACAAAGTAGGTAAACTCACCTGTTGGTGTTTCAGACTGGGATTGAGAATGAGTGAAATCTGTTACCTAAATTTTAAGGGAGTAGATGGATGTCATATTACTGAGCTGAACCATCAGCATATATTGTACTTTTCAAAGTTTGAACCATTTTTTCCTCCACCAAATTCATGCAGCACAGTCTTTTTCCTTTAGGCCAGAGTAGACATGAGAGAAATTAAAAATCACCAGGGAATGACATTTGAGCATGGTTGGAGGTGCAGATACTGCCCAAAATCTTCTCTTGTGAACTTGTCTCTGAGATTTATCGGTTTAATTCCAGGCTCTAATTTTCCTGCTCTTTTCTGTTAAGTAGCTGAAAATGGAAGTTGCTGATCTGAACTGGACTTGCCTATTGAAAATTTCCCGCTTGGCTTTTCAAAGTCAAGTACAAAACTTCTTAAAAGGGTGAGAAAGCAGATAGATGTATTTGTTTATAAACTTCACTTCTCCAGCAAACAGTAGCTACAAGAAATTGTTCAGTCTGGAATATGACAAAAACTGTTATTTTTTTAAGCAAAAATCTTTTCTTTTTTTCCAACAGTTAAAATCTTGGCATGCTGTGCCCATTGTTTAACAAAGGAAAATATTCAGCTCTTGTTTTCTGCTTTTGTGTGGTATGTCAGATACTTATCTGAAGAAAAGTGAATTGCAACTTGCCGTTCAGCCACAACATGGACATACTGCACCCCTTGGGAGGGATTATATATATTCAAACCAGAAAGAATCTCCTGCATTACTTTTTCCCCTCCCATGTGACAACTCTCCCTCCTAAATAGAAGAAACTGTTCGAAGCAGGCTCGCTGTGGAGGCTCCTTTGATGTCCTGCCATCACACTGAGCTGTGGAAAGCCTTCTTGTTGTCTTATGCAGGGAGTAGTTGAAGATATCAAAGGGAAGATGAGATGTTAAATTTTTATTGATGAATGTTTAATAGTCTGGGTTGTAAGCTGTCATGAGTAATGCAGTAAAAGGATTCATTCTGAATCTTGCTGTTTGCCATACAGTGCCTGAAAGTGATTAGTCTTTAAAGAGTACAAATCTTCTTTTTTTTTTTCTCCAGCAATTTATTTTCTGCAGCAGATTAAAAGAAATCTATCATGATACTTAGGAGAGAGTCAAGTGGGCACATTAGGTTAATACACAAGCCTCTCTCAGCTTGAGATCTGAGTTTGAATCAGGTTTACAGCAAAAAAAGCAATGAATTTAGCACTGCTTTCTGAAAGCCCACTAATGGGGGCATGTTTGGCCATGTCCCACTGGGCTTAGGGTCATGCACCCCATGAGGTGCAACTTTATACCTCGTAAAACATGAAGTGTGTTAATAGAGCAATGTACAGAAACACTGGGCAAAAAAAACCCCATCCCAAATAACCCTATTTTCCTACCTCTTGGAACACTAAAGTTTTAAAAGAAACGTAAACAAAAATATTTTAAGAACACTACTTTCTCCTTCCCCACTCCCCATTGGAAAAATATGCTCAATATAACATATAACCCACACTTGCAAAATAAGCCTGTGCCAAGATAAGGGAAACTCTGGGGAACAGAGTGGGAATAATATCATTATAGGTTAGTCCTGTAACTAAATGCTTCCAGAGACACAGAGCAATCCAGGCATGTTCCTGAAAGAACAGAGTGCATGAGGGCTGCTGAGAGAAAGACAGTAGAGGGAGAAGGAGAGGTGAAATAATTACAGGAGATTGCATGGCTGGTACATGTTTCATCACCCTGTCAGGTAATTATGAACAGATAATATGTGCCTGATAGGGCTGAGTGATGCTTGATAAAGGTTCAGGAAACAGTTTTATTTTCTTATATTAAATGTGAGTCAGGAACAAGGCTTGGTTAAACATGAGCTCTATCCAGCTATAGTTTAAGACAGTTCAATTTACAAAGTTTTAGTGAAGCATAAGAGCAGTTGTAAGAAAGATGCTAGACAGGAGAAAGAAGCCTTAGGCTCAGGCCTGTAATGCATTTTGTTGAACTCTATTGAACATATAAAAAAGCTAGCATCATCTTTAACTGCTGCCTTGTTCTGCAGAGAGCAGTTTTTTGGATGAACAGAAAAGGTGATTATCCTTTATGATTCCTAATCAACCCTTGATCACAGTTAATTTAGTGACTTTTGACAGCACTAGAAGCATTTGCATGCTGTGAATCCATATTTATCCACTGGGAAATGGAATGAGATACTCCACTCATGCTGTCCTAGATTTCTGAGTAACCATCAGATAGGTAATGATTTTTGTTCACTACCGTCTGAGCTGCTGATGAAAAGCTTTCTCAGTTTGAAGTCATATTAGTAATAGGTTAACCTCCTAACTAGTGCCACTGTCTCAGTGTTTTTTTTTAAAAAAGATCATTATTCTCTCAATCATCCTAAAAAAGAAAGAGTGATTTTTTATGAGACACCCCAGAAAAACTCTAATGGCCATGCAAACCTGTGGACAGTCTCATGAAGAAGGAGAATTCTCTGTGCGTGTGTCATTTATGAGGTATGTGGGGATGCACAGGGATACATATGTGCCTGTGTCCTACACACCTACAATCTCTGTTTATACATCTGTGCAAAAGCATGTGACTGAAAACCTGCACCATCTTTCTTGTCTGTGAACTGATTAAAGGCAGATGGAGCTCCCTTACGTGGAAAAAGTAGTTCTGGTTTATGTTTTATTTCCACTTTTTAAGAGAGATTTTTTTTGCATAGAGAAATCTTCAGTGGGGCATTATTTAAGAGTCTACTGTTCAAAAAACAGTTAGCCACCATGAAAGGCAGACTTAGAAGGGTGACAAATGCTTAGGTGGACCCAAAGATTAACTGAATACAGTTCTCAGTCTCTATTAGAGAATGCTATAGTGGGAAGAGATGACAGGATTTTCCCAAAACATTGTTTCAGATTATAAGATTTATGGGGATTTTCCCTTGGATGACAGGTTGTTAAAGTCAACCTAGAAAGTGCGAAATTGTCATTACTTTACAAAATACATGCTTCACTACATCTCTGATATTTTTTCATTCTCTGCAGATCTCTGACAATGTCTCACAGTTCAGTAGTGAATCAAGGGGAAAAAAAGAGCTAATTAAATTGTCATTAATTATTTTCTATAAATTATATATGTTATAACAAGTTTTTGGTGTACACATCAAATCTTGTTTTCATATATGTTTATTTAAAGTCAATCTACAGAAACAAAGGGAATATTTTATTATTAATTTGTCAACAAATAATGTTTTCCTAACAATGTTTTCCAACTTCCTCTCACAATAACAAGGGCAAGCATTGCTAAATGACTCTCTGATCTTTGAGAAAATGACTGGAAATTAGTAGGCCTGAAGAACATTATCTCGTTGGGATCTTTCTCAAGCAGTGCAAGTAAATCTTCAGACAGAATACTTCTCAATAGGATAACTCAGATTTTCCAATGCATGTCAGATAAGGATCATAAAAAATGTTTGTTTCAAAAATTATTTTGGGCTGAAAATTATTTGATTGAAAAATATTTCAGCAAATGTTCCATAAAAAAAGTCTGATTTCACAAAAATCTATCCATCTTTCAAAAAAACCCCCAAAACCTAGCTTGCTTACCTTATTTGCTGTTCTTCTCTCTCTGGATTGGATTCTCTGTCTGAAATGAGTGCCTGAGTCAGCCCAAGACTGCGTATGACAACGTAGCACTAGGACTGAGCAAGAGAGGAACCTGTCAGCATCATGGCTGCTTCTGCCACAGAAGCAAGACTTTTCTTTTGCAATGCCTCATTTCTGTAGTTCTTAAATTTGCTTTGATTTAGTAGTTGTCTTTTAATTTTCTGGTGTACAGAACTTAAAAAAATGCTCAGAACTTTCTAGATGGTTCCCAAATTATTGGGAAATTATGGCCAGTGCATTTTCTTGAATGAGAACTAGGTTGATGGGTTATCTTTACAATCCAGGCTTTGTCTAAAGCTATGGTGTTATCATATGCTAATCAGTGTATTCCAATATACTCACACCATCTAGTTTGGAGCAGTCAGTGAATATTTTACCATACACTCTGTTGCCTCAGGCTTTTAAAATATTTTTAGAAGATATTTGCTAATACATGTCAACCACATTCCTTTCCTCAGCTTTTAAGCAATGCCATACATGACCATGAAATGAAAGTTGGCTAGGTGCTGGACTCATCTCAGAGTCTGATCCCACATGTTTTTTATGTCATATACTTACTACAACTTTCTTCAGGATTTAGACTGACTTTATTACAATTCACTGTAGCCTATTTTATAAATACAAACTTTCCTTATTTCTCAAGAACTTTTAAGTGACCCATTGAAAAGTAAATGGTTGGATCTATATCTGTCAGTTATTATATGCTGTTTAGTCATTTATTTGCGATAACTATATATTAAACATCATATAAGATCATATAAAATAAGACTGTAGCTAACCCTGATGAACAAAAACAGTGCCCTTGCAAGCACATCCCAAAATGATCAGTTGCCTCTGGCACTTCTGTTTTAATGGTAGTGGTTTTGTCACTCTTAAGAACTCTGTACGTTGATGGTGTCAACAATAAAGTCTTCATGAAAGAACTGCTGCAACTTCAAAGTGCAATTTCTTGGCCCCTGCCTTGCTGGAAAATTGTTCCCTTCCTTTCTTCATTTTAACTCTGGCCTTTAGTTTAAATTCTTGGTTATGAGAGTCCCCTGAACAACGATGCCCCTTAACACCTGATTGCGAGTGCCTTTATTAGTGAGTGTTCTTGATGTCTACAGGTCTCCATGGGAGTTGATGAAAATACTCCGCTGCTTAGGAACTAAACAAGCAGAACTGAGGCCCATGGTGTCCTTCCAGTTCTGTCATGAGATAACATTTCTCTCATTCCAGAGAGATCATTTCCCATTTCACAGAACTGCAGTTAAAGCACAGCAGCAGAGAAATATTTTTCTAGGCACAAGTGGCAGTGAGTATAATTCTGCTGTTTTCTGCTTTTTGTATATGCATTTCCAGACACCAAGGCTCCTCTTCAGGGTGGTCATTTAAATCTCTGTTTGTCTTCAAGAAAGGATGTAAACTTAGCAAAGCTCAAAGATTTCTGCTGAACAGGACTAAATGGTTTATATAAAAGCCCTTGTTTTTCAGTCTCACTCTCACACCTAGTGGCACTACTCCTGTACAGAAATTAGGCACAAAAATAAATATTTTTTAGTATTATGCTCTACATACATAGTCTTCTCAATAGGACTGTTCATTCCCTGGGGGAAAAAAAAAAAAAAAAAAAAGTAGAAAAAGGTGACACATAAGATAATAATTAGAGGAAAAATAGTGTTTTTCCATTCCATTGCATTTCCATGAAAGGCTATATTTAAAGGCAACAGTGTCCTTCAGTTAGATATGGGCATTGTATAAAGCTTTTTTTTTTTTTTTTCTGTGTATGTGTGTGAACCAAGCAAATTTTAACTGCATGTATAGGAGTGCTTTTAAGCAGTTTCAAAAGTTAATGAAATAATTTATTTGAGTCATTAGAGCAAAATGTTATTTTAGATGTGTGGGAGAGTCTTGATATTGACCAGAAAAAATATTTAAATTTGGAAAAAGGAAAAGAAAAAGGTGGTAGGTATTAGGTTACTGCAGGAAGTTTCATTACCTTGTCCAAGTCTATGTCTACAAGTGCACCATGCAAAGATGAGTAACATCAAGGGCTGCAGAGGGACTAACGTCTTTGATACAGTGCACATCTAAATTATAGTAGTATGCATGAAGGCAGTACCATCTATGGCTCTCACAGACATGTAAGCTGGTGTGTGAATGTTCTGTTGGTTTCGGTGAAGATATAGGTGGTTTTACCAATATCAGATTTTCCAGGGGCAGCTTAGAGGGTGACAGCCTCTTCAGTCAGTATCAGCTGGTCTTATGATATTTATGTGGCCTCTCTTGCACACATCCACAGCACAGTAGACTTTGGCCTTAGATTTATAACAGGTGAGGATGTGGTCTGGGGCTCCTAACTACTCACAATCATTTAGTAATTGCATATATAAAAGGAAAATTTAAGGAAGAGAAATGTCTGTGTTTTGAAGTAAAGAATTCTGCTGACACTACAGATTCCGAAAGCACAAAGTGCTCAGTGAAAGTACTTGAACCCTGAAATAGAAATACAGACCTCTTAATTAATCTCTCTTTCAATCTATAAAGTGCAAAGAAAACTAATACAGAGAATTTTCCTGTTAATTACAAACGGAATCTGTGTGTGTTTGTGTGTGATGGGGAGGAGAACAATGGACCAGAGCAACACAATATTACACTTCCTACATAATTATGTAGGAGGGGTAGGTTTATTAGGCTTCAGTAAGTGACTATTTATGCAGGTGGAATCTTTATTAGAAAACTACCTTTTAACATTGCTGTTGTTCAAGTTGCAACAGAATATCTCATCTAAATCTGTTCTTTCATGAATGTGTATATGGGCTTGAATTATTTTTCTTAAGGAGAAATTTGCCATACAAAAAAAGTGGCATGTGCTTTCTTTAATCTTCCTGTTATGGATTTAGTTGTGCTGGATCATTTTTCAGTTGCTCAAAATGTTAAAATTACTTCCTTTTATGGTGCTACTGTTAAGACTGGTAAACATAACTAAGAGCATCTCCTCTGGTCAACACATGGAAGCATTGTTCACTTTCTTTCTTTTCATGTTGCCTAGCTGAGCCTTGCAGCACAAAAGGAGAGTTTTCTTGCTGCCCTCAAGCTACCTCTCATCTTCTCCAAGGTAAAAGTGGGTCAGTGAAAGAGATCCACTGGCTACCTCTAGTTTGTGGGTTATCATTTAGTCTGAATGGTCATGCTGACACTGACTGGGAGTCTCTACCAGTGATTATTCCATGAGCTGTGGCAGCTTTGCAAATTCACACTTCAAGCTTTTAGAACAACTACCTACCAAAAGTGAACTTCATCTACATAGCACATGGGTAGACAAACCTTTCAATGGCTAAGCTCTTTAAGATCCCTCAGCAAGGCCCCATCTAGGATTCTCCTCTACTTATCTGCCTCACACATGCTTTATGGCATCTAAAGGTCCCTGTTCACTTCTATAATTTGTTTTTCTACAGATTTACCCTCCCAAAAAAGGGCACTGAAACAGATGCTTGTCAGGAACATGTGGGTGCCCTGTGCCACTGTCACAATCTATTCCGGCCCTGCATTATGACTTCTATGACACTGCTTCAGTCAACTCAGACCTTCTCGGTAGTTTCTGAAAACATGTGATTTACTGAAAATATATGACAATATATAGTCATCAATTACTATGACAAAGGCTGCATCAAATGAAAATGGTTTGCCCTGTGCCAAGAGTCTGAACGACAGACAGATGATTGACAGAGAATCCCCTACCCACTTTTCTATAACCAATATTTGTTTCAAAACCAAATCTCGTTTCTTACCTTTTCCTTTATAATAGCAGAATAACCAAGAAAATTCACTGGCATCCTCCATTACTCCTTATTTGTTACTAAGGTTTTTCCAAGATGGAAGGGGTTTTGCACTAGGAAGATATTACTCAGAGAAGATACAGCAAAGGAGCTTTAATGAAAACTTCCAGCTTACAGCAGCCAGCCATCACTCAAACACAAGGAAGCATTGGCATGCCTTCTACAGGGGATGACCTACTCCTACCCAAAGGAGTCCCAGTCATGAAATAGACCAGAGACTGACTGATGAAGTGCCCTGTTGGCCAAATACATAGTGCTCTAATAGCAACCCTTACTGAAGTGTGGCCTATGGTCATCCTAAGGAGGACAGACATACTACAGAGGCTACATAAACTGGGCATGGGCCAAGCTATCAAAAGCTTTCCTTGGGCTAGCGGCTATTGTTTTATTGGGGAAGGCCACAGCCACATCAGTATGCCAAATGTTTCAGCATTCTCTTCTCTGGAAATAGCAGGGTCAAAATAGAGGATACCTGTACTCCTTTGCTGGGATCATGTACCAGCATAAGCTGTACAGCAGCTTCCCTGATAAGGATCTACAGTGGTTGTTCATTCCTGAGGCAGAAATGCATCAAAATCTAAGTCAGAATGACTATTCACAGCCTTATTGTCAACTTTAACTCTGATACAAAACTGCTTTTCATCTAAGACTCTAAACCAAGTTAGTCCACGAATGAAAGCAGCTCTTTCAGAAAAGCTCTCCAAAAGATGTTCTAAGGAGTAACATACCTTGTTGAAGAGAAATACCTCTATCGCCTCATGTCTCAAAACTGCCTCCCATCCCCATCTCTTGGACAAAAAGGTGACTGTGGACCTAGATGCTTCAATATTATATACCCCAGACAGGACACTGTTAATGGAGGTTGAGCTCAGTTCCTTTTTCTGTTCCAGGAAATCTGTGCCTGCCCTTCTTCCCCATCCCCTCAGCAGTGCTTTATTCCAAATTATGTTGCACAATTTTGCAGTGCATCTGACTTTTTGTCTTATCAGAATGTCTCACAGTCACAAATTCTATGATCTCAGGATAACAATATAAAACAATCAAGGAGGGGAAAAATGGGTAAATAAAATGTGCCTTGTGAAGGAAATATCGGCAGAATGGGATATGTTGAATCTTGCTTTTCTTCTGCCCCACAGGGGAGAAACTGAATTAATTCATCCTTTTGCTTAAGCATGGAAGAGGGCACCATTAAAGAAAGCTTAGAGGGAAGAGAATTAAAATGATAGGGCACAATCATTTTAATCACTTGGGCTCAGCTTCATAAAAAGAGGTGAAATTCCTTTTCATTGGTCTTCTGAGTGCATGGATTTCATGCATGATTCTTCATCAATTTGTCTGCTGTACGTAATTAAAAACTTTGCAATTTTTTTTTAGTATGCCCTATATAACTCAGAGAATGTTGTATTGAGAAAGATTTGCACTGTTTTGATATTTTTTTTCCTATCATTTATTCACTGTTATCCTCCAAGAAAGTAACAGTTATTTAAATAAGCACATACATACCAGAGTAAGACAATCTCCTGGTGCAGCAATACCAGCTGTTCCTGACCTGGTGAGCAGATCTGCTCAAATCAAGAAACACATTCTTATGAATAGAAGTGGAAGGGATAAAAAAGCAACACTTGGAGTTTTATTGAAAAAAAACCCCACGGGTAGGGGAAGGAGCAGAGACAGATTTCTTTATAAACGAGCAATCTCTGGGCCCTGTCAGAAGAGGTGGACCTTGACCCTGCAGTAGAGCTCAGCTATTTCTTGTCCTCTGGCCTTCTCATGAAACAAAGTGACAGCTACTGCTTTGTGACATTCTTTAGCAGCCACTAAACTGGGACATGGAAATAAAAGGATTAGTTATGCAGATTACATAGTCACACAGAAGCCGGCACACAGAGCATGCTCCTGATGCTGGCTATGATGTTGGAATCGATATGTGAGCATCAGACCCTGAACTTGGGTTAGTGCTAGCCTTTGTCTTTTGTTGTTTGCCATCATGAATCTTCCTCAGGTACTACACTATCCATCTACACTACACTATCCTAAGCAAGTCTCTGAAAAGGAATTCTCATTTAGAGGGCTGGACTTTATACAGTAACCACAAATGGAAAAAGAAAGACTGTCTTGATGTCCTTCCAAAGCAGACCTGGGGAACAGAAAACCCTCAAACTCATTACCAGTCTCACTTGTTTTCCTACAAGTCAAAAATGAGCCAGTAAACTGTACCTGTATGAAACTGTTAAGTGAGATTATCAATTAGTTATGTTTATGTGAAATCTAAGCATTATTATGTTATAAACTACAACAACGACAGAACAACAAAACCCCCACTCTAGCATTGGAAAGCCCAATGAAAAGAGGGCTTCTTTAATCATGAAGGACCAAAAATCAGAGCTTAACAAAACACCCAGCAATCATTGGATGACTCCTTTTGCTACCTGGGTAGGCGTTAACATCTAAGTGGCATAGGCAGAATCAAACTGGGCAGGCACAACCACTCAGAGGAGGAGAATTAAAATCCCTTCCTGAGTTTAAGTGGGCCAGTGGGATAAGGGAAACCTTGGACCTGGATGGGGCCCCTTGTAGCTGCAATCAAGCTCCATGCAGCTGCTCACCCAAGGGTCTCTTTTGTCATTGTACACCAAAGCATAAGGAGCCAGTCCTAAAAACACAATGGGTAAGAATGTCAGTCCGATACAACAGTTGACAGGAAGGTCTTCAGGATTTCTTCTCAGTGCAGGGGGATTTACAGTGGATTTATTTTTTTTTCTGTAACATGTGTTGTCAACTAAGTAAATTTACCCTAGTTTTAGGGTAAATAAAGACTTGTCTTTCTTTTTACTTTAATTGGATTCCTAGCACTGCAAACTCAGGGTAAGGTGGAACCCCAAGGCACTAAAGTCTTGATCTCCAAATCCATCATTGTCAATAGGACTCTTCCCATTCATGTAGAATGATTTCAGAATCAGGCCCTAAACTGTTGTGTCTCTGTATACAAACACATTTCTGTGTCTGCATGAATATGTGCTGATGTGTGGATGTGTATAATGCTTTGTGTATGTGTGCTTATATGTGTATATTTACATACACACTCTCACAAACACAAATATATATTTAAGATTTACAGTTCTGGAAAACCTAGTGAATAATGTAAATGATTAAAGCAGATGCCTTGCAGAAAATATTGTTCAGACCTCCTCATTTAAATTCAGCCTCTTATTCACACTTGGTAATACACTCTGCTGTATGAATTATGGATTCCTGTTTTTATCTCTCATGCTACACATGAATGTTTGATAAAGATTGTTTCCAATATTATATTTTGTCAAAATGCTCATCTAAAATTCAGTCAGAAATGCTTTCTAGTAATTATGCATTGACTTAGCACCATAAAAAAAAAAAAAATCCAAATGATATTATCATTGTTTTTCCTGAATATTTGTGCTAAATAAGACTAAGAGTCTGACAGGATTTTCAGACAGAATTCCTTATTTATACTCCATCTAAATGGAGTCAAGGCAGCTACAGTATGTTTTTCACACTACTCTACAAATGCTTCAGCCTCAGTGCTTTTTCTTGTAAGGAAAAAGGCTGCTTTTATGCTAAATTATTCGTAATGACTTTGTGAAGTGGATTAATATCCAGAAGGGGTCTGGATTAGCACTGGAGAAATGCCAAATTTACCTCCTCAGGGAATCACGATAGTCTTATTATAAGGTTCCTAGGAAAGGGGAAAAAAAAAAAAAAAAAAAAGTTGTATTAGTGTCCACAATAATTTTTGCATATTTTCTTTTGCTGGAATTGCGGCTCCTGAGGAAAGATCCAACTAGAGAAAAACAAAATGTATTTTCCACTTTTAGCTGGAAACCTATGTCATGACTTATAGAATCATAGAATCATAGAATGGTTTGGGCTGGAAGTGACCCTAAAGATCATCTAGCTCCAACCCCTGTCATCAGCAGGGACATCTTCCACTAGACCAGGTTGCTCAAAGCCTCATCTAACCTGGCCTTGAACACTTCCAGGGATAAGGCATCCACAACTACCTTGGGCAACTTGTTCCAGTGTCTGATCACCCTCACAGGAAAGAATTTCTTCCTAATATCTAATCTAAACCTGCCCTCTTCAAGTTTAAAACCATTTCCCCTTGTCCTGTCATTAACTGCCCTTATGAAAAGTCCCTCCCCAGCTTTCTTGTAGGCCCCTTCAGGTACAGGAAGGCCGCTATAAGATCTCCACAGAGCCTTCTTTTTTCCAAGCTGAACAGCCCCAACTCTCTCAGCCTGTTCTCATAGGAGAGGTGCTCCAGCCCTCAGATCATCCTCGTGGCCTCCTCTGGACTCTTTCTAACTGATCCATGTCTTTCTTGTGTTGGGAGCTCCAGAACTGGACACAGTACTCCAAATGGGGCCTTACGAGAACGGAATAGAGGGGGAGAATCACCTCCCTCGACCTGCTGGCCACGCTTCTCTTGATGCAGCCCAGGATATGGTTATTGGCCTTCTGGGCTGCAAGCGCACATTGCCGGCTCATGTTGAACTTCTCGTCTACCACCACTCCCAAGTCCTTCTCTTCAGAGCTGGCCTCAAGCCACTCATTGCCCAGCCTGTATTTGTGCTTAGGATTGCCCCGACCCAGATGCAGGACCTTGCATTGGGCCTTGTTGAACTTCATGAGGTTGGCACAGGCCCACCTCTCAAGCCTGTCAAGATCCCTCTGGATGGCATCCCGTCCCTCCAGTGTGTCAACCACACCACTCAGCTTGGGGTCATCAGCAAACTTGCTGAGGGTGCATTCAATCCCCCTGTCCATGTCTCCAACAAAGATGTTGCACCAGTCCCAATATTGAACCTTGAGGGACACCACTCATCACTGGTTTCCACTCGGACTTTGACCTGTTGACCACAACCCTTTGAGTGCGACCATCCAGCCAGTTCCTTATCCACCAAGTGGTCCATCCATCAAACCCACATGTTTCCAATTTGGAGATAAAGACGCCATGTGGGACGGTGTCAAATGCCTTGCACAAGTCCAGGTAGATTACTTCAGTTGCTTTAACATTGTCCACCAACGTTGTAACCCCAGCATAAAAGGCCACCAGATTGGTCAGGCATGATTTGCCCTTGGTGAAGCCATGCTGGTTGCACCAATCACCTTCTCATTCTCATGTGCCTTAGCATAGTTTCTAGGAGTATCTGCTCCATGATCTTGCCTGGCACCGAGGTGAGACTGACTGGCCTGTGGTTCCTCAGGTCCTCCCGGTTACTCATTTTTAAAAATGGGGGTTATGTTCCCCTTTTTCCAGTCTGTGAGAACTTCACCAGACTGCAAGGACTTCTCAAATATGATGGATAGTGGCTTTGAAACTTCATCTGCCAGTTCCCTCAGGACCCATGGATGCATCCCATCAGGTCCCAGGGACTTGTGCACCTTCACGTTCTTTAGGTGCTCCCGAACCTGATCTTCTCCTACAGTGGGCAGCTTTTCATTCTCCTGGACCCTTCCTATGTTTTCTAGGACTTGGGCAGTGTGGCACGAGTCCTTGCCAGTGAAGACTGAGGCAAAAAAGTCATTGAGCACCTCAGCCTTCTCAATGTCCTGAGTGACCAGATCTCCCGTTGCCTTCCAGAGAGGGCCCACATTTTCCCTAGTTTTCCTTTTCTCCCCAACATACTTGTAAAAGCTTTTTTTGTTGCCCTTGATATCTCTGGCTAAATTTAATTCTGTCAGGGCCTTGGCTTTCCTAACCTGATCCCCGGCTTCTTGGGCAATTTCTCTGTATTCCTCCCAGGTTACTCATCCTTCCTTATAACACTACTCTTCTTTTGTGCAGAGTTCTATTCAATTTTGCCAGGCTGTGCAGGGATCGGATGCCCAGAAGGGACTCTCTTTGGCTGTATCTGCACCTGCAAGCAGGACAGCACAATAGGCTCGTATCTGCAGCTTGAACCAGTGTCTGTTAAGGACCTGGTGCCTACAGTGAGTGTGTATTTGGGAAAGGAGCGTTACTTTTGATTAGCTCTAGTCTAGTTTCATGGACTGACCTTCTATCATGAACTGGCTTTCACAGGTATGCTCCTGGAGTGTATTTCCCATTTAGTTTCATTTGAAAGGAATCCAGTGAGCAAACCAGTAAATGGGGTAAACAGGAAGATTTGTTTTAAAAGGACAAGCCTTCTCTCATCTGAAGTGCTAACATAAATGTGCACATCAAATTCAACAGGCTTTGTATCAGTCTTCACATGAGGCCATTAATCATCCTTTTACTTTCAAGAGAACTGATTTGGAAGAGACCGAGGCACCAAGCAAGTGTAGTTACTGATTGAACATTCTGTGGAGAAAACTTTACAATCAGTAACTGATCTTGATTGAATGGTACTCTTGGTTGGGGAAAAAATGTCCATACTGGTAACATACTCTTTTTAATTCTCTCTCTCAGTCTGTGGTACAACAATTCCAGAAACACTGTGTATCTTTTAAAGAACCAGAAGAACTGTAGCCTAGTACAAGGAAGGTTGTGTTTCCCCTCCAAAAATTTAGCAGTAATAGTGAATTCATTTTTGCCTTTTTACCTGCCACTCCCTGCTGCATGTTTAGCTGTGGAGTAGCCTGTACTCCTCAGCATATGGTCAGCTGTGAGGAGATGAAAGACAGTTTTCCATATAGAAAGACCCAACTTCCTTTTCCAAGCACAATTCCCAGTCTTTCGTTTCTGTTCACCTGCGTATTCTCCTAGTGCTATTTGAAATCTTTTCATGATTGTGTTGAAAGCCCACAATGCAATAATAAGGAAAAAATTGATCCATAATGAAGCAGTCCAATGTTGACAAATTTCAAACATGTTTTATATATCATATAAAGCATGTCATTATTAATCTGTCTTAGATACATATGTGCTGCATATTACCAGAGATACTAGCCATTTTCCAATCTTTCTTCCCATCGGCTCTCCCAATATGCTAGTGTTATAAATGCGTTTACCCCTACAGAGCTGATGGGAAAATGCCATACAAGGAGTGGCTTGTCCAAGTTTACACATGTAGACACCCCTAAAAAAGTGCTTTTTAAAGTGGGATGAACTGATGAATAACTGAAAACGTTTACAGATTAATACCACATATGACTTGTCCTGAAGAAAAGTAAGAGAAGAGCACAAGTGCTCTATTTCTTCAGCAGTAATTTGCAGTGTGCTGTATGCATACCTGTGAAGCAAAAAAACAAAGCAGAATGAAAAAGATTAGCTACTCATTTCCATGTGATGTATCACATTTTTTTCCCAACTACTGCTACACTTTGCAAAAGTTTTTTCTCTTTACATCATGATGTATTGCCTTCTATTAAATTAAAATTTGTTAATAGCTAAAAGACAGCAATAGCCATTTGTTTTTCACAAATTTAATTTCTCAGTTATTATTTTGATGGGGAATTTTGTTACTGTTTCTTGGGGTTTGTTTTCTTTAATTACTCTGTGCAATTAGCAAAGCCCTAGACATCTGCCACAGCAGAAAAGGAATAATCTTTTACATTGTGATGAAGTGTGTAAGGATTATCTTAAATGTAAGAGGCATACATTTTGTACCTGATAAGGCCTGCTTCCTTGAGAAAAGGGGACAACAACTTCTAGCTGTAGATCTATCCACCAATACATCTGCCCCTGCTTTTCAGGGCACTTATAATTCTCTGTTGAATCCAGCTGCTTAGACAGACTTTCCCTCTTGCTCCCCTTGACTTTACACCTGGGCAGCTCCTGCTGCAAGGCTCCTTTGGGACCAGCGAGGTTATAAAGATAACCTGATCACTCTTCCTTCAGCAGCTGCTGCAGTGGGAAATTCAGAAATTTCTAAGACAAGAACAAGTGCTTACATGGTACAATAGCCCTATTGACTTTCTGGAGGCAACTGCTACACTGTGTGCTTAACTCTTCTTGTGTATCATTTTATTAGAAGTTGCGTTATGGAACCTATTAGAACCTTTCTACAAAACAATACAATGACAGGACTTCTGCCTGTGGTTTCCAGAGGCAAGTCCTTCAGGGAGTGCCACAACTAACATAATTTTAGCAGATCTCTGTGAGTGTATACGTGTCTATCCATGTGTTTAATAAATGCTACACATCAGTTACTCCAGCTAAGGGAATTATTCTGCCCCATATGGCCATCACTATGACATATTTCTAGACAAAATACTACATATTTGAAGTGTTAAGTCCTTTAAAAAAAGACACACTTTGTACTAGTTTTGGATACCTATGAATACAAGCACAGATGCCATCAGCATCTCTTAGGAAATAATTAAAGCACAAAACCATTTACTAAAGTTAGTACTTTCACCTTGCAACTGAGAGAAATCATCACCTCTACTTCTTAGGCCAGATCTATCCTAGTGATCTTATGGGAAAGTTTCACATTAAATGATTATTATGTTTGCTGAAGGCATTATTGGCATTAATCAGATGTATGCCGTTAAAGCAAAACATCCCAGGGCATGACATGTAATCCCTAACATAACAATATTTTAAGCTCAATAAATACTTCAGTGACAACACAGTTGTATGTATCTTATGTATCTGAATGGATGACCTGAATGTACTACAAAAAAAAGTGCACTGATGGGAGAAAAGGTCTGAAGGTTACTTCTTGCATCTTTTCTTTGTTGCATCTCTCCATGTTTTCCATTTTTATTTTGGAAATGAGTAAAATATTTCTGGTATCAGACCAGATCCTCAGCTGGAGTCCATCCACACCATTCCACATAGTATTAAAATGGAATTACGGAATGTTACACCAAAAAAAATCTTGACTTGCACACTAGTAGCAATTTATCTGCTCTATTTTTTGCATCAGTAACCATAAGAAATCATTATTGGTTCCTCTTCTACTGCATATTTGTACTGTGGTTAAAGATGAGTTACTGCACAGTTTGGGTTAATGGAGGCATATTCCCTGGAGACAGAAGTATACACTAGCTTGAAGATGGGGATGGATACTTTATTATGGTCTATGACTGATTTCAATGCTGCTTTATCATCTGCCAGCATGCACACACAAACTAATAAGCTATTCACTGCTTTTTGCCCCTGAGGGCACCTTTCAATAAGGCAAGTCATTGATTTTTACCATCAGACACACAGGCTATAAGCCATTCCCTGTATCATTCTATCCCCAGTGGTGCATTCTGCAGAGGAAACTGGTCATTTTAGTCACACACAGGCATATTCACACTTGCACGCACACTAGCAGGCAATAACCTATCTCAGATGCCCAGATATTTATTTTGCTTTCATTAGAAGAGCCATAGATATTAACCTCTCCTGCAATTCTGTCGGCATAATTTTTATTAAAAATACTTTGATGTAATGCTAAGGCCTCATACAAAGGGCAGAATACACTTTTTTCCCCTCTGACAACATGCTTCTAGTACGCAAATCAGCAACTGACCATCACTGCCACTCTTTCAAGCATTCCTAGCAGGGAGCCCAAAGACTGAATTGCAGTAATGTGTATAATCAGAGTCAGTGCCTTTTAGGTTACTTGTACTTCTCTGAGGTCTGAGAGGGTCTTTCTCATGGTATTCTGCAGTGCTGCCTTAAAGTTTTTCTGTTTTATAGACCAAGAGTACTTAAACTTTACGACCTAGCTCACCCTATTGAAAATGTAAAAGGCATAACGTGGGTCATTGTGGTTTTAATCGCTGCCACTGTCTTCTACTCTTTCTCTGATAACGTGTTTTAAATCTACCAATTTAGCTTCCTAAAGCTGACCAGACCAAAAGAACACAGATGCTTAGCTAGTGTCACGCAGAATAATTCAAATTTCAATGGGAGCATACTGATATCCTGCAGCTGAGGATCTGTCACTCTTGTAGATATTTCCCACTTCATTTACTTTCCTCTTCAGCAAGCTGTCCCTGGGAAAATAGCTGACATACCAGTTAGTGTCTCCTCTCTAGCCACAAAGATGCAAGGAAGAGAGCTAGTGCAGCAGCTCATCTTTCCCTCCCATCATCTCCTCTTCAGCCATCTGGCCAAAGCTACAAAGGGAAGAGTTAGTTCAGTACCTGCTGCCCCATGATGCTTGAGATGCTGAAAGCATCCTGGCTCGTCTAGAAAAGTGACCTGTAATGGCCTTAAGCTATCTTAACTTCATCTGAAAACCTAGTGACAATTTCCTCTGGGCCACTTGGGCACAGAACACATGCTATCCCAGAGGCTTCACTTCCAGTGAAGTAAAGCAGTTTTTAACAGCTTTAGTGGTTCATGAAAAAAAGGCCTTAAAGTCATATGATGTGGATTATACTTTTTTATCTGGTCTGTGTATGATACTTCACAGTATCTATAGCATATCTAAACTTTAAATAATCAGAATTATCACAGTTTCAAATATTTTAAGCAGAAAGTTTTCCCAGCAACAAATAAAGATTCCCTAAATAAAGTTTTCCATAAGAAAAACACAATTCTCTTTCTAATGAAAATATTGAAACTAAATATTGCAATGAGGTACACTGAAACTTTTCATTTGGAGCTTTCTAGAATTTTCTTAAAATATTTTTTGTCTTTCAGATTATACCTTTGAATTAAAAGCCACACAACAGAAAATAATTCTGAATGTCAACATTACTGCAGGAAGCAAGCTAGTATTTGTTTTTCAGCTATCTCTGAGCATTAATTATCTTGATGAATTATGTTTCCATAGTATACACAGCCTTTAAAATTCAAAATACACATGCAGCCTTAATTAAAATCTACAATATTCAATTGATAACTGTACTGTCAACTCTTCTCTACAATAACACTATATGCATTCAAACAAAGCAACTTCATCCAGCCTGTGGATATACTGTGAACTTTGATCCCTATCCACCCACAGGGGCAGGGCTCTATGTGAAGAGTTTGAAATATAAAGATTTTACATAATGAAAATTGTTTTCTACAACAAAGGAAAGGGTGCTTTAAAGTGCATCAGGCACATAAATCTTTCAAAAAGTGTTTGGAAATCTAGGCAGAAAAATGCAAGTGCATTTAGTTGGCATGTACAGCTGATCACAAGCATCTGAGCAGCTAACTGCACGTCCTGGTGCCATGAGGTTATAAAATATGGTTCTGGCTATTGTAACGTAAGTTCATAACATGATTTTATACACACCTGACTGTGAATATCTCTTACACTGTTGTATTACATGATCAAATGGTCATCTCTGGCCTGAAGAAGTTATAAAATTTGTTGGTTTAGTAAGGAAAATTTCCAGTTCTGCTTATCTAAGGTTGGAGAGAAGGGATACCTATTTGGAGAAGAACTAGAAAATTGAGATATTTGTGATAGTGGTGTTGAGAATGAAAAAAGAAAAACAAACTAACAAATAAAAAACCCACCCAACTGTCCCAGCTCATAAAACATCAGTAGAAATCTGCTTCTCCAAACTTAACACCAAAGGATCGCTATTTCTTCTGACAGTGTCTCTGAGCAAAACAGCTAAGCCTGTGATTGCTAATTAAACCATTGCAAAAGCCCTTAAATGAAGCACCCCTATGCCTGACTAACAACTCAAATCTCAAAGGCTTTCATAATTGAAAGT
This sequence comes from Caprimulgus europaeus, assembly GCA_907165065.1. Next base: position 27,230,174 of record OU015529.1, read on the forward strand.
GGAAGAGATTAAATTAGGAGAATATTAGAGAGTTAATGAATGACAAAAAAATTTATTTAGTCTGTTTATAATGGAACAAAAATCAAGAGGTTGTCTCCCCTAGCTAGGGGAGAGCATACATTTAAATACCTATCAGAAAGTACATTGTAAAGGAATAGCCACATGGCCTCAGACCCACTATCCAGACCTGTATCCCACAAGGACCAATCATACCTTATTTTCTTCTTATTTTTGTCTGGATTTATAACGGTGCTGCTTAGTTCTATCACAACCTGTCCCTTAAGATCTGTCTCAAGGGCTCTAGGAAAAGAAACATTTGGAATTCTTATATTTGGTCCTTCAGTTATGACACATGTTCCAGCTCCCTTTTTGCCTCTCACGTACGCAGCAAGTTGGAAAGTCCTCCCGTGGCTCTGATTAAGGTATTCCTCACTTCAACGCAGGTGGGCCATGCACAGCTCCTGACTGACAGCAGCTCTACAGAGGTCAGTGCTGGGGGAAAGTGGAGATTCATACATCTCTTCTGAGGAAAACCTTTAATCAGCTGATACAATCCAAGTGCTATTCTTTAGGAATATTTCTAGTTGAGGCGATAAATGAGTGACAAGTAGAATAAACATACCTTACTGTGCATGTCCTGCTGTTAGAAAAAAACCACAGATGTCAGTTTCCTTTCTTCAACAATGGAGTGGAAATATAGTGGTGGAAAAACAATTCACCCAAATACATAATTGTGTTGTTATTCCCAAATAGAGGGTGATCCTTTTCTCTTGCAATATCACATTGTCTAACCATGATCTCCTCTTTTTACTTTGTCTTCATTTACTGTCAATGTTACCTCTTATAAGTATGCATCATCAGTTAGATCTTGCTAATGGCAAGCATTTGTGTAGATTTAGAAAGGCCTTTGCTGATATGACAGCGTGCTTCACAATGAACCTTTTTCAGCACACTGCTGTTATTTCCTAAACTCTTTGATGAAATGCCATGGGTGAAATGCCTGGTTGAGCTCTCATGCACGTGCCCAAGAAGGGAAATGTTGAGAGCTCCAGACTTACTTCTCAGTTCTCAGACCAGGTGTGGTGAGGTTTTAAGATGGTGGATCCTGCTCTTGCTGATAATAGACTGCAACATACTACTCCCTCTCATTCTGGAGCAAACCAAGTGACAGAGAGAAGTGAGCCTCCCACTTTTGTTTAATCTTCTTGGGGTGTGTTTTGTACACAATCTCTTGGTCAGGATGCTTTGTGAGCAAAAGTTAGCCTCTCCTAGATTAGCTATTTTGACTGAAATTGCAATCAGTTTCCAAGGTCTACAGAAAAGGCATTTGGATTGAGCTGGAGAAAGATTGCATTTTATTCTTTTTTCTTTCTTCCTTTCCCCTTCAAACAGCAACTGAGTACTCAGTGCCATGGGTTTGACTTCAATGGGAGTGAAACTGCTGGAGAAAATGATCTCACCTGAACATTTACCATCAGTGAACTTTTAGATCTCGGAGAAGCCTTTTCCCTGCAGGTTGCAAAAGATGAAGGCGAACTGTTTAAGGATTACTCACTTATCAGGCTTATGATATCTGAGCCTGGAAAATGTGATCTATGACCAGTGGAAAAGTGGCAGAAAATTTTCATGGAAGTTCCAGAACTGCTTATAGACTGTAATTGCCCTCTAATGAGTATCCTAATATCAACTCCTTTTGCACAGAGCTGTCTTTTCTCTTAAAGAAAAAAGAATTTGGCTCAAGGTAAAATACTTTGAAATGGGAAAAAACTTTATCTGAAATCTGCATTGCGTTTAAGAAAATGAATGTTTCAACTTGATTTTAAACATCCTTCCTCCTCCTAATTCTATTAAGGACTAGTTTCTGTTCTGTCCTCCATTACCAACATGAAGTTTTCACAGGCATCAAGTCTCTTGCACTGTCATGGAGCTATCTTAGTAGGAAATAATCATATTCGTATGGTGTGTTTGAGTTTTCCATTACTATTTTGGAAATGTGCATGTCACAGAATTGCAGAGTCATAATCCCTTCAGTGGACATACTTTGTAGGCAGACATTAAGCCTCACAGAAATTTAATGTCAAGCTGTCAGATGTAAGGTAGGATTTCTCTCCTGATTTCAGAAAAGAGATGCTGATATACAGCTGATAAGGAGCTGGCCCCAGGTCTGGAAAAGAGTTGGTTTGTCCTATTCACCTGCCAGTACAGAACTGTTTCAGAAGGTATAAATCTGAATTATGTGTCAAATTATTCTTCCATTTTAATATGACAAAACTTCATGTGTTTTCCTGGATTATTATTACAGAGTTGAACAAATCTCATTAGTCCTGGTGATACTGATGCAATCACAATATTAAACTGAAATTTCCCCTTTATAAATTCCATCAAATTATTTCTAGTGATATGTCAGCTGCTCTAAGAACTCTTCACTTGTCCTGCTGAACATCATCTTCCAAGAACCACAGCCTTCCTCTTGCTGTTTGGCCCAGTTAGGCAAGCTTGGCTGGTTCAGAAGCAACTGGCACCTTGTGTCCATGACATGCCTGTGTCCATGAGGTGCTTGGACAGCACACTGCACCTGTACACACCAGGTGCAAGTCAGCGTAACATGCCTATGCCTCTTGCAATTTCTCTAAATATAGTGTTTGTTGTGTGCAAAATATACCTGCAGGTAATCTCTGGAAGCAGCCCCACATAAAAGGAACACATTAAACCATAGAAAGTGATAAAGATAAGTCAGTTTAAAGGCACTTCTAGCCTTTGCTTCAAACACGTGACTTCACCCAAACACTGTTATGTGTGGTCTGTCTGCTCACAGAAATGGAGTTGAGAGAGGTTGAAAATGCTTGAGAATCAGTGAATACAGGTTTTGCTGGGTAGGTGAAAGAAGTGTGTGAGCCTGACCAAAAAATGAAAACAGCTGTTTTGAGGAAACCAACTTTTGTGTTTCAGATTTAACAACAGCATCAAAAAATATTTCAGCCTGTGAAATGGTACATTCAGATAAAGTTGCTTGTCACGTGGTTTTTAGAACAATGATATATATTTCTGCTAGAAATTTTGTGTCAATGCTGTAGTATACTTTGTAACAATTTGGGTCAATGTGACACAAGTCCAGTGCCTACTATTACTAAAGGAGCCTACATATAATGCAGAATAGAGAAGTCCATGCATCAGCAACGGGACTTTGTGATATACTGACTCTGAGATAGCCAATATGATCCAACTTATATATAGCTCTGCATAACTGGAAAAAATGTTAACCAGGAGCCAGCAATGTGCTCTCGTGGCTGTGGTGGGTTGACCCTGGCTAGAGGCCAGATTCCCACAAAGCCCACTCTATCACTCCCCCTCCTCAAATGGGCAGGGGGAGAAAAATATAACAAAAACCTAATGGGAGGTGATAATGATGGAGAGAGATCACTTACGAATTACTGGCACGGGCAAAACAGACTCGACTTGGGGGAAAAAAAAAAAACAAATTTAATTTATTACGAATCAAAATCAGAGGACAATGAGAAGTAAAACCAAATCTTAAAACACCTCCTCCATCCCTTCCTTCTTCCTGGGCTTAATTTCTTTCCTAATTTTCCACCTCCTCCCCTCAGCGGCACAGGGGGACAGGGAATGGGGTTGGGGTCAGTTCATCACACGTTTTTTCTGCCACTTCTTCCTCCTCAGGGCGAGGACTCCTTTCCCCGCACCAGCATGGGGTCCCTCTCACGGGAGACAGTCCTCCATGAACTTCTCCAACGTGAGTCCTTCCCATGACTGACAGTTCTTCACAAAATGCTTTAGCATGGGTCCATTCCATGGGGTGCAGTCCTTCAGGAAGGGACCACTGCAGCATGGGTCCCCCACAGGGTCACAAGTCCTTCCAGCAAACCTGCTCCAGTGTGGGCTCCTCTCTCCACAGGCCACAGGTCCTGACAGGAACCTACTCCAGCATGGGGTTCCCATGGGGTCACAACCTCCTTCAGGCATCCACCTGCTCTGGCTTGGGGTCCTCCATGGGCTACAGATGGTCATCTGCTCCACCATGGACCTCCATGGACTGCAGGGGGACAGCCTGCCTCACCATGGTCTTCACCACAGGCTGCGGGGGAATCTCTGCTCCGGCGCCTGGAGCACCTCCTCGCCCTCCACCTTCACTGACCTTGGTGTCTGTGGAGTTGTTTCTCTTACATCTTCTCACTGCTCTCTCCAGCTGCAAAGTGTGCAGCTTTCCTTTCCCTCTCTTCCCTTTTTGTTTTTCATTATGTTATCACAGAGGCGTTACTGATGGGCTTGGCCTTGGCCAGCGGCGGGTCCGTTCTTGTAGCCGGCTGGCATTGGCTGTGTCGGGTTAGACATGGGGGAGGCTTCTGGCAGCTTCTCTCATAGAAGGCAGCCCCATGTCTCCCCCCTACTGCTACCAAAACTTTGCCATGCAAACCCAATACAAGGCAAATGGTGTCCTGGGGTGCATTAAGAGTGTGGCCAGCAGGTTGAGGGAGGTGAGCCTAGTGAGGCTGCACCTGGAGTCCAGTTCTGCATTCACCAGTTCAAGAAATACAAGAAACTATTTGAGAAAGTCTAGCAGAAGGCTATGAAGATTATTAGGGGACTGGAGCATCTATCATGTAAGGAAAGGCTGAGAGAGCTGGGTCTTCTTAGCCTAGGTAAGAGAAGACTGAGAGGGCATCTTATCAAGGTGTCAAGAGGATGAAGCCAGACACTTTTCAGTAGTGCCCAGTGACAGGACAAGTGGTGAGGGGCACAAGATGGAACACACGAAGTTCCTTCTGAAGATGAGGAAAAACATCTTTACTGTGAGAGTGCCAGAGCACTGGAACAGGCTGCCCAGAGATATTGTAGGGTCTCCTTCTCTGGAGATGTCCAAAACCCACCTGGATGCAGTCTTGTGCAACTTGCTCTAGGTGAACCTGCTTTGGCAGAGGGGTTGGACTAGATGATCTCCAGAGGCCCCTTCCAACCCCTTCCATTCTGTAATTCTGTGGTTCTGTGAAAATTGTACTGAATCCCCCTGCTACAGTCCATGAAGAACTCTTTTCTGCTCCAGCCAAGAATTTCCAACTAGTTTTCAAGTATAATATCAAGTAGACAGACCAGGAGCAAGAAGGTATCCAAAAGCCTTCCCTTAAGTGGGACACTGGAAAGAAACTTGAAGCATTTTCAAGAAAAGGAAAAAGTCCATCTCCTAACAAACGATTGTTCTGATGCTTTTGATTTTTTTTTTTCCTGGCTTATAATGTTTTCAGTTACTTTAATTTGACTTTTTGATATGGAGCACTCAGTGGGATCTATTTTTCTTTTTAAAAATGGGACTGTTCATGACACAATTTTCCCAAAGACTTGCAGCTCTACTTAGTAACCAGTCACCCTCACATGAATATTTTAAATTATGAGCATCTGGCTAAATCACAGGCTTATGGTAAAGACATATTAGGTCATCTTGCACAACTCACTGACAACGCAAGATTGTTCGCTGCAGGACATCTTCTAGCGCTTTGTACTAGCCATCCTAAATTAATAAATCATAGTGGATTCCTTCACTTCTCCTGAGGGATTGTCTCATGGGCTAGTAAATTCTGCTGTTGGGATTTTTTTTCTAATATTCATGAACCTAAACAATATCTTATGCAATTTGAAAATGTTGAGAATTTCTTTTTCCTGTTACACTTCTGTGATGCTATAGATGTGCAGTGGTTCTTACTAGGATAATAATTTTTATTGCAATATCACAATATTAAGATATGATTTCTAACACACCTATGCTAACTTTTGTTACCACAGATTTTGAAAACCATTTAGTAATTCTAGAGCCCTCCATAGTGTGGTTCTCTCAATGCCCTCCCTCAGGCCTGATTTTCTTTTTTTTTTCATTTTAAATTCCAGTGTTACTCTTTCCATTTTAGAAGGCTCAAAAATTTAATCCTACTGGAAGTTTGACTAACGTAAGTGAGAATGGACTATCCACATAGTGGGCAATTTTGGAAATAGTCCCTGTCACTTTCCTGATTGCAGTGCAGGAGTGCTTTTCTCTGTGGCAAATGGTGCCACTGTTCTGCAACACAATAATCCCTCTGAGCAGGATATTCCTGGTCATTTAGTTCAAGGAATTCTCTGTCTGGTAACCTAACTGCTATTCTGGAATCCTTTTCATCTTAGCCTCTGAGTGATTTAATTTTTAATTCTCACAAAGGAAAAGCCTTTTATTTTCTTGACCTAATTTTTTGGTAATTTCATATTTCTTTTGCCTGTCAATAGAGACAAAGGAAGAGTTCAAAATAGTTTACTGGCTTGCTAAAAATACTGATAATTTTGAACAAAACAAAAGGATTGACAAGTTGTTGAATGATGCAACTCATTTCAGAGGAACTCTTTAAAGTTAGAGACTCTAACTACCATTAATTACAAGTGTTCATTTCATGAACATTAAATTTTCAGTGTAACTGTACTGTCAGAAAAAAAAAAATCCAGCTATGACGTACCCATTTATGAGGGACTTGGGCTCTTGGGAAGGTGAAGCCTGACTCAGAAGGAAGGTATGCTCTTTTTCCTGTCCTAAAGACTCAGCTTACTTTTTACATCTTTACTGGATTAGTTCTACCTTCCCTGACGCTTTCTCTGTTTTTTCACTCTTACTTTTTTATTTCCCTTTTTTTCTTTTTCATCTTTATGGATTGCATAAAAATTTATGCACATTTTTTAGCTGATCTCCTGAACTGCAAAGCTCAAATGAGTTTGGAATGACACAAAAAAGTTAAGCAGTTTCTAATCAAGAGAAGGGAATAAATGATAGATGCATGTAAATCTGTAGCTTCATAAAATGAAATGAGGCTGTTGTGCTTTCTATTTTAAGACTCTATTCTAATTAGAGGCTAGGTAGCAGTGTTGATGGTGAATTCATCCTTGAATTAAATCCTATGGGTTTATACTAAGAGCAGATTTCAGCCTTTATGTTTTCAGAGTAGATCGGTTTATTGCTTTAGTTGTGAGGAACACTGAGTTTCCACCTTTTCCCCTTTATTTTACCTGCTTTAAATTCTAGTGGGACAATTCACTTGCCATCACAAGGGGTGTTTGACAGAGTAAAATAAAGTTGTGCCAAATTGTTGACAATTTAGCACTGTGCCAGACCATACATTGTTTCTCCCAGTGGCCACGTCTGGTACTTTCCCTTGGTGGTTCTGCTGGTAGACTTGACAGCTCTGATTCATTTTCTGTTACTATCTACAGGGCAGGATACATCCTTTCCTGCTCCCTCTTGAAAGCTTCATGCCTGAAAATAATTGCAAAAAGGTTTTAAATTAGAGGTTCCTAAATAGGAGTTGATTTTGCAATAGCTTGAACTTTGATTGATTTTATCTTTGAGCTTAGATAGTCAGATCAAGGATTGTTCAGTCTTCATTTTTTACTTAATAGTTATATCACAGCTAGAGTCAGGTCCCAGGTGGAAAAAATCTGACTAGCACTGTTGAACACTGTACCAAATCTTGACAATTTTCTCCGTAATAAAAATCACTGGGTACAAGTTTCAGTCTTTCCAATCAAAAAGTGCCTATGCTCTTTCTTCTGAAACTCAGTAACTGAACTTTCGCAGGTCTCTCACTGGTAAGAGTATATAAAACACATCCAATGCATCCAGAAAATATAGTTTGGGGTTTGTTTTTTTGTTTTGGTTTGAGTGGAGGAATTGAGCTTGTGAAATGTAGTCAGGATGGGGTCATTGGTAGGCTGACAAACAAGCATACGTCTTTATCTTCAAGCTTCTCTCTACTTTTTCTTCCTCTTAGGATCTTAATGATTACATTTTAACATGCCCATTTCCTGAAAAGGTTGATGCATTAGTTTCATACTGAATTCAGCTTTGAAATTAAAGAGTCAATGCATCTTCACAAAATTAAGGAAGTCACTGAAGAGAAAGACCAAATAGATTTTTTAAAATGCAAGTAATTTTTCTATATATTAATATGGGTAAGAGACTGTTATTAAAAAGGAGCAGCTTTCACATAACTTAAGAGGATATTAATATTGTGTATGTCTGAACCTCACATTAGTCTTTCATAGTTGAATAACTGGGTATAAACTGTAGTCCATTTCTTTGTGCAGTATCTGTAATAATGGGGTCTGGTATCTTAGAGTTCCTTGGGAATACAATCATGTACGTGTCAGCCATTTGCAGACAATGGTATAAATGTATTGATATAAACGACTACAAAAGGTGCAAGACAATGGGGAATGACATACCACATGTCACAAACTATTCCAATGTTCTTGTGCTATTTAAGCAATTTCAGCCTGGTTGTGTCCCTTGTGACTTGGGGCCACATCTTCCTCCTGTATTAACTCTGTTGCAAAAAAAAAAAAAAAAAAAGAAGGAAAAAAAAAAAAAGCTTCTCTAAAAAAGGACTATGGTAACTGAATGCAGATATGATGTATAGTGTTTGAAGTGTTTCAATAAAATGTAAAATATTAATAGGTTAATAATTTGCATTGACTTATAGTCAGATTGCTTTGAAGAAGATCTTCTGAATTATGTCTGTCTTAGATTAGTTAAAACAATACACAAAAGTGTTAAAACAGTAAGTGCCAACATCAAGTAATGTCCTTGCTGCTCCTCTCAAGTGGAAGTATGAAAACAATCTTAGCAGCATAGCTTCTTGCTAAATTTCTTACAGAATAGGGACCAGACTAACCCCAAATACTGTAAAACCTCATTACAGTCTCTGACAGAACTGGACAGCCTTATTCTAGAAATTATGAGAAAGTGTTAATTTAATATAAATCTAAGCTTTCAAACTAATTTAAGTATAAGCAGGAGTCCATAATGTAGAATTCATTCAGGGTCATCTATCATTATGTTAAAGGGAGACTAGAGAGAGATCAGAAGCGTTAGTTGTCCCAGTGCCCTCCCTTTCACCCCTAGCATCAAGCTCTATTGCACATTAAGCTTCTTACAAGTCTTCTGTATTTTTCAGCTGTTGGTCCTGTTACAGATCTGTTTCTGCTTTGTAATGTCACAACCAACTCCTCTCTGCACAGAAAGCCTGTCAGGCCCTCCCAGCGTTCATTCTGGGCCCTGTGTTTACAGACAGAAGGAAGAGAAAGGAAAAGATCTGTTAAATGGCTGTGTGTGAAACACTGACTGCTAACACATTAGTTGTAATTATTAGTACTCTCACTGTTTTTAAATACAAATAGATTTAGGAAATCCCCTGTATCGTGGACATTGCTTGCCAGTTAATATTTTTATTGTATAGTTAGTGTGTGAAATGCTTGCTAACTGAAAGTTTTGTGAATAAAATGATAAAAGTTAGATGGAATAGACCCTTTAAATAGTTCAGTCATTCCTGCCATTGAAAGACATCTTCAACATCCCTTAGATAGCTCAGAAGGTAAGAAGGGGAATTGGAACAGTGGTCGCAATCCGCATTCATATTTCTCTATGTCCAGCCATGGAAAGCTAAGCAAAATGAATCTTCAGACACTTTTTTTTTAATATAAGAATGTTAAATGTAGATATTTGTGAAGAATTCACTGTTAAAGAAAATGCCAGCAGATGGCATTGAAGAATGTGTGTCATCATTCCTGTTTCTTGTAGAATAAAGCTTCTAGAAGAAGCCATATACATTTGGTACATTAACCTTGTACCAAAGATTGCATCTCCTGAACATTGTATGTAGTCCACTGAAGCAAGACATTTTACAGCAGCTGGGGATCTGGTCTTAGAGGTAAGAAAAGTTAAAATGCTCTAAACTCTCTAAGTGATAAAGTTTTCCTTTATCAGATGCCTCTGGACACAGCCACCAGATGGAAAAATCTCCACTGAATTGCCATTAATAACTGAGAACTATCACAGTGGCACAGGTCTCCTGTCGTTTCTTAGTGTCTGCCATGGTTGTGTGCTACTGGTCTCACTGCCAATGAATTTATCAATAGCTCGTAAGTCCCTTTTAATGATGCTTACTCTGGATTGTGTTTTTGCCATTTCTACTTTATGTTTATGAACAAATGTGAACATGAAGGAAGAATAGCAAGGGAAAATAAGGACACATAAGACAAAAGGTAGACAGTAAGAAAAAAGAAATGGGGAGTAAAAAATCTGAAAGATAGCACAGCAAAAGATACTGAGATCATGAAGTTTTAGACAGAGATCTCACTTTGATTATGAAAAGTGTCTGAGTTTTAATTTGGGTTGGTCTTAGTAAGCCTTAGCAAAGCCAGAGCTATGTTGATTCCCCTTTGCAATCAATTCTGCTCCAGGGATAGTAGGTGGAATAGACAAAACAAAAAAATTAAAAATATAGAAAATAATAGGATAACTTATTTAGATGGTTGGAGAGCCAGAAAACATTGATGGTTCAAGAAAATAACATTGACGATATTTCCTTTTGATTTGTCTTTCTAAACTTAACCTTTTTCCCGTTCCCTAAATGCACCTTTTTTCTATCTTGATTCTTTCAGTCTCCTTTTTTCCTTTTTTTTTCTTTTTTTTTTTTAATGGTTTGCATATCTCTTTTTCTTTGTAGGTAAATAAATAGGATCTGCATTTTCTGTTAGGTGTGCTTCTCCAGATTAAAAGGTTTGTACAGCTCCACTTTGAAATCAATAGTAAGAACTTCAAAAATTCACCTCTCAGAAAGTGGAGGGGGTCTTAACAGAATACTGCAGATGAACCAAAGGCTACTGGTTGTGTTTACTGGCTGTAATAAAATGAAAATGTCTGCTGGTTACTTTCCATGTTTAATGCAGATGGGTGATTTCTTCTTCCTCATCTCTTGAATCTGAATGATTGTCAAATACCAAATCAAACAGCCACCCAGTGAATATGCAAAGATATGTATGTAGCAGAAGAAACCACTTGCAGATTGCTTTACTTAAGTGCTTTGAGGGGCAGAGTTGCCCAATGGGGAAACAGGCTACAGACTAATTAAGAAATGGCATGTTTTTCTTCCTTGACTTAAAAACCTCTATAGAATTTTTTCATTATTAAGCACTTCATAAGATCCCCAGTCTGCTGAACTTTGAAAACTTGCAAAAGGCTTTCTTATAGAAGTTTTAATTAGAGTATTTTCCATTCCAGCTAATGACAGAAGGAATGTATGACCTGTGATTGGTCTTCATAATCATCTATCTAACTTAAAGATGTAAAATTAAAGTCATGGAGTTTATTTTAAATCTGTACAGAGAGGTTCTACTAATTTTTTTCTTGTTTCATTTGGTGTGTTTTCTAAGAAAATCCCAGTAGTTATACAGCACAGCATCATTCAGCAAACAAAGGTGTGAAGTGTTGGATTTATTATGACTTTTCATACTCACAGAAAGCCAAGCTGGCATCTTTAATGCAGACACAGATGTCAGACATCTTGTGAAGAGAACCATCATGCTGTAGCATGATTTACTTGGCAACACAGTGCAGCAGAAAATTGTTTGGCTGTAGGACAGTTGATTTGGAAGTACCTCCTAACTAAACAGTTGCACTGAACTGATTATGCTATCATGAGTTCATCTTTATCCCAGAGAGCACGATGTCCCCCATTCAATTTCATACTGACTCCTTGTTTTCAGTATTGCCTTTCTGTCTAATCCTGTAATGCCAAAAGGGGTGAAATTTTAAAACGTATTTTCAGTGATTAAGGAAAAGATTAATTAGAACACACACAATATGGGTTTTGACCATATATGGAGGGTGGAGAGAATTAGAGAAAAAAGAATCGAAAGCTTAAATAACATTAGCTACATGGTATAAATGGAAATGTTAAGGAATACATATTAGTTTCCTCACTTCTAAGTCCCTCAATAAGGAGAGGAACAGAGCATAACCATCTATTATGATCATCTTTTCTTCATTTTAATAAAATGTCTTCTGTAGAGACATTTGGGTAGGCAGCTTTGTTTCTCATCCTTCAGACCCAAACCGCACTTCTGCACATGGACAGCAATTCTATCAAATCTCAGAGCTTTTGTTTCAGTTTCATATTTGACTGGTCTTGTGTTCCTCTGGTGCTACATTCACATCTCAGGGCATTTGTCAGACAGTTTGTAGCATATCTCCCTCCAAGGGTTCATATGCTAGATGCAGCTTGACATCCTGACACCAGACAAGTGGGATGGAGACTACTGGAAGGATGAGCCACAGCACTGAACTGCAGCTGAAGGCAAGACTCTGCACTTGTGCCAAAGGATTCCTCTCAAGTCAGCAACAAATATGACTCATCACCCCTGACTCTAGAGCAGTCAAATTACTTCACATGTTGAAACCTCAGAAACTGAAGCCTGAGAAGAGCCATGCTGAGCCAGGATGCTAGACAAGACTAGATTAGATTTTCAGTTGTCATCTGCAACACCATTAGCACCCACAGAAGCTCATAAGAACAGAGAAAGCAAATACTGTTCACATACCCTCCCAGACTTCAGCAAATTGCAGTTCAGTCTTTCTAAGATGAAAAGTATTGCTTTCCTGCTAAATAACTCTTTATGGATTTTTTCTTCTATGAGTATATCAATTGTTGAACAAATGTAAGTTTTAGCACCTATAGTGCCCTGTTGTTAGGGCTTCCACAACTTAACTACGTTGCATGACAAAGTAGTATCTTTTCTTTCTTAAACCTTCTACTTGGTAGCTTCATTTGATGCACTGTAGTCCTTGAGTGGTAAAAAACAGTGAATATTGATTCTCTATTTACTTTCTCCTTTCCACTCATGTTTTAAATATCTCTATTAGCTGTATCTCATCCAGGTTAAAGAGCTGTAGTCACGACTTGTATGAAAACAATTTAATCCCTTAAATAATCTTTTTCTTTTTTTCAGTTCTGCTCTTCAGGTCATCTAGTCCAACCTCCCTTGCAGTGAGCAGGGACACCTTCAACTAGGTCAGGTTGCTCAGAGCCCTGTCCAATCTGACCTTGAATGTCTCCAGGGATGGGGCTTCTACCACCTCTCTGGGCAGCCTGTCCCAGTGTTTCACCACACTCATTGTAAAAAATTACCTCTTTATATCTAGTCTAAATCTCCCCTGTTTTAACTTAAAACCATTATCCCTTGACCTATTGTGGAGTAATTGGTGGAGGTAACTAAAAATCAGAAAATAGCTGTGTCAACACACTAAGGGAAAGGTACAGTGTCAAGGATGATCCCAGGGGAAAATTACAGCTGGCATGTGAAGAATCTTCTCCAAGGCTGCCTTCCTACTAGGCCTGCTGCTTATCAAGGAAAAAACAAGAGATGGGAGACAGCAGAGGCTTGCTTTCCAGCTCTTGTCTCAATCACAGCATGGTACAAGGCTTGGTGTACGGTCTATTTGTGATTCTGGATTGACAGCTGGTGCCCCTTTTGACAACTACCTGCCTTTGTGGACCTTGACAAAACCATAACTCTATACCACTGACCCTCCTCTTTCCCCCTCATAGAGAGCATCTCTGCTTTGATAATTTCTACCTTAAAAGGGGAACAGAAGTGTCTTTTGCCAATCACCGTAAAGGTATGACTAGAATCACTCAATAGTATAAAAATAACCCCAAGCAGGGATGGAATTAGGGAAGACATCATCACAGTCAGGGACAACACCATGGCAGAACTCTGACTCCTGGGACCAGCTGACAGGCTGAGCCTTTCTTCCCCCCCTTTGGGATGCCTTTGGGTAAGACTTAGACTTAGATCTAGACTTAGACTCATCCGAGAACTCCTCTTCTGGACACTTAGAAAACTCCAGAGAAATCCTTACTAATTCAGCACCTTGTAGTAACCTAAAATCCTGCTACCATTAATGGTTTTAGTAATTTGTAACCTCCGTATAAGCATTTATTTCTGGAGATAGTGGTTTATCACCGGCAATCCATACGAATCTGTATTAATCCTGTTGCTCTATTGAAGGTGCTTCCATTTGCTTACAGAGCTGCTGCACAATTTCTTGCTGGGCTGCTGCCTGATAAGGCCATGAAAGTCCATAGATTGTGACTGGCCGACGGGTGCAGGACGCTATCAAGTGGATCCGGCACTGACGTGCTCAGACTTGTGGTGTCTCATCGAACTGTGTCTGTCTGTAACCAGCCACCACAACTGACCCATGCTCAGCGGGACGCTGCTAAATTCTGCAGGTTTAGCCATGTAGGTCCCTAAATCGTGGGCACAGGAGTGCAGCACACTATTCGGTGCATCCGCAGTTGTCGAACCAATAGTGATTGATTGATTCGGTGCATCCACAGTTGTTGGACACATAGTGCTTGATTGGGCATCACTCAGGATTTAAGCCTAGCCACCTCCAGCTCCTTCAGTTATCTGAGGGCGAGTTGGAACACAAGGGGCTTTATTTCCTGCTAGATTGCTTTACCAACCCTTTCATGCAACACCTATCACTACAGATATTTTAAAAAGAGTTAAAAATATAAAGCCAAGAGGTTTTTTTCAAAGTATCTAGGGGATTTGGGAGCAGAAATCCCACTAAAACATCAGAGTCCTTAACTCCCTTGGATACTTCTGAAACTCCCATCCTCAGATTTTGTCCTAGCTGCCTGCCCTCTGAGGCAGGATTATAAATACCCTCCAGCAGTGGGAATGTGTTGGTCTGTTTAGTGATATTGCAGGAGAGAACCGCGTTTGAACTCTATGTGAATAGACCCTTAAATCACTGCCTGCATCGAAAGATTGTCTCAAGCCCCTTCTTCCTCCTCCCTGTTCCTTCCCAGACTGGCCACAGCACAAGGGAATACTGATGCTGAATATTTTGAGGAAGGATAGAGCTAAGGAAGGTTTTCACTAGCTGCTTCACATGCATAAAAACAACTGGAATTATTTTACATTGTGTAGTTAAGCATTGTCATTGTACACAAAAGGGTCAAACCTGGGGAGACATAGTCTACAATCTAAGAGGATTTTTGCCAGATGGGAAATTGAGACACAGTGTGATTTAAGTGGTTCACTCAAGGACAGAAAAAGGGAACAATGGCTAGAGCATTAGCTTGAGCTTTGCTGGTTTAATTCAGTGCCTTGTCAGATGCTTCTGAAAGTCCCTGTGTGCTTTAAATAGAAAATTATATTTTTTCACAGTAGTATGAGGTAATTACATAAAAAGTTTTTAAGCACTCTAGACAGTTGTGCTGGTGTTCTGGGCATGCAACTAGGAGGAGAACTAGAGAAGACAGACTGGGAAGTTGGTGACTCATGGATGATCACCTTAGCTACTTAGTTATCCTTCTTCCCTTCCCTCACTGTAATTACTGTTTGTTACCAATCACATAGGATGTAATCACTATTTTATTGACAGGGGGCTTAAGCTCAGGCACTTTTTGAGGGTGAACTTGAATGTTTGAAATGGCATTTCTGTTATCTTCCCCTTTTAGATAGGAAAATAAGAGTGTTGGGAAAGAAAACACAATTCCCATGCAGTGGGACTTACATTGTCTCAAAAAGATTGTCTCTATGAGCTGATAAAAAGATTTCAATAAGGACAACCATACAAAGGTTCTGATAGTTGTTGGCTATTTCAAGGAAAAGAAAGGAGTGGAGGTAGAGGAAATATAATAATAATAATGCAACCTTCCATTTTCTAACATGGACAGTTGGCAAAATGGTTTTTCTAATTAAGATGGTAGCATCTGGACTACTGTAATCCATAAGATTGTAAACTGCGTTATGTTGCCCTCTCCAAAGTGGATTCATCAGTCAGCTGGTGATAATTTATCTGATTAAAAAGAAAGGCACCGCCTATAATTTTACTGTAGGGTGGTTATTTTCTTTTTCATCTCACATGCACTGTGGGAAATAATGTCTAAAACACTGAACTGGAAGAAAAAAAACTGCAAAAAATTAAGGAAACTCAACCTTTATTCTCCCTTATCTATTAAAACATACCTGATATAAAAGAGTTAAGATGAGAGTTTAACAGTTTTAAGCTGAATTTTGTTACCCACTAGATTAGATTAGTCATTATATGCTGGAGTTTATTCCTACAGTACAGCTCATGCTAGGTGTGGAATGGAAAGAGAAGTACGGAGCTTTGGAAGGCAAGAGCAGTGTGGCAGACGGGGCTGTATGGCAGCTGCCACCAAGAGAAGTAGGGCAGGGGTTAGCAGAGGCGAAAGAGAATCACCAGCACCAGGGGGCTGGGAAACCCTCAGCAGCAGCGAGAATGGTTAGGAAGGTACAACTTAAAGGAAACAAAGAGGAACTGAAACTAGTTTCATCGACTGATTACCTCAGTCTCCTCTCTGACATCCAGCTCAACATTTGGATTAGAAACCTCCAGGTAATGCTGTTATCCTGCAAAACATAATAGCGTCTGCAAAACAAGAACTGTGCTTTTAGGAGGAGATAGTTTGGTAGTGGCTGTTTTCACCCTGCCTGTTTGAAACTCTTGCAGAATTCCTTATTTGAAAAAATCAGAAGGAATCTGTCAATCATTTTGACACCTCTGTGAGATAGTGAAGTTTCTTTTAATTTCCTCTAAGTTATTTGTGTCAGGAGTTCAGAGCTAGGGTTCTAGTTTGAACTTTCCTGCTGAGTCAGATTTTCTGAAATACATCTGAATTACTTAAATTTAAAGAAAGACTGTCTCTGGAAAGAAATCTAGGGCTTATGGAGCTACCAGACCTTTCCTTACACAAGCTCCTTGCTTGAACATTGTGTAAATATTCACACCTGTGCTAAATTGCAAATACTTGACACCTGCTCTGAGCAGGTGCAAAAAATAATAAAACAGGAAAAAGGAAAGACAAGTTCTCTATAGCTTTCCTCGGGATTCAGATAAGCAAGGGCTCCTGAAATAATGGGAGAGGAAGGGTAGCTAAACTCTTTCTAAGCTTTTGGATTTTTATTTTTTTTTTATAATATGGGATAGAATTCCAATAAGCTTCCATATTTTCTCCCAAGCAGCTAGCTTGTACCAATTTCAAATTGTTCTTTGCTTTCCTTAGTAAGCCCTGGTACTTTTTGTTGGTTTGTGTAGTTCCCTCCTCATCTGGCTGGAAACAGGAGTAGTTACATGTGGTGCTGCTGTAATTTAACATATTCCAAGAGACATGAGCTAGGGACATAGGTAAAATATCAACAAATATCAAATTATGGTCAAGAAATTTGAATGGAAAGTAAACTCTAATGCTTGGGAGAAGAAGAAAAGCTTTGATAGGGAAACAGTGTGATTTTCATGGTAGGCTATAAATGTCAGTTGGTGTGTTAGCCAGAACTGCTCTGGCAATTTCTGTTTGGCCTGTTCCTATGCATCAAAGAAATAGCAATTTGAACTCAGTATTTTTTTTTTCCTAGCAGCTGCAGTACTGATGGCAAACTGGTTGCATGTTGTCCTTGACAAATTTTTAGAAAGAGACTTTATATGTGTCTGCAAAGCAAAAGTGATGTGAACACACAAAATACATTTCCACCTCACAAACACTGTTCAGACTCCTAGAGTTATGAGCGTGTAGCTTTTCTATAGCAGCAGCTAGAGGGAGAGTTGGAGTTTGCCAAGTGAGGATCTGGGAAGAGTTTTGTATCTTTAATTGTGAAAAGCACAATTATATCTGAACTTCAGCTTGGTTTACAGAGGTATGCTGAGATCCTGTAACTCCATGAGCCCAAAATGCAGAATAAAACATCCTCCTATTAAGACAATTTCCTTGAAGCTTCCCAGGGTGTTGAAAAATTCACTTAAACCAAATGATTTTGAGAAATGCAGTAAACTGTTAGCTTCATCCTCAAAAGCAGCCTGAGAAAATTAGATAAGACTGATTAAACATCCTTTACTGCAATGGATAAATCTGATGAAAGGGTATAGCCAGCCTTCTCTAAAGTAAGGCAAAACTAGATTCATTTAATAAACCCTAGCCATTCTAACAATGTTTTTTCTGATGGCAGAGGCTAATATTCTCCTCATCATATTATGCAGGCACAGTAGACTTGCCATTAACTTTGCAGGAGCTGTGGGTGAAACTGCTGCTTCACTAGAATATAGGTGAATCTTGACTTTCAATTTGTGATTCCTACCTAGAAGAGTCAGCATACAGATCTGTGCAGTATCCAGAAGCTTTTGTGTTTTGCATGAGTGATCTGCAAGTGGCTCTAAATCCCTGGTTCCACCATGGCTCTTTAAAAAGATGTGAATTGAAAGCAACAAACTGACTTGCATTAGTCTTTGTTATGCATTGGTACTCCAGCTTCATTGGTAATCTCAGTATGTTCACTATCTGAATTATTTTGTTATTAAAAGATGAGCCGAGGCTGGGGCACACCCCTGTCAATCTCTCCTCCCCCATCTCGCTGCCACTGATAGCAACTCATCAATTTTTTTAGGTGATTTTTAGCTAACAACCTGCTGAGTTTCCTTTTTCTGTAGCTGGGAATGTATAAATAGATGGCGATTACATGAAAATGCTGCTATTGAATTAGTATCTGTAACACTCAAAAAAGCTTAGGCAGACAATCAAGAGTTCTGTAAAGGACAAACCACAGCTTGGTTAAGAGCAAGGAGCAATGTGTGTTTATGAAATCATAATGTGCAGACTTATTGGCAGGAATATTTACCTTGCCAGTAGGAAACCTGCAGTTTCCTAGGCAAGCTTATCCAGCAACCCAGGTGTGGGGCACAGTCCTGCTGTGCAAATTGTCTGCTGGGCGCAAGTAGCAATAAATCATAGTTCCCTGAAGGACTGTGTTGCTCTGTAGAGTTAAGCCAGCATGTTGCACAGGCATGGCCTTGCAAGTGACTCCCTTGATCTCAGAGAGGAGAAACTGTTGCCTAAATAGAGAAAATACAGTGCCTCATTGCCCTGCTGATGTGCAACAAGGAAATGGAGGAAAGCAACTTGTGGTAATGTTTCATTGATGTGGGAGTCATCCAAGTACTTTTTCCAGATGGAATAAATGGCCCCAGCTACAATAACTTTGATGCTGGATGGAGAGTCTTGCCACTTCTGAGCACAGACAAGAGGTGGAAGTTGTGGAAAACTGCTGGCTAGCCTTTACTTTGGAAAACAGACCTGTAAACTGCAGGGGCAAATTAGATGGAAGGATAATGTCTTATAGTGAGCCATGATTCTTGTTATTAATCAGTGATTAAATAACAGTTTAGCCCTATAGATTACTTCCACTTTCAGTGCACAAAAGAGCTGTGCTCATTTACCCCAGCCAAGAGTCTGATATAATAATCTTGGGAAGCTTCTTGTTTCTTTTGTGTACATACACAGGAGTTCTGTATTACAGAAAGAGACTGTGGCATGAAAGTTACCTGGCCCGATTTCTGCTTGACAAGAGTTGACTCAGTTTTTTTCTCTGCGTGCAATTCTACATGCAAAAGGAAGTTTCAAAACAGTCAGTTGTTGAGAAAGCCTTCTAAGGAATCTTTGATTTAAAAAAAAAAAAAAATCCACTTTATAAAATTGTAAAGTTTTTAAGCAAGTAATGTGGCATTTTTCCACTGAGTCTTGAGATCACAAGTTTTCTGTTTACTGTAGAAATGTCAGAAATCCCGCATAATTTATTCTATAAGAATATAACTCCGTATACTTGACTAAAAATTCTACTTGGGATACTTTTGTCCAACTATTCCACCCCAAAGGCATCTCCATAGGGATAGTTCACAAAAAAGAAAGAAAGTTTGGGGTTGAAAGGTACTTCTATCGAGTAAATAAAGCATTATAATTAGGGCTTCAAATGTTGCTTGTCCTGAGCTTTGATGTAGTACCTAGAAATACCATTTTCCTGGAATAAGAGTGTTGTGAAGTTGTTTTAGTAATCTGTTTGGAGCAATATCTGTAATTTCTGGTATGTGCTGGAAATTTTAATTCAGGCTTACATCTGTTGAGAATAAAGTCTTAAAATCACTGGACTGTTAAAATATATAAGCTACTTTTTATAACCTTGAGTTGAGTGAAGTTGTAGTATCAGTGGGAGCATATTTTGTGTTGCAATAAAAAATTGTCTCTTTAAAGAAAGTCTCAGTTTGTACAGAGAGGAAGTCTGCCAGGTTTTCTTTTTTAAATGCTGATTGATAGAACAAGAAAGGTCTTCATCCAAGAGGAAAATTTTAAGAGAAAAGAAAAATAAAAGGGAAGGGGAGGAAAAATAACTGAGATTTGAAAGCTAGATACTGGATTCAGGAGGAAAGAGAGGATAAGGGAGGATACAAAAGTAATGCAAATTGCAAGGGGAAAAAATTTATACAGAAAAGAGCATGTGAAAAATGGAGAATAAGATTAAGAAAAAGAGCATGGCAAGCAAGAGAAAAAGCATAAGAAGTGGTGCTGGAATGAGGCCAGTGCTGAGCTGTGGCAGTTCACAAAAGAGCCCTGATAGCTCTTATAATGAGGGTCAGACTAATTGAAATTTGTCCCTCTCCAGTTCTGATGGTTAAATTCCAGTACTTATGAGGAGAACACACAGAGAAGTGCAGAATGAGCAAGATGTCTCCAGTATGACTAGGAAAATACTTATTTAAATATCAAATACACAAACAGAAGACCATAATTTTTCCAAGCCGTAAGTTTTTACTTTGTTTCCAGCACACAGTGAATTATCACTGACACTAAACATAAATGGAATTCAGTCAAGCTCCAACTTTAAACAGCAGGCCTGAGGAAACTTCTTAAATGTAAGTCATTTGGGTATGAATATCCATTATTTAAAAATTCTTTCTGCATTCAAAAAATAAATATTATGATTTGGGGAGAAATAAACTCAATGTATTCATTGTATGTAACTAAATAGCTGAATGTACGTTTTAAATACAGAGCTCAGTACAGCCACAGGATAGTGGCTGATACTTCTTTAAGAATTAACTTCTTAGAGGGTCTCCTGTAGTTAACATTAACAATAATATAAAAGAAGATGATATTTATGATGCAAGGTCTGCAGCTAACAATTTATACCAGGAGAAGATCTGATCCTTCTTGTCTGTTTCATATATCATTTAATCATTGTAGGAAATAGAAGAGACAAAGGATCCTTGACTCTTTCAAAAGTGTTACGTTTTGTGTAAATTAAGTTAACAAATTTTTAAGAGCAAAATACATTTTTAAATATTAAACTAGAAGAAATTGTTTAAATAACCATTTTTCACAATGAATACCTGGTGCTATGGAAAAGTAATTACACAGAGTAAAAGACATGCCCAGTATTTTTCATTTAAGGTGGGAAAGACCTGTCGATACACCTAAAATTTATGGGACATAATTCTTGCCTTTTTGCTTGTAAGAATCTAAAGGAAAGGCAACTCTGCTGAGGTAATGCAGATATAAAATACACTGAAGATCTGTCCAAGTGATGAGGGACCTGATTCAACAACACATGCTTAAATTCATTCCCACTCATAGCATATGCTTACATGTTTTGTTGCTTCAGTATCACACAGTTTATATCAGCTGTAGCTGATGTATGATCCAAAAACTATAATGCAAGTAACTTCAGAAGTTATGCAGAGCTGTAGGCTGTGTAAGTAGAGGTGTTCCCATCAGTTTCTGGGCCCAGCAAATGGAGTACAAGTGTCTGGTTCCATCTAGACTCCGACCCAGAGAGCTTGTCAGAGGTGTCCTGAGAAGCCTTTCCCAGTACCAAGAGGGCTTCCTATGGCTGGGTAAGAGGTGTTTTGATCTTGAATTATTTTGGAATCTCTTTTTATATTTAGTAGAAGCCAGCTATTCTGTTAATGCATTTAGATAATATAGTGATTGGCACCTTAGAAATACTTAAGACAGACAGATAAAAGGATTCTTAATGCATCCTTTGTGAATTTTTAATACAGAGATTTTTCATTGTCCAGTGATGAAAACAAATAATCTGTGGAAAGACAAAACTGTTTTCCATTAGTATCACTCACTGAGAGTGTTTGTATATGTTTGGTGTGTGATAGCATCTTAAACTTAATCACTTTGCCATTTGTAGCAATAAGATATGTCACCTGATGAGCACTTTTATTTTGTATCTTCCTCTCAATTTTTTGCAGTCTCCAAAGCCCATCTATTGGATATCATTGTGCTGTATTTTTCATGCAATTGTAGAAATCCTTGCCTGAGGACACTGACTAAAATTTCTTGTCCTTTAGGCTAGCCTAATAGGGAGAGAGAGTTGAGAATTGACTAAAGTCCTCTGATGCAAAATTGTTTATTTACAAACAATAAACAAGTTCTGGATTTATTTTAAATTCCCGAGAAACCAAAGAAATTGGGAAACAATTTTTTTGCTTCAAATAATCAGGTCTAGAGCACAAGTCTATGAGGAGCTGCTCAGGGAAATGGGGTCGTTTAGACTGGAGAAAAGGAGGCTGAGGGGAGACCTTATTGGTCTCTACAACTACCTGAAAGAAGGTTGTAGTGAGGTGGGAGTCAGTTTATTCAACCAAGTAACAAGTGACAGGACAAGAGGAAATGGGCTCAGGTTGCACCAAAGGAAGTTTAGATTGGGTATTAGGAAGAATTTCTTTCCTGAAAGGGTTCTCAGGCACTGGAATGGTTGCCCAGGGCAGTGGTAGAGTCCCCATCCCTGGAAGTATTTAAGAGTCATCTAGACATGGTGCTCAGGGACATGGTTTAGTTGGGCACTTATCAGTGTGAGGTTAATGATTGGACTTGATGATCTGAAAGATCTTTTCCAATCTAGGCAGTTCTGTGATTCTCGTTCGTGAAAGAGTGTGGTCAAAGCTATTAGCTTCAACAAGGTGTGATGTGGCCTGTAACACCATGTTGCTACTGCTTCCTGATGAAACAGATCAACTTTCAACATTTCATGGTGTGGTGGTTTTGCTTGGCTAGTGAAAAAATATAGGCATTTGCTCACTCCCCAACCCCCTCAAGGGGATAGGGGAGATAATTGGGGCAAGGGTAAGGAGACTCTTAGGTTGAGAAAAGAACAATTTAATAATTGAAATAAAATAAAACTTTAAATGCTACTGATATTAAAATAGTAATGATGATAATGATAACAAAATATGCAAATGAGCTATTAGACATTAGGAAGAAATTCTTTACTGGGAGGGTGGTGAGACACTGGAACAGGTTGCCCAGGGACGTTGTGGATGCCCCCTCCCTGGAAGTTTTCAAAGCCAGTCTGGATGAGGCTTTGAGCAACCTGGTCTAGTGGAAGGTGTCCCTGCCATGGCAGGTGGGTTGGAACTGGATGATCTTTAAGGTCCCTTCCAACCCAAACCATTCTATGATTCTATGAATTGCTCACCAGCTGCTGACCGAGCCTGGCCCATTCCCAGATAATGATCCTGGAGGAGTAACAATCACAAACCGAAACTGCAATCCCAGGAGAGAGAGAGAGCCTGAGCAAAAGTCAGAGAAGGAAAAAAGGAAGAGACTCTCATTAATAGACTGAACATGATGTGATATGGTATAGAATATCTCATTGGCATATCCAAATGCCACTTTAACTTATTAATTTAAATATTCTTTGCCTCCTTGGACCTTGCACTTATAGTCTAACAGAACACGAAGTCCCTCACTTCCAGTGACAAAAATGCAAACACTGGTATGTTATCAGTGTTTCTCTCATAACAAATCCCAGGCTGAAAGCAAAACACAGCACTATTCTAGCTAATAAAAAGAAACCCAGCTCTGTTCCAGCTAAAAACCAGGACACATGGTTACTCTATAAAGTAAGAATAATTTACCAAAATCTAACAAATTCAAACTCAATCATCTTCCAATATCATAAGTTACCTGGTCAGTTCTCAGGTGACGAGCAGTACTCTTACATTTCACTTAGTTGTTTCAACACATCCAAATTACAGTTGAAATTCTTTCTATATTATTTCCTTTATCATTTAATTGGCTAAGTTATCCTTTACTACACAACCTTGAACTGTCTTTTAAATTCTAGACTTCAGTCAGCTTTAAACTAGAATCTGTGTTGCACAAATGTGATAAAAAGGATTCAGGTGCTTTTCACAATAGATAATACTTCATTACTTCTTAAAATGACCCTACTATAGTTGATAAAGGAAAAGTTGCTAAATAAATGATCAGTAACATCTCTCTCTCTATTTTCCAAATCTATTTATGAACTTTTTAAGTCTACAACAATGTAGGGTTTTTATGTGAGTTATCATAATACTGATGACGATGAGGAATTTTCTAAGTGTTCAGTGTGTGGTGACAAATAGTATATTTTTTAAATTAATTTCAAGTTAATGTGAAATTATTAGGGAATTACATATTACATACACTTTACTACCAAAAGAGTTCATCATGATTAATGTTATTACAGTGAACACCAAAGGAATTAATAATGATTTGCACTTATTATAGAGTGGTACCAATGTAGAGAAAAGAAGGTTAGCCTAATTAAATTCCAGAAACCACTTTAGGGCTCTGCTGCATTGTGGAGGCTGGTTTTTATGTTAATTAATTCTGTATGAAAGGTTGCTGAAGTGTTTTAATATTGTTCAAAGAGGCACCAGGAAGTATTTCAGAATTAGAATTTTTTTTGCCTGGGTGTCTTGACCAAGCAAGATGGGGTCCTTTCTATTATGAACTCCTGCATGCTGTGTAAATAATACTAAATAGTAATAAACAGAAAACTTCAGTCTTTTGTTGAGGGACAGAGCTGAAGTTGGGTAAGGATGTTACTATGTTCTGAGAGGACACAACTGGATCAAACCTCAGGCCTAGAAATCTAGTTAATTTTCTTGCAGTAAGCATTATTACTGGACAATACATTATGGACTTAACTCCCCTTTTTAATTACTTACTGGGTTCAAACCAAGTCTTCCACACCAACAAATGTTAGACCAGATTTGGCTTAGATCTCAGTTTTCAGACATCTAAATGGCTTGTTGTTTTAGTTCAAAGAGTTTTTGCATGTTACTTGCTTTCTTTTTAATCTGTGATAGAGAGGGGGAAGGCATTCATTGGTAGCATTTTGGTGACCTGCCTAGTTCATTTACATCTTCCCTTAACTGTTTTTGGGTAATATAAATATTTCAGATTTGGACTGACACCAACAAAAATAGCTGTGGGAAAAAAAAAAAAAAAAAAAAAAAAAGCGAAAATTTGCTTAGCTTCTGCTTCTACTGAAATTCTTGGAAATGTTTTTACGGTTACCCTTCTAATAGACCTGTTTGGAAATTCTATTCAGGCTGTATTTTTCAAACCCTAATTCCCTGAAGCACATGCTTCATATATTAGGCGTGTGTTCAAATTCTCTTGATTTAGAGGCACGGGCTTAAGGGCACAGGCTGAATAAAGAGTGGCATGATCATGTATTTAAATGTTCTGCTGATCAAAGGAACAAAGCTTTTGATTTGTTCTACATTTAATGCAAGTTAGATCACCTTTACCTGTATCCATAGAATCATAGAATGGTTAGGGTTGGAAGGGACCTTAAATATCATTGAGTTCTAACCCCCATGCCATGAGCAGGGACACCTTCCACTAGACCAGGTTGCTCAAAGCCTCATCCATCCTGGCCTTGAACACTTCCAGGGAGGGGGCAGCCACAGCTTCTCTGGTCAACCTGTTCCAGTGTCTCACCACCATCACAGGGAAGAATTTCTTCCTAATATCTCACCTAAACCTACCCTCTTCAAGTTTAAAACCATTTCCCCTGGTCCCGTCATTAACTGACCTTATGAAAAGCCCCTCCCCAGCTTTCCTGTAGGCCCCTTCAGGTACTGGAAGGCCGCGATAAGATCTCCCCGGAACCTTCTCTTTTCCAGGCTGAACAGCCCCAACTCTCTCAGCCTGTCCTCATAGGAGAGGTGCTCCAGCCCTTGGATCATCCTTGTGGCCTCCTCTGGACTCGTTCTAACTGGTCCCTGTCTTTTTTTTGTTGGGAGCTTCAGAACTGGATGCAGTACTCCAGGTGGGGCCTTACGAGAGTGGAATAGAGGGGGAGAATCACCTCCCTCGACCTGCTGGCCACGCTTCTCTTGATGCAGCCCAGGATACAGTTATTGGCCTTCTGGGCTGTGAGCACACATCGCCAACTCATGTTGAGCTTCTTTTCTACTACCACTCCCAAGTCCTTCTCTTCAGAGCTGGCCTCAAGCCACTCATCACCCAGCCTGTATTTGTGCTTATCCAGTAATCAAGAATTTACTAAATGTCTCTATTAAAGATACAGTTCTTGATTAAACTGCATTATTCTAGCTATGGAAATAGGAAAGGCTGCATAATACACCACACTTCTTTCTCTTTTTTTTATTATATTGGTTGTAAACTACATTTTCAAGTACTACAGACTCACTGAAAATAAAAGAGGGGATCAAGACAGTAAATATGAAAAGAGAGAAGAGGGGTTTGGTTGTTAAACTCATATCTTCAGTATAACATCAGAATTATTCAATATGTTTTATGTTCTTAATATTTTTCTTTCTATATACAGTACAGCATGTAATACATCTCTTCCTCTTCACACTAACAATTTATATTCAGGATACTCTAATGAAGTGCATCTTGAGTCTCCTTTTCATGGCTAATGAGGAGACAACAAGAATTTGACTAATACTAGTACAATTACTGGAGCAGTGAAGCGTGCATCTCTGATTAGATGTGATAATTTGCAAGGCTGGGCTCTTCACATTAAGTTTGCAAACAGTTTAAAAATCACTTCCTCTATTTATCCAGCTAATCTCTGTTTAATGACTGCAGACCCGACAAAAGAAAGAAAATGTCTCTTAATATCCTATACTTCATTTATGAAGCTCGTATATAGAGCAGAGTAACTTATAGTAAATCTTTTCCAGAAGACTTTTTGATGAAGACATGTATCTGACTTTTTATGATGCAGTGGAGTTTTTTATTCATTCTCTAATACTCACCTTCCTTTATATAAAGTTTTGTTGTCTTTGTCCAGATTTAGACATATTTCTGCAGATTTCTGTTTCTTCTATTTGATTTATTTTCTTTCTAATTCAGCTGATTATCCATACCAGGTAAATATTTTTGTCAGATTTGCTTTTTTTTTTTTTTTTTTTTTGCAGAAAAGGTTGGTAAAGTGACTGTTGATGGTGGTGCTAGGGAATTCATCAATTAGCAGTGTAATGGGCAGGCAGGTTTTAACAAGAATCTGATGTGTACTGTTCGTGATTTTGTAAAATATTCCTTTTTCCTCGAGGTCTATTATCACCATTTGAACTTGAAGCAAAGCTGCCTGAAACAACAGCAACTCAGATTAGAATTATTTATTAATTTAATTGATTAAATGGAAACAGCTCTTGCTGTCAGTAGGTGCCACTTGTCCTAGATTAGGAGTGAGATCTTTTTTGAAAAGGACCGTGAGCTGTTTCAGATAGGCCTAAAAATTTATCTCTTCAGGTGAAACTGTCCCAGAAGACATCACTCATAGAAATAACATCTTCTAGGTGTGACTGCAAAGAAAGAATTTGTGTTAGAGGGTTTAGCCTAGTTTGCCAGGTTTACAAATGAATTACCAGTTTTTATACTCGTGCCTGAACCAAGTACCATAGTGTTGATTCTGTATTGCATGGTGGCACCATGAAATTCTAATTTCTTTTAGGATCCTCTAAAACTAAGGAAGAGCAGATTCTAAATCAGGATACTGTCTTAGGAAGGTAGAAAGGATTCAAGACTGGCTCACATATATCTATCCTGGAGTTTTCCCTAAAATGTGTTAAAGCAGATGCACAGAGTGAGGTTCAAATGCTCAGCTTGTTGTTCTGCATATATTTACTTGCTTATGTAGCTTTCAGAAAGCGTGATTAACTGTGTCTAATGTATCTTATTAAAGACTGGCTCTGGGACTTCCCTGTCTATTTTACTTAGAGATATCTAATGGCTTTCTGTTTCTACTGTAAAACAACAACTGTTGCAAGGATTGGGTGGAACAGACAGAAAATATGCATCAGCTTCCTCCTGTACCTGTGGAAGTGACTTATGACAGGGAAGAGTGGGTCCCTAGAGAAGTTTTGACAGGCTGCATGGAAAAGATATCTTTAAATACAGAGGGCATCTGAATCTTCCTCCTCTTCCAGACACAAAGGAGATAAGTATCAAAACCTTTAATTTTTAGCTCTTGGGCATGGCAGGGTTTCTAAAACTGATCTGTGAATTCCCAGTAGCTGAGCATCCTCCCTGAAGACTGTGATAGAAGGGTGGAGGCAGTGCAAAATTACATAACTTTTTGCTGTTACTAATGTGATGGAAGGCAGCCAATGCAGCTTCAAAAATGGAAAAAAAACCCAGATATCATATTTTCTTCATTTCTGCTCTGCAGTCTCCACTGGTGGTCCTAACAGGGCTAACTATCCAATTTCAGTCTTCTCCACTACAAAGTAACAGATTTAAGGATCAGAAGGTAGCATCTGAATATCTATTTTCTCTTCATATAGTTCTTAATATTTTTAAAAAAATTTGGGCTCATTCTGAATAAAACTGTAGGAACTAAGGAATTTATTTCTCACTGGAGCAAAAATAAGAAGAAAGTACACTATAATCAGAGCTAGGAGTAAGTGTGACTTCCTTACATATTCCTTGTTCCCTGTGCTTAGAGTTACCGCTCTAAAATTCCTTCATGTGCTGCTTTTTTTTTTTTTTTTTTTTTTTTTTTTTTGGGGGGGGGGGGGGGGAAGTAGTAATAATTTTCCTACTTATAATCAAACAACTGTGTTGGAAAACAGAGAACTGCTTTTGCACTTACTTGATACCCTGGGAAGAAGCTTATATCTCCATGGGTGAAGACGAGAGCACTGCACTGGTGTTTTCATGCTATTTGGATTGTACTTGTGATTATTGGGAAGTTTTCCCACCACCACCCAACGAGCAGTTTCAAGCTAATGTCTAATACTGTCTCCAAAGCTGCTGATGAAGCTTTGAAGAGGAATACTGAGTTGCCTATCCTCCTTCCCTGTGCCTTGTGTCAGGATGTGGAGCATTGGAAGGTTGGAGCTACTCCCTCTCTAGCTGCCTGGTGGAATTGAGATGTACTGTGCTGGGATAGATAATTTATAAGCCATTTAAGCCACAAGATGAGATTTCTTGGAGATGTTCACTTAAAAACAGATTAAAGTTAATGCAATTAAGAGTGGTGGGGGGCGGGGACACGGAACAAAATAAGTCATTAACTTTAAACTTAAAGTCCCTGCTGATTGTTGGCTCCTGCTTGTGGGGCTGGCTAATGGACTGCTGTGGGGTTTTTTGTTTTCTAGGAATCTTGGAAAATTCATGGGGCTACATAATTCCCACTCCTTTTGAAGCAGATAATTAATGGAGCCACCCTGAATTCATTCTGAACGAAAAGCAGCAGATTTAAATAACAGGTTCCTTTTTCTCTTCTGTTTAAGCATCTCTCCAACTGTATAAAAAGCAGGACAGGAAACTTTTTCACTCTTTTCTACTGGTTAGTAATTTTTAATTTGTATTCTCTAGTATAAATAGAAAAATATGTTTTGCCTGGTAGTCAAACAGGGACTGACTTGGATCCCTTTGAAATCAGTGGAAGTCTTTCTAGTGGACTTTGTAGTTCCATAATAGGTTTATCACTTGTACTAATTTTAAAAGAAAGAAAATCACTTGTGAGCTGGAGAAAAGTTTAGTGGAAATACTATGTGGCCAGGTATATATACTAAAGAAGGTTTTTCCTTTAAGACAGTGGCAACATTTAGAAGGCATGCTCTTTTCCTTTCAGTAGTTTTTCATTGTCATTACCAATGTAGTGGAACACTGTTTCAAGCATGCAAAGAGTGACTGTGTCTTTATCTTTCACCCAATATTCCTGATTCCTATGTAGCAGTGTCTGTGCTTAGTCTCTCTATCTTCTTGCAGTCTGCAGTGAGAAAAATCTGGAACCTAATCAGGCAGCCTAAATTCTCTTTTGTAAATGGCATCCAGAATCCCCAGTGCTGGGTTTGCTGGCAGTCTGCCAGATACCGTGTTCCACCGCACAGATGTATCACCTTTCCCTGCTGAGATTGCTCACGTGGAAGAGTTTGCATATCCCTGAGTAAGTTCAGGAGGAAAAATGGTTCTGTGCTTAAGGCAGTAGCATGGAGATCAGGAAATCAGAGCTCGGCAATTAAGCCGCATGCGGAGAAACGCATATTATAAATGGCAACAGTGTCAGAATTGCCTGTTTGCAAAATGGAAATATTTCCTCCTTTTGCTGTTTGCATGGATCATGTACTCCTTAAGGAGTAGAAGGTGAAACAGTAATCACAGAAATAATATTTAGGTTTTCCCAGGACATTTGTTCTTCCACTGTGAGGAGTGTTGAAGTAAGAATCAATAATCAATTGGGAGACCACTGTGAATTCCAAGTTTACCCATTCCCTCAGATTATTTCCACCTCTCTGCTTATCTGAATTATTTGAATTCTGATTTCCAAAGGAAATAAGGTTTATGTAAGCATCTTTGCCTATCATCTTCCCTTTTTGAACCCGACACATTTGTGAATATTCATATTAATCATATTAAATTCCTAATAAGTAATTAATAAACCTCTCCTGGAAAGTAAATACCCTCTTAGTATATCTACTGGAGGGAGTGAAAAAAAAAAGTATCACCTAAATTCTTACTAAAGTAAAAAAATCTACACAGCATAGCAATTTATGAATGCTCAGCTACTTGGGGAGGGAGGGTGGGGGAGGGGGACAGAAAACATCTTTTGCAGTTTTTGCTATTTCAGACATTAGGTAATTCCCTCCTGAATTAAAGCTTCTTTCCTGTATGAATTATCTACTTCCAAACAAGGAGCAATAGAAGATTTCTTCTAACACCTACTGGATGTTTAAATAGGATGAGCTCACATATATTCAGTTAAAAGTCAACCAACTAAAAGATATGAGTCCAGTGGAAACCAGATGTAGTTAGCTCCCATGCTCATGGAACAACTTGTTCTCTTCAGATTCCTTGTCATTTCTTCCCCAGATGTGAGCTAAACTCACATTATTGTGCTGTTTCAAACAACTTCCTGACAGGCTCAGAGCAACTCTTGTACAAAGTCAGTCACCCTCAAGTTTGGAATAAATAGGAATTGAGTTATTTCTGAGATTACTATTTAGAAAAGAGCCTTAACTTGTAGCAGCCTTTTTCCTTTTAGTTGCTGTTAGTCTGAAGCTGGTGCTGTTTTAGAAGAATCTTCTCATGACATCTCTTTCAGTACTGTCACTTTTGCCATCTTTGTGGGAGATGTGCACTATCTCACCACAAACAAGACTGCCCCCAGAATATCCTGCAGTGGATTTTATTGTGCTTTTGTTTGTTGCATCAGAGAGCCTTTTACCTGTGTAGGTACTTACAAACCTCAGTGTAGTCACCTTTACAGTTTTCTGAACTCCATGCTTAAACCTGGAATTTCAAGCACTTTGGAATATCCACCTACGAACTCCTTATGAGCTGAAGCTTTAGTTCATCTTCACAGAGATTTCTGATATGGCCCATAAAATAAATGCTACAATTGTTATGAGGCCATATCAGTAATACTTCTCTAGCTAATTATCAGGCTTGTTCCTCTTCATAAGCTCTTCACATTTGGATGTGGTATAGTCAGAAAGAACTGGAATTTCTTTCTACCACCAGTGGGCTCTTAGCCTAGGTGATTCACTACCCCAAAAGTAGATTTTGTACCCGAGGGCTGCAAAGCCCCAGGTCACAGCTGTTGGCATTCAGCTGTACACTACTGTTGAAAACGTGCAGAATGTTTGGCATTGTCAGAATGCAAAGTCCAGTTACAGCATTTAGTGAGGAGTTGACTGTACGCAACAACACACCAAGTATCGCTAGAAGGCTCATTTGGGAATCTGCTGTCCTCCTGATGTGTGAGAGGAACTTATATTTGTGTATGATTTCCATTAAACCCTGAAATAAGGGTTTGTTGCCATAGAAATCTTAAGGCACAGGTTGGGTTTGTTGGTAATGAAAGTCAAAACAATTAACTCATTCATAAGGCAGGAATTTTAATTGAGATCACTAAGGTTGAAAAACAAGTGAGTTATTCACTAGTAGAATTATACCTTTTCCCAGCACTTTCCTCAGAATATTTGGTCATAGAAGGGCTTGTTTTAGACCAACTGCAGCAGAAGAAAACATTACACTTGGATTTGGTATTCTGTGAGTCAGTGGAAGCTGGTAACACACAGCTATATTTATCTTGTACTGTCACTTCAAATGTACCTTACCCGCTCTGTGGAATCATTTCTTATAGATGCTACCAGCAGTCTTTGCCATCTTATACCTGATCTTTTTTTTAAAGCCAAACTTGTTTGTTTTAGACAAGTTGCTTCATAAACTGTTCAAAAATGAAATATTTTCTTTGTGTATGGACTTTGACAGAAATGAAGAAAAATCTCATCCATTTTCCTCAGTTGTCCTTACCTCATATGAAGGAAAACTTTCACAGCTGTCTCTAGTGTCCTGCAATGTAATAATTTTGTTTAGACATAGTCTAAGACCCGAAACTCTGCTGACATGGCCACTTGCCTTCTGTAGTACTGTAACGTCTGGACACTGGGAGTACAAGGATGATCTCCATAAATTTCCGTTAAGCCCAGTACCCCTTTAAACAAACTCGTAGCTTGCTATGTAGGCTAACAGAAAATGTACAAAGATTTTTATTGGCACTGAAATGAATAATTTCCAAAACACCCAGGGAGCTATACATATAGATCTTTCTGAAAATCAACAAGACTTCTACTCAGTAGAAACTTCTCTCCTTGGATGATTATTGAAGGCAGATATTAGGAATTACTCTGAAAGAAATCTCCAACATCAGATGAGTTTTTTTCTTTCTCCTTCTTTGCCATTCTGCTCATCTTTCCATCCCATGGAGTACACTGGACAGTGCTATGCTATTGAGGCATGTGTTCAGCATAAAGTTGACTTGAATTGGTTTGAATCTCAGTAGCTGCTTCAATAAACATTTTTAAGGAGGCAGCATGAAATGAATATGCTACCGTCTGCACAAAATGAAGATAAAACATGTGTAAACTTAGATCAGATAATTAACACATCTTTGTAAAGGAGTTGTAACAAATCTCAAGAAACTGTTCCACAGATCTTTAAAGCAAGGAGGTTAAGCTTTATAAACTTAATGATGTTCCTCTTTCTCTCTTTGAAGGGTTCTAAACTGGAAACATGGGGTTTTTTTTTGTTTAAGGTCAAGAAAATGTAAATGATAATGGATTTGAAACATTTCAGCCTCAAACCAATCCATTCTAACTTCACAAACTGAAAAGAAAAAAAAAGATACAGATCTTTCCTG
Organism: Caprimulgus europaeus; assembly: GCA_907165065.1. The sequence goes on from OU015529.1 coordinate 27,263,318, forward strand.
TGATATATAAACAGAAAGGTTTAGACACTTCTTTCAGAAATGCTAAACAGTACAACAATGAATTGTAACAGTGTTGGTGAGGAGTAAGATCTTGAGGAACAAAAAGAGGATGATGTATTTTCTGGAAGTTATCCAGATTTATTCTTTTTGGAAAGAGACTTCCCAAGTTTTACCATTGAATCAGATAATGGAGTTGAATATCAATCACTGCCTGAATAGAAGAAAATGTCTGCCATACTCTAAGAGATAAAATTCCGTTCTGAAAAACTTGCAGAAGAGAAAATGGAGATCCCAGTGCAGTTCCATAACCCATGCCTAACATTATAATAGCACCTGCAGTATGTCACTGCAAACTCAGGCAGTGTATATACATACACACAGCAAAACGAGGTGTGTATAAAGGAAAAAAGCATTTTGCAAGCTCCATAATGTGGATTGAAGTCAATAGTGGCTACACCCTAAGAAGGTCAGAATTAGACTTTAAGCATTCATTCAATTTTATTAAATTGAAGTATGTAACTGTTATCCTGATGGTAAAAATTTTATTCTTTCCTGTGTATCTAGAATTTTATCCCATTACATGCTGACCTTGCTTATATAATTGGCAAAAGGGTATTCCATTAAAAATTGAACCATATGGACAAAATGAAATAAAAAAGCTTTTACTTTTAATGTCCATCCTCTTAGTGACCAAGCAGTTACCAGGTTCACTAACTTTCTGTAGATAACTGTATATCATGGCTCCATTGATCTGAACTCAATCGGCTGGGGTTTTTTTTATTTATTTATATAAAGAAATTAAAGGCTTTTCTTGTCCAGACTGGTAATCTTCTAAGATAGTATGTATGTTGGAATAAGTCACAGCTTTTCGGTGCTAGGACAGATGTTGCATATTGGTTATAAGTATACAATTCTCAAACTGAGGCACATCAGAACTTTTCATCTTCAGGCTCTTCTGACTTTTTTTTAATTAGATAGAAACTGATGAGTGAGTGATAGCCTGTGTGACAAAGCTGAATTTTAATACTTTTTCTCTGTGGACCATTGTGTACACTATGGAAATCTTTGTCAGATCACTAACTTGCACCACTAATTGATAGTTTGTCCAGTTTGATAGTTGAAGAAAGGCAGAGCTAGAACCCTTATATCCCTCCTACTTCCTTATATACCCTCCTATCCCTCCATACCAGTGATAACAAAGGAATACCAATACATCTAGTAAAAATTATCAATTCAAGTGTAAAACTATAAGTGTTTAGGTTTGGCAGAATACCTACCTGTTAAATTTATCTTTGCGATGGAAAGACAATTGTATTGGGTTTGCATGGCAAGGTTTTGGTAGCGGGGTGGGCAGGGAGCATAGGGGTGGCTTCTATGAGAAACTGCCAGAAGCTTCCCCCATGCCCAACACAGCCAATGCCAGCCAGCTCCAAGACAGACCCACCACTGGCCAAGGCTGAGCCAATCAGTTACGATGGTAACACCTCTGTGATAAGATATTTAAGAAGGGGGAAGGGGGGAAAGAGCATTTTGCAGCTGGAGAGAGGAGTGAGAATACATGAGAGAAACAACTCTGCAGACACCAAGGTCAGGGAAGAAGGAGGGGGAGGAGGTGCTCCAGATGCCGGAGCAGAGATTCCCCTGTAACTTGTGGCAAAGACCATGGTGAGGCAGGCTGTCCCCCTGCAGTCCACAGATGAGATTCTCTAGGTTCTTCATACTAAAAAAAAAAAAATAATAAAAAATATTTTAAAATATTAAAAAATATTTTAAAATTCTCTTGTCTAAGAGATCTGTTGCTATAAACAAATCCTCCGCTGTATACTGTTAGGAGGCAGGCAGTAGTTTGAGATCTTTCAATCACTGGCGTTAAAACAGCTTGTAAACTTCTATGAGTTATGCCATAGGTGGGGAATGCAGTCAGCCTCAGTGCTGGGCTATTTAATGAATCTTCTCCATGCTCTCCTCCCAGTTGCAAAGACAAAGAGAAGTAGCTGTGACTATATTATGGACTTTGTTTTATGCAGTTCTGAAAAAAAAGAAATAGTAATGAACAGAAAATAATTGTTTTAAATAAATCAGAAAGAATAGGTATGCTTTACCCTTGAATACTTTTAACTTTAAAAAAATTAAAAACATTTATTTTACAAAAAATAAACTAAGAATTTTGAGACAAACTTAGGCTTTTTTAGCGACAAATGGAGCTTGTAGCCACATAGTATCTATTAGAATCATTGAAAGTTGTACAGATTTTGCCAATGAAAAAATCTCAGTTCCACAATAGTGCAGTGCCCTAGTCGCTTCAGAAGATCAGTGCTGCTTCAAAGGCTTCTAGTATTTTTCATTCGTGTTTTCAGCTTTGTTTAGTTAGAGAGTAATCTCAGTCTGTATGCCCGTGAAGCAAACATACTAACACTAAAAAAGCTTCATTAAAGCTTTTATAGCCTATGGAAATTTTGTACTTGGATTTATTCTAGGAATGGATGATGAGACAGAACTTAAGGTTTCACCCATTGTAAAATTCATAATGGTTTTTGGTGTGAATGGAAAATAAGGAACAAGCACTAGAGATGAAGTTTTGAGAAACTGAACAACTTTCTACACTTCCAAATAATTATTTACAATGCATACCACATGTTTTGCACAGGACCAAATCTCTTCTTGGAAGAAAAAATTAAACATTCCACAGGACAATTTTTTCCTCTAAATATTTTCTTATTACTAAAAACTTTCCTTCTGACTCCATTTTCTCAACTCTTCTGGGTAAAGCACTTCATTCATGTGTAAACTTTCCTATGCCCTGCTCTTGCGTACTTGTTTGTGTAAAGCAGAGTTAGGATCTAGTGGCATGTTTATTAACTGGATTTCAGAAACTGCCATTTCAGTAGTACCTGTTAGAATACATTTTGGTAGAAAGAAGCATTTCTGTTCATAAATTAGTTTGCTGGTCAATAATTGTATTTGTGGAAGGTACAACCTGCTATCTGATCAGGTCTTAATTAAATCTTGGGAGCAAAGCATTGTCATTCACTAGATGTCTCACTAATTCATTTCATGAACTGAAATAAATTTAATATAAATGCAGTACAACACATATATAAAAGACAAAGCAATTGTACTAGAAATTATGAAATACATCTTAAATTAGATGCATGTGGTTTCTGCTTGTGATCCATCAGCTGACAAGGATGATAGGTAAGCCTTTAGCTTATTCATACCTGGTTCATGGAGGAAAGTAAGAAATAAAGCTAGAGATGTTTCAGGCAAAAGGAGTTTTCTTATACATACAAATGACAAAAGACAGTGTATGGAAACCAAAATAATTCTCATGTTCACAAAGGATCACAGAATATAACAGAGTGGAAGGGACCTGAAAAGATCATCCAGTCCAATTCCCCTTCCAGAGCAGGAGCACCTAGGTGAGATTACACAGGAAGGCATCCAGGTAGGTTTTGAATGTCTCCAGAGAAGGAGACTCCACAACCTCCCTGGGCAGCCTGTTCCAGTGCTCTGGCATCCTCACAGTGAAGAAGTTTCTTCTCAAGTTTAAGCAGAACCTCCTGTGTTCCAGCTTATACTCATTGCCCCTTGCCCTATCATTGGTTGTCACCAAGAAGAGTCTAGCTCAACCCCATATATATATATATTTAGAAATATATATATAAATATATATATTTATAAACATTAATGAGGTCACCCCTCAGTCTCCTCTTCTTCAAGCTAAAGAGGCCCAGCTCCCTCAGCTTTTCCTTATAAGGGAGATGCTCCACTCCCTTAATCATCTTGGTGGCTCTGTGCTGGGCTCTCTCAAGCAGCTCCCTGTCCTTCTGGAACTGTGAGGCCAGAACTGGACACAATATTCCAGATGTGGCCTCACCAGGGCAGAGTAGAGAGGGAGGAGAACCTCTCTTGACCTACTGACCACACCCCTTCTAATGCACCCCAGGATGCCATTGGCCTTCCTGGCCACAAGGGCACAGTGCTGGCTCATGGTCATCCTGCTGATCACCAGGACTCCAAGATCCCTTTCCCCTACACTGCTGTCTAGTAGATCATCTCCCAACCTATACTGGAACCTGGGGTTGTTCCTGCCCAGGTGCAACACCCTACACTTGCCCTTACTACACTTCATTAAGTTTTTCCCTGCTCAGCTCTCCAGCCTGTCCAGGTCTCTCTGGGTGGCAGCACAGCCTGCTGCTGTGTCAGCCACTCCTCCCAGCTTTGTATCATCAGCGAACTTGCTGACAGTGCCCTCTATTCCCTCATCCAGGTCACTGATGAATATAGTGAATAGTACTGGTCCCAGTACCGGCCCTTGCCAGTTGATTGTGAGTCTGATGAAATCTTTCTGAAGCTAGTACTGTAGAAGCCAGGGACGTCCTATTCAGGTTACCCCAGGACCAGCAGTCCTGAAAGGATTTGTTACTTGCCTTTGAAAAACTACCTGTCCTAGTATTTTTCTCCAGAAGTCTTTGGAGTCTAGGCAGATTGTTCCATAGGCCTGCAACACTTGTCTCTGAGGTTGCCACAGCAGAAACTCCAAGCTCTGTCGTGAGTGGGAAGCCCCCGTGACAGCCCCAGCAGGTCTGGCCCTGTGGCATGGCATCTAGTGTCTGGTGCACCTAGCCAGAGCCCTGGCTCCACCATTGGGCAGCTTCCTACTGTAAAGCATGTGTAAAGACTTAAAAACGTGGGAACGGTTGTCAGCCCCTGTGACTGACTTCCTGGCAGGTCTGTCTAAAATCCGTTAGTTTTGAGAACTGCAAAGCTTATAGAAAACGAATCAGTCAGTGTGGCTGCAGGGTCCTGAGAACTTATTTTCTATGGAAACAACAAGTTCTTGAAAAGTTTTTACTGTCAACTCAAATTTGTCCAAACCGAAACTCTAGAACCAGTGTATTTCTTGGGAATTGGAAACTACTTTTTGACTAGTTCCCCTTAGAGCTACAACCATGGGGTTTTCCTCTCTCTCTAATTTTTGCTGTCTCCCTTCACTTTTCCAGTTCAACATGTTAATTTTTTTTTCCAGAACTGAAATCTCTTTAGAACAGAGCCCCTTTGACCAAGCATAGAGAGGAATAGTTCCAGGAGATGCAAAACCAGTAAAAGAGGAAAATAGCTTTAAGAGTTTCTTAACATGCAGAGAATAAAGCTCGAATCTCTTCACTATGAACACCTTTTTTTTTTTTTTCTTCTGGGGTAGGGTGTTAGAAGATGGGGGGAAAAAGCCATTCACCTACCCCATTATAGACTTGTCTTCCACATGGAACCTCTCTATTTTAGCCAGCTGAAGGTTTTGCACATGTATCTGTGTTAGAAGATCTATAACTAACATACACAGTTGGGGTATGTCTAAATCCTGTGATATGCAGAAATCACTGCTTGAACAGGAGGGCTTTAGTGCAATGCCTGTTGATGGAATCCTTCCTAATGATTCTGAAGAGCTTTAGATCAGTCCTTAGGTAAGCACAACCACCATCTTTAATATTTTTAAGAACGCACCAGCTCAGTTATGAAGAAAAAAGAGCAATATGACTTGATATATAGAATGCTTTCCAATTTGCCGAAGTACTGGCCAGCATCTGAAATCTCTCACTCTTAATTTAACAAAAGTGTGCCTGAGCAAAGGAATTTGTTAGCATTAAGAAAGAAGTCAAGACTTAAACACAGACAAGCTGCTTTGGAGTTATTAATCTATTTTCCCTATTAAAATCATGTAGCTGCCAACATTTTATGTTTTTCTTGCATAAAGCACTACCAAATGGGGAAATGAAGAGATGCCCCATGTACCTTCAGATAAACTGCGCACATTTGGAAGTAATTGAAATGAAGAGAAGGCGTGGTTTCTATTGGCATTTACTAATATGGTCTGGTTTGTATTAGGATGGAATTTCTGAGATTGGAAGTATATTACTCTAACAAATAGTGGTTGCTACAGGAAATATATGATATCTGTATTATTCTACCTGTACAAAAAAGGCATGCATATTGACAATTTCCTGGTATTTGAGTGTGTTTGGGAAAGTTAATAAACTCTAGGAGTGTTATAATTTCATATCTTGCATTTTTCATCTTCACCTTTGTCATTGTAATAATTATGTATAATCCTCAGGAATCTGTGTGGGCTGTAATCTGTCACCAGTATACCATTTTGTATTTTCCATTGTCAGTTCCATCTAGGACAAGATGATGATTGGGAACTGCCAGAATAGATTTACCAAGAGCAAACTGTGCCTGACCAATCTGGTAGCCTGCCTACTAGGATGACATAAAAGGTCCTGTGAACTAGGAGATAAGTGTATGTCTTTTAACCTGACTCTAACAAGGATACAGGGGGGAAAAAAAATGTGCAAAGAGATCTAATTAACTTTACTAGATATTTGAAGCCTGTAATTTGTTAAAAAAAAATACAGAAAACATCTGTAATATAAATCTGCAGTCCCTAGTAAATGTCTGCAGTACCTATTAATAGTCTAGTTTTCCCAAGCCTTTGCCTGGGTGTCAGGTGGCAGAAGAGGCTGACAAGGGGAAAAAAATACCATCCAGCTTCCAATTCTGTCTGTGCCGTGAAGATTCCTCATAACTGTACATGTGGTAGTTGCAGCCTTCTGATACATCAGGCAATGATTACCATTTCATTTCCCTAAGACCAGTGGATTTAAGAGATCTGGTTCCAGCAACAGGAACATTCAAGCCCCACTTCAAATTCCTTATCTCAAAAGGTTGTGCTGCATGCCAAGTGCATTCACAAAGTGCTAGAATATATTTGATAATATTGTTTCTTGAAGGAATCTGTGTCACTGAGCTGGTGTATAGTGACTGCATACACTGAAATCTTTTGTATTTTCCTAGCTCTGTGATAAAGATGACAGAAGAAAAAAGAAAACAAAAAAGGAATAAAAAAGCTCGCAAGCCAGATATAAAGAATAAAGAAACAGGACAACCTAGACTCAGGACCCTTGCTACTGATACTGTACAGAAAAACTGAAAATATATTAGTACACATAGTGCCTGAGAATAAACAGCATTTGAATTTTGATCATCTCTTCAAACATGCAGCTCTAAAAGAAGCAAGTGTATTTATGAGTTTCAGACTGGATTTACTGTCACAGACATTGTTTCATGGACACACTCCATCCCTTCTGTACTACTGTGCAAAATCAGCTTATTCTAAGAAGACTTGAAGCGGGGCTCAAAGTGTATCAAAAACCAGTTTTTCCATGCTCCGTGTACCCAGAGGCAACTGAAACTGTGACAAAAAGGTGGAGGGCATGTGAAGTGAAGGTGGTGATGCTGAGCTGCCACTAACATCTGGTCATTAATTTCAGCTTTGGGGACTTCTAAAGTGCTGGCAAACACAGCTCCAGCTGGCCTGGGGACTGTTGCTTCTCCATGAGCAGGTAAGCAGTCCAGATGGTCTCTAATTTTACTACTGTTTCTAGTATGGATGATGAGTCTTGGTCCCTACAGAGCAATATGCCTTCCAAACACTGAACATTTTTATCCACCTTTTGACCACATGGAAACAATGTAATTATTAGAATAGTAGTAAAATTATTAGAGCAGTGGCTAAAAGGAAAGTCTGAGAGTGAGAAGCAAAGAAAAGGCAGCAACAATCATCTTGCTTTCCTCTTTCCGTTTCAGAATGGCAAAGTGTAGAAATTCTGTCCATTTTGGACAGCTGCACTTCCATTTGTTTGCTGTAAAAACAAACAACCCAAAACCACGAAACCACACAACCAAATGAGAAAACACCCAAAATCCCATCAAGGACTCTCTAAAGCTCTAGTGCTAAGAAGTGCATTAGAAAGGTGGGAGAATCCAAATTTAAATGCTTTATATTCAGTACTTATTGGAGGGAATTTTTGACATAGCTGTATGCAGCATGAAAACTTGTAACAGGGTGGCAGGATCAAATTTGGAGAATCTGGAGCTGGAACCTAAGGCAATATTGAGGCAGTGATTATGCAATTGTTGCATAATATGGATAGTGCTTGCATGAATAATCCTATTAACATTCAAGTTTCACAATCAGGCAATTGAACACTACACTGTTCAGAATCATCTGCATTTATGGTAGAAAAATCAGTAAAATCACCATTTTAAAAAAAAAGCAGTCTCAAATATAGTCTTTCTCAGTGGGGGGGTAAGAGTGTAAGAATATCAGAGGAAAGAATAGAGGAAAGCATTTTCTCAGCTTACATATAGTAGGAAGGATTGGTGCTAACATTTCCCCTGAGAAAGGGAAAGATGGGGAAAAAGTATAGATTACTATTATGGGTTGTCATTTAATTGTTGTGCCTAAGAAAGGCTGTGAACACAGGGATTGGCAAAATTGAAGGGAAAGAGAAAAAAAATTGTGCTAGTCACCTGAATAACTTGCAATTTTTTATTTGTACCTAAAAGTGCCAGAGCCAGCACAGGAAAACAGATTCACCCCTAAACATTTAACAGTTCTTTGTGTTAATGAAGCAATAACTGGAGCAGCAGCTGCAGCCTCTTCTCCCTCCCAAGCTCTAATTGCCTGTGACAGAGAAGGCACCTAGTCCGGGGGCTCTGGCAGCCCACGCAGGGTGAGGATCCCGGGCTGCCGAGGGGGCTGCTCCGCTGCCTGCTGAAGGTGAGGGCCAAGAGCTTCTCTGCAGAATGGCGAGCAGTGGTGGCACGCACAAGCAAACAGTAGAGTCTGTGCCAGGGCTGGAAAAGCCGCAGCATCTCTCTGAGCTGTTTCTGTGCTGCAGTGGGAGAACACACACGCTGAGCCTGTGTTTGTGCCAAGGGCAGCCCCGGGCTGGGTTTGAGCTGCATGCGGAGTGGGAGTTACCTTCCCTCTGCAAGATCCATGTGCCACCTCCTGCAACTTTGACAGCTACAAAGCAGCCATGCATTTCTAAGGAACCTCTGCTCAAACACATAGGTGGTAGCAGCAAGGCTGGTGCCAGCAGTGCTGTGGAAAGCAAGTCATTAAATATCTGATATATGAAGTTCAGGGTACATACCAAAGCAGAAATAAACCTCTGTTAGGCTGCTGGGGTTTTTTTTGTTGGGTTTTGTTTTGTTTTTTTTCCCAGGAGGTTTGAGGTTATGGAAAATGAGTGGGTCTCTAAAGATGCATCTCTAGGCCTTGGGGACAAGGCAGAGTGACATGAAATTTAAGCTGAGTTAACATTGCCAGAAAGAATCTGAATGTTTAGGTGCTGATAACTGAAGAATTTGTAGTCATCTGTGCAAAAGGACTGAGCAAATCCATAGATGGTTGAGGAAAGTCATCAGCTTTTGTCTCATGCCACAGTAGTTGAGAAAGCAAATCTGGTGCCCTAAACACCAAGAGCTGCAGAACACTGGAGCCTTTCAAAGTTAGTTTGTGGATTTATTAATTACCTTTGTAAATCTTTTGACATGCCAGAATTTCTGACTATTTCCAGACCAAATAGAATTGTTATAAGACAAAGAAAAATATTATTTTTACAGTTATTCCTATGTGACAATCCACGATGAATTCTAGTCTGGAAGATAACTGGGAGGTAATCTTCCTTACTCTGGTTTCTCTTATCTTGTATGTAAGAATAATCATCTAGTAGTCTTCCATGCTTCTTGGTTTCTTGGATATATGTAATAGATTTGGATGTGGCAATAGTCTTGAAGTTTTATTTCTATGGGAAGATACATATGGAGAATGTACTGAAGGCACAGTTCATTTCTTATTTGTTAGCCTGCGTGCTTTCTTTGTGCTTTTTAGAGGGCAAATGGAGCTCTCAATATGTTCTAGGAAATAAGTTGGAAAGAGCTAGTAAAGGCATATCCCTTTGCTTTAAAAACTGTATTTTAAGGTATGGCAGTTTGCATTTCTATTTTTGAGGAGATAATGAATAATTGGTAAGAACAGGCAAGTCTCCACTAACATCAGCACAGCTGCATTCATTTAAATCGGTTGAGGATCTGATTCAATGTATGACAAAATGTCTCGACTAATATAATTAGATAAAGCTGCAATCAAAGCCCAGCAGGAATGTGGGTTGTTGCAGCAACACAAAATAGGGGAAAAAAAAAAAAAAAGCAAAGCTTAATATATGTGAACATGTTCAACTACGTCTGCTGTTTGTGTGTATTGATGTGATAAGTGTGGTGCTGCACCTTGATGAGAGCAGGCAGGTAGCTGAGTGGGACAGCTTGCCTCATAATTATGAAAATTATTTTTTCCTGTGCCTTCATTCAAATAACAGACATGTAAATGTAGACCTGTGGTTGCTGGATGAGCAGCAGAGAGAACTGCTATCAGAGCTTACATTATCCATTTTCTTAGTTACTCTTTGCAAGGCTCTATGTTTGGCTCACCTTAGGCAAATCACTACCTATCTCTGTGCTTCAGCATTCTCATTCCCAGACCTGTCTGGCTAGATCTTCAAGGCAGAGTTTGCTCTTGCTCTGTGCCTGTCATTGTGCCTCCTGCAATGAAACTAGCCCTCATATAGCTGATGCTTTCTGCCCCTCTCCAGCAGCACCAATTAGAATGAATGCAGTAATCACCAGGAATTAATATTTACCAGTATAACCCAAATTCCCTAACTATTAAGAAGTACAAGCTTGATAAGAACAAAAATTTCCAACCCAGCCTTTGACTCAGTTTATTAAAGTGCACCTCTGCCTCCTATGGTCAGTTTTTTTCCAGATTATCACTGTATCCAGGAGCCTCGGCTTTTCTCTTGACGGCTAGTCTAAGAAGGAAGGCAGGAGACACTTGCAAAGAGTGCAGATGTCTTTAGGTGACAATACCTGTCTTGTGGAAGGGGAAGTTAAGAAGTTTTTGAAAGAAAAATTATTGTCTTGAGACACTCATATGCTCTTCAGTGCAACTATCTGTCTTGGAAGTCCCAGTGGGTTTAGGCTTCTCTATAAGCAAATTGAAAATAAGATTGAAAAGTGCTACACTGTGACTCACCAAATAACAGGGATTTTAACTGCCTTTTGACCACAGAAAATTAAAGAGAGAAAGTCTCTCTGAGAGTTGATCACTCCTCCTCTAGTTTGCCTTTGCATAGTAACTAGCATAGAACAGGGATCACAGAATGGTTAAGGCTAGCAGGGACCTTTTGAGATCATTGCCCCACTGTTCAAGGAGGGTCAACTAGAGCAGGTTGCTCATAACTGTGCCTAGTAAGGTTTCGAGTATCTCCAAGGATAGAGACTCTACAACCTCTTTAGACAACCTGTTCCATCCTCAGTAGAAATGTGGTTGGTTTGTTGAGGTTTTGGTTTTGGGTTTTTTTTTTGGTTGGTTGGTGGTTGTTTTTCATTCAGATGGTAATTCATGTGTTTCAGATCATGCCCTTTGCCTCTTGTTGTGTCTGTGAGCATCACTGACTACTGACTATCAGTCAATAGTTTTTTGCTAATATTATGCAAAAATAATAGTTTGCCTCACTGCTGCAACTCTAATAGCTTTGAACTGGTTCAAGCAAGGCAGCCAACAAGTTCAGCTTTTCTGGGTAGCCCCGTTGACATTTGGTGAACCAGATATTGCAAAAAGTATATAAATCTAAAGCACAAAATCTGTCTTTTCAAGACTAACTGTTTTTGTACAGAACTTAAAAGTGTTTTCCAGATGAAACGAGGTCATACAAAGCTGTGGTCATGCCCAAAGCCAAGGAGCAGCTGACTAGAGCTGAGAACAGCTCTAGACCTCCAAATCAAACAAGCCTAAGGTCACGGACCAATGTGCTTGTGTATCTTCAGCTTTACTGTTGGAAATGTTGCAGACATGATCCTGCACTTACTTCAGCTAGTCTTTTCTGCCCTTTCTCTTTGTGCAGGTTAGGAACTATTTTCCTCAGTGGGTGTAGATCTGTTTGAGCCTATGAGGTCTCTGCATGTGTTTTAATCAGTTTCCACACTTCACTATGAATGTTCAGATGTTTGTTCTCTGGTTTCATCTCTGTGATGGAATATTAAAGGCCAGAGACAGAAAACTCACAGTGTTGAATTGATGGCTATCCCTGAAATCAAATGAAGTTAAAGAATTAGCAAGATCTTACCTTGGAAAATGGATTTTTATGGGAAGATGTCACCTATCAACAGGGTTGTGCACTGAGGTCTGTGCTTGCTTTGAAATGCTGAGCAAGCCCGTGTGACGTCAGACTGGGACATAACAAAAGGGCAAGAGCCTCCCAGCTCTGGAGGCCAAATTTATTATTTTATGTTGCAGGTATTCGAGGAGCCTTATAAAACAGGGTACATCCCTGCCTTTTTGAATACAGACTGACTGGATTTCTAAGGGAAAGATAAGTGAGCGTGAGAACTATTGCATTCCAACTTCTTTTCTAATTAATCACTATTTGGAGGCATCTTCTTCTCTATTTAAAAAACAAGTTGTCTGTTCAGAATCCTGTGCAAAACAGGCATGTGAGATGAGCTGTGTCTATAATATGATGACAAACACCTAAAGCTGGCAATGCTGATCCAAGTCCTTTAAGAAGGACAATGCAGCACCCCCAGGTGAGGCACTGCTTTGAGACCGTTCAGCTGCTGAAAGCAGCTCAAGGCTTGGTCACAGCAGGGTGGACAGTCCTCACTTGGTCACTGTATGGTGAAGGCAGGCTTCCTGAGGCAGGAGTGCTACTTGTTTGCAAAGCCTTTAAGATCCATGTACTGGAAAGCCAGATGGCAAATAGAAGCAGACTGTATTTGTATTAGAAAATTAAGATTTGACATGATCAAACTACCAAACAAAAATTGAACTGTGGGTAAATAATAAAGTATATAACATTGTGAAACAGATAAAGAAGAAAAGAGCCAAGTGCCTACATGAGCTCTGAGATTATTTTCCACTAAAATAATAATATTTAAAGGCTTCTATTTTCCTTACAATCATAAGTTAATCACATAATATGCTTCTGACAGGTATTATGAATGTGGAAAATAGTTTTAGTTTTTCAGACTGTCAAACAAACTGATAAGCCACTCCAGTAAGTTCACCAAAAATGTCTTATTTAAAATGCTGTTTTATTGACATATGCCTACTTACTGTTACATCTACCTGTATTGCTAAATACAATCAATGTATGTATAATCACATATTATTTATTAAGCACTGCAACTGCTTGGACATTCTGGTATGCACACTGAGAATCTATTTACTGTAGCACATCTTTGTGAACAGTAGCTAGGGAACTGCTACTGTAGCTATTTATTAGAACAGCTTGAAATGTGAAAATTTTGGGACCAGAAGGAAAGATAATATTTATGTTTGTTTAAGTTTGGAGAATAGTTACTATGGGAATGGAAACAAATTGGTTAGTTACCTTTACCTACTAGTATGAGTACTACAGGGGGTTTTGTTTTTAAAAGCCACTAACCTCAGCTTCATTGATTTGCCCAGAACCCTTCTTTCTAGTTTAACTTCTTTCTCTACACTGAAAAGGCGAAAGGAAAAAAATCCCTGGTAGAAACCATTATTTGAAGTTATATGTGGATGAAAGCACAGAAGGTGACTAGAAAGGGGAAAATGCTCACAATGACTGATCCAGGTAAAAGAAAATAGAAATTTAGATGCAAAAATAGAAATTTAGACCCAATAGCATTCACCATCTAGGTTATTCAGGGTGAGGGGTGTGACTGACATATTCCTTAAGAACAGGGTCTTTTCACTGTTTTGTTGCCTTGAGGGAGTGTGCACACACACACACACACACACAAATGTGTTCTATAGAGTATATTTTATAAGATTAAGGCTGTCCTAAGTTGGTTTTCTATATGCAGAATGGCTATCTTGCAATTACTGCAGAATTGCAGTGTGATTGTGACAATTCAGATTTCAGAGAGGAATGACTAGAAATAATACAGATGCAGTACAAAATGTAAATATGTCAAGCACAGTGAAATGTAGAATCATAGAAAAGTTAAAAATAAGAGGCTTGATAATGTGCATTGGTATTTCTTGGTTGTTCTAAGGTATAAAAGGAAATATTATTTCAATTTATTTTTCTTGCCTGTGATTCCAAGTAAACCTGTTGCTTGACCAATTTCCAACTTACAGGTGAGCAGGGTGAAATATATTCTTTTAAATTTGCAGCTCCTGAAAGCATATAACTACCTGAATATCTCAACAAAAAACCTCAACACCACACACCCACCTCCCCAAGTAATTCTAGAAGTGAATGTCTTCTAACAGGCTCAAAGGAGGGAATGAAGAAAGATAATTTCATATTAACATTACAGCTTATATTTAAGGCACACATGTAAATGTACATAATTGGTTTTTTTAAATCTCTGATAAAGTGCTACTTATGTGGCACTTTTTGCCTTTAACACAACCAACCAACCAACCCAAAATATTTACAGGACTGAGCAAGTAACAAGTGCCAAAGGAAAAGTCTATGGCTGTCCTCCTACAGCATCATCTTAACACCTCTCCTGGTCTGCATTAACTTGCTGCTTTTATTCCTCAATCTATCTAAAACATGTCATGAGAAATGCTTAGAATTCAGTTGTTGGGGAATCCCTGATAGTGCAGCTCTTGTAACAACCCCACTTTTAAGAGATCAGATTCATCCTAGACAGTGTGCAATTTAAATTAAAATGCAGAACTTTGTTTTATATATATATATATATATACACCATGTGTAGTGCAAGTACTCTGTGATGTTCATGTGCACATTTTAAGCAGTTGTTTTTCTGTATCAGCAGTGTGAAATGTGTGTGTACCTATTTGCATTTTTTGTCTCTCTGTCTCCAAATACATGCATCTAGTTGGTCCTGTTTATACTAGATATTCTTTAATCTCAAATTTTCAGGAAGAATTGCCAACATTAATTAACTTTTAGAGGCAGCCTCAGCTAATTTGCAGTGTTGCTTCTGAAATCACATGTAAGGTAAATTTGGTAAATTTTAAAAGCAGGACTGGTGGAACTTGTCCTTTTCAAATGAGCTTTCAAAGTAATTTAAATCCATACAGACTGAAATTAAAGCAAACATTCACAGAAGTACATATGAAGGTAGTGGGAAAGGAAGAGTTTAATGTTACACAACAGGGTTTCTCTCAAGAGCTTTACTACAGTCCAGATCCATGAATACCAACAGCTGCACTTGGACTAGAGCAGTGCCTTCCAGAAGGGCTCCTCCAACTCCCAGCTCTGCCAGCACACCAGCAAGCCTTGCTTTATAACAGGACCTCACTTTTCAGACAGAGCTGGCTGATAATTGTGCACGTAGTGTGTCTAATCCTACAGACAGGAGACAAACTTTGTGCTGAGAATCAGGCCCATGTTCTTAGATGCCTCAACCAGAGATAGAAAAAGTCAAAAACATGATGTAATTTAAGTCTAAAGGCTCTAGAAACATAGCAAAGAAAGAGCTTCAAATTCATTATTTGAGAAGGAATATTATTTTTTTATTATTATTTTTCTTTTTTAAGCCTCTTGATATTTGGCATCTGACTTAGTATTTTTGGGTGCATGGGTGCATACACTGAAATTTTATTAATAAATTATTGCAATTTTACCTAGCCACATCAAGCAGTAAAACAGTTAATTTTCTTCTGCTTAAAATGTACTTATTAAAGAGAGTTAATTGTTGCTTCACAGTTTTTATCTTTTCAAAGTGGAATTATGATTCTGCCTGCCATCAAAAAAAAATTGAGCACACATTTGAGCTTATGCTGCAATACAAATAGTCCCAGGGAGAGCACCATTTCTGATCCTCTAACTTATTCCAGTGGTCTCCAGCAGTGTTTAGGAGGGTTACCTGGCAACCACCTGCACAAACAGCCTACCTGGCCCCTCCAACCAGCAAAACCCTGCCTTTGCAAACCTAAAAGCCTTCTGTGTAAACAAACATCACAAATAAATACCACAGTGGGGACTGTCCCAGTTAAACAGCTGTAAAAATAAAAAATATAATAAAAAAAAAATAAATGAAAAAGGTTTGCCTTATGACCAAGCTGTAAAACCACAAAGAAAGTATCTGCAAGCAGCAGTTAGGACAAATAACACTTTCCATTCAGCTGTACAGGCAAAGTCACTTGCAAGCGTCTAAGATGCTGGTTGTTACATTTCATAGTTACTTGCAAAAAAGTAACATCAAGCTCTCTTCCAGACTCACTTTCAAATAGGCCACCTTAGCCTGAAATATCCTTGAAAATATACTTTTTTCAGCTAAGAAACCTGATTCATTATCTCAGAACCATAACAAAGTGAAAGTTTTCATACTTACGTAATATGTGCTTACTTAAAACGTATAAAAGCCACAGAAGTTCAAAGTAGTTTATCCTGCAAAGAAGAAAACTGCATTCAAAACTGTTCATAAAGTTGTGTTGTCCCTGATAGGAGATATGGATTTTGGAGAAAAAAAAAAACAGTACTTGCTATACAAGATATGATATTGTTAAGCAATAAAGAAATATAACCTTAGAGGATGTTGATTGTATGTTCTAAGTATAGTCCTAGGAATTACTGTGTTTGTTTTTCTTATAAATTTTTAATGTTCATTCTGTAGTTTGTATGGAAGAATATGAGAAGTTTAAGGTTGGTATAAGGATGTTAGTTTGTTGTGAAAATGCTAGATAAAATCAGGATGTAATTTTTCTGACAGTAAAATGTATTTTCAGTTTGGTTTTTTTTAATATTCCTTTCTTGAACTACTCATAATGATACTAATTTTCCTCATCATAAATAGATATCATCAGAGACATTCCTTTCTCCTGTCGTTTTAATTCTGAGCATTTCATCGTACTAGAGGTAGGGCTGCCTTTTTAATTAATGGAGTCAGTGTACAAATACCACACTGTAGGTGAATTTTAGGTAGCTCTATGATTTGCTGCCATCTGACTAGCTTTATGTCTGGCAATAAGCTTTCGAAGATCTTGCCAATGCCAGTTTAAGGCATATTGACCTCAGCTATATAGTCTGCCTCTCTACCTGATGCCATTTACTTTCACCAGAAGGAATTCAATGCTCTCAGCTAAAAATGCTGGCTGAGGTAGACTAACGCTGAGCTGCTGGGCTTTGCAGTGGCACATGTGCAGGCACACGTTCTGCTTCCTTTTTTCCTCGTTCAGCCATACCTGGAAAATGATATGAACATGCACCACACTGCTGCAGCAAGGTGTGGGGGTTCTTCTACCCACACTGCTTCCGGTACCTGGAGGCAGCCCTGCTGATTGGCATTTCAGTAGAAACTTCTGCACAGGGTGAAGCATCAACTAAAATGTTCTCTGCTCAACTCTGTGGTCCTTCAGGTTGTTTCAGAAGTGTCAAACAGCAGTTAGCTGCTCCATTGGAAATGGGTGTAAACTGCAGGATCCTAAAGGCCAACACTAAAATTACCCTATGCCAGGGCATTCGTAGGGGTCAGATTCCTCTCTAATCTCTCAGCCCTTAACTCTGCATTTTTGCTGCAGTAAAATTCTTGGTGGTATGAAACTCAGCTGTTGCCTATGGTCTTAAGTTATTTTATCCTAGTGTTTGCATGTCAAATGTGGTATAATTCATACTCATTATTTTTCATTAGTTTCTCTGGTTTACATGCAATAAACCTTTATTCTAGTGAATGCCCTGGTTTTTAATTGTGATACTGGACAGCATCATCCACACAAAAAAAAAAAAAAGAAAAAAAAAAAAAGAAAAAAGAGTGGATTTCTTGAAATCTAAACTTGAAATTCCTTCTCCCTGGCACTCAGTATCCTGAGGCCCTTCCTTCCTACTTCCATGCTGCTTCATTATTTGTCTTCCTCAAGCTTTTCATGAGCTCTATTGTCCATGTTGAAGGTGATCTGAGGATGGGGTTTTTTCCACTTACACTACAAAAGTAAAAATTTATTTCAACCTGTTGATTTTTTGGCATACCTTGTATTTTATCATTTAGATACCAGTAAGGCCCTAAAGGTTTCCTTCACTAGCTGTAGATCTGCACTTTAGCTGAGGCTGTGAGCTAATTCTTAAACTTCCGTAACCTTCAAGATTATTTGGGTTTTCTTACAGTAAAATGACTGAGATTAAGGATTTTGGAAGGGGGCAGCCTCTGACTCTCTGTAGAGCTCTCTCTTAGGAGCACTGACCCTCACAGTGGAGAGTGGGATCTGTGCATGGAGAGAGGCAAGCCTGTCCTTCCTGCTGCCCCCGGGTGTTGCATCCAAAGGGGGATCTGTCTGCCCAGACTAACGCCCCAGTCAGAGGTGGGTTTGAGGAGCAGCCCAGGTCTCCAGACCTGAAGTAAGAGCAAACAAAATGATATAGAGAGATGCAGCTTTGGGGCTGCTGCTACCTCATTATCTCTAGTGTGTCCCTATTGTGTGTGTATGTACATCTCTGACATCTAAGAAATTTGAAAAATAGGGGTCACATCTCCACTGGGGGAACTTTGGTTGTTCTTTTTGCATCACCTCAAGCCAATTGGCCTGCACACTGCCCACACCAGCTACTGCAGTCCAGCCCAATGACAGGGAGGTGTGGTCAGACTCAGACCAGCAGTTGGTTGCTCATAGACCAGGACACCTCAACAGGTAAACCCAGAGACACGTCCTGTGTGGGGGCGGAGGGAGGGGGTATGGGGGAAGTCCACATAAAACTATCCAAACCCCATTAAACTTTTCAAAGAGAACAGAATGCAAGTACAAGTGGTATAAATAACTCAGCTGAATCTGAGAGACTGTTCAGGAGGTTTAAACTTGGATACTTTAAAAACAACTAAAATTCCAAGATGTTTTGGCAGATTATAGTCTAGGTAACAAATGCACTTTGAAGTGACTTTTTCTATCTAGATTGGAGTTAGGAACATTCACTACAAAAGGAAATTACAGTTTAAGAAGGGGTGAATAGGGCAAAAGACTGGGAAATACCCATTAGGAAATAAACTTTTCTCCTCCTTTGCAATCTCCATTTAAGAACTGTAATGACCTTTTCAAACATGGATTAAATAATTTATATAAAATGAGGAAGCATTGTGACCATTGGAAGAAATCCAGACACGTAACCAATTTTTCCCATACACTGAGAGTCTTTGTGTTCAGACCATCTTACCTATTGTGTGCTATAGGACCACACTTTTTAAAACCCACTGAGAAACTGCAGTGGCTCTTTGATTCTAGATCTCATAAATAAAAAAGTAATTCTTTATTTAATTGCAGTATTAGGAATTTTTTTTAATTTAAAAATTAATATTCCCAGTTTAGGTAGATAATTTATTACAATGCCAGTAATTCCAAATATACAACAATAATCACAATTCTTGGGGTGTTTTTTTCTCCTTACTGTGAACACACAAATTGATCTACCTTCTTAAAACTGCTTCTAAAACCGAGGCTACAAACTTATGCTTGCTGCTTGACTGAACGCTACATCTGCTTTAGGAACACACCCAAGCACTTGTTTGAAGCCTAATGTGGGCATTATAAAATACAGAACTGCCAGCCTCCTGAAATAAAAATTATTTTGATTTCCCTGGCCCTGTGTGACCCTGGGAAAAGTATCTTGTGATGGATCCCGCTGCACTGGACTGAGAGGTGCCCCACTAAGTCCCACAGCCTCCCTAGGAAGCAACACAACACCAGGTGGGATGCAAGGGCAGATCTCAGCACCCACATAGTTTTTGAGCTAGCGTGCTCCAGGAAGGCAGTGGAAGTAGCAGTGGGCAGCATTTTGATACTTCAGCCACTCACATTTAATCTACCACAAAAATACGTATTAAAATGCACAGATTTTCCCTCGTAGTAGAGGTACAGTGATGTTTTCTGCCTGCCTTACTTGGTAAGATTTCTTTTCTGTCTCAGAAAAGTCTGAGACATATGAAAAACTCAAATAATATTCTACTGAAATTAAAGGGAAGACAAAGATTTTGGTTTACATTTGGGCTTATAAATAGTGGTCCATGAAAATTATTTGTAGTACTTTAAATGAAACATTTTCTATTAAAAATATTTTCACATCCAAAACTGAATATCTTTGCCAAAAATCAACAACAAAAATGTTTCTATAGGCATTCTTTTGCCATCTTAGTTAAAACATATGCAAATGCTAGGAAAATGATCATAGCCTTTGTTTTACTGAAAATACAGATTTTTGAACACAGCAAAGTATTGCCATTCCCGTAGTATTTTCAAAATATTAAAAAAGAGTTGCTGTAAACTGAATTGCAAAAATGTTAAAAAGGGGAAAATTAAAAAGGCATTATTTTTTAACTTTCAATTGAAAGTATCTAAATTTTGAACTAAACAAGTTACCTTTTTTTGATCTTGTTACCTATTGCACCATTTTTATGCTTTTAAAATCTTGTAGGAATATGAGGATAGGCTGCAAGATAATACCCAGGAAACCGGAGTTTTGCTTATTCCATCCTTGCCCATTTCCAGGAACAGCTCCCAGAATCTTGGAACATATTCCATAAAACTTTCTGAAGAAATTCCTCTAGGATCCATCTGGGAATTGGGTTGGTGAACAACATCTTGTCATACCTGGCAACAACATCCTAAAAATGAGGAGGTCTTCCTCTTAGTGGCAGAAGCTAGCACTGTTCAGAAACTGGGGGGGAGGGGGGGTGTTCCATGCTCAATGGAAAGAGTTTGGACAAAAATATTTATTTTCTTAAGAAAATACTGTTTTTGAAAGAGTATTTCAAAAATCCATTCCATATTAAATGTTTTCTTTTGGAACTAATAAATAAGTAAATAGTGATTTGTCCAGCAAAGAGCAAATCTGCACGCTTCTGAATGTTCACTTTTACAAAGAAAGCTGGATATCTTCCCTGCCCAGATCTGGAGCTAATTTAGATGGTAAGATATCAAGAAAGGGCCAGAAACTCCTTTTAATGAGGGAAGAAAAATCAGATTAATAACCATAATACATTTGAGCCACCATGTATTTGGGCTAGCATCAAGGTCACACAAGCCAAGTGCTATTAGGAACTTTGCATAGCAGTATAGGCTGAAGCTGGCCTGGCCAAACACTTGAATGGAGCAGCCTCAAAACTGCTTTGGGAATCAGTTGTGTGAGTGCTGGTCTGTGTCGGGTTTTTTTACTATCACTGTTCTACAGGAATGTTCTGATTTTTTTTCTTGTTTTCTTGCTTTTCTAAAGATGGCAACAGAAAATTGAGGATCACCATATTTGATCTAGCTTTTCTTTGTAACAGTTGTTAGGTTTTTTAACAGATTTTGAAGTAAACTGCATTCTGTCATTTTTGTTTTACGCACTTTCTATCTATTACAGCTGCTGAAAATTGTATAAAACATCATCTTTAATGGGCAATTGAGTTTACAATTTCAGTTCTATGAAGTCATGTGATAATTTAACAGAAATTGTCTCATGTTATTTACAAAGTATTAAACAGGTAAAGTGTAAAGAGTTCTGAAAACAGTTTGAAGAGCAAGCTGCATTACTCCTGATTTAGGCTAGGATCATATATGAAATTCTGGGACCTCTTAGAAATAAATAGAAATAAAGCTTGATTAATCCTGTATGAAAGGCAGGCAACAAACACCAGACTTTATCTTAATATAGATAATGGTATTTTAAGATAGATGACACTTACATACAAGAATGTGCTACACAAGCTTTTGGATTCCCTCAACATCCCTTTATTAGCAGGTATGCTAAAATTGCACATGTAGTAGGGTTATAAATATTCTACACAGCCTTGCTTAACCAAAATATGTTGTCTTATTTACTAGTGAAAGTTGAAGTGTTGTCTAATAAACAAGCTGTTGGGAATAGCTTGCTTTTTTTCCCCTTATATAATTATATCTAATGCCTGATAGTGCAAAGACACATCTCAAGAAAATCAAGTTATGTTGATAGTGCAATAAAATAATAACAGTAAAAAATTATGACTATGCTTGAAGTTTCACTTGTGTTAATAGACAATTTTATAAGAATAAATATTCCAGCTTCTGTTTGGTAATTAACTATGAATAGTGACAAATAATTTTCTGTACTACTAAACCTGGACTGCTCATGAATTTACTTTATAAACTAATTGTATGGATTAGGCTTAGTAACTTAAACACACACATCAGTAATGTATCATGAAAATTTTTTATCATTTGGAAACTTTTCTTGCAATCCATTGTAAGATCTGCATCTGCTACTAGTCAGATGCACGAAGACTTTTCTGTGTGTTATGAGCGTTGGCTGGGAGAATAACATAATTGGTTTATGCCTTTTGAACTGAAAGATATTGTGGTAGATTATAATCAGTTCAGGAAAAAGTTACTGGCCTGTTGTTAGCACTGTGGGAGTGTCTGGCAAACAATTTTAAGAAATCTGGGAAGGTAGTAGAAATCAAGACTGCCTCAAATCCAATAAAAAAATAATGGAAATTTGTCCCTTTTTCTTAAGGGTTCCAGTCAGTCAGCTATTTCCTAAAGAAATATTTCTATACACAGAACTTGCTTTTAGGAATCGTTAGAAGAGCAGGGGAAATCTCCCATTTCCTGTGCTCAGGCCTACTAATACACATGGTCTTCATCAAGCACTATCCATTGTTGCTCGGCACATGTTCCTCTGGCCTATCAGCTATTTTACATGGGAGGTGTCTTATTGCATGAGTCTGATTGCAGCAACAGTGTTGTGGTAGCTTTACACCTCTGAGTAGCTCCAATGCATTCACTGGGATTGCTCTTCTGAGTAAAGATTCCCATGAGTTCATCTTCTTAAGACTGAGTCCTTTGTGTTAGACTAATAGACCTTCTACCCTCATACCTCTATATTTATTTCACAGCATCATTAAATACTCAGGCAACAGACCCACGGTTTCAAGCATATGAAACAGAACAGAGTACTTTGTTACCTGCCTGTGGCACTCTTTTTTCCATCTTTCCTCCTTCTTGTACTGAGTACAATGTTATTGCCTGCTCCCCAAAAGCCCATAAATACAGTAAGAAATAAAGACCTTTTCAGAGTTGGAAGCAAATTTACACTAGAAATTCAATCCAAAACCTATGTCTGTTACATTCTTCAACTGCTCAGTAAGAAGCTCTGATTTGGAGGAGATGCAGAGTGAAATAAGAACAACCTTGGCTCACACTCTAGGCAGTGAGAGTATTATAGATCCATATGGGTGTGGACTACTTGCAACATCTATGAATGATTTCCCAACTCTTTTCTCTTGCTACTGTTGTATGAAAAATTTACATAAACATATGTTCTACAATTGAGTGTTTAGGGATATGTCAGCTTTTTTTAGTTGAAAATTGATCAAGTTTTAAGGGATAGTCCCAATCTTTATGCAAATAATATCTTGATAAGAACATGGTGAATAGATTTATTTTCTCTGTCTCTCTAACCTTTTCCTCTCTCTGTCTCCTGTTTTCAGCTTGTTTAATTTAACCATAACCTCGGCTGTCATTTATATTTTAAGTGTGTATAGCCAGGCAAGAAATTCCATAGAAATCAAATTGGTGAGATTTTCCTTCTCAGATAGTTTTCATATGGAAACTCATTGAATCATTGAAATGATTACTTTTTTCTCCACTCTAGCTATGACCTGAGAATAAGTATTCTTGTGTTTTGCACCACAGCTAGTAAAAATGATAGTGCAGACAAATCATAATTAGAATGGTAATGGGTGATGCAATAAGGAGTAAAAGCAGGACAAAATTTCTTCACCATTGCAGCTCAGCTGCAGAACTTGATAGCATTTTCTGTTCCATTCCACTGACAAATCAATGGTAGCAGAGGCTAGACGATATAAAATAAAAATCTTTATTGTTTTCCAGATAAATTAAATACTGTTACTGAAAAGATGGGAATCACACAACCTCTGATTCACTTCAGTCAACTGTATAGACAGCAATGACCTCAGGTTATGCTCAGGAGAATGCCTTTAAGCTCATATACACATGGTGTGGGACAGAGCAGTTTGAACTTGGGATGGGGGGAAAGGCTGGGTTTTATATATATGAAAATTTAATTATAACAAAACTATAAATTATTTCAAAATCTTGGACATTTTCTAAAATTAAGACTTTTTCAAAGAGCAATATTTGTTCTTAGCTATATTGTAAAGACAACTGGCTAGCAAGTGACGAGCTTTGTAGGCTGGCAAGAACTATCATCTCAGCTGAACTCAGTAAGAACCTTATTGGTTTTGCACTGGAAATTGCACAGCTCCCTGAGCTTTCCCAATTAATCTATTTCTAGCATTAACTACTTTGAGAACAGAAGCAGTTTTGAGGTGCAAATAAAATAATACAATATTAAAATACAATTTTTAATTGGAATAACAGAAGTAAATATCTGAAAACATATTTGAAAATTATGCTGAGCACAGATCAATAAAGATCCCTCTGCATTAAATATTTAGTGCTTCCACTCAAAATATTGAATCTGCTTATTCACTTGTTAATAAGCAAGGTTACAAATCTGCTGGAGAAGATCAGGCCAATGCTGGTAGAATGGAAGGCACAGATTGTGCAGTGGACATGGTAGGAGTAAAAGGGAATGAGTAGGAAGCCAGTGGGGCGTCCTCACTGCTGCTGGGAGCTGGGGCCATAGACACACCAGGGCTGGGGAAACGCTGTGCCTCCCCCTGCCCACTCCCTGTGCACCTCCTCCTGCACAACCACAGTGTGCAAACTCTCCTTGGGGCTGGGGAGCAGAGAAGAGAAGGTGCTGCTGCGCTGGGATGTCTCAGCCCCCTCAAAAATATTTCAAATGTACAGCAAGGCTGTGCAGGTCTGGCCGTCCTCTGGAGTGGAGCACAGGCCTAGCCAAGCCTGCCAGACTACACTGGGTCACTGTTGCCCGAGGAGGTTATTTTAAGACGTACTCTAGTAGAAGTTAATTTTTAAAAGAATAATTGAAGCAGTGTAATGGTGTGGCAACAGCTTAATCATGTTCTTTGTTGGAATAAAAGGGGACAGGAATTGATATGAGGTAACAAGAACTTGTCTGGAAATAGTAAAGAGTGATCCTGCTGTGATCAGAAACTGTTTAGTAGCTTTGCTATATTTTTCCTTTTTCTTTTAAAATAACCTGGTTTTCATTGTAAGATATTCAAATTTCTAAATTGAATATTCATCTCAGTGGGTCTCATGCTAAAATGTCAGAGAAAAATAGTATTTTTCTTATTTTGTTTAACTTCCATAATTTTAGATGTTTAATTTTTTCTGTTCCTCTGGGAATGTGGTGGTTATAATGACCACCCATATTAAATCTATTTGCTCTTTACTTGCTTATATAAAGAGTTGTTACTAGCTCACTCTCAATTTATCATATGGATTAGTGAAGAAAATGTTTATTGTCAGCATTCTTTATGTTTTGTTTGAACTATTGCTTACAAATAAATCATTATATTTAACTAGCCCTCTCCACTTCTAACAAATATCTTAGGTTCTATATATTTATTATTTCTATTTATTAAGCAGGTCATAAAACTTATTTCTACCTCTGGGCTATTTGTAAATTTCTCTTTTTGCTTGGTCTTACAAGTCAAAAAGTTTTGTGTTTCAAGCTTCTGATTTGATCACTCTAACATTTTACACAGTGTATTACTGATTAAAAGATGATTAAATAGCTCTTATGCCACTTTCATTATTTACTTAGATAAATTAAATTTTATTCTGCAGGTTTACCAAGTTCATATCAAAGCAACCAGCAGTTAACTGAACATCTCACAAATGACAAATAATGGATATATAGAAAAGTAGAAAATTATCTGGTTTGATTTTTTGAATGGCTCCATTCAACAGATAAAATATGAAACAGTTCCTATAATGGAGAATACTCCATACCCAAAAAACCGAGATAGTTTATTTTGTTCCAGGTTTTTTGGCACTCCTGCGATAAGAAAGCAGCATTTCTCAGATGCTTCTTGTTAGTCCCAGTGCCAGCTGCTTTCCAAATAAATGTGAACTCTCTCCTGAAAATGAGAAAAGCAGTATCATGACACTGAGGCTGCAGAAATAGATCTCATTTTGGGAAAAGAAAAAGAAAATCCCAAAAGCAGCATTCATATTTGCCTAAAAAGGCAAGGATTCAGCAAAATGTTTCAGTATCTACTAATTTTGGGGTATCCTTCAAGGTGAAACATTGTCCTTACTCAAGGAATGGCTGTGGTGGGTTGACCCTGGCTAGATGCTGGATGCCCACCAAAGCCCACTCTATCACCCCCCTCCTCAGCAAGATGGGGAGGGGAGAAAATAAGATGGAACAAAAAAACCAAACTCATGGATCGAGACAAAGGCAGTTTAACAGAAGAAAAGCAAAGCTGCGGGCACAGAAGCAAAAGAACAAAATATTTACTCTCTACTTCCCATCAGCAGGCGATGTTTGGCCACTTCCCGGGAAGCAGGGCTTCATACGCGTTGCGGTTCCCGGAGGACAAATGGAAGTAATGAATGCCCCCCCTTCCCCCTCTGTTCTCCTTGCTTTATTTCTGAGCACACATCATATGGTATGGAATATCCCTTTGGTCAGTTTGGGTCAGCTGTCCTGGCTCTGTCCCCTCCCAAGACCTTCCCCACCCCCAGCCTACTGGGGGAAATGTTGGAGATACAGCCTTGGTGCTGTGCTAGCACTGCTCACCAGTAACCAAAACACTGCTGTGTTATCAACACCCCTCGAGCCACCAATACAAAACACAGCACTCTGAGGGCTGCCTCGGGGAAAATCAACTCCATCCCAGCCAGACCAAATACAATGGCAAAACTCACACTGGCTTCAAGACAAGATAGACATTTCACCTGAATTTATACTTCTGTGCTTAATTGTTGCAATGAACATAGGGCTGAAGTACCTGCAGTGGGGGGGTAATCCTTTATTTAGGTCTCTGTCACACTTGGATGTTTTTTAATATCTGGACTCCCATGGGTCTCAGCAGCTGTCCCCAGCCAGAACAGCACTTTGTGGAGCACATATACTATCCTATTGCATTTTTGTACTATCCTATTGCTTGGGAAGTGAGGAGGCAACTGGTGACAGCCAATAGAGCTTCCCAAAGGGCAAATTGTGCCTGACCAATTTAGTGACCTTCTACGATGGGGTTACAACATTGGTGAATAAGGGAAAAGCAACTGATGTCATCTACCTGGACTTGTGCAAGGCATTTGACACTGTCCTGCATGATATCCTTGTCTCTAAGTTGGAGAGGCATGGACTGGACAAATGGACCATTTGGTGGATAAGGAATTGGCTGGATGGTCACTCTCAAAGAGTTGTGGTCAACAGCTTGATATCCAAGTGGAGACCGGTGACAAGGGGCATCCCTCAGGGTTCAGTATTAGGACTGTCACTGTTTAATATCTTTGTCAGTGACATGGACAGTGAGATTGAGAGCACCCTCAACAAGTTTGCTGATGACACCAAGCTGTGTGTTTCAGTCAACACACTGGAGGGACAGGAAGCCATCCAGAGGGACCTTGACAGGCTTGACAGGTGGGTCTGTGCTAACCTCATGAAGTTCAACAAGGCCAAGTGCAAGGTCCTATACCTGGGTCAAGGCAATCTCAAGCACAAATGCTGTGCAGAGAATGGATTGAGAGCAGCCCTGAGGACAAGGACTTGGTGGACGAGAAGCTAAACATGAGCTTGCAATGTGTGCTCACAGCCCAGAAGGCCAACCATATCCTGGGCAGCATCAAGAGAAGCGTGGCCAGGAGGTTGAGGGAGGTGATTCTGCCCCTCTACTCCGCTCTCGTGAGACCCCCACCTGGAGTGCTGCATCCAGTTCTGGGGCCCCCAACATAAGAAGGATATAGACCTACTGGAGCAAGTCCAGAGGAGGCCATGAGTATGATCCAAGGGCTGGAGCAACTCTCCCATGAGGACAGGCTGAGACAGTTGGGGCTGTTCAGCCTGGAGAAAAGGCAGCTCCAGGGAGAACTTACAGTGGCCTTTCAGTACCTGAAGGGGTCTACAGGAAGGCTAGAGAGACACTTTTGACAAGGGCAGGTAGTGATAGAACAAGGGGAAATGGCTTTAAGCTGAAAGGGGGTAGGTTTAGATGAGATATTAGGAAGAAATTATTTCCCTTGAGGCTGATGAGACACTAGAACAGGTTGCCCAAGGAAGCTGTGGCTTCCCCCTCCCTGGAAGTGTTTAAGGCCAAGTTGGATGACGTTTTGAGCGACCTGGTCTAGTGGAAGGTGTCCCTGCTCAGGGCAGGGTGGGTGGAACTCAATGATATTTAAGGTCCCTTCCAACCCAAACCATACTATTATTCTGGAAGAACCTGGCTCATTGCACTTTTTACTGGAGAGGTGACTCTGTTTATTCAATGGTCAGTTATTTAGGTGACAAGTTCCTTGTCCAGTATCAGAAAGAAGGGAGTATATTTGAAGAAATAACCTTATTTCTAAATCACATCAACATCTTAATAAAATGCTCATGGAAGAAGACTAACTACTCATAGTGTCTTATATGTAGGATAATTGTTCATGCCCTGTTTCAAAGCAATCAATGTATAGACAAAGTAATACATATCTAAAATGCATAAAGAAGCAACACTCAATTGAATTTTTCTAATTTCTATTTTCTTATTTCTCTGCATAGAAATGTTTACTAACCTACTGGTAGTTAGATTTTTCTCCATAAAACAGACACAGGCTAATGACCATCTGTTGCTATAAAGTTTACTATTCACATAGGAAGTTATAAAAAACCCAAAAAACAGTAGAGCTGACTGAAAAATAATTTTAAAAAATAAGCTCCATTTAATATTTTGCTTTAGGAGGAGGGGAGACCTTTTTACTCATATTTCTTTTCAGGTATTTTTGGAGGACATTAGTTTTTTCAATAAGATGGGTTTGATTTTTATAGTATGAGCTTGAATGTACAGGAAGGGAAGCAGCAGTGAAATAAATCTAACTAAATGAGGCCACAAAATGGTTTCATATCTAAACTCAAAAGCATTATGTGTGCTTTTTGCTCAAGTCATGATATCTTCACTGCACATAAAAGAGTTTCCTATCCTTATCAAAGCACATCCAGAAACACCTGGATTTCAGTGCCATTCAGCTTAAGAATGCTGATCATGGTCTTGGTCTAGACCCTCATGTGGAGTAAATTAGCATGGTTTTGTCAGCTCCTGTAAAGCTTCAGTAAAGCACTAAAGCACTATTGAAGTTATATGTACCAGCTGATGATTTAATGTGTATTTCTTTCCCTTCCATTTTTTGTACAGTCTCTTGCTTGAAATCTGTATGAATCACACCATGGATAAACAATACAGAAGTACTTTTAAATAAAGGTAGTTGCATGTTTAAGATCATGGATACTGGGAAAAAAGTTGAGTGAAACAATATCTGCAAACCACTGAAGGATTTATAATTTCTTCCAAGTTTCAGTCTAAAAGCATGTCAGTATTAGTCTTACACATGCTACAGGGAATAAATATGTGTCCGAGTCTAGGCTGCAGCTGAACATTGAAGTCTTGATGTTTGATCTCTAAGAGCCTGTGAAAAGCTACAGCTAGCCAGATGGAGACAGTATACGTTTATTTTATTTGTGCATTAGCTTAAAGTCAAGACCATATAAAAGTAGAAGAGATTAGATATGTTGAGAAATGCAGGGATAGGGAGTTATGTGCTTTAAGGTAGCTCTATGGTAAGAGGTTTATGAAAATTAATAAGAACATAGCTTTCCACATTTTTCCTTATCTCCTCCTAGAAAATAGCATGAGAAGAGTCTATGTTTGTAAAACTGAAGGTATCTTTATCAAATAAACCAACTGCATCTATCTTTTTAGCCCTTTGCACATGTTCTGATTTCTTGGTAGACTCTCCAAACTCCTTTTCTTTGCAAGGTATGTTCCTCTTTCATATTCCATATAGTATGTTACTACATTTCCCTTGCTTTTATCCCACCAACTTTGTGAGGGACAGAGGTCTCTTCACAGAATAAGTGAATGAATAAAACTGCTTCTGCAGAGCTGGGTACAGTAAAGCTCAACCTTGCACAAGCAGAGAAACATCTCAAAAGAATCCTTGAGTAAAAGATAAGAAAAAAAAGAACATTTCAAATAGTAAAAAAATGCAAGCAAGCAGGATTTTTGCAAGCTAGTTCCAAAGGAAAGAGAAAGGAACGACTAATAGGGTAAGTCAGTCATTGGTTGAAGCCAACAGAGAACTAGCTCAGTAAGTTCATGAAAACTAGCTCAGTGGTCTGGAGTAGGAAGGTGAGGTGTTTTGCAGAAAAATGGAAAAAAAGCATGAGAGCAAGCGATAACCACTAACCATGGGAATCTTATAAGGGCTAAGACATTAGAGGTGCGCTCTTGAAGTGATACGAAGCTGGAAAGGAGATATAGAGGTAGTTTGAAATGAGTTTTGAAAACCAGAGAGATAATCCTAATGAGTTTTAGGATATAAGCAAACTGTGGATAAACTACCTTAGCTATTCAAGAATAAATCTCCATGTGAATGTTCACACAGGATATTTATTGCCCATCCCCTTAGAGGGAGAGCTGGGAAGTTCAGACCAGCTCTATAAGCCTTTGGGTTAGAAGAGCAGGAGCAGTGCAGGTTCCTTGCAGGGCTGTGTGCGGGGAATTTGCACATCCCCTGTTTGCACTGTGCTTTACTCAACTCATTGTTACTACTCTATCTCTTTCAGCACATGGAGAATGAGAAGGTGATTGGTGACAACCACCATGGCTTCACCAAGGGCAAATCATGCCTGACCAATCTGGTGGCCTTTTATGATGGGGTTACAATATTGGTGGACAAGGCTAAAGCAATTGATGTCATCTACCTGGACTTGTGCAAGGCCTTTGACACCGTCCCACATGGCATCCTTATCTCCAAATTGGAAACATGTGGGTTTGGTGGATGGACCACTCAGTGGATAAGGAACTGGCTGGATGGTCGCACTCAAAGAGTTGTGGTCAACAGCTCAAAGTCCGAGTGGAAACCGGTGACGAGTGGTGTCCCTCAAGGATTGGTATTGGGACCGGTGCACTTCAACATCTTTGTCAGTGACATGGACAGGGGGATCGAGTGCACCCTCAGCAAGTTTGCCTACGACACCAAGCTGAGTGGTGTGGTTGACACGCTGGAGGGATGGGATGCTACCCAGAGGGACCTTGACAGGCTTGAGAGGTGGGCTTGTGCTAACCTCATGAAGTTCCACAAGGCCGAATGCAAGGTCCTGCATCTGGGTCGGGGCAACCCCAAGCACAAATACAGGCTGGGTGATGAGTGGCTTGAGGCCAGCTCTGAAGAGAAGGACTTGGGAGTGGTGGTGGATGAGAAGTTCAACATGAGCCAGCAATGTGCGCTTGCAGCCCAGAAGGCCAATAACTGTATCCTAGGCTGCATCAAGAGAAGCGTGGCCAGCAGGTCGAGGGAGGTGATTCTCCCCCTCTACTCTGCTCTCGTAAGGCCCCACCTGGAGTACTGTGTCCAGTTCTGGAGACCCCAACACAAGAGAGACATAGACCAGTTAGAAAGAGACCAGAGGAGGCCACGAGGATGATCCGAGGGCTGGAGCACCTCTCCTGTGAGGACAGGCTGAGAGAGTTGGGGCTGTTCAGCCTGGAGAAGGCTCCGAGGGGATCTTATAGCGGCCTTCCAGTACCTGAAGGGGGCCTGCAGGAAAGCTGGGGAGGGACTTTTCATAAGGGCAGTTAATGACAGGACAAGGGGAAATGGCCTTAAGCTGAAAGAGGGTAGGTTTAGATTAGGAAGAAATTCTTTCCTGTGAGGGTGGTCAGACACTGGAACAGGTTGCCCAAGGAAGCTGTGGATGCCCCCTCCCTGGAAGTGCTCAAGGCCAGGTTGGATGAGACGTTGAGCAACCTGGTCTAGTGGAAGGTGTCCCTGTTGATGGCAGGTGGGTTGGAGCTAGATGATCTTTAAGGTCCCTTCCAGCCCAAACCATTCTATGATTCTGTGATACAGAGTACAGACCATGTAAGAAAAAAAGTCAAGCCTTAAGGCTCCTCTCTACCTGACCCTCAGATGCAAGAACGTTGTCAACATTTTATGCCCTTACCCATAACAGATTGCAATTTCAATGAGCTTCAACAGTACCTGATGTTCCTTTCTTTTAACCTTTCTTTCCCCCTCCCCCGTCTGCAGGGATACATTCAAACAAAGAAGGCACAAGAACAAAGATTAAACTGAACTTAAACCAGACATTTTCTGCACTCAGATAGCTGTGTCCTTTGTTCACTTACAACCCTACCCCTACACTAAGCTCTATTTTTCATTCTCAGCAAATCACAGAACCAGATGCTCCTTTTGACATGTGGAGACAAGTCACAGATTTGGAGGCTTTCTCAATTTGTGTTGGCTAATGTAACAGTTATTATAGCTACATTCTCAGTATTGGAGAAACATGCTTCCCTGACTTGCTTTGATTTCTTGTCAAAGTAGTTTGCAGAAAACACAGGTAGCTATTACTTGTTTTACTCTCTCTTCTGTTAAGTTTCTTTTTAAAGTAGCATGAAATTAATTTTTACACTTTGGGTTATTTCTTTTTTATTAGTTTTGAGTGTGAAATGGTTGAATCTTCCTTCTTTCTCTGAAAATTAGAATCTGACAATAGGGAATATACTGCTGGGTTGAAAGTTGATGCACTGACAGTTCTGGAAGCCAGCGGTTATTAGTACTGTAGTGCAGATACAGTTCCTGCAGTACATTGTAGCCTCAGCCATGGAGAAGGACACCATTGTACCCTCTGTACCGTACAGGTAAGAAGCAAGAGTAGATGGTGGTGAGGTAACCCCAGGTAATAAGAGACTTGTTCAGAATCCACATTTGGCCAGCATGCAGCTCGCCTTGACACACAGAGTCAGTGCAGAGCTGATGAACAAATGTTGTTTGGGTGTTTTCAGTCAAGGTGTTCTCTCTGAACATGGCTGTTCATGAGAAGCAAAATGTGTGGGTTTGAATGAACTTCAGATAAAATTCCATGTTTTCATGTTAGCTTCAGCTGAATCTCTGTGATGGCCATTGTGGCACAGAGCTTGTAGTAGGTTAATTTATTCTGATATTTGACTTGAACATTATGCTGTTACTCTCAGTACTAGAAAAGAAGCAAGAGAAGTAGAGAATCTCATGTGTGTATCAGGGCAGGGATGAATTGTGAGAGATCCAAAAATCTATACACACACAGTGTACGAATTAATTTTTAGCACTGGTATTAACAGTGCTCTGAATGAGCAAAGCATGTGCTCATTCATATTGTAACCTATAGATTTGAGATCTGTATTATGTAGCTATATGTATTTTATCTATCTGTAATATATTTTGTTAGCTGGATGTAGGTAAATACAATAAATCTGTGTTGTGCCGGCTGTTACATAACACTGGAGGATGTGAAAATGTGAGCATGTAACTGTAACTCAGATTCTTTCAAATCCATGTAGAACAAAAAGTCCTTCATTTTCAAAAGCCACAGTCAAAGGACCAGATGTGGTAACTGCGTGGCACTTAATTTTTCTTCCTTGGAACGATGAAGGGCTGAGATGACCTTGTAGTTTCAAGGAGTCTACAGCAGTGATTTCAAACCTGACACCTAGATCAATCACTAAATCATTCCCCTTAGCTGAAGTGACTCATTGCCTTTTTGCTTACCATGAAAGAAAAAAGCAAGGTACTTTAATACTCCTCTTGTATTTTAAAGCCACTCCTGTGTAAAGCCTGTCCAACACAATATGCTAGCCAGGCATATACCAGCCAATCTTTCTAGTACAGAAGCTGCATGTAATCTAATAAATTATTTCAGAAACAGCAGGATTAATTAACCTACATCTCCTTCACTCAGTAAGCCAGCCCATGACAGCTCTGACTTCAGTATCTGCAGGTCTCGCCCATAAACGCAGTGCCCCATTTCTTCCCCCTCTCCCCAAGGTGCTTATGACTTCCCCCCCATTTCCTGAATCCCTGTCCCTACCCCACCCCCTCCCCATCTCATGTTTCTAAAATCACTTCCTATTGCAATGCCACACATTCTTTCTTTGCTCCCTGCAGTTCTGTGACCCCTCCCACCCTCTCCCTATCTTCCTTCGGTATACATTTTGGCTTTCTGCTGTGACGAGTCCAGACTACACATATTCATGCTGACTGGCAGGCTGTGCTGATCAGGCAGTCCACACGCACACATGCAACTACCCAGCTAGCCACTGCTAACTGAATGAAGAAAGATTCCTTTCTGCATGTCTTTTCCTCATAGAAAGGATTAATACAGTCATTTTCTCTCGTTTACCAACTCCTGAATTTCACTAAACTCCTTGGAGAGGAAGATTTTTGAGACCTCTATCCCGAAGGCATTGTCAGTGTGGTTGAAGTTGGGTGGCAGGTTCAAGATCATTAGGGTCAGGACTGACAGACAGGCTGGTAGCATGACTGCATTATTTTTTTCCTTAGAAACTAGGCTAAAAAAAAGTCTGTAAAAAAAGACAGTGTAATTGATACAAAAAATAAGCAATACTGACAAAAGTACCTTTCATTTAATACTGGTTTGTCTGCAGTAACACTTTTGCCAGTATTTCTTAAAACTCTTAAAAGATCGTATCCTCAGGCCCAGCAAAAATGTACTTCTGGCCTGATTTTGATTAGCAAATAAAAATGGCTTCCCAGCAGCAACAGACCACCCTGTAGAAAACAAATAAGGGCAATGACTTAATTAGAAATTATGTGAGTAAAG
The DNA here is from genome assembly GCA_907165065.1 of Caprimulgus europaeus. The sequence continues at coordinate 27,297,892 of OU015529.1, forward strand.
TTAGTTGTATTATTTCCAGTCTAGTCCAGCACACAAAGCACTCAGTGTTCCTTGAAATTTTCCTGTCTCTATATCACTCATCAGGAAATGCTGGATATGTGGTATACAGATTTCTATGCCAAGCATACTCAGTAACATTCCTCTCTTCATTGTGGATGGTGGACTTTGAGTCTACCCTTAGGTAGATAGGGGCTGGCCAGGGACATAAGAAAGAGTAGCAAAGAACTTGGATTCACCATGCAGGAAAAAAAAAGGAGAATTGTCTGTAGTTAAACCTTTTAAATGCAGAAATGCTGTGCCATGTCAGAAACTACAGGGACAGACCGAATAACTTCCTAACTGTAATCCCAGGTCTGGCAACAATTTACAGTTTTCCCTTGGAAGCACTTTTCAACTCTGTATACCTCAGTTATCCTTTCATGAAGTGTTTGTAGTCTTTACTTGCTTCATTCAAGTGTTGTGAAGTTTTATTAATTAATACTTGAAGATTCTAAAGTAAGGAAGTGCTACATAACTGAAATGTATTCCTTTTATTAATTCCACATAAGGTATTTTGATCAGACTCTTCAGCTGCAGAGCCATCAGAAGATCTCACAGCAGACAACTGTGGAGGTAATTTTTCCTTTACGAAATTGAGCGCCTGGGAATTAATGATTGACTGCTAATAGGTTTATGCCATTGAATAGTGGGAGAAGGAAGGTTTTGCCTGATGTGCAACAGACAAAGAAGGAAAATATCTAAAAGTGAGCTCTATTGAATGTAAGTGACCATCGCACAGCATGTGTTGGAACTAGATCCCAGGAACAGGAGAAGATTTATAATATTTCATACAGTCTGAATGTTTGCAGTAATTTTGGGTAACACAGTCCCTACTTTCAATTCACTATTTAAGAAAGAAACTTTTATAAGGACAAGTAATGAAATCTACCCTACTGCTAGTAGAGAAGTTTTGCAAAGTAAATGTTTATAAACCTTTCATATTAAGTTAATGATGCTTATTAAAATGTTAAAAGCAGTCATTCATGGCAAGTCCTATTTTTAAGAGCAGTTTTATTATCACACTCTGCTCTCTGAATTAATAGGCAGCTTAGTTACGTATTTGGTTTACAGTAAATGTTGGACAGATGATACAGTTCAGTTCATTAAATATTTAGAGGTTTTTGAAGTTGTAATCATTTATAAAGTCTGCAGGGTCTACAATATCTGTGATACTGTGACTTTAGCCCTCAAAATAATTTCTAATGTTGATATCCCTTTCTGTACTCCCAAGATCCCAATTTTCTTTACAGAATGACAGTTATATTACTTTTTTTTCTCTGAAATATAGCCACTTCTAGGTTTGTGAAACTTGCCATTTTATGGCCAATCACACAGGAGTTCAAGGCTGGAAGCAGGGACATGCCATTCATAACTTCAGGGAATATGTGGCCAGACACACTTTATGCTTACACTGACTTGATTTGCACCAGGACAACAAGCTATTATATGACTAGAATTACCATCTGAGTAGAGGAGGTACTAGACCTTTAAACTCTGCGTATTTATGGCTGTGGAAAATGCTAATAGCTAATGTTAATGACAAATGCTAACAGTTTCAGGTTACTTTGAAAAAGTGTCCCTAATTAAAAACCTCTAGAAAAAAAAATTGTGTATGTAGTATAACTACAACTTTGCAAAAAGCATAAGCTCATTGATATCACTAGGTCTTCCTTACATATGGGCCTAAATTTAAACATATGTTGTTTACTGTATAAGGAAAGACTGTTGAATCAGATAAGTAAAAGTGAACAGATAATTTTTAGAAAAAGAACTAAAAAACTGCTAGTAAATACTTCTGTCAGTGTTTCTTTGTCTCTGACTTTATTTTTAGTTTGGGGTGTTTTTAAGAAAAAGAGGGGTATTTTTCTTTCTTTTAATTCTGCACATTGCAGAGAGTGTCAGTCCACCCTCTTATCATCCCTACCTTTCCTATTCCTTCCCTCCACTTTCTAGGAAATAGTCCATTCACTACTTATGCACACTTGTACTCTATTCATCAGGCAGAGACATTCTGGGACTTCAGCTGCCTTTAAATATAGGGACATTGTAACACTGAGGAATACTTTTTTAACATTCAGACTAAACTTTCAGTTATCAAGGTTATATTTCCAGGAGAAAAAGTACAAGGAATGAAAATAATTTTCCTTTAACTAAAAGCCCAGAAATTTTCATGGGAATTTTTGCAAGTAGGAATGGTACCAGAAATCCTGTTCTAGTTTGGTGTTTAAAAAGAGATCCCTTACGATTGCTGCATGATTAATTTTCCCCCCTTTTTTCAGCTCCATATTCGGTCAGTCAGTATAGTCCCTGTGGTCCAAGGTGGGGAGAGGAAGTTTTTAAATAGAGAACAAAAATATGGTTACAGACCGAAAACCTATCAAAGGACTCTAGGGCAAATGTATCATCTGAAACTATTTTTATTACTAGTAAATAATTAACTGGACTCAAAACTAGTAATGTTTTAAAATTTCAGTTGGGCTCTTACTGCAGTGCAAAAGCAAGAACAATCTACACTTTTTTTTTGTTGTTCTACACTGTCTGTCATCCTGACTTCTAGTTTACCTTTCTTTTAACTATCTTTCACCTCCAACAAGTGGTGTTCTATCACTGCAGTAGTAATTGAAGAGTAATTTGTTTCCCGAGTTGCTACATCACTTCACACAAGCCATTAGTGTAAATATATATAATTATGTAGGTATTGAACAATTTGCCATTTCATATTTATTTACATTGTCATTTACTACAGAACCAGAAAGAGCAAGACAGTTGTGTTGTAACAAAAACAAAAAGATACTCTCATATTCACTAGCTTGCAGAGTGTATGGCTTCAAGACAAATGCTATGTATTAATGTATGTAAAAACACCAGTGCTTATAGTACTGCAACTGCATGATATTGAGCTGAGAGAAAGGAGCTGTGAACTGTGGAATAGTGTGAACATCAACCAGGCTTCTCAGTTTAGTCAGTTAAAACATGTCACCAGAAACTGAGACCTTATAAAATGCCTTGATATGAACTGTAGAAAGGAGGAATCATTCAAAACTAGACAAGGGGAAAGTAAGATAAGCATTAAGAGAAATTTTCCAATGCATCCAGAAGATAGTAGATGTTATTTATGAAGAACTGCCTTAGTTATTCATTAACTTGTTAGCATAAATGTAAATTTTAAAAGATCTAAAAGGAAAAAAAGAAAGTATTAGGTAAAAAAAAACAGAACTGCAAGACAAGGAAATTTACGTCTTTAACAAAACAGGAAAGCAAATAGCTAATGGCATAGGCAGATAAAAACCTTCAATGCCACCTTTTCCATCTTCTTTGAGGTCTATTCTGACCAGATTTTTAACAAAATCATTTTAACATGAGAAGCAGAAGAGAGAGTGAGCACTTTAAAGAATATTTAGTCAAGATTCAAGTTGACAAAGGATGTTCATTCTAGAGTACTTAAGGAAACTAACCAAAATAATCTCTGAGTAATTTTGAAAACAACTTGTGAAAGACCGGTAAAGAATGAACAGAGAACTTCCCTTTCAAAAATACAAAGTGGAAAAAAGAAGATATGAGTAATTATAGATCCTTCAATCTCCACACATATTCTAAAATGATCTGTTTATAAAGAACTGTTTTCTTCACGGAAGACAATAATACATTTAAAATATAAGTGAATATGTTAATGGGAAAGAAGTTGTATCAAATCAATCCAATTCCCTTCTATGTCAGACTGTGGTAAGTGATTCAGAGGAAAGTGGTAGGTGGGATAAATCTTTCATAAAGAATCTAGTATTTTCCAGCATTTCTTTCTCAAAGGATATTGGAAAAGTATAGTCCTAATATGATGACTATAACGGGAATGCACAGCTTGTTAAAAGATTCTTTCAAATACTATGGGATTTCAAGTGGATCTCTACAGGGAACTTTTCTACACTCAGCTCTTTTAATATTTTCACTAGTGTATTGGACAGTGAAATATAAACTATAGTTACATTGCTTATGGATGACACCAAAGCACAAGGGTTTGGCTGCAAGCACTCTGAGAGACAGAACTGTAATTCAAACCCATCTTGATAAATTGGAAAATAGGCTTGGTGTCAACACAACTAAAATCAATATGTGCAGCCAAAACCAGAGCAGTTAGAAAGTTCAGAACACATGATAGTAGTTATAACAGATTACAGTCTAAATTATAAGCAAGAAATGTGATGCTGTTGCAAAAGAAGACAGTTCTTGTTTTGGGGCATACTAGCTGAAGTGTCACATTAGCAATAAGAGGTATCTGTATTACTCTGATAAGCAGGGCTGAGGCTTTAGCTGGTATATAATTCTGGTCATCACACTGTACAAAAGCTGTATACGTTTAGAAAAATTTGTAAGGAAAGCAGCAACAATGATAAGAGGTTTAGGAAGCATAGCATATGAGGAAAGTTTGAATAAATACTGCTTAATTATCACCTGAAAGTAGAAGACTTACAGGAAATACAGATCTTTCAAATATTACCCACCTATTTTTAAGTTCAGAATTCTTATGCTCAATGACCTGCAATGATGGCAAAAATAAATTTGCTTAACTTCTGCATTCTGGGTGTTCAGAAATTGCAACGGTTTACACAGCAACATTCTGGTAAACTCCTTAACCAGTAACTTTAAGAATAATTTAAATATGTCAGGAATTATTTAAGTATTCTTGATTCTTCTTTCATGCAGGGAGTTTGACTAAGTGCTCCCTTGAGATCCCTTCTAGTCCTGTGTTTCTGTGATTTTAATTTACATGGAACTCCCAAAAAATCTGGGTCGTTCTATTATTTTTTATACATCAAATGAAAATCTTACAGACATTAATAACTCCATAAGCTAGGATACAAAAACTTTCTTAAAACTCTTGCTATAATCATGAAATGAAAGAAATAGCATTTTCAAGTACACTATTTACTTCAATTAAAATTAAAAAGAAACAAGGAAGATAACAAAATACTTACTGTTATATCTTAAAGCTCAGGAGCCAAGAATTGTATTTCACTTGGATGCTGGGAAGTTATTTCTTCCTCTTTACTTAATCAAAATTGCTGGCAGTTGTCAGGTCTTTCTTTTTGCAAATTATGTTTTGAGTCTGAGTTGTTTTCTCTAAGTTGACTAGTTCATATTTGCTCTAAATAAGGTAAGACAATGATGACTCCATCTTGACATCTATCAGGAAAATAAAATTCTACTTTCTCAGTATACCTTTTACATTTCCAAGGAAAAGTCTCTTGAGTCCTTACAGAAGGCTGACTTGACCTGGATTTTGAGGGTTTCTTGTAGTCTGAAATACTTATCTTGTTTCTTCTTGTCATCCACGAGTAAGACTTGGACTTCCTGCCTTCTAGATGAGTACTGACACTGGAGTTATTTCTACTATTTGTACAAAACAGTCTTGTAAGGAATTTAGTCCTTATATTGTGGACACAGACAAGAAATGACATGCAGAACTCGCAATTATCCAGTTTGGGAAAGCTCTCTGGAAACTGCACACACAAATGAACCTGCCCAGTAGCCCATGCATCTTTTCAAAATCATAGGCAAGACTGTACTGTTTGATACTTGCATTCAGACTTTCTGCTGGTAGAATTAGCATCAGGTTTCACAAGAGGACAGATAATTTATACTTAATTGGGTCAAGGATCCTTAGGAAAATGTTGTTTGTTTTGATAGATGTATAAATTGGAGGAAGAAAAACTCAATTTGAATCTTTAAATCCAAGGAGTGAAACAGTCAAATATGTATGTAGCCTTAGACTTCAATTTAGAAACTGCTACTTGAGCTGATTAAAGCATGCTAAAAAGCAACCACTACTGGGCTTTTTCAAGTCTGTATATTTATTAAAACCAGAGAGCATGTGAAACAATGATATAGTCGGTTAACTAATAGTTTGTCTTGCATGAAGAAAAATACCATTATATCAGTCTTGATGAAACCTAATTGCTATTTGACTGTGATCATATTAACTGCTTTGTGCTCCTAGAGTTACAATTTAAAGATGAATTCCTGGGTGCACCAACAAACTTAGTTTATATCAGAGGCTTGTTGAGAAAAAGTATTTTGTGAGTGGTGTTGATCAAACGTCATTTTGATTATTTGTACTTGGTATTAGACTTGATTAAATTCTACAGAAGTCATTTTCTTGACAACAAACTTTTTTCTACTCGCACTCACAAAAAAAGAAATCCCTGGATCCCAACTGTGCCTGTAATGAAGGTGAATTGTGTTTAATGACTTAAAGAGTGCCATTTTGTTCTTAACAGTTTACATATTGCAAATTACCCTGTAAATACTCTGTTCCTAGATCAAATTAATTGTATAACAAGTTGTGCTGAGAGACAGTGATTTTTCTTTGCTAATTTAACTCCCAGAGTCTAGCAGCTTTAAATGGTTTTCTTAAAATTCTACTCATAAGCTCTATCTTACTACCATATAAGCACCTGAACACAGACATGCAATCCATGATGGGTGCAGATGTTACCACTTGATATTTAAAGCAATAAGCTGTTACGACATTTAGTGGACTTTGACTTGATTGCTTTTGTTAATAAACTGGTTCCCTGGAAATTGCATGACTTCATATTTTATGCCCATATCTCATTAAATTAAAGATAACTGGCAGAGTTAAGCTCACCTGTAATTACTGTGGGCATACATGGAATTATCCTTGATAATACCTTGCCTTAAGTGCTGGATCCAAAATACTTTCAACTGCATCAAAGTCCAGCATCAGTCAACTGAAATAAACATTCAGACTCAGGGTCCAGGACAAACAAGAGATGTAAAAGGATGCAGCAATGAAGGGGAAGTAGTATGACCGCAGCTGGGAAGTGAGTGGCAAGACAGAAGTTTTGCTTCCTGAGCCCTCGTCCTGTGCTTCATCTACCTACCATTCCTTCTGCTTTAGTAATGTGCTTCTGCATTCTACTTACTCAGGGCTCAATTGCTTCACTTAAAAATAAATAAATAAGATGTATCATAATCAAGATAAGCATGCAAGGTCAAAAAACAAAGCATCTTTTGGTTCCAAAATACTGGATAAGCTACTTTATCATTAACTTTGAAACGGTACCAACTGTATGAGATTCAACAAAGCCAAGGGCCAGGTCCTGCCCTTGGGTCATAACAACCCCATGCGATGCTACAGGCTTGGAGAAGAGTGGCTGAAAAGCTGCCCAGCAGAAAAGGACCTGGGGGTGTTGGTTGACAGACAGCTGAATAAGAGCTGGCAGTGTGCCCAGGTGGCCAAGAGGGCCAGTAGCATCCTGGTTCGCATCAGAAATGGTGTGGCCAGCAGGAGTAGGGAAGTGACTGTCCTCAGGACTGGTGAGGCCACACCTCAAGTACTGTGTTCAATTTTGGGCCCCTCACTACAGGAAAGACACTGAGGTGCTGGAGCAAGTCCAAAGGGCAATGAAGCTGGTGAAGGGCCTGGAGAACAAGTTCTACCAGTAGTGGCTGAGGGAGCTGGGGTTGTTTAGGCTGGAGAAAAGGAGGCTGAAGGGAGACTTTATTGCGCTCTACAACTACCTGAAAGGAGGTTGTAGCGAGGTGGGTGTCAGTCTCTTCTCCCAAGTAACAAATGATAAGACAAGAGGAAACATCCTTAAGCTGTGCCATGAGAGGTTTAGATTGAATATTACGAACAATTTATTCACCAAAATGGCAGTCAAGCATTGGAAAAGACTGCTCAGGGAAGTGGTGGAGACACCATCCCTGGAGGTATTTGAAAAGACATGTAGATATGGTGTTTAGGGACATGGTTTAGTGGTAGTCTTGGCAATGTTAGGTTAAGAGTTGAACTGGATGATCTTAAAAGTTTTTTCCAACCTAAATGATTCTGTGATTCTGTTCCTAATAACAGAGGATATTTCCCCTTTTCCCCATTACCCTAAGGACATTTTCCTGAAAGCTGTTACTGCCTGTCTGAGAAGAACCAAGACTGAAGGCAGAGGTGAAAACATTGTTGTGGTACTTAAGTGATCTTTAAGGAAAAGCTCCAGGACACTGATTTTTGGATCAATATAAAATCACATAAGTCACTGTTGACTAAAGCCAATCTTCATGTTCAGCAATAGGAAGGTGAGACAGGTTCATACAGGACATGAGAATATTTCATTTGTAAAATACCCTGTGAGGAGCAGCACCATTATCTTGCCTCAAAGATTGTCTGCAAGATCACTGGCAAGATTGTTTTCACGAGACCACTGAGAAGGAAACGACTTGTGAAATGCCCTGCCCGCAGGAGGTCTTCTGCCCAGACATGTCCCTGCCCCAGTGCTGGGGGGGCACAAAGAGACGTGCCATTGCTATGGTAACTACAGCCCTCGAAGGGGTACTTAAGGAAGACCTGCATGGGCAGCAAGAGAGCGGGAAGAAAGAGAGAGAAGAAGAGGAACAGAGAAGACGACCACCTGACTGCACCACGCCACGCTGCACCTCTGCTGGAACACGCTACTGAGACCTCCTCACCCGCCCCTTCGCCGTCGCCTCGCCGCTGGACCCGTGGTGGTGACTATTCTTGCTGCCCTATCCCGACTCCTTGCTTCTTTTCCATCTTTCTTTCCATTCTGTCCTATCGCTACCCTCCTTATTATTTTTGGTAATAAATGGTGTTTCGGGAATGCGGCATTTGACCTCGTTTGTGTCTTAATCTCGCTCTTGGGAATATATCGAAACCTTTCCCCGACATCGGATCGGGACATACCCCCAGAAACCTGTGCATTCTCCTAGCTTACTAGCAATTTTTGTGTTCAGCTGGTGTTCTGATTTCCACTATGCTGCTTCTGACAGCCACCCATTGATCAAGGGCTGTTTCAAATGCTAGTCTGAAACAATTTGGCTGAACTGAAGTGTACTAGTCCGCAGGTATATAATGTAATGCTGACCTGAACTTCTGATCCCATGAGACTGGAGCTTCCAATGATCTCTACTCTAAAAGCACTTGGAACAGGAATATTGTGATTGATATATTGGCAACAGTCTCATCTCAGAAACTGGCATTAAGATGAGAATAAAGAAATTACAGGCTCAGGTAGATTTGAGTAAGGCAGTAATGATCAAAACTAGAAGTGGGACAGTTTGAGTATTTTGTGGAAACTGATGTACATGAAGACTTCTGAAAACAAATGGTCTTGAAGGGTCTACACAGAGTCACAACACTCTAGCTCAATTACGCATTATTTTTTTAAATGGATTTTGGCTGTGGAAATCCTTACAGCAATTTGAACTTTCCTTAGAGTGGTCTGAAATAGAAGCTGAGGTGTGAATCACAAAGGACACTATACTGGCTGTTGCAGAAGTAATAAGAATACTGAAGGGTACTTTAACACAGTTGTGGTGGCCACATAGGAGTTTGCACTACTTTACCTAAACTGACATTTAACCTTTCTTTCTCTGTTTGCAAAATAAAAGTGATGCAACAATAACATTTGGCTCCTTTGAAACTTCACTGTTGATACTGAGAAAGTTAAATGGACTTCTCTGCTTACCACCTTCTGCTTTAATCTATGTAAACAGTCACCAAGAGAAGGGAATGAAAAAAAAAACCAAACAACCAAACAACCAAACAAAAAAAAAAACACAAACCAGAATATGTACATCTTGAATCAGACACCAGAAAGTATGGGGTATTTTGTACTTTACCAATTCTTGTCTTGCTTTTGTATCTGCAGTCTGTCTTGTTCATTCTCATACCAGGGGTGTCTTGTAAAATTCAGATCCTCTTTGTCAGTGAGAAACCTGGTTGTTAGTGTAATAAGCAAGACAGATCAGCCTAGGAGAAAATGAATAATTCTGTTCTTACAGCAGGGCTATACTAATGTGCTGTGTGTAAGGCATGGGCCAGATATATGCAATGTAGAAAAAAACAAAAGATCAAATGGCTCTTGGTAAGTGAACTTTGTCTACATTATACAGTGAAAGGAACAGGGGTCCAGGAGAAACAGTTGTGTGTTATCACATAATTAAAAACTTTAGCATACCATATATCCACAAGAAAACTCCCAAAAAAGCAAAATTCAGTTTTTCAGCCTCTGTGCTCATTTTACATGTTTCTGTTGCTATCTAAAACTGATCCAATCCCTTCTCAAAAAATAGCTGTACTCATCAACTATAAAATGTGCTTTTACAATGTATAAATAAGAGCCACACAAAGAATACAAACAATAAAGGGTAATAGCAGTAGGGTTGAGCTACAGCAGTATTGAGGTTAAAAAGACTGGCTTAATTGCAAGAGCTTTGCATTATGAGGTTCTGGTGGGAGAATATCTTATTGCTTAGCCAGGTGTTGTGCAAATGCTCTGCATGTGAGAGAGATGACACAGCTAATTTGCTCTTCAGAGCCCTGTAGCATGAGACAGAGATTTGGAATACTTTAGTTACCACAAGCTTGAAGGTAAGGGTTAATCTTAAATAGATATCTGTGGGGGCGGTTTTGTCCTCTTTTTTAACACAAACAACAAACTTTACTAAAATATATAACTTTAATTGGAAACCAATCTGCTGTAGAAGATGGGTGGCTGCTAGCACTGTAAGTAAACTTATTTCTATCTTATCAGACTGTATCAGTTGTTGTTTTATTTGGTACCTTTCCAGTAGTATCAGTGATATATATGGCTGGGATACTTATTGTGGAATACCCTATGTTGTCATATGCCTTTAAAAAAAAAAAAAAATAAAAATGAGAGAAATCAAGGTCATTAAACTGGAAGGTGGTAGAAAGTCAAATTCTCTTCAGTTCTTGTCTTAAACTGTTGCTCAGCCTTGAACAGTTCCTTACTGAACAATTGCTGACTCCCCCCGTGAGGTGGATGCATTTCAGTGGGAGTAGATGTAAACTCTTTCTTTTAGAAGCAAAGGTCTGATATGTAGACTTTTATTGCATACATTTTTGTTCTCCACTGAGATTCTTACTGACATCAGCAGAACCACCATGTGCTCTCTCAATGTAGGATGTGTAAAGCACGAGTGGGTAAAAAAATCCCATATTGACCATAAACTTAGCTGAAACTGGTGTATTGGGTTTGTGTGGAAGTTTTGGTAGCAGGGTGAGAGCAGGCATAGAGGTGGCTTCTGTGAGAAACTGCCAGAATCTTCCCCCATGTCCAACACAGCCAATGCCAGCTGGCTACAAGACAGACCCACCACTGGCCAAGGCCGAGCCCATCAGTAACGCCTCTGTGGTTACATAATTAAGAAAAAGGGGAAAAAAAAAAAAAAAAAAAGCTGCACACTTTGCAGCTGGAGAGAGGAGTGAGAAGATGTAAGAGAAACAACTCCACAGACACCAAGGTCAGTGAAGAAGGAGGGGGAGGAGGTGCTCTAGGCGCCGGAGCAGAGATTCCCCTGCAGCCTGTGGTGAAGACCATGGTGAGGCAGGCTGTCCCCCTGCAGCCCATGGAGGTCCATGGTGGAGCAGATGACCATCTGCAGCCCTTGGAGGACCTCACGCAAGAGCAAGTGGATGCCTGAAGGAGGCTGTGATCCCAGGGGAAGCCCGCGCTGGAGCAGGTTCCTGTCAGGACCTGTAGCCCGTGGAGAGAGGAGCCCAGGCTGGAGCTGGCAGGACTTGTGACCCCATGGGGGACTCGCGCTGGAGCAGTCCCTTCCTGAAGGACTGCACCACATGAAAAGAACCCGTGCTGAAGCAGTTTGTGAAGAACTGTTGGTCATGGGAAGAACTCATGTTGGAGTTCATGGAGGACTCTCTCACATGAGAGGGACCCCGCACTGGTGCGGGAGAAGGAGTCTTCCCCCTGAGGAGGAAGGAGCAGCAGAAATAATGTGTGAAGAACTGACCTCAACCCCCATTCCCTGTTCCCCTGTGCCACTGGGTGGGGGAAGATGGAAATGAGGAGACAAATTAAGCCAGGGAAGCAGTGAGGGGTGGGGGGGGGTGCTTTAAAATTTGGTTTTATTTCTCATTATCCTCTTGTCGGATTGGTAATAAATTAAAATTCAGGGGTTTTCCCCCAAGTCGAGTCTGTTTTGCCCATGCCAGTAATTGGTGAGTGATCTCTCTCTGTCCTTATTTCAACCCATGAGCCTTTTGTTACATTTTTCTCCTTCCCAATCCAGTTGAGGAGGAGGGGCGGGTGATAAGAGTGGGCTTTGGTGGCATCCAGCCAAGGTCAACCCACCACAACTGGCTAAACTCTTAGTCATAAATAAATTAAACCTCTCTGTTATCTTTATCAGTGATCTCATACTTTTAGTAATCATGTTAGAAGTTGAAATGGAGATGTGAAAAAGGGTTTTCTGGTATATTACTGAGTCATACAGTACTAATCCTGACAGGGAGCTAGTCTTGGGTCACTCCTTCAGGATACATCTGTAACGGGGAGGATGGTACAGCTGTCCAGACCTTGAGCCACAAGGGTTGATGGTGCAAAAGAGAGTCCAGATCACATAAAACAAGGGGTGCGTTACTCCTACTGCATCTTCTGCTGACCTTCAGCATTATGGTTGCTATCATCCAGATATATAGCTCTTTCCCAGAGCTAGCAAAACCCAGTAATAGCCTCACCTTTTGCAGACATCAGCCTGCAGTGCTCATGGAGCAGTTCTGCTGCACCTGTGCACATTGGTGTATGTGCTAACCTGGAGTCTATGCTCACCAGTTCAAAGAGTTCTGCTGTGATGCAAGATGGATTTCACTTATGCAAACTGCAATTTACAGGGACTTTGGTGTTGCAGACAAGCATAAAACTAATCTTGTGTGTCTTTAAGATTTCAGTTATATTAGTGTCCCTTTACTTCCTCGTGACTAAAATTCTCCTTTCTAAACTCATAAAGCCAGTGTAAGTTAGAGCTGTCTGTTTAGGGAGCAGAGCTTTCCGTGCTGCCTGGACACTTGTCAGTTGCCTTAGTACCTTTTGCTGTGTGTGTAGGCTTTGTCATATGGGTTAATGCATCTATTTCTGAATCACCAAAACCTTTCTCAGTGACTGACAGCATCTATCTGCATAGTCAGACAAATGAATGGTTGGCTATATGCACTGTGATTTGTGCAAAGAGCCACAAAACAATCCGAACATAGCTGCCAGTCACATTTAGTGCAAATGTAGGCTACGGTACAGCCAGTGGGCTGAGCTAAGATGAAGTACAAATAGTAGAGAAACTGGAATTTAAGGTACTTGTGGCACAATATTTTACTGGGTGTAGTATCTCTCATTGAATAAAGTTCTCCAAAAGTAATGGAAAATGCTGAAAGTTCACTGTAAGAAATAATGTTTTCCTACCATAAGCTGACAAGGAAAGAGTTAACATGGTCTCTGTGAGCAGCTCAAGGACTAACCGTGCTTATCACCTGTGAGAGTGGTTGGTTTCGTTGCTGTGAGTTAGCAGACTCCTCTGCTCTCCTTACAGGGTGGTTTGGACAGGTCTGGGAACTAGAGTGCCTCTGGGGTAAAATTAGGTTGCTAAAGTTCACCTGTGGTGGGGTTTTCCCTTCCTTTTTTTTCTTTTTCTTCTTTTTTTCTTTCTGCACTGAAGTTTAGTGGCATACAATTCTTTTAGTTTTTCACTTTAAGTCCTGAGGAGATTTATTTTTATTGGTGCTAGATGTCTAGAAGAAAGGAGTCTTCTGCCTAAGTGAGATGTAAGATCTGAAAAGCCAGATGTACATGATTTGGCTAAGATTTGAGAGTCTGACCACTGCCTTGGAACCTGATACTGGCCCATGTGCCTTTCTCCAAATCTGTCCTGCTTTCATCTGAGGGTCTGCAGTGTGCCTCATTGTTTAAAGGAATAAGGGCAGTGTCAGTGGTCCATCAAGGCCTTCTGTGAGTTTATTACTGCTGGCTGATGCAAATATTCTTTACAAAAAGATTTGGTTCCTTCTTAAAAGGAAAACAAAGTTAGTCATGCTGCATCTTGTGCTCACTGTGTGTGGCTTCACAATTTGATAATATGGGTCTCCCTTTCTATTCTGTAGCCAAGCCTCACCTTCTGCTCCTTCCCCTGCGTGATAACGAAGTGTTGTTTCATTATGGCCCTTGCCACTCGAGCGAGGAAATGGTGGCGCAGAGCTAGGTGAGGTCCCTGGGCTCTTGATCTTTTTCAGAAGTTTGCCATTCTAGGTACTCGAGGTTAACTTGCCTGAGATTGGCAGACCTGAACACTCTGATTTCTTCATGGCTCCACTGCCCAGTAATAGTGGATAATGGAAAATCAGCTGCATCCTCTCTGTGCCAGTACTAAATTTCTGCTTCCGAACAATCCAGAATATCTCCAGAAGCAAATAAAATATTTACGTCCAAACTCTTCTGTGTTTGACCTGCCAGACCTTTTGACTATGTCCAGAATTCTCTGATCATGAAAAAACTTGATTCCTTCTTTTTCTCTCCTCCCCAGACATTTTAAGTGTCTCCTGTGAAATTTATAAAATAGAAAAGAAACTAATCAAAAGTAAGGGCTGTATTTCTAATTATAGAACTTGACTTTATTTTACAGGATCATGCCAAAATAGTTTGGTTTTTTGTTTTTGTTGGGGTTGGGTTTTTTTTTAGTAATCCATGTTTCACTCTTTGTCCCATTTATAATTTTAAACTTTTTCACCCTCACTGATTGCAAAACATTTTATATTAAATTTATATTTTCCTTCTTTTGTGTGATTATGTTCTGCAACTGTCAGACTGCTGAAACCAAACAGAAATAATCAATGAGTTTCATATTTCTCTATCTTCTCTTCTTCCTCTTGCATAACTGTGGTCTGGGAGCAAGGCTAGTGCCCTATCTTCCTTCATCCCATGCTGTGGCCTCTAAATTTCACTTTCATATTAGCTGTGCCTCAAAAGAAAAAAGGAATTCTTCTACATGGAACCTGCTCTTAATTTTAAAAATTGCCACCACTTCCCATAAGTTTACTGTAATAAAAATATCCTGCTCTTGCAGATGTTAGTCTTAAAGCGTGTTCAGTTTGTTCTAGCTATTACAACTTTGTTCAAATGTGAGGTGCATTGTTCTTCTGCCTCAGAAGTAATTCAGTAGTACGTAAAAATCTGATCTTTCTCAGGTTTTAGATTTCAGTGTTGCAAAGAGGAAGGAACATTACTAAGTCTACAAAGCAAAAGACCCTGTGGAATTTTTTCATACTTTTACTTCTGAAGAATACACAAAATGCATGTTGAATACAAACATGAGTCAGGCTCTGTTTTGACTAGTCCTAACTCTTAACTCAGTTGGCCTTTTCATTGCTCCTCTGGTTTTAAATGCACATTTTAGTCCCTTCAACTCTTCTGTCTTGCTCTTTTTTTCATGGCTTCTCTGAAGAGATAGTGACTCATTGTATGCACAACAATCCTGGTTCAGAAGGCACAAATTAAGATTTTCTTGCATTGCTTGTTTGTTAGGTAAGGGCAGAGTGAAGTGATAAAGCTTGCTTTGAAAACCAAAAAGCCGTGGGGTTTTCATTGTCAGGTCACGTGTTGGCACAAGACCATACAAGAGAGACAGGCTTCAGAAAATGTTCCTGATTTGCAAGGGAGGGGAGGGAATAAGTTAAATAGTATGTAGGCTGGAAACATCTGAGGGGACAGGACAACTCATAGAGAGCAGTTACATGAATGAAAACCAGGGATGTAAGTCTCTAGAGTAGAAAAAGTATAATTGTCTGCTAGCTCTTGAGGAAACTAAGGGTAGTAGGAATGGAGAATAGCTTAATGGTATAAACTGGAGGAATGATTGTTGCTCTTCATGATGATAGCACAAAACTACTATCATTAGGGTGCTTGAACTGTTATCAAATGTAAGAATTGCTAAGAGCTTGCAATTGCAACAGTGTTGGGTGCTCTGTCAGAGCTTCTGGTACGTACCTACTTGTGATGGCTATGATTTGCTCTGATATATCCTCGCTGGCCACTGTCATGGTACAATTCCAACAACTACTCAGACCTTGAGTCAGTTGGTTTCTACATTCCTGAGGAAAACTTGTCATTGTTTCCAGTCTCCCATTACTACTCAGTTACTGGTAGGCACTGTCTAACGAGTGAGACGAGGGTTCTGGCCACAATATCTTCCATCTAAAACCAATGAATGAAAATATCATTGTATAAAGAGATGCAGGGGGATGGTGTGGCACCTTCACATTTTGGTCAGAGTGATAATATCAATAGGGAAAGGCCTAGGTTCTCGTTTAGAAATCCTGTGGCAACACCATATATTTAAATGAATGCATGAGAAGAGATTTTTAAAAAGCAACAGCCCTGCATATAAAATATATCTATGGGAATGCTCTTGTGACAGCTGCAGCCATTCATCCCTAGCTGCATTTCTTGAAGCCTTTCAATTTTATGTTAGGGACTGCAAAAACACAGCATGTGGGGAAAACCTTTCATTTCTGAGACTTTAGGTTTACAGTTTATTAAGCACTGGTCAAAAGCCTGTTGATCGTGACTTTATGTTCTCCAGGCACAGGCTGAGAACATCTTTAGATCTGGAGCTCACAGTGAGCTGAAAGCAGCAGAGAACTCCCACAGCAGGAAAGCATAGATCTTGGAGAAAACTAGATGGAGGTGGTCTACGCATTGGGACTGTGCAGACTACTGTGCCCAAAGCAGGAAAAAAGGACTCATTTTGCCTTCTTGCCACTTCACTCTGGACCCACTGCCTAAGAGAAGCAAAATAAGACAATCACTAACATTCTCAGAGGGGAAAATGGAGCCTTTAGCTGTCTGTGCAGAGTGGTGTGAAAAAGGAGTTTCCTGCTTACTCATCCAACCCTGGCAGCCAATGTCAGTCTACCTCCCTCAATGGCAGAAGGCTGACATATGTGCTTACCAGGATGGATGCTAGAAGCTTTACTGGTAAGAGGATTGAGCTTGAGAACACCAGTCACATTTGCTGAGTAAGACTGAGTGGTTTTCTTTCAGGGCTTAATTAAAGTAAATTGAAGAACTACAAGAGGGGAGGGAAATAAGTGTTCACAAAAAGAAACGTGAAGATGCATTATGTCCCTAGCCTCTTTCCACTAATGGGTTTGAATACTTAATGAAAACAATATCACTCAAGAGAAGATGGATTGGGAGCAGAGCATGTGCAGCCCAGCATAAAGGGGTCAGCTGGTTCACACAACACCTTCATGTTGCCACAGTGGAAAGGGCAATGGCAATTGTGAGAGCAAAGCAAGGGCAAATACTAGAAGTCACTATCAAACGCTACCAGAGACCTGTCATCATGGTGAGGGGCAGCATGTAAGAGCTGATTCAGAGTAAAATGGATAAGGACCGTGCATCCAAATATACTGGGAGTTTGGGTGTGGGAACTTGAGATCCAGATGTGAAATGAACTGTTGGCAACTGACTTTTTAAAGTGGTCTGAATCCAAAACCAGAGAATTGACAACACTCTGAATACTAAGAGATTTGAAATTCTGGCCAGAATCTTTTTCTGTCATCTCATTTTTCAGCTTCAGTTGTAATGAAGAGTAGCAGAAAAAAAGCAGGATGATCTTTGCTGGCTGCTCATACAGCTATGGAGCATCATCTGCCAGTTAAATAGTGGGTGCTGAGCTGAGGCTGAAACTGGAAAGGCTAAGATTATAAACATGCTCCTAATAGGAATTGCAACTTTAAAAGGGAGCTTTCCATGCACACAGAGTGAAATGTTGAGGGCATACTAGAATAAGTCTGATTTTTGTGGAGTGTGCAAGTTCTTTAAGGATTCCTCACCTTGCGAGCTGACCTAAAAAAATGTCGCAAACAAAACCAGTTCCTGGAATTTTGTGTCCTTCCTCTGGCTGCCTTGACTTTCTATTCAGTTCACTGTTTTTCCCTTATACAGATGACGGTGGCTCAGCTCCTGGGAGAAAGAGCTGATACTAGTTATCATTTTTTCATTGAACACGACTGCTCTGAATTTTAATAGGTAAGTCTTCTGCATCTGCAAGTAACATATGGCTAGCACAGAGCTGCAGCTTCAAGAGTCTCTTCCTGCTCACATCTCTATCAGGTAGCTGTCGAATGGAAACCTGCCACTTCAGCAAAGGCATTTAAAGCAGGCAAGCTGTGGGAAGATATACTGTGTAAACATGCTGTAGTTAATGTCAGGTATCCTAATGTGTGCCTAATGTAATCTTTCTGACTTTGCATTTGTTTACAGTAATATCCTCTAATGCTCTGCTGTTAATAGATAAAGTGCTTCCAGAGTGGTGCAATTGATAACATGTATGTACATCTTTAGTTAGTAGGAAAGGTCTTCAGTCAAGCGGGAAAGCTCATCTAAGCCTTCAGCTTCCCCAGAAGGGAAGGACCATAACTAGAGGGTGCATTTTAGCTGCAGTGACTAGAGCTGTAGTAACTTCACAATCTCAGAGGCAGCTGAAAATAATACACCTGAAATCATAATTTACATGGTTTTGCCCTTAACATCCTAGAGCTGCTGCCCACATACTTGTGTACTCTGCCCTCTTGGGAAGTGCCTGATCTTTTTAGAGTGCATTTTCTGCTTCAGTCACATCTCTCTGCTATTGCATAAAATCAGGTATTAAATTTTCTTGCTGTATGGGAACAGATCACAACATCCTGTGTGGCTGAAAGCAGTACTTTGGATATTTGAAAGCAACTACCCATTGCCTTTAGCAGCAAGTGTACAGTTCTGGCTCCAATAGTCAAGAGTCACGGGAGATGTGGGCATGGAAGGAAAGATGATGATTGCTATTTGGGGGAGGGAGTGAGGGGTTATTCATCTAAACTTTGACCAGTTGCAGTAAATGTTCCTTACCCCATTTATTACAAATTGCAAATGGGAGACTTGTCTAGGTAAGCAAAATCTGCATGGATGTATTCCTTGTAGGTAGAATAAGATAAGATAATACTTGGGTTGACACACTGCATTGCACTAGTGTAATGACATATGGTTATAGCTAGTGTGTGTCTCTCTCAGCTGTATGTGCTCTGAGGCATAAAGAGGATAAGTGACTTGTACAAGGCCATTCAGCAGATCAGTCATGAAGCAAAAAACGCAGAGGCTTTAAAAGCTAATTAACAGTCAGGAGAAAAAATTGTTACTCTGAGAAATGTTGTGTTGTTTTTTGTTGTTGTTTTTTTTTAATTTCTTGTGTTTTCATTCTAAACTGGAATGAATAGCTGTGTCTTTCAAAGACATGGTGATATCTTTTTTTTTTTTTTTTTTTTTTTTTTTTTTTTTTTTTTTTCCCCCACTTGCCCTCCCACAGTAGTTTATACTATGGAATACCTTTAGTTTTTCTAATGTCAGACTTGAATAATTTCTAAATGACTGGCAAATAAAATGTATGAAGACAAAACACTTCTGGAACATGGGGGAAGATAAAAAATTTTTTAGGTGGCTTCTTTGTTTTTTTTATTGCCACCCCCTACCTGGAGTAAATATTTACTGTCCCTGGGGGAAAAATCTTTCCATTTTGGTTAAAGACCAATTCTACATAGTAACTCTTTCTGCTACAGCATATTTCAACCAGTTCTACTAACTAGACAAATGCCAAAATGGATTTTTAAAATCCAGGTAAATATGATACTACAAAGTGGCAAGCTACTTGCTGAAGAAACTAACTTTTCAAAGTGTTACATGTACCTTGACTGCCTGACAGCCTGTCACTGCGTTTCCCTGCAACAGCGTAGCAGGGGCACATTACCTTGTGGTGTCCTGGCATACGGTAGCAATATTAAACGCACTATTGCCCAGGTATGAATATAACCTTTTCTGAACTGGAATTAAGTGATGTGGGTTTGCAGTTAATGTTCTTCCAAACTTTTTTTTAAACTGGATTATTTGACATCCTCTAGTTCTCTCTTTTTTTTTTTTTTTTCTTTTTTTTTTTTTTTAAGATGCTTTGGTGAGAAACAACTGAGCAGTAGGAGTGGCATGTAGTAGGAGTTCTGAAAGGCAAACTGTAATTTCTAGGATACTGAAAAAGAAACCTACACAACTGTCAACTGTGAGCTGTAACATATTTAAATCAACGACTGCATCTATGAGACAGAAGGAAAAATAAAAATAAACAAGATTTTGCTATCCTAAACCAGTTAGAAATCCCAATAGAATTGTATTGAATAAAATGATGAGAACTAACTGTGGCCTTCTGGATTCTGTGGAAAAGGTTGCACCAACCAAATGAATACAAAATTAAATTCAAACACAGGCAAGAATGATAGAGTATTTTATAGTCCTACTGATATTTGCAGTAGTGGCATAGCTGATTCAAGAAAGGATTCTTAGGGTGCAATGAGCATACACAGTTAACATCAGTTGAACAACAGAAATTAATATATTGCTTCCCCAAGACGTTATGCCATGTACCACATTGCATCTGTACAGACTGCAGCATATGCATTTTGGGAAGAGGGGAGATGGAACTGATAAGAAGGTGTGCCTTCCAAAGGGAGGGGGCAGCAGACGCTGGTGAGAGGAGGGTCTACTTCCACATATTCCTTTCTTCCCACGAGGGAAAATGCACTGCACCTCTTCAGTAAATGTAGAAATCTGCAGTCATTCCACCATGCACTGCTCACTCTACCAGTACCAGTGAACTCCAGAAGGCATTTTGCTGTCTGAGGAGCTATGCCTTTGCTGCTGTTCCTGGGTGTGCTTTTTTATACTTCCTTCATGAAGCAATCAAACGCTACCCTGGCCTGTGTGACTCTTCTCCTGAAAAATTCTAGTATATTGGTGTAACCAGTGACTTCTTTTCAACATATCTTTCAAATCCAGTGTTTGGTTTTTTTCTCTTACATTTGGAAATGTCCATGGTTTCCCCACCCCCCAATTAAATGCTGCTTCGTCTCTTGCCTGTAAGCTGAGTGGGGTTCTTTACTGGAATAAGCTGTATCTTTAAACAGAATGAATCTAGACTCATAGCTGGCATAAATAGCTACTGCTGTCTTTACTTCAGTGAAGCTATGCCAATTTGCTGTTGCTGAGTTTCTGCCCTAATGTCTCTTCAGGACGCAAACAACAGTGAGCTCATCGGTTAGGAGTGGCCATTTTTCAAGAATACAAAAAGCTACTGTAGTTCACACACACAAAAATTGCCAGAGTGGAAAAGAGAGACCTTGCAGGTGGATTATTTCCACCACCCTCTGAAACCCCCCACCCCACTGATTTTTTTTTTCCTTCTTTCTTTCAGGGAGAGAAGGAGAAGCTCTGTTTTTCAGTACTATTACCATGCAATAATTCAAAGGTTAATACAGTGTTTTGGCAAAAGCTGTATTTGTGTCTGTGTCGTTTGCAGGCACTAGTGCAAGATAACATGATGCCAGTCAGAAACAGGGCAGCACAAGTTGCTAACCAGTACCACTGTTCACATTTTCCATTTGAAATAATGGCAGCTGGTTAGCACAAGCTGCTTGCATCCAAAATAATGAAATGAGAGCCTTAACTTTCCTGGGATGGCAAGCAAAGGAAGCAGAAGCTTTGGTTGCATTCTGATGCAGTGTGACATCCTCTTCTTGAAAGGTCAGATTCTGCTTATGGAGCCTGTGTTGGTTACCACATGGGGAATGTGCAGGGTTATAAGAAATGGGAACAGTCTCCCCAACACCAGCGTTGCCATTTCAGGCTCAAGCAATTACCTCAGAGAAAGCCCCTGACGTAAGCATGCCTGTTAAATGGCAAAGGGGAGGTACCTGTGTGCATGCCAAGTGTGTTTCTCTCATGTGGCTCTGTTTATTGACCAAAACTAAAGACAACATCTTGTGCCCCGAATGGGTACTCTTGTGCTCTTAGCTTCTATGTGTTTTCTCTTGTTTCTCTCAAACATCCATAGGGGCACCAATGCAATTGTAAAAATTCCAAATTTGAAAGCTTTCCAAAATGGCTTTGTCATAGCACCTATTGTCTTGTACGAACATCTCCTCTATTTCTTATCTTCTTACTTAGTAAAGTGTTCTGGTTTTCCCTCCTGCTTAGAAAGGGAATACAGAGCTTTTCTGCCAGCTTAAATCACCTCTATAAGTGAAAGTTTTGCCAGGCCAGGCTTTTTCTGTTGGAAGCCTTGCTCAGGAGCACCACTCAATGTTGGTCAAGGCTATGTTTGTCCATCCCCTCATTAGGGTTATGGCAGGCTATGAACAATGTCAGAGTCTCATCAGGATGCAGTTTGACACCATAACCAAGCTGATCCAATGACGAGTGCTAGCAAAATGTGATTGAACTGTGATTAGTGCATTGCTCTCCTTGCTTCTTGGCTGGCTGTCAGAGTACCAGCACTCAGCTGAAGTGGTGGAGAGAGAAAATCTGGTAGAAACCTAATCAAGTTCTCATTTGAACATTTGGTAGGGTGAGTTTTCTGCCAGTGTAGTGCTCTGAGCAGGTTCATTGTGGGGTTAGAGAAGTGGAAGGTTTGGCTCAAGCCATAATGACAGACGTACGTGCCAAGGGAGGGGAGCAGGGTGAGGCATGTCGTTAGTCTGGCTTAATTGCACGCTGGCACACTGTGCTGCCCTGCCACTACCCCAGGCTGTGGCATCAGTGATGATCCCTGGAGCAAAGACCATACGTCACCAGCCTCTCCCAGGGTGGTTGAGGCAGGAACGGCTGGTTGGAGCACCACAGTTCGAGACCCCACTAGCACCCGCCACGGCTGCACTGCTGTCTGAGATGGCTTGTGATCCAAGTGCAGATCATCCTGGAGGTCTTACTAATGAGAAATCTTCTGTGCCAATAGGAAAGCTTTTTCTTTCTACCATGCAGGGTTTAAGGGAGTCTCACCCAACAGGGAATTCCTGTTTCATCAGGTGCCGGAAGGTTATTAGTGGAAGTGCAGGCATGCCCGTCTCTGGTGTGAGACCACAGCACTCACTACAGCCAGTACACAGATACACCCAAGGTAAATACACTGCAAAGCCAGGCTCTAATGTGTGGTGCCTTTGAACTCAATAACTTTGTAATTTCTGGCAAATGGAGGAAGGATGATTGGACAAAACAAGTCAAGGGGAGAATATGTCTTTGCTTTCCCTCTAACCCATTTCTCCCTCGTCATCTGTCAAAAGTAAATTTTAATTTTCAATAGAAAAATAAATTAAGATAGACTTTACACACAGACCTTGAAAGATCAACTAGTACAACCCCCCTGCCAGAGCAGGAACACCTACAGTAGGTCACACAGGAACACATCCAGGCAGGTTTTGAATGTCTCCAGAAAAGGAGACTCCACAACCTCTCTGGGCAGCCTATTCCAGTGGCCTATCACTCTCACAGTGAAAAAGTTTTCCTTATGTTTGCATGAAACCTTTCATGCTCCAGCTTGCACTCATTGTCCCTTGTCCTACTATTGGACATCACTGAGAAGAGCCTGGCTCCATCCTCCTGACATTCACCCTTTACATATTTATAAACATTAATGAGGTCACCCCTCAGTCTCCTCTTCTTCAAGCTAAAGAGACCCAGCTCCCTCAGCCTTTCCTCATAAGGGAGATGCTCCACTCCCTTAATCATCTTCATGGCTCTGTGCTGGACTCTCTCCAGAAGTTCCCTATCTCTCTTGAACTGGGCCCAAAACTGGACACAATATTCCAGATTTGGCCTCACCAGGGCAGAGTAGAGAGGGAGGAGACCCTCTCTCGACCTACTGACCACACCCCTTCTAATACATCCCAGGATGCCATTGGCCTTCCTGGCCACAAGGGCACAGTGCTGCCTCATGGTCATCCTGCTGTCCACCAGGACTCCCAGATACATTTCCTCTTCACTGCTCTCTAGTAGATCATTCCCCAACTTATACTGGTACATAGGGTTGTTCTTTCCCAGATGTAAGACTCTAACTTGCCCTTGTTGTATTTCATTAAATTTCTTCCCGCCCAGCTCTCCAGCCTGTCTAGGTCTCATAGAATGGCAGCACAGGCTTTTGGACTACACTGTAATGCTCTGCAACTTTTAGCTATTGAACAGTCTTTTCTGATATTTTATAGACATTTCACTCCAGCAATTCTACAAAGAAATAAAACTA
This sequence comes from Caprimulgus europaeus, assembly GCA_907165065.1. The sequence goes on from OU015529.1 coordinate 27,321,862, forward strand.
TCACAGAAAAGAAGGACTGGTATTACAAGACTTCCAGGCTCAGTTTTTTAGACATAAGAAGCACAGATAAGAGTCTGGGGTTGTGAGGGGATTTTTGTTTGTTTTAATGCTGCTTGAAGAGGTCTCAGTTTTGAAAATCCCTTGAAATACTGGGCATCTGTAAGTTTCTTTGCCTTTTCTGGTTCTCCTATATGAATCTTAATTTATGTATCAACTGCAAGACTTCAGACATTTTTTTGTCTTTTTCATATCCCTTGAAATCCGCTTTTGATTGTAACATGGCACCAAAAGTAACAATTTTATATGTCCATCCTATAAATGCTGGGACCTCGCCAACATTGTGAATTTCTACATTCCCCACACCCTTTCCTATTCTATTTAAACCAGCTAGTCTCATTTTCAGAACTGTGCAGGGTACGTGTAAAGGAAGATTGCCACTTCTATAAATTATAACAAAGAGTTGTGAGAAAGAAACAAAGTTGGGCTTCAAGATTCTCCTGTAGATTCAAAGGTTTGACTCTGAATCTTCAAACAATTTCATTAAGATATTCGTATTAGGAATGCTATTTCTGACTCAAGGTCTGACAGAAATTATTATAAAGGGTCTCAATAAGTCTATTTTGACTAAAGCTTTCCTTATGCACTGGATCAGGTTTCCTCTTTAAAAAGATATAATAACATTTACAAATTTTAGCATATTACAATGGCAAGATTTCTTTAGTTATGTCATACAGGTGGTTAGAAGCATGCAGAATGAGAGACTGGTTTTTCTGCTTGAACAAATGAGTTTAGTTATATTCTCTATGCTATGTATATCACTGAGCACTGAAAAGCACTGTAGTTTATTATATTGATTTATAGATGAAAATTATGTTTGGAACTTCATATCTATAAGAGGAATGTGAGATCTGGATTTCAAAACTTTTTTTTTAACCATACTATTTAAATGATGAGTTGTTCCTAATTACTTTACCTGGAACACACACTGAGTAAAAAAAAAAAAAAAGACTGAGTAAAAATACACTAGCTCAAACTTCCCAAAGCAGAAGAAATACACTGGGTTTTGCAGGTCGTGCGACCGTGTAAGCAATCAAGAATGATAACTAATTCTTTTGTAATAATATTACAATATTAACTCATTTTCTGTTCAGAATCTCCTCTAGCCTGCACATACATTTCCAAAGAACTCCCTCTAATTATTCAGGTGAGATAAAGCAGGCAAAAGAAAACTAAGAAATATTTTGGCAGACTGTCTAGAAGTTGTGAACTGGCAGATTTTAGTGGCCTAGCGGAAATCTCTGTTCTTTGGCAAACCTTTGCCTGAATAAGCAAAACTTCAGTGGTCCTTTCTCATCAAATTCCCTTTGTATCTTGAAATTCTTGAATCCTGTAGTAGGTATAGACCAGTTTGCGTTTTCATTAGGCACTGTTGATTCTAGCAGAGGCAAATTAGCCCTAGCTTTGACCTGCAGCACTGTCTGTTAGCAGTGCTTTGCCTCCTTGATGCAAAGAACTTCTTAATTCAATTAAAACATGTCATATTTGTGTAACATGTTTAGCAGACAGGGTTGTCCTGGTTAAACCACGTCAGTCTGACAGTGGGCTATTGGGGCCTGAATGAAGTCACACCACCGCTGAGTGCTGCTGTGCCAGATATGCTGGAACTTCAATATGAACTGGAGTCCAAGACTGCTGAGTGGTACGCCACAACTGATACCGCTAATGTGTTTTTCTCCATTCCTTTGGCAGCAGATTGCAGGCCACAGTTCGCTTTCATCTGAAGGGGTGTCCAGTACACCTGGAATCGACTGCCCCAGGGATGGAAACACAGCCCCACGATGGGCGCTAAAAGACTGAGACTGACGTGGTTTAACCAGGAAGGGTCGCTGCCCACCCCACCTCCAACCCTCCAGTGGTATGGGGAGGAGAAAATATAAACGAACGGGGCTCAGGGGTTGAGACAGAAGCAATTTACTGGGATAGTTAGGGAGAAACATCAAACAACAGCAATAACAGTACTAATGAAAGAGTGAAAAACGAAAGGAAAATTAAATGAAAACAGCTCACTGTGGGACCAGCTCGTGAACCACAGTATCCAGCAGCTCCCTCCTCCCAGAACTTCCCTGTTTAAATACTGAGCATGATGTCACGTGGTACGGAATACTGTCACTTGGTATGGAATAGCTGCCGCCCAGGCCAGCTGCCCCGGCTGCCCCCCTCCCAGTTCCCTGAGAATTAACTCTATCTTAATCAAACCCAAGACAAGGGTGTTAATTTAAAGGCTGCTAACCCAATTCTGTTTTGTGAAGCCATTTCTGAACTTTTCTCTCTTAGGAGGAAATGTTAGTTCATAATTATAAATTTTATGTCATGAAATGAAACTATCTGCTGGGGTAAGGTTAATTGAGCAGCTTGACTTGGCCATGAAGGGAAAAGCAAAGCTATTACAGTTGTAACATTGATAAACAAGTACGGCAACATGTCTGGGATATTAGGAAACTACTAAGACTAACTGAGATTAACTCATGGTAATAATACTTCCCAGCCTCAAAATGTACGAACGTCTAGAATGACATAGCCCTTGTAGACCAGTAGCTCTAACTAGTGTAAGAGCAGGAGGCTGGTGATAATGGGTTAAAACTGGTTTGCACCTTAGCAAAACTGAATTCAGTTGCTTGACCTTGCTTTAACTTATTTGTGCTTCAGTACATCCACTTCCTGGTTAGTGGCATGAAGGAAATAATTCCTTTTCCCGTAGTTTTGCCTGCCTGCCCTACTTAAACTGTAAAGTCTTTGGAACAACTGCTGTCTGATCTAATGTGCATGTACAGAGTAGAGCACAGTGAAGTCCTGATCTCAGCAGGAGCCCCATCTGCTGCTGCTGAGATAAATGATCTTTTCAGTACTGGTTGTTTTTTAATCTCTTTAAATTACCATAAATACATTTTTAAAGCCATATGCTTTCATTCTATATCCTACTCCACTGAAGAAATCTGGGTTTCTGTGGAAATATAATTATGTAACCATATAATTAAAGACTGTATCATACTCTGTACATGCAAGGAGGCTGAGCTGAGGTCAAGTGCCAGCTTGATCTGCCACTTTGTAGGTTTCGAGTATCTAAACTTACTTTAGAAAGGTCATTTAAATTATTTCTTTGTGTATGTAATTTTATACTTTTTCAGGGAAAGAATACTCTATTGAATTGCAATTAGTTCAATTAAACTGAAATTGGTTTGTAGCAGAAAAAACTGTGATTCGGAAGAGACCCATTAGTTTCTGGGATTGAGTGTCCAGCGTTGTATGCTCACCAAGGAAATCCAAAGGAAGCTTCTTATTTTTGAGGGGAGAGAGAAACAGAACTTATGCCATAGCAGGAGTATAGCCCAAAGGATCAGGTGTGTCAGAGTGGACAGAGGTTAGCAGAAGCTTTGGGGGTCAGGGAGGCATTTTTTATTTCTCTCTCTGTTGCATCAGTATACAGGTGTCCTCAGTTTAGTGTGTGGCACTGCTGCTACTTTGGCAGTGGCATAAGCCTAACATTACAACGTGTTTTAGGGTTTTGGCTGAATACCCTACATTTCTAGAGTATTGCAAATGCTTAAAAGGAGGTGGCAAAGTTCAAAATTTAGTAACTTAACCAAACTGGAAGACCAACGTACAGGCTGAACAAAGAGCATGTCTCTAGCCATAGGTATTTTGTCATAGTCAACTTTTAGCATTTTGCCTTAAGTGGTGGAAGTGTTGTAGCCTTTCAAAAAAGATCACAAGTTTCTTTAACAATAACAATTGTTATTCAACCTGGATTTCAGGACTACTCCCATTTTCTGTGTAAGAGCATCTAGGGATAAGGGTCATTATCTCTTGCCTGACCTTTCTCTTTCATGCTTTGAAGTAGAAGGGTGACTCTTGTATTACCTGACCACTGAAACTTGTTATAACTGTTGCAGGGTCGCATATGCAGAAAAGCGGGTGGAGGAAGACTTCTTGAACCACTTCCCTGTAGTACATGTTTGTGCAAACCAGGCACTCGGAATACTGATACTTATTTTGGTATTCTTTTTTTCTTTTTTTTCCTTTCTGAAAAAAGAGGCTGTCTATACCTGGAGCTCTTCTACTTTAATGCAATTTAAGTTAGCTCAGGATTTGTTTTGTCATAGTAGTGTTTTAAGAGTTGTTTGTGGTTTCTTGTAGTTATGTTGGGGTTTTTTGTTGTTTTAGGTTGTTCTTAACTTCAGAAGATCTTAGAGATTTACATATAGAAAATCTTTCCTTCCTCAAGAAATCCAACTGACAAAGAATACTTGTAAGTACCAGGTGCAAGAAAACCGAGGTAATTGTCTGTAATTGTGAGATTCTTGCTAACACAATACTTCGCTCAGTTGGATATGTACACAGCATCCATTTCTGCCAATGGAAGTTACATATACAAATTGAGGGTACAATAGGGCCATTTATGTTTAGCTTCCTTTACATAAAATGTATTGATTTTTTTATTTGGTAAGGGACTGTTTTCTAAACAAAATCAAACATTTACATGTATAAAATGTAATGTTCAGAGTTTTTCACAAGTTGTTAAAGTCTGATGAGATTTCTGCAATCTGTACTTACTTGGTAGTAAGATAATTCGTTGTTATCAAAAGGAAATACATTTGATGTTTTTCATATATAAATTAATTTACTTCATTGAAGAAGGAAAAAAAAAGCTTTGGAAATGTATGCTTTGTTAGCACACCAACATTTGCTTATCTTTGAATGGCTTTTTGTAATAACAGAATCTTTGACACTCCCTTTTGGCCTTCCACCCAGTCTCAAGGTACCTCATAAATATGAAGTTGCACAGTTCAGTGTCATCCCTGTATCACAGGTAGAGCATAGACAGATCTCTCCCTGTGATCTGATTTAAATCAGGTGTTGGCTGCAGTTTCCAGTGATGGTGGCCAGACAGCTTTTTTTAAGTGAAAATTTCCCAAGAAGCTTTGCCTCGCACTTGCTGAGCTGCTCCTGCTTTCCAGCAAAAGACGAGTTCTGCTGGCACACGCAGTGTGCTCCCTTGCATTTGCTGAGGCTTCCTATCTGGTGGGTGCCTCGGTTGCTGACTGTTCAGCTCTCACATGAAGCTTAACCACCTATGCAAACAAGATGCCCAGTGTTGTGAGGAGTGGAGGCTAGAGCAACCTTTAGCTGAGCAGGATGTCTTATGCCTTGAATAGTCAGATAGGCCAAATCAAACTACCTGCTCCTCTGTGAAAGCTGGTTATTCTTTCATGTTCACTGTTAGTTCTTCTCCGGAGGACAAAAATCCAGGGGTGTTTTTTATTATTTATTTCAAGTACCTGTTAAGAACAGAAAAAATGAGATTTTCATGATGGATGATGAACCCTTTAAATCTGATCTTGTTACTTTGAATAGTGTCTCAGATGTGTTTACAATTAGTCTACTAAAGCAGGTAAGACATTTAACAAAAAAAAACCAAACTGAATTTAGAACTGCTTTTTATTCTGAATCAAGTCCCTTTCCAAATAATTCTTCCAAATTATAAATATTGGACTGTTTTGTCGATGTGTTTTATCTTGCAAAAGGGCAAATTGCTTTATTTGATGTGACCAAAATATCTCTCTCACAATATTATAGCTACAACTATAGAAAAATGAATGTTTACTTCTTTTATATGACATACAGAACAGGAACATAGGCTGGAGAAATTGAGCTGACAAACTGCATCAAAATACTGAAACTTAAAAGGAACAAAATATTATTTTATTATGTTGTTGTTTCCAAAAAAAATAAAAGTTACCAAAGCCTTTTGTCAAAATTGGCACATATCAGAGCATCAGCTAATTAAATTTCAGTTACATGCTTTCAGTTGGCTTTAATAATAGTCCTATTCACAGCTCCTGGTTATTGAGGATTAACAAATCAAGGATGGGATAAGAATTTGTATCTCAAATTTATCTGCCCTAGAAATTTACATAAGTCATCTTACTGACCACATAATGTTAGTATTGTAAAGTGGGGTTTTTTAAGTGTTTGAAGACTAGCTAAAACTTCTTTGTTTTAACCAGACCAACTTGCATTATCCTTCACTGGCAACTGCTGTCTTTCTGTTTAATTTGTTTATTTGCTTCATTTTTATATATTCTAAGGCAAAGAAAGAAAAGCTTATTCCTATTCTGACATACCGGATAGTTGCTGGAAGCTACCCAGGGAAGTATTCCAGATTTGAGGGGATGGGAGGGGGGAGCAGGAAGCCATACCCCATATGCCCCATATACCCCATAAGGGATGTCCTATCTTGTCTGGGATAAGACAGAGGAAAGTCAGAGCAGGACCCGTAACAGCTGATTTCTGGGCTCTGTCAGTTTGTGTCACTGTTGAAGGAAAGTATTCACTAGACGAGGTGAGAAACAGAACACTTGCAGAAAAAAATGCCTGTGGTCCTATTACCTCAAGCTGTGATCTTGTGAAGCCCCATGTACTACATCAGGTTAGGAGATCAGTAGCTGGACTGGGGAGCTTCAGTGGCCACCCAGGAGCTGGTGAGCATGCCACAGTTGTCTTTCTCTACATCTGTGTTGAATCAATATCACACAATGTGTGTGCATGTGGTGCAGCTTTCATGTTATGTGAATACTTGTTGATTTGTATGCACTTAGGTAGCATGTTGTCCTCTGAATACCATGAAGAGTAAGTATGTGAGACACTGAGGAAGAGGAGGGAAAATCACAGAGAACTTGTGCATTATCTCTTAATAACCTCATAAGGTACTGCAAGAGCCAGTACGTATAATGGAAAATACTAGTTACTGAATCTAAGCTAAGGCTTCTTTGCTGATTACTGATGGCTGTTTTGCATTGCAAAATGCTAGAGGCGGTGGGTATACAGCACCAGGGATTGAATACAGGGCTTCATTGAAATAGGGCAGCCAGTTTTAGTTATGGTATTGTTTTAAGAGAGGATAAAACATCTGGAAATGGCCAGAATACTAACTAACTTTTATTCCTCCCATGAAAAAAGGAAATTACCAACATATTTAAATCATCCTGATACAAATTCATTTCTAGGTTGTGAACTAGCTAAACAAGTTAAAGTCTGAAGCATTGGTTTGATTCACCTTTCACATACAGCTGAAGAAACACTGACACCTCCATAATTCCCCAGGTAGCATCCTTGCTATGCTGCCCCAATGAATAAACCCCTACATCTGCTTGTTCCTTGCACTTCAATATATTCAAGATGTCATCTGTGCAGATGTCCACTCTGGGCTTATCTCATAAACTAGCCAGATGAGATGCTGAAAAAGAGTAGAGAGAAATGGAGGAGAAAACAGTTATAGAATCATAGAATGTTGGGAGTTGGAAGGGACCCACAAGGATCATCGAGTCCAACTCTTGCCCTAGCATAGGACAATTCCAAGATTCAGACCATGTGTCTGAGGGCCTTGGCCAAACACTTCTTGATTATTGTCAGGCTTGGTGCCATGACCACCTCCCTTGGGAGCCTGTTCCAGTGCTCAACCACCCTCTGGGTGAAGAACCTTTTCCTAATGTCCAACCTAAACCTCCCCTAGCATTTCTTCCTGCCATTTTCCCTGGTCCTATCATTGGTCACCAGAGAGAACAGATCAGCACCTGCCCCTCCTCTTCCCCTTGTGAGGAAGTTGTAGACCGCGATGAGGTCTCCTCTCAATCTCGTCCAAGCTGAACAATCCAATCAAATTCAGCCTCTCCTCATATGACTTCGCCTCTAAGCCCTTCAACAATTTTGTTGCCCTAATCTGAGTTTCCCTCAGACAGATTGTAATTGTACAGCTTTCTTCATTAGGCTGTTGACTGCATCTGTGCATACTTCCACGAAGCCAGAGCCCACAGTGTGGATAAGCAGAGCATTCTTCTGTTTCAGGCTGTGTATGCCCAGTGACAGGACAGAGGCAATGGAGACAAACTGACACACATGAAACTTCATCTGAACACAAAAAAGCACTTATTTACTATGAGGGTGGTCAAACACTGGAATAATTTGAACAGAGAAGTTGTGGAGTATACAGATGTGGAGATATTCAAAACCTGGCAGTAATGTACTGGGCAACCAGTTCTAGTTGACCCTGCTTGAGCACAGATGTCAGACTAGATGATCTCCTGAAGTCCCTGCCATCCCTAACCATTCTATGTTCCTGTGTTGTCTTGAAGATCTTTTTCCAAAACCTTAGTTTTCTTTCATTTCTCATGCCCAACTCCATCAACACTAAAAACACAACTCCAGCTCCCACCACTCACACAGTAAAATTTCTTTTATGTTGTGTATTTTAGCAGCAGCAGCAGCCTCTTTTTTTTGCCAGTTTTTACTGTCATCACCAGCCATGCCAAAGCCGACTAAGGTTGCTGAAGGGTCTTGTTGCACAGCGGTCTGTCAAGAACACTGTTAGAAACTCTGAGCATAACTCTTGGTAAGAATTGACTGCGCACCATGGGGCTGCACTGTAGAGCAGTCTGTCCCAGTAACAGATATGGCCCTGCACCAGGGGTTTCAGCGTGCAAGGGGGCAATCCATGTGCTTGAGGAGGACACCCTGGTTTGGGAGCTCGCCCTGCTGATGGCTCACTCCTTTTTTCTTAAATGATGTTTGTTTGTATTAATTATTACACTGGCTTAAGTAGTGTATGGTGAATAGCAGAGCAGACATGACTGTCCGGAGGTGGGGAAGGGTGGCCCTGTGGTATTAAAACAAAAGAAGGTATCCTTGAACAACATCTGCCATGTCACAGTCATCATTTCCTCAGCTGAGGGCAGAAACCTCAACACAGTTGTCCTTGTTTGTTAAAGTCTCTTTCCAAACATACAAGGCCTGGCATGCTCTCTGTTTTCCCTCTAGCAGAGTGCTCCACCTTGAAAGCTTTTTCAGTGCCTGGCTACATTAGGGTTATTTTCTCTGGGAGGTGGTTTTGTGTGGGTATGTACATACACACACACACACTTGCACAGAAGAATGTGTTCTTCTAAAGAAGAAAAAACTGTCAGCAAATTATCTCATCTTATTTTGGCTTCAAGCCTCAACAAAACATACATAGATGTTTGATCAGGTCACTATTAAAGAGAAATATTGTGCTAATCTTGCCAGCTGGACCACCTACACCTTGATATTACTATAATTATTGTCAAATATTATTGTTACAAAGGGGGACAAAGTGTACAGACCTTTCTTTAATATGACAGTGGCCAATTTAATGGAACATTACTGATTACCACAACCAGCACAGAATATGTTTGTACCTTTAACAAAACTTGATGTTACAGTTGAATGGATTACAGAACACCTCTTGAATGCCTAGTAGCTGGCATTGTGCCAGAGCCTTTTAAAAAATTGAAAATGCAGCTTACTTTCTCCTTTTTCATAAAGAAATCTGAAAGCAGAAGCACTGACCTTGGCAAGCTTCTCGCACTAAGTTTTCCAGCAGGCAAAAGCACTATAAATCAAACCAGAATAATCCTGTGTATGTTTTTGTTTTCACACAGGCTGCTAGGATTGCACTTAAGGACTTGATTTTTATTACTAAAGGAATGTTTTTAAATCATCAGGACCTAGAGCATGTTGTGAGCTTAGTCCAAATTTCATCATCATCTTTTTGCAATTTGCCTAACGCCCTGGCTCTGTGCTCCCATGGAAATACAATTTCTTTCTCTTGCAAAAGTCATTACAATCTATGAGCACAAAGAAAGAAACCTGCAGAACTGAAAATGAGCAATAAAATAATGCTGAAATCTGCTACCTAGATTCTTTCCCCTAAAGCAGAAAAATAAGATAAACAGTGCTTCTTCTCTGAGTTATTATTAGTTCAGTATTATTTATCACACAGCTTGGAAATCTTAAAAGGTTACAGTTTATTCCTCATACATGGCTTTGGGGAGCCTTTTGACTCTGCTGAGAATTGTAACATGACATTGTTTTGGAAATGAAAACTATGAACAGATTATTCCCCACATTATCTAGATAATAAGGGTGATAGATGAGACCAGGTCTAGCTGGTGTAAGCAGTTGTAACTCATTTGAATTATGGAAATTTGCACCAGCAAAGAACCTGCCCCTGAGGAGGGAAGTCTGGAGGAAATGTTCTAATTCAAATTCACATTGCTTTTTTTTTTTTTTTTTTTTTTTAACATGGACACAGCTTGTATTTAGGTTTATAGTAAAGAATATTAAAGCCAAACAGAAATTTAATTCCATCTCCATGTGTTCTTATACGCTAAAGTATTGATAGGTATGTTCCCTATGCCTGTTTGCAGGTTTCATCTTTCTGTACATCCAGGTCAACTGAACAAATGCTTAGAACAGAAGTAGCTGACAAAGTCTGTGTTAATGTCAGTGGGTCTTACTATATGCTACAGTAAGCTTTGCTAAATATTGATCACTATAAATGCATATTTAAACTTAAAAGCTATAGTGCTTTCCTAACTGTGGGCCTCCAAGCCTTCTTAAAATGTTGTATTTTCAACTTGGACTAAATATATCTCTCGCTGTGTTACACACGTATGTATTTACATGTATTTTTTTAATGGCATTTAATGGAATTACTAAGCTGTATGTGTGAGCAAGAAGTATAGTATATAGTTAGCATCTTCCTTTCTCTTCCCCCTTTTTATGCAGTTTTTCAATCCAGATTTTTGACATGTTATTTCTGAGTTCTGGCACCAGTTGGCAAGGGCAAGTCCTCAAACCCACCCACTGCTGCTTCTGCCAAAGTGTAAGGTCTGCAGGGCTCTGAAGCACACGGTTGAACCATGAGACACAAGTCTGTAGGGAATGGTCTTTTTCCCTACTAATTTTCTCAATATCCTGCTGGAGCACTTGCAAAGTTAATTAATAATTACCAATGTATTGAGTGGGCCTAGTTTACAATGGGCGTAGTTTACAATTACCGTTTTTCATTCTCTTCATGCTGTAAGTAAAACTACAATTTCCCAGATGACAAACAAACAGATGCTTAAATGTACTGGGGGCAGCCATAAAACTTAATCCTCAGTCTAAGTTTTTTTCCTGAAATTCTTTTCTTTCCTTGTGAATCTTCTTAGGCTGGCTTTTTTCCTTTTGTTTCCCACCACCAGAATAAAAGCTTCTACATCCCTTATGTACTCTGGGGCAAGTTACACTGTAAGAAACCACCTGAACCAACACGGGAAGTCATGAAAATAACTGCACTGAGGGCTCTTGTCTACTGCTTCATCAGCTGCATTTTATGTTTTTCTGTGGAATTGGTTCCACAGATGTAAATCCTCCAGGTTGTACTGTAAGAGTAGCATATTTTACCTTAGCCAAAACCAATTCCTAAGGTATTTGGCTTAAAATAAAAGTATCCATATGGGGTTTTGCTGATTTAACTCTTCCGATTTCAAAATGTAGCTTTACTTACATCTCTAGAAAAACAAGTTATACTAATTTAAGACCTAGCATCTAGTTTAAGAATTTGTCTAATGGGGGCAAAAAGGAAAGGGGGAATAGTCCTATCCTGAAATTGTCATGTATCAAAAAGAAATAATATTAAAAGCCAAGAACATAAACTTAGCCAGCTATACTTTCTTGTTTGTATTCACAAACATAACAATATGAAGGGGACTTGTTCCAGAGCAGGGAGGAAAGAATATTCTGATATACGTGATGATAACAATGTCAGATTAAGCCCAGCTGATTTTGGCCAGTTTAAAGCTGACAGGAACCCTGTAACTTCCAAAAATAGATGGTGGTGTAGCTGGGCACAGGAGCGTTCCTCTCTGCTCATACAGCTTTCAACGTCTCTTGGGGTGCAGCTTGGGAGAGGGAGCTACACCAGTTCATGTTGCTATGTATAAATGTGCATTTTCCTGTAAGTGTTCTTGCATGATCAGGAAAATTATCTTGTATACAGAATATCTATGAAGTATCCTGCCCAAATGCATGCATTCAGCAAAAATGCTTCTGTAAATAACACTGGTCCATAAATGTCTCACTGGCTCATGAACACCTAAGCACTGCTCATGTACCAAGGTGATAGATACCTTATAAATACTTAAGCTGGCTAGAAACAATGCTGGCTAGATTGCTGCCTCCCATATGCAGATTTGCTAAACTTTTTAGCACCCCTTTCCACGGTGCTTAGTAACAACTAGATGGATGCTGTCTACATGTACATATGTTTTGTCGGGTTGTACCATCAGCACATAGCATCTTTATTGGTAAAGCACTGCTTAAGGTCTTTATTTAGTAGCACTTTTTGGAGACTGGAACAGCAGCATCAAATCTCTATGAATACTTGCATGTGGTTATCATCCAGCAGGAAATAAGTGGTCTGGTTCAGTAGAGAACAACAGCTCAGCTGACAGCATTCCTGTATCTTAATTAAAGCAGTCAAGTTCAGTTCTTACTCCCAGCACACCTGTTGAAATAGCACTGGTGGTGTTACAATGGTAGCAATGAAACAGACCTCCTGTACTCTGTTTAATTTTTTTACTGTGTTTATATCTGTCCAGGGCAATTCATTAAATGAATGGTAATGATCATGAAGGTGTGAGTGGTTTGGGGTTTTGATTGTTTGATTGGGTTGTTTTTTTTAATAAATACTCAAAAGTCTGCACAGGAGTTCTTAGCAGAGAACATGTTTAATAAAGTTTACTTCACGCATGATATGATAACATATCATGTCTCACTGGTATATCAATAATATCTTCTGCCTTACAATGTAGATATTCTGGGATGTGGGTTATGAAAATTCATGGAACTAAAGCCTAATCTTTTCTACAGAGAACTGCACACTTGCTGTCAATCTCATTCAAACATAAACATCTTAGTCATCTTCCATAAGTTGGGAACCCCAGACTTGTTATGTCCTCACGGTGTAATTTCCTCATTCAACCCACTGCAGTGGTAAGCATTTAAAGGCAATATAAATAGTCTCAATGATTTGACAGGGTGATAACCTGAAAATTTGTGCATTTTATAATTTCAACAAGAGACAGGTGTAAGTGAAGGACTGGGCGGGGGGCCAACCTGCCAAGTCATTAGAGTTTTAATGCTAACATTGTACCATTGGACATAAAACATTAAATGAACAATATTCAACATGCAGCTTTTAAACCTGTGCTTGCAATTCTCCTTGCTGAGTTCATACTAATTGAAATTATTTAACTTTTTTTCAGACTTTCAGTGGATATGGTCTAGTACAAATAGGTAGTGACCACACTTCTAAACACCCATTTAGATCAGAGTCATCTGGTTTCTTTAATCTACCCAGGTTGTAATTTTATGATAATATCCTTGAAGCTTTCTATTTTTGTATTCCTTCATCTGAAACTCACTTCCTTTCAATATATATAATAACTTAGTAATATGAAATGTGTTCTAAGACCTGTTTAACTGCACTGAAAGTGTTCTGGAAATGGTTCTTTTGAAAGGAAGAAAAGAAATACTTAGATTGAGTAAAGGCTATCAAAATGGACCAATAAGACAAGGCAAAAACATCAGGAAGGTCAGTCTGGGGTGGATATTGAAGCTGTATCAGCATGGTATTGGCATGCTTACTGTATTAAAATGGTGATGGGGAACAGTCTTGCAAAATTGTTATCAGATGAGCTTCTGTTTCCACCAGAGAGTTCATGCATGGGTCTTTTGAGAAATGCCTTTTTAACTCAAAAGATATATAATCTTTAAATCTATGGAGATAACTAAAAGATATCTAAAATTATTTGACTAATTGTTGAATCTTTTTGCTTTTATTTAATAAGCACTGTAAAAGCAAAATATGAAAAACGTCATCCTCTACAATTACATGCAGCCAAATATGAAAATAAGTGAGCTGGGATCCATGTAGAGAATCTTGTACACTTCAGCTGGTTCTCTAAAACATATGTGAAGTTCTTAACATTGCTAATGCTTTAAAATAAGCTGAGATTCTCAGCAAAAATTCAAGAAAGATTTGGCTTGCAGATTGCTTCTAAAATTGGCTAAGGCTTCACAGGAATACTGATTTCTTTCTACATTGTAATCTAAAACAGTTGTCACTTCATGAGCCAATCGTGCATGCCAGAGTGCACAAAAATAGAAATTAATATGTGCTAAGTATCCTCACTCTGATGGCAATGTGCAAGAGAATGATGACTTTGAATCTTTTGAAGTGACTTAAGAAGCAGTAAGGTGATTAATCCTGATACTGGCTGAATTCTGAACAATTTTTTGCTGGTTCTCTCACCTTTTTCTTCAAGTCATTCTTGACAAATTCTATGAAAAGTTCCTACATACCCATCTGTCTAAAGCCCTATGAAAACAAAATTCAATTAACTTTGTGGAGAATCTGTGACAAACCCACATAAACAAAGGAATCAAAAACTCAGTCCGACAACTGCATCTGATTCTCCACCCTTAACATGCTGCGATGTGTCTAGAGATTACAGCACATATGGTCTGTGAAGTCATCCACCATTTCAATGTGTCTGAAATATATAGTAGTACATGTAGTGGCACAAGTTACAAATAAGTAAGAAGAATGGATGATAGTGTTAAACCTACAGAAGTGCAGAATTATACAGTTCAGACTGAATATCTGCTCTGACATTACACCCTTTTTGTCCTCTGTTGTGCTGCACTGGAAGGGTTCTCCAGGCAGTGGGTGCCTTATGCACCAGATGTGCTGCATCACCAGGGCAGAGTAAAGGACAACCTGTGTGTTGGAAGAAAACTTCAGTAAGGAGGCTCTGAAATGAGTCATACCAACGGCACTAACTCTCTCAATTTCTTGCTATTCTTAAAGCCTCTGGAATCTTTACCTTGAAGATTGCTTTAGGTAGTTATCTGCATGAGTAGTTTTGCAATGGTTTCATGAAATATGATATGCTATTATAGCAGTTTAAAAGTAATCAATATTTCAAGTAGAGAAATGTAAGGAGCTTCTCAAAATAGGTACTATTTACTGTACCTACTCAAACAGATGCCCTTTAATGGGAATTACAGAAGCACAGCAATATAAAAACACTATTCTGATAATAATGCAGATCGCAATCACACTGATGTGGATCTGAGGCCATGGTTTTGTTTCCTGCACTTCATATTTGACAAAACAGAAGACATTTAACTTCTTGTCAGAGGGAGCTAAAAGAGTCAGGTTTTGTCTCTCAACAGTTCAGCGATACTACTGAAATTGTTTTTACCAACTTGTCTGTAACAAACCCTCAATTGTTCTTTAATATAAGTGGGAAAGGAATACTGTTATTGATTGAGCTCCTTGCTTTTATCCAGCCTAGTTTAAGCTTGAAATAGATCTCTCTTGTCATAGAAATAATAATACAGCTTACTCATAGTGGAGAAGGTCCTAGGTGCTGTGGGAGTTTTTGTTGCTCACAAAATAAGTCAAATCTGTTTGGATAAGCAATGGCACCAGTGCCAGCTTCCACACAGTGATAACTAGTGCTGCACAAAGTGATGTGCCACCTTAATGCTACAGAATTGATTGAACACTTCCCTGCTGTTAGTTTGGTTTTTGTTTTGTTTTGTGGTTTTTTTTCCTGTTGTCTTTCCTCAAGAGAACAGTGTCCCTAGCATGACCCCTTTTTCTTTGCACATCAAGTGAAGGAAAGTCACCCTTTGCTGTACTTGTGGGGACAGATATTGATCGCAGACACAGTGGTGCAAACCAAAAGTAACTCCCTGGGAGCTGAAGGAATTGCTCTAAATGTTGGCCTGTGAAGCTGGGGTCAGACTCCAGCCACTGGCCTCTAAGCTTTATTTCTTGCCTAGTGAAATAGTATATCTAATGCACCAGTGCTGCAAAGAGTACAAAGCCATTTGGAGGAAGTGAAAATTTATTAGTATTTATTATTGATGCTTATAACACAAAACATTGATGTATGTCACAGTCTCAATACATTTTCTTAATGGTCATATCTATGCCAAATGTGTTGATATTTCTGCAACACATTATGAGCAGTAATACCAACATTTAATTTTCATAAAAGCTTTTTTTTTTTAAGGAAATCACATAAAACCCCATCCCATAACTCAGCTGCCACTTACTGGGCAACAGATGTTTTATGCTCTGTTTGTGTCACTTCAACTCTTTTTAGAAAGTGGCAGATATGGACATAGCTAAACTCGGGACAAACACCTTCAACCCTGCCTGTAAATCTTTGTTTGGGTTGTATAATATACTCAAGGTCAAAAGGTGGATTAAACTTGAGCAGAAATAAACATCAAAAAGTTTGTGCATTTAAAAAGGGAAAAAAATGGGAAGATAGAAGAGAGACTTAAGAAAATCTTATCAATTAGTATGATGATCTACAGACAGATGATGATGTAGAAAATATTAGAAGCTATTTGCTCTAGAATTCAAATTAAAAAATGCAACTTCTCATACCGGTCACTGATGGTTGCCTTATTTATGAAAAATTAGAAAGTGCAGCTTGCTCTTAGTGAAATGGCACAGCAGCTAAGTGCCACCGCGCTAAATTAGCCTGAGTAGACTTTCTGAAAAAGGCTTAGAAAGAATTGCAACATGTGTAACTAGACTTGCATAGAACCTTTAAAAATCTGAAGCACTGTGCTGATGTCTGCTGTCCAGTTAGGCTTTTATCTCCCATGAATGCTTCATAAATGTAGGAAGATTTTTCTCTGGAGCAAAACTAAAGAAATACACTCATTACTACCATCAGTCGTCTTTAATGCTTTGTAGGCATCCAAGACAGTTATAATAAAACCACACAATCCAAAGAAAAATAAATATTTATTATTACTTAGATCTGTTTTCTGCAGATTCCTGTATTCATTGGAGGTTTAATATTCATAGGAAGCTTTGTAGGAATGCTTTTGTGGTAGAGAAGTGGGTTCCATTACTGCAATAAAGACAAAATAGTACTTGTTAATGGGGGGGTGGGAGGGTGTCATTTTTTTTTTTTCTTTCCAATCTACTTCCTTTTGATTTTAAATTATCTTGCTGATAAGCAGTTTTTACAGCTTATTACTTGTGGTATGCCATTGATTAACTAACTTAGATGGTACTTTTCCTTCTTCCTGACTAGGAGACAGTTACTGTATTTTATTTCTTTTAATAGCAAATTATAACTGGAGATGAGTGAAAATGAGGAATAAATGGTGAACAGCCAGTGTCCATGATCATAAAAAATGATATAGTTTTGTGGCTGAGTGAGAGTATTCACAGAGCTAACAGTGATTTCGGACAAGAGTTGTACAAACAATGCTGTTTGTGAATATAAATTTAGAAAGGGACAGAAGTCTGTACAAAGTGAACAAACATTCACAGTTCTAACATTTTTTCTCAAACAATGTTAGTACAACATTTAACCAGCTTTCAACTTAAAAAGTAATTCAGTGCTGATGCTTTGCATCTCAGAGGATGGAAAATATTTTTGCTGTCATTTGCCTGAGATGGTGCTATTTCCTGGTGCTTTAAAGTAAATAATTCATTGTAACTTGGGGCTTTCACTCTAGGATTTTTCATATGAGACACACTACTTACCTTAGCATTCCTGCTTATATATTTACATTGCTCTCATCTCAGTGGTACTCAGGCTCCCAGGTACCAACATGTCTTCCACTCCCTGCAGAGGAAGAGTGTAAGTCATTAATGCTTCTGTGTCCCCGATTATTTTATTAAATGAAGTTTAATTACTTACATTGCTTTTGTATAACATAATCTAGTGCTCATTTACTCTATTATTAACATTCAGAGGAATTAAAATAGGGTGCATTTGCATCAGTACACATTGAGCATGATGTAAGGCCAGGCATAATTAATTTCCCTCTTTTACAGCTATGGAGATTTTTTTTTTTTTTTAATTAACAAAGATAAGCCAATATGTAGGACTTGATTTTTATTTGCATTAAGGCTACTTTCTATCACTCTGGAGTTGTAAATCAGCATTTTGGTTAGAAGTGTTCCTATTTTTGCTTTTGTGCAGTGTATACCAGAGTGCTGTCAAACGGTAAAACATAATAGTGCAGCTAATTGTTTTTGCTGCAGGGGAAAAGAAATTAAACTATGTATTTAATGTTAAATAACTGAACTAGAGATCTAGCTCCTCCTATGAATGGTAAAGTTTTCATTAGGTTCAAGAAGAGAAGGTGTGAGCCCCTCAGTCAGTGATTCCTAACTTTCTGGAGAAGATAAGTAGTTCTATACAGGCACCTGGTCAGGTTCAGTCCTTCCCCCACCCCTGCACCATGCCTTTTACCCCACCTGCAGCTCCCATCCTTGTTAGCCTCAAGTCCATCCTCTCCCAGCTCTGGATGGGAGGTCTGGGAGCTCCACACCTCCCCTGTAATGTGTTCATGCTTCCCTTGTTGGGAACCACTGCCCCCAAAGCCAACATTTGTAGTTTTAAGCTCTGTTTCACTGCTCCCAGTCTGACAGAAAGCCAGTGACCTATTTTTTACAGAAAGTGCTTTAAAAAAGGTTGTAAAAAATTAGTTCCTTTAAAAGCTTGCTGAAATGGGAACCCCAAGACTGAAGAACACCTGAGTCCTCGAGCATTTTTTAAAAATATATTGCTTGGGTAAGAGGACTTGCTAACAGAAATTAGACTCAATCTTTTAAATGAACCATCCACTTTTGAAATATATCACTCCGGTAGCCTTCTCTGGCCCTTTGCAAAGCGTCATCTGTATGTGTTGGCTAAAGAATTTTTGGTAGCGAAATGTTGTTGCTTTTCTTATTTAATTCTTTACTGTTTCCACATGGTAGGATGTTAAGAGATTGCTTTTTCTGTCCCCTGTCAGTAAGTGACCTGCCTTAACCAGGCACTCAGAAATGAATCATAACACTTGTCAGTATGTGCACCAAGGATTGCTAAGGAGCTAACCACTCTGAGGCCATCTGTAGCAAGCGCTCACTGCTCATTTCACATTACAAGGGTTAGTGCAGTTACATCTTTGGAAGTGAATGTTATTCATAAAACGTCAGAGGTGGGGAAAGTGAAAGCGAATACTCCATCAGCTCTATCCATTTTGTTATTGCTTCCCTGTCATGAAATCGGAATGCATTTGTCAGTGCAGAACGGGGATGTAGCAGCCAAGATGGAGGTGGTCCTGTGAGGGTAATGGGAGGGAATTAGGTAATTGTTTGAAGAGAGACTTTAGCAAGTATTTTGGGAGTATTCTGTCAGCACCTGACAAAATCAAAAGTAAAGATTGAGTAAAGGTCAAAAGAATTCAATCACTTCACCTCTCGTAAAATGTTGCTGTGGACTTTATTGCTGAGGGATTCAGGTCCCAGAGTTGTTCTTCTCTAGTTAAGCTAGTTTTCAAACCGAAAGACAAAGGCAGTGGGGGAGCAAGGGGTCTCTTCCCTTTCATGCCAAGGAATTCCAAGGACAGGAGGAGGGAAAAAAAAAAAAAAGGATACAGGGAAAAACTTACCCTGGACCAGTAAAAATGCTTCTCACATTCCTAGTGAAGGTCCAGTAAGCCAAGTACAAGACAGCCACTAAGATCTCTGCTGAAGAGGTACAGATTTACTGTGTTTGAGTACTGTGTTTAAATTCTTCATTCTCAATGTTGGTTAACTCCAGAGTTATGCCAGAATTCCTGGTTTTATGAATTGAATTCAGATTTTGGAAGGAGAAATAGTCATCATGTTTTAAACATTTTGCTTGCTGTACTAGAAATGCAGAGGTCAGTCTACTTTCTCTTTGATTTTAGAAAATTGTGGTTTAATCCTAGGGCTTTTGATGTAAGAGGGAAAAAAAATTCAGGAGACCTTCCTGAAATCTGGTCAATTCAAATCTACTTTGTTAACAAAATTTAGTCCATAGACCTCTTAAACATCCTTCAGAACTGGATCAGAGCAGTGATAGAAGTAATAGTATACTGTGAAACTTTGTAGTGGACTGTTTTTGAAGATATGGGTAACGAAACAAAACGGAAAGTTCCACTTGAGAAAATCAGCAGTCCTCTTGTTTCAGTCAAATAAATGTATTTGAAATTCCAAAGGACTAGTTACCCTCAAAAATAACTTGGGAGCCAAGATAAACAGTCTAAGAAGTTGTTCTTGAGAAAAGCTGTTAATAAATTTTATCAGTAGTACTTTTCTTCATGTGCCCAAGCTTTGCTAAGTGTCTTTTTTGAGCCCATAAGGAGTCTGTATAATGTTAAAATTGGATTAATGTTGTATTAATAAGGAATTAATAGAGAAATAACTTGAAGTTAGTGAAGGTAAGTTTTAATTTAAGGAAATTCAAAAGATTGAAACAGAAATTAATTGTACCTTGCTATTTGTTCAACAGACTAGTACAGTACCCACATACCAAAAACCATACAGAAATTCAACACACTCAAAAGAAACCTACTGAAAGAGAATGAAATACAGTGGATATAGAGCCTGAGTCAAAGGCCACTGAAGTTTAACAAAAGATTACTGCAGTTAGTAACCCTTAGGTCATGTTTTCTCTCTCTGACGTATTTATGTATGTTCATGAACAGGTATTTCAAAAGATGATGTGCATTGGTAACTCACCCCTCTCAAATCTGATGTGGGAAGTTGCAGGAAAAAAATACCGACATCACAAAGGGAAATGATGAACATTTCTATCTTTTCATCACCTATACTTATTTTTTTAAATCAAATACTATTCAGGGTATGCACTTGTTGAAAACAAACGAGTGTTTATTGCAAAAGCATAGTAGCAAGACGTTAAATAAGGCTGTGGATCATGAAGATCATTTCAAGCAAAAAAACCTCATGAACGCCTCTAGAAAAGGTATGAGTACAAATGATGATATTTGGATGTGTTCTGTCCACTTAAAAAAAAAAGTATATTTTTCTCATTAATATAAATAATGAAAGTTTCATGTTCATATTCCACAATACCATGTAAATTGGGGCGGGGTGAGGAGAGGAATATTTCTGTAACTTCTACTCTCTACAGAGCTTTTCCTGAGAGACTGTAGAGTGATATGAACTATCCCATCTGCATTATTTTTCTTGCTGAAAATCATCAGTGACTTTCCTTTAATCAGAAGGTTTCTTGTGAGCAATACAGTAGTGTCTTTCCATCAATCTTTGACAGGCCACAGAATTTTAAATTTCTTGGTTCAAATAAGTGTCACTATTGCAAGCTTAACTCTTTTTCATAATAAATTTAGTATTCTTCAAAATAAGGAAGCCATAGCTCCAGTTTTTATTTCCTGCTATACATACAGAGTAGCAGAATAATCTAGATAATAATCTTTTATGTTAAAAATTCCATCCTTGCTCAAGAAATTAATCTGATTTTCATATGGAACATTTCACAACAAATCAAGTAAGCTTTGAGAAGCACCTAAATTAAATGGATGGGCAGTTAGTCCTTAAACTCCACAGAATTTCCAACAATTAGTGACTGATTAGAACAGAGTTTCTAAGTACCTTATACAAAGCAATTACACTGTCCCCTGAATAACCTTGGCCCGAAGCGTTACATTAGAATGGACCATATTTCTCATCTAGTATGGTAATTCTTGTCTGTATTAGAACAAAACAGCATGAGCAAACTTCAGTAGATACTTCTCCAGTATCTAACTGCAGAAGTACCAAGGAAGCTGCACCAGTTTGCAGCTACAAGGGATTTGATCCTGTGTTCTATGTCTTAAATGTTAATCATCTGTGCTTACTCTACTTCCATTTAAAAATTTGAGCTTTTAAAAAAATGTATGTTTTCTAGAAAAGCAAGAGCCTGACCAATATTCCTCCGTATTTTTATTGTATAAAATTATTGCTATTCACACTGATACAGAAACTATCGGGTGACACAAGTAGATGTATTGTTTACAGTGTAGCAGCAATACAAGTTATTTCTACTATGAAACACAAGCAAAAAAAAATTATCTTGTTTTAGAAAAAACAATGAGGTTATGATCTTTTGCTTTTCTCTCAAAAGAAGGCACTTTATAATTATTGGTGGTAGGGCTGTCAAATTGTGGCAACAGACACATGAAGTTGAATGCTTTGTAATGTAGCAAGAGGAAATTGTTGCTAGGGTCTACTTCTAGTAATTTCCAACACCAAGTAATGATTAGTTCATTCCTTCTATCTTGTGTGTCAAGAAGGTGAGGTGTTACCTCATCACGTCAGAGCACTATGTCGGAATCTGTCTCTGTAGTGGTAGGAACTATCCTTATTAGAGACAAGCAATCTCCTGTCTCCAGGGCAGCAAGTTAGCATTGTGCACTTTTTCTAAAAGATATCTTAGCCAGCAGTTGGTTAAATTGCTGGATTGATTATACCAGATCCTTGGTACCAGTGAAAAGTTATGGGGTTTTTTGTTGTCAGTGGGGTTTTTTGGTGAAAAATGAAGAAGTTGATAAATATTTTGTCTTTGACTCCACACTGCTGAACAAATACAATACAGATGTCAGCCTCAATGCCATCTCTGTCTAGCATCATCAATATGTCACAACTTCAATAGGCCAAGATTAGTGTGTCCATGGACTTTCACACATAATGCCAATTTTTGAGTTTCCCTCCTTTCAGATGCCATTTTTCTCATCTTTTCTGGCCTTCATAGTTAATTGTGTTTCTGTAAAGATACAGTTGTCTTTTTAAGTCCTTTATCTTCCTCTTTACAATGAGGAATCTGGCACTCTCTTCTAGCTCTGTGACCCAAAGTAAATCCTGAATTCTGGCTTTACTCTGGTACTGACCCACTGTCGTACAGCTGATGGGATAAGTAAAGCCATCAATCGATTCCCATTTTTCCTGACTCTTGATCCTCAACCAGAAACTTGATAGAGTTCAAGAGCTGCTACAAAGCACCCTTGACAGACCCCTTCCTCTTAGGGTGGCAGTATCACATCAGTTCCTCCCATTCTTCCTGCATTTTGCTTTTGAGCACTATGCCACACAAATCCAGCGAAGTGACCTCATCAAAGCAATTTATTCTTACTGGGCTTTTAAAAACGTTAATACAGCTGGCTCGATCTCAGCTTTGACCAGACCTTTTTCTTCTCTAGCAATTCAAAGGAACACATTGGCTGTGACGACATTCATGTTTAACCAGAAACACCTCTCTGACACCTTTCCATGTAGCCTCCAACCTGTATTACTATTGTGTAAAATAAAGATATTCAGTGGTTTTAGAAGCTACATAAACTAGAACAGTCAAGAGCTAAAGTTCCTCAGCTGCTAAATGGGGCCTATTGATTCTGCCTTTCAGGGTCCGTTTGGCTATCTTGCTTCTGTGAAGAGACAGTTTGACATTTTGGTATGGTCAAGGGGCAGGGGGAAGAAGCCATGGCAGATATGTGAGTTTATGTAATTTCATGCACACATTGGAGTGGCTGCTTGGATGTGTATATTTGTCTTTTGAAAGCCTGTAGCCCTATCTCACAGCTTCAGCATCTTGTAAGAGTACAGACTATTTCCTAGGTCTTGGAGGCCTCAGGTAACTGCTAGCTCTACTTTTAGCAAAAACTCCTTCAGCAATCGTGACCAATAATAGAAGTTTTTGCAAGCAGTTCACAGGCATAGACCTATTAGGAGGATACGTAGACATCTTGCAATGATGAGCAGTACAAAGGCTCAAAGCAGATCTGTGAAATCAGAAGCAGTTTAGCTATTGATTTTGAGTGTAAGCTAATGGGTTGGGGTTTTTTTACAATGGTTTATTATGCTGTGAAGATATGTTAGTCTGCACGTCTCTATTATTGTACAAGCTGAGTACATGTTGCACACACACCTTAGGTCAGGATCATCCGAAATGTCTACTTTCTCTGCCAACTGATGAGGTAAAAAGAACGTGCAATAGATCATTAGGAAGGCACTGAAAGCAGAGGTGAGTAACTACCTAGCACCCTTTTTGCTAAGACAAGCCCCGCAGTGAAATGCCACCAGTCAGCAGAGGCTTCACCAGTTCTCCCCACCCCAGGTCATAGAGAACTCATGTACATTTTCCTTTCTCTTCCCTTGTAGCCTGCTTAGAGTCCCTGTGCCTGAGATGTGGACTTGAGAGAGGAGTTCATTTTGCGTTAGAATGCCAAAATGAGAGACTTCTACAGAGCATGATTCATCTCTAACAGACTCCTCTGTGTTACAGTGTAAGACATCATCCTTTCCGTTCTCCAGGTTTTGGAAGAGAGAAAATCAAATCTGATTCTCTGAAAGAAAAAAGCAGAAGACAAATTAACTGATTGTTATGTTAATGAAATTTTAAAATCTTTGCATTCAAATAGTGTATTTATTCAGAATCCCCTGAAAGACAGAGAACAGCCTGTAACATCAGATGGGGCAAAAAGGGGATAACAGCTTACTTAATATAGCTATGCACAGGAAAAAGTTACTCTGAGAGCAAGAAACCCTAGGAGAATTCCTACAAGCTGTAAAACAGCTAATAGACTGAGATATTTATTATTAGCTATTTATTAAATAGATTGTGGGTTTAAGGCAGACATTTTTTTAGCCATACTTTTTATTTTAAAATTAAATAATTTCCTTTGCTAATAACAAATACTGAAGACACAACTGCTGTGTTTTATAAAATTAAAAAAAAAATATTAGAACACATGATCAGAGCACTCAAGATAAAAACCTTTGACTTACTATAATCTCCTCTTTCATGGTGTCCTAGAAGTAAATTATTTTCTCTTTCCAGTTACTTTGAACAAAAATTATCTGATTTACATGTAACATTCATATACTTAAAGATTTCTAAAGAGATAGTTGATGCAGAAAGAGTTTGGAGGTCTTGGATGCAGTTTGAA
Source organism: Caprimulgus europaeus (assembly GCA_907165065.1). Next base: position 27,346,564 of record OU015529.1, read on the forward strand.
AGTGCTACCAAGTCTAGATGTCTGATGTGAAAAATTAACCTGGATCTGGTCTCCAATTTTCAGTAAGAGGGAAATTGTAATGATATATTGATTCTAAGAACAGATAGGTCTACTCAGAAGAGCCTCTATGTACTTCAATTCCGGCTTAGTTATTTACTTGGACTGTCTATTTCAATCTCTACATCTGAATGAGGTTTGTGCTTGTCCATCTTTTAAAATGCATGAGTATTTTTCAGTGGAAGAAGTGCATAAAATATTTAGTCCTATATTTCCCCACCTGGTACAACTAGCACCATGGGGAGGCTATTCTGGGACACAGTTTATTTTGTTTGTAACATTAAAATTGTCATTAGCTCATAGTTCATAGCTCTTCGTGCCATTTTTTGGCTCAATCATTAGTATGTATTCCAAAGATAAGGGAGCCTTTCTCAAACCCTGTGTAAGCCTCTCTACGTGTTTCTCTCAAGAAAGTAGCTGCTAAATACAGGCCCCTACCCAACAGGCAGTTTTGTACCTTACCTAATGTCTCAGTACCAAAACCTGTAATCTCTGATCTGGAACTGAATATCAAATGTTTCTTGAAAATCAAAATGTACACTGACCAGTATCTGTTCCATGTTTACCATAGCAGTCATTACTGGAAAGAAAACCTCCCTCTAAATTGGTTAAGCATGTCCTTCCGCAGAAAATAAACCAATCACAATTGGTAAGTAGGTGACGGCTTTCAAGGTATTCTTGTATTCAGTCTTGTAAAACTGTTTCCAGAAATTTTCCTGTTCTGCTCAGCTTGCTTTCCTATAATGGAGTTGATGTGCTCTTTGTTTTTCTTTCCTTTTTGAGTAGGTGTTTTGTGTTTGCCACTTAACAGTTCTCTAGGGTCTGTTCTGAAATTATCAAAGTTTATAGCACACATTTTCAAATTAACATTCTTAAATATGCCCACAAAATCTGTTGCTGCTCCCCAAATGCATCTTTCTATATTAAACTGCACATTAACACATGTAAATACCCATTTGCATTCACAGAGAATGTACAAATAAATGCTAAAAAAATTTACAGAGATGTTCCACAAAAAGTTTGACAAATACTTAAGGCAAATGTTTTCTAATAGCATATGTGTGACCAAAGCTAACAATATCTTGGTGTACTTTCTGGATTGTTATGATGCAGATGACTCTTGAAGTTACCTGCTCAGAGAGGATCCTCTAAATTATATTTTCCTCTAACTTTAAATCTGGGTGTGGATTTCAGCACTCCAGTGGCATTCTTTCTTTCCCTCTAACTATTTTTAAATGTCAAGATCTGTTTATATGCAGGGACTAAAACCACAGTAAGAGCAAGCAGGAAGATTTCTCAAACAACCCTTAAATTAATAGATATAAAGGATCTTTTTTAGTCCATGCATACATTCAAGTGGTTTGCCAGATCCAATGTCCCACCCCAAAAATCGAAGGATCATGATTTTTTCCATAGATTCTGGCTCTGCAGACTCCATGAAGTATCTGAAAGCAAATATGCTTTCTTTCTGTATTGTAAACATTTACCAGAAATATTTATAAGTTACAATATCCATTGATAATTCCTTTGATGTGAAAAGCAGAACAGATTCCAGTTTGCAAATCTGTACTTGTCACTTTTACTTGGCACTATCTGTTATCCTAAGACTTTACTCTTAGGCTATTTGATTGAAAAACACCAAGAAAGAGACTTTGCATTTAAAAAAGTATAACTTTTGCATTGTCACTTTTCAACTATTTTTCAATTTCATGTTCTTTGACAGTCAACATATTTTTCTTAACCAAAAATAACCTGTAAGATGAGATTGTATAAAGTCTCACAGTACATTTAAAGCTGTTTTTAAATACAGAACATCATTGGTGATGTTATGAAAGGGAAAGAAGTTGTTGGTCAACAGTTCTTCAGACTTTCTCAGCACTTTCACCTTCTGGCAGTTCCAGAGTCATTGCTGGCAGCAGTGATTTCTCCCTGAAGTAACAAGAACTGTATCTCAAAACTGAGACTGTTGAGTACTTTGATAGTAACCTTTTCAAACATTAAAAAAAAACCTGCCCAATAAAAACCTCCATCCTGTATCATTATTATATTCTAAGAAAAGTAAGTATGTACACAGAGTGAGAAGGATTATTACACAACAGATCTGGGCTTCTTCCGAATGCCTCCTTTTTTCCAGAATGCTCCTGCATTATAATATGAAGTTTATTTGAAAAATTCCAAAGGTTACCAAGAATCTCCTTCAAAGAAACATTTATGCTTAGATAGAATTTAATTACTTTTATAAACACTTTTTTCTTTTCTCTCGTCTTTGTTTAGTTCTGTCAGCTTACTTGTATTTTAGCTTCTGGCTCCCTTAGGGCAGAAGAGTCAGATGAACACAGCCTATCTTTGTCAGTTAGACAAAGTCTACACCTCTTTGAATGTCTAGAAAGTGCATCATACTTCAAAGTTTGTCTACAAAAGAGCAATAAAAAGTGCATAGCTGAATTTCTGAGTTCAGTTTTGAACCAGAAACAGACCTGAATTCCACATTCTGGAATTCTCACTTCTGGAGTGCTGATTTTGGCGGTTTCATTTCATCCTGTTACAGAGAGAGTGAGCTGTGGAGTTCAAATCCCAAACTGTGAGCTGACTCTGAGCACCTGGAAAGTTCAGAGAAGAGTTTGGAGCAGACAACTCTGTTCTAGCCACAGATTCCATGAACCCGACCGTGAAGCAGGACTCAATCAAGGAGACCAGATTGACTGAAAATACCTTGTGATTTATTTAAACAGGCTTGCCCCACCCCACCCCATCTTTCTTCTTTTTTTTTTTTTAAGCCTCTCTCCTCCAAGTTCTCAGAACTTAGCCTGAACCTTCATAAAACAGAGTCCAACTGTCTGGCTTGTCACAAAGCTTTGGAACCAGGCAAATTTCCTAGGGTTTGTGGTTTCATTCCAAACATTTCATAGAGCTTTAAATCGTACCCAGGAGCTCTCTTCTATGTTTTACAGAGAACAAAAATCACAAATCTGGTTACTTACTGAAATTGTACCTATTTCATTCACCTATTGAGTACAGTATATTTATCATTTTCAGGCAGCAAACAAACACCTTAACAGATGGGAATTTATATTGTTTCCATGGTTACAATAATAAATATAATACTGATCTGCCCAGAGTAGCTCTTGTTTTTTCAAAAGGGTCTTAAAATTACCTGCATTTTGCAGTGGATTTTAAACTTGTTTTTTATGATGATAATCTAGAAGCTGTTTATTCATTACAACAGTTTACACTAGACACTACAGTTTTTGCAAGATAATATGTTTCCTTATTATTTAAAAGCATATAATTAGTGGGGTGAGTTAAAATAATGCTGCATTCTGTGCTTATTCTAACTATCATGATCCTGAAATATTGAACAACTTTAAAACCAGCAGTAGAGGTATGCCAGCACTACTGACTTTCACCTTTTTTATTGTTATTTATGGGAATTGTAGAAGTGAATTAGCTCCAAGAACTGTTTGAATACTGAGAATAAAACTGAAGAAAAATCCATAGGTAAATTTGGAGGAAAAAAAAAGTTTGTTTGTAGGCTGAAACACTGACTATGTCGTTACATGTCCCTGCAATAGTACCCGAAATAATGGTCATGTAGTAGGTACTTTAATATACAGAGAGGCATTATCTGAAGCAGTAGTCATGTTAATTTACAAACTCATTGTTTCAAAATTGACAGGAAAAGATAGCTGAATAAATTGTACGGCAATTTTACCCATTCTATAGACCATTCTAGGCATCAGCACTAAAATTTTTGATATACCTTTTGTTATCGAGTTGACCTAAAAGTAAACTTCTCTTGAATGTGCCTGCATTGTGATCAAACTCTTTGCAACAGCCATTTTAATGGAAATTATTTATTTCAATATTCTCTTACTAAAGATTCTAATGACTTCTTTGGAAGCAAGCAGAATTTCTTCATATGTATTTCTTCCCCTTGGAATCTAATGGAGATGCTGTTGACATACACTCCAACAGATTATTTGAGCAGGAATTTTGCTTCTTAAAGTAAATGAATACTGTATCCAGCTGAAATGAGAACAGAGAGCTTTGGAAGGGAGAACTTCATGAGCTGCACTGAAATATGGCAGATTAGGAAAGGCACCAGTACTCCTGGGAACTGGTGCTTTCAATGACCAGAAGCAGCCAGTGAGTATGCTGAGCAAAGCTCGTACATCCTAGTCAGGTTTTATTGTATCAAACTGAATCCCAGTTTTGGTTTGTAAATTCTGTTTTTTAACCCTCTGTTTACTTGCTTGTGAAAAGCCATTTGGGCATCTTTTTATTGAAAAACTAGCTAGATCTGGAGGCTGGAGGAAGGAGGGGCAGAGACTGGGAGCTGATGCTAGACATTGATTTTACTGAGGCAGCCAGGCCCAATGCATCACTTATGAAAGATTCAGTAATTATTCTATTGGATTGCTTCCCCAGGCTCAGGATTCAAATTATGCAGGCTGAATATGTGGCAAAAACAGGATTTAAAAATGCGTTTAAGGCAAGATGATGTCTGGGCTGAATACAGACGCACTGCCACTTGCCAGAAAAAGAGCCAGCCAGACTAGAGAACTCAAGAGGGAGTCTGTCTGGATTTAAGTGTTGACCAGGCTGTGGGCTCATCTGTCAGCTGAAGAGCTGCAGAGAGAAGCAGCACATCTCAGGGATCCTTTTTGTTTAGCAAAGATTAGTAACTCCCTAGTGTTCTCTTCACTGTAAAGATAACCGTGCTTAAGAAATTGCTTGGCTACACTTGCTTTCCTAGCTTGTCTTCCACATTGATTTTGAGTAATCTTTTCAAACAAGACATGGAATTCAGAGGGAATATATCTTAAGCAACCATGTGCTTGAAAAAATAAAGTGCTTGCTGATAACTTGAGACAGCAACAAGGCACAGCAGTGCTCCAGGAGAGAGCCACAAGTGCTGTAACCACCCCCTGGCATGCACCTACCAAGAGCCAAGTCCCAGCCCTGCCTGGGTTGACTGGGTATGGAAGCACTGGGATCCCTGTGCCGGGATTTACTCAGAGTGATTGGTGTCTCCCTGGAATAGACTTGCACTGCTTTGTCACCTGCTTGTGTGTGAAGGATGCACAGAAGTACAATGGAAAACACTTGGTAGTGAACTGTGATCCTGTGAATCAACCACGAGCCATAATCTCAAATTATGAAAACAAAAATAGCAGAACAGAATTTCATAATACTGTGTGTGAAAGCAGGTAAAAATCTCAGTTCTTTACATGCTTGACCACTGTCTGTCAGTGGTAGATACTAACAGCATAACTGGTGGTGTTTTCCAGCAGAGATCAAGGAAGAATCAGAATTCTTGGATACACAAGGCTCAAATGCTATAACAGAAAAGATAACTGCAGTTGCTCTCCTGGCGACATTTTACTAAGCCTTTGTGACTTAATAAAGGCCAGGGCAAAGATTCTTATTCATCCTTCCAAGAGCCTGTTCATTTACACAGTGTTATGATGCTCAGCTCCTTGGAACTGGGTGCATTTCTGAATCTTATTCTTTAAAATGCACCATTCATCATCCCTGAGAGGCTATAACCTTTGAGGTAGTTTGCAGCATTCAGCCTGCCTCAGAGTCTGCTCTTATAGTGTGGGCAGAGGTAACAAAATCTGAGTGACTCTACTTCTGTTAAACAGCTGCATACTTCCTTGGTTTGGTTTGGTTTGAACTCAAAGATATAATTAAAAAAAAAAAAAAAAAAGAAGCCCTAAGGACTTCTGGAATTCCTGAAGAAGGCAAGAGTTGCTTATTAGTGGAAGAATTAACCTTGTATAACAAGTTCTTTTAGGAAGTCTCTAACAAGATATTACTTCTGAATGAATGTGTTCTTGATTAGCAGAATACCATATAATCACAGGAAAGTTAGTGGGACATGTGGTTTTAGCCTTTCTCCTAGAGTCTTTTATTTAGCATGTGATATTATTCTCTGAAAGCACATAAAGTGAGAAATAATCCAAAAAAATTACATGTTAACCATCAAATTTTTTTCTCAGAAACACTGCTAACATTTATATTGATTCAAGAAAGGTCATTGTAATTTGTGGATGGGGGGGTGGCAGAAAAGGTAGTAGGTAGGTAGTAGGCAATTTTGCTAGAAAACTAGGTGTGTTGTGCTGTTTAGTATGAAAATATGTGTAAGACATATTAACATCTTGGTCAAAAGGCAAATTTCAAAGGTAGCCAGTGCCAGTTAGCAAAGAAAGCACTTTATCTTTTTAATAATAGTATTCAGAAATATAAGTGTAAACAGGCCTTATCAGGATTTGACAAATTTGAAAGTCTTCTTAGTTGGTACCTACTTTTGTGTCCTTGATTATTAGAATTAGTAAGGTCAATAATAAACTTTGTAACATACAGTTTGGAAGAAATAAATGTAAGCCTTACACTTTTACACATTTATATCTTGTTTTCATGCTATTGAAAAGGTAGTTACTTTTTTTTTCTGTCCCTTTTTTATTATCAGTAGTATTATTATTTATATGTATCCTATTTAAACTGTCTGTGTTTTCCTAATGGTAAATTTTCAGTTCAGAAGAAAAGGAGTCAGGAAAACTAGAAAAGTTTGCTAAAACAGGTTTTGATGTAGCTCAATAAAAACAATTTTCAGTAGGGCTCAAGGTTTGTAGTAGGCTCAGCGCCCAGCTGTCACAAGGGCTCAGCAATCAATATTTTGTACTGCTAGTCTATTTAGAGGCTTTGAGGGGCAAAAATCAAGTCTTCTGTGACTAACCTGTATACTACCTACATATAGAGGGAAAACCACCAAAATGCATAAACATTAACCTAGCTTTACCCTGTGTTGGGCTTCTGTCCTTTTTTCCACTGAACATGGTCCAAGCATAAGTTGTATGGCTCTTGATTTAATTTTCTCTCTGACTCTTCTATTGTCTCTATTAATCTTGTTAACCTCTGTTATATACACAGGTGAAGGGAGATGAAGCAGATAGTGGACTTCTGCTCTAAGGAACATGAAGGATACTGTTCCTTCACTCCATGATCCATCCTGAACTGTTATTGTCTTACAGAATATAGTGTCAACATCTGTAAAATACTGCAAGCTGATAATTACTGGGTGGGACAAGTGCTGATGAGTACATCCTAAGCTGTAAATTGAGAGCTTGTTTCCTATAGCAAGAATCAAATAGGGTAAAACAGTGCTTCATTCAGCTTTGCCATTAATGCTTTCATTTCCAGCACCATCTAAATAACATCCTTATTTGGTAAACTCATGGTAAGCTCTGAGACCAGAATAACACAAAGTAGTTCCCCTCATTTTTCTGTTAAGAAATAATATATGCTTTGATGACTTGGAAGAAAAGCTAAGCATTCTTAAGCTACTTATGTCTAAAATAATAATCCTTCTCCAGTGGATATTTTCACACTATAGTAGACTTCGCTCCTTTGGCATTTCTTTTTTGTTTTTTATGTAGAGTCTAGATCAGGGATAGATAGGGATAGTTTAAATGTGTTTCACAAGATAGGGTGTATCTTGGCTCAAATACTTCAATCTGCAATTTAAAAAAAAAAAAAAAAAAAAAAAGAAGCAAAACCCACTGGGAACTCTGGAAGTCATGTTTTGATGACAGGTTCTTCTCCTCTCCCTTCTCCTGTGGATGTGGGTGTGTTTTTCTTAGTAGGACGCAGAGACTGTGTGATTTAACTAGTTTTTTTGTGTTTAGTGCTGTGCAATCAGCTGCAGTTTCAAACTAGATGATGTTTGGTGCTTCAGGACAATAACCAACACAACAGTAATGACTGACTACACTGCTGTTTCATCACAGCTCAGCTGGGTCAGAAAGGAAACCAAGAGAATAGGAAATAGCTGGGCCTCTGGGTAACTCTGCTCTTATCTTTCTTCCATTCTGCTGATTTGCTTTGCAGAAAATATTTTGCTCTACTTAGTATTTTCTCCTCGATATACAAGGAAGACTTCTCTCAAAAGAAACATGACAATTGGAATGCAGAGAAGTTCAGTGCACTGTGTGCAGAGATTAGATGCTGTCCACCAGAGACAGTGGAGTCAACGCTTCCTAGACAGTCTTGTGCATTGTACTTTTGCAAAGTGAAGGAAATTTATTCCCTTGAAATGGAGAAAGCTTTTATTTTTTAATAAGAGCAGACCTTTGAGTATAGGCCTATATATCTCCCTGTGGCCATAGTGGGCTGACCCATGGAAAGAGACACATCTACCTGTCCTTAACATAAACATTCCTATTGTTACCTAAATCACTATCTATTTGAGCTCACTGATGGAACGAAGTAACAAAAGTCCCATGTCATGGCTCCTAAAATTGATATTTTTTTTCTTTTTTTTCAGTGACAAAGGCAGCTTGAAGTTGACCTAACATGAACGTGCTGTAAGGTTTCATCAGTCTCTGCTGTCACCACTGATGAGTTACCCCCTTGACTAATTCATCAAGGCAATAAACTTGGATAAGTTCTCACACAACCATTTCTTTAAGGTACCAAAATATACCTAATATTAAGAAAAAAAAAAAAGAGTATACATTTTTTCAGTATCTCAATGTTTTAATTTTGATATTCAAATAAATGTGATGGCTGCTTATGCAGCACATAGAAGTAACTCTCATTTAATTTAGACAGGGTGGGGACAGGGAGTAGTCCAGTAAGCAATCTGAGCTTCCCATGTGGGAAGTACATCTTTTTCTTCAAGCCCATGATGTTTAACTGTACACCTGTCAACTTTCCTTTAAACACTCCAATTGTGTCATTTTGGTTGCAGTCCTGAAAGTGAGTGGTTGTGACTCTCCCTGTTCTGAACAGAGCCCTGAGCAGTCATATCAGCATTAGGTAATGACACCCTAGAGCTGACAGGCTTCCCAAACCTTTTTTGTCTCACAACTGGTACAAATCTTCATAATTGATTTGGATTGTGGGGCTGGTAATATAGCACTGAGTGGCAATTAATGCTAGCATTTTAGTTTCATTTCATTCTGTCAAAAACATTTGACACTCTCTTTATGTGTGAGATTGTCAGGTATAAAGCCATGTGTCTCATTATATGCCTATTTGTCACCTCCCTTCAGATCACTGCCACAAGTGAAGGTAAAGCCTCCCCTACTTTTAATTCTTTTAACTCGCTGGTTTTGCAAGAAGATAAAAGATTTATTATAGAATTCTGTAAATCAGATAAATTGCCACTACTGCCTCATTAGAAGTAAAACCATGTAAAAAAAAAAAAAAGTGCTTCCATCTATTTTTTTAAGGCCTAAATAAAGACCTTTCCTTTCTTATGGTGCCATTTGGAAACAGAAATATATTTAATTGTGAATTATGTATGCTTCTGCCATTTTAAAACTCAACAGACAGTGTTATGTCTGTGCAAATCGAAGCTGGCATTGGTACCTGGAATCCCAGTGAAGTCCAGTGAGCCAAGCCTCCCATACCAACAGCACCAACACATGTGCCACAGTATAGTTTCCATTTTCCTTGACTGTTGTTAAGTTAGGCTGAGATTCTTTTGGCATCACATTAAACATATTCACAGAGTATCAATTTAACTAAAAAACCAAAACAAAACCATAGAAACAGCTCATCCTTCAGCTGTTCCTTTATTTAGTGACTGTATATTTTGTTTGATTAAGATTTGATCTCGGTGGCCCAGTCTGCACTATAAGGCTTCAGTTTTAGGGCTGCTGGATGGACACAGTAATCATCTGCTCACTGTGAAACTACTGGTTGTTTACTTAGTGCCAAACTACTGATTCTCTTGCAAGTGTTTCTAATTTGTGGAAAAAAAATTCACAGCCTATTCAGTGTGTTAACGCATGTGTTGTCTTTGCTCTTTTTGCCAATGCTGGGAATTATTATGCATATGGTAAAAAATACTGCTCTTGCTGTCTGCTCATTTTATAGGCATTGACTTGGAGATATACCAGTGTCAAATAGGACATGACAGTTTCAAAGAGTACTTAAAAGGTAAACCTGTGACATGACAAGTAATGTAAGAATGCTTGATCCAAAAGGCATCACAAAAAGCCACTTACAAGTGTGTGAATCCCTGCCATCCAGATACCTGTTTCTGCACAATAACAGTTTGCACACAGGCTGGAAGGCAACTAACAGGATAAATCCCACCTCTGTTAGCAGGTCCAATGGAAAGCAGTGCTATTGCTTTAGCGAGGAACTCCTTCAACATCAGAGGAAACTAGGGTACTGCTAGCAGTACTCCTCCTTTTTTGAGTAGGCCCCTTTTACTGAAGTTTCAAGAAGAGCTGCCTGGGGCTGGGCAGCCTTTCCTCACATCATGCTTCTTCAAGTCAGTGCATGGGGTGGGCCAGCAGGTTTCATACAGCTGCTGAGCCTGATGTTCAGGTGGCCTATTAAGCAAATAATCTAAGTAGAGATGCCTGAACCATGGTGCAAATCGCTGTGAAGATTTCCCAAGACATTTCTATCTCAATTTTTAAAAGTTGAACAAGTTTCAATAGGTTTCATCACTTATTCAACTGTGAAGTGCAGTCAGGATTGAGAGTGAGCTTTGGGATTCCTTATTCCCCCTTTTTGTCTGTCCACACATCCATTCCTCCATTAAAAATTAGTAAACTGAAAATCCACCATAAGAAACTGGAAAAATTTTAAAATCTGGGAAAAATACTGAAATTAAAGAACTAAAAGTCTTTTCCTTTTTCTGTTGTTGTTTAAAGCACAAAAATACTTCTTTGAAAAAAAATAGCTAGCATTATTGTCTTACTCACTTTGAAAGCCTTCAAATTGTGAAAACACTAACTATGAGTTAAAGAGTCAATTAAGAGTTAATCTCTACTCATTGGCTAGGCAGTTTCAGTAGTTAACAACTATGTTTCCTCAGGATATGTCATTTCTCTCAGCTTTTCATCCTAGAGTGGATGTGTTGTGCCATGTTGCTTTGCACTGCCTTAAAAAAAAAATCTTTCACTGTTATCAAATAACTGAATATTAGTGGTGGGATTGCTAAAGACAGACCATGAATGCTAAGGTCATTGCTTTAGAGCTTTTTGTATTCTATGTTTGCCAGAGTTGTCTGTGCAGTATCTTTGAGAAGGCAGTTGGTGTCATGGCTTCATTATGACCTCTTAAAGTATATCATGCAATAGGAATGAGTCTTTTGCAAATGTGCACAGGCTGGGGGGGGGGGGGAGAATGAATTAATACATTATTACATAATTTTTAAGTCTCTCTAATCTCTTTCATTTTTATTCAAGTTTAGCAATTTTGCAAAATCCCATTAGAGGTAAATCATGTTAGAAGAAGTCTAATAACAGCTTTATTTCTTGGTATTAAATTATATTTCATTTAAAAAGCAAAAGCACCACAAAAACATTATTAAACAATGTTGTAATGCAACTGTTTGGAATTCACCATGCATTTTCTCTGTACCATGCAATTGGTACCTGCTTGCAGAACACAATACAAAACAGATAACAGATGCCCACAGCATCAGTTTGTGTACATATCTATATGTGCATATATCTATAGATGTATGCACACTAATGTCATAAACATATATATTTTGTGGTGTATTACTGTTATAGTATAATCCTCTCAAAAGCAAGATTCTTTTCCTAGATGGTCTCCTGCTAGGATTTAGCAGTTTTATTGTTTTAATGATTTATACTTTTTTCTATGATGTGCTATATGGTACATGGGATTTTATGGATTTAACAGTTTTATTAATTTGAGAGGTTCCCTCTGCACAGTAAAATGTCTCAGTATGACAAAGGAAGTGCCATAAATTAATTGTTTTGTCACCTATCAGAATATAATCCAGCAGTGATTTCATTATTGCAGTTACTTCCCTTCAATTATCTGCAAATGTAAAATGCTACATAATATTCCTGTATCAATTTACAGAGGAAAAAATGCAAGTGTGACTGGGTTTCCCAAATAACCATCAGATTATTGGTGCTTCATATTAATTTTTATTCCTTAAGGCACAATCTTCCTTGAGATAAACTAAATATTCATCTGACTATTTTAAGTGAGCTTGGTCTCCCAGGAAAACAACAGATAAGCTGTCAAAAATTTTCAGTGTTCGAACACATAACACTGTTATGGAAGGCTGCATGCATCCAACATAATATGGTTTCTCTGTAAGACAGACTTCCCCATACGTATCACTGGTGGGATCATAAGTAAAAGAATTGTATAAAATACAAACTGTTCTTATCGGTGTATTTAGAAGGATAGGGGATGAGTTTTTCAGCATGACTGGGGTTTTCAAAGGAGCAAACCTGCAGAAATGACATAAAATCAAGATGCTAAATTCTCCCAGGTGTCTTTGAAAGCTCCAACCTAAAACTCCTTGGCTTTATTCATATATTTACCCCTGAAAAAGCTGTAGCTGTTTAAAAAGTTATTCTTTTTTCACCCATTGTGAAAAGGCAACGTGAGAAATCTTACTTTGTGCTGAGATGGACTTGGAACATTCATGTGATGTGTTACCACAACCCCGCTATAGGGTGGTGATTTCCTGAACGGTGAATTTTGATTGTCTGAGAGTCTGGTGGAAAGTATGAGAAACGCTATTGTTGGGGTTGCTGCAGCTGATATTATAAAATAAAAGTAGCTGGTTATACCTTATTAAATTAAATTTCTACCTCTCTGCACTGAATGTTGTGCTTCTTATAGTATTAGTGGCAATCCTCTAGGATTGCTTGATTTTTTGGTAAAAACAAATCCCAGGAGTGATCAGGATCTGTTGCCTGTTATGTATTGTAGTCATGCCTGGAGGCCGGGGACCAGTTCTGCTGGGCACCTGACTGATGATCCTCAAAGAGTTAATGGCTTCTTTTATGGATATTGGAGTAGACACTAGATGGACACAGCTTTCAGAGAGTTGAAAGAATTATATAAATTCATACACAGAGGGACATCACTGTGCGACATTTTGAGTCCCTTTTATTACATCTCACTCATTAGTGCATCAAGTTCCATTTAACCTGTTAGAGATCTCTTAGAAAGACACCAAATGTGGATTTATGGGCTTTGGATACTCGAACATCTACCATGTTTCCAGGTAAATTAATCCAATAGTTAATTATCTTGTAAGTTTAAAAGTTCTACTTTTTGTCAGTCACAATTGGCCAGATTTCAATTGCTAAATGCTACCTCTCTGTACACCTGCAATGCATACTTATATGCTTCAACCATCCTAGTATCTCTTTTCCATATGCTTTCCAATGGTTTTCAGCATCCTTTTTCAAATGCAGATGCTAGGCCAACATGTCCAGCCAGTTGCCATAGAGAGTATACCAATATTTCAATAGAAGATAAATGGAAGTAGATGGAGTTTACCCAATTCCAGTCTGAATAGCAGAGGAGGATTTAAGCTAGACTTCTGAATTTTTAGGGGATTCCTTAATCCAAAGAGTCGAGGAAGCATATTTTTTTTCTTTTTCAGATGATTTATAAAATCAGTGTCAGGCTATGAGAAAAATATAAGATCCTATCCCAGCAGAAACCATGATTAAACAGACACAATTATGAGTTTTAAAATTGAGTAGACAGAAACTGAACTAACTTCCTAGCCCCATGGTCCCAAGACAGAACGCTCAGTGCAAAGAGGATGTTTCTAATGGTATGAAAAGCTTGAAATGCTGCAGGGGACCAGGGGGAATGGGGAGTTGTGCTTGTTCCTTCTCCAGGGAAGTGGCTTTTCTGCCTTTCACCAGCTCTCTTAAACATGAGAGCAAAGGAGTGTCACAGAATAAAGAAAAACAAATTATCCCATATTATGGTAACAGTTTATTAGTAACCCACACTTTAATCTTGAAAAGCATTGAAAATAACTAAAGGTAAAGAATATATCTCAAGTAAATTATGAGAAAGAAAGCATGTGTTGTTCCTTGATTTGATGTGTTCTTTGTGGTTAAGAAACTGAATGGAATTATATAGGATCACATAGCTGCAGAGCATTGCATTACAAATGTAACATTTTATCAGACCAGTGGAATACATGGCATTTTCAGTCAGACAGACAGGTGTATTCATGTCATGTTATTCTTTCTTCCTGGACTTTGTTTTCGCATACCTTATGCAGTTGCATCAAATTATTCACAGGCACTAATTCTAGGTTTCATTCATGGGCTTGTAAGATGAAGAGAGACAGACTCAAACATGGGAAAAATGACTAAACCTGAAATAAATTCAAGGTGAACAAGTATTCCTGCATTCTACCTTGACTGTTTCATTAGCACTCCGACCCATAATCACTAATAAAGGTTTACAATATGTCTGGCATTAAAATAGACTAATATGTACAAAGCATATCTCTCAAATTAATTCTGTGGCAAGAAACGTGTCTCCATTAGGCTGTGTTTGCATGGGGGAGGTTACAAATGTACCTGCAGTAGGCTAATATGTCTGAAAACTCACAACTAGTGAAAAAATTGGGAAACTATGGAAGTGACCAGAATTTTTCTAGTAACCTGAAAATGACTTCATTATCAAATATTCAAAATTTTTGAAAAGGTTGATGATTACCTTCTGCTTAAATATTTCAAATTTTCAAATTTTGCTATATAGATGACTTCTCTCTGGTCACTCATTTTGCTTTTAGTTATGTATGATAGTATGGATACCCAGTGGCACAAAAGATTAAGATATATGCTGTATCTAAGCAATCATAGCTGATCAGGTCAGAATCACCTAAGTACATACCTCTTCTTTTTATCTATTTTTCTTCTGCGTCTGGTTTGCATACTTCTATTTTATGTTATTCAGCAAAAAATGAAGTGTTTTATGGAGGGAAAGAAAATGGATCTTTTATTTCTGTGATCTGGTGTCATTGAGTTTATTTCATTTTCAAAATAAGATGAAGCAAAGTGAATTTTGTGCAAGCAAAACTGAGAAAAAGTAAATTGCATTCATTAGCTTTGTCAGCATCTTGGTTAGAACAGTATCTTATTACTCCCCTTCAACATAACTTTGGTATGCATATCTTTGTAGAGAAACTATCTGAAAATATCAAAAGGAAGGTCTGAAATGTAAAGTCCAAGCCAAGAGAAGTTTTCGTTTTGAAGGATAATAGTATAGCACACTTGTGTCTCGTTGTTACAGGCCACCAAGAAACCACAAACACAGAAAGAACAAACTTAAGATGCAGTTCTGACCTCAGTTATGTCTCAATACGGCCAAATTAACTCAGCAAAATTCCACCAATTTTAAGCCACAATGGGATGACCTTCAGTGTTTATAACAGTGAATTCTAAACAAAATAACTTTTAAGTACTTCATTCTCATCAACGTGTTCTTCTTTTCAGTTGTTTGAGCAGTCATCTAACAAGATCTTTTTTCAGTTTTAAAAAACATTAAGGATTTGGGGTTTTTTTCTATTAATGGGACACATTACAGATCATACAAACAGGGAAAAGTAATAGAAAATAAAATAATGAAGAAAAATATCCCTCCCTTTGAGATTACAATCAGTTGTGATGTTTTTTGATATTCAAGTGGTCCAGTTTCTGCCTATTGAATGCAAAACTGCTTCAAAGAAACTACAGGAAACACTGACCAGCCCTTTGCTATGAGCTGCAAGTATCAAGAGAGCTGTTTGCCTATAAACATGTCATATTTCATTAGTAGTTCTCCAGATCTTAAGGAAATCCTGGTTCATGTAAGGTAAATTATCATCTATCTACGGAAAAGTATAGCCTGCACAAGAAGCCATTTCTAGAAAGAAAATGCACCCCACCATTTAATATATTAGGCTTACATTGTTTCAGCGTGTAGGATTTTTTTCATTAATCAATGAGTAGTACAGCAGAGCATTAATTCTTTCAAGTGCAGAAATAAAGCCTTGTTCAACTGTATAAAAAAACTTTGAGAGGTGAGTGTTAGCTCAACCTTCTATGGGAAAATTCTCCCCAAATCCTCAAATCTAATTGTTTTAAATTTCTGGGAATGTTTTGTGTAAAAGCAGTTTGATTTAGATATCTCATGAAACAAAGTATACTGCCATCTACCTTCCCTCCAATAAGACATAGAAGTGGGGAATTATTATTTTTTTTGTCTTAACCAGATTGTATTTGCTGAAACTATGATTTCAGGATAACTCATCTCATTTGGAGAATTCATGTTGTACTTGCCAGAAGAATTTGGCTTTTAAAAATTTTTGTGGATGAACGCCAAAAAACAGAGCAGGAAGGGATGACAGTGGTGTTTTTCTCTCCCTTATGATGAATAAGTTATACAATGGGTTCCTGTCCATGTTTTAGCCTGTGCAAAAGAAATACATAGAGTATTTTATAATGTGTGTGCTTGCACCTTTTCTTGGTAGCTCAGGAGAATGTGATTCAGATTTTCACTTTGATTTATGTAGATGCTGATTTTTTATGCTGGTTTTCCAAATCTCAAAGTGACTTGACTACCAGATTATAAGGAGAACACCTGTCGTTCACATCTTTTCTCATTAAATTAATATTTAAGAAATCTCCCTGTACTGTTGGACAACTTGAAGGGAAAATGCTAACAGCACTTAGAATATTTTATAATAAATTAGTTACGATATTCTTTTGAAAATGGACTTGTAGACTCAAGTCCTGTTTAGAACTTCAGCTAATCTGGGTTTTCAGTATCTTTGACTCATTTTCTTCTCCACACATTCAGGATACTGAGTCTAAGAAGAAAAACAAGCCCTCATTCCACTTCTGTCTTGTGATTGCAGTGTAAAATTAGCATTTAATTTTCATTTGCATTAATTAGATGGATAAAAACTTTAAGAAAATAAAGCAAATTATTTTTTTCACACAAAATTCTTTTTTGACAAATGAAAGCAAAGGGGGTTTTTATGCAAAGAAGAAAGTTCCTTTCTATTCAAAAATAAATTTGGTGGTTGTTTTTGCTGGTCGATCAGATCAAGCTGCAAACCAAGATGCTTGCACAGTGACAGGGGACCCACAGACCAGCCAGTGTGGTTCCCAGAGCAGGGGCAAAGTGATCAGATCTAGTCCGCAGGTGTGAGCAGGGACGTGTACAGAAGGCCAGAGGTCAGACAAAGTCATCATCACTGGATGATAAATGTGCTCCTGAGCTGCAAGGCAGCCTGTATTTGTCTAAGATTCTTGTCAAAATCTCACGGTAAATTTACCACCGGTAGATTATAGTATTTGGTGTCCTCCACTGTACAGTGAGCAAGCATCACTACTGGCTCTCCTGCGAGGCAAAGGAGATAAGTGTCCATGATTAATTATGTGGACACTATCTAGCAGCAGGAGCCCATCAACCTGTGACAACTTTCTATTCCATGGGCATTAAACTCCTAAATCCTGTCACAGTCCCTCAATAGATTGTAACAGACAGCAGGGAACAGGAACAGGAAGGAGTTTCATAAACCTTTTATTTTCCCTTAAGTAAATTAATTTTACTAGTAGTTAAATTTGCCTGATTATTCTGTTAGACCCAAAAAAAGTTTGGAAAAAGGTCAATTTCAGCTGTCTCCCCATCTATTTGGCAAATATTGATTCCCTTCTGGTTGTTCCTGCTGGAGTGTGATCATTACCACACTTTCTATTTGCTAATTTTTGTTTGCGAACATGGTCAACAAAGGCCAGCACTGTTCTGAGATCAGGGCGTTTATTAACATAATTGCTGCAAGAACAAATAGCTTTGGTCCTAGCTAGGTTTGATATACACAGCATTTAATTCTTTCTCTTTTAAAGTCTCAGAATTGGCAGATATTTTAAGACAGACTTTTTCTTTCTTTCTTTCTACAGATAATCTTTTAAAATCAAACAGTGCTGACAAAAAAAAAAGAGTGGAACTACTTACAAAAAATATTGAGATGCCCGCGTACTTTGAACAAAATACTGAGAATTTGATCTGTAGTCATCACCCCCACAACTATACAGCATGAGGAAGCTGAAGCTGAATAACCAAATGACAGTATTAAGAAGAGACTGAGCCTTGTTGGAAATCAGGAGCTGCAAGGGGGCTGAGGCCTGAGGAACCCATCCCCTCTCTTCCTGCCTGCTTACGGGAGAGCTGCTGCTGTTCCAGGGTGTGGTGGTTTGGCTTGAAGTCAAACACAGCCTGCTCTCTCACTTCCCAACCTCCCAGGGAGTAGGGGAGAGAATTGGAAACAAAAGGGCAAGGAAACTCACAGGTTGAGATAAAAACTATTTACTAATTAAAATAAATTTATAATGATAACAGCAATAATAATAGAATATACATGAGTGATACACAGTGCAATTGCTCACCACCCACTGACTGATGCCCAGCCTGTGCCAGCCAGTAATCCCAGAGCCTAGATAGTCCCCAAACTGAAACCCTGGAAGAGTGACCCGAGCGATCCCCAAGAGAACACCCTTGTCTTCCAGTCGCTTCTTGTTAATATACTGACATGACAGGATATGTTATGGAATATTTCATTGGCACATCCAAATGTCAATTTTTGGTTTTGCCACTTATTACGCTTTTCCCTCCCAGTCCTAATTCAGCTGTGAACAGCCAAACACGGTGGCCTTGAGCTCCAGCAGTGACTAATAACATTAGTGCTTTTATCAACATTCCTCTCATAACAAGTCTTACACTGAAACTAAAACACAGCTATTCTAACTACTAAGAAGAAAATTAACTCTATCCAAGTAAAGCCAGGACACGGGGCCACTCACGGTGCCCAGCTGTGCCTGGACATAGGCAGGGGAAAGGTGGGGTGCGGCCAGGTGACAAGGGGCTCCTGTGTCTGAGCTGTGCCTGAGGAGCCACACATGCTGGAGCAGTGGGAGAAAAGACAAGAAAGGAGAGGTTTTAGGTTTTAGCATTCTGCAGAAATGGTTGATGGTGAAAGGTCAAGTTTGCTCTACTCTGGGAAGGGGGGCTGTGAGGGATGCAGGTCTTGGCTCTGCAAGTTCCCCTGGAGAACTGCAGCTAGGTTTTGAAGTCACAAACGAGCCTCAGTAAAGTGCCAGACGTGCAGCAAAACATGCAACTCCTTCCTCCTGGTCTAAAAATCACTGAGGCCAGGGAACACAGGCCAGCTCCCGGGAGTGCTCCCAGCCCAGGGCACAATTGTTTCTCCCATGGTGCTTTCTTTCACACATCCCATCTTACACCTTTCATTTCAAATCACAGGGATTATAGTCAGCAGTGCAGTGTTCCCTGAGAAAGAATTAATCTTGAAATAACTTCTCACAATTGTGCTTAAGAGACTCTTAGCTTTCACAACTAAGACTGCAGCAAACTGCACTTAGAAAGCTGAATTTTCTTTTTTCCTCACACCCTATTTTTTTTAATTTGTGTGGTACAGCTGTGGATAGGCACTGATATGGAGACTGATATTCTGTCTCGGGTATGAAAAAAGAGCTGCATGAGTTATGAACATGTCATCTTCATTTGAGTACATTAATACATACCATATGTTATTGACTTATGATAGGAATACTGACTGTAAAGAAGAAACATAATGAATAAAATAATTCAGGAAGATCCTAGCTGTAGAGTTTGGACATAAATTTGTACCATTTTTTCCAAAAATTGGGGAACACAGTCATACCTGCGATTTTGATACTTTAAGTGTAGGAGTCTGCTGCAAAGTTCAAATCCCTACTTCCTGCGTTTCATGTGGGCTTTTATTCAAGGTTTTTCTACTGCTCTATCCCAGAATGTTCATTTAAAAACTTCATAGTAGAGAGAAGGAAAGGGATTACATTATCATGATTTTTTATACCTTCAGCAACTTCAAAACAAATTCAGAGATCCCAGCACTCCAAAACATCTCTTTCGTCAGGAGCATGGTATGACGGGCTAGGACTCTGTGAAGAAGTTAAGCCTGGTATCTGACACATCACCTACCACCGAGATAAGTAGCACAAGGCCCCTTTGGGAATTGCACCTGCTGGAAGCTGCCCCAGCCTCTAATAATTTCCTTGGTGCGTGAAAACAAGTGTAAAAAAGAAAACTTTCTTCTGGTTTTCTCGCATCTCTGACTGGAAGAAATTGTTAGAGATACATTCTCTGACACACTGAATCATTGTTTTGTATCCTGAGGCACTAAAACCCCAAAGACCCTGAAATTGTTCAAATACAATATGAATTAAAAAAGCATCTACTTTTGCCACCAGAACAATCCTATATTTGTGTATATTAAAACTGAAAGAGGATCCTTAGATTCTGAGAATTCAAGGAGCTTTCTTTGCATATTCCCCTGTTACCCAAAAAGCCTTTGGCAAAAACAGATTATCTTGGAGGTCTGAACAGAGGGTCAAACTTGCTCCAGAGTTTTTGAGGGAAATATGACTTTGGCCAGAGTAATTATCTCACTGTTTCTGGAAGCATGTACCATTGTTGGGTTTTATTGCTACTTGGGCATATTAGCACAATAATAATGTACAAAATGTAGACATTTTGAAATTCGAGTGTGCAGCACAGTGGATCTCTAACCCTATCTGGACCTTCTGGGGTTAAAGCCAGTAATAATATTGCCATAGTTTAGTAAAGAGGCATCCAGACTGGTCTGTTATTGGTAACAAGAGTCCAGAAGGCTAAGAACTGTGGCCTGCTCACAACAGCTACCTTTATCAGCAAGAAAAGGGCTTTTAGGAACTCACTGGGGCTGTAACATGTTAATTGCACCAGCCACAGACCCTGGGTGATGGCTTCATTTGTTACAGAGGTGGGACCTGGAAACCGGTTCGCTCAGCAAAGGCAGCCAGGATAAGAGAAGTGCTAAAAAATTGGAGAGACAGTGTGAGGGTGTTAAGCCAGGAATTCTTTTGATTCTGTCAATCAGTTCCCAAAACAATATATTTAAATTTCTAATTATGCAGTAGTGACTAGAGTGCTTTTAAGGGAGGGGAGGAAGCAAAGGCAAATTATATTCCTTCTGCCGCAGTGTAATTCCAGCATCCTTTCACAGCTGTAAATCTCCCTTAGAAAGCTTTGAAAGTGTTTTTGAGTGTTAAAAGCATGGGTGGTCAAGGTCAGGTGAGTTTCTTCCTCCCTCTTTCCCCAGACAATGAATACTTTTAAGAGGCCTACTCTTCTAGTTAGGTTTCGTTGCCTGCACTTTTTATATCCCTCTCCCTACAGGAAACAAAGAAGCACATACAGCCAGCTCCACTGGAGGACCATATAAATCCTAACACAGTTTTAAAAGTAAAAAATCCTTCTTTTCTTTTCTTGCATATTCCCAGAAGACAAGATCAATCTAGAGAACTCACGCAGACGTAGATCCATTCACTCCTGTTAAGATGTTATCTTCTGAGCCATACCTGAGAATATTACTTTGCACAAAAAACAAGCACCAATAAATAGCTTCCAAAAGAATAAAATTATCTGATCTTAAAATATGTAAAATCTTTCCTGGGTCATATTCAGGTCCTGCTCCATTCACATGCAGAAGATACTGCATGTGACAATTCAACCTTTTACTCATGTCCAGTTTTGTATACCTGTGTTGATCTGTGGAAGAATAGCACTCATTGTTGCAGATAATACAACACATTAGGTATTTTGTCAGAAAGCAGCTTGAAAACACTGGCTTGTTCCAACAGTGATTTTAAAGATAGGGGATGATTTTCTGAAATTAATTTATACATTCCTTTCCCTTTGGTTACCTCTAAACTCTCATGCCTCTGTAAAAATGCTGCAGATAGCTATGTTTCTCAAAGATTAAACTACAATCTGCAGCATATATGTCACATTAACTGCCTTGATTTTTTAAATTCTTGTCTCCATATTATTGTCTTATATCAACAAAATTTCTGTGCCTTTGAAAATAGAGAACTGATTATTTGAACCCTTCCAAGTCAGGCCTTGAGACACTTGTTCATATAACAAAATAGGACCCGGGTCTAATCATAATTACCTGCCATGCTGAATATGACTTGCTCTGATCTACACTGACAGGTCAATTACAGTCATCATTATGTCAAGTCCAAATGCAACAACATTTCATAATGAAGGCAAGTGCACAGAGAGTGAGTTTTAAGAAGCCGAGTGCACCATGTGTTGTACATGTAAGAAGTATACTGTGGAACAGCGTGTACCAGGCATGTAGGAGGAGATAGTAAAAGCTGGAAATGTTCAAACCATTTCTGTACTTTTTAGCTAAATGCCCACTAAAGACAGGGGCTTTATTATCACCAGACTTTTTAAGAGGTGCTATTCTTTCAGTGGGGTCTAAGAAGCAAGTGCATTTGTGACTGCAGTGGGTATCTTCAAAAGGATGAACCTCCAGAAACTGCATGGGCTTCTGGACCTCTCAGAAAAGACATCACAGCTTTTACAGGAGCTGGCACAGTGCCAGAACTATCTGTCTGCAGGATTAATTCTCAACTCTACAGAGAGTCCTACCTTGTAAATCTAAACTGGTTTAAGGACTGGATCCTAAATCCCTTTGGTTTCAGCAAGACTTTGAATCTAAATAACCCTATATATCAGGATTTTAGTGTTGGAGAATGTAACTCACTGAAGAATCATGTCAATTATGGCATCATGCCAGTAATTGTTCAAATCAAAACCTTCAACTTCTTCCATATATCTACCAAAGAGCCTTTTTTCCTCCTTCTTGGAAAATACTGGAATATTTACAATGCAGATAGTGTTGCTTTTCCCAGTTTTCTTTCATTTGTCAGATGCCAAGATAGTTTCAACCGGGCCTTGAATTTTTCTTTCTTTAAACCTATGAAGCCTTCCCTCTTTAACTAAGAGCTCAGTTTCCGTATGAGTTGTGATATTCAAGACAAATATTTGTTTCTTAAAGAACACTGTAAGCCAGGTTTATCATTTTGGAAGACGAAATCTGGATTTTTGAATGTATGATGCTGGCATACATGTATACCTCCCTATCGCAGAACTCCTCACTTACAGTTTGTATTTGAACTGGTATGTGTAATTAAGTTATAAGAATAGGGTCACCATTTCCATAGTAGAAGTCCCCCCTTTTTATGGATGCCTAGCAGAAGATAAATTTGAATAGATCACTTTCAGCATTTCCTGAAAATTAAGTGCTTCCCATGGAGAACAAAAAAAGCCAGCAGCACCCAAATTGACATTTTGGGATGGGAGCAGGATGCTGAGTGAGACAAAAGCATAGTATACACAAACAAATGGGCTAGAGAAACTTACACATATTGTCTGTGTTTATGTTTGCTCTTGTCTAAATTTAGATCTCTCTTACAGTGCTTCTGCAAGAACACATCCAGCCAGACACAGTTCCTGCTGTTCTGCTAGGTCTCATTACCTGCATTTATTAAAAGCCACGTGCATTATTGCTCTAAGTTTACTTTAGCTTTAAGTAGGACTGCTCATGGTAACTATTCTGCGTCCTAAACAGTATTTTAGTGGGATTTAGTCCCAGGCTTAAAGTCAAGCACATATTTCGGTGTTTGAGTGACTCAGACAAATACCAGAAATGATATTTGGATAGGAGAAAATAATTATGTAATTTTCTTGAGATTTTCCCCTTTGTTTCTTGTAATTATTTTTTATTTACTCCTTTGAACTATTGAGAAGTTGAAGGCAAAACATGAGTAATGTCCTTCTCTGTCATACCCAGCAAGAGAGTAGGAAAAAACATTACATTTTTAGGGTAAAAAATAACCACAGCAGCTCTTAAAGGCTGGTATCAAGCTAGTAAGTGAACCACATGTTAAAAGCTCTGCTGCACTGCCAAAGACAAAACTCATCCACATTCTGGTATGTCTCTGACACACGAGTCAGAGTGTAAATTCACCACTCGTGTATTGACAGTTGAAAATAGGCTGGCATTTGCATAGGGTGAAGCGAGAATGGAAATTCTCAGTATGAATTCTCGGAACATGTTGAAACCAAATGTCCAGTTGCAGTAAAAATGTAGATGGCTTCAGTGACCCTGGCCCTAGTGTTGTTAAAACCATGTTTAAACACGTCAGGCGATACTTCTACCACTCCTTTTCCATCCCACATTTCTGTCCCTAGCTTCAAGTGGGAAATGTCACCAGCACTCCAAGTATTAAAAAACCCTGCCTGTTTCTACTGCTGACAGTTTCTTTAGCCTGCACAGATGGGGTATTTCTCTTTGAAAAATCATGTCATAAATTGCACAAATGGATAACTGTTGTGATTCTGTCCTTGCTGCCCATTTCCCCACTCCCTCTCTGCCGGAAAAGATTCCCCTTATCTGAAGCAGTGTGAAGAAACTCCTCAATTTCTACTAGAAATAAGAAACTGTGAATTCTTTAACTCTTCTCTTATGGCTATACAACAACCTCCTTTAGCCAAAGTTTACTAAATAGTGTTGCTGTCTTTCCCTCATTCAATCCCTTCAAAACTTTGCAAAGAGGCTGTTTCAGGACATCTGTCCTGCTGTGGAGGAATCTGTGTATTCAGCATCCCTCAGACGAATTACAAACCCAAAAGATGCCTGCTTCATCCAAGAACAAGGTTGTTGGTTGAATGTTTACGCATAAACAGTGTGCACAAGTGCAGACCTATGTTGTAAGACACTTCAAGGGCTTAGGTTTTTCTATTTTAGTTGTAAACCTCTGCAAGGTTTGTGTGTTATTTGTATCTCTTTCCATATGTTAGGTAGTGTCTAATAACACACTGGACTGGTAACAAGGGGAAAAGAGTGGGTCTGCATGACTCTTCATAAGTGACTAAGGTTTCCAGAGAGGGAAGGAATGGATCTGTGGCTCCTGACAGGGACCATGGGCCAGAAACACAGCTAGAGTCTGAATGAGTAGGGGCAGGAGTTACCTTCTCCATGCCCAGACATAGCTGTTTTTTGAGCATGCTCCAAAGGAGCTCAGAGGCGCCAGTGCTCATGCTTGGCCCTTCCAAATGCAAGCTTAGGATTGATGAAATTTTCTGTTTCACTCCAATCAGGTCCTGAACGCTTTGCTCTCTACTTCATTCTCTCATTTGAGTCGCTATATTTAGTACAACTAAGAATTTCTGGATTATCTTTCTCCTAGACATGCACATTATGTAATTGTGCCTGCACTTCTGTGACCTTTCTATAGCTTGCTTTATTTATATGGGTTTTTAAACTCTCTTTTTTTACTAGATTACCAGGTTAAGAAATTAGTTGTCATCTTCAGAGTTACGTTTAAACAATATGTGCAACACTTGATTGAAAAAATGTCTTCTGTAATTTTGAAGTCACATTCAGTGCCAGAAATAAATTAATGCTACAATTTCCTTGTCCTTCAAAATGTAACTGGAAAATTGTGTGAGACTCCTTCCCTGCTTGCTCTTGGAAGCTCCCAAAGAGTTGGTTTCATTTTCACGTTGATGAACTTTAGGAATAATACTCTGACCTAATGTTGAATAACAGAGACACTCTGAGTTAAAGTTATTCAGTCAGTTGCCAAAATATTTTTTCCTTTCAATTCCACATGACAGAAGCTTCTACTGCAACCATAATTTTAGATAGTTAACTTGTAGTCATGCTAAAAAAAAGAAGGCAGAACAGAAGAAAGATCTCCCTGAAGAATCTCCACTGGGTTTTAAACAAATGAGAGCCTGTTTCATTGGTTTGTTTTGTTCCGACAACAGATGATTTTAATAGGAATTTCACATAGAATATCCAGGCAAAATAGATGTATCTAATAGAGTCACTGACTCTTTGCAATTTTTTTAAGATGCTAATAATCCAAGATTCACCACTCCTAAGGTTTTTAAATTACTTCTCTCTGTCCTATTTGTGTTTTCTGCTGGATTGATGTTTTAGTAAAAGGGATTTGTGAAATAGTTTATGTTTTTTCATCCAAAAAAACCCAAACATTCTCTTCAGTTCTTTTTAAAACTGCTACCCAACCATGCTAATGGTCTGTTAGTCCTGAAAATTCTAAATTAAATCCTAAAGATTAAAATTTTTAAGAATATTTTGTCCAAGTTTTGTGTCTGTACTGAAAACAAAGGTCAGATGTGCTTAATATGCTTATAGATTTCATAGTAAATGGCTGGCACTGCTCTATTCTCAAACTTGGAAGGTTTAGAGCATATGTTTTTCAACTTGAGATGAGTTTTCTTTAATTCAGTGCTAAGGTGAAGTATTGCACAATAGAATTAATGTTATGATTTAATGGAGTCCATTAAATCCAATTCAGGATTTTATATATTTCCATTGCAGATTGGGTGTCTAGTTTCCTTTATGGCTCAATTTTCAAGCATCTTAAAGTACTGAGAAAGCTAAACTACTCGCATACTTTAAATATCATTTTTTATTTATTTTCATCATTACTTTGCCTAGATTGAGGGATGGACTTTAGAAAGGAGGCTGGAAAAGAGCTTTCCTTAAGATAATAATAAAGTCTTTAGGTCGGTTCTTTACATGGCATTATTTTTAAGGAATGCAGGTCTTACTTCAGCAAATGCCTGAAGAAAACAAAACAATATCTCAGCGCAAAAAGCACATGTATGTTTTGCCATCAAATCTCCTGAATAATAAAATCCATAGAACTTGACCAAATAATTGCAGTGAGATAGTCTGTAAATTCTGTAGTTCCTGCAAAGTCCTGAATATTGTGGAAGAAGGTAGCAGAAAGCAAAGGGCAATTCTGAACTCTTCACAACTTGGAACAAACTCAGTTCCCACCCACTTTCCTACTCATTTCATCGCTGCCACGTGACAGATGGAAGCTCCGTCAGATGAGAATCAAACCACAATTTAGTGAGTGAGTTAGCAAGTAAGGGAAAGGGATTGCATTCCTGTCATTTTCTGTTGCTACGAGCCTTCTCTTCAAGACTGCATCAGATGTGATGCAGAATACCAGATAGGACCCTTGTGAGAATAAAGGAATTGAATATTGTAAAGTGGTGCAATGGGAGCCATATATAAATACTAAGATAAATACAGATTTGATAAATTACTAGCAAAGGCACTGGAGGGAACAATACAAGATGATGCAGTCATGCTTTTTCATCTCTAACTCTCATGACCCTGAGAGAAGACATGGCTTTCCAGAACTCTGCACCCGAGGCAAGATGTTTTAGTCATTTTATAAATAATTACCCCTTGAGACCTCTCAGATTCTAGGATAATAAAATGTAGCTGTACGTCTCCAAGTGTGCTGATATATGGATGTTCATTTCAGAATACAAAAAGATACAATAGGTCCACATTTCTTAGCTCTGATCACCAGTGCTAGTGTGTGCAAATGTACTGAAAGAGACAGCATGGTATCTGTAGAGACTTTCTTGACTGCACCTTGTGCCCAGCACTACGAGCGTTTAATCCTAAGGCTTCCAGCATGACGGAAGGAGAGACATGCAAGTCTTTCAGATTTGCATGGAAGACAGCTCCTAGAGAGCTGAGGATTTTTCCCAGTTGTCTCTGCTGAGCAGCCATTTACTTTAGCTCTACGTATACCAGCACCTAAAAGCTAATTCAAAATAAAATATTTCAAAGAACTAGTGAAAGGACAATAGCCATTTTTGCTCCTGACATCCTTGTTAAGCAAAGGGATAATTTGCTGCAGAGGAAGTGTAGTAAATAGAATACGTTTTTACAATAATGTGTTCATTAAGGAATACCTCTATAAGAATGCATAAATGCATGCACTCTCAGAAAATGCCATCTTATATGAGTTCTCACAATGGTTCATATTCATGTTTTGTTATTTAGTGCTTAAAGGTCTTTTTTGTATCTTCTACAAGATATTTTGCCTTGCATCACTTTGCCTGACAGAAATATTACTTACACTAAAATCCTTAATGTGAGATGCCCTATAAAGAAATTGTTTCATTTAATAACATTCATTGTATTAGTTCCCCCTAAAGTAATCACTTTGATGAGAACACACTCTGTGTTCCTTTATTTGATCTGGGAATAAAATTATCTCATCTTTACTTCACTATCTCTTTCTTGTTTTTTCTAGAATAAACAAACATGAAGCTGTCACTGCAGAGCAGGTACTGCCTCTCCCTGTTATAAACCTTTTGATTTCAGTGTTGAGAGAATTTTTCTGCACAATTATCTTTGTAGAATATGCTTGAAGCACTATGTTTTCTGGCTTTCTTGTTTCCCATGTAGATACATGAGTAATGACAGAGAGTTCCTGCTGTCCTAGTAGATTATACATCCTATCAAGTTTTCTGTCCTTATAGAACTGATCAGATTATTTATTGTGAATAAATTATTTAATAGATCAGGCACTAATTTTAGTATAATTGTTATTGTAGCAACCAAAGCCACCAGCTGTAAGATTTGGGCCCTTTTATGCCAGTGAAACATACTGCAGCCCTCTGTCCTGTAAAGTCTTACACGTATGCTTGACTTACTTACACACTGCTCACCTACACGAGCAGCACTAGCTGCTAACCTCTTGTTGTGCAGCCCAGCCCTCAGAGTTGGTTCCTATACTCTGGTGAGGCCACAAGTTCAGCTCTTCTGTCTGTGTAAGATAGAGGCTTCATTGCAAAATCTTTATGGTATGAGCTTCTCTTTTGAAGTTAGAAGACATTGAGGTATGTCTGCTTTCTCATTTTCATTAAGTAAAAGTTTGGGTAATTGATCTTTACATAAGCATCCGGGTTAATCAAGTGCTGGGGGATGTTAACAATGACGATTCCAAACTGGTTTTTCAGGCCAAAGAAACAGCCATTGTATTCAGCCTTAAGACACATGTAACTTCACCACAACTTCTTTCACTGTAGAAGGAATGTAGGCTGGAGAATAATGCTGATAACTTATATTGCTACTTTTTATTATTGTTACTATTATTTGGAGGATCAAACCACAAAACTATTCACACTACATCTTATCACCTCCTCCAGATGGTTTGCTATTGCCTGCCATATTCACCAAGGGGCTCCAACATCCTCTGTGTAAATATTGGAGATCCTGGCCTAGAATGCAGTGACTTCTTGGCAGTACTAGCCGAAAGACCACAAGTCAACAGGAAAAAAAAAATAATCCAAAAACTGTGGAAGAAATGTGTCTGTCACAGACAGATTATTGTTATCTATTCTAGAGCGTGGTGATACCACTTTGAATCCCAGCTCAGTATTACGTTCACTTATATCAATGTCTCTTTAACCATGGGCTTCCAAAAAGCTGTAAAAGTGGATTACTGTTTGTATACTATATACACTTAATGTACTAAGCATCAACAGAATTCTCTATAAGGAAAATAGAAATTCCTGGGTTTATTTACTACAAAAGAGTCTATCAAATCATGAGATGTAAATGTTGTATGTTTTTAATTCTTTAGGAGCATCAGTAAGAAACACTGATTTGCATGGTTACTGAGTCTAAACTGGTAATCTATCTGAGCCACCACCAGGGTTTTAGGGGATGTATTTAAATGAAATGTTATTATTTGCAGGTTGCTGCAGCAGATGAAGAAATGACCAACACCGAGTTGTGTTCAGGCATCGGCACTTTATTGAACCTTTGCACTGCTTATATATCCTTTTTTCCTCCAGCACGCCCCAAGCACGCGGCACTCTCACTTTTGATTCATTACCCCTTATCACACACACACCTAAATAATTGACATGATTGGATAAATCCACCTGTTCACGAGCCATTCTTTTACTTCTGACAGATTACTAGTTACAGCTCACAAACCATCCTTAGCTTGTCTTATACATATTCTTTCTTGTTTTTCCCACTTTGTTTTGCTTTTCACTCAAGGTCAGGAATTAATTGCTCAAGGCTGAAGCTGCCAGCAGCTTTGGCTCTTAAAGCACCAACAGGTTGCCTTCTGGCTTAGAAGACTCCAACCTCCTTTTTGCAACATGTTATGTTGGTGACTGGATATTTCCAGAGGTTAATGAGAAGTTATAAAACCAAAGTGAACCCAGTGACCATTTCAAATCTAATCCAAGTAAGTGTTGTTCATCTGATGTTTAATCTGTTATCTAATCGAAGTAGGTGTTGTTCATTTAGTCTATAATCTGGTAGCTATCTGATAAAGGCATATGCAAAATGAGTTGACTGTGTCACCGCAATTTGCCAGACAGTTGTAAGAAATCATCTTCCAAACTGGTATATTTATTTGGTAGCACCTGTGAAGAAGCTAACAACGCAACAGGAACAGAAATCTTGTCATCATTAGTCAAAGGACTGACACCCTTGAAGGAAAAGAATAAACTGGGATTTTTTCTGTTTTTCTTGCCTAAAGAACAGTACTTCTTTGTTCAAATGACATCTGAGAGCTTAGTTAAGCAGTGGAAAGGAGGTGGCTTTATGGAGCAAAGAGAAATGCAGGTGCTAGACATCTTCAAAGAAGGTGGAAACACATTTATCACCCATGTACAGAGCACCCGAGGCCAATTTCAAGCCCAGGGAGAAACAAAATACCAGAGCCTCTAGGATCTCTGTCTCCCACCAGTTGTCCAGGAATACAGTACAACCACAAGGTTAAAAAAAAAGTGGGTCCTGAGATCAGGTTTTTCGTTTTTCATAAAGAGAACATGTAACTTTACCTGCCTCTAGCTGATTCTCATCATTGTTGAGAGTATCACCATCAGGAAGCAGTCAAGCACTCTTCTCACCCTGTGTGAGATTTTGGTGTTTATTTTAGCTTGAATCTTTTGTTGCTGCAATTCAGAGACCTATATTTCCATCTCCTTCTTAAAAAACAGAAAGAAGGTTCATGTCTGAATATGTCTTTTTAGTGCCTTAAGAGGCTTTCAGGACCCTGTCCTGTGCACTGCCAGGAGGGGTAGATCCTCTGCCCTGAGATTTGGTGCCTGAGCCCCAGGCACTGTCACTAGAGCCCCACCGAAGCCAGCCCTCAACCCCTCCAGCCCCCCTGCTGCCCCACACTGCTCTGCCCCACAGGGTGGCTCTTCATCCCAGCTGCAAACTCCCCAAGGACTGAAATTGTTGACAGCGCTCTTAGGCTTGTTAGCCACAAATTACCCAAGTTTGAGGAGGGAAGGACTGTGTTTTTCTTTTTTTTTTTTTTTTCTAATTCCATTTAAGTTAGACAACCTGTAATTTGATAAATATAAACAAAGAGCGAGTAGTCTGTGTACCATAAGTGTGAACATTATAGATTATGAGCTGAGGGACAGGGCTCAAAAGGCAGCAATTCAGCAGGCAGTCACAATCACCAACTAAATTTTTCTTTATTTATTTTAGGGTTTTTAGTGCCCTCTGGAAGGACATCAACAAGATTTAGACACAAGAATATCACTACTGTGATGAACACTGACAAAAAAATTGAGAAACTGTAACTGGAAACGCATTTGCAATACTCCTTCTTTGGGAATTACTACCATAATTACACCAGTTTAGAAAGCAATACCTTTGTAAGTGCTTTTGCCTCATCATGTATCACACTAGGGATTATAGCATTTTAATGACCTTGGTGGATAAATTGTACAATATCCATAATAGTATGAAATCTAGGAGAATTTTTGGCCCATTGAGGCCATAGAAAATCTCCTACTGACTTTGTTGGAGCCAGCAAAATCCATCCTAATTTTCCAGGTGTGACCAGCTCCAGTCACAAAAGGGGTTTGTATTTCACTTACACCTGAGTGAACTGATACTTTTCATATACATATAACAAAAGCCCTGAATTTTATTTCATGAAAGATGTTACGGCTTGGAATACACTGTTTCTTCATTAAGCATGCACCTTTTGATAGCAGTTACTGAAAGGGTGATATATACATCCCTATTTCTCCTGTCACCAAATAAAATGAAATTCATAGACCTGTTCTTAGCTAATGTGATACACATTTTATGGCTAAATAAGGCCTTGAAAATGAAAATCTTCTGCCCTTCTCATAAGGCATATAGATCCAAATTAAATGAGCAAGTTACATTAAGGCACCTACAAACCTTGAAAAGAGTGTATTGGCTTGTTCATTCTTCCTGTGGATAGTAAACTGACCTGTCAAACATCTTCTAGAGAGCAAACCAAGGAAATCAAATGTCACTCTGCCTTAGCTTCCTTTGTATGTTTTCAGTTTTCTGAAATCAGACATATCTTCTGGAGGTAGGACTATAAGAGACTGATAGATACCTTAGGATCAATTTGCACATGCAAAGGTTATAATTGATTCCTGGCCACTCCATGAACCACCATATAGTGTGTTGTGCAATTTCAGAAGTAAATCAGAATAAATAGTTGAAAAATAAAAGGAGGTAAAAAAGCTCACTTTCCTTCAGCTTTAGAAAATATATGTTGTGTTAGAAAAGGTGTTAACTGACAACATGTTCTAACTGACATGGTGATAAATATGACCAAGCACCAGTGTGCAAACTGCCTTTGCAAGAGCCTGGAGAGATTCCTGCTAGTCTCTGCAGGATTTGGCTTGAGCTCCTCTGCAGGAATTATTTCATGCCAGTGGAAGTAAATAGGCCCTTGGGGATGCTGCTGCTGCCATCTAGGTATTTATTTTTTATAAAAACTTTTTGGCTGGTGCAGTGATGGGAAGTCACAACCACAGCTCCTGCATGCAAAACTGCACACCATTCATCCTTATCAGGTAGAGCCTTTTGCAAGTATGGAAATGGTAAGAGCCATATGCTTGGAGGCCTGGCTACCAAACATTTCCTGCACCCTGATGGCCACTTGCCATGCTTCCGGGAGCAGCTTCTGTCCCAGCGCTCTGCAGTGCCTGCTGGTGCCTCCCAGCAGCCAGCAGGCAAAGCCAAACCCTTGGACCATGGGACAACACAGGCCAAAGGCATCAGAAGATGACAGGATTCTTCTGACTCACAACAGAGCCAATAAAATGCACTTCTTATGAAGGAGCCTCCCTCACTATTCAGGATTTCCAGTGGTTGCTCACACCGCGTTATCCATGTTATCATTCAACAACCCTTTCTCTAGCTTGGCTCCTGGGCACCTACTGGCTAATGAAGCCCAGCACCATTTGAGGAGCAATTCTAGCCTCCAAAATTGTTACCAAATTTCCTTGTTCTTACTTTCAAATCCTGTGGAAAATAGGAGGGAAGTACAACTCTCTATCCACCACCTTGAAGGAAAAGAAGGCAGATTGGTCACCAACCACATTTCATTAGTCAAAGAAGAAACGAAGTTATTCTCCTTCCCTTGCCAGACTCTGGCACTTGAAGAAAACTGAAATTAAAATAAGACTGAAAGGGCCTTTGATAATGACACAGCACTTTCTCATCACATGCACTCTTTTATCAGCACTTGCAGACTTTTGAGCACAGAGTGGAGCCCTGTAGAATTGGCTGGTTTTCATATTTTAAAGAATTGTTTTCTCACTTACTTCCTGTTTCCTTACCAGCAGGCCCAGCTACATCCAGTACTGAGATAACAG
Organism: Caprimulgus europaeus; assembly: GCA_907165065.1. The sequence continues at coordinate 27,379,816 of OU015529.1, forward strand.
TTGTGTTGGTATCTCTGCCAGTTTTGTTTAAACTCCCTTTTCCACTCTTTAAACAAGCTTAGAGCTCCACTTATTCCCCTTCTGATACATAACTTAAGCAAAACCTGACTTGAGGACAACAATATCTTAAAAAGGAGACACAGAGCTTGGGCAGAATAGGAAACAGGTAATTCTGCTGCAGTTGCAAGTGCTGGAACACAGACTTAGCATTTTCTAATAACTTTCTCCAGCTGTCAATTACTTGTTCAAAATGAAACACATATACTGCAGGAGGAAGAAGGCTGATATGTTTCTAAGTTAAAAGAAATGTAGTCAAACATCTGTGTGCCACCTGGTAGCCTTAACCAAATTTTTTCCCTCCTCCCAGCTGTTGTTTGCCTTGCTTTGCATCAGTTGGTTGCCACCTCTACTCCAGCAGTGGTTGCATTTCAGTGGTTTTGCACCTACAGCATGATGCCGGAATGTGTTGGCTTCATTTCTTTTTCACAGAGTCCAAATTCCCATTGGAGTTCACTTGGGCAAGCCATCAGAAAAAGTGACCGAGAGCCTCAAAGCACAGTTCGGAGCATCAGAGTCTTCTGGGATCCAGCGAGAACCGAACCCCTTCTGCAGTATGTAACCTCCACGGAAAATCCCGAGCCCCCTGACTACCCACCCAGCCGAAGAGGAAGCCTGTGTAAGTGTTGGACAGCTGTAACACCTTCGTGATTTGTGAACAGAAAACATCAAAGGCCCCTGAATCTCAGAGTCCTAGCTCCCTCTCCTGGCAGAGCACTGTAGTGGTAATAGATATGGGGGCTGTCGGGGTGCTTCCCCAGCACGGGGGAAGCCTGAACTCCGAGCCCAGCTCTTCAAGGGCAGATGCAGAGGAACTGTGTCCCCAGTCAGGAGTGACTCCTCTCCATAAGGGACTCAATGGTAATAGTGCATATACAGCTGTACCAGCAGATTAATACAGGATTAGCAAAGGCAAAATCTATTCTAGTGAAGAACATCTGTGACATAGCTTTAGCTGCATAAAAAATATGTACTTGAGCACAGATAAAACTTCATTGCTGTGCATTATCTGCAGTCCTTAAGGTTGGGGGTAGCACAGTTTATTCTCTAATATGTTGATACCAAATTGATTCATGTGCAACTGTGCCATGATTCCTCTCCAACACTGCAGCCTTTTTCCGTTTGCTGTTTTCTGTAAACACTGAGCCCACTGAGTGCTTCCCCAGACTGTAACTTACTCCTTGAGAAACGCTATCCTATCTGGATAGATAGGAACTTGTCACCGCAGCAGGTAATGTACAACACAGGGGCTCTCATTAGTAGTCTCCCACGCTTCAGAAACATTTGTTACATTTCCACGTGTGAAAGCACACCTTATTGACCCTGCATCCTGAGAAGCACCCATGGCATCCCTGCTTAGTGAAACACCCACTGGCACCAGGTGCGTGGGCATGACATCTGTGGCAGCACCAGAGGTGGAAGCGTGACACCTACCATCTTGGCCGCAGGCTGAGCCAGGGTCCCCCTTGGCCAGCAGTACATGCCTGTGCCACTTCAGAGAACACTCTGGCTCTTACAGTGGTGAAGGACAGCAAGGGGTCTCACCTGCAAGTGCTCCACGGGCACAGCCCCACAGCACTGTAGCACCCACCCCTGCCAGGCTCAGCAGGAGCATGGCGCCGTGGCAGCCAGCTCTGCACTGCTCCTGGTGTGTAGAGGTTCATGCAGCTTGGCCATCTCAGCCATCGACCACTAGCAGCTTAGGTTGGGTACATCAGCAGCTTGGTTTTGTAGCATTTTGGTTCAGTTATTCTGTGTTTTGACAGCAAGGGTGGCTGAAGTAATCCAACAGCTTCACTGGCAAGTAGGTGAGCTCTGACTGCCAGGGAGAGGGCCTGTTAGCATCAGACCTTCTCCATTCCTGCTATTTCTGTGGAGAAAGTGGAAACAGGGTTTCCTGTACAAAGTCAAACAAGAGCTCTCCTAGCTGTTTACAGTGGTCTTTTTTAGAGGATTGTTTGAGGGCTTTTTCAATTTTTGGAAATGAGTTTATAGCTGTTGTTTATGAGGAGCAGGAGGCAGCTCACAGATGTGCATGCTGGTTTCTGTTGTGGTTATGTTTTCTTCTAGGTTTCACACCAGTGCATTTTTTCCAAGTCTTTTGCAGGTCGGTGGCCTGCTTCAGGTGACGTCCTCACTCTTCAGCAATGACTACAGCTCCTTCTTAAATTGTAAGTATGTTCTTATAGGTTCATACAGCAAAGCTAAATCTGCACAGAAGGCATTTAGTCAAGCCAAGGCTGTGGCTTATAAAACATCTCATCATAATTTAACTATCCTGGTCATAGGAGACTTTCTGTATATTAGTCAGAACTAAATTATTGTTTCATCTTCAGGGAGAGAAAATGAGATATTGAAGAAGAGAGAGAAAGACAAGGGGGAAAGTACACTTCTGGATATTGCAAAGATTTCTAAACTTCATATCTCTAAACTACAAGGTTTTACCAGTACATTCATCAATTTCATGTTAGGGATCATAAGCAACTTATCTTTTCATTACTATAATGAAAAATTTTCCTAAAGAAACATAGGTCCCTTACCTGCAAATGCTCACACATTTCCTTAGTCAGCCCTCATTTCTACTCTTGTCATCAGGCTGTGGTTGTATGCTGTCCTGCAAAGTGTTGGGTTATTAGTTGCTCAAAACTGACCAGTTAAAGATACTATAAGAAAACATAAGACTGTCTAGGACCTGAAAAACAGTGGTTTTGTTTTTTTCCTTTCCCTCTCTTCAGTTTTTTGTCCCTAGCAGTTATTATGTTACTGTGATAAAACCAAAGCTCAATATTAACATACTATATTCTGGAATATGTCTCGCAACCAATCATTAAATGTTGGCTCTTACTCCCAGCTTACGCAGCATGACTAATGTCATCTGATTATATTTAGTTATGTTTGTTCAGTCTGTTTTTGAGACTGAGGATATATTTTCAGACATCTGAATATGTTCACGATTTTTCTAATAACACCTTATGAGAAATATATACCTACTTTTCTCAGTTTGTACAAGTTTTCTTAAAATATAGAATATTTATGTACTTCAAGTTTTGCCTTTGCCCCTGGATGTTTCACCTAATGCACTTTTTATTTATTTATTTGTTTTCATCTGCTCTCCAAACAGAGTAAGTGATCAGTTTTAAAATAGCGAAATGGTTTGTGATCTCAGATAGAGAAAGGGACGATGAGTCAGTAAGGACAAAAGTTTCCAACACTGAAGAGCACTAGATGAAGCGGTGGTGTCAGTCCTTCTGACCAGCAGCCATGCCAGGCTGAGTTCCTCCTCTGAGCCTGAAAGTCTGCATTTCCTGAATCAACAGGCCCAGAGTAGGGCTTGCTCTCACCACCATTACTCATGTAAGGAGCCCTGTTCACATAGCTGACTACACATGTGGTTTATGTCAATACACAAGGTGGCTGAGACATGCTTTGTAACCATGAGAAGAGTGAGCAGAAAATTCTTTAAACTTCGTAATTGATCACAAAGGAATATGGAAAAGTTACTGTCAGTCCTTAATTCAGACCTGATCATCTCAGAAAGGGACAGTTCAATTCAGCTAGAAGTGGTTGGGGCTGATACAGAAATTTTGGGGCAAAAGAGTTGTATGGCTGCTTTAATGCAGTAGACCAGATTAAATGCTGGTCTCTTCACTTTACATTTTTTTACCTGAGGAGGGTGGTATGTATGCCCATAGGTTCTAACTCTTTTTGTTGTTGTTTTGCAGATCTGTGCGTCTAGGGGTAGAGCTGTCATTCTGCCTCCTAAATACCTGTTTGGAAGAGATCTTAAAACATGCTTTTTCATGTAAAAAACATTGTTTTGCTTCCAGCAGCTTCTAATATAGTAGCAGAGAGCTGCCCACCCTTAGTTTACAGACCAGTTTGGCTACACAGCTTGCTAGGTAAGGACAGGCCAACACACTTGTACTCGTGCCAGGAATATTGCCACTGATAGTGCTCACTGAACCATGCTGTATCAGCTGTATCCATGTCAGAGGAGCATGTCCAAGACTAGTTACAGCTAACAAGGCTCTATTTGAGGAAAAAAATGAGACCAGAGTGAGATTCATGACGATTTCAAGTACACAATAAGCAATATGAACAGATGAGCCCCAGAGAATGGTAAGGTGCTCTTTACATGCAAATATTTTCAAGGAGGGGGGGGGGGGAACCAAACCAAACCAAACCAAACCAAACCAACCAAACCTGCAAAAAAAACCCCCACAAAAACCAAAAGCCAAAAAAAAAAAACCAAAACAAACCAGAAAATAATTGCATGAACTATAAAAAACACTATTTCTAAGAAGAGTTTTTCTACGTTTCCAATGAGATTCAGTTGAATGGGGGAAGATAAAAAAAGGAAGAGCAGAAACTGCTTTCAACACTGAACAAACCTTTAGTGCCAAGAACATGCTCCAGATTTTTTTAAAGATGCCTGGCTCTTATCTCAGCCCTAGTTCTTCACAGTTTACTCCCAGAAATATTCAGAATTCAAGGACCTTGCTCCTATAGGGTTAATGGGTTACATTCAGCATTGAAACCCATGACACAAATATCTGCTTAATTATTCAGTCCAGACTGGTTTTAGTGGTTAATGGAAATAAATATAGCAACAGCAACAATTACATTGTTTTACATTTTGTAGGTGAAATGATTTTTTCTTTTAACTTCATAATCCAGGACCGTGCACAGGGAGGAGGGGGCCCATATAAAGGAGGAGTTGTGCTGCTTGTGACACAAAAGATTAGCATGCCCATGACTGAAGAGGAGGAAAAGGAAAACACTGCCATAAAAGTGACAGTAGAGGTGAAGAATTGTAGTGAATGTGTAATGCACCACTGAAAAGATGCAGGAGAAAACATACCAAACTGAAAGTCTTATCATATCTATCCTGCTATTGCAGAGCAGGAATTAATTTGAAAGGAAGAAGCTGCTGTTCTTGTTGGCTCACATTGCTTGTTCGTAAACACAGGCAAGAACAACGCTAAAGTTATATGATTACCATAATTACTATCTTTGTTCAAAAAATGTGGTGGTGGTTTTCCACCCTGATTTTTGTTCGAGCAGCCATTGTGACTAGTACCAATCAGGAGCTAATGGCACGTAGTACAGCTACTCTAGGAGCAAATGCAGTAAATCTCACGCTTCAAATGCACCAGCCACTCAGGATGTCAAAGCATATTACAAACACAGGAGCACCTAGAGATATCAGCCAGTGCTCCTGTTATAAGGAATTTGTGTGTAGCTAACCAAAGGTACAGTGTCAGACAAATCCAGGCAAACGTATGCTACTCCGATAGCAGACAAAACCAATTTAGAATCAATGAGTCTAAATGTAGGGTTTCTGCGCAGGGTCAGGCTTAGTAGTTAATTAATTGAGCCCTGTTTTGATAGCATGCTGTGGTGTGGCATGTGGGTGGAAGTAGGCAGGCCAAAGAAATAAGCCCAAATCATCACCAAATGCAACACTGCTGTGTAAAGGGAATGTAAAATTAGGGTAATCATTCCTAATCCCTGCCTGCTTCCAGTTTTGCTGTGGCTGCCCAGGGGGTGGGCTATGGACAGGGCTCTTCTGGTTACAGAAGATTACAGATACAGGTATCTCTTTGAGTTTGGATAAGGCTTAAAGCAAAGCAGGCTAAATGACTTGTTCAGCTGATGAAAACTGTCAGTCCTGGTCACTACTCCCTTGCCTTCTCACTCTGATTTGCTATGGTAACTGGTCTGCCTCAGCAGAAAAGGGAGTGTAAGCAAAAAAAAAAATAAAAGTAACTGCTTTTTTCCTAACTTTTTAAAAAAATATTTTACCTGTGAAGTACACAAGCTAGAGCTGTTTGTTTGAAAGACTAGGTTTGGGTTCAAGTTCTGATTCACCTCCAGTTTTTTAATTCTTCCCACTGTTCCCACCTCATTATATCATTGAAAAAGAAGAGAGCAAAAAGAAAAAAGAGTAATGGAAAAAACGCAAAATTAACCATATATTATTTTTGTCTTTTTTCTAAACATTTTTAAAAATCGGGATTATGTCTTGAAATTTTTCAAAACAAATTTTAAAAATTGGGCTTTATACTTTGCTTTTTTCACTGTGGTATTTCATACTGATCAGATGAAGGTTAATGCTTGGATAACTTGGGAATAAAAGGATCGTGGTGTGTTCTTCATAGAATTAACATAAAGACTATGTTGTCGTTCTTGTATTGAAGGAAAGCTGGAGTGTGATCATTTTGTGTTCATCACAGAAGATAAAGGGTTACTGCCTGCGTGCTACTAGAAGTAAAGGATTGTTCTGCAAGTGACAGTGGAGGAAAGGGAGTTTAGTGCTTGTGTCACAGAAGGAAAAGGATTATTGTGCAAATGATGCTCAAGGAAAAGGATTAAACTGCGTATGACACGGAGAAGAGAGGTCATTGTACATACGTCACAGAAAGAGCAGGGTACTGTGACACAGGGTGGAAAGGATTCTTTGAAAACCAGAAAGAAAATGAAAAAGAGAAGAGGGACTACAGTTGTGCAAGTGTGGCTGGAAGACAAGGTTTCTTATGGGCAAAAATAAGCAAAGAAAGAAAGAAACAGCTGTTTTCCTAAGTAAAGAAGTACAGCCTATTCTACACCAAGCACTTAATTTGTCAGACGAGACAGAGCACTGTGCCACTTATTAGCTTAAAGGAATACACTATTTTCACAAATACTTTGAGCAATAATTGAACAATGGCATCTCATAGAGATACTTTTTCATCTTGACCTCAACTCTCCTACAGACAAGGAGTTGGCACCCTCTTAGATTTTTTTTTTCCTTATACCTCTAATGAAAAGTAAATGCCCCACAAATCACTATATCCTTCTCAAGAAATAAGAATATTGTTCCCAGAAATGCAGAGTAAACTAGAGGTGAGACTGGGTGTGACATACAAGCACTGCACCTCCTCTGAGCATCCAGTTCCTTTCTTCTTAGTTGGGAATCCCAGTCTCCCAGCTCTAAGACAGATGGTTCGTATTTACGTATGAATAGAGAAGCAATGCAAGCCTAGGCAGATTTTTTTGTTGTTGTCTCCTTAAAAAAAAGAAAATTTAAAAATAACCTAGTCCATAAGAAAAATATGTATGAAACAAAAGGTCTTGCTTTCCTTATGACACCAGGGAGAAGACATTCTCTCTGTCCAAGTAGGGATTTACAATTCCACATTTCAGTGGCCATTGAACCCTCACTTTGACTGTGTTTTTGTAAGAGTTATAGGTAACGACACATCTTAGGGTCAGGGCTGAGCTGCACTGCCTCATTTTTGTATCACAAGAAAGGAAAATAACGTGTGAAAATAGGAATTATTTCTACCTTTACTATGCCAGTTTCTGGTTCAAGACTTCCCAGCTATTTGGGGATTTGTTTGTTTTCACACAATGATCCTGACAGCCAGTTACTCATAACATGTCACTCTCAAATGCAGTGCAACACTTTGTACCAGGAACTGCATTTCAGAGAAGGTGAAGCCAGGGTCAAACGCATTCCTGCTAATTGTACGATTGCAGGAGAGTTATTCCATGATTGAATTTGCTCTCTGATGTTAAAGGAGGCAGCTGCTAATTGCTTTTAAGGAGGACCCAGGAAAATGACTGGGGGCTGGACAGTGACTCCCTGCCCACGCTCATCGGGCGCATGCGCACGTGCACCCACGCGAGATAAGCGCTGCTAATCTCTCGGGGGAGCATGGTGTGCCAGGAGGATGTGCGGGTCAAACTATGTAAGGGCTTGGAGGGGGCTATACAAACAACTAGTGATGGAAAACGCGTTTCTGTACGTCCATTCATGTTATATATTTCGTACTGATTATGTAGAAGAAATCTGCTATACTGAGCTGACTTCTTCAAAGCTGCCACCAGCGCAGTGGCATGGCTGCTGGCTCATTTCTGCAGAGTTTCTACCATCCTCTGACCTCCACAAAGCCTGCACCTATTGTTATCATAATCCCACCAAGCAGTATATAGGTTTCCTTTCTGATCTGACTTTTCCTTATAGTTTTCCTGTTTATCAAATTTTTAATCTCTCTTTGAGTTGAAAATTTCACAGGTAGGACAAGGAGAGCCACACAAGGTCTCATTTGTGAAGAATATCACAGGGTAGTCCTGGTTCATTACTGTGCAGTCACAAGGACAACCAATCTCTGCTCCTCCACTGTAATTTATGATTTGATATGTCAGAGTGACCCTCAGTTCATGATCCTGTTATAATTATTTCCTTTTTTCCACTTTTGCCAGAAATCCTTGCTCCCCAAACCTTTCTTACTCAGAGATCCAAGCTCTGAAAATTGCCCAGAACGGTATCTTTTTTTGTAAATATTTCTGTTCTCCAAGTCATCGTGTACCTTATTGGTGAGAAGAGTGCAGCCTTGCAGAGAAAGAGGAATTGTCTGGGGTTTGGGAAGGTTTGCCAGCTTCCTACACAGGGAAGTATACAGGGAAGATCTAGGAGCGTGTCTTTACTGAACTTCCTTAAGCTTGGGCTGAAATTTGCTAACTAAGAAACTAAGGCAGTAATTTGCAACAACCTGAGACTGCTTGGTTTGCAGAGCTATTACTAGTGGCCACTTTAGGAGATGGAGAAAGCTATGTTCTATCTTGTTTTCAGAATTGTTCTGTCCTTGCAGGAAAAAAACAGGGGCTGTAAATAAGATTTCAGCTGACAAAAGTTTTATTCTGAGTTCTTTGGCAGGATGTAGCAAAGCTGTCAGACAGACTGTATTGAGCTCCCTCTGTCATTTTCCTTTACCTGCTGTTCCTTACCGCTGGGTGCAGGCTCCCATTTGAAGCTCTTGACTTTTGAGAGTGTGCAGCTCCTAATGCTCAGGTAGACTGCTGCAAGTACACTGCTTTCATGTGTCTTTGTTGAATGAGACCATGAGGAGGGAGGAAATTGCCCTAACAACTAAAGTTTAGCAGGTCTGGTTCACTGCTTATCAAAGTTGATGAGAGTCCTTTGGCCTCACAATGAAGGGAACAGGGCATAAGGACCAATGTGAGCAGTGTAATTCTGCCGTGTGCAAAGGAAAAGGTAGAGTAACACCAGCTAATAATCAGATTCTGAATGATACAAGTCAAATTTGAAATGTACTTGTAACTGGTAAATGTTACCTGAAACCGTCTTAAGATTTCTTACAAAGGCTCTGCAAATATCTACAATGCCATTTGCAGCCATTTCCCCATGCCAGGCTGAGGCCTGGGCTCCGACTTCAGTACACACTTCCCAGGAGGCAGGCGGTAACTGCAGAGGAAGCTTTGCACTGGAATCAGGAGAAACAAAGTCTTCACCTCAATCTTGTCTACTTCAGAATGAGTTAACGTTGACTTGAACTTGTTATCTATAAGCAAAATCAACATAATCTTCTCAAATGAAAAATGTGATCACCAACCGCATGCAAACAGCATCAATGCTGCATTACAAACTGAGTGACACTATCTGAGGCGATGTTTGTGCTGCTACTGCAGGGCAGCCATGACTGGGGAAAAGTGGTTGGCACTGGCCCCATGGAAGCTGTGGTTTGAAATTGGGAATCATTTAGCTTATTAGGTCCACCCTTTACCAGCGCTTCTTCCCCAGGTAGAAACAGCAAAGAGAAGCAGCAGTATGGCTGATTTTCTGTTAGGTAAACACCTAACGAGGTGTGTTTGCTTGCGAAGGAACCAAGCGTGAACTAATTAAAGGTGATCTGGTGGCACAGAGTTCTGCCCTGATTTTGCTCTTCCCACAGTCTGGTATTTTGCAACCCAAGGTTTCAGTTCAGACTCATTCTTCAGAAAGACATTTGAAAGCAAGGCAGAGGGAAATAATTTTCTTGTTAATTCATCTGTGTTGTGGGGGATTCTGCTTCCTCTATTAAAGATTATGAAATTTCTAACCCAAACAGCTCCCTGCCCTTCATTTAAGGATTAGTGACTTCATCAACACAAGCAGAACAAACACAGAGCACCGAACTTAGATTTTGTCAAGTTCAAAGCCTTACAATCTGAGATGAGAAAGCAAGGAAACACTCACAGCAGTGACAGTATTTGAGCCTTTTAACAAATGAAAGGACCTACAAGCTAATGATAAAGGCTTGGGAGCAAATTGGCCAAGCCCATCCCTGGTGTAAACCTGGTATTCTTTCAATTCAAAGAGTGGAAAAGGGGCAAACAAGAAAAATCCTTGGTAGCAAATGTGATTAGATGAAGCAAACAATAAAGACTCTCCTGTAACTGTAGTTCATCACACAATTGCTTTCTTAACATCTTCACCATTCAGACTACCTCTTCCTTGGTGCAGTGCCATGACAGCCAAATAAATCAGCTTTATATACATGACTGTCAATCAGAGCTGCAGCTCCAGCCCTCCGAAGCTAAGCTGGAAGGCTCAATTGAAAGGGGGAGGCCTTCAGAGGCCTGAATAGGTAGCTGGAAACAGGGCAATGAGGAAAGGAGGATGTAACCAAACAGGGTTGGACTAGCACTTGGAGGTATCCAAGAGCCCCTACAGAACAGAAGGGCTTGCCAAAAGCAGTTTGTAAGCAAAGGCCCTCATATCTCTGGCCCTGTCACTGAGACGATCATGGGGAGTAATGGTGAAGTGGAATGGATATTTAATTAGAGATATCAATGAACCCATATGATTGGGAGGGGGCAAATCATTAAGATCCAGCTCCTGCTGCTGGCATTGCAAGCGAGTCTGGTGCGTGGTACAACACTAGCAAAGCAGAGCTGAGTTTTGTGATGGCTATTTTGCACGAGAGTGCTGTGAAGGGAAGAGTGAGCAGGCTGCTCTGCTTACGTGAAAGCTGCCGTCTTCAGAAACGAGAGCAATTGCTAGGAAAGAAAGCAATCACTCAGCACTGGGGCAAACCCAAAACTATCAGACTCCAGGGTTAGTCACAAATGGGCACAGTCACAACACGCAGCCACACTGGGCTCTTAACTAAAGCAACTGAAATAAAAATCTTGATATTTTTTATTCCTTGCAGTGTTGCTTTTGGAAGATAGCTGAAAATTATTTGACAGAAACTTTTTTGCCTGTAAGCACTATTTTGTCAAACAAATTTACCATTTTGTATTTTATTTACAATCACAGTAGAGATCTTTCTGTTTTGGTGTTTATTTCAGTATTGCTGGTAGTGATGAGATTTCAGAGAAAAGTCCAAAAGCAATTAAAAAGGACTTCAGGTAATTAGGGAGACTGGTTACAGGATCAGGTATGCAGGTAAGTTTTTCCTCAATCCCTTTAGTGGCAGGGAGGTTTACTGACAGGGACAGGAACAGGAAGACACCTCATTAACACATGTCTCAGAGGCTGGTGCCACAGGCAGAGTTTTGGTTTCTTTGACCATAGGGAGGTTTACATGGCACCAGGGCTACTGGCAAAAGATGGGACACACCTGTCTCAGAAGGGGAAAAGGATCCTAGGGCAAGAATTAGAGGGGCTCATTGACAGAGCTTTAAACTAGATTGGAAGGGGGAAGGGGATATAACTGGGCCTTCTGGTAGTAACTCTGGGAGGTCCATGCCTGAAGAGCACTGCACTGGGACTCCAGCTGCTCCAGCCAACAAGGCAAAGTCAACTTCACTGAGGGCCCAACTTAAATGCCTCTATGCTAATGCACGTAGCATGGGCTGTAAAAAAGAAGAACTGGAAATGTATGCATGCCTCCAGGGATATGACCTGATTGGCATCACAGAGACATGGTGGGATGGCTCCCATGACTGGAGTGTTGGAATGGAAAGATATAGGCTCTTCAGGAAGGACAGGCAGGGGAGATGAGGAGGGGATGTTGCCCTCTATGTCAACAACCAGCTGGAGTGCATGGAGCTCCACCTGGAGACAGATGAGGAGCTAACTGAGAGTCTTTGGGTCAGGATTAAAGAGAAGGCAGGAAAAGGGGATGTTACAGTGGGGGTCTGCTACAGGCCACCAGACCAGGGTGACCAAGCAGATGGGGCCCTCTATAGGCAGATAGGAGCAGCCTCACATTCACAAGCCCTGGTCCTCATGGGGGACTTCAACCACCCCGACATCTGTTGGATGGACAACACAGCAGGGCACAAACAATCCAGGTGGTTCCTGGAATGAGTGGAGGACAATTCCCTTCTCCAAGTGGTTGAGGAACCAACTAGAAAGGGTGCCATGCTGGACCTTGTTCTCACCAACAAGGAGGGGTTGGTGGGGAACGTGAAGCTCTTGGGCAGTCTTGCCTGCAGTGACCATGCAATGATGGAATATGAGATCCGCAGGACATAAAGAGGGTGCACTGTAAGCTCACCACCCTGGTTTTCAGGAGAGCAGACTTTGACCTCTTCAGGGATCTGCTTGGTCAGGTACCATGGGATGAATTCCTGGAAGGAAGAGGAGTGCAGGACAGTTGGAACATACTCAAAGATCTCCTCCTCCAAGCCCAGGAGCGATGCATCCCCACAAAGAGGAAGGCAGGTAAAAACAGCAGGAGGCCTGCATGGATGGACAGGAAGATCCTGAACAAACTTAGGATCAAGAAGGACACCTACAGAGGGTGGAAGGAAGGACGGGTAACCTGGGATGAATACAGAGAAATTGCCCAAGAAGCCAGGGATCAGGTTAGGAAAGCCAAGGCCCTGACAGAATTAAATTTGGCCAGAGATGTCAAGGGCAACAAAAAAAGCTTTTATGGGTATGTTGGGGAGAAAAGGAAAACTGGGGAAAATGTGGGCCCTCTCTGGAAGGTGACAGGAGATCGGGTCACTCGGGACATCGAGAAGGCTGAGGTGCTCAATGACTTTTTTGCCTCAGTCTTCACCAGCAAGGGCTTGTGCCACACTGCCCAAGTCCTAGAAATCCAAGAATGGGTCCAGGAGAATGAAAAGCTGCCCAGTGTGGGAGAAGATCAGGTTCGGGAGCACCTAAGGAACCTGAAGATGCACAAGTCCCTGGGACCTGATGGGATGCATCCGCGGGTCCTGAGGGAACTGGCAGATGAAGTTGCAAAGCCACTATCCATCACATCTGAGAGGTCCTGGCAGTCTGGTGAAGTTCCCACAGACTGGAAAAAGGGGAACATAACCCCCATTTTTAAAAATGAGTAACCGGGAGGACCCAAGGAACTACAGGCTGGTCAGTCTCACCTCAGTGCCAGGCAAGATCATGGAGCAGATACTCCTAGAAACTATGCGAAGGCACATGAGAATGAGAAGGTGGTTGGTGACAACCAGCATGGCTTCACCAAGGGCAAATCATGCCTGACCAATCTGGTGGCCTTTTATGATGGGGTTACAACATTGGTGGACAAGGTTAAAGCAATTGATGTCATCTACCTGGACTTGTTCAAGGTGCTGGACACCAGCCCACATGGCATCCTTATCTCCAAATTGGACACATGTGGGTTTGATGGATGGACCACTCGGTGGATAAGGAACTGGCTGGACGGTCGCATTCAGAGAGTTGTGGTCAACAGGTCAAAGTCTGAGTGGAAACCGGTGACGAGTGGTGTCCCTCAAGGTTTGTTATTGGAACCGGTGCTCTTCAACATCTTTTTTCAGTGACATGGACAGTGGGATCGAGTGCACCCTCAGCAAGATTGCTGATGACACCAAGCTGAGTGGTGTGGTCGACACGCTGGAGGGATGGGATGCCATCCAAAGGGACCTTGACAGGCTTGAGAGGTGGGCTTGTGCTAACCTCATGAAGTTTCACAAGGCCAAATGCAAGGTCCTGCATCTGGGTCAGGGCAACCCCAAGTACAAATGCAGGCTGGGTGATGAGTGGCTTGAGGCCAGATCTGAAGAGAAGGACTTGGGAGTGGTGGAGGATGAGAAACTGAACATGAGCCGGCAATGTGCGCTTGCAGCCCAGAAGGCCAATAACCGTATCTTGGGCTGCATCAAGAGAAGGGAGGTGATTCTCCCCCTGTACTCTGCTCTCATAAGGTCTCACCTGGAGTACTGTGTCCAGTTCTGGAGCCCCCAACACAAGAAAGACATGGACCAGTTACAACGAGTCCAGAGGAGGCCACGAGGATGATCCGGGGGCTGGAGCACCTCTCCTATGAGGACAGGCTGAGAGGGTTGGGGCTGTTCAGCCTGGAGAAGAGAAGGCTCCAGGGAGATCTTATAGCAGCCTTCCAGTACCTGAAGGGGCCTACAGGAAAGCTGGGGAGGGACTTTTCATAAGGGCAGTTAATGATAGGACAAGCGGAAATGGCTTTAAACTGGAAGAGGGCAGGTTTAGATGAGATATGAGGAAGAAATTCTTCATTGTGAGGGTGGGTCAGACACTGGCACAGGCTGCCCAAGGAAGCTGTGGCTGTCCCCTCCCTGGAAGTGTTCAAGGCCAGGTTGGATGAGGCTTTGAGCAACCTGATCTAGTGGAAGGTGTCCCTGCTCATGGCAGGTGGGTTGGAGCTAGATGATCTTTAAGGTCCCTTCCAGCCCAAACCAACCTATGATTCTGGGATTCTATGATTGTCATCTCAGTTTATTTTCTCTCATATGATTTTAGAAAATGTAGAGCAGAAAAGTGAAAGTAAAAATCAACACCTAAGTTCTGACAGAGCCAAATAAAACAATGACAACATTTCATTACACTGGGAATTTTCACTTCATTTTCTTTTGGTTTTATTATATACTGAAATTAAAATTTATTATTCCCGGACAACTCAGTGCTCAGACAGCTCTAGGAAAATGTCCCCTGACTTCACACAAGCAGTTTTAAAATGGGTGTCAGATTATTTTAGGTGTTTACAGACAGGGAAGCAGAGTTGACATTTCTGTAACATGTGCAAGAACTAACAAAAACACGCAGTTTTGCATTAAGTAACCTTGCAAGTCTGTTTGGTTTGTGGTTGTGGGATTGGCGGGGGGAAGGGGGCAGGGGATATATGAAAATTACCAAATTGTGTGATGATCTGAAACAAGAAACTAAATTATTTAAATTCTTTGGAAAAACTTGACTATGTAACATGCCTTATAGCTGCCCTAGAACACTGTGGAAAGGAACGAATTTTCTTGCAACAACATTTTGGGATTAACCGAGCTATTTTGCCCAAGGCATGATATAAGGTACTTTCTTATTTAACACAATTCATGTTACTGTTTGCATAAGAAATCCTACTCTGCAACTATTTCTAGTGTATTAGCACTGAAGTAAGTGAGTTTACACCAAGGATTAATTTGCCCTCATCCTGTTTTCTTCACTTTATTTATTTGCCTTGGAAACCAGAATTACTCACGATTACTTGTTTATCAGGTCTAAAAACTTCGCACCACTTTGAAAAAGCATTAAAAGCTGATTGCAAGAGTTCCCACTCAAGTTAATACCTGTCAACTCAAAGCAGCAAAACAATAGCAATCATTTCAATCAATACTTCTAGATGAAATGATGCGGCCTGCAAATGAGTTGATTTAAAAACAATAAGGACCATTTGCATATTAATACCTAATTTCTCCACTTGAATCCATGTAGCGAAACTACCATTGACTCAATCCAGATCCTGAAGTACTTCTGGTAATACAAAGACTTTGTACCCTTTATTTGGCTTCTGTGGGAATGGCTCCTGGGGTTCTGATGGCAAGACACTAGCCCTATCTTGTGGCAACTTTTGTTTCTTTACCTAAAACAAGGGGGTATTTTTTTAACAAGTGAAAGATAAAATATATTGGTCTCCAAATAAATCTAAAGACTTTTAAAGACTGTTTTCAGTATTGCTAAAATGTTGTTAAACTCACCTCTCATCGGATCTAAAGATATTTTAGAATATGTTTAATTTACCGGAAGAAATGGACCTACCCTTTAAAACTGAGCCAGTGTTCTGTGTAACACTGATAATATTCAAATTATAGCTGATAAGATTACACTTATAAATTATTTTTAAATACTTGGCTGTATGTTCTTACTTTTAATTAAAAATTCCCACATTTTTACATGTTCTGACCACTGATACTGAAATTGAACTCACAGGGAGTCGGAACTCTTCACAGCAGTCCCAACTCAGAATCCACCAAACCTCATGGGGTTGGGTTTTGGGGGTTTTTTTTTCTGTATATATGTACCTAGAAGGCAAAGATATTCACTACAAGAACCAACCACACAGACTGAGATTTCAGTCTTATTTACGAGAGTATAAATCAAAACAACCTCACTGAGGCCAAGGGAATTACTCTGGATTTACACTCATCAGTGTAACAAATATAAAACATGAATCATTGCCAGTTAGGACACTGTTTGATTATTTTGTCACTGAAAACATGATGCAATTTTTTTCATTTCCAATTAAAAAAAATCTACTCTTTTTCATGCATCTTCATAGAAGTGTATATTAAATTTTGAATAGAATTCACATTCTCTATGGGAAAATTGAATTTTATATTCTTACAAAGAATTCCAACTACCTGAAAACTATTTTCTTTAGGAAAACTCTTCTGATGGAAATTTTCTGACCTGCTTTGAGCCAAACTCATAATTCATACAAATAAGATGCTGCTCAGCAGATGTTCAGGAAAGAGCAAGCCAGTGAGCAAGCACACATGCATCCCCGTGTGGTTACACTTGAGGATCTTGGTGTAGAAAACAGGAAGGATGAGACAATAGCTAAGGTGGTATGAGAATAATTGATTTTAATTCTGTAGTGCACCCAGTCCTTTGTTCCTAGGAAAATAAAATTATATGAAATTTTATTTCAGATTAAACGAAACAGTACTATTTCAACTCTTAAGGAAACCTTTCTGAGCATCCCTTACCCTGACTGTTTTGAAGTCTAGCTACTTTTTAAATGGAAAATTAAATTTTATCATTTTAGAAAATGTTGATCTGCATAGCTGTAACTATTCATGAAGTTTGAAGTTAATTTTATAGATCTGAAACCGCCTTTCACAGTGAATAAGCTGGTTGCATGAGAAAAGATCTGAATGTGAGGAAGACTCGGAAACGGCTGAGGACCAGGCTCGCTCTGTGACTGAGGATAGGTCACGTAGGCCAGACCTTCATGGGTATCTGGCTCCCAGAGAAGAGTTATTTTGAAGATCTCAGCCACAGTGTCTCTGTATTAATTCTATAATTGTATCGTTTTATAAATATATAAATTAAGGTATCTGCACAAATCTCCATAGCAAGGCCACAGCCTGACGTAGTGCTTTCTTCACAGGAAGTAGTGCAGGCAACACCTGACAGTATTTCCACATAGACAAACCCCGTCTTTCTTTCCCCCAAAATGTAGGATTTCCTACAGAACACGAAAACCCTTATTTTCCTATGTCATGGCTAACTCCCCTTCTATTTTCTAGATGCAAGGACCAACACCACACAGCGCTGGATCCTTCTGTCCTTTGTTGCCTGCTCTGTGCGCTGCTGAGGACGGAGGCCGGGCAGCGCTCCTGAGGAAGGGCCACTGTCTGTCGGGGGAGATGGATGGGCTCTGCTCCTGCTCTGCCAGCCAGAGCCGATGAATTTCAGCCATTGGTTCCCACCCCTCTCCTCTTCCCTCTCTTTCTCCCTCTTTCTTCCTTGCATTGCCCAAAGCTTTGCTCAGCTGGCTGGGCAGGCTTTGATCACAGCTCCTGGTGCTGGGGGGACAGGTGAACACAGCGAGGAGTGCAGGCTGGTTTGGGTTTTACAGCGCAGGGTTTCCATGAATGAAAGTCATTAAAATAAAAAAAAAAATAAACACAGTCAGGCAGCTGTGGATGCTGTCAGAGCCATTCCACAGTAGCCGAGTGCATCCGCTTTTTCTCACCTCCAAAGCAAATCAATATGGCTTTAAATGATTTCCCTGGTGCCTGGGTTTCTTACCTTGTGCTGCTGTTAGTCCTGCCACACTATCGCCTGGTCCCTCCTACCTTGTCTTTTCAGCCTCTCTCTCCCCCTTGGCTGCTTCTCGTTGCCTTCTCTTAAAATGCATACAAAATGCTCACTGGAGCAGCTCGGCTTTGCTCATGATGTGTCATTTTCTCACACATACTCACTTGTCATCTCTTGCAGCCACACACACACTCACTGCAGTCCCTTAGTGCATACGCTCCCAGGCTGTATCTCCATCCCTCTCCCCGTATGCACACACACTGACTAGCTGATCACCGCCTAAGCAACATCTGCTTATCAGATTTTCTTCTGATGTGGTGGTTAGTGAGGAAGCACTCATGTTTACTTGCAACTCTATCTGTGAAAGATATCCATGCTTTAAAAAAATAAATTTAAAAATTAAATAATCTCTAGAGTTCTGGATTTCTTTCTCTCTCCCATATATCCTACCCCCTTGGAGCAGGCATGTTTGAGTGTAAACCTACCACTAGTGCTAAAAATAAAAGACCTCCACACAGATAAACCCATGCTTTGGGGATGGTCTGATTTTTCTAGATCCTGCCTAATCTTGGATTTGGGTTGCTCAGAACACAAGGTATTGCTGACGGTATAAAAAGCCCTCAAAAATACTTATGCATCATCTGAATATATTGAGATACAAGTGATATGCTCAAGGAAACCCACAGTCCATCATTGCTGCCGGCTGATGCAGGAGTCCCCTGAATCCCATTATCACTTCAGTGGTGCACATAAACACGTTAGCTGCTTATTCCAGGCAGAACACTCAGCTTAGAAATCCAAACTGCTTTTGCCAGCATCATTTCCCTTTGTTTTTTTATTTATTGCTACTGTGCATTGCTCTTCCACTAATTTTGCATTTTGAGGTGCTTTTATATTCCTAGTCACCTGCTTCAGGGATCTAGATCATTACTTGCTTCTGATTAGCACAGTGCATTTGAGTGGCATGCTGGAGGCAAAAATTTAAAATGTATCAAAATGCAAATATGCCCTTATTGACCTCTGAAAAATGTGTTACATTACAAAGTACTTTCAAAGAAGGACAGAAAGGAAAAGGAGAGAGAGTATGAGTTTGCAGAGGTTTGTGATATTAAGAAAATTAATGGCAAATGGTTATTTAAAAGCTTGCATTCTGCAGAATGCAGAAAGCTTTTTTTTTTTTTTTTAAGAGGGAGTGGAGGGACCAGATGATGATACTCCTGCCCACTTTGTGTCTCACTCTGCTTACTTTGCTAGAAGAACCACTGAAGTGAATAGGGTTGCTTGTGGTACACTTTTTTTCAATCTGTCAAGATTCAAATATGTAGTCTAATATATGGCAGTGGCCCAGAATGAGAGACACAGAAATTATTCATGATCCTTCTTTCAGCATGAAAGACTCCTTCTTTAACCCCAGTTTAATGACTCTGCATTTAAGAAGTAAGTGATTTTCACCAAGAAAAGTGAGAGGCAGCCAAATTTGCCTGGAGAAAATAAGGGTGGTATTAAGACAAGTGACATCCTTGCAGTGAGGTATGCCTGAGAACTGCATGGGGGAAAAAAAGATGCAATGTTACCCAAGTTATTTGAGCTGGTTGCTCTTTTACTCACACTGGTAATAGTGAACATACTCTTTCACAGAGAAGACTGCAGCCAGATGTTGAGTTACGCTAGCAAAAAAATTGCCCCTCACCCCAAAAAGGAAGCTTATGGCCTGGCCTTACCCTTAGTCGTCACAATGCTTTTCTGCAAATACTTGTTTGCCTGGAGGCATGATTTATCTCTAATCCCCGTGACACGGAACCAAAAATGGTGGTGTCCTCACAAAGCAAGGCAAGTGCTTTGAAGAAACCTACCCTATCCAAGCAAGAGTTTGTATCAAAGTTTAGTATTAGCTCAGTTTTCAAATTAGCATTGCTGCTGTAATGAGGGAAGTCCTTAGAGCATCCTTTGACCAGTTCCTCTCTGCATTCCACATTGCTGGTGTTCAGGGTCTGGGGATGGAAGGACAATCACACAGAGGAGCACTGCTGCTTCTGACTGCACTCGGTAGCACATAGTTTTATTCTTCAGGCCTTATGAGTATCTAATATGATAAACACAACAGACCAGCAAAAGGAAAGGAAACAGCCATAGCTGTGATGATTACTTGCATATAAAAATCATGCAGAAAAAGAAGCAGCATATGACCCACCCCAGTCTCTCAGTGGTTGTTGTGTCATTGCTTAGCTGGTTTCTCTGTCTCTGGCTATTGCTTCATTGCACTTGGTCATAAATGAAAGCTATCTAATGCTAATGACCATGGTGCCCACCCTAATCATGCATTTGAAATATTAATAAAAATAATTTATGTCATATGACTGCTTTTTAACTAGCTGCTTTCAGGACTTCAGATCAGGATTATAAAAGACATGCATTTATAAATTATTAGTCTTGAGCACATAAGCACTGCATACTATGGGGAGCACTTTTGTAGCACTTTAAATTAATTTATTGTTATTCATTCCAGCTGTCTGTGATGTAAACCTTTGGCTATAAATTTGTACCATCATCCAACACACCATTAAACTAAAGTGGTGCCCATGCTGGAGCATATAATAAAACATATGAATAAGATTTCTGTGGGGACACCTTTTTTAAACTCTTCTCAGTTAGTGACACAAGAAAACGGAGATAGCATAGTCACCCTGTAAATATGCATTCGTTGAAATATGTCTGGTGGGGGGAAACTTTTAAATGTGCACTTCTATTAAATTTGACTCAATGTTTTCCTTTACCAGGTTGTTTCAATTCATATCCTATCTCAAGTAAAAGGTTTTGTCTGAAGCCATCATGAAGTCACTACCTAAGACTGCCAGAGGATTTTTTTTGTTGGACCTGAACTTTTCAGTAGTGGAAATAGCTCCTGACCACTGAATCACAGCAGGACAAGAACAGAACAGTTTTACTGTCTTATCTTTTCTGCTGGCAAACATTCTTTCTCCCACAGATCACCATAAGGGTAACAAAACCTTATCTGCATGACTAACACCTAATGTCTTAATCCACTTAAGAGTTTAGATATATTTTTACCAGCCCATTGGGATTCAATTTCCTAAACTTTAAAGCAAGTTGTGATCATGCAGTGCTCTACCAAGCAGTTAGAACTACCCATTGCTTTGCTCTTGCCATATAGGTCTCATCTTGCTTACATGCTTGTTAATACTTTTTGTCACTTTTTGTGGCAGATTACTTCCATCAAGCCTGTTTGAAGGCAGTCACGGCCATCTCAGTCTTCCACTGATATCAGTAAGGGTTTGGCTTCCAAATTCTCAGATTTAGGCTCCTGATATCAAATATAGCTAGACTAAAACAGAGACAAAAATCTGAACGTCAAATTCTCGGCTGACATAATATAGCACAACTCCTTTAATTTGTACCAGCTGTTCATATATCCCATGCTTTCCAGGTCCAAAGCTTTCTCAGTTATTCACCCAGCAGCAGTGCTTTTGGCACATTGACTGAGAGCAGAAAATGGTACTCGTAAACAACAGATTTTTTTATTATAACTAATCTCAATAATATAAAGACTAGATTGATGGAATAAAGCTTTCTTTTCCTTCATTTCTAAATCTATCTGAAATTTCAAGGTTTAGGATGCTGAGTCATTGATTTGGGACCATGTCTAAACAATCAACAAGCAAGATTTCCGAACTACTTGGGAAAATGTGTACAACAGTAACTGCTCTTTATATGAACAAAAAAAATTTTGACAACAGGAAGACTATATAGCAAGATACTATCTTGTCAGGGAATTTTATTTTGATACAAATATCCAGTTCAAGTATCCAAAATTGTTGAAACACATTGAATAGAAACTCCACCTCAGCACTGAATTCTTCTCCAGATAGTTAAACCACATTGGTGCTACTATAAAAAGATGGATACTTCTTGGATGAAATGTACCATAGTGTAAATAACACATGAACAATCTTTTTGAGTCTGATATGCATGCCACAGCAAAAGCCTCATGTGGATATCTGAACAAAAGAGAAAGATAGCAGTAGAGTGAAGGATACAGAAATAACTTGAGCTTTACTTACACTTTTTGGAAAAGCAGCTGAGAGATCGGATTTACCTATTCAAGTTATCCCTTCCTTTCTGAACAAAACACAAAGCACTACTAATTTGCACTTTTTTATCCCTTCCAATTAAAAGAAAAAAATTACAGCAATCTTCTGCCTGCTTACAAAACATCTTGCAGCTTCTGCCTAGATGTAGGGTCTTCAACAAGGAGTTAATAATAGTTTAAGGTTCCCTGGCAAAAGAGATTAGGACAAGAGATATAAACCAAGTGCCTGAGATGCAAAAGGATGCTAATTCCTGGGTTAGAGAACAGGCTTTAGCTGTTCTCAGATGTGAGTCTGAAGACCTGGATGTTTACAGCAGTCAGGTTTGTTTGGGGCTCTGTCTTCCTGCAAAGATACTCTATTCAAACAGTTTCCTTTGGATTAAGATGTGCCCTGCTACTTCCAGCTGTAGCATTAGTCTTCACCATTGGGTTTTACACTCTGCTGGAGGGCATATGCAGGCCGGCTCCTGTTTTTTTACTGATTTACTAGGTTGGAGAAATTTGGTAGGATAAAATTTTATTTATTCATTTAAAATTTTCTTTTGACTTAATACAAAAGAAGAAAACTTTAGTGTGTAGAAAAAAAGGTATATAGAGCTTTCTTTTTTATTAATTGATTTATCACTGTCACTTGATGTGTTTTAAAATATGTAAGGAGAGCTTCTTTTCTCATAACACATAGCTTTTAATTACTATGTAACTTAGATGGTCTCAAAAGAAGTGCTTGTGTTGGGTTTAAGTTGCAGCAGCTAACACAATAGTATTAATCTCCCAGCTGCTAATTAATCTTTTCAATTAGCTGTGCCTCCATTTCCCTATGGATTACATAGAAAGAAGGTGCCTTTTCTTGCCTTCTTACTTAAACTGTAATCTTTTAGGAGCTGGCTGTATCTACTTCATTCTACCAAAGTTCGCTCAAGTCCTCTAAAGGTGCCTCATGGGGAAGAGGAAGCACTCCTCTTTGGTTTCCACGTTCCCACTGACATTGGAGATACCTACTGGATGTGCTTTTTCATCTCCCCTTGTTTGGTAGGACCAAAGTCTTTAGTCCACTACAGTGTCTAGCAGTGCTAACCAGGCATGAGGGCCTCTGTGTGTGCCAAGCAGTCAAGAAGCTTCTTTTACCTAAAGAGGGCAACTGGAATATGACAAAAGATAATGAGTGGATGCCAAGAACTGAAGGCAATAGAAAGGTATAATGGCTGTACCTCTGCAGTTTGATTAGTCTCTAAAGTAGCTGGTCCATGAATGGTACACTCTATCTTTCATTCAGTCAGCTGCCCTCAGACAGCTGTAGAAAGATTGTCTGAGGAGGGCTGGTAGCCTGTTCATCCCCTAGCTGAGCTCACAGACACGGGGCATTGCATACCCGGCAGGGCATCTGCTTCTATCTGAGTCGTTGAAGTGATTGCCATGCCTGCCACATCGCCGCCTCACAGACATATGCTAGCATTTGTGGTACTGTCAAAATATGCTTTAAAGCCCATTTCAGCAGCAAGCTTGCTTAGATTCCTTGCCAGGAAATGTTAATTACTGTGGTGCAGTCTTCTGTTTTCTGTGGCGCAATAACAATTAATTTACACCATTTGGAAAAACACTTACACTTTTTTATTAAAAATCAATAAAAGCAAATCAATGCAGTGTAAAGTATACAATATCAAAATGAAAAGCTCTTGTGCTTATACTTGAGCATCCCTAATAAAATTTCATTGTTGATTCAAGCAACTTGTCTATTCTAATCTAATGAGAAGCTGTCAAGTTCCTTTTTAGCATTTTGGAAATGACTGAAAATGGCTGCCCCAATACATGGCAAAAGAATGCAATAATTAACCTCCAAGTTGTAAGTCAATGATGGAAATGCAGCTGCATTCATCTCTCTACATTGCGTCACCTATGCACCTGACAGTCCATGGAACCCATTTTGAGCCAGGGTGGAGGCAGACTTTTATTTATAGCTGTAATTAGAAAAACAGTAGAATTAGAGAAGCACTAGCGGAGACTACTCCATTGCTAAAATGTGTCACCACAGAGTAAATTTCACAGAAATTTTTGCATTTTTACAGGTAAAAGAGTAAAACAATTAATTGCTTCTTCCTGGGACAACCTGTTTATTCATCAGAATGTGATAATTTACTAGAATATTGATTCAGAGATTCTCACAGAAAAATCCCACAGCTGTTTTTTCTGCTACTGTTCCAACTACACTAGGTGCTACAGAGCCTAGGCAAGCAGCTCATGCTGCTAGTCTCACAGTTCCTAGGCTCCGCTGCCACAAGGGCCGGGCAAGTTCAAGGTTCTCAGGTGGCTTTAAATGCCAGTTCCTGCCCTCTGCCATTGAGCAGATAGAAGCTCTGGGACTTGTCCAGCCTCAATCCAGCCCAGCAGCTCCAACAGGAAAGTGCTCCCTCAGCCCACAGTGGGATGTCCCAGACACTGCAGTGAGGAACACTTTACCCTTTACAGCACAAGCTCCCATTTCCATCCCCATGACCCACTGCTGTGGTTTACACATTTCTGAGTGCATCCACGGCGATTATAGCTGATTTTTAGGAGTTAACTAGAACAGAAAGAAACAGGGGAACTTTAATCCTGTGGATGGGCAGGTCGCTATTTCCTTTATATAGACAGAACTATCATGGTTTTGAGTTTGATGTGTTTTGGTTTTTTGTTTTTTTGTTGTTTGTGGTTTTTTTAACAGTGAATTGATAGATGGTCCTTTTAAATGTGTGAAATGATCCAGATATGACAGTAGGTTTTTCAAAGCCATTAGACAAGTCTGGTAGCTCATGGCAGTGGGCTGGGAGGACAAGTGTCACTGAGATAAAAATGCATTAACAAGACTAATTTAAAAAGGTTGGAGAACTCATACAAAACCACCAGAAACTCCCTCTGCTTTGCTACTGTGGTAATGGGAATTCAGACATGATAAGTGAAAAAAAAAAAAAAAAGAGTTTGAAATAAAATCAGAGTTTTGCAAATTGGGATATGTGGTTTGAATCATCTTTAGGAATTCCAAAGCATGGCAATATGTCACTGAGATACCACAAAAAGTTGTATATGTCTGTATACGGCACCTGTGTACGCACCAGCGTTCCATTGCAATGGGAGCTGTGATGTAACTACCATTTTGTTGTCATGATGGATGAGTCTAAGGTTTTTCTCAACTATAAAAATTTACATTAATACGTTCCGCTTTTTGCATGCCATGTTATACTTTAAGTTCTCTGTGTGATAAAATATAACTGCTCCTGACTGACTTTCTGATGCTTGAGCCAACTAATCTTTGAGAAGCCCTGCAAAGGTAGGATGATTATTTACATTATATAAGTTTTTCAAACTCCTGAAATATGGATCTTAAGCATATTATTAACTTCAGGCATGTTACTAAGTCCCACTGAGGTAAAAAGGATGTGCTTTAGGGCACAGATGACTACCAGCTAAGAAAAAACTGGGAAACTTGTTTCCTTCACAAGGGTAATTGATCACTTGTGGAATAACTTATCTCAGAAACTATCACTTGATCTCTATTTGAAGTGTGTAGGAGTGAGCTTAATGTTAGTAATCTCCTCCTACTGCAGAACTGATGACTTTCAATAACACTGCAGTATTTTCAAATGGAAACAGATGTCATGTTGGACATCCTACAACCAAAAATCAATAGTAGGTGAGCCATAAGTAGACCTTCCCTCTGAGAAGGCTCTGCTGTGATAGCTGTGCAGGAATGAACTCACCATAGGGCTGGACTAGCAGAAGTGACATGAAGACCTAAAAGATTTTATGGCCAGCTTAACAAATTCCCACTATTTGGCTTACCTCAGGTAAATTAGATGCATTGTATGATGCTGTTTAATTACACTCCAGAGGAACGGTTTACTGTTTTCCATCTGGAGCTGAAGTAGGTTGCCTTTCAGTTATTAACATGTACTTGTACTGCACTTTTGCTTGGATATATCAGTAGAAATGGGGAGAGGGGGGCTCTGAAAACATACAACTTAAGGTGGTACCTGCCCCAAAGCATACTTATCTCATTTTATCTCAACCTGACAAAGTATGGCCAAGGTAAGAGGCAGGGTTGAAGTAGTATTTTTGGTTTTATTCAGAAGTTTATGTAGACTGAGGAGTGGAAATTGGGTTTTGTAAATGTCATAAACAAATAAGCACATTCAAGGATTCTTTGGAATAGAAGATGCTTGAGAGGCTTTAAATATTTCACTGGTCCTCTCATTCAGGTAACATAGTATGGCATCATACGAATGTGCAAGAAGGATTTTCTGATGATGCTCCTTTCTTTTAATGAATGTCATAACAGAGAAATATTAGATGCAAGCAAACCCTATGGTTTTGATTGTGGTTAGTCTGATGGTTCTGGTTTGCTTTAAGTGGAAGCTGATGAACAATGGTTTAAAAGGAGAAAAGGCAAACGGTCCCAGCACTGAGGTCAGCCAGCCACTTCCTACACCCAGCTGTTTCAGTTTATTTTTTTAATTAAGTTTGGCTTAAATTAATGATGACAGTTTAAAGAGAACTCTTTCACCTATTTAGCTTACTGTACATCTGAAACCAAGTCCCTTCTGTCCAGCTGCATTTTGTTACAAGATTTGCAGTTAGGTTCCTAAAAGTCCCTCGTTTCTCCCCATTTTATTTTGTCATCTTTCTGCTCTGCTATTGCCCTCTGCCCTTTCGTGCCCTTTCAAGGGAGGGCTAAACCTATTGCTGCTGCAGTGAGGAAACAAAGTACCTCCTAACTGATCGTTAATACTGCTGGAGTGTGAGGATGTTGGGAATTGCTAGATCAAGCCCATTTATTCCAGCTTCTGGGTCAGCTTTACAGATGGTATAAATCAGTGTCTTTCTTGCCTTTCTAACAGCTCAGTGTGGGTTTGCACTGTGGAGGAGCTGGTTCAATGGCTCTGGTCTGCAGCTCTGCACAAGCACCAGATCCTACAGAGCTTTTCTTTAGAAAGCCAAAGTATACTGTCTGCTTCAGAATAGTGGCAGTTTATTTCCAGAAGCCTGAGAATTATCAGCTCTAGAAGTAACTACTGTAATTGTCTACTATTTAGGTGATGGGGGAGAGAAACAGAAACCTTAATTTTTCAGAAAGAATACAGCTTAAAATAAGAAGTTTTCTGAACCCATGAGATGCCATAGTCATGATCATGTGCATGGTCCCAATGGTCTTTCTAAGCCAGCAGAGTCCCTGCTTTTTTTCAACAAACTTCACACTTGCTGTAGAGAAGGAAAATACCATGTGCTCTAGGGGTTTTGGCTCCATTAACATGAGGGTTACTTAAATCCCTCATAACTATCAGTTCAAGCCTTCTCTTCAGGCTTGACTACTTTTCTTTTCTGATTAGAGCAATATTTTCTTTGATGAGGAGACCTTGCCTTAGTATTTAAGGTAAGAGTTGATGACTCATAACCAACATAAGAAATGTGCTACTCCTTGTACGTCTCCCCATTTGCTAGGAAAGCAATAAGAGTTGCATCAACATTCATTGCAGATATATACACGATCGCTATGGCTGCAGTCCTCCGTAAACAGTAAAATCTTAAAGATTTCTTAAATTAAAATTAATTCCATGGCCTGAATGGTACTAAGTTTGGTGAGTCATACAAGACTACACAGGGAACAGTCCTTGAGTGCAGTCTCAAGCAGGCTGTCAAAACAGACTGACTTGTGGTGGTTTGGTCATTCATGAGTCAGAACTAGATTGTGTCTCATACACTTCACTCTTCCCAGTAAAAGGAGAGGGAGGGCTGCACTTGGTAATAAGATAATGACAAATTAGTCCCATACCTGATCAAAATACCTGATGGAAATCAATGTGAGCTAGGAAGAACGATAGAGGATGCTCTCCTCGGTGAGTCTTTCACTTCTTTGCAATATGGTTCCTAAGTTACAGCTCATTAATGGTTACAAATGTTTTATGATGCCTAATTATAAGAACATTTTATATTTTTGCCATCATACATTCTTACTGAAATGACTATGTGGCAGATATGAGATCAAATGCAGTCTGCAGATATCAGGTAAAATCTCCTGTAGAAGTTTCTGAGCCAAATTCAGCTAAGATAATAAGTAACTGTGTATGTATCATATAAAACTGTCAAAACTGACATGAATGGCAAAGGGCACAACTTGCAGCTATTTGGTACTTTCTAGGTGTGCAAGTTAGGGTCTAAAAACAAAAGCAGTTGAAAAAAGCTCCCTATCTCTGTCTGCTCTCCTTCAAAAGTACCTAAACCATCTAGTTTATTTTGGGTGTCTTCCTCCTGCTTCATTATGAAGACATTTAACTTGAGTTTTAAACAAAAATAGAAACATTTGAAGAATGTAATCACATGTTGTTTTCTTCTAAGCAAATCTGCAGAACCTACTTCACTGAACTTTGCACAAATTCACAATTAACATTGACTGACATTAAACTGCACTTTTTTTAATATTCCTCTGTGATTAAAGTCTCTTCTTCACTTGAAAAAATTCTCCAGCTGTATTTCTGGTCTTTGTCTAAGGTGTTAACAACCAGACACTAGCACTTTGTTTTCAGTTTTGCCTCTGTTGGAGACAAGACTTAAACAGGCTTTTCTTTTACTGGCAGTAGCTACAATGGTCCAGGCCTTAATCACCAGCAGCTGTATAAATGAGAATAGGACTGCAAAAGCAAACGTCCCCTTGAAGATCAGTTGAATTCACATCTGCATGTGCACTTTTTTCCTAGTATTATGCTCCAATTTAGTAAGGTTTTGTATACCTTGGGAAGTCATTCTTGGATTTTTTCCCACCTCCGAGTTAAAATCCTGCGTAAAATACTTGTCCAGGAAATGGTGATGTGAGCTGGGAAGAATATCTTTTGCCTGGTTTATTTCAAAGTAAAATTATACAGAGTTTAGCTGATTGTTTTGCAGAGCCATAGACATCCACAAAAGTCCTCCTGAAATCAACCAGACTAGTTACACTAGCCAAGCCAAGAAAATGCAGAAGCCTAACAAAAATCCAACATGGTCTGATATTTAATATCCAACTTTTCAAACTGTAGCTAGATGGTAAGACACCCAAGGGGATTTGCAGGCTCTGGACCACTGAAAAAGTTATTGCATCCTGAGGGCCATCCCACCCCTCTGGCAGAAGTCACTGGAGTAGGGGTTGCAGAAGAAACAGTTTCTCTGCTCTCAGGCCATCGCAGTTCAGAGCACGGTGTATTAACTCCACCAGCAATTGATTTCAATTTATGTTAACATGCTTCGCTGTGAGCTGCAGCAGGAGGGGTCTCTGGATTGTTACTCCTGTCAGGATCAGAAGCCACCAAAATTGAATCCAATTAACTCATGAATCAGCGTCCTTAATTAATTATTTTTTATAAAAGCTCAAAGCCATCATACTGATGTCAATGAAAAAAGTCCCAGGTGAGAGTTTGATTGCTTCCTCAATATAAATAAAAAAAAACAGTTAAAAAGCTAAAAACCAAATGTCTCCTTGGGGGAATGGACTGGATCATTAACATATCAATGTATATTTCAAAAAAGTTGTGTGTTAACAATTTAACCTTCTTCTCAGGGTTTAACATCTTCTCGGGATGAAAATAAATACTACGCTAAAAGAATGGCTTACCTTCTCAGTATTCCTTTAAACCAAATTACATTAGTTGAAATGTAAAATTACATTTTTAGTGAGAAAAATTATGCCTAAGACAACTTCAACTACACTCCTATATTTTAATGCACTGATATTTTCCTTAAAAACAAACAAACCAACAAA
This sequence comes from Caprimulgus europaeus, assembly GCA_907165065.1. The sequence continues at coordinate 27,409,513 of OU015529.1, forward strand.
CCAACAAACAAAAAAAACCCCAAAACTCACAAGTTGGCCATAAATAGCTCATAAGCATCATGGCTACCTACTAATTCTCCCCAACTCACATCTAAATAAAAAAAAACAGTCTGAATAATTAATTTTCTCTAGATCTGTGTATAGAATAATATTTTTTTAATACCTGGGAAGATCTCTCCACTTTTAGCAGTCTTATTTATGCTCAATCCTATACATTTCAGGGCTGTGAAGAGATACGCAAGCTGTAAACGACTATATGCTAAAAGCTATAAAGTATAAAGTTTTAGAAAAGACTAAAGTCTGAAGACTACCACAGTTGGGCCAGCATTGTTTTACTGTTCAATGCAGACATAACAAAATTGATTAGAAAGAAGTGCTGCTCCAGGAAAAAATCTTTTTAATTTGGTCCTTGAATGTCCTTACATCCTCCTGGCCTCATCAGAATATGTCTGGAAACACTATTTCAATTTGAAGGGGCTGAGTGCAGGAAAGGGCTTATGGAGGTCTAGGTTGGAAAGATTGAGCAGGAAAACGCTCTTACTGCCCATCCCAAGTGGGACCACAAGTCAAGTGGATTGCGCTGAATCATATGCACAATGCTCTGGGATTCAGCCTTTTGAGTGGATTGGCCATGTCAAAACACATAGCTGTGGGCCTCACCAGACTGTCTGGTGACATCAGTGATTTCAGTATGCGTACACAAAAGAGACGTTTTGGTTCAAAGTGCCCGCAATGATGAGAAGCTGCACTGATGGCCACCAGCATGGTACAAATACAGCTTGCTGCATGGAGGTGTGTTGTACAGCTTGAGGCAATGCGGAGGCACTTGAGGGCACAAACCCCACTGAGGTACTGGTTGCCCAACTTCAGATTAGGGAACAAACTTTGATATAATCCAAGTTCTTTTGTCTCTGGTGTGGCACCTGGGAATGAAGCCCCTGTCCACTCTGCAGGGGCTTCATCTCCACAAAGGAGTGCAGTAGCAAATGGTATGTGTCATGGTGGGGGCAACTGGAAAAACAGGGTCTAGGAACAAACCAGAGCACCAAGCAAGTGCATGGTGTAGGTGCATGCTCTTTCAGATGGAGTAGCTCTACTGTGGTGGGTTGCCTTCCACAAATATCTACGGGGTCCCTAGCACTTAGCAAGCAAGTAATGGTTAAGCAAGTTAAATGCTGTTTGAAATCTCTGATTTATGGCTTCATTTTATTTTCTTTCCTTTTTTGAATAGCTGAGCTTCATCATAGCACCTAGGTATATTTGTCCTGGTAATGATTAGGAAACAAAACCTCTGGCAGCAGGATTCTGCAGGAGGGAAGTAGGGCAATCCAGTTCTCATGCAATAACCTTACAAGCCTGGGTTTCATATAGCATAGCTTCATGTTTGAGTGAAACGAAAATAATTCTTCAAGTTCAAATTAGGGCATATTTAATCTTCTTTGGAAGTAACAACAAAAAATAAGCCAGTGTGCTTTTAAAGAGAAATTTAATAGAAGATGAGCACACGCCAACCAGCCCTGCTGAACCTTGTCCCTGTGAACATGTTTTGTCCTGGGAAGAGCTGCTGGGAACATGGCTATGTGTGTTACTGGTGAGCAGAGCTCCTGCCGAGCCGTAACCAACAGGTTGCAGCAAAAAAAGCTAACATGAAAAAGGCTTAAGAATGTTTAAACTGGGAAGGGAAAAATCTCCTGTAAAATGGCCTCAGCCTGGTCCATCCCTAATACAAATGTGGGTTCATCAGCAGGCCTGTCCCACAGAGGCAGGGCACTGGGAGCCATCTGTGCCACCACCATTCCACACTGGATTTTTTCCCATTTATAAAACTAAAGGAAACTGAAGTATTTCTGGCTATCAGCTTTGTACAAGCCTGGGACCTGCCAGGGGCAGGGCTACCCTGAGCCTTCAGCAGATCCTGCCCAGCTCACAGCTCCGGGCTCAGGGAGGGCAAAGGCTGGGGGCACCCACCTTGCAGGGTGCAGTGCTGTGGCTGCTTGCTGCTGCACCTGAGCACAGGAAAGACCCCAAAGGAGTCGGCAGGGCTGGCAGTTAGCAAAAGAAAAAGCAGAGTTTGGGTTTCTTCCCCCAATCAAATAGAAGCGGTTAGAATCTGGCAGGTTTTTACAGAACGTAGTCACATGCACTTAAGTTACAACTGCATTTTAAGCCTCTGCTTCTGTTGCAGTAAGCCACGCCTGAACACTTGAGTTCAGAACTGAGACAGAAGGAGCTGTGCCTTGGCCCACCTGTGCAGAGGAGCTGCTCCCGGAGAGGGGAGATGGGACTGCCACAGAGCAGCTGTGACAGCGCTCTGTGGGACCACTCCTGTGTCCCCACCCAAGCTGGTGCAAGGCCGAGGAGCAGCCATAGCTTTGACATGACTCAGCTGAGATGCTGAGGTCACTGTCACAAGCTCTAGGGCATCTGGACTGAAGTGAGAAGAAGCCTGAGGGCAGGACTGTGTCCCAGCCATCCCAGGGCTCTGGGCAGCCACGGGCTCTGCCAGAGTCCCACCACTTCGGAGATGTGGAGACCAGGCTGGGTGCTACTCACAAGGGGAGAACAGCCGCGAGCTCCAGCCTCTTGCCAGTGCTGTGTGCGCACAAGTGCTGGTGGGGGGTTTGGACTCCTTGATCTCCAAGTGCTGCTAGCCACATCAGCACAGGTGACAGCAGAGAGCATTTATAAAGCATTTATAAACAGGGAGGTGCAGGCCACGTATGGCTGGATGAAATGCTTCCCCAGGTAAACCTCTTTCTCAAGGCAGGGGTAGGGGAAGCCATTTGCAAACTGAGATTCACTAAACTATCTAAGAGAAAAATCATAATGGGAGCTAGGCAATAAGACCCCGACAAGATTACAGGTTTTTTTCTTTTTTTTAATGGGTTAAAATCGAGCTAGTTAAAATGGAGGTTCCATGTAAACATAAGGAAAAACTTTTTCACTGTGAGAGTGACAGGCCACTGGAACAGGCTGCCTAGAGAGGTTGTGGAATCTCCTTCTCCGGAGACATTCAAAATTCGTCTGAACATGTTCTTGTGTGACCTACCATAGGTGTTGGGGATTGGACTAGATGGTCTTTCGAGGCCCCTTCCCATCCCTAACATTCCGTGATTCTGTGATTCTAGTTGCAGCAAACAACACTGTAGATTTATTCAGCTGTAGAACTGGCACACAGCAGGTGCCTTGGAGGGACAGAGGGAAGGAGCAGAGGAAAAACAAAAAACGCTGATGGAGAGGGAAGGAGCAGAGGAAAAACGAAAAAGGCTGATGAAAGCGAGCAGCCAGGAAGAAACCTCTGTGAGGTTCAGGCATGCAGGCAGCTGCACTCATGCTTTATGTCACTGCAGAACATTAAATGAACACTTAAAAAGGTAATTAGCACCTTTTCATTGGACCAGAAATCAAAGGTGTAATTTACCAGAAGTCAGTGAACAATGTAAGAGATCTAATTTAATCACATTGCATAGCATAACCAGGGTGAGAAATCAGAAGCCTGTCTTGGCTGAACTTAGAGCACTTAGAGCAAAGCCATTTCTGTTCCCCTGACAGGACAGTGCCACCATCACCAGAACCACACTTGGTGCAGGCAGTGAAGTGATACAGGGTATTTGTGCTATTTGAATTCTACTGCATCATTTTCATTATTTCACAGTAAAAAGCAGAGAGTCTGCGATATATAGAAGAAAATGCTCTTGTCTAGAAGGGGCAGCAATTTGTAGCCAAGGTGTGGCATCGCAGTTCAGATGTTCTCTTTCAAAGCCTTGTACATAGGCTCCGAATTTCAGGAAGGTGGAGAGGAATGGAGGTTTTGCGTTAGCCCCTTCTAGATGAAAGGTGATCTTTCAGTATTCAGATTTCAGTTTAACACCTTAAGGATTTGGAAAGGGTGATTCAGCTTGCTTCTAGGTTTGGTATCAAATGAAGTGTTCAAAAGATCAATAAAAGAAAAAAAAAAGCACTATTCAAGTTTAAATGCCATATGAAGAAATTAAGCTTTAACTCAGTTATTTTTCAAGCCATAGCTGCAGCACAAGGCATATTACCTTTATTGGGATTTCTTAAATAAAAATATGAACTGTATGTGAGCACAATTGTAAAATCAAGCTGTTTGTTAGCTGACTAACCACCTAGTGAGGTTTAAACTTTGTGCCCTGAACACTACTGCTTTTCCAAGATTTCTGCCTTTTTTTTCCCCTGCTAAATCTTCACATGTGTTTCTGTGGCAGCTTGGAAAACCTGGAAGTCCTATCCAAGTAGCCAGAACTCTAGATTAAAATGGCTAATCATACTGGCCACCTTTTGATAAACACAGGCAGATCCCCTGCCATCATCCTTCCAAAGGGCTTCATAGTTGCATCTGAGAAAGGAGGCAGCGGGACCGAGGCTGCAGAGCAGGACTGTTTGTATCAATATGCAGTTCCTCTGTTAGTGACCATGCTGTGGCCAGCAGAAGATAGCAAAATCGGAGGTGATGTGGCCTCTAATAAACAGGTCAAGAGAACAATTTCTGCTGACTCCTACATGATAGCCCTGGCACAAAAATCTGATGTCACTTTCTCAGAGCTGTAACCTCAAAAAAAATACATGTGTAATAACCATAATGTAATGGAACTACACAAACCAAAATTTCAAACTCTCATCTTCAACAGTATGTCTAGTTTACCTAAGGATTAGCCTGTGAGGAAGTGTAGGTGGCTGAGATTTGGATAGAGTGGGGAATAGTCTAGACAAACAGTAATCATTCCAATTCAAGAAAACTGAAAAAGCAGTGATCAAAGTAGGTGATCTGGCAGTCTCTAAGAAGATCCAGGATGCTTAAGGAAAATTCAACAAGAAGTGTGTCTCTAGTGCAAGACGCTCACTCAACTAAAAAAAAAATATATTACCATGCTCCTAATTATTGTATCCAATTATAACTTGTCCTAAGCACATTGGCAAGGGAAATACATTGTAAAATGTATGTTGAAATATTACTGTGCTATTGTTGAGTCAGCTCCTGGGACATGAGACGTTAAATATCTGAATCTCTGGCTGATTTCAGTGGTTTTATGTTGCTTAACCACACTGCTAAGTTGTATCGTTGCAAACATCTCCTTGCTGGTTAAACTTAGCTTCTCTTTTCCAGGTGCAATCTGGTACCTCCTAAAGAACTGTCTTTCCCATTCTCTCGCTTTTCCTCCACCAGATGTTTGTTTCCCCAACTGGCCTTATTTCTTTTATCTTTGTTTTTAAATCTGTACTACAAACATGGATTATTTCAAGTTTCACTGTAAAACTGGACCATGTGTTGCTTCTTGCTTTGTATTGCAGCCTGGTATCATTCTCTTGCAAACCCTACTATTCTTGTGTATGCTTTGTACTCTTTGTCAGTGGATGTGATACACTGTCACCTATATTCTATATTAATCACTAAATAATATCCTACAAACCACTTGAAAGATATGGACCTTGAGGATGAGTCCACATTAAGTGAATTAGGATATTAGGCTGCAGGGAAAATATATCTGACCATAAAGCATGGAAGAGAGAGCCCTAGAATGAAAGAATTATTTTTCACTATATCTGTCCATGAGTGGGTAACAGGAGAGAGTCTGACATAGGCACTGTGTTTCAGCAGTCACAGAAAAAAAAAAAAAAAAAAAAAAAGCAGCAGTGATTAATATGTTAACATGAATTGGTCAGGTTTTTGTTAATAAATTGGGCAAAAAGCCTCTAAATTATTGCATTTATTAATTTCTAACCACTAATCTTTTAAAGCAATCTCCTTAAGACACCTCTGAATTACGCAACAAATGACTTCAAATAACCATTGTATAGTCATGTGGTGACTTGCAACACAACTCCTGTTTCTTTGTCTCTTAATTATGATCATGTACTGCACTACTAAAATGTACAGCAGGCCATGCTGCCAGAACAGCTTTATACTGTGAATGGTGGGGCAAGGATAAGCCTGGAGGCCAAAGATGGGCTTGGCATGACTAGTTCTTTGGTATAATACTTTTTAGGTAATTAACAGACTGAATTTTTATCAAACATCACAAGCACAGTTGCATATGGAAAAATAACATAGATGGGACAAGCAAATTACAGTTCTATTGATATCCCCAGTCTTGGGACGTAAGCAGAATAGAGGTTAAAACTATTACTAGAATTGGAAGAAAACAATTGATTTTGCTGTTCACACAAACCACAGAGATCCTGCACAGCAGAACTGGTTTTAGTGAAAAGGAGAATGAAAAGAGGAAGAAAAATCTTGATTAACTTCGGGTTGTTTTGTCTGAATCCTGTGCAGAAGTCTGAGGGAGTGCTGCTGTGTCCTTGGAAAGTCTGCTTTTATCTCTTTGTTAAAACACTGGATCTTTTTGTTGTAAAGGACTCTGATGGTATTTTCTCCTGCCTCAGCTCCATACTAAAATGTCTTGAAGTTCAAATACTCTGTGATGGACTTTAATTGATTTCCAGTCAAGACTTCTTAAATCACTTTTCTGATAAATCCACTTATTAGTGGCAGGTTATTTCCCTCATTTTGGCTAGCCTGTGGTTCTTCAGTTTTACAGCACAGGGAGCAAAATGTATTTACATGCGCAACTTAACTTACCTGAGGAAAAAAAAGAGGACAAAAGCGGGACAGCAGAGATGGTGCGATACAGCTGTGCTCTGTGAAGTGCTGCAGCCAAAGAGACCGGCAGCTGCCTCTAAATATAGGCACAGATATTAAAATCTTAAAAGTTCAATACACAGAAAACAAAGTGAGGAAAATTATAAGTTTCTAACAGCCCCTTTCTCCTTTTCCCTTGTACATGCTGCAGCCACAGCAGTTTGACCACAGGCCCATTAGATATTTATAACGTTCAATTCAGCCACACACCACAGAAACACCAAAGACAAAAACCCCATGCACAAAACCTGTTAAAATGATCTGCTATGTGGTACCTAAGGCTGATGAGCATTGCATGTAATGATGGCTTTGGGTCTTCCCCCCTGGGCCTGGGTCAGACCTCTCCTTGTAGTCAACAGGAACATTTTCACCAAGTCCATGATCTGTGAATTGGACCCTTAGATGTTAGTACAGGTAAAATTTTCAAAGGGAAAAGACTCTGGGGAGAAGGGCATTTATTAAACCTCTTCAGTTCTTCATTCTGATAAAGGAAAAATCTTCAATGTAATAAAAAATAGTTCAATCTTTTGAAAAGATCTACTGACACAATCTCACCTACTTAGAAGTTCAACATATTAGCTGTTAAAATGGATTCCAGCAGCCCTCAGTACTTTTGTCCAAAATTTCCAAAACTCACCTGCCCAAACACAAAGTTAGGACCTGTACTGAGGAAACGTAAATATGCTGTTATATTTTTCTAAGCTGCTAGCAAAAGTTTGTAAACCAAGTTTCCAGAGCACATCATTGAACAGAGAATGCTGTGTCCAGTTCAGAAAAAAACAGACATTGCCTTCTCTTTAACAGAGAAAACTTGGAAAGGGAAAGGACTTACAGCAAATTCCTGAATCTTTTTAACCACAGTTCCTGTAAATTTCAGGAGTACTTCAAGGTACTAGCAGACCTCCATCCCTGCCTGACAGCCAGCACTTTAGCAAAGCCCCCATCCCAGCTCCCACATGCAGCGTGGTCCCAGTGTGTGCTGCTGCGTTGGGTCAGCATTAGCACTGGGAGGTCGGGGGGGATCCCACTCTGTGCCCCGCTGAGGGATGTTGAGATGTGGACTTTTAACACGTCTGTTCACACGGTTTCTGGAGTGGCTGAAAGCTAGCAGGAACGTGGGGCAGAGCAAACTGCCATACTGCAGTTGTACAGGCAGTAGGAGAAAAAAAACTGCTGGAAATTACCACACAGCAGGATGAGAACTAGCATGTGGAACTGCATGCTGCTGTCAGAGAGCATAGCAACCTCAGCAACAGATCTGTGCTGGACAATTCATTTCTCTGTGCCTCTCCCTTGCAACCAAGTGAAACTTTGCACATTCAAATGTTTCAGGAGTGTTCAGCATTGGCTTAATTCTAGCACTGACATGGGGAGTAAAACTTACATTGATTTCCAATTGATTTCATTAATATTTTATCATAATGTGGGCCAAGCATCACCTCGGAGCCTTCCAATGCTCATTGCAACCTTACTCCTTAGGAGACTTATTTTTTAAAAGCACAACCCTGCAGAGCAGTGACCACCACTGTGCTTCAGAACACATTTATTAAGTTCAGAGAGGCACTGCTTCATGGCATAGACATGCAGCAGACCTCACACAGGACTGGATGCTGAAGAATACATTCAGGAATTGCAAACTATGACAGTATGAACCAAGATTTCTTATGCAAGTGTCTTACAGGGCATTATAAGGTCATACTAGACTCACCTTGCTTAGATGAAAAGTTTTGATCCTGGAATAGATACAAACAAAATAGAGGGGCATTGCCTGCAGCAGGTAACACAGGTATAATATCCTCTTGATTGTAACACGCTATGGGAGTGTTTGATATGCTGGTCCAAAATAAACAGAAAATAAACAAAATGAGAACAGGACCATCTCTGTTAAAGAGAAGGTAGAGCCTTTTCCTGTGCAGGAAATGATGTCCTTACAGGAGCGCTAGCCAGAATGAAACTGCAGAATGAAAGCTGTATTTTGGGAATTTTACTTTTTTCTGTACAATCCCAAGGACACCTCTCCATGAAGGCAACTAAAAATTTTCAAAACATTCTCCCTTACTACCATTTCTCAACATTTCAGCTAACCACAAAAGTAAGAGTGCCTCTGTGAGAGCTGTATCATGTGATTTTTTTTCTTCTCTGATTAAATATTTTTCAGTGAAATAAAGTGAAACCTGACAGAAACGCAATAGTAAAATGCACATATTTGGATATTAACTATTTTTATTTGAGAATCTTTATTTCATTTAAAAATCAGTTTTGTTAGTTTTATTAGAAAAAAAAAATCAAGTAAACTGTTTCCCAAGCCATATTTGTTTCCTAGAAATGCAGACAAACGCTGTGCAAGAACTCCTTAACACTGACATGAAAGCTGTCAGAGGAGACAAACTATCTTGAAATCACAAAATAACTTTTCTTATCTTATCAGACGCCACCACACATAGTCTGTTCGGATGTTATACGCTGACAGTTTCCACAACTGTAGATACTCCAAGTGACAAATGCAGAGCTAGGCCAAAATGACAAAGGTAACTGGAGACAAACCTTGATGCCTGGTAGCATTTAAAGAAACAAATTATTTTGGTGTCTAACTCCCAGTGAGCTGATTAGCTGTTTAAAGTAGTCTGCCCCTCCTGAGAAAGGGACATGTTAGAAGTTAGCAATCCACTAATCCTTCTGTGATGATAGAACTGAGTTGAATAAACAATCATAAAAACGTTACAGGTGAAATACAGGATTTTGCATGGCAGACCATCCTGGGCCACGGAGAGAGGGAGGTCTGGGTTTCTTTGTTGTGTTGGGAAAGTACCAGGTCACAGTGAACGTGAAGTTTTTGCCAGTTTTCCTGCTTTTATTCCAGAAGCTTTTCTTACGCAGCCTCCATTTCACATAGGTACCAATCTTGGTGTGAAGACAATCTAAATGTGCATCTTAAAAGAATGTAAGGTGTTCATCCCAGCACCACAGCTCTTTCAGATATGATTGACTTTTACATGCACAAATGGCCATGCACATTGGCATGCTAAAAGAAGGTGATCCTACCCAAAGACATTTAAAATAAATCATGGGTATAGTGGACTTACATAGAGCAAGGCAGAGTAATTCTTTTATTTCAGAGTTCATACATATGCAACTTATTCATGTGTTATTTAAGATTAAATTGTAGGCAATATGTGAGATCCACACCTATTTGTTTTCTTCCTGAATTTGGCCCAATTACTTTGAAATACTAAAAATTAAGTATTCCGATAGCAAATATTTTCAGAAAACTTAACATTGTAACTGTGGGAAGAAGACTGAGAGAGGAAGAAATCATTCTGAACTGGACCAGCAACTTGATTCACTAAGCAGCTGAAAGGCAAAGTGATGGCAATGTAAATATCTGGGACAATAATTAGAAAGGAGAAAATTATACAGCCAAGACAATGTAGGTTTGTTTCTGGTGTACATTTCCTTTGTTCCATTTGGTCAAGATTGGAGTAAAGTTGGAAAGTGAATGTGATATAGTGTCTATCAGTATATATACTGGGGACAGTATATATCAGGATGGCTTTGCATAGAATCGTTGAATGGTTTGGGTTGGAAGGGACCTTAAAGATCATCTAGCTCCAACCCACCTGCCATCAGCAGGGACACCTTCCACTAGACCAGGTTGCTCAAAGCCTCATCCAACCTGGCCTTGAACACTTCCAGGGAGGGGGCAGCCACAGCTTCTCTGGGCAACCTGTTCCAGTGTCTGACCACCCTCACAATGAAGAATTTCTTCCTCATATCTCATCTAAACCTGCCCTCTTCCAGTTTAAAGCCATTTCCGCTTGTCCTATCATTAACTGCCCTTATGAAAAGTCCCTCCCCAGCTTTCTTGTAGGCCCCTTCAGGTACTGGAAGGCCGCTATAAGATCTCCCTGGAGCCTTCTCTTCTCCAGGCTGAACAGCCCCAACCCTCTCAGCCCATCCTCACAGGAGAGGTGCTCCAGCCCTCGGATCATCCTCGTGGCCTCCTCTGGACTCGTTCTAACTGGTCCCTGTCTTTCTTGTGTTTGGGGCTCCAGAACTGGACACAGTACTCCAGGTGGAGCCTTACAAGAGCAGAGTAGAGGGGGGAAATCGCATCCCTCGATCTGCTGGCCACGCTTCTCTTGATGCGGCCCAGGATACAGTTGGCCTTCTGGGCTACAAGCGCACATTGCTGGCTCATGTAGAACTTCTCATCTACTACCACTCCCAAGTCCTTCTCTTCAGAGCTGGTCTCAGTCCACTCATTGCCCAGCCTGTATTTGTGCTTAGGACAAATATAGTGTAATATAGTGTAATATATTGTAATATATAGAGGGTTGACCAGGAAGGCTATATATTTATTTATTTATATGAAAGAGGCTCCAGTACCAGCAGGGTAGCTGAAAATGGTTAAAATTCCAGACATCCAAAAGAGCCCTATGGCCCCAAAACTTTAAAATGAAATACAGAAAATGAACTTACTTACCCATTAATCATTGCAGGTTCCAGGACTCTACAGGTAAAATAGTATGCTAAGTTACTATTGACCTGCCTACAAGTGCAGTTACCATAATTTTAACCCTGGTAAGTTGCTGGAAGAGTGAAGACCTCTTGCTTTCTCCTTAGAAAAGAGCTCTTACAATCTGCATTGGTTGCACTTTCCTACATCATAAATAACAGTGGCTCCAAAGGCTTTGTAGCAGATGTATTTGAAAGGCATTCGGAGAGAACCTGAAGTTGTAATTAACTGGAATAGAAAAAAATTGCCCTCCTTCATGGCCATGAGAGAGCAGGAGCTTTTCTCTACATTTCCACTCTTCTCTCCCCAAAGGTGAGAGACCAACCCTTGTCCTCCCTTACAGACACACTCAGCCACTGACCTGGGAAGCTGGTGGTTGCTGCTTCCCAATGGGCTCCTCATCATCACAGTGGAAGAGAAAAAAATAGCTGAGCTATTTGATGTTACTGTTCTGTTTATGTGTATTTTTAACAGGTTAGACAGGAAAACTAGAACATGCTGATTTTTATCTACATATCTGTTGTGAAAGGCAGAAGCAGTCATAAGAAGTGACAGGAACTGTGATACTATGGATAAAAGACTATCACAAATGGAGACTCTGAAACTTCTTTTTTAATAAGTAAACTATGTAGCTCTTCAAATAATGGCATTGTTTGTGGTGCAGGAGGATTGGTAAATAAAGACTGAGAAATGATACCTTCCTCAAAGTACTCTACAAAACTAATTTTTTCCTTCAGCTTTATAAAGAAAGAGAGGATTAGAACTGATTAGAAAAGGATAATTTGGAAAAAATATGTAACTTCTTAGATTAATTTTCTACAGTAATTTTATCCTTCTACTCCTAAAATCATTAAGAGTTTCAAAGGGCATTGGAATCCTCAATAGTTTTAATACCCATATTTGTGAAAATATTATAAAATTGATATTTTATGGTAAAAAGCAGATAGCCAGGGTCAGCTAAAAATTATGTGTAAGGTGGTTACTGCCTTCATTCCTCCCTTCCACTCCACACCTTCCCTGGTAAAAGGGTAATTCTCGTGCTCCTCAGTCTGCCCATGACAGCAAATGTTCTGCCAAGAACAAATAAACGTGCACAGTGGTGGCTGTTGCTGATGTGCAGGGCAAGTTTAATACAAAACCATTTTTGTTATAGCATATGATCTGTGATGGTAGCATAAAACTTTGTGTGAAGAACTTTATTTGTGCTTAGTGTGATCATGGTAAAGCAGACATAAGTAAATTAACTGGCATAAGACAAATGTCAGTGAAGTTAGTTTAAGAAATTTAAGCTGATCCAAAATGAAACATGCTCCCTTTGGACTTGCCTGTTGTAGGATATTTGTGTAGCAGATGTGCATTTTGATTGTAAACCCAAACTTAAATGTTACCTCCTATTTGATTTTCCCTTTGTTTTGATGTGGACTTTGGCAGGCCGCAGAGAAACTCCAAGCAGCCATGACCACACCTTGACCAGGCAGTCCAAGAGGTTGCCCATGCCGGGAGGGCTTTGGTCAGCGCACTGTCGCTGCCACTTAGTTGCCTCTTACTACCTCCCGCAGATGTGGCCTTTTATCTGCCAGGAAATGGGGGAACCTGGTCACTCTCTGTGTGGTCTGTAATGATAATAACAAAAGATATAAATCAGATTAACTTCCTTTGACTTGCAAGGAAAGGGTTATAGTGTTGCTTATTCAAGCTGAAGTATTCTTGAAGATTACTCTGCCATAAGGGGGTTTACTTTATTTGTGGATCTATGCTATGAGGCTAGAAATGAAATCTAGACTGTGGCTTTGCTCCAAGGCCTCAGTATGAGTACTCGGCTGCAAGAGAGTAGAAGTAAAACAGAGCACCTTTGGAAGCTCAGAGGGGAAGGATGTGGAAGAAGCTTTTCTGTAAGCTCATACCTGTGAACAAAGTCAGATGCCTCCTTCTCTCTTTTTAGTCATCTCAGCTGTTCTGACCAGTAAATTTGGGAACTACAATGACATTTCAAATTCTTCCCTCTAGCCAACCCACCTGCCCAGGTCTTACTTCATCTTCTGCCTCTCATAAACTCATATTCTAACAAACACTGGAGCATGCATCTGCATGTCAGCTGCCCATGCACAGCATCTGATGCCACAAAACATGAGAGAACGTCCAGAGAGCAGTTAACTTACTGAAGTGGATTCACAGGAGGTCTTTTTCTGCACAAGGCAGCATGTTCCATCTCCCATGTTTGCTCACAGTATCCTGTATATTTCTCCTAGAATAAAATTCCTCTTCATTCCAGGCAGCAGTATGAAATGCCTAAGTGGTCAATAAAATCCTTCACAACCTGTGGGATAGCCACCAGTGTTAGAAGGTGCCTGAGGGACTGACCTGCCATAGTTTCAGCTAAAAAGGAAAAAAAACAAACCATACGCTTCATTTAATGATGCTATAAAGGATCCCCCTTTGACAAACCTGGTTTGATGAATTAAGAGTTTTCTCCTCGGAGTTATGCTGTTTAATGATTGTTTTCCTGTTTGTCAATAGCAGCAGTGTTAAGTGCTGTTAGCTCCTTTTGCAGGCTCAGAAGTAAGAGAATGACATAAAACTTGATGCACTACACTACAGACTTTCTCCCCTCCCAGCATGCAAACTACAGAACTATTAAAGACATGATGGGATTTATTGTTCCTGTTCCCTTATTAAATGTGATGTGCTGAAATAGGGCTGACCTTAAGGTCTCTTTGCCAGTTCCAGGTCTGGTTTCTTCTGGTTGTATTCTGCCAGATAGGTTGTTAAAGTTGTCAATGGTGGCTCATAAGGCAGGTCTGGTTCTTTCTTTCAGAAAGGACACTTATTTATGACAGCTGCTTTCTTACTCTGTAAAAAAAGCAATAAGTGAGAGGGTCTTGAAGCCTCCAGAAGCCTTGGCCATGTGCAGGCAACTTCTGGGCAATGGGAACAGGAGTGCTCTCTGTGCTGGCTGGAATTTCCTTTTTCAGGAGCTGCAGCTGGCACTCCAGGCCTCCCAAAGATGACTGCAATGAAGTCCTTTTTTCCAGACTAAATAATCATGCTAATGTAAGCAGCTTTCTCAGAGGCTTGCATATTTTTAACAAGATTCTTTTGATTCAGATCAAGCAGGTCTCTTACCTCTTGCTCTTCCAGAAGCACAAAAAGGCTTGTGGAACCTCCAGGAAAGCAGTAAGAGGAGAGACTGCTATTTCTCTCTTCCCTGGTCTCATTCACAAATGTCTTTACCATTTTCTGTGGGTTTGGATGGACTTTCCTGCAAGCTCATAAGCTTGAATGAAAGCCTCACCTGCCTCCATATGTGAAAGAGACTATCCTATCAACTTAAGCAAGTTCTGGATCAAGACTCATGCATTTTAAGTGGCCAGTTCTTTACCAACAAGCTTCACGAGCTGTATTTAAAGGTTTTCCCAGTCCATCAAGACTTCATTGTAAAATATTGGCAAGCACAGGAGCCTTTCCTATTAAAGGAAAGAGACTTGCAATAAACTACATTAGTGGATGTTAGGTTTTAGTTTTCACCTGAATTACATCATTTCAGGATCTTCCTCATTAAAAAGTGCACCTCTAGCTGGTAAAGACTAATAGATACCCCTTCTAATCTGTTTCTTCTATGAGCATCTGTGGATGCAGCTCTCGGATTTCAACAGAGGGACCTTTCTCACTGAGCCTATGTGTTATGTGAAGTAAGAGACACAGTGCAGCTAGATATGCCCTGCTACAGGTAAGCTGCGAAGCAGAGCCACTGGCCACTGTGGGGACTAATTAAGCAAACTATGTCTCACTAGCAAGGTATTTTAAAAGTCCACCAAGTCTGACAACTACTGCAGTGCCCAGCATCCTAACGGGAATTGAGTATGAACTGGTAGGTTGGATGTAAAAGATGTGTGTAACCATCTTGGTAGCTGATGACCTAAGTATTGCACAGAAATAGTCATAGGACTGAAGCTTTTATTCTCAAATGTTAAAAGTATAAACTGGGTTCTTACCTTCTCAAATTCCTTAAGAATTGTCAAGCATCGATTTTTTTTTCACACCTCTATTGATAATGTGGTTATGTATCTCCTGCACTGCAGTAAAAGGTAAAGTAATTATCATATATTGTTTATCCTCTTTTGGAGTACTATGAAGCTCAACTGAAGGGTAACCTAAATGCATGAAAGACATTACTGACAAACAAAATCTTGCTATTACGTTCAGGACAGAAGAAGGACAAAAGACAAGGTAGTACATCATTTGTTGAACACTCTGGCTTCCATGAAACCTCAAAAGCTTCTTTTCATGTCTAGAATTTCTGGTAAGCCATTCCAGTTTTGCTTGCATCTCTATACATTTGTTTCTGCAGTATCCAAAGAGGCCAGTCTGTGCTAACTATGGCAATTTCATCTTATGCCTTATCATCAGAACCAAAAAAAAATGATAGAGAAATGATAGAGAACCTTTTCGATTCCCTCTCTCCATTAGATGTTAAGCAGCATTTCTATGTATTTTGAGTGATGTTAGCGCTGATACTTGGTTTCAGAAGATGAATGCTCACCCATACACAGGATTCAATTAACATTCTTTTACGACTGCATCCATATTCTTCTTAATGAGCATACTCCTTAGTGAGAATGAATATTTACTTTGTGGCATTAAATCCACAGTTTTCTACCACAGCCATTAATGATCATATAGCAAATGATCACCCCAACATGCTGGCTACATTCCAGTTCAAGTAATTACATTCTGCCTCTCTTAATTTCCTTTTGAGAGTAATTGGACCTGGTAACAGTCTTCACTTGTTATCCTAAACGGCTCTACAGCCTGACCACATCTCAACGCTTCAAGGACTTAATCACAGCTCTCAATAGGTGAAATATTGATAGATGATCTCTCTGCTCATCTTTTTATCACATACAAATCCATTAATTATTGTAACACCAAATTAAGGCATCTACCAAATTCAGCTCTGTAGGTACTGCAGACCATACCATCTGTATATTGCTAACTGCCTAAAGACATAAGTCAGGAGCTTAAATGATCTCAGAAACTAATGAGAAAAAAATTATTTTAGGAAAATGGTGATAGGAAACTGCTGTACCTTTTATGCATCTCTGACTTTGTCTACACAAGCAAGCCATTAGGCACAGTAAGAACAGATAAGTAGGACAGTGCAACTGGCTGCAAGAGCTCTACATTTACAGTGCATGTGATTTGGCATTTTACTTCAGATTATATTTAGTTTGATTTACTGGACTGGACATCCCAAAGCCCCGTGGTTTAAATGTATCCTACAGATCTCTGTTGTCCCTGCTAGGGGTTGAAGCATCACTGGTGTGCAGCTGAAGCAGAGCTTCTGGCTTAGTTTCCTCCAAAAGGAATATGATTCATATGCACCAAAACAGCAAATCAAACCAGTGAAGAATAAATGGGGATGATGGAAAGATTTGCTGCAAAACTGCTCTACTGTTCTGAATGTGAACACGGCTGAGGATCTGCTGTACACTGAAATGGATTGTCATCTTTTCAAGGACTGTTAAGGGACAACAGACCTTAACAGGGGACTGCTTTCTGACTAGACAATAATAAGGAAACATATAAGTGACTCATACCGTTCAAAAGGAAGTTTTTGGGGAGGAGAGAGGAAGGGACAAGCATGCTTCAGTAGCCTGGTGGGGGTGTGGTCTTCAGGAAACAGACTCTTGAGCCCTAAGGAAACTGCTCCAGATGGCAAAGAATCCGAGAGAGACAAAACATGTAGGGTTTATTTGATATGCGCTGGTTTATTTTTGAGTTATTCCAGAGAGACCAAGCAAAGAAGCGGTGTTGTTGCCCATTTATAGTGCAAAGCAGCTAGAACATGGGAGAGCTCTTAGCACAGCAGGAACTGCTACAGCTGTGACAGCAGATGAGGGGCTCCAGAGTTACTCTATAGGGTACATCAAAAACCCAAAATACTGCACCACAGTAATAGCAAAAATCTTTAGCATCAGAAGAAAGCAATGAGAAAAGGTTTCTTGCATTTCTGATTTAGTCAAATTCCAGATCTACTTGTAAGTTAATTAAGCTTAAAATAATTCTTAAAATGTTTAATTTTAGTGAACTTCTATCAGAAAGGAAAAGAAAAGTAAAGAGAGTGTTACCACTTTGATTTTTCTCTCTGTGAAGTTATTGTTGAGGGGAAAAAAACCAACAAAATCATCTAGAGCTTTTTTTTCCTCTTCCAGAAAAATAAATGTATATGCAGAAACATTGACCTAGTCTGGTTTTTAGTTGAAATGTACCCAGCAGTTCTCTGCATGCACCGTATAACCCAGCAATTTATTACATGATGTGGAAGTCAGTCTCTCAGAAAATGAATAGCTTAGAACCAGCAGTAGCCAAAGCTGAGGCATCCTAAAATGAGCATTAATCTGGAAGGAAAAGGTAACTAGCTGGAGACTTGAGAGCTGTGTTGCAGAGACGTGTGTGGTTCCTAGGGAAGTGCACGCTCAAGTTCTTGTGAAATACGCCATTTAGCACTCGCTGCTCTCCAGTCACATTCTTTCACTTCACTGTTTAAATTTACTCACCTTTTTCTGCCATCTGATCTTTACCACAGCTTTATAATTTTCAGTTCGCTTCACTAACATCAAGAGCAAACAGCGTGCGATCGAATAAGACATGGTCAGGAAAATTACAAGGAATGTGGTGTCTTAGGCCAGGAGTCACCCTGAGGAGCCAGGGAAGATTCAAATAATTTCAGTTGCTGTCTTCTCTATATTCCTATCGTGCCCCACACCAAGGACCATGGGGGTGAGCTGAAGCCTTTCCTTGTTACTGTATTACCAGATAGGAAACATCTCCCCTACCTGGGAACATGGGACTGGAAGAGGACACCCAGGTCATCCAAAGTCATCCCTGCAGTGGTGTGGGAGATATCCAATGACAGGAGGTTCCTCAGAATGATGACTCCACATCCTCAGCCAAGGAAATGCTTCCTAACATTCTCCAGGAAAAACAGGACCTCTAGTTAAAAAAACCAAATCAAACAAACAAACAAACAAACAAACAAACAAAAAACCTAACAAAAAAAACCACAAAAAAACCAAAACTCATGCTTATTTATGATCTGTCACAGACAGACAAGAAGAGGATCACAGGTACCATGAATACTGTGTGTCACTGCAGCAGCAAAGGACTTACTGAGTAAAACTCCCCAACTGTTACAGACAGCAACTATGTTGTTCCATGTTATAGAAAAAAAGCAAAGGAAAAGACAGGTTTAAATGGAAGAAAAATTTCTTGATGCCCAGAAAACTAGTGATCAGTTTAATTCTGAGGATGTGAGCAGGACAGGTTGACCAGATACCTTAAAGAAGGTAACGCTAGCCATGCCTTGGACCAACTGACTTCTCCTCTGATCCAAACATGTCTGCTATGAGAGAAGGGCAAGGGTAAGTTATCCCATGTAGTATGAAATAACCTGTCTCTTTCCTCAAGAAAGGGAGGGTGAAATAGGGTAACTATATAAAGAAATGGTGGTCCAGCTGCCTGTCTTTTGTCTTGTAGTGCAAGGTCTGCTGCCATTACTCCATCAGAATTAGAAAACAAAGGTCTAGGTGCCAGTAGCATTAAAAATATGCTTCTCTCACAAATTATAGGTTGCAGATAACCATGGGAGGTGGCTGCAGTGGTTATTAAGGGTCTTAGTTCTGTCAACGACACCTATGCTCAACCAACTATAGCTGCCCATTATCCTGTAAGAGCTGTCGAAGTCCTGTTCATATTTGCAGGCTTTCAGCAACAAAACTGCGCCCTGCGGTTGGGGATCAGCTGCACACCAGAGCTGCTCATTCATGGCACGTAACTCTCTGCGGGGTGGTGGGGTTTGTGGCCAGCCCTCCCCATCACCCTCCTGAGCAGGGGTCAAGCTGTTGCCAAATTGTCACATTTCTTCCAAAAGATACGGATGAACAGACAAGGATGAACATGCTGTTTTATAAACCCCACACTGATTATTTTAATGATTGTGGGCCCTTCTGGAAACCTCATGGGGGGTACAGAACATCACAGATGTGGCAGGAGCCCAGCAGCTGACTAAAAACAGTCCTGGGGGACCCACTTATTCATGGCCAGATGCATAAGCTAACAACAGGCATCCTATCAGCCTTACTGCCATCACAAGTTGTAACTACAGGGTCTCAAGGTAAACCCCTGCAGTATTCAGCTGTAATTCCCAGTTGATGGGAATTGTCCCAACTAAACTGAAAGTACAGCTGATCAAGTATTTGAAACTCTACTTAAAAGTAAATATTGACATGGTTTAAAGGGATTAACTAAAATGACTGGATTCTTGTTAAAAACTTTTTGAGATAAAAAAGAGCCTTTTACAAAGTTTTCATAGTGTTTTGAGATGTTACTTCCTGTAATAAAATGGAAAAAGGGGAAAACTTGCTCTAAAAGCATATGAAAATCTCATGTTCCTAAACACTTATCTTTAAATGACCAACTCTTAAAATAATAGCTCTGATAAAACCACACATCAAGTAGCTCTGTGTGTGACTTATTAATGAACAAGTATATGGTGTCACACTGGCAGCAAAGAGGTAAATAGATTAAATTTCCCAAAGCCATATTTTTAGAGGTAGCAAGATGAAGTTGTCAGTCCTGAATTTCAATTGCTTGGCTACTTTCATTTCTGCTAAATGCAGATTACGCTTTTTGCTTCTCTACATCAGTCACCTCGCATGTGCAATGGGAATAATACCTGTAACATCAGCGACAGAAGAGTTTTATAGGGAGGAAGGGAAGGAGGGAGGAGGGGAGGGAGGGAGGAGGGGAGGGAAGGAGGGAGGGAGGGAGGGAGGGAGGGAGGGAGGGATCAGGCTCCTGCCGCGTGTTCTGACTCTCCAGTGGGAAGACGGAGTTGCCACCGCACAGCCTGTGCCTCAGCCCAAACCAGGGGCTGGCTTTTCCCCCGGCTGTGTGGCGGGATAACCCCCGCGGCAGCTCTGGGCCTGACCTCGGGCTTATCTCCCGCCGGAGCTGGAGCCTGCTGAGTCCCCACAGCCATCTGCGCCTGACAGCGGGTATCAGCTCGGCCCAGGAGATGCGATAGCCGCAGCGGGGGAGAAGGAGCGTCCCTCGCACCGCCGTGCCTCAGAGGCAGCCAGGCACAGCCGGGGCAAAGCCGGCCCTGCCGGATCCAGATTCACGCGCAATAAACCGCAGCACGCTCGGGTTGCTGGGGGTGGGGAAGAAGCCTGGCTATTAAAGAAAGAAAGTGGAGATAATAATAGATTGATATCAATATTATGAAAGTCTCTTAAATCAAAACAACCTCAAAAAAATCTCCCAGTTTTCTCTCTGCAAAAATCCTGGAATTAAATCTTTGGCTTAGTAAACTCTTTCTGTTAGCAAAGCAAATTTAAAAATGCCACAGTGGTGAACAATGTAATAATAAAAAGCCTTCATATTATTCTTGAATGAGGCTTAATAAAAATCAAATAAAAGCAATTATCTGAATTTTCAAGAGGATCACCTCTTCCTTCCCTGAGGTACAGAAGAGAATGAATTCAGGAAATCGTTAGAATCAGAAACTGGCGCTGCACAACAGAGCCAGTGTTTGCTGTACAAAGACAAACAGAAATCTCCTCCCAGGCTAACAGGCTCCTTTCTAAAGCTGTTGGAGTGGAAATTCCACCTATAGGTGAAGAAGGGTAATTAAAAAGGAACAAGAATTTCTTTGTAGTAGGGCTGGCTTTTCTACTCCAGAGCAGGCTTCGGCTTTTCAAGTATTCATATTCTTCTTCACTCATACAGAAAGAAACTGGATATATCACAATATTCAGAGCTGCCCACAGATCTCTGTAAGCAGGTACATGTGAATTAGCACCCATTAACACATACCGTATCGCACTTTGTGCTCTCACTTACTCCCATGAAAATCGAGAGGGCCTGATTCACCATTTCCTTCTACCTCCTGCAGCCGTTTAAGTTGATGGAGAGCATGCACTTTCCAGCTGGAAAATGCACTTCAAGTGAAATCCAAATCTTTTGTGAGAATGTGTTGATTTTGATGGCATTTTCAGAGGCAGAGACCAGAAATGCATTATTTCAACACTCATTTATTTTGATAAGAGGAAAACATTTCATGCTGACTCATTTCAATTGCTTTCATTTCCAATGTTATGGTATACTAAGTATTGCAGTATTGATATTACTGTTTAATATTTTGATGACAAGCGTGTTTTTTCAAATTTTCACAAGAAATGACAAGAAATGTGTCAATTTTTTTTCTTCAGATTCTGAATGAAAACAAATTCTGAAGTAGAAATCTTACTGTCAAACTAAAATGTTTAGCTGGATTAGATATATACCACTTGGAAGTCAGACTCAGAGCAACTCCACTGACTTCAGAGGAGTAGCTTTCACTTGCAGCATTGTTCCAGGAGAGCAGAAGTCAGAAGTATGTACTCTGTGTTACTGAGCACTTGTGGACAGTATCAGAACATTTGAAAGGGGCAGACCTTACTCTGCTTGACTGATACTCATAAATGCTCTGAACTCTGTGGCAGGATGAAGTTGGATGGCATATTTGCACTGTGAATGTCTCATGGCTTTGCTGTAATCTTGGTCAAATCATTTAGAGCTTGATTCAGTCTTGCAGAACTGGGTTCTTACATATCTTATATAATATAGTCACCTTTTCTATGAGCCTGAATCTTGCTCTGAAGTCAAACTCTCCATAGCTGATCTTCAGCAGCCCAAAAATTAGCAGAGCAGACACTGATTTAAAACGTAGCAACAATTTTTACTTGACTTCAGTCAAAACAATTTAAATAGAAAAATAAGACCCAAGAAGGTAGACAAACAGGGAGAAAAGAGCCTCTGATCCTAACCTTGCCAGAAATTGTACGTAAATAGTGCCTCAGGGAAGCCACTGGGCTGCACGACTTTCCCTGTTGAGCATTTTGTAGAATTTGGGCCTTAACTTCATGTCACAAAAGTGCAGAAAAAACACTGAAATGTTTTGGGAGGTTTGACTCTGCTCCTGTTGACACCCTGTGGGATTCATTGTTCAGCTTCCCTGAAAAGAAAGCAATGGCCTTCGTGTTACGTACGTTTTATAATACTTGGAATATATGTACAGTTGGGCCAGACTGCCAGGCTTTTTGGCATGCGTTTTCCCCAGAGAAATAGCTATGCTCTTCAGTAGTCTCAAAAGCAAAAAACTGAGAAATGAAGGCTCTTCAAATTAAAACAGGAAAAATAATCTCACTACAGGTGTCTAAATATTACATGAATTACATGAATTCAGCTCTGGCAAGATGTGTCTTCCACATACCTGTAAGATAGAAAAAAGACTGTTCATATATTTGAAAAGATCAGAGTCACTTCTCTCTATCCTTTCCTCCAGATCAATTTAAAACAAGACAGGAGGGATGTTTAATATCAGGCTAAGCGAAATTTTTTATCACTCTCTTGCTTTTTTCCATCTCCATCATTTGAGAGGCTGGTTGTTCTGCTTGTCCCATCCCCACTCTGTAGGGCCAAAGTCTCCCTTCAGTCCCCAAGAACTGATTCTAAAATATCATACAAGGAGGCAACACTGAGGAGAAGATGGGTGGCATTAGGGCAGATAGCTAATCCATAACTGGGATTTCTCTCACCTGTGAAAATGATACAGCAGGACACCCAGCATCAGAATTTGTACTTTTTCCTTGCTACAATTTCTAGTAGCAAAGGTGCCTTGTGATTTCAGGAGTACTCCACTGATTTAATCTAAAAATCCTACCAAGCCAGTGTCGGACATCATGATGAAACTGTCACTGTCAACCTCTGCACTCCCCATCACATGAGATTATGGACTCTGAACATAAATAATTTTAGTTGCTTCCATCTACAAGTTTTATTCATTATTTAAAGAAAACCCACTAGTAGTACCCATATGATGTATGCTATATGAACTTCCAGATGGGTCTGGGGATTTTCCAGGTTTTTAAAGGTGAAGTGTATGTAGTAACAAATGGCCTTAAAGCCACTTCTACATATTGGCACTATTTTGGCCCTTGCCCATCAGATAGGGTCTAATTGCTACACGTCAGATGCAAAAAAAGAAAATTAAAAGTTCCAGAACAGAAATATGGAAAAGTAGCAGTCGTAAAAAGAATTTAATCACAAGTCAGGAAGCCATTAATTCCAGTCAAACTTGCTGCATGAGCCTCTGTTTAAAACAAAAAGAACCACGCAAAAAAAAAAAAAGTAGAATCATTAACAGTAACAGGAAATCAAATGGCCACTGTTTCAGCATGTATACTGGAAAAACGTGTATGTACAGAGATTAAATAAAATAAAACCCCACAGCTAAAGAAACAGCTTAAATTATTACTTCTTTAAATTTTCAAGGGCAAGGGAAAGTGGAACAAGTGTAATTCTGCTCAGAAAGATAGCATTATTACTCTTCTTTAAAAGAACAAGCACAGCAAACCACTGTTAGTATGCTTCCCTTCATAGATGTATATTGTGATACAGCAACAAGGAAATAACTGCCCAGCTTTGAGTCACACTAGGGATGAATTTGCGGGGATGCGCCTGCTCCACAAAGGGAAGACTCCATAGACAGTTTGTAGCAGATTATTAAGGATGACACGCTCAGGTGGTTTAAGTTACATTTAAATGACGATGACTCAACACAGGGATTTAAACTATGCAGACACTGTTGCCGACTTGTTAGAACAAGGCACTTGACAATGCGGTTTCCCTGTCAGGAACAGGTTCAGGTACAGGCTCTGGTCAGGCATCTGCCATTAATTTCTTAGTAAATCACAATGCCTAGTTTTGCAAGAATATCTGCAGTTGCTGTGTGTTCGGGTTGCAGATACCCAGTAAAGGACACCTTCACCATGGACAGGCTTGAAACAGCCACAGTTCGTATATGCCAACAGTCCCTACCGAGTAATGTGCTGTGTCAGTGTTTCTCATCTGAGGCTCTCTGAGCAACCGGTTCATTTCACAACCACCACCTGTGATGTACATTGATATGCATTTATTTGTATTTACCTAGATCTACTTGTATTTAACAACATTTATTAATATTTTTCCTGCAGGCCAAAAGAATCACACAGATGTTTAATTTCTAAATAAACTGTTAGATAAACTGCAGATATTTTCACATCCAAGCTACCAATTTCAGACACTGTGGACGTGATTTTCAAACAAGTTAACAGTGCAACCCTTCTTGCTAAGGAATGTGAATGTCAGCTGTACCAGCAAACTGCTTTTGCTAATCTGATTAACCAAAACTGTTTTTGTAAATTAGGCACTGACCAGAGAGATGCTTCACAAAAGAAGGTGTTTGCACTGGGGCTGTAAAGACAACAGGACTAAAACTAAAATACCTACATTGCCTTCTTCTATTGGTCTTCTGTCATAATTTCACGTTTTGATGATACAGTTTTCCCATCTGTGAAAATGAGATGGAGATGCTGGTAAAAAGATCTTTGAAATATACTGGAAAAGCAGCAGTGACATTTAGGCAACATGAAGAGAACAGCTCTGTGTTTGCACCTGACCTGCCATGACTAGCATTGTTGCTCACAGCTGGAGTATGAGGTACCAAAAGGGCATATATGGGTAATGTTAGTAGATATCACAAATGCCTTCAATTCAATAGTCCTTTTAAAAAGTCCCTAGGGGCCAGAAAAATTATTTTTTCTCATTGTGACCTGTAAGTCTTCCCCAAACAGAGGTATTGGGTTTTTCCTGCCTATGCAAATATATTTGGGCAGCATGTGGAGGAACATCAGGTCCAAGGGACCTTAATGGACTGCAGGCTTACTCAGCTTGGGTAGTCCTGGTGCTGGAAGCAAGTGTTTATCATACATGTTGCTGCTAGACATAAAAATCCAAAAGACCTTTGGTCCTGCATTAACACAAGTTAAAGCTCTAACTTAGCCTCACAATGCTCCTGTACAACAAAGACAAGCTGAAATAAATTCCCTACAGACACACAGAAAATGTGCCCCAGATGTAACCCAACGTGCCTACTTTCCATTTATACCCACAAACCCAATATTCGATGGTTTTAAACACCCACCATCCATTACCTAAAGAACCGATGAATTTTATGAAAAATTAAAGGAAATTAAAACAACAGATCAGTTTTAGCAATATTTCTCTTTTCTCAGAAAGGATTTCATTTGTGTGAAATCCTCTGTACTCCTACAAGACTCTCAATTGATTAGAAACTGTCACTACAAATTGAAAATTTTAAAATTACACCTTACCATCTTTAATAGGCATTCTTATTAACATAGGAAATTAAAACCTTGCAAATAATCTCTATTGTTAGAAACAAAGTAGACAGCTTCTCTTGTTTGATTGAACCCCACCAACTAAAATAAAACTCTTTAAAAATATTTTTTACTAATTTTATCAAATTTTATCATATAACTACATTTTTTATTTAATTTTAGCTTTAAAATTGAAAGACTATCTTCAAAACCCCATTTTTTAAAAGAATGCACCTGAATCATATAAAACTTGTTTAGAGGATCAGGAAAAGTATGCTATTTCAATTTAACTGTAGTTCTAGTAATTTCTTTTCCTTGTGTTTTAAGTCAATGCAGAAACATTTATTAGTCCTATTCTCAGAAGAAGGAGTTTGGACATGTAGGGACAGAAGGTATTGTTGGTTTGGGTTTTTTTTTTTAAGACAGAAAACAACTGGCATATTGCACATTGAAAAATAAGTTTGAAAAAAACAAACCAAAAAAAATCAGTTCCTTACATCTCCTCCAGCCCAGGAAGTATTAAAGAGAGAACTAATTATTGCCCCAGCTGTGGCTGAGTAGCCAATTGAAAGAGCTGTACTAAGAACTCCACCTGAAATTAGCAGCTGGGTGAACTACCTCAGGGAAGAGTCTGGAGGCTTGTAGGGTGGCTCTTTGAGGGTCTCATGATTGCAGGATGTGGTTTTGTATTTTCTGTTACCTCAGAGTGGCCTGTCTTCAGTCCTGCAGGTAAGAAGTGTGGCTGGTGTTGTGCTGGGGTTCAGTAAGGGTGTGTGCTATGAACATAACAGTTTTTTGATCCATGTATACAGGGTTGGGTTTATGTGTGGTTATGAATCCTATAAATCTTCTCAAAGCTTTGTTGCATATCCTGATGAAGCTCTCTTATGTCTTGGCTTAAGCTATTATGTCTTGGTAGCTTAAAACCCTTGCATTTATTCTCTGTGAAGGTCTCTATGAGAGAGAATGGGTAGCTGTCTACAAACAAGTGAAGCTGCAATTGTGCCATGGGGACCAACAAGCACACCCAAAATCAAATGGGGGGTGATGGTATAAAGAATGTTTTTGCACTAAGTACAAGTCAGGTTGATGCTTTCCAAGTGGTTTAAGTTATATGAATGCAGATACCTTTCAGTTACTAAAAAATTCAGCACTTGACTTAAGTGATGAAGATCTCAAACAATGTGTTTTGAAACAGAAAGCTTTTCAGTGTGAAATGCTTAGTAATGCTCTGATTCATAGCACCCTATGTCATCTTGCTATGCTTCTTGAACAGCCCTTTGTGCTCCTCACATAAGGATAATGAGATTGTTCTAAGGAGCTGCTTGGGTTTGCTGTCAGAGGTGATTAAAAATAGCTAAGCAGCTGGACAGTGCGTGTCCCTATTTGCTGTCTTGGTCTGAGATGTACACTGTGTATTTCTGAAGCTATGTTTCCTTTGTATGCCTGAGGTTCTTAAGGAGTAGTTAATTCCCCAAGACCCTAAAGGTCTGTGGAGCACAGCAGCAAAGGCTCTGGTAAGCAGCTGTGCTTTGGCATATTCCGCCCTGGGGTGGCAGGGAGGAATGGGTGGCTTCTGCCTGGTGTGCTGGGGAAGGGCTTGAAGGAAGGTCGGGGTGCTCCTCAGAGGAAACCTGGAAGTCCACATCTGAAGACCTGGGGGTGGGGGGAATGGCGGAAGTCTTAGGGGAGGGTAGAAAAGGGGAAAGACCCCGAAACAAAAGCAATTTGAACCTCCGGTGTACGACTCCTGCACTAAGGCAGCACACCGTGCTGGGAGATCGATACAAATCCAAGCAGTGCTGGGATATTTCCACTGACGTATTCAGTGGAGTGTGATAAGGCCTCTGGGAGAGGGAGCAAACCGGTCATATTAGCAAGTGGTCATCACAAATTTATTTCTCCTCCTGCCTTTCACTGGCTAAATGGGAAAAGCTGGAACATTAAGTGGGGAAAGTGGGGGAATACTTGATCTTTAGTTTTAACCTACCATGAAAAACTCAGTGTGTTTTGGAGTTTTCCTAGATTTTTTTTTTTTTTTTTTTAGAGTCTCATAAGAGACTTTTCAAGAAACTGTACCCAGGCATGACAGATGTGTTTCATGATGAAGTAGTGAACTCTACCCACTTATTTATGTAAAATTTTCTGTATTTTATTTAAGAAGGATGTTCTCCTGAGCTTCCTCCTCCTCCCCTTTCCCACTTGGTTACATGACTGACACTTTTGCCACGACAAATCCATGAGTGTCTTAAAAATTTACCATGAAAACCCTAGAGCTTTAATTATTGTGCATTTACATAATTAGTGCAAATACATGCAATTACCATGTGTACCTACACAATTACCAGCTACAATGATGTACTAACAATCCTTATTAAACTTCAGTGGGGGAGGGATGCATTGATTGTATGCACAAGCAACATCTGTAGTTTCATCTTTCTTTTTCATGGGCTCATTTGAAATAGCTGTGAGTGTTTGGGGATGGGGGGGTTAACACACTCAAAGCAGTGACATACTGAAAGTAGGTCAATAAGCTGTCCAAATTAGAGCTCTAGCGAGATGAAAATGTGAGATAGATATTCCCAGCAATGTTTCCAGGATGCAGTAGCTTCTGCAGTTAGCGCAATACCGTCAATTCTTGATTACCCATGGGTTAATTATCCAAATCGTGAGGTAACTGTGCTGCATCAGTATCTACAACCTCTATCGCATCTGTAGTTCACCTGAACAGAATTCCCAAATTTCTATCACATCTGCACTCTTCCTTCAGTTACAAGTGTCTGCATGACTGGAGTCTTTGTGACATGCCCCTTGGCTGCCCCATTTAGCTGAATGAATGTCTACTACTGGGGAAAAATAAGTGTTTCCAAATTACTTAATTATATTATTTATCTTAATTAATCTTTGAGTTGAGATGAGGGGGGAGTTTCAGCTCATGAATATTCTCTCTTTTGCAAAACATATGCTTTCTTTATTATAGAAAGTGTGTAATGTAAAGATCCCAAGCATTAGAAAGCCTGCTAATTCACTAGTTCTCTGGACTCTTCTGTTCTCTAGGAATTTCACTGGCCTTCCCCTTCTCTTGGCTTACATCAGTAAAATACAGCAAATTATGCATTAGGGACCACACCTCTTCCTGTTGTCTTCAGTTTTGCACTTATTTTCCTATTCAGCTCTAAGGAATTTGTTGCCTGTGGTACTTTTGCAAGGGAGCCTTATTACGAAATTCTTCACTGCTCCTTCTGCTCTATGTAGTCCCCCAGAACAGGAAGGAAAATTGCCTACTGCTTTGTTTTGTTTTGTTTCCTACACCTCAGATCAAGTCTTGATGGTATTCTGTCCAACTTGCACATGTGCTTGTGAAGTGTACAGCCTGTGCTTTGGCTTTTTTACCTCTGAGAGTAGAAAACCATACTGTTTGTTAAAGCTGTGAAAAATTGAGGGGCTAATTGTTGCTGCTAAATGCAATAAAGTAATACTTTGGGCTCTGAGGCATGTTTTATTACCAATATGGCAATTACTGAATAAAATCTCATGCCCCAGAACGTTTATTTGCGTAAACAACTTATGGTTATTTATTCATGTTTTATGAATTTATTTTTTCCTTTTCCAAAATTGTATTAACCATCCCTTGTGGTACAAGATACAGTTGGTTAGGAAAAAAAATTAAAAAATATGCTGCATGTTAAATGGGAGGACCTGTTGAGAATCTAGTCTTAAGTGTGTTTAAGGCTACATTTTATTTAGCATGATTAGCTGTGTTATGAAGCATTATAATGTTCTGGCAAGCTCTGTCTGATATGAAGCAGTCCTC
The DNA here is from genome assembly GCA_907165065.1 of Caprimulgus europaeus. Next base: position 27,438,765 of record OU015529.1, read on the forward strand.
ACCATCCTCACAAGAACTTCTTATTTTACTGTTGTTTGTTCACCTTCCATATTGTCAGGCTGGCTAGTTCAAACTAAAATATCTCACAGAAACTTACAACGGAATTCAACCTAAGAATTCTCCACTTGGTGCTGGTGTTATTTGTTATTGCTGTCTCCTGACTGGGTCAGATAAGAGCTGAAGACAACAGGAGAAACAGAAGTGGAACTCGGACTTCAACATTCATGCTTTACATATGGCTTCGTTTGTTCTTTAAATCTCATTACCTTTCTCTTTTAAAATTCAGTGAGGCTAAAAGAAGACCTGCTTACTGTCAAGATCTGGCCGTAGGTAGTCAAATGATAGAAAGACACAGAGTACTATCTCCTCTACCATTCCTTTAACAGGAATCCACACCATCTTCTATCCACCACATATCTTCTAACACACCAAGTGAAATGCTCTCAAGGTAGTTACATGCAGGTCTGGTTTTACATAAGGTTACTTGATTGCATTATTTGGAGGAGATTAAAAAAACAGTCCTGACGTCTGCAGTCATTCAAAACTCTTGGGTATTTTTTTGTAAGAGCATGATGCTGCACAAAGCACTCTGGTCATCTTCCATCTTTGCTAATTATATTCTGCCTGAATACATTCCCCTGAGTTTAAACTTGGATAAGGTTTTGCTTTCTTTTTCAGTCTTTCCTCCTGAAACTCTATGGTGTAGCTAGAAAAAGAGTTTAATAACAACAGACGTGAATGAAGTCTCTATTTACAAATATCAGTTTCAATGTTTGGAAGTTATTTGTTTTATGGGCAAGGTTTGCATGAGTCGAGTGACTTCACCCCAAACCAAATTTTGATTTGAGATTTCTCAGAGTTGAGATGTGCATGGTTCTTGAATTTGGACTTTGATTTGGCTCTGACAGGGCAGTGTCTTTATCTCCTTTAGAAGGAAAGCCTGTATGCACTGGGGTGACTATACATAAAAGTATACTTCCAGCACTATATAAATAGCATGTTTACAATGCTGCATTTCCTCAGCTCACATTTGTTAAGTTCCTTTTCGGTATGTTATAAGCACACGGCATGCCTTCCCCTCCTATCCTTTCAGCTCTTCTTTGTTTTTGTTTTTAAGTTATATCCTTGACTCTTGAAGGCATACATCCTCAATCTCAATGCTATCTTCCTACATCACATTTTTAAAGGCTTTATTCTCTCTGCCAAACGAATCAAATCACCTTGCTTAATCCAGCATGGTGTGCACGTGAAGGCTGAGTACAATGCTGTAAACTACAGCTCTGATCCTTCTTAGAGTACACTTCATGCCTAACTGAGCCAGGAGTGCAAAGTTACTCAGTGGTTACTTGAGAGTGATAGTTACTTGGGTCTTGTGTTTGTGAGACTAGAGACTTGTTAAGTGTATGTGTTGCCTTACCATGGCACCCCGAAGAGGCCCTAGAAGAGTTTTATACATCTGAGTACACGGAACAATTTGCAGAAGACTGGCAGAAGTAGCGACTTGGTTCAGAAAGAATGACTGTAAAGGAGGTGTGAGTGTAAATTCCCATAAAAGACAAGATGTGTTTCCTTAGCGACTAAAAAACCGCCTTGATGATGCTCCTTTCCTTCCCTGTTGCACTGAAGCTCCTTTGGAGGAATCACGTCCCTCATTTTAGTCACAAATGACAATGTGACTTAGGCAGTATGGGTTAAGGAGGACCAAAGAGGGATTAAATTTAAGACAGTATGCAAATGTTTTCAGGCCTCAAAAGGGAAGGGGCAAAAAACTCCAAAAAGCCCAAACCTCTAGCCACTTCCCTCTTAATGTCTTGTAATTGTTTTAAATTTGTTTCTTCAGTAAAGTTGTTTACTTTTTCCTCTAGGACTCCAGTTGCATAACTGAAAATTTCCTTAATGTCTTTGCATAGCAATTTCATCTCTAATTTAAGAATCCAAATACACTGTGTTTTCTTTCCCATACTATTAAGGAAGATATAAAAATGGACATAGTCCTCAATAAACTATACTAGTTTCTCATTGTGCGTAGTGAAATGTGTACAGCCTGACTCTAACCTCACTTAAGCCTAATCTCACTTTCACATTAGTGTAATTTAATGGCATCCAGTAGTATTACTCCTGGCATCCTATGCTGCTGCTAAGTTGGGCAAAGACTTGTTCTCCCTCATTTTGAGGTTATATTAGCTGAACTTCAGCATAAGCATTGATCTGAGTAAGTATTTGCATGTTATAAGCCCATGGGTTATGACAGAGGAATAAATCAGAGATCTGTGTTGATGGATGAACAGTTCTGTGAGGGCTCAGAAGACTTCAAACAGTGTGTCTGGGGAGGACCAGGTGTGGTGGTGCCAAGTGTACGACTGTGACATGACTATCGCAAACAGAAAAGCAATGCTGATATCAGATGCTATTATGAAATCTTTTGTCCATATTGTACCCCTGCAATCCATGTTGAGTTTACTTGAGTTAGCTCTTGAACCAGGCATCTTAATTACTAATGGCTGTAGCACCCAATAACTCAGTGGGGACTTGCAATCTAAGGGCTTACTCCCTTTGGTCTCCACTAAACCCTATACTGCAAGAAACTGCACTGATAGCAGTTACCTGATAAAACGTGTACACAAGTAACCTGGGTATGTCTAGACACGATGTCTGTGTGCCATCTCAGTCAATTCCACTTTCATTACGGTACAGGATGAATTATAATAGCAGCAAAAACTAATTTGAACTACAGCTGAAGAAGGTTAGGGGGAGGTGATATTCTGGTTTAACATACAATCCTCTGGAGAAAAGAGTTCAGATCTGCCTTAGATTATATAACAGAAATGAGGTTAGCAGATTTGGTCTAATCCCTTGTGGACAGGCCCACCACAGAGCATGGAATAATGTGGATAACTGTCTGCCTGCCTGCTTGCCGACAGCTTCGCTACTGCAGTAGCAGAACGCTCTTAGGCCGGGATCTGTGATCATGCGCTGAAGCTTGCGCTCAAGAGTGCTCGTTTGCAAAAAGCAGCCTGGTCTCTTAAAACAAACAAAAAGGGCCTAATCCTTGATCATGTTGCAAATACTGCTTTTGCCTTGCTCTGACATTGTAATGGAGTTGGAAAATTAGGCTGATCAGTCTAATTGAGCACTTTCTTTTGCAGGGGTGTTCTTAGGACAACACTGAATAACCTAAGTCATCCCTGCCATACGTCAAAACTCCTAACCCCTTTTTTCAGTCCAAATGGCCAGTCCACCACTTGTGCTCCAACAGGCAACTGGCAGTGAACTGGAGCAGCTATAAAAGCTCTTTATTCTTTGTTGTGGGTAAGCCCAGTCCCTGGCTCAAAGCAAGTACATCAACATGGGATAAAGGCACCTTTCTAATTTCATGAATCATATCAGCACAGGTCCTGTGCCCTCCTAATCTTTAGGGAGTTAAATTTAATTTACAAACTGATAAGTATACTAGATAAACTGACTGCTGCACACACTTTTGGGCCAAAACCTAGCGGGTGACTAATGCAGGCTATGGAGAAAATAAGGAATTTCTCCTGTGACTTGAAGGGCTCTATATGGAAGGGCGTAGTTGTTGGCGTCTGGCCGTGACAGCAGTTAACATTGCCTGTTGCTGAGTGCTCTCTGATCTCTAACGACTGCAACCAGCGAAGACGGTGGCAGTTGCGCATCCCCTCTGGACAGGTTATCACCTCCAGCCCCTTTGATGCCCCTGAACAGCGTGTGGCAAACATCCATTTAGTAGAGAGAGGCTCAGAGGGCACAATGGCACTGGCCAAGTCACCAAACTTACTTCCTGCAAGACGTTAGCCATGTACTGATCAAGTAGCATAGTTTCTGAAAGACTGCAGGAGGATGCAGTGGGTAAGTCCCACATGATGTGGTGATGTGCAAAGTATTCTGCAGCAAAGCTACAAGAAGCTTGAAAAACCAAATGTGTTATTACCAATGTGTTTTCTGCCTGGATGGCATCAGTAGAAGTTATGCTTAAATACAGTGGACAGGCTATGCCCTTGTAATTGCTTTTCTGCATAGAGATATGTTTAATTTTCTCCTTTTACAGTTCTGTAAGGTGGTTTGAAGCAATGAAATATCAAACCTACTGCTTGACTTTGCCCGTGTCTGAGACAGAAGTTTTGACACCTTACTAAGCTGATGCCTGAAGATATTAATTGCAAATTAATTTACTATTAAGGTATGATGCAATGACATCTGTGTGATTATCAGGAAATGACTGTATTACTACAGTGCCATTGTTGGTTACTTAAAAGGCTGGGTTTGTTCAGTGCCTGCTTTAATAATGGACATCAGACCAGGGCAGGAACGGGATGGATGAGGGCTGGTATCTGCTGTTTTCATCCGTGGGCTGCGGGGTGTCGGCAGGGCGGGGGCCGCACGGTTCTGGGAGGGGGAGCACACATGGGAACGGAGAAGATCAGGGGTCACTGCTAGAGTAGCCGAGGGTGCCACCAGGACCGCAGCCGCTGGAAGGGTCTGTGGGGAGGTTCTCGCCCCGGGGCTGTGCCGCTCGGCAATTACGTGGCCCCTGAGGGCTCAGGCCGTTGACGCAAACACCCCCGTGACGGTTAACAGGCCTCGCGTGTGCGGCACGGCGAAGCGGGGCCTGCGGGCCCTGCACCTGCCCCAGGGCCTGAAGCCGCGTCGCCACGACGGTCGCCCGCCCTGCTCCCTAACGGCCGCTGCCGGCCCGCCCTGCCCTCGCCCCGCGGGGGACAGGGAACTCGGCCGAAGGCTCCCGCCCGAGCGGCCCTGGCGTCTTTCAGGCAGTTGAGGGGAGCAATGAGGGGCGGTGGAGGCCAGGCGGTGCCGGGCCGCGCGGGGCAGGGCGAATCGGCGCTGCTCCCGGCCCGGGTGGGCAGCGTGCGGGAGGGACCCGCCGGCGGGGGCAAGAGGGGGTGCACCCGGTACCTGCGCCCCGTCCCCGGCCGCGACGGCCCCCCCGGCAGCGCCCCGCGGCGCGGCCGTGCGCCTTTAAGGGGCGGCGGGCGCGCGGGGCGGGCGGGCTGGCAGCGGCATTGTTCCCTGACGTCACTGGCAGCCTGTGCGGCGGCGGCTGCTCTCAAACTTGTCTTTGTTATTCGGCGCTCCCCGGCTGACACCGCGGCCGCACGCAAAACGCGGAGCCGGAGCAGAGCGGCGGGACGCGCCGGCCGCCGCCTGCTCGCCCCCGCCAGGCTGGGGACGCTGCCCGCCCAGGGCTCCCCCCGCAGCCACAGCGGCTCAGGGCGGGCCGCCGCGCTGCCTCCGCGCTCTGGGTGGTGGCGGGGCGCAGCGCCGCGGGGTTCCCTCTACGTCCCCCGAGGCGGGTGGGGGGCGGCCGGCGGGAGAGGGAAGCACAGCAGGGAGAGTTGTTTTCCTGGGGAAGCCACGAAGGCGCAAATAAGCGGGGCGGAGGGCTGGGCCGGGAGCGCTGCCCTCGGGGTGTGGGGGCGGGCGGGCGGTGCAGCCCCGCTCGCCGCCGTCCCCGCGCCCAGCCCGCCCCATGCAAATCAGTACGTACATCCGCCGGCGGGGCTGGGGGGGCAGCGCTCCCGGGGGAGGCCCGCGGGGTGGAGGGAAGCACGGACGCGCGGTTCTGGCCTCACGCATTTAAAAAAAAAAAAAAAAAAATCCTCCCCGCCTTCCCCGAGTAATCCGACATCCCTTTAAAGTCCAGATCTTTCTCCTCCTCCAACAACAAGACGAATGTGACCAGCGAGGAGCTGCACAGTGCTGTTTAAATTGCTTATCTTAATTGCATAATCTAACAAGCCCCTTTGGAGCGGGGATGAATATATTAGGCTTATTAACAACTCATCATAAAATATTGATTGTCCTGGAAGTGTTTTATCAAGGGGACGACAAGTCGAGGGAGATGTTTTTTAGCAGATTGATGCTCCTCAGACAAGGACGGTTTCTTGTTATTTTCTCTCTGGAAATCGGGCTGGATTTCCTGAGGAGGGGGAAAAAAACCCAAACAAACAAAAAACGAACCCCCAAACCCGAACTTCCCCACGCCCCATTGTGAGCGCCGCGGGCTGCGCTCAGAGCGGCGGGGGGGGGGGTCCCGGCCCGCCCCACCCCGCCGGCGGGGCCACTCCCCGGCCCGCCCCACCGGGCATCGCCGCCCGCCCGGCTTCCCTGGCAGAGCTCCGCTGGCGGGCGGGGACCCCCGGGAAGAGCCCGCTCCTACCTGGGTGGCGGGAGCTACGGGCTCTGAAAATAACGGCGGCCCTGAGGGTGGCGGTGGTGGCAGTAAACTGGGGGGGTGTGGGTGGACTGGGGGCTCCTAAAGTGCAATGCGCAGCGCAGCGGGCTGTCTCGGCGTCCCACTGCCATCCCCCTGCCCGCCTGGTAGTTCCTTCCATCCCCGTAAAAATCCTCTCGTGAAGACGATGCAGCCGGCGGCACCGCATGCTCCAGAGTGTGCCGGGTGCGGGGTGGTTTCCCCCAGTTTAATAACACAGAGACACAGGAGGGACGATAGATCTCCTGCTTTCAGTTTCCAGAGTGGAAGGGTTTCCGAGTGCCTGGTATTCGGGAAGACTAAAACGAGAATCCCCGCCTTAAAATAGCCTGTAAGACAATATTTGTATATTTAACTCCTCGGATCTAAGATTTTTAACTTTGTGTGATTTGGGGGGGGGAGGGCTGGGATGCGGGGGGAGAGGGAAAGGGAAGAGGGCGAAGGAAAGCACATCCCAGTAGGAGGCAGCTCCCTTTCAGATAGGAATCTGGGACAGATTTTGCCAGCAGCCACAAAGCGTGGCCCTTTGGTAATAGAATAGCCAATGTAATCTGACACTTCAACTTGCTGTGCTCTCTGCTAGTTGATTCACTTACTCACCCACTAACATTGAGCTCCTTTTCACTGTCTGTGGGCAAGGAAAAAAAGGGAGGGGGGGGGGGGAAGAAAGGAAAAAGAAAGCGGGGGGGAGAAGGAAGAAAAGGAGGGGGAATAAACAAAATTATATATTTAAAAATACCCCATTAGAGCTGCAAATCAGTTGGGGAGAGAGGATTTTGCCTGCCTTCTTCCTTGTTATTTTGCTGCTGCAAGGCTGCTTTGCAATCTGTAGGTAAGTTTCGCGTCTATTTGCGCTCTCTGCTCGCACCTCCCCGTTCGCGGCCGGGCAGGGGTTGCGTCTCGGCGGAGCGGAAACAATGGAGCGAGCACGCTGGGGAAATGGGTGTACGGGGGGAGGGGGCGAAAAAAAACCCAACATATTTATTCTGCGAGGGGAGAGAAATGTGCGGAGACTTCTTAAAGGGACCGGCTGTCCCCGCGGAGGGAACGGGGCGAGGGCGGCCGCGGAGCCGGGCCCGGCGGCGGGGAGGCGGCTCTGCCCGGGCACTGCCCTTCCCGGGCTGGCGGTGGGGGAACCGGCCCGGGTCTAACTTGTAGCAGCCGCGAGGCGGGCTGGCGTCGCAACCTCCGCAAAAACAAAGGGGGCTGCTGGGGCCGGGGCGGCGGCTGCCCCCGGCCGGGGCGAGCACCGTCGGGGCGAGCGGGCAGGCTGGAGCTCCGCGGCGCGGCCGGGGCTCGGGGCGTGCGTGCCCGCCCGACTGCGTGTGCGTGCCCGGCCGCGCGTGTAGGGCTGGGAGAGGCGCGGGGGAGCTCGCGCCGCTGCTGCGGGCCGCCTGCCTGGGTGCGCATTCCTTGTGTCTGGGTTTGGAGCGCCAGTTGGGACCGGGGCCTCTCGCCAGGCAGAAGGAAAGAGCAGCCCCCTCCCTCCCTCCTCCTCCCCGGTGCATCTGTCCAGGAAGCCGCCGGGGCGGAGGGGAGGGGGCGCGGGGGCAGAGGGCCGGGGCGGCCCGGCCGCTGCTCGCCAGCCTTTGTGCGAGGGGAGCGGGGGAAGCGCTGCCGGGGGAGGCTGGCGGAGCGGCTCGCGGGGAGCGGGGAATGGCAGTCTGTTAAAAGACACTTCAGGAATGTAAACATAAAAATAGGAGCCATCCAGCTACGCTTTAACCCCCCCGCCCCCCGGGCCGCTCGGGATAGCGCCGGGGACTGGCTCGGTAGCGGGGAAGGAGTAAGGCAGCCTAAGGCAGGGGGAGGAAGTTGTTACTATAATCGGGGTTTTAGACTGTAAACTTTGTTTTGCGCGTGTAAAGTTTTAATTTCGGTGCTACCTCGGAGGCTGCGATCGGGGGCTCCGGGAGGTGTCTCGGGGGCTCTCCTCAAGCCCGGCCTCCGTTACCATATTCACGGGAGGTGGAACGTGCCCGGCGCTGGCAGCGTGACCCCCGCGCCGCGGCCGAGCGGCTTTTGTCTGGGGTTGTCGGGGTCCCGCTAAACAGTTACGGCAGCTGCACAAATGATTACAAATTGCAGCCATATAGGCAGCTTATGGAGGCTGAAGCGAACTTAAGGAATGGCTCTGCGTTGCCGTCCAGTTGTGCACGGTGTATATTTTTGTGCTTCAGTTAGTAATCTGCAAACGGCTTAATGGCTCTGTAGTGCCAGAGGAATTGGTTTTCTCCATTTACTTCGGCAGGCCTGAGTGGAGCTGGTGTTCTGACTGCTTTTTTCAATGCATTGACATGAGAGAAGAGGATTTAACTTGGCAGCCTGAACAAATGCTCTATCAAAGGTTTCCTAAGAGACAGTAGGAGAGCAGGGGGAGATGAATGACCTGGGGTAGTTTTAGGGTGCTACCTATGCAAGCTTTCTTTTAAATATGAAATGGCCATTTAGGACTCTGAATAAAACTGTGTGCATCAGAAAGGCGACCGGCTTATAAAATTTAAAAGGGCAAAAGCCCATTAATGCTGTGGCAAAGCTTTGGCTCCCAGCTCTGGTTGAGTAGTTCCAACTGCCTTGAAGTGCCAAAGCTTTTAAGGAATCTTTAGCAACAGCTTCTCCAGCTGCAGTATGGACCTTGGCCTTGCACACTGGTAGGTTACTGGTGCAGCCTCCCCTCCCCGGGCAGGGAAGCGAGGGCGCTGAGTGTGAGGGCACCAGGGGTAACCGAGAGCTGAAGCAAAGCCAGGAGGGGTGAGGGGGAGAAAAGTGAGCCCTATGCTGGGATGTACACCTAAAACCTCTTACTGGTGGGAACCTGTTCAGGTCATAATACTGGGGCAGTAATGCAGCTCGGTGGCAGAATCCTAACTCAGAAGTATTACCAGCACCAGCAGAAAAGTTTCGCAAAGGAATATAGCAAAACTAAACACTGCTGACAGTCTTTGGGAGAATTAGGATCCTTCTACCAAACATAGTTGGTCTTGGATTCAAACCTCCACTTCCTTCTCTCAAAATGTACTGTGGCATCAGTCTTCTCTTGGTGGGACCTGGTGCAGGTCTGTGGGTGCCAGAAGACTCGCTCTGACCTTTTTCTGTTCAGGTTGAGGATGTTGAAACACCAGCTATCAAACAAAAGACACATTGAAAGCAAGATTTGCAATGGAGCACGTGTGACTTTGAGGCTACTTGAGTGTGTTTGGTGACTGTTTTCCTCGGCATTTGGAGTGAGGGGGAGGAAAAAGGAAAAGCTGCTTATTTTTAAAATGAGACTATGGAAGATATGACTTGAAATCCTCCAAACATCTCATGGTCAAGCACCTTTCTTCTTTTTATCTTTACTTTTAAAATGTCTTCTTAAAATGTCTTGGTTTCTACTTTTTTACATGTATACTTGGAATTGCCAAATTACAAGAAGATTGTTTTTCTCTGTGGATGTGAGGAGGACTGGGAATTTTGCAGAATCTCCCACATTTTTTTTTTAAAGGCTTTTATATATTAAAAAAAAAGTGTCTTTAGGATTATGTTTTAAAACAATGGAAAATTTCCTGGGATTTAAGTGACAGATTGTGATTTTTATCTACTCAAGATAACGTTACCTCAGAAGGTGGCTGATTTAAAGATTATTCTGTAAATTGTAATTTAAATTTACTTTGGGCTTTCAGAATTTAAAAAGAACGCCCTCAGGACCATTTGATATAGGTATCTAACCTACCAGTGACACTCATGTCAACATGGACAGATGCTTTTATTGTTTACGTTGTTTAGGGTCCACAGTACCTTAAATAAATGTTGATCATGATTAGAAACAATAATTGAGTCTGTGGCAAAAGGATCAATGAAAACTTTGTTTCAGGAAAGGAGCTGCTGTGTATATATACAGAGAGTGTTTTGTGCTGTCTGAGATGAAATAAAACTATGATCTTAATGCGGCGTACAATTCTGTTTTTAGAGTGTTTTAAGAAACCCACAAAAGATAATAGATCAGTTTCTGCATCATCTGAAAGACTTGTCCTGATCAGCAGCAGTTACAAGGGGTGGAAAAGAGAGAAGGCTTTGTAGCATGTTTCCATTCATAACTTTTCTTGGGAGTTGCTTGCCCTTTACCCCACATCTCGTTCACTTTTATAGACTGCAAAGGTTTTGTGTTGACAAAAAAAAACCAACCCCAAACAAACACACCCCCCTCACTCCCCACCCCCCACCCCCAACCCCACCACCACCAAACCCTCTCAGATGGCAGTTACATCACTTGATACTATAGTTGGAGACAATGTTGACTGTTTTTTAGCAACTTGATGTTTGTACTACCAGCCTGGAAAGCCTGGTTTCTCTCCTGAAAAGGAAGAAAAATAGATCCCAAAAAGGAAACAAAGCTGGAATTCCTTTTGCCTTCTACAGTGTTGTTGATAGGCTTCAGGACAACAGGGATCCAGCCTTTCTTCAGTCACACAGAAGAAAACATGACTATGAGAAATGGATGTGGTGGCTGGCCAGGAGCTTGTGGTGCCTGCTGTGCTGCTGTAACAACGTGGGTGATCGAGTGCTGCGGGGGGAGCGAGCTGAGATTGTTACGGCGTTACCTGGGAAGCCTGCTTCTCATAAATAAGTGGGACTGCAGTTAATGCCTGTGGTAACAAATTTGACCACTGTGCAATTGGCTGATTTGTTCGCTCCTAGTTAGACCAATTTTTGTGAAATCCTATCCTGTATTACAGCAAAGCGACAAGAATACTACTGAAGAGTTTAGAGTTAGTTTATGCTTGTTCTTGTCAACTGACAGTTGTGGGAGGAGGAACACAAGCCCTCTTAATCCATGTAGGTGTGTTTTATGGGAAAGCACAGCAGTTCATCAGTACAGACCACTACAGATGGGCACTGATATACCTCCCGCTCAGATACTGTGTTTTCTTTTCACTGAATTTAGGTGTGAGTAAGCTGCTTATGATAAGTTGAGACTGTCAGTGGTATTAGAAATAATTTATGCTTTAAAATGGTGTATTTGACTTAAACCCAAAAGATTTCTAAATTGAAATGTTTCCTTGTCATACTGATTTTTTTTCCACATTTTTTTTTTCTAAAAGCAGAAACTTCTTATGTAACAATTCTCAATTTCTTCATTTCCATTGGGCTTCACATGATAATTAGCATTCAGCTTGGTTAGCGATAGAATATTTTAAAAGTGATACAGGCTGCAAGAGAAATGTCCAGGCAGTGGGTTGTAATGGATCTCCCCAGCTTGACTGTTGGAGGCAGTAGTGTATTATGAGAGTAGGAGATGGTCTTACACTTGTTACATGTTATTTTTGGTTCTAATAGTTTAAGATACACTGAAGTTTACATTGCCTGCAAAGGTGAGGTTTGGTGGCTTCAGTACAGTGCCACTAGCCTTCCCTTTATGGAGCAGGGCAAATTTCTATGGGTGTTCTGTATCTAGTAGGAGAAAGTAAATTGTTCTTAGGCAGACAAAATCACTTGCCATCTAATTTTTCCTGTAAGTGTTAACATAAATTAAGTTACTCCACAGGAGATGTCTCATTCTTAAAAGAACCTGCCCTTCTGAAGGCCTGCATGGGTAATCATTTGATCCAGGCCAGCTATAGTTTCTTTCAGTTGCTTATACTTTTTAAACCTCCAGCAGAGGATAGAAGTAGTTGTTTATACTCCTGTATTGAACGCTGGAATAGCCAAATGCCATTCCTTCTGATGGGGAAGGAGTCATGGTTGATGCTTTTGTAAATAAGGTTTAGGATCTAATGAAATATCTAAGCTTGAAAAGAGACTTCTGTCCTTTCACAGATAATTCAATAAATTGAGCTGTTTTGTATTTTGTCTAGTGTATTAATATTGAGGTAGTTGCATACAAGCTATCACATTAACATTCCATTAAGTTAAATGTGGGAAGCATATCCCTTGGTTGATAATCCAGCATTTGTTTTCACTCTACAGAGCAGCTTTGAATTGATTCCCAAAGTGAACAGGAAGGCTATTGGCTCAACATAGGGAGGGAGGGAGGAAAAGAAATTGCTCAAAACCCATTAATATACACAATGCAACAAACCTGTGGAAATGTTATAAAACTGTGGATTTGAATTTTTCCTACTGATCATTGTTTGTTATTTGATTTTTGTTGTCCTTTTCTTTTTCCTGACGTAGTATGTATATGTCAGTGGATGGTAGAGAGCTGATTTATAAAAACAATGTCCTCATGCTAAGACAAGGATGTCTCCAGTCCTATGAAACCTGCCCAGGTGATTCTCTGTGTGACTGATCCATAGGTAGTGTTGTTATCCTCTCCCTGTAGAGTTCTATTCCAGTTTCTTAGTAGTTGGTGTTGGCTGTGAGCACCAAGAAACTGTGGTTGCTGTAAGCCTTGGTTGTTTGTTGTTTTGTTCTTTTTTTTTTTTTTTCCAGAGAAAAGCAGCCCTGCTATGAGTCTGACTTTGAAAAGGGGAACTAATCTAATCTATAGATAATACATATGTGTCATCAAAGATAGTGTGAGAATGAAAGCCACAGACTTTGTGCATCTGATAGTGCCATGCAAAACCAGCATGAGAGTTCCTTGCCATCTTCATTTGCTAGTCTTCAAATCATTCTTGTTCTGATGTTCTGAACTCTGTCTGGTAAGTGAAGTCTTCTGGTGACTTATTTTAGAAGTCCATCTGGTCAGGACAGTGTTAACTAGCAAATACTAACTGGTACAAATGTGGATAAACTGCCCCATCATATTGCAGCTCTTTGTACCTGTAAAAGATAATTTGCCATCTTTACTGGTTAGGTAAAAACATACACACTTGAGGAGTAAGCGAAGAAGAAATACACGGACAAGAAGTTTGTGTTGTCTTTGGGTTTTTTGTTGGTTTTTTTTTTTTCTTTTAAATTATTGTCCCTTTGAGACTGTGGAGCTGCAGTGACTAACCAGCTGGCAAAGCAAATGCTATCAGTCTCTCGAAGATTTCTAGATAGTCTCATAACTAATCAGAAGGGTTTATTTATTTGGGCTGCAGTAACATAGATATCTGACAGAATAGTAGGGGCTTCAATTGGCCATTTAGTAGCAAAACCAGTTCCCTTGATGAATATCTGCCTGTTTCTTGGCTATATTCCTGATTCCCTCTGAGAACAGCAGAGTCTTTTAGGCTGCCCTGAAATACACACCTCCTCCATCTCCATCAGTAAATTCTGAAGTGCAAGTTTGTTGTATTCTCTTGTTTTTGAACACCCATTCCAAAACCAGATGAACTGATGGAATACAGGTTTCCTGTGTAAATAAGGGCATGCTGGGATGGGGACAGTGGTGCAGGGCAGTGCTGGGGCTGTCTTACTGCTTGGACACCTGGCACGTGACAGGGTTGAAAATCAGACTTCCCTAGAAATTGCCTGGTCTTACACTGCCACTCAGATGGGGGGTTTTTCCCAGCCTGATCATGAATTCTACTTTGCTGAAAGTAGAAATTGTCTTAAACTCTTAAGGTTTCTTAAAGCTTTTCTTTAGTGTATCACTGAAGTTCAGACCCTTCCGTTACACTGTTTTCCTGGGTGCGGTCTGGGTTGTTGTCCAGCACTCACCTGGTAGATGTGCATCCTTTAGCTCAAAGGTTAACAACTGCCTTTGGTTGTTTTAGAGCTGTGAGACTGTGATGGGAAAAAATAAACCCACCACAAAAGACTTAAGTGACAGCAAGGAAAGTCTCATGTCCTCAGTTGCAGGACTCCCACCCCTCCAACAATAGCCACTTTCTCAAGGAAGCAAGAGAAACTTGCCAACCCTCCAGCCTGCTGCCTGGTTTGAGCAGCATGTCTGTTCGTGCAGCCAGAAGCACCATAGATGGTTTGAAAATAAGAAATACCTTACATATTGTTGCTTTAACATGAACCTTAGTATTTGCATATATTTCTAAGATTTTAACTGTTGTAAATGACAAAAAAGACTTATCAATAGGAAAGTTTTCTTAGAGAATGTTTCTGCTTAAAATACATTGCAAAAAAATAAAGTTCCTGCAGCTAGAGTAGTTTGAAAACAAGCACTGTCACTTTTTCATTTTAAAACTATAACATATTTGTAGGTCAATGGAAGACCCATTTGATTATCTTCCTTCTCCCTCCTTCGCACCTCCCCCCCAAAAAAAAAAAAGCAGAAGAAAAGCTTTAAAAAGCAGTTTTAGAGACACTGTTGACATTGAATTCTCGGAAGAGCAGTTTGTTTATATATCTATCTATATACGGAAGAGAGAAGGGTTTATTATCCCGCAGGTTTGCAGGGGAGAGGAAGAATGATGTGGTTGTCAGGCAGTCTACCCAATCTCTTGATGTTCTTCTTGTAAATTCTGTGTTTGTTTAATGCTCTTATAACCCTTTTCCTGGCAGTGGGATCACAGAAGTTAACTTGTTTACAGCTGGTATACAGCTTATATTGGCCTCCCTTACAGCATATCCAATGCTTCCCCCAAGCCTTTTCAAAGACAGCTTTTCTTCTCTCCTCCACTTAGCGCAGGTTGATTCACTTTACATTTGATTAAACAATTTTTTTTTTTTTAAAGACTGGAAGGCTTGTTCTAAAAAGACTCCAAGCCAGTGAATTGTTGTCTTGCAAATGCTCTTGGGATCCTGACTAACTGCACATTCAGGGCACTGTCCGTCGGGTGCTATACAAAACCATGAAGTCCCACCTGGCACTGAGATGTGGGTCCTCTCTGTTTCATAGAAAAGCAAGCCACTGAGTTGCAATGGGTACACGTGTGGAAATGTGAGTAGCAATTCTGGGACTGAAAATGTTAACTCAACATGTGCTGAATTTGCAAGGCTGTTCGTCTACAGACTAGCATTTGGCTTCATCCCATTCACAAGTCCTTCCTTTCTTGCTTCTCAGAGATCTCCTCTGATAGGTCTCACCTGGTGAGACTTAAAGCAGCTATCACTCCTTTAAGAAATTTGTTTCAGGAATGATACTTCCATCTTTTCTGTCCTCCTCTCAAGTATGAGATTTCTCCCCAAATTTACATCACTGTTTCAAAAAGTATTGGGTTGCAGTCCAGCTGGAGTTTGATACCATTAGACATGGGAGCCTGCTGGCTTTCCAGCTGAATGCGTAGCTTTGGCTTCTGGCGCTGTAAAACTCTGACATCTCGCACATTAAAATCATAACAATGTTATGTAAGGAGGAGTTATTTTGGGTCACTAGTGGATCCTTCTAAGACTTGGTTAAAGTAGCCTTGCAAGTTAAAACATTTGGGCTCACGTCCTCTTCCTGCAGCTTTTTGATAGTGTAAGCGTGCAGGTGGCATGTCCTTTCCTGATCTCTGCCCTTGGCTTTGTTCAGGCTGTGGCGCTGTCTCTGAACCTACTTCTGCCACAGCAATTCACGCTGCTACAGGGAGCCCTCAGGGGGAAGGCCCAGCCTTGCTCAGACCCTGGCTTTTACCCTCCCTGCTTTGGGGTGCGGCTGGAAGGAGAAGCTGGGGGGCTCTGTGACCAGGCTGCTCTGGGCTCTGTGGCAGCTCCTGCAGCAGCGGAGGGACAGGACTTGTGTGGGAAGGTGGATTTTAGAGGACTTCAAAACCCAGATAAACAAAGTTCTTCCTCAGCAGCGGACACCCGCTTGTTTATGTGTAACTCGGGAGTCAGCGTTTCAGTTGGCCTTATTATTCTTTACCGAAGGACAAGTATAACTATGACAGCAGCTGTTGGTGACCAGCAAGCAACAGAGTGCAGAATAAATCCGGGGAACCTTTGAAATGGTTGTTAATAACAAACACTTAATCCTAGTGTTTAATGAAGATACAGCTTATGTGTGAAAGATGCCATACTCAGACTTGTCTGAGCAGTATAAATGCTTACCTTCAAGACCAAACCTTGCACACCAAATGATCCTTGGGTATGAATTGCAAATAGTGGGAAGACCATTCAGACCTTGTTTATACTTCAGAAGAAGTAAGCAACAGGGCACAAGATAAATATTGTAAAGCATTCACATGAAGTTGTCTGTGCAGCAGGGAGTGTGGGGGTGATGGGCACTGCTGCCGGTGGCACTAACTGGCGCGGTACAGGTTGGGAAGAGCAGAAAGGCCCCCTGAGGCATAGACCAGATGGTGCTCAGTGCTGCACAGGCTCCAGTGAAGCAGTGGCTCTTTCTGTGAAGGCTTTGCAAGGGACAGTGCTGTAGATGGTTAGCAGTTCAGCTCCTTTTTTGATTAAAATGGCTTCTGAAAATATTTGCAGTAATTTTTATTCTACCTGTATTTGTGGCAGATTGTTCTTTGTAAAGTAATCCATTGACAGGCACCTGGGAGGTCTGCAGGGGAATGGAGATGGAGGCTGATAGAGGATTCAGAGCCTGGGTTTGCGGAATTGGTTTGGGGGGAAGCAGATAGGCACCTTAAATTCAGGACTGTGCTTGTCTTATCCTTAAGCAAAATACCCAGGTCATTTTGTCTCTAAATAGAATTTTGAAAAAGGTAAAATTTAGTATTAATCTGTTGAAGTTTCTTTTGTTAGCTGATTGATATGTTGAGCATCCATTTTGGAGAGTTTGGCATGTTTTGTTTTAGCTAACCCAGAGCATAACCACTCCCCCTGAGCGGTGGTTAGTACGCTGGGTTTGGTGCACTGTTTTGTAACCGTTGGGTATCTGGCTTCAGCACTGCACTTGGCTGTGGTGGATCCTCGCAAGCCCTGTGTGACAGTGGACTGGTACACCTAATATGGCTCTCCTGTTTATTTGCCTGATAGCTGGGAGCACTAGGCATATGCGGGCAAACATATTAGCGAGCTGAAATGAGGAGTAAAGTAGTCGATAGTCAGGCTGCTGTTGCACGGTGCCTAGGCTCTGCCATGTTGACTAAGACAGCATGATGGTTTCCTTATTGGCCACCATCTGTCTGCTCCTCGCTGGCACCTCTTGGCTGGCACCCAGCCTTCGGGAGCAGGGACCCGCACAGCACCCAGCACAGGGAGCCTTGGATAAGGAAGGAGGAAGGATAATGCCTAGTAAGTTTCTGGTCATGGTTGCATGATGATTGCGTCATTAGATTTGTTTAATAACTTAAAAATATAAAAATCCTGAGATGGCATTTTCACTAAATGCTACCCTAAAAGGTTTTGCATTCTAAATGCATGTATAAATTATTTATTCAATGCATGGACTTTTTGCAAAACCTTTTGTGAAAGACAGTCTTGCACCAGTGCCTATTTTTAGAATACCAGTGTTTTGAAAATTTTAACAGTACTTCTAATGTTTCTGGCAGTTTTATGGTGTCATATGACTTGAAATTCAGATTTAAAACTCCAAATTTCATCACTCCAAAAGAAATAGCACATCAGTGTAGAGTCTTGGTCCTTTGTCTGAAATTGCAGCTATGGCCCTCAGTGCCTCATTCTCAATAATGAGAAATGTAAATAAAAAATACTTGTAGTGTTGCCAGCATCTTGCAGTAGCAATATCCCAGCATATTAAATAATAAAATGAAGAAACATACTACATACTTCCTGTCATATGAAAAAAACGTTTTCAAGTGTATCTTTGCTGTATTCCTGCTCCTCAGTGTGCATGATTTTATGCTTTATTTTGCTATAGAAACTAGGAGCCAACTTTACCTGATGAACTGTTTATAGAAGAAACAAAAGACTGGGGAGTCAAGCTTCCCTTTTCACTATTGCACCCAATTTAAGGATAACTTGTAAGAAATGAAAGATGAATACATGTATGCTAACCTCTCTTAAAGATTGCCTGGCTTCTTTGTTAAAGGATAAAATTCCCCAAAGAAACACCAAAGAGGGAGGAATTCTCTGGCAGTTGATCTATTTGTGTTTGTAGCGTAGAATATTTTTAGCCTGAGATACAAAAATACATCCTTTTGTATCCAAAGAGACTGTTCTTTCAATTTTTTAAAACACTCTGTATGGGAAACAAGATGTTAGACCTATTATAATGCAACCCAGTAATTAACATATGTTGGCGTGCTTCTGCCAAGGCTTTCCTGTGAGTAATGCAAGTTGCACAAGTAGAGGAGTCGGGTTGTTTGTCAGTGAAGAACCATACATATACGCATGACTGATCAGATCCTAAAGACATCATCTGAGGATAGGATGTGAATCTGTGTTTGAATCTAAGAGCAATTATAGTTTAAATGTCCTCTTAGCTGCCATGGGTTTGGAAAAAATGAAATCAAGTCTTCCCCCACACCCCCATTGCCAGTAAAATATTCTCGTCTTGTATTAAGAAAAATGGGATAATGATTGATGGAGGAAGTTTCAGGTTTTTGGTTGTATGGGGTTTTGTATGTGGTGATTGTGGAGGGTTTTGTTTGTTTTGTTTTTTAAATTCCCCAATTCCTGAGTGACTGGAGTGAGGAATTTCAGGGTCGCTTTCAACAGGAATGGATCCCCTTGTCTCTGCCTTTCAGAGACATCTGTCCATTGCAGTCATGTCAGGTGAGTGCCAGGTAGTTGCATCCAACTTTTCCATTTTCACAGCAGAGGAATAGAGAGACTTAGTTAAACCGAAAATGTTTTCTCTATGATCAGAGCTAACATGTGTAAAACACATACTGCATGTATTCTCTATGCATATGTTACTTCCACCCAAATATACACATTTTGTAGTTACATATAGGAAGGTGGACGGGGGGTAGAGTAAAAGCTGAAATAAAAAAATAATTTAAAATAAAAAGTATAAAAACACAGGTAAATTCAGATTTTGCATGGTGGATTTTTTTTTCCTAATGAAGTATATATGACCAGTTCAGACCTATTTTCCTCATAAGTGTTATGGGAAGATATAATGGTATATTGTGGATTTAAATTACTAAAGTGCATCCTCACAGTGGTTTGAAGGTCATACATTCTCACACTCTGAAACATGCTCCAATTAATGTTCTATTTAAAAGCAGATTTTGTTTCTTAACCTGAAAGCAGACTGTTGCACACCAGCTAATGGTTTAATGTGGGCTCACAATTAGTGACTGCTCGCTTCAGTGCACTTTTCTTGACGTGACCCCATCATCTTGGTTGGAGGGACTGAAACATGGAGCGATAATAGGGTTAATCAATATCTGTATGCATGGCAAGTATTAACTTCCAAACACCAGAGGTTCTTTGGTGCTTTATCATGATAGAGTAAAATGCATCATAATTTTTTCCTCTTAGAGTTGTGTTTAATTTGTAGTTTGTATTTCGACACTATCTGTTCAGCTATAAATGAAGCTTGACTATGACAGTGATGGCCTTCAGTCCACCTTTTGATTGTAAATTCACAACTGTTTTTGCCTTGAGTGCTGTTTTCAAGCTGTGCAGTGAGGATGGTGTTGAAGAAAAGAACTTATAATACAGAAAGTGGGTTTTGGTGCTTAGAGTACTGGTTAGACTAATTTAAGATTGCCAGCCTTAAAATATTTGATCACTAGAAGCCAGGTCTATAGAATAATTTTAAATAATAATAATCTTGCATTCTTTTGCAAAATCTGCCTTTTGGGGCTTGCTTAGGGTTCATCTTTTAAAGTTTTGTTCTGAATCACAAGCATTAGAAACTCATTAAATAGAGATGCTGTTATAATCATTTGACTTAAGAAGCTGGAACTTAAGCCTAATACTGCTTTAATGTGTACTCTAAGCTCCAGGACTCCTTTTTTACTTTCTGTTGCACTTCGATGCCATGTTTGGTGGTGGTAGGTCCGGTGGCTGTTGGCCACCCTCTCTTAAAGCAGGGTGGTACAGTTGGTAGTTCTGCCTAGTAACACCACTTGCCTGTTTTTCAAATCATTGAGCATCCTGTGGCTCCCCAAAAAGTTAAGGAAGGACTGCAGGGGGTCAGAACTTTTTGATTTGCAAATTTTTAATGGATAGAAAACACACTGAGCTCTTTTAAAAGTAGAGTCATTGGATGCAAAATCTACTTCCCCATCCACTACTGTTATTCTAAAATGAGCAGATTTAGCAGATTTTTAGGAGATGCTGGAACACCTGGCTAGTCTAAGGGGAAAATAACTGTCTGGGAAAAATAAGTGGTGAGAAAAGGTATAGCTGGATTTACCACCTTATTTTGGCCATAGAAAATGAAATTGCTGAATTTGTGTTAATATATTTATTGTGTGTTCAAATACCTGTCAGAAGGCTTTGTGATCTATGGATACTATTTCTACCTTCATTTACAAATCAGCAGGTGTTTACAGGCCTGTTGGACACCCATCCTTTTGAGACGTTTATGAGTAAACGTTTCTGGCTGTTGTAATTTTGGTTGGTCAAGTCCACATTAATTGCTGCACTCTCTGCAGTTGTTCTAACATTTAAATACTGCCTGCGAGTAGCTTTGATTGAAATTACATCTCTAGGTGCATGCTAAATACCTTTGATACCTCACCTACAAACTGTAGAATTGTTGGTGAGAATGACAGCTGCAGGCAATAAATGAAGACAGTAATAGAAGTCTCAGTGCTGGAGAGAGCATCATAAATCATGAGGTGAGAGCAGCGTGTGTGCTGACAAATCAGTGAGCGGCTGCAAACAGCATTTCCCAGGTAAGAATTACTGTGCTTGCTCCGGATAACTGCGCAGAAACCACCTTTTCCTTGTATGTGGGCGACTTCTCCCCTGCACAAGTAGTCATGGTGGTATAAGCTATTGAGCTGTAGTATTTTGACTGGGAATTGTAAGTGTTTTATGCAGTGTAAGCTGCATAATTGTACTCTGGACCTTGTTTTTCATCCAGAGTGTATTTAAGTGCGAGTTTTCTCTTTCTAGAAGGAAAATCCCTGTGCTTTTTGCAGCTGACAAGTTATTTTATTTAGTCCTCGGAGTCTTTGGAGAACTGTTCTCGACAGGTGGAGAGAAGGGGATGTATTTGGTTTTAAACTAATTTGCTTTGTTAGGCCTTGCTGGGGGGAACTGGGAGGATGTATGTATGCCTCATTAAAAAATTAAGAAGAAGAAAGCTGGAATGATGCTGTTTGAGTAAAGGAGATAACAATCTAGTAATCTAGAAAATAATCTTACTCTTCTACTGTGAGAGAAATGGAAACTATTTTAATGAAATTGTGATAGAAAACAGATGGTGAAGAGCTAGCAACTGAAATATTATTTGAACACTAAAAAATAAGTATGAAACACATGTCCCATATTGTAATTATAGCTAAAAGCATAACATGACAGAATATATGTTTTTAAAAGTTGAAGTCCTTTTTATGTATAATTTAACCTTAATCTCTTGGCTTTTGGTTAATTGACTTTAATCTTGATAAATTAAAGAGTTAGAAGTTTTGATGACGAGAAGTTACTGCCACTTTCATTAGGCAAGTGAGTTTGAGACGAATGCCACGCTCCAGAAAGGTCCTGTGGTTGGCAGACATTCGTAGCTTTCATATGCAATCTTGGAAGGCTACCTGTTTGAATTTGTATGCTTTCAGTTTGTCTGTGACAGGAGAAAAGTTGCTAATGTAGGTGAGCTGCTTGTGATGGCAGAGTAGGCAGGGCAGCTCCAGCTGCGGGGAGCTGGGTGGCTGGCGGTGGTTTGGGGCTCCATCTGGCTCTCTGCCCTGGGGGGACCACACAGGTTCAAAATGCAGCGGTCTCAGATATACTAGGAGCCAGAACAAGCACTGCTACTTCTTCTGTTCCTGTGGGTGTGGTGGCAGTGAAGTATGCCTGGCAGTGTTGTCCCATCTCTCTGTGAAAGCCGTACTTGAGTGTCTATTCTAGAAGTTAAGATGATGCTTTCAGTTTTGCTATGCTATGCTTATGGTTAGGCTGCAGTTGTCTTTTCCTGGTACTTTCAACTATTTACTTAAATCGTACAAATAAAACATTCCTAAGAAATGGTCCTTTATCATTTAAATATGGGATAATTATGGGTCCCAATTTGCACATACCCACCCCTGCCTCACCACTGGACAGCAGCAGGATTTGGTCACTGGTTGAGAAAAGGCTTTTAGGTTTTTTGGGGATGTTTTTAGTTTTCTTATGTGTGGCTCTTTGTTGTTTGTTTGTTTTCTTGTTAAGGCTCATTTTCAGCTGAATTAGCTATGATTGATACCACTGACTGCGTGACTGCTCAGTCTGTGTCTCAATGAAAGGCACCACTTCGAACACCCCAGCCAGGCTGGTGGCGGGGTTGGGACCCTTCCTTCCACTCAGCTCAACAGGCTTCAGGCAAACAACAGCAAGCATTTGCACACACCTCTGAACAGCCTGGTTTTCCAGCAACACTTTTTTTTTTTTTTTTTTTTTCCCAATTGCATCCAATCTGCATTACTTGTCTCTTCCTTTGGAAGGCAATGAGAAGGGATGTGTCTTTGGGGTAACGCTTGCCATGCCACCAGCATGTGGTTGGTGGGCAGCGGGAAAGGTAGGGCGACATGGGAGTAAGGGGGCCAATACTATGACAGGGTGGGTGGCTTGAGTATGGGGCACATCTTTTATGGTTTTCCTCATTGACTTCTCCTGGCCAGGAATAAACAGTACCATTAATAATGTGGGAGCTGTACCGTGATGCCCAGGATAAACACACTAGTCTGTGAGAAAGATGGACAATCCCTGTTTCCATCCTCAGGCTGTGGTTTCGCTGTGTCAGGGCTACTTAAGCCTCTCTGTTCCCTGCTGCATGTTATTCCCACCCTTATTCTGCCTTAGCATCGATGTTTGTGCAGGTGCGCGATGAATCAGACTGGTGAACTGATTCAGATGAAAACAAAAAACCCTTTTGTGTTTCTGTATAGGTGCTTCCTTCTTGCCTCCAGCCCCTTGGATCAGTTCTCCAGCCTGCTTCCCTGTGTGGCCATACAAATTGCCATGCTAGCACCATGTGGGCAGCAGCAGAGGACTGGGAAGCCGAACTGCATGGCAGACATGGGGTTGGGGAAGAGTGCTTTGACTGACACTCCTGCCTAGGAAGGTCAGGTGGATCTACAACCTCACAATTAGCAGAAAATAATAAACCCAGCTCGTAAATAGATTGGATCAAGTGATTAAAACCACAATATTTTGATTTGCATAAACTTGTTTTCCTATTAGTACCAGAGCATCTGTTGCTGGGGGCAGGTAGTTCTCACGAAATTAAAACATAAATTGCATGTAACCTTCCCTACATTGGGCACCACTTATCATCTGTTAGTACAGCCCCTGGAACTGGTCAGGAGCCTGACAACAAGAACCAAATGAAGAGAGCTTAGCTCTGCAGGACTGTGCCCATGCCTCACTCCAGCTGGTTCCTGCCTAAAGCCCTTCATCAGGTATATGAGCTTGGGAGGCTGGAGGCCTCTGCTATGACCTGGAAAAATGAAGTAATGGTGGAAGCACTTTGTCTCCAGCTGCATTGTTGGTTTGCAGTTGAGGATGCCCAGGAAGTGTGGCAGGGCCAGGGCTGCCGACCACAGAGAGTAGTCCCCCAACAGTCTTGTGGCTCTCCATGCCTGGCTGGGCTGTCGGGGAGCATCCTTGTTTCAGTGCTGCCTGGTGCTCTTCTGGGGTTGGGATGGGTAGTTTGGGATTGCTGGGGAGCCATTTAAAGCTCTCTGGTACCGCCTGCAAGGTGGGGATAGTGTGTGAGCTGGCAGTGAAACCGGCTGCAGTACTTCCCACTGGTTGGTTCCGCCAGTTTGGATGAAGCACACCGCTGCTGTGTGGGTCTTACAGATGTTTACAGAAGGTGATTGGTTTCCACAGACTGGAAGCTGGAAGCCCTAATGTGGATCTCAAGGGACATGTTGGGTTGTTTTGTTTTTTTTTTTTTCCCTTTTCAACTGAAATTGGATTATTTCCTTTTCTGTCAAACTGGGTCATGGGAACTTTTCACTGTACAATCTGGCAGGAGATAGTACTAAGCTTGAAACCCATCCTCCCCTATGGTTGGTGTGGCTAGAGGATACCAATAGCATACCCATCTGTGGCGGAAAAAGCCGCAATGTATTGTCATAAAGCGCACAGATTGAAGGCTAAAGCTTGGAAGGGGAAGCCAGGCTGCCGTTGGCAGTGCCGAAGTATTCCTGCTCACATCTGCTCTTCCTACCCTGCCTGCGAGGAACCAGCGGCTGGTGGGCGACCTCTTCTTGGTGCCCACCTGTGCAGGGCAGGTGGGCCAGTGCAGACAGCTCCTTTCCAGGGGCCATGGCCTCCGCCAAGGCCAGCTGGCAGCAGTCTCTGGCTCTGTGCTTCTCCTGCTCCCTGCTCAATTTTTGCAGCTTTAGAGCCGCGTTTGGGGCGGAAGTGGCGCAGGAGGCGCTGCGCTGAAATGGTGCCTTTCACATGTTGTGCGGTGCGTGGTGTGATGGGAGCCCAGGTTGATGGCTTATTATTAAACTAAGCATGTTGTCTAAATGCCAGTTGTGATTTTAAAGTATTTTACCTTGTGTTCCCTAAGGACCATGGCATGCTGTATTTCTTTGGTCTCTGCTTTTAGTGTTGTTCTCTAGCTCCAAGTGTGGGGGCTTGAGCTAACGGATCAGCCCGCAAGTGGCCGTGTTGCCTTGGGGGTTGTAGAATAAGTCACTCTGGCTGGCTTGTGGGCGTAGTTGAGTTGTATCTGTGGGGTGCTTTACAGTACTAGGGAATTAAATGTCCTCCCTGATTATTTGGCACATGTTAGTTATTAAAGGGTGTTCTCTCTCTCTATGCCGTAGGCAAATGAGGTGCCACAGACCTGTTGAACAGAGATGCATAAACCAGTCATCTTAAGGTTTTGGAGAAAATTTCCCTAAATAAAAGCAAACTAGGAACCTTAAACTGGTCAGTTATTTGTGTGCATCTAACTGTGGATGCTTTAAGGAATCTTGGTGAAGTATTCTCCTGAAACATTCATAATACCTGAAGCTAACAAGTACATACACATACAGGTGACCTGGGTCTAGGCTTTGTCCTTGTCTTGAATAGATTGCTGTTTTGGGTACAACACAGCATAACAATTTTTATTAAGAAAATCATGTTCAAATGGATAACTTTGATGCAGATGTTCTGTCCTGCCAATCTTTATTGTAAAATAGATTTTAATAGCTACAGTTACTTTTTAGATTTTTTATGAAATCAAAATTATTCTTAGATCTCAAAAAATAAAATGACTTCCACTTGAAAACAGAAATTGTGAATATCCTCACATCTTGCCTTTATTTTCTATCAGAATTTTTTTATCTATAAAAACTGAATTATTGAAAAATGCTTATTTTTATAATAAAACTGATTCTCAAAAATGCTTGAAACAGGTACTTATTCCATGAAGTGCAATGCATGCTATTTCTGAAAATTTGTTATTTTCAAGTAATATGAAGTGAGGCATCCAAAAATCTGCAAATATTTTGAAGTTTTTCAAGTTTATTGACTGTTTCTAAAAATCAAGGGCCCAGATTCATTTTTGCAGGTTTTTCTTTTTCCTTTCTTGATTGGTACTTTTAATTATATTCTGAACAAATCACCAGACTGAAATCTTTCTGTGTGTCAGGACAGGAAGAGTAACTTAGCATAAACCTCTTCCATTAATATTCATTGTAATATTTTGTAACTCTATCCGTTGAGCAGCACTGATTGAGTTTAGTGAATTGTATTGTTTAAAATCCTTTTCATTAATACGTTAAATTCTCATAGCATATTATTGAAATCAGTTTGTATACAGACATTTGATTTTCCTTCTCTAGCCTTATCCAAGGCGAGAGATTCTTTGCATCCATTAATGTCATGTTAGGGAAATTTGGGCTAGAATTTGATGGGATGCTTTATTCTGGTAGCCTCAAGAACTGTACAGATTTCAGAAATTAATAGTGAGACTTATTCACTGTATCACTGTATTACAAATTAATAAAAAGTTACAGAAGATTATTTATATCGAAGCACAAAATAAATACTGACTTTTCTTTTAAAGAGAAAACTGTTTGGGGGATTTTGACTGTTGGTGAATCACTCTGCCAGGCTTTGTGGTTTTCAAGTCAGAATGCATACACTTTAAAGCATTTAAATTTTTTTCTGTCCTATTTCACTAACAAAGGCTCTACAGAACAGAGGAAACTGGCAGATGAGCTGGTCTACAGGAGGAAATAGTTAAAAGTAGCTAAGCACAAGCACTATCAAACACATAAACAAACCTCTAACAGTAACGCTCATATTAATTCATATTAAAATAATTAACTTACTATTTTAAAATGTTTGTTATGACTGATACTGAAGAAAGAAGAGGCTAGAAAGTATGATATTTAGCAACTGGAAAGTTGAGCTGTGTACAGCCTTTTTTTTTTTTTTTTTTTCATTTTTCCTTTTTTCCCCTCTGTATTCCACGAGTCGGTGAGAAGGCAAAGAGCAGGCTCAGCCCGGCTTCCTTGGGGCAAAAGTGCTGTGCCCTGCTCTGGGGATCTGGGAAGGCAGTGCTGCTGCTCATGCTCCCAGAACTTCTTTTGTATCTTTCCAAGTTTTAATCATTGTGAATAAAATGTAGAGTAGACTATCAAGAAGTTTTAGTATGTTTTTTTTTGTTGTTTATTTGTTTGTTTTCCCAATCCTGAAACTCATTTAAACCCCCTTCCTGTGGAGGGCAAGGGTTTTCCCATGTGCACACTAGGGAAGTCGCCACCGAGGCACATGAGCTGTCTCGTTGCTAACTCCCATGTAAGCAACTCTACGTAAGTTTTTGTAAGAAAAGAGTAAAATGGGTTCACAGCATCCATTTAGTACCCTGCTCAAATTAATCTGTGCGAGATTTTAAAATATGTAGTTATTCAAGTTTCAGTCTCTGACAATGTTTTTGCAGAACGCTAGCCACTTAAAAGCAGCTTGGGGTTTTAGGTTTTGGATTTCCATGTTGCTGCTCCTCTGTTTGCAAGCCAGGCAACGCAGGCTAGGGATAATGTGTGAAACTGAGAAAGCAGCTTGCTTCATTGACCCCAGCCACTAAAGAACCAGGTGATGTACTGAGCACAAGGGAGGAAGATTGAAGTCACAAACCTGTAAATATTTATGTACATAGTTAAGGTCATACGTAAAAATGGGTTTTTAAACTTAGTTGAACTCCTTGCATGTAAAGTTAAGAATGTGTGTAAATATTTGCAGTCTGGAACCTATTTCAGGTTTTTAAAATACTAAAAGTACTTACAAAAATACTGTGGGTTGGTTTGCGTTTTTGTTTTTTTTTTTAAATAGTGCAAGGTCCTATGCTGCAACAAGATGCATTCAGAGAATGCAAAACCAGCTGCATGTGTAACTCTTCCCAGCAGCAGCAGGCAAGGTAACAGCTGGTT
Source organism: Caprimulgus europaeus (assembly GCA_907165065.1). The sequence continues at coordinate 27,466,209 of OU015529.1, forward strand.
TACTGACCTGCGGGAGTCTTTTGTCTACATGTTCGGTCTCTCTCTGGGAAGAGTTAAATGTTCAGTTAGAGGGCAGGAGGCTTGGCTTTGGGTCACTGAACTCGGGCTGTGGTTGTCTGATTCAGCTAATTCTTCCCCTCCAGACTTCTCAAGTAACTTTGAACAGATTGCTTAGGCTCCGAGTGCCTGTGCGTCCCAGTAATAAAATGGGGTTAATTATGCAATCTTCTGTCTCTTGCCTGGACTTCCCCAGTTTTTGTGTAGAAGCTAGTTTGACAGTGCTACTGTAAGGTGAGTAATTTGTGAAGTCCCTGGAAGTACAGGCGTTGGACTACCTGGAATTTGGAAGGCTTGCATTTTTTTAGGGTCTCAAAAGCACAGCATATATCAGTCTTTCTCTTGAGAGCTGTGGTTTTCACTTATTTTATTAGCTCCTGGTGTGAAGGAAGTGATGTTATCCTTGCAACCTGCTGTCTTCATTTGGGCTTTCACTGTATTTTTGTGTGTGTGTATGCATATATATTTTCCTAGTAGTGAGTGACTGAAAACATGAGCAAGCCAGCCATGTGCTGATGTTATGCTGACTGCAGATCTCACCCACCCGCCCACTTTCCTTCCTTCCTTCCTTGGAGACCTGGCAAACAAATTACAGCCTCAACACGTGTGCTACTGAGGCAACAGCCCACTGGGGAAATGTATAGGGGAGAACATTTGGATGCCAGATCAGTGTCTCATTAGGCATTTCTTAGTGCCTTTTACAAGTTTGTGGACAAACAGTAGTTAAGACTCAGATGGAGAAAAATTTATATACTCCCTGCAGGAAAGGAGGGGCTGGGGAGTCTGTTTGGGATAGACAGGGATGTTGCTGCTGCACCCGGGCTTTTTTGTTTTGGTTTGGTTTTTTGTTTTTCACTTTCAAAGATGCAGTAGTGTGCCCTAAAAGCTGAGGGCGTGAGGATGAGTGGCTGTCCTGGTGACAAGTTTTGAAATGCCAGGTTAATTAATTGCTTTCCACTTGAAGATGAGGTTTAACAGATTCTGCACAAAATCTTGGGGTGCATGTGTGGTGCAAGTGTGAAACTGAGCCGAATCTACCCAAAACCTCAGTGAATGGTAATTTGCAAAGTCACATGGTTGAATCAGATGACTTCAAATGTGTTTTTAAGCGAGGGTTAAAGGAAGCATTAAGCTTATGTTTCCTTGTTGCTGTCACTGCTGTTTTACCGTATTAGAGTCTTAATGGTAATGTTTTCCTTTCTTTTTCACAAACAAGATGACCTTGGCAGTTAATGACCTGCTTACAGTCTTTGGCATGGCTCTTGTGGGGAGGGGGTGTTCATCATGTTTATTCAGTAATTTCACATTGCGGAAGGAAATGCTCAACACTGACTGCAAAGAGGCAGCAAGCGAAGCAGTATAAAGTAACCTAACATCCAGGAGGAGCAGGATGTCTCCATTTCAGGGGGAGTTCCTCCCTGAGTTCACACAATGCAAAAGCGGGGTGGGGGGGATGTGGAGGGCATGGTGCGGGCTGATTTTGGGGGACCTGTGCGCAGTGGCGGCAGCGATGCAGCTGCCTGGTGCTGTGAAGGCAGAGAAGAGCAGCTGGTCCCTCGCTAGCGTGCTTGGGTGCTTTTTGCTGTGCAGCTGGAAGCTGAATGGCTTTGCTTCAGCAGAGGAGAGCTCACCCCTCGGCACCCGTGTGATCATGCTGTGCAGACCACTGCATAGCAGTGGGGGGCCTGTTGCAGGGCGGGTACAGAGGCCCGGCAGCCCTGCTGCTGCCTTGGCTGCCCTTCAGAGAAGAAATGGTTAAACATGGCTATATGTCTTCTGTATGTCAAAAACCCCATAAATAAGTAGTACCAGGCCTTCCTGACCCACATCACACTTACTGGCTGGAGAAATGTTTAGCATGCTTGGTCTGCAAATATTTGGCACCGTGCTCTGCGTACTGCAGCTGTGGTAATGCAGTCGGGAACTTAATGAATAAAAACAAAGCTCAAAGCTCTTGGGTATAAATTTTTTGTTGTTGTTTGTGTGGGGAGAGAAAAGTCTAAATGGTTCTCCTTTTTTAATTTTTATTAAATTTGGGATTACCATACAAAGAGGTGTTACATGTGAATTGCTGCGCTGGTAATCAATCAAACTGGGCGCTTGCCAAAAAATTCTGATTTTGGAGTAAGTAATTTGCTTTTTAAGTTGCTTGGTTGTTTTTTTCCTGTGGTGTTGGCTGTGAGGGAGGCCTGGGTAGGTGGGGAAAAAAACCAACACAGGTCGGTGGAGGGCTCCTGTTGTCGGTGCTGCTGACACCCAGGGGCTGGTGGGGAGGCTACGACCACGTGAGCAGTAATTATATTTATGTTGGTCTCCTTTCAAACTGTCGCAGTAAATCTATTTTACTTGTCACTTTGTAAATCATTATATAGGATTAGGCCTTTTACCAGCTTTTAAGAATTCTGCAGTCATTTTAAGGATTTTCCCCCTCGCTGGCTCAGCCAAGCGATTCCTGTTGCTGGTATTCCTCACTATTTAAATAACGCCAGGCCTGATTAGGAGGAAATGGTCTCTGGAAGGCAACCGACATTTTCAAAAGCGCTGTTCCACAAAGGAGACTTTGAACTGCGCTAAGACTTTAAAAGTTAAATAATATTTTGAATGTTATAGTTCTAGTGTTTTCCTATTGTCATGGGAGACTTGGATCGAGTCCCAGGATTGTGGTTAACTTTGCCTCCATGCTTAGGCCTTATTTATTACCACCAAGGAGATGAACTTAGTGCTACTTCTCTCTCTTTTTTTTTTTTGTTAACTCTTAAAATTGTGACTTCTTTTTTTTTTAAAGAAAAAAGAGCTTAAAGTTTGTTTATCTTTTTAATGGAGGGATGATGAAGATGAGCCATCTCATGAGGGTGGCAGGAGCTGTAGCATGGCCACTGGCCCCCCGTGGCCACCTGCCTGTGCCCCAGGCCACCCCACAGCCTTCTGAGCCGTGTGGCCAGGGTATGGGGCTCCCTGCGGTGCCTCTGGAGCAAGAGCAGCAGAGGTAATTAAACAAGTCATGTGGAAGGATCAGATGCCATATGCAGCGGTCAGAATTAGGCCCGTGAGCGTGCAGACCGAGGAGGAAAGCTGTGCTTTCCTGAGGTGCAGCTGCTGGGCCCCCCGCCAGCCCTGTCCTGGCCCAGGCCTTGCGCTCGCGCTCAGCTGGCAGTGGTGAGCCAGGCCGCCGATGTCTGTGGGGTGTGCAGGGCTCAGGATGCCTCAGCCCGCGAGTGCCACCAGCCCTGCGCTTGCCTTGTGAAGTGAAACAGCAGAAACCTGTAAGCTTCAGCATCGGGAAGACCTAGAGCTCCTAAGGGACATGTGGCAGGGGACGCAGCCTAGGGTTGTGATTTTCACTTATGGACGAGTCCATTTTCGTCCAGGGGCCTGCTGGAGGCAGAGTTTAGGAGCAGTTTTGATGGAACAAGGTTTTTTAGGAAATAATACTTTTCACATTTATGCATTTACGAAGCTCTCAAAAAGCTGCATGAACTACGATAATAAAATTAATCATGCTGCTACATGCTGGTCAAATCATGGCCTTCATTGTTAGGCATGGGTTTTTCCTATCGTCATTTCTCCCCAGGGATTTATTTGGCACGAGGTATGATTTATTTGACATCACGTAATCTGCGTGCGGTAGTCATGAACCCTTGCTTTGAGGGCGCAGGGTCTAGGGCCGCTGTTGGTCGGTGCAGTCTCCCAGGGCCCATCTTCCATTAGTGTGTACTTCCTCCCTGTTCCCAGGAGCCTAATTATTAGTATAATAATATGTAATAATGACTTATCCTTCTAGATTACGTTAGTGGAACTTGCTTTTACCATAAGTCAATGTACATTGTTAAAAGTGTTTGTTGGTTTAACTTGAAAGCCTGGGTATGTTTCTCTGCTGAATCAATGTCCTTTCCAGCTTCCAAAGGGACAGAAATCCCTTTCTATTTAACAATGCTTAGTGTCTGCTAAATGCAAAATAGAGATGGTTTCATAGTTGCATTTTTTTGCCCAGGTAAAAATGTAATAAATGAAGCATAAGGCAGAGGAAGGGGAAGGACCTAATCAGATACTAAAGAGACTTTATGAATATTAAGTACTTTCCACTTAAGCAGTCTTTCTAATAATCTGAAACATTAATAGCAGTATGACTGCCTGCATCTACGCCAGCTGTATAAGAGAGATAAAAGTCCCAGTTAAACGTGATTTTTATCAGCTTGCTCATGCTAGTGTTCGACCTTCAGAAGTCATCAACTTGCCTGTTGGAAAACAACTTTCTAACAAATAGGACCGGCTGTATGTGCAAATAAACAGTGTGTCACATGGTTCTTGATCTAGGGAATAATGGAGTAATTGATGGTAGTTTGAGGTTTTTGTTGTCCCCTCCCCCCCAAGGTATTCCGTCTTAGTGCCTAGAATTGTACTTAGTGATTCAAGAATAAACCTGTAAATGCCTGTTGAATATTTTCTGGTAACTAATTATAGGAACTGTTTATTCCCAAGTTAATAAATTCCCTATTAGAATTGCCTGCATTCAGTCTGTTACATGTGTTGCCAAATAATGATTGTGGTGTTTTGGTTTTATTAACGTGAGTGTTGTAAATGTAAGCTGTGCCACTTAAGTAAAAAAAGTTTGGTTGTGACTGTCCTCTAAACTTTCTGTGAATATTTAAATGTATGCTCACTGCCGTCAGCAGTGTACTTGGAAGGTTCTGCTTCCTCAAACTAATTGTGTTTTCCTGCCTGGTTTGCTTGTTCTTTTGGATACCCTAAAAGGGAATGCTAACTAAGTACCTGTTACCTTTGATGCCAGATAAAGGTATGGGTAGAAGTTTTATACATGTTTAAGTGGATCACTAGATAGTGTTTAAGAAAAAAAAAAACAACAACAAAACACAACAACAATCAAAAAACCCCCACTTGACACTAAACCTCCTGCTTTGGGCTTGTCTGTTTGATTTCCTGCTCAGAAGGGCTGGTCTGCTCTGCCCCTTCCTCTGACATATCTGCTCCTGTTTGGGAGCTCCTGAACCGTTTGCTGTATTGAAGTGAACCATTTTGTTTGCCCTTTGCATTTACAGGCTGTGATCTGTAAGGGATTAATAGCAGGCGAACTGTCCTTCCAGCACACATCAGATGGGCAGTCTGGAGTAGGGCTCTACCTCTAAACTTGTGAATCAGTGCACAGTTAAGACTGGGGTCCATCTTAAAGGATTGTGTAACTAATTTGGGAAATTCTTCTGTCCAGGTATGTTTGCTCTTTGCTTGGGGAGCAGAGCCTGGGAGTAGGATTCAGGCAAAGCCAAATTTGTATATGTTCCTCAAAGGTGAATGAATATGTTGCATGCCTTCAAACAGTAGATTACAAGAAAATGAGTAAGAAAAATGGAGCAGGATTTCCTACCACTTATTTGAGTAAGGTCTGGGCTGCGTTACACATCTGGAAGCAGCTTGCTACTCTCTCTGTGGGTTTGCCTAGTGATTACCTTTTTTTTTCTCTAGTGCTTGTCATTTGAGACTTGCTGTGGAGTTAGCGAGGAGTTTCTGTAGAGGCAGATACAGTACTTGCTACTGTAGCAGGTTTTTTAAAGCATTCACATTGATTCGTTTGAAAATATCTCTCCTCTAATAACTGAAATTCATTTCTTACGAAACTCAAAAGGACTAAATTGCTGCTGTCAAGTAAAAGAAGAACAAAGGTAAATGGGAAAGGATTTCATTCTACTCTGCAGCAATTCTTATTTGTTCCATCTGATGTATTCCTCTTGTCACTATGTTGCAGACCTTGTCTATCAAAATAAGTGAGTAAAACACTTAATACAAGTGCTTGAAAATATTTTGTTTATGACCTTTGGAAAAGCTGAAGTTAAGAGATTAAAATTAGAGAAGGAAAACTGTATTAAAACTGTATTTCTCTCTTGCTTTTTTTGCTTGGTTTTTGGTGAGTCAGAGCCTTAAAATGACTTTTCTTAAAACTGTGACAGCATTTATTTGTTTCTTTTTTGAACCTAAAAAGTGACAGGAAAATTATTCTGTGTTAGGTATTGTTGTGAAGCCTGCTGAAAGGAAAAAAAAAAAAAAGATGGAGTAAGTTTGGGGACTTCTGGGAATAGATGCTGGATATTTCATGAGATCCTTTCCCAACTGATATTGGAAATTTCAACTTACGCATGTATTTAAAATAATTAGTTATGATTCAGAAAAGCCTCTATGAGCTTGATTTGTTATATTGCATTGTTGCATCTTTTTACTACCTGTGATAGTCATTTGTTTTTTTTTTTAAGTGAAGAAAGCCTCCTAGGATGAAAAGGACAGACTGAAGTGGGCTATTTGCTGCAAAGAAAATGTGTACTTGTTTTTTATGGTACCAGTGGAAACAATTTCAGTCTATATGGCAAGATATTTTGAAGTTATCTTCTCCCTGTCCCTGTCTGATTTTTATCAAGTGTCAATAGTACGAATTTCTAAGACTTTGGGAAATTTTTTTTTTTTTGGAGAGCTGAAGACATCATGTGCCTGCTTTCTTGGCCAAATTAGTATTAGTGGTGCACTGCTTATTGCACCATAATGTGTAAGACCTTTTAATTACGGACCAATAACTCATGGATTGCACAGTGGTATCTGAATGATTTGGAGCTCTCCTGGAGGGAGAATGGAGTGTCATGAAGCTGCGGTAACCATGTTTCACCCTAGTGTTTTGTGCATCAGCTGTGTAGCATTTTTAGTTATTGCTAAAATTTGTGGTAGGAAGCTGCCTGAAATGAAATGTGAGGAACTCTGTATAATAATAAAATCAATTGGACTGTTTCCCCAGTAATTCTAGAGACTGATGCATCATTAATGTTGGTAATACAGTGGCTGTCAGATCACAAACTTCTCAATAAATGTGCAGCTGGCAGGCTTTGATGGAAATTGGAGGCAAGCAGAGAATGAGATTTAGGGCTTTGATATATGGGGTGTCAGCAATGTGATGAAGTTTTTATCAATTTCTGTCACTTCTGTCTCTTATGCTAACTACATATGTGGTCTTCCTTGCAGTGTCTGGTGGTTGGTGGCTGAAATGATAACTGCACCATTTCAATGTTTAGTAATAGACAGGGTTTAAAAGAACAGCCAACTTCACTTTTTGAAATACCTTGTTCTGTATATGGTGGCTTCACATCAGAAATGTAATGCAGTAATTGGCTATTATACCATCAGTAATTTATTAGCCATGATAATATTTCTGATGGAAACTGGAAGCAGAACTAGTCATCAAGGAACTTGCACGACTACAACAGCAAGGCAGTTGTTCAGTGTCCCAATTAACTACCTGTACTGGGGAGGCATCAGGGAAAACCAGTCAGGTGGCTTTTCTAGTCCTTCTGACTCTGTTTTTTCATGTTTGTATTTTACACTGCTTAGTAAATCAAGTTTTCTCTGTATCTTAAATTAACACATTTAAAGACTTTCTAGACCTAGAGCAGTTACTTGAAAAGATCCCTGTCAACGATGATTTAGGTCAGAATAACATAAACAGCTGGAAAGTGGCACAAATATCTGCAACATAAAGGAAAAATAAACAATCAAGTTTGCTAAGTGTAAATACTGATAAAGACGTTTGAATTTGAACACCATCCACTTCTGCGTTGTGAGGAACACAAGCTTTCATCATGGGCTACACTGATTTACACATTCACCAAGTTGGGGTGTGAGTTTTTCTCTCTTCACGCTCTTATAACAAAAATGAAGTATCCAGAAACACAAAGCAAGCCCTTGCCCATTACAGGGATAAGTTTGTGACTTTGCATCAAATTAGCAATAGCTTTGGGTGGCTCTGGGCCAAGGTTGCCTGAAATAGTTTCCCAGCTGTAACTGTTTACAAGCAGTGTAGGACAAATGTGTGCACTTTGTGCTGCGCTATTGCAGGGGAAGACATGCCCCCTTGCATGGAGTTGGTAATTTCTGATCTCAGCAAACTTTGGGAAAAATGTTTTTGTTGTTTGGATTTTTGACGTGAAAAAAGTGAGTGTGCAGATGCTTTATAAGTACACATCTGAAGCGTAATGATTTCTCTGTTGTCCTACTTTCACATGTTCTTCCAGGGAGCGTGTAACTGGTACTTCTCATGTCTGAAATCCTATGGAAAGTATTAGTAATGTAATCCTGCATAAAATATTTTACAGGAGTTTAGTTAAAAGAAATTCCCTTAAAAAAATTGATTGGCTGATTCCCTGTAGGCAGATATCAGACTTGAAGAAGAATTGTTTTCACTGTAACCCAGCTCTTTTTCGGTGGTTTGAAGCTGGCTAATGCCTTATCCACATTCCTGGATTTGCTGCCATTTTAGCTATGATGATTCTTTGAGCTGTGGTCAACTGGCAAAGTTTCAGCAATAGTCTTTGGCCCATTTTGCCCCCTTGGGATTGCTTGCATCTGCAGAAAATAAATTTTTATTTCTGAACACCTGCAGAGAAGGCAAGGTAATGTGCCTGCTGGTTTACTGATGCCTGATGTAGCTTAGTGGTGGTCCTGTAGGTTGTGAATACTTAAGACCATTCAGGCACACTGGTGGCTTTGGGCAAGACAAACAGGGAATTCGGTTCCCAGCACGGGCAGGAGCTGCTGCACCTGTAAGCCATAGGTTGAATGCCGTGAATGATCTTGAAATTTATCTGTCCCAGGAATTTGAAATGCAAATTGGTGCTGAGCATCCCACAGCAGCATAAAATGGTGGATTGTGGCCCATGGCCAAAAAAAGACCCCCTTCCTCCATCCACAAAATATATTTTTTTTTTTTCTCCAGGTATTTTATAAAAGTAGTGATATTTGACTACTAAAGTTGTTTCTTTCCAATAAACAAGTGCCAAGTGCACAAGAAGTAGTTGAAAAGATTTTGATTTTTATCCCTTCTGCAGTTTGAAATGAGTAATATGCAAAGTAAAGGATTCTGGAAACAGCGTTTCCTGGGAAGATTTTAATTCCGGTTGTAACTAGTTCAGTCAGGGTGTCTGTAACTCCTCCTATGGTCCTAAACTTACGTGTTCCCATTTTCCCTGGAGCCCTGGAACTGGGACCTGTGTTTAGAAAGAAAACTACAATGCAAGCCCAAACTTTTCTTGCAAATATGTGCATGGGGCTGATTGGTTACTTGTTTTTTAGATACCATTGTTGGTTCAAATGTAGATGCCTCCCCTTGTTCTACTCATTGGTAACTATCTTTTTTGATAACTGGACACGTATTTAGATGTGTGTGTATATATATGGTACTTCTGATACCATCTACTTATTTTACTTTCTTAAAATGACTGTCAGAGGCTTTTTGGCATGGTATTATTTTTTTTTTTTTCCTCTTTTACTTTCTCTCTTCCTTTCAATTTCTCTCTATACTTCATCCCCTGCAGAGGGTTAGCATTAAAAGCTTTGCTTCCCTGAATTTGATTAAAGGTCTGTAAGTACATGTCATATATTTTAATGTGAGTATGATTGCCTAAATGGATCTCATTCCGCATTAACCCTTTAGAAGAGCTGCTCTGAACCTGTACGTGTGAGTTTCCAGGAATTAAAATCGGAAGGGTTTTTTTTTTCTTTGGTGTTGAAAGCTGAGCTTGCCTTTTATGGGTTAACAATGGTGTTTGTGTATAGGTAGACAATCCTCATTTTAGTAAAAAGCCTTTGCGTCTGGCACATAGTCTCATAGGCAGACACAATCAGGACGAATAGCTGGTGTAATGTCAAGAAGAATAGATGATAAAATTATTAAATTATGTAGCATTGTCTGATCTGCTCACACAGCTTTGCCTGTTCGAAGTGACAAACTAATATGCCATCAGACTTGACAGCCCTCTTAGTTTACTGTAGAAACTCGACACAAACTGTCGTTCATGTGCTCTAGAAGTGATGTGTTTCAGATAACAGGAAATACATTCCTCCAGCACCTTATAAAACTGTACCATTGGCTGTGTGTTACATGAAAGAAAGCATGAAGTCCAGTTCATAATAACAAATTCAGCTTGGACGTGAGTATATGTGCTTGTCATCTCGCTTTCCTTTTGTAGAAGTTTGTGGAACCATTCTTATAAAATGAATTATTTGGTTAGAACATATGCAGAAAGTCACTGCATACAGTCTGTTGCAGAGCTGTAGACCCAGGTCATGTGAAATTATGCCTCAGCATGGCACGATAATTTCAGTGGAGATAAAATCTGTCAGTCAAATCTCTGGCCTGTACAATACTTGAAGTGAATGTTTTCAAGGTGTGACAGGGCAGAGAAGCAAACAGGAGCCCAGGTTTCAACCCTTAGTTGTAATGGTTGTATCCAGGTTTCAGTTTCTCATTGCCTGATGTGAAGGATGGAATGAACATCATCCATTTGAGGTAGGTCTCATTGAGTGGTGATGCAGAACATGTATCTACTGCCTGGGCCTGTGTTCCTTCCTCTGGTTATTTGTATCCATTGGTATAGGTCTGGCTTCCTTCCTGGAAATGCTGCCTGTGGTGCCAAGCCTTGTAGTGGTTTTGTAACGGGACTGGTTAACATGTGGCTGTTCGGCTGGCTTCCACCAGGCTCATACTGGAAATAAACTTTTCTTCATGGGCAAAGTAGTTTGCCACTGCACTGACCCACTGCTACACTGAGGTAATCCTTACATTTTAAAGTGTATCCAAGTCAAACTGCTCAGGCTAGCATAAATTTGAAGATGCTTTTCATGTAGTTGCTGATGACAGAAGATGAAAGTATATAATGTCAGTACAAAATTTGGCATCCCATTGGGTTGAGCGCATTTTCTACCAATGAGACAACCGTAATAGACTATCACGTCAAGAAAACCAACAGAACATTTATTTCATGTTCTTTTAATCTACCTGTGCTATTCTTTAAACTGCCATTGATTAGAAACCAGGTGTAAGAGTAAAGAGGATCTCTGTTGTGTTTTACTTTGTGTAGTTCTCAAGCGCAGCATCTAAGAAAAGCTGTTAGAGTGAACAGTTTTGTGTTGATGGGTACTTTTCTCCCTCTCTAAGGTTAAAAGCCAACCTGTAAGTGGAATTCTGAGGGGACTGGAGGTTATCATCCCACAAATTATATTTTGGGAAGAAGGCTTCCATCTCTGAATAACTCAGCTGCTTCATTTCCATCTGTTTGCTCTCTGGTACATTGTCACAAGATTATCTGATATTTGAAATTTCTTGCCTCCATATTATTCAACTCATAATAAAATGTTGCTAAAAGTGCTGATCCAGATCAGCAAGAACATGACACATCCGTGAAGCATCAGACATGATAAAAATTAGTTTTAACACATAGGATCAGGGCCATTAGGATTCCAAATTAATTAAAGACTGAATTAGCCTTGGATTACAACTGATTTTGGTATCTTTTTGAGATGGAATGACAAAGTAGTAACAAGCAAAGAGATGGAGCTTTTAAAACTTCAGGTTTCTCCAAGATAGAATGGCTGGAATAAGACGAAGTTGCTCTTGTCTTGTTTCTTTTTTGAAAATGTCATTTAATCATTGTTCTTGGAACATAGCTTTAGTTTTTTCTGTCTGTTTCAGGAATGAGAAACACTACTAAATGATTATTCTTGATAAGCAGAAGAGAACACTTAGGGGTCTGACTTGTTTCACTGAGCTTTTTGGCACTGCACAATGGTGCTGTTGCCCTCCAGTCACTGCGTGTTTTCATACACTGTATTTTAAAAAGAACACTTGTGTGTGTATGTCTGTACTGTATTTCCAGAAGTTTTTGAGGAATGTATTAAGGATGCTGCAGTTACAGGCATCAGAAGATATATTGGGCAAAAGTTTAGAATTTCTTTTTTTAATAAGGTTTACTGTGATATTACACTAGTAAACTTACCTAACGTCTCTTAAAACTGCTTAGAATAATTTAGTTGGTTGCTTGGATTTATTTCCTGTAGCAGCAGCATCTCACAGGTTGTGGTTTTGGGTGGGAAGAATGAAGTGGGTATTGCTGCCTCTGAGCCATTTGCTTGGAGATAAGTCCTCCATATTGAATCATCTTGGAGTGTGTGTGCTTCTCTTCAAGAACGTTTTTACATTAAATCAGTAGGGTGTAATTGGTGAACATTGATGGCTACCTGTAAAAAGACAGGACAGAGTGTTTTGCTTTCCCTAAAAGCTGAGTATGTAGAAATAGCCAGAGTGTATTCAAGTCTGTTTTGTGTGACTATTAATTCAGCCAGTTGTGAGTCAAATTTTAAGTCTGTCTGAGCTCAAGTTCAGTCAAGCACATGTTAATTTTGTCCTTATTCAGAAAAGTGCTTACATTGACCATATGCTTAAATATCATCAGCTGTTGAATTAAACTCTGAAATCCCTCAGGTGTTCTGCTGTCTTGCTTTTATTGCAGCCTCCTAACAGGAGGTTGGTATAGGAATATCTTTGATGGCTTAAGTATTTTAGGAGCAGAGCAGAAATTTGTTAAGTATATCATGCTGTCTCGCTTTGTGCTTAAGGGGAGCCAGGGAATTTGGTCTGCATCTCTACATTCTTCAGGTAGTGACTTAATTACTGGTAAAAATATCAGATCACTGTACAATTCAACATTGAAGTTTTAAAGAGCACTATATAAAAATCTGTTCTTCCTTTCTAAAGGTACTATGTCCTATAGTTTTTCTCAAATATTTGTGCAGCTGTCCTTTGGAAGATCCAAAGGTTTAAATTTTAATTGAAAGCCCTTTCCAAATTTGTTGTAAAACCTCCAGTGTGTTTTACACTGCAAATGCTTTGTTTTCCTCTGATCTGTGCCACTTCTAGATGTTAGTAATAAATGATTATTCACATTTTTTAACTTGACATAGTTTTGCCTTGAAGCTTAAGTGTGAGACGAGAAAGGAAGCTAGAATATTAATTTTGTTATCTTGGCCGAATATAAGATTAAGGTGCAGAAAGCTAAGTGCAAACAGCTGCTGACTACAAGGGGTACTTCATGAATGTTGTTTTAATGGTGTTAAACTTAGAAAATATGTTGATGAGTATCTTGAGCAAGATTAATTTCTATAACTTGTTGTAACGTGCAAGAGAGCTCGAGATTTATATCTAATAAATATTGATGGTTTGTAACTGAGTTTGTTGTGCAGATAAATGCCATCTGACTATTATTGTCAAGCTTGTTTTAACCTTCAGAGATAACTTTTTAGGAGAGAAACATACTGCAAAAGCTATTTGGCAGAAAATCAAGAATTGGAGTCTGTTGGTCTACTTACAAATGCTTCTTGAAGTGAGAAAGATTGACAGTGTGGGGGATTTTGGATTTTTTAACCGAATATATATAATTCTTTAGCTATTGTTCCACCTAGCAAAGCATTTCAGTCAATGCTTAATTCTGTAGCTGTCCCTTAATTTCAGGGAATACTGTTGTGGCAGAACACTTTTCTGGATTGCTCATCCAGAGTCACCTGAAATCATATGTAGTCCTTCTGTTTAAATGAGCTAGCTTTTCTTTGGGACCCTCAACCTGTTTACTGGTGCTAAAGTGCTGTAACATAACATTTGTAGAAGTTTCTGTGAGGGCTTAAAAAATCTTTTGGAAAGTATATTCTTTAATTTATTACAATGTTTTGTCTAATGTAGGTTAGGGACGAATGCCCATATTAAACAGAGTGCGGGGAACATGCAGGTAATACGAAAGCAGTTCTACCCTGGAGCATCCTTCTTGCTTCTGCAAGATGTGCTGCTGCTGTTTTCTGCCCTTTTCCCTGAACCTAATTCAGTTATGGTTATCTGAGAATCTGCTTTCAGGAAAATCTGAAAAGCAGTGGAGGTTACCAGAGTAATGGGTTATGTGCATCAAAGTGCAATATTTACATTGAAAAGACTATTACATTCTGTCTGGGAGAATATAACATGTAGCACTGGATTCGGACAGAGCCATTATTATGTGTTATTCCATTAAGGTTGCCCAGATGAGTGCAATATGAAGGGAAGCAGTGCAGGCAGGACAATAAGGTATGTGCTTGGTTCTGCTACTGGCTTCTGGGGTGGCTGTTAAAGTTGTGATGCAGGTCTCTGCTTCTTTCCTGTACCTTTCTTTCAACTTAAATCTCTTCAAGAAAAATGCAGTTGCTTCATAGGTTATGCAATACTGTAAATGAAGGCCTGTATGATATTATTATGTGACCTACTTTCATCAGTGGTAATTGACAAGTAGTCGCAATGAAACTTTTCAAAAAGTATCTTCTGATTTGACCACTTGCCCGTTAGATTAGCATTTTCGCTATGTTAAAATTAACAGTTTGTTTTCTTTTAAAGCCATGAATGTCAGGGCATCTTGTGCTTTAAAAGAATGGTCTAAGAAAAAAAACATAGAGGCTCTGAACACTATTGATCTGATGCAGCCAACTCTTCAGTCTGGGTTCTAGTGAAGTCAATGCCAAAAATGTCATTGACTCCAGTACAGCAGGGATTTTGCTTGTGATCTGATGTGTAGATTTAAATGCCTGTGTATTCAACAATGTCAACAGAGTTTCCTTGAGAGGAAGAGAAAACTTGTTTACATCATTAGGTTTTAATTAGTTTTTTCTTAGAAACATGAAGTCTTGATCATTTGAAAGCAAAATGGGAAAGCATGATAAAGGTTTCAAGTACTTACTTATTACTAGGCTCACATTTTCAGTATATGTTCTGAAATTAGCTTTTTAGGGTGGCTAGTCCAGTTACCTTCCAGCTGGTGGGCAAAGCTTACTTTGCTCAATATACTGTGTGTGTGGCTATGAATCTTAGCTGTCATATAGAAGCTGTGCTTTGGCTTTAGCACTCTTGCAGTAAGGTGCTGATAGAGTTGTGAGCTTGGTTTTTCTTTGGCATATGTGAAGCTTTTCGGTTGGTAACATCTTAGGACAAAGAACTACTTATGAATTTTTTTTTTTTTAAATTTAAAAAACTATGACAAAATCAACTTTTATGTCTTGAGGATGAAATGGAAAGGAAGGACTTAGTTGTAAGAAAGAACACAGTTCCTTAAATCCTCTATATTTTAACCAACGTAATGTTTGCAGAGCAGCCTAGTTAGGAACTCTTGATTACTGTAATTACATACCATAACAAAACTGAAGTCCTTTTGAGAAACCCAAGGTAATTTCCAGTGGTGTTTGTGGATGGACTAATTATTTTAGTACATTTGGAGTAATGCCTCTTAACTCCTTTTTTTTTTTTTTTCCTCCTGCACCATTGCTGTAAACAAAAACTTTCCTTGCAGACTTAATTGGTTGTAATTTGTTGGATAGATAGAAGCCATCAGGAAATGGATAACAGAGCTCTGTTGGATACAAGTTCTGTGTGGTTTTGATTTATTTAGACATTTTGGGCTTTCTCCCAGGGTGTTGCTGAAGTTTCAACTTCTGAAAATTTGACCAAGGAATAGTCCATCCTGTATCTAACTTTAAAATAATATTAGTGATAAAAAAGACTGGAGAAAAACCAGCATTCCTAGGGGCTTGAAAACAGTTTTATGATCCTGCAGAGAGATAACTAGCGCTCACTCTGCGCAGCTGGAGTCACAAGGAGTAGAGGTAGCTTATGAGGCCTCAAGACCGACGGACATCTGTTAGCATTTGGGGTGCTGGGAGCTGACATGAAGGAAAAATGCTGTTGGCTTTCTATTACTAGGTTATTACCTCTAGCAATTTCCATTGCAAGTTCCCCTTTCTCTTGTTTCTGTGTATACAAACAAAACTTAAATTGCTGATAATTCCTCTGCTTGATGCAATGATTTTACAGACTGATATTGGTGGTGTTAGAATCAGTGAAAAGACTGATTTTGATTTTTATTTATTTATTTATTTATTTTTATTGCAACCAACGGAGCCATTGTGCTGGGATGTGCATACACTCAGAATCACTGTATTCATAATTCAGTGACACCAGTTACAGCTTATTAAATCAATACACTTCTGTGCTTTTCATCACTGTTTGGGATCTTTGGCCTAGAGTCTTTGTACCTTAGATTTTATGCTTGGCGCCCTTAAGAAATGGCCAAATACAAAGCTAAAACACGAAGAAATAACAGCAGTTATTTCAACAGCAAATCCACTGGTGGTAGTAGGAGTGAAGATGCCAGCTAGAAGTAACATGTCTTGTCAGCAATTTTAATACTATTCTAAATAAGGTCATTTAAGGTAGAAGTAAACATTTTCTGCTAGAAGTAGAGGCTGAGGACCTGTGGGAGATCAAAAAAAAAAAAAAAAGTCAAAGCTAGGTGTCAGCAAAATTTGTCTTCGCTCTGTCAGCTCATGTAGAAACACCGCTTCTAATGTCTTAATTAACTGTAGAATTAGTACATCCCATACAACAGGTTGGCAATGTCATGTCAATTTTTGGAAGAAAAAAGTTGTCCAAGTTTAGTAGTCTGCAGTTTTACTTCCTATTCCTTTTAGTTATCTGAAAGTGTTCTTGTTTGAACCCTCCAAGCAAAACTATGCCCACATTTGCCAGAAGGCTCTTGTGCCATTCAGGCAAGTTCCTACAAGTGCTTTTTTGGCAGAGTTTTGGTTGAAGTTCAGGTATTTGCACAGTAAGCTCAAAAGGAAACTTCAGTGTGTGAACCCATATGTACCTTAAAAAAAAAAAAAGTTTTAAAAAAAAAAGTTTAAAAAAAAAAAAGTTGTTTTAACTGCAATTTGACACAGCTCCAGTCATTACCTACTGCTCATCAGCTCTAATCTGTGTGTAGCAGCTTGTTTCCTCTCTTCTCTTGAGGTTAAACTGGTATCAGCGGGGGAATGTGTTAACATTTGAGATCAGAAGGCTTCCAGAGACTTGCTCGGCAGAGTTGCTGGTGTGAAAAAGCTCACAGTCTGGGTCTAGAGGGCAGCCAGTACAAATGTGGGAACAGGGATTGGAACTGCTTTGTTTGCATTTTTTTCCCGTCTTTGCTGATCTAGAAATTACTTTATTTGGTGATTTGGGAAGATAAAGGCTGATGGGAGAATGGCCTCTTTCGAATCGAGGCTTCTCCCTCCCTTGGCTCCGCACAGACCTGAGTCAGGAAAGTGCTGAGGAAGCACATGGATGGCTTTGGCGAAAGGGCTAAAGTGCAGATGGGCTCCTGTTGTCAGACAGCAGCAGTTGCATATGTAGAAGCAAGCACAGCCTTCCCAGCACTCAGGAGCAGTGAATATAGCTAACAAGCTGGAGAGTGGGTCTGCCTTCAGAGAAATGATTGGCAGGGCTGGAACATAACTCATTACAGAAGCAGCAGAAGACTGGGAAACATTCATTTATGCCAATTCAAATTGCTCTGATCCCTAGAGACTTGGCAGTGTGATTCACCACTATGAAATATTCAGGTTTTAATCATCATTGCCTAGTGCAAAAACTGTAACTTGGTCATTTCTAAAATATTGAGCTTTTATTCTCTATAAACAAGTGTGAATATATACAGAAAGTGCATGTAAATATGTGGAAAGTGTAGATATACTTTAAACTTTTAAAAACATGGATATATCTAAAAATGTATTCAAGTTTATTGTCACTTGTCTGCAGCCTTAAAAAGGCTGTGGAAGAAATGACCTGTCTGCTGGGAGTTACTTCTGTGTGTTTTGGCAGATGAAGACTAGGGCACAGAACTGAGCACTGGGTGTGCTAGCAGATGACCAGTGGCTCAGCATGGAGGATTTAATGTCTGGTCTTATATTTTTCACAGTCTTTCTGTTCTACTGGATCATTGTGTCGTCCAGTTTCTACCCTATCATCAAAGTGTGTGGCACTCCTGGAAACACTGTTCCCAGCTCTACCTCTCCACCTAGTTAACATGGCTTGCCTGCCAGTTTATTCTCTTTGAATGTGGATTTGGTCACTCTGGTACAGCTCTGCCAAGAATTACTTAGTAATTGCAACAGGATTTTGAGTGACTGTATAACGGAGGGGAAAACAGATTTGTATATTTTCTGCTTCTTGAAGACACAGGAGCGAGAACTCACAGGATTGTCAAACAGAACTTGAATGCTGTGTCTTAACAGATCCTAAGACCAGGTCCCTCTGGTCTGCTTGATGATCTGAAGGTTTCTGTTTTAATAGGATACCAAAGGAAATAGAAGTGTGTGGGACCTGGGCTTTGACTGAGCAAGAGAGACATACAAAAAACTAACCTGAATCTCTTAAGTTTTTTGGTTGGTTGGTTGGCGGGTTTTCTGTTTTGGTCTGTTTTTTTTCTTTTTTTCTTTTTTTTTTTTTTTTTTCTCTAAGGAACCCAAAGATACTTTTCCCTAAGTTCTTGTTAAAGTTTTGACACCTTGTTTTCCTCGTGTATGCTGTCAGAGCAATGTAATTCACATCTCTTTAAGAATCCCCCAACTCACTGTAGTGGTTTTAACCTGGCCAGCAGCTAAGCACTACACAGCTGCTTGCTCACCCTCCCCGATGGGATGTGGGAGAGAATCAGAAAGGTAAAAACGAGAAAACTCATAGGTTGAGGTAAAAAACCAATTTAATAATTGAAATAAAATAATAATGACTAATAATAATAACAACAGTAATAATGGAATATACAAACGAGCGATACACAGTGCAATTGCTTACCACCCGCCGACCAATGCCCAGCCTGTTTCCTGGCTAGTGATCCCAGAACAGACTCAATCCTGAAACTGCAATCCTGGAAAAGAGAGACAGAGCCCCCAGTAAACTAACTTTCTGGTCAACCTTTATTTATATACTGAACGTGATGATATACAATATAGAATATCACTTTGGCATATCCAAATGCTAATCAGTCTGTTAATTTTATGCTCCCCCTCAGTTTCTTCTGCACCTGCAGACTAGCAAAACATGGGAAGTTGGAACGTCCTTGATTTTCTTAGCAACAACTAAAAACATCAGTATATTATCAACATTCTTCTCATAACAAATCCCATACTGAAACAAAAACACAGAACCATTCTAGCTAGTAAGAAGAAAATTAACTCTATCCCAGCTGAAACCAGGATGCTCACCCTGAAAAGTAAGAATAATAGGAAAAAATAAAATTCCTGATGTTATTAATGCAAAGGTTGTGTGCGTGAGGATGGCCTGTGTTTTGCTCTAAAATGCTTTGCTTTTATTTTAATCCCTGTTGCCCATGCCCATGTTCTCATGTTAAGGTCTTTTCTGTACAGCTGAAGTGTGAAGTAGCAAATAGATTGTATTAGACTCAAGTTGTTTGTATTATAGGTATGTATTTTTAATACATACCTATATACATACAATTTCATTGAAAAGGTGAGCTTTGTGTTTTGACACTTGGAAAGAAGCATAGAGTGTGTTTTAAATCCCAGGTAAAATGGATTTTTCCAGAATTCCAGCATTTGAGGTGTCTGGTTTTGACCATAAGGCCTCAGAGCCCTGCTTTCTGCTGCAGGAAAGATTCAAATGCTGTCTGGTTTTTCTTACAAGGCTTTAGCTTGTTGATTAGTATTGATTGCTGAAGGAATTGGCCACTTGAGTAGATGCTGAATCAAATAATCTCCTCAGCTCTTGCTTTGCAAATCCATTGTCGTGGAACAAGCTGCTGAGAAGCTTTGCATATGTGCCACAGCGTGTTGGGAAATTCTCTCACAGTCTGACTGGTAAAAATTGCACCTTTTTTCTTCTTCTTAAAGTACTATTGACAAGTGATATTTGTGCATAAATTTTAGGGTAATAGTTTGTATTTACACCTAATAGAATAACAACAAAAGACCAGGAGTAGCTTTTTGATATATCTAAATGATCTAGACATAGTGAGATTTGGCCTTCTAAATCCTATAGGTGGTATTGAAAAATTTTCCCACATCTTTCTATCTAAACCCCTCTACCACTGATTCGTAGAATCATAGAACTCCTGACACACAGACAGCATAAACAGAGCACCTGTAGCTAATGCAGCTTTTAAATTTTCTGCTCTAAACTGATCTCCAAGATGGTGGTGACAAACCATCAGATGTCCCTGCCCCACCTGCTCCAGACCTTTGCAGTAGCATGGGGTGCGTGACAGGTATGGTGGGATGCTGGCTGGGGGAGGGGAGAGAGGGAGCAGGTGATACCGCAGAAAATAGGCATTTTGGATGCAAGTTTCAGAGAAATGCAACTGTTCTAGTCTGTGTTAGTTGGAATATGTGGGGTATAAATTCTGGCTGATGCTTGTAAGAGATTAGTGCTGACATGTGAAAGTAAGGATGAACCTGGGAGATGCAGGATCAGCCATGTAAGCTGTGTTTTGCTAATTATCTTTTGCAAAGCCCAGGGTAGTCAAGCAATTCCTGCCATGGTGCTATTTACAGACTTAGAGCCTCTGGCTGAAAGATGGCTGGTTACCTGTTACGTGCTTCAGGGTTCAACTGCTCTGTTGGTTACCTCTTTCTGTCCTTGATCCTGAATTTTCTCTCTCTACTACTACATTTTTGGTTATTGTTCACAGAAGTTCAGCTGAAGTATTCTTACTGGAATCCTAGTGCTGTGTTTCGCATTAGCTATAGCTGTAATTATTGTTAAATACTTGTTGATAACTTCAGATAACCAGTTACTAAATACTTCTCACTCATTCTATTTTGAAGTATTTCAAATTGATTAGAGGAGGAAATAACACACATGGGAAATAGGAGCTGTGGAGAAGCCTCTGAACTTGGAGGGCAATACATACTGTAAGTCCTGAATTGCATTGTATTGTATCAGACACTCACATAGTGCAGCTGTACTTTTGCGTTAGGACTAGCAGAATTGTCATTAGTGAGAGTTTCATTCAGGAGATTATTCTTGTAGAGAGTCCTTTGGAGACAGTCAGTTTGCACTCTGCTTTGGTTTCTGATTAAATTCCTAAGGCTGAATTTCTTGTAATGAGAAATTAGCTCTTGGATGAATTTCCAAAGGGAAAAATATTGATGAAGAGCTATTTGTGACCATCTGAGCTTCAGGACAAGCAAATATGCTTGAGGTGGGAAATGCAGCCAAGTATATATGCACACCCAGATTATGCTTCCCTATTTTTTTTCCTTCTCTGAGAGACTATTATTCAGAGTCTCAGCCATTGACCACTGACAGCAGAAGCCTATCATGAAGGAAACAAGCATCAGAACTGGTGAACAGAACAAGAGGTTTCATTTTTTAAGATGCAAAGAAAATATAATAAATAGCTAAAATGTAGGTTATTATTACAAAATAATATGAACCATTAATATAGTAAGTACCTGAAAACATGTGTGTAGTGTAGAAAGTAATAACGATGTTCCTAGTGCTGTCCTTGAACATGGCACATGAACAAGTTTCAACTAATAGCTGAACGTCTTCTATTTTGGAGGTCTCTGACCCTTGGGATCATTAGCAAATCTTCTGAAAATGATTGAAATTACTTTCCTAGCAAAAGAAGCAAGTTACCCACTGCTGATGCTCTTTCTCTTCCTCACACCCACCATGCATGGGTTCAGGGAGAAGTGAATGTCTGAGCACCTGAAGCAGAACTGATGATCTTCTGCTAATTTTGCAAACCTGGAGCTAATCCATTGGTTTTAAACAACTGTTCTGTACTGCATTTGCAATGCATTAAAATCACAGTGCCGCTGCACAAGTCCTTACTAGTAGTGATATTGTTGCCAAATGATCTCTGTGTATTGATAATGAATTTTCTCTGTTATGTGTGTAACTTTCCCTGGGGTGGTGCAAAGCTAGATCATCAAAATGATTTATGAAATGGAAACCTGTTTGAAAGCTCATATTAGTGGTGGTTTGACAGTTGTTTCACTTTGTTATTTTTAAGTGACTTTTATCATGGAATCAGTTTATAAAAATAAAGGGAGGTAGGTGGTGTGCATGCAGATACTGCTGTGTAGGACCCAAACATCCAATACAGAAAGGTTGTGTCTCTGAAACTGATAGAAGTCAAATAGTTAAGCCTCAGGTGTGGATTTGTGGTAATTCAGGGAAATGTGCGATACTATACTAGAAGATGCATCTTTCTTCTTTGGTAACACATCCCTTACAAACACTGAAGTGAATTTGAAAGACTTTAACTATTCAGAGTTGATTTCCATTAGACCTATCTACAGTTGTCGTGAGACCTATATTTGGGGAACTGGGAAAGTTTGTTTTGAAGCCTTTGCTTGTGTCTTCTCATACAAGCCTTGCTTTTGGTTAGGAAGGGGAAATGGTAGGGACTTTTACGCTCCTGCTGTATCTCTTATCTAGAGATCCAGATTGTGGTGTCAAAATAAAAATTCCAGATAATTCATTGGAAAGCTAATGTGCTTTACAGGCTGGGCAAAATATAATAGCAATTGTAGCTTCTTAAAACGTGCATTCTGGTAAGGGGTTGGGAAGAAGTGTGAGCTTAAGTGGTTTTAAAAAACCCTAGATTAAATACTTTTTTTCTTAAAAAAAAGAAAAAAGGTTTGGCAAGAGGGATGAGTTACGAGCAATCAATACTGTTGCACAAAAAACCCCATTTCCAACACATTCTGCAGGGAGGTGCTTAAAACCAGTGTTGGAACTCCATGGACTTTCCATACATGTATCTTAAGGAGTGAAGAGCACAAAGCAAAGCAGGCCCCTTTCCTTGCCTCACCTCAGAGGCGATGGCGGTGTGGGGAGGAGGGGATGTCAGCCCGGCGCAGTGGGCTGCTCAGCCCGTGCCTCGTTCAGCTGCAGCAGCGGCGTTGCGCAGGCAGCCATGGAGCTGGGTCCAAGCACCTCACGTCAGTGCCCTGATTTCCCTTCCCCTTCTCCTCACAGCTGGTTAGCGCAGTGATACGCTGCTTAGGGCCTGAAGGACAGGCGAGCATCTTCTCTCTGGGGCTGATGCTGGTTCCTGCAGTAGTGTGAAAGCTGGTAGTGGTTGTATGTTACAGTAGTAATATGGGCTATTACTCCCACAATTCTGTGTATATATAGGGATTAATATTATACTGAAATTGATTGTGAATTACTTAGTTTGTTGATACATTGTTAAATCAATTCAGTGATGTAATAGCTTTTGTATCATTAAATACTGCATTACCTTCCCTGGGGCTCAGTATGAGATATAAGCATGTTCTTAAATATTTTTTTTTAATTTATTTTTTTTTTAACCATGATATAGATTTGCACTAATGATGGTTGGAGATAAATATATTTGTATTTTATAACATAATTGTCTGTAAGGAATCAGGCTAGAAAATGTTTTCTAGTGACGGCAGCTTTTTCTGGCTACTTTGGTATCAACATTTGGCATTATCTGTTTGCTTAGCTCAGTGCATTCTTGAATCATTGTTGGGGGGAAAAAAAACAAAAACCTCCATAGGACTTAGATCTTGGGAGCAGACAGACTCTTTTTGTACTTTTTTTCTGAATCTTTACCATTCAGTTTTTTTCTGCATGAACAGAAATGTTCTTTGAAGGAATTTGTGCCATCATGGAGAATGGAACACTTTGGCTGAGGAGTTTTTCCTGCTAGTATTTTCTAAGTGGGCTTTGGGTGTGGGCATATGTCTCTTGAGCAGTCCCTGGCATCCTGTTTAGCTTTGGATGCGTCTGCATCGTGCTCCACAGCTATTATTACAGCTCATTTAAACAGACATGAGGTAGTTTGAAACAAATTAATATGGGTTCCGGTAGCAGGGCTGCTGCAGGGCTAAGGTTTCACTGGGTGAGTATCTATCTAGCCAGAGCTGGTGTTTCGTGTGTTTCATGTTGATGTTTTTATGGCTATGGCTCAGCTACAGTAGCAGTTTGAGGTAGGTCAGCTGGGTCCTTGAATACTGCATTCATACCTGGCTTGCCGCTGCTGCTTGTTTTCCCTCCTTGCTGCATTTAAACTAGTGAATTTCAATGAAATTGCAGGGGATGAAAGTTGAGAGAGCAGCTTTGTAAGATACCTCTTCAGTCTATGCATAAAATGGACAAAAAAAGGCATTTTACTTCACTGGTAGCTGGCATATCACAGTCAGGCAGTGTGCCACCAATTGGCATCTGTCTCCAGATTCCTCATGTTGACAAGAGTCATTCAGAGCTGATAAAAACATTAGGTCTAGTCATAACTTGCCCCAGTAAAGGTCCACAATAGCTTCAAGAGACTGTCTCAGTCTCCATCATTTGTCTGAGCTGAGGCTCTCAGTTTGGTGACAGTTATTTTTTTCTGCACATTTTCTGTTTTACTGGCTTGCTAGCTGGCAAGCAGCTTGGGGTGAAATCTTCGTCTCCCTGAAGCTGCTGGATGCTTTACTATTGACAACAGTGCTCCTCCCCCCCCACCCTCCCCTGCCATCCACCACTGAATTAACATATATTTCAAATAGAGATAAAATTTGTAAACACTGTCAGGGTGGCTGTAACTGCTTTAGGCTGCCAGGTGTTGGAGGTGATTTACAGTGTTGTTACTGGCCTTTACAGGAGATGAGGGGAAGTGGATGGGCCTTGGTCCCTAAAATTGGCACTGCTTCATATTGCTGCTACCTGTTTACTGCAAAAGCCAGAACCTTTCAACCATTCTGCTTCATGTTTTAGCCTCTCTCCTGCTGCCAAGAATATTTTTACTCTGCGTCAAGAGAAAATGAATTCATGCCTTCAGGATTTATACTCTTTGCTCTGTGCTATATGATAGCAACCCAGTGAGATGAGCAAGTGGAAACTGCATTAATGATTGATAAAAGCTGAGAGCTGTTTAAATTTTTTTTCCTGTTTAATGACTATCAATAATTTAATGCATTTACTGTATGTTTTTAAGAAATAACACCCATATTACAGGCTTGGGTTTAATAGACTAAATGATTCAGGCTTAAAAAAATACAGGTTTCCGACATGAAATGTATTTTCTTTTTAATTAAGAATAAACCAGAAAAATATGAAATCAGGTTTGTCAGATGGAGATAGATCTTGTGAAACCAACGTTTGTGCATGCCCTCCTCACCCCACATGTCCCTCAGGCTGCTATGTAGAGCTGGGTGCCTGCTCCTGCCCTGCAGAGAGCCGTGGCTGAGCTGGGTGAGAAGGTGTTTGTAGTCACATCAGCACGTGGCAGGCCAACACTGGCTCACAGGAGCCCACCTTGGAGCCCAGGAGGATGCTGCTCTCCAGGACATGGCCATGCACCTGACTTTCCTGTCCCTTGTGTCCTAGGTCCCGAGTCTCACCACAGCACTGTTATTTTAGCTAGCTTATCAGCTTCCTGTCACCTAAGTCACTTGGAGAAGGCTGAGGAGCGTGGCTTTTCAAAGTGATGAGTATCTTCCATTGTGCTTGGGTGCGCTGGGTTTGGTCCTCAAGGCTTTGCATATAAAATATGGGGTATAAAATTTTACATGTGCTAGGTATGTACCTCTTTTGGTGGCTGAGAGAAGATGAAATATTTTTTACATTATTAGTTTCAGTTGCAGTTAGACTGGAAATTAAACATCGTGTATAGGTTGGAGTGTTTTAATAAGCATGTTATCTAAATGCATGCATATGAGTAGTGCTTCTATAAACTTAGATTTTTTGCATGAACAATTGTCATTTTGGGAAGAGCTTTTTTCAGGATCCAAAGCAAGCAGATGGGGAAATACAGATAGGTATAACACACAAGCTGCAGAAAATAATTCTGTAAGCACCTCTAAATGAAGATATAGAAATACAATGCATTTGGCATTTGAATAAAGGTGTTTCAAATTAGTAAAAATGATGGTTCTTGTTTAGGAACTGTATTTAATCTAAGTAAAGTGCAGAGTCTTATATTTAGACATCTCTTGATGGGTAGATCCCATGAGTTTATGAAGACCTGGGCAAATCAAAGGAAAATTTATTTAGGAGATCTGTGTTTTGATTCACTCTTAGCATGTTTTTATCCTTTGTTCTTTTGCAACAATATTTTGATAACTTTTTCTTGGTTATTTGTAATAGATACTTGAGAAGAGCTTCCTGTTGTTATGCAGATACAGTTCTGGGAAAATAGTATTTAATATTTGAAGAAGCTTGTTTCTTTACAAATATCTCCAGTACAGGTGTTTGTGGTGGAAGTGCTTACCCTGCTCTGTGTATACAGACACTACTTGCTTGCATACATACATATATGCAGGAATAATAGGGATATACTTTTAATTCATACTAAATTAAATGAGAATTTGTTAATGTCTAGCTTGTTCTCTTTATGTTGCTGTAGGTAAGCGCTGTGTTGTATGCAAGCTTCATTTCACACTGACTCCAAGTTGTAGATATTAGAAAATAGATTGGAGAAGGAACTCCCTCAGGAGGAGGTGAGGTTTCTGGCTTCAAAACACAGGGCTGAGAGTCCTGCCCTGGGCACTAAGGGAGGGTACCCAAAAGACCTGGGAGGTGCCACTGCCGTTAGTAGCAAAGAGTCTATAGACTAATATATTTTAGTAAGGTGAGAGAGACTTACCGTACTGTTCTGAGAAACATTTTAACTACAGGTTGTACAAGAATGTACCTGGAAAAAGATCTTTTTATTTCTGTTTCATCATTATGTTTAAGAGCAGATATTTTAATCTTTTTTTCTTAACTTACTTGTTTGTTTTTTGCAATGAGAAATTAGCATTACTTCTTCCTTCAATAGATATTCATGGAATAGTTATTAAGTCTCCTAGATTGCAGGGTTGAAAAATAAACAGAAAAAACCTGAAAATAATTTTACTATGACATAAACAATGATATTTCTAGTAGTGCACACTTAGTGCACATATAATTCAGCTGAAGAAAAGTAGCTGTTTGTTAAATGTAGATTGAAGAACATTGAGAACACGGTTTTTTGGCCCCTCTAAATGGTGTGCAGAGGTAATGATGTACTTCCTCCCCACCCCCGTTTTAAACCCTGCTTTGCCTTATGATGTGAACATTGTTTGGGGAGGGGGCTGTTAAATGCAGCAGTGCTCCGATCTAATCCATTTTTCTAGTTCTTGTTGTAATGAAAGTAATAAACATCATAGAGCTGGAAAATCCAATAAACTAGAAAATCTTCCAGGTTGGTTGTGTAAAATGTTCCCCAAAGGACTGATGGGCGCACTTGGTAGGGATCAGACAGGATAAGGTGAAGCAAGCTCTTTGCCAGTCATATGGTGCAGACAGGAAGTAGGGGGAGCTACTTTCACAAAACTCTTATTTTCTGAACTTAAAGTCTCTGGATCAATTAAATGATGAACTAGATCCAGGCAAATGTCATGCAGAGTCTTTGCACTTAACTATGGGAAGTGGATTATGTTTGGATAACACCTGGAAAAAACCACTGTATTTTCATTGTGCAACTGGAGTGATAAATCTGGCACTGATCTTCCAGAAAGATGGATTAATTTCTAGTCAAGATTGCATTTCAGAATCCCTGGTCTAGGTTTCAGTTGTCAGCTCAGGCACTGTCCAGAATCAGTGTGTGTAGTGCGAGAGATAATGAAAGCCCAGCTCTAGCTGTTTGAGTCAAGGATTATTTTTATTAAGCTTGATATAGGAAAGCAACTCTGCTAAATCCACTGCAGAAATTGACTCACACCATCTGAGGGTGTTTGTCTTAACATATGCCTCTCTATTTATCTAATGTTGATGTCAGCGATTTGTTGGGTTTCCACACAGTGTTTCTGAGATTTCTGTTTGTTTCATTCCTCTAGTGACTGTATACCCAAAACATTTTGACACTTTTTAAAATACAAATTATCTCTGCCCCTGCCAGAAATTTAGTCAAGTCTTTCAGTATCATAAGCAATTTTGCTAGGTTTCTCCGCTTAGAATTTGACTTTTGGATAATGCATTATTTCACTTAATTTGACTTTTTTTCTTGCTTACGGATTTGAGAACAGAGCAATCTGGCTTTCTTTGGGGCAAGTGATGTTGAGTCAAAGCTACATCCCTTAGTAGAAACCTTATGACAGGTTTCTGTCTCCCTGAGAATCTTTTTAATAAACTTTATTTTTTTGGCCACCTCTTGATTTTATGCTTGATTAAAAATATACTTCCTCCAAATCTTGTATGTCTGCTTTAAATTATTTCTTCTCCCAGTAAGAGGATGAATGTGTAAAATTTTTAAGCACTTGAAACGTCACCAGTATATCAATTCTTAGCAGACTTCACCTGACAAATGTGGGGGGTTTCTCTTAGCAGGGAGAAAAATGCTGTCTAAAGCATCGTTTTGATTTAATAATGTAAAAGAAAAGCAAATGATGCATTTGATGCCAAGTTAGGGGTACAAAACCAGTGTGTGGTTGAGGGGGGAATGCAATTTTTTTTTTTCCTTGTATTTTGCAGCCTGGTCTATGCTGACCTGCTCTGTAAGTATTGATTAGTATTAGTATAGCCTTGGGATGTACACATGTCAAGAGCAATTCACTGAGGGTCTTTTCTTCTCCCATCCCCACAGTGAGGGCTGTAGTACCATTTCCCCTCTTTTTAAAAAATATAACAATTTGAGTATTCCAGGTGTTGGTTTAGATTGCTTTCCATCAATTAGTCCAAGAGGTCTGAAATCTGACAGAAAGCAGAAATGCCACCAAGGGGTGTAAGACTTTGGGAAAGCGGTACTGAGCAGTGTGGGAAGGTTTGCCTTTAGGGAACAGGCCGGGGAGGCAGGCTTTTGAGCAGGTACATTTTTGTGTCAGGATATATTCTTTCACGTTGTCACATTATTGCTAGGCCTATTTATGGGTGAACACAAGAACTCAGAAGAGGTTTTGAATCACTGATCTTGTTCTCTCCTTAGTGCACATTTTCTATGTGTCATCTTCTGTGATCTTTATTTAGTTTTTTCATTGTTTATTTACACTGCCACTGTTACTTCATGAATTCTTTAAATCATTGCCTATCTAGAGGGGAATCTGGACAGAATTATTCTTGCAGCTCTAAGTCTTGCTGACAGGAGGAGAGAAGAAGAGAGCTTTTGTCCCCTAGAGAAATGTAGGAACTGTGGCCATTTAGAGTTGGACAGACGTGGTCGGCTTTGAGGGAGATGCTATGAGGGGCATGCTGCCTTTTACGTTGTCTCCTGTCTGTTGGAGCCTCTTGTATAAAATTCAGGAGACTAGACCCCGTATGCAGCTGCATGCTGTTAGCAGATGGGATAATTCTCTTTTTGAGGGATGATGGAGGTGTGTGGGGAACTGTAAGGTAGCAGAGACTTTTTTCCTTATTTTGAGAACGTGCATTCAGATTTTCCATGGGACAGAAAAGGGTAGAGTTTTCTGTATGAATATCAGCCAACAAAATGTGATGGAGAACAGACTGGATGTGTTTCCCTTTGCTCATTTGCCATGGAAAACCTTGATTGTCATTTCCTCAAATATGTTAATGTCTTGCATGCACCCTTTGAAATAATTTTCCACTTGATTTTCCTGCCTTTCATCAGAGGCAGGTACTGGAGGTAGGGAGGGGCCCATTAAATCTGGGTCTCTATGAGTCTCTTTAAATTCATGTTAGGAGTAGGGCAGAGGGGGAAATACAGTCTGAGGTGAGGGATTATGGTTTTATGGGAGTGAAGCTGGATTTCTAAATGGTATCTTTAGTCACAAAAAGGCTTTTTGGTTCCCTTTCCCTTCATTCTGATACTTAATTTCTTTTTTCTTTTACTGTTACTGAAAGATTAATATAGTTGGAATAAGTTATTTTAAGAAAATAATTGTCTTAAGAAAAAGAGTAGTCTTAAAAAGAAACAGAAATTACAATTATTTGCATGTACCTCGTAATTCTAGGTATGATCCTTGTGGCCAAGAGTACATAAGCACTTGAATGTCAGTATATACCTGTATGTTCAGTATGCATGTTGGAATTTGCCTTTTGCCAACTATTTTGATAGTAAATGTGGCTCATTTGAATTTTTACAGAAGTGGGTGTGAGCTCTGCTGAAGCATATTTACTTAATAGAATGAGTACTCAAGAATATTTTTGAATGGGACTTTATCCTGTTCTGATGTGAATCCATCTTTGTTTTTCTTAGCAGTAAGTCACTTGACCTTCGTATTCCATATTTTGAAAGGGTAGCAATAGAAGGAGAAAATGCAGGACAGCTCAAGTTGGTGTTTTGGAACTGGAGAAGAGGAGGCACAGTAGCTCTTCCAAGGAATTATAATCAGTAGGCTCTTCAAAAAACATGAAAGCTAATACTTATTTGTTTCTTTTTTTATTTCTTTTTTTGACACCCTGTAGGAAATATTGTTGTGCTGAGGAAGAAAACAGTTCCCTGGTCCTTCCTTCCCCTCTCCCTCCCCCCTGTCTTCTTGCCTGAATCAGAAGCTCCAGGAATGTGCTAATTGATGGCAGCCTCTTCAGAAAGGTAAGAGGTAATTGTTACCTGCTTTTCAAGGTGTCTTGCCTGCTCAGCTCCTTCTGGAAAGGAGGGTGATCTTAGAAGCAGCTTGTCTACATAGAGTTTAGACAAGTCTTCTGGTTAATGTGGATTGCCCTTCTAACAGTGTGATTCAAACAGAAGCTTTGTGAGCTTCTCACTCTACTTCTGTGTGTAGGATACAGCAGTCCCTTGGGAAAAAACTAGAAAATGAGATACATTTTAAATGCTTGCAGAGAAAAAAATTATGTAACTCTTGTATTGCAGACTGATCAACTAAATTTTTGTCTGAATATCAGTATTGCTGAAAAGACAATGAGTTTAGATCAGGAGAAGCCAAGTTGAAGAATTTTTTATCAAAAAGTGCTTCTTTTATTATTGTATCTATTTTATTAGTTTATGTAATTGGATAAATGTAGATTTCTCATAGTTTTGTTGTTTCTCATGTTTTGTTGTTTTTAAACCTGATTATCTTCTCTGGGGCCCTTCATGGTTGTACCACTGACATAAGATAGGAACCAGCTGGAACCCCAGTTCTAGCTCTAAATGATGTGTTTTGTGAAGAGTTGGAACAGATGGCAATTCTTCACCTCTCCAGACTTCTTTTAGTTTTGGGCAGAAGTGCAAGATGTGGTGGGTGAGAGTTCAAATGCAGTGCCTATTTTCTAATACTTCTAAGCAATTAAATTTTGTAGTTATCTGGTGATGTGATCCACATGTAATCCATGTCCGTCTTTCTTTTTCAAGATGTTCAATTTATGTGTCAGGATATATAAAGTACAAAAAATTAGTGCTGTGATTCATAGAGCATCCTGAGCTGCATGAGTAGACTCAAATCAGTTGTTAGACAAATTGCATATGTATTTTAGCACCAAAACTTGATGTTTAGATTTGTATTTGCTTAGAAACTGGCTGCAGTGCTTTGAGATGTCATTTCCCATTTCATCTTTGTGATAGATGCTAATGCTCCTTGTAGCAGAGGCAGTATCTTCTGTCTAGACCTCAGCCATTCCAGTTCATACTTGATGTCTTAACTTAAACCATCTCTGAGAAGGGTTTTATGCTGACTTGCTAGGCTCTGAACTGGGGAGGCCAATGCGTGATACAAATTTTTCTGCCAGATTTGCTCTGTGGTGCTAAGCTTTGTGAAGGGTTTTGGAAGACAGTACGATGCAATAATGTCTTAAATTGCCCCAGTGAGATTTGTCAGGGTTCATTTGTCAGACCCCCTCAGACTGACTAAGTGCACTAACTTATCAAGGATAAGCTGCAGACAGGTAATGTGCCTTGGGATGTTCTCTTTCTCATTCTCCATCTCATTCGTGACAGCGCAGGGGCAAGCTAAGTCATTATTGAACGGCCGCTACCAGCTGCCTGGCTACCTTCTGCAATAAAGCTAATGACCTAATGGGCAAATGTTTTTTGGAGACCTTCAGATGAAGCAGAAACAGGGCAAAACATACAGACCAGCTAAAGAGGTCTCAAGGAGTTTGCAGTTTCCCCAGGGCTCCTTCTATGTAATTACCTGTCTATCGCTTTGTCTCCTATCTTTTAATGCAGGAGGAGTGTCAGACTCCAGGCCGCTAATCTTTGTTACTATTGAAAAGCTGGTTACACTCCTCTCCTTGCACTTCAAAAATGGCAATCACTGGTCCCCAGCTGGTTCCCTGAATCTAACTTAAAAATGGAGGATAGCTTTTCTCCTTGGTGCCAGACTAAATAATTCAGCTGCCTGCGCTGTTGCAGGCAGGCATTGCCTCTGCCACTGACGCTGCAGCATGCTGAGAGGAGGAGCTCACAAGTTGCCTTGTGGCCTCTGAACCTGCTTTCTCCCAGGCAAGTTAAGACTCTGTAAAATTCCTTTGAAACACAGAATTTTGGGGCACACTGAGATGTGGGAGGCTTGTCTGAGCTGCAGGTGTAGAGGAAAGCTGCTATTAAGGTTTGTAGCTCCAGCTGAGTTTTTGTACAGTTTTTGAATGCCTTCAAACTCCCTGGGTTGGGGCCTGAGGGAAGCACAAGCTTTGCAAGCTGTTTTGCAGGATTGTGGACATCAGAGGCTGTTATTACCTCCCTCCCAGCACGTGTCTTATGCAGTGGTGTGCAGCGGAGACAAGTGTCCCTCCTCAATTTATAGGGTCAGCTGAGAGACTGCACACAGCCCACTGCCATTTCTCTCTGACTGGACGCATCTGTTTGTCCATCTCACATGGCATGGGAAATTTGGAGGGGATTCCTTGCCCGCTGCTGCCCTCCTTTCCTTGCACATGCTTCCCTGGTTGCAACATGTCAGATGGATCATTTCTCCAAAGCCATGGTTTAGGAACGGTTCCAGCACAAATGCCTTGTCTCTGTGTGCTTTTTCCCATCCTCACAAGAAGAAGGAAACTGTCCCTGTGTTGGACAGGGTTCCTTTCCAGCTGCTGCAGCAACTTGCATGCCCAGGAAATACATGTTGCTAAACTTCTTTATCATACCTTTGTAGAACATGCTTTAACTGTCTGCAAATGTATGGTATTTAAGCAACAGAGTCTGTATTACCAAATGCAGTCATGCAGACTGTATTCCTCAGGATGAAAAGCTTTGGGAGGAGAGGCTGGATGTGGTGGTGAAATTTGAGAGCCAAAGCAAAAGGAATTTGTTGCCCATGTGTTGGACTAGAGCAGGTTCAGGAAAGGTGGAGGATGGGGACGCATATGCCCCTTCCCAGACTGGAAATGTTGAAGACGATAGAAAGGAGGAAAGAGGCAGGGCAGAGACAAGGTATTGGCTACTGGCTCACAGTTTGGTGTGTTTTGTTTGCTGCCTTTAATGCTACGCTTTCCTTCTCTGTTTTCTCTAAATAAATTTGGGAAAAGATAATTTTCAAATATTTTGTTCATTGAAGAAAAGCAACCATACCTCCATTCAGATAGTTTCAGAAGTTGCGTTTCTTACGAATGCATCTAGAATGCTGGTTTTACACTGATTTTTGAAAGAACTTTTATTTCCCTCATTATTTTCCCCTATGTTCTTCTCTTTAATTTGTATCAACCTGAACCATCTCCAAAGGAAAGGAGATACTGCTGCTAGCTGACCTTTCAGGTGGATGACACTGTATGTTAAACAGCAGCATGCATATAATAACTAACTTGTCAGTGGGAAGTTTACCCTGTTTGTATTTCTCTTTTCATTTATAAATCAAGTTCATAGCTGCTGAGCCTTTGTAGAGCATTTTAACAGGGTGTTGTTTCAGGTCTTGGATTTTTTAAATTTTTTTTTTTTTTAAATCCTTTGAGAGAAGTTTGGGGTTAGGGCTTTCATTCAGTGACTGTATTCGGTAAAATGAAGTGTCTCTCAAAGCTATATTGTATCTTGTGAGAGGATGACAGGTTCTTCCACAGTCCTCAGTTTGCAAAGCCTTAACCAGCTCTCAGTTTTAAATCAGGATTTTACCACGTCTTAAGGCCTTTAAGTACTTAATTAACTTTATGTTAACAATGAGTCTGTGCTCTCTTCTTGTTTTTCAATGAAACTTTTGCTATTTTTATTATTTTCATTTCATGAAGGTTAATTTTTTATTCTGATATGAAGAAGATTTAAATCTCAAAAAATTTATGGGATAAGAAAAACAATTTCTATCCCAGCAGTGCATTTTTCAGGTCATTTGTATGTTTAGAATCTGCTTACTTTGTAGTGTGATTAAAAAAAAAAATAATCAGAAAGCTGGATGCTTATTTTGTACCTCCATAAAGATTGTTTTAAACATCTTTGATGGATTTAAATGCACAGAAGTGAGGAGTTAAGAGCTGAAATTAACTTGTTCTTAAATCACTTCTTTCATATACAAGTAAGAAATATTAAGAAGCAGAGTAAAAATCTGGCATATGAGGGCACAAGAAGCTAGGTTAAACTGGTAGTAAGAGCTGTGATTTTGAATTTTCTTTTCCTTTCAGTTGTCTGGGTCAGCCCTTTTCTGAGGGCAGACTTCACAGGTCCCGCGAAGTGAGTAAGTGAATAGAGATGCAGGGAAAGGTGGTAAAAAGCCTGCAAGGGGCTACCTCAGGGCATCTGTGTCTGTATTGAGGGCTTGAAGGTATTGTCTTCCGCATGTAGGGTAGGCATGGCAATGACCGTTTGTTGTCACTGGTTAAAACCCTTCAGTTCTTTAATGTTAGCAGTTCTAGCTCAGGGTGACTTGGCTTTCTTCCAGTTTCAGCAGTTATGGTCTGCCTGCTTCAGTTGTCCTCAGTGCAGTGGAGATTTTGGTACTCCTCATGGTTGTCACTTTTGAGGTGTACAGACCTACTTCGGAGAATAAAACTGAGCTTACTTATTTAGGAATAGGTCCTAGGTGTAGTGGTGTGTTCCCTTGTGCTGGGGCCTCCTCTCCTTCTCTGCTCTACCAGCCTAAGGAACTGCAGTTGGGTCATTGCTCGACTTCTCTTTGCATCCACTGCCAGGGGTTAAAGGGATGTTTCTGGAGGCTGGATATCTGCCCACCATCACCTTTGGTGTGTAATTGCCCTGAGCATTGAGGTGGCTTCTTATGCTCTCTGGAGCTTTGCAGGCCTGCTAGGAGGAGCTCTGGTTTGAGTGACTTGCAGTGGCTGCTGCAGAGCAGTGGGATTGCAAATCCACAGTCTACAGTAAGGAGTTTTTGGAAAGAGCCCGTGGTGCTAATCCATAATTAGTGGCTGAAAGGAACAAAGTGCAACACATGGGTATTAGTGTAGGTGGCAGATTTTGGTACTTGCTTTTGCTTATATTACCTGTTAGTTCCTCAAAGAAAGCTGGAAGGCCCAAATCAGATTTGAACGTTGTTGATGGAGTTAGCAATGGAAGAAGACCTGGTTTGTTGCCTGATTTCCTTACATGTGACAACTGTTCTGTTCTGCTAAGGAATGACCCATCAGGGTGCATACTGCTCCATCCTTCAGCTATGCAAAGATGCCTGTGAATTCCTTATATATTTCAATAATTTGCCCATTCAAAAACAATAACAAACCAGCAGAATTTTTCTTCCCTAAAACAAGTATTTTAAAGTATGAACCAAAATAATGAATTGATGTTTCAAAATCATGTTTCACAGTTTTGTTTCTCTCTTTTCTACTGTGTCTGGGATACACATGGTTAAGGTCTAGAAAACGTGGTGCTGCCTAAGGTGTTGGGAGGACTGGGTGTTACTTAAGCTTAGGTGGTGATGCCAGAGTAGTTGATCCTGCTTCATCCCTTTTGGGCTTACCCTGTGGGAAGGCTCCCATTCAGTTAGCCCAAGCACTGTAGTAGAGAGCTGTGCTAACATCTTGTTGCCTGCACGGCAGAACGTATTCGATCCTGCTGGAAGCCTTGTGTTACAAAGAAATTTTGTCTAGAAAATTCTGTGCAGGTTTGAACTGGCTGAGTAAACTTGTACTGGGAAGTGCTTTGTAACATGAAGTCTGAAATGTTTTTGATCCGGTGCTGATGGCCTTAAAAGCCAGATGAAGTGCATCGGTATCTCATGGTCACTTACTGCCCTGCTGTGTGATGTAAACCAGATCTTTGGTGCCTTCCCACAGTAGCCTTGTCTGGCTGGGCCATGAATTTCAAACTTGCGCTCATACTCAACGGTTTATAACCTAAACACACTCTTTTCTTGTAAGAGACCTCTTGAGTTGCTTGCAACGTAAGTACAAAGTTTCCAGTTGCTTTGGCTATATTCTACCTATAGTTTACCCTGATAGAACAGGAATTCGTACGTAAACATTAGGTGACCCAGGAACTTTTATTTCCATCTCCCCTCAACAACTTCTCCCTTGTTCATCCCTCAAACTATGAATGTGTTACAATTTTAGGCCTAATGATCTTTCTGTCCTCTCTGTGGGCATTGCTGCAAAAGAATGGATGCTTAACTTGATAAGGAATCAAAAGGAAGAAAAAGCGAAGGTGGATATGGTTTTGTTTGGGTTTTTTTACTTCACAAACACCGTTGGGTATTTGTGACATTCATAAAATCAGTTGAATAGAGATGGAAGTTCAGTAGGTGAAGGGAATCACTGTTTGCCAGCAAAATGAGCAGCAATGATATATTTCAATCTTCAGATGGTTGGCTAAAGAACAGTAACATAAGTTTTTTTTGCTGCTAGAAATTGAGATTTTGGCGGTAATATGCAACTGTGAAATCTGTAGGCATATACTGTAGCAGAATCTGTGTTAATTTATATACAGCACATGGTATTTGGCTTGGGAGAAAGTTCTTTGCTCTCTAAGAAAGTCAGGTTTTTGATGGATCTGACTGCTGTTTGTGCTTCATATTTAAAATTATTTTATTCTGGAAAGACAAATGAGTTGTATGCATTATCAGTACTGTTGTTTTTCCCATTCCCAGCAACACAGTGTATTTCTCTGGCTCTTTCTTCTTTCCATGCTGTTTCTTTCCAAGCTTCTGATCATAATTACAGTGAGAAGTAGACAATATCCATCTGTATACTCCAGCAGAGAAATTGAGCCTTGGATGAGTTTTGGACTGTGAGACCTTTCCTTCCTCACCTCTCTCTATGAAAGTGTTTGTAGGATGCTTGAAAGGCATTGGCGGTGTCAGTCCAAATGGCCTAATAAGACCCCGTTGGTACAGGGAGGATGGAGAATAAAAGGAAAAGGATGAAAGTATGCAAGCGGTAGTTCACCAGTGTCACATTATTAGAATCCTCAAATCAAGTGCTCATTCATTTTAACCAGAGGTTAATTAATCAGAGTAAGTAGATAAAATGATAAGCTGCTTTTAATGAAGTGAAGCAGCTCTATTAGCAGTAAGCAAAAAGCAACAATATTTGGTCTCTGGCACATGTGTTTTTCATGGGGACTGTGGTTTGCCACCAGCTGTGGAGGGCCCTAGCCTTTTCCTTGCTGCACTCTGCAGGCTGGGCTCTCTGTGTGTTTCAGGTTGTGGCCAGTTCGGAATGCAAGAGAGAGAATCAAATCAGAAGCAGGTATAACATTTTAAAAACAGAAGAAATGTTCCTTACAGATCTTTCTCTGTGCCAGAGACTAGCATTTGCCCACTTCCATACTTCAGATGCTATTAGTTTTCTTTGGACATCGCAGGCTTTATGCATGTACAGCAAGCAAAGAAGCAAAAACCCTGTGTGGATTTCTGAGACAGTGATGCTGTTTGAAAGGCAGCAGTATGATACTGCTTGGTAACTGCTAACGTAGCCTGAAACCCATCAGCAGTTATCTACCAGTTTGCAACTTAGGAGCAGAAATGCACCAGGGAGGTGCTAGTTGTGTATATATTTAAGTGGGGGGCAAAAGCCAGCACGTGACTAGCTATTAAACTGAAGCAGACTTGCTTACTCTTGTTCAAGTGATCTTCTGCCCTCAGCAGTGCATTTATGCCATTGTGGTGTTCCCCAGTGTCTCTCTTGAAAAGCTGTAGAAGCCATCAGGTGTGCAACGATGTGCATGGCAATGCAGGGTTGTAATGGGAAATACCGAAGAGGTCACAGATTAAGTGGATGACAAAAAACCCAAACATGTATAAAGAGGGAGGCTTTGTGGAATGATGAAATATTTATGCTGGGCTAAATTAAATTAGTGTAAACATCCACATTTAGGCTTGAAATTAACTTCACTTATGGCTATGTGTAAAGATGCTTTTTGAAGTAAACTCAAATTAGCAATTTGTTCATAAAAGTCACCTCACAGCAAACTCCTTACAAACAAGTAATGTGATGAGGTTACTGTAGTTTTGTGAACTGAAGTTGAGCTGGTAGATACCGTGATTTGAGAATAGGATGCTGGCAAGTAAATTGTCTTCCCCGCCCCCAGCCTTTCCTTCAAAGTCTGCGCTCCCCACCGCCATTCAAGTGTAAATCCCTGTGCAACAAAGGGGAGGCTGGCAGCTCTGCCGGTTCAAGAGTATAAGTGATCTCGCATGCTTCAGTTGAAAGGTTGAATCCCTGAAACGGAGAATGCTGCTATAGAGGGAGGCTCTCAAAAGGCTGGTGAGAATGGCAGGGGGAAAAGCTGTTGAGGTCCTTGAAAGTGCACTGGCAATTTCTGTCTTTACCATAAGATGACCTAGAGACAGCTTGACAAAGGGAAAGCTGCTGTTCAGGTGAGGTTGCAATCACCAGCTCTAGGCGTTGGATTTCACTTGCTGTCCCCCTTAGGAGCACAGCAAGCTGCTCTACTTGACAGCCCTGTATGTGGTGCCAGTATTTTGTCTACAGTATACATTGTGTCCCTCTTGGTTTTCCTGTTTGGGTTTTTCTTTCTAACAACTTTATGTTGTGAGTCTCAAAGCTTCAGAAGTGTAACTTCTGAGTATTTAAAATAGAGTATGAAGTCTTGGTCCTCGTCTGTATGCTGGCAGGATGAGGTTATTCTAGCACCTTCTAACTTTGTAAATATTTGACTGGCTACTCGGCAACACAGCTGAGCTGGTTAATGCGTAACGTGAGAGCGGCCCTGAAGTGCATGACTTCGGTGGTGGGTTGAGGGTCACTGTGTGTGCAGTAGTTCTCCATGAAGGTGCCTGTGCTCCTGGCTCCTCATCCTTCAGGACAGCCACTGCTCCAGATCTGCAGGCAGGAGGAGGTGTGAGATAACTGTGTGCCCTCTGGGCAGTCAGCCGGGTGTGTTCTGGTGGCAGTGAAATTGGTTTGAGCTGTCCCACCTGACTTTCTCTGCCCTGATGCTTTTGCCAGTCTAGCAAGTGTGGTAATCTCTGATTTTCAAGTGCGGGTGGGGATCTGAAACTCTAATCTAGGGCTCTCTACAGTCATGTCTGGATTTGGAACAAGGTTTTTATGCATATGTAAAAACGGCACCAGTAGGCAGTTGTTAGTAACTGGTCACTGGAGAGGATCAGTAACACTTCTAGACTTGAGCCTGTTAGGAATGTAAGAAATTGTAGGTTCTGTTACCTGTCACATCTTGATGGAAAAATAATCCCTTCTTGTATTGCTGCAGTGTTTGGAATAAACTACTTTCTAGTTTTGGAAACAGCACAAAGATCACATGGGAAAATGTTTGCAGCTTTATGAACAGGTTGAATGAAAATCGCCTTCTTTGTTTTATATGAACTAATGAGTGGTTTTCTGATGTAAAGATTGCTCATTCGTAACATTGTACCACCTCAGTCCTTCCAAGTAGCAAGAGCCTTAAATGTCAGTGCAAATGGGAAAGGATCCTTACAGAGAACCTCAGAATCATGATAGAGCTGAAGCATCATTTAAAAATAAGTATTTTTTTTTAAGTAGCTACTGATGGTTTAGGTGTAATGACAGTACTATATAATCCTTGTACCCAGTACTGCTGTTGGTTGAGGATCCTAGCAATCTATTAGTCTGACTTAGACAAGTATAGCATAATCCAGTAATCGTATAAAGAAGTAGCACTGCCCCACCTACTGCTCTGTGAGATGGAAATGAGCAGAACTTTGATTATTGAAAAATTAGCATGGCATTAAAAAAACTATATCCCCTTCTATAGCTGTGGGGTTTTTTTTAACCATTGGGTTTGTTTTTTTAAAAAAATCTATTTGTTAATTTCTGGCAGTAGTTTAGTAGGGGCTATACTTACAGTATTTACCCAATCTAGACAGCTACAGAGGCTTCAAAAATACCCACAGCTGATTTCCAGAGGAACTGCTTGGCAATATTGGCATTGGTAAATTCAGAAAGGAAGAAAAAACCTCACAGAGGAAAGAACAAAGCATGTAGCTGTCTTCAGAGCAAATACAGCAGATGACTAATGTATCTGAATGGTGTAATTGAGTGATGGTATCTAGTCATGTGACATTGTGCTGGTTTTTTGGTGACTGCTCTAATTTTTTTGTCTCTTGAGGTTCCTTGAGTGCCTTGTTCTAGGCCTGGCATAGAACACTATGTATCTGTGGCTAGCACTCAAATTTAAGTTGTTTGATACAGGCTTACATTTTCAACCAAATTCTTGGTTGAAAATAAATGAAAATAGTTGCATATGGTGCTTGCAGAATCTGGTTTAATTTCCACCCCCCCCCCCCCCCCGCGCCCAGTACGATGAATCTGGAAAAGGATATGTCCTTTCAGACATCACTGGTCCCCCCATACATTTAGTGCACCTTAATTAACTGTCGCTACTTTATGCCTTATGTCAATAACTTGGTAGGAAGTATCTTTTAATTATTTGTGAAATTATTTTAATTAGAATTAGTGTGACACCTGCCTAATAGCAGATTTCCAAGAAGTAAGTCTTTGCATATGGTTAGTATTTCAGATAGAAATTAAAAACTAAACAAGTGCTACTGGAATAGTAGTGATGATGTACAGCTGAATTTGGTGGTTCATCTTGATTTTGAAACCATTCCTAACACATAATGTATATGTGTTTTGTTTATTTTCCCAAGAGACAAAAAAACATTTGTGGCAGATATCTTCTTATTCCTGAAGATCAAGTTTGAAAAACAAAATATTACTTTATCTTATTTGACAGAAATGTCTTGGGAGAAAATGGATGTTTAAGAAGGCACTTGTGTTGGAAAAAGTCTGCTCCACTTCACATCCTAGTAAGGAGGCTTGCCTTCAAACTAGGGAGACCCTAGGGAGTGGTTCAGTACATTTGATTCCCATGCTCCTAATCCAAACAAGCCATAATGAAAGACATGGGAGATGATAAGGTTTGGGAAAATGGCATTTTGTCCTGATGCTATGTGACCTGTGATCAGAGCACCTTAAACATAAATCTGCACCTTCTTATAAGATCTGCTAGTGGGCAGACACCTCTGTGGGCTCTGAGCACAGCCCCAGCTGGCAGGTGTCAGTTTAGGTCTTTTTATAGCAGGACAGAGTGCTGGAAAAGAATATCGTTCTCTACAACCTGTTATCAGATGGGGAAATGAGATCTAGGCAGTGGTTCTTCTGAAGGACCATGTCTTATCAGGAGCTCAACCTAGATTCAAGCAAAGCCTAGTGTTTGCTCCCTGAAAGTATTCAGCAGATGCCATTGTAAAATGAAAGAGTGTGTTGAGCCACTACAAATG
Source organism: Caprimulgus europaeus (assembly GCA_907165065.1). The sequence continues at coordinate 27,507,402 of OU015529.1, forward strand.
TCAGCTCTGTATGTCTGGCTGAACACATGGATGTACAGAAAAGCAAAGTTATTTCCCTGCAGTTCCCTGGGAAGTAAATGATATAGCTGGGAATAGAATGGAGAATTCCCGATGTCCATTCCCTTCTTATAACGACGCTTTCTTCTTCACTGTAAACATGATGAATCAAGCCAAATGGCATGCACAATTAGCTTTTTTTCCAGCAAAACTGAGGGGGGAAGAGGGAAGGAGGAGGGGACTGGAGCAATGAAGGAGGAGGGGAAAGTCATTCCGGGACAACTGTACCTGCTGGGGACACAGTTTAATAACTGCGCTGAGCGGAAGGAGCAGCCTGTGCTGCAGATGCATTGTTATCTGCTGAGTCCCTGATCTGGGAGAGTGCTGGAAAAGGTTTAATGCAAATCTGAGACCTCTGCCATTGTATGAGACAGATTAGGGCTCATTTGCATTCTTTCTCCTATAATAATTACCTAGCAAGGAGTGCCTGTTACCATTAGCTTCATTCTGTTTGCCTGTGATAACGCCATCAGCAATCTCTTCTCCACAGATTATGGACACTGTGAAGAAGGGCAGTGGGCCAAAAAAAAAAAAAGGAAAAAAATCTGTTGGAGAGAGTAGTAGAAAAATGTGAATGCTGAAAAATTAAAATGCAGATAATTGTAGTAGTAGCCATTAAATACAGCTGGAGAAATACTGTGAGCTGAAGAGTAAAAGTCAGTATTAATCCATAATATTGATGAGATATATGGTTTCAAATATCAGTTTAGAAAAGCCAGCACAGGATTTTAACTGAGTTTTATCTACAGTGCTTCTGTAGTTTTGTCCTGTTTTCAGAATTGGCTCAAATTGTCCTAAAATTGGCACAATTACATATCAGTGTTATTGAGATTTAAATGTTCACAGTCTAAAAATGATGTGATGCACCAGAAATTCAGGTAAAATTCAGTAAACTTAGTATACTTTTGGGTCATGGAACTCAAGCAAAGCATCTTCCCTGACTTACAAATAAAGACAGATGTTTGGGGTTTTTTTCTGTGATTTTGTTTGGTTTTTAAGAGGAAGGAGTTAAATAGGAGAAAAGGAATGCAAAATGCAAAAGGAATGGAAGACAGAGGAAGCTAAAATCAGCTATTCCTTCTATGCATTATTGCATATAGAAAGAACACACAATCCTTGTGACCAACAGTTGCTGTTCCTGCCATTTGCTCTCCTTCCTGTGGTTTTTGCCGTCTGCATCCTACTCAAGAAGCTGCTGGGGTCACTCCACAAGAGGCAGACAGCTCTGAGGTTTCTCCCATCCAGCTCTGGTTCCTTGTGGCAGCCCAGTTCTGGCAGCAAGGCTCCTGCCTTGAAGCCCCAGCCTGGAGCCCACTCCATGGCAGTGAATTGCAGCTGCTGAGGATAGAACCGGTGACCCATTTCAGGGCTTTGTTGTGGGTGACACAGTGGAAGGTCCCCTTTGGATCCTGCTAGTGCAGGATTGAGGGGAGACTCTGTTTGGAAGAAAAAAAGATGGCTGATATTCCACATCCGCACCAACATAAGGGAGGGAGCAGCATGTGCAGCCTCCATGTTGGTGCAAATCCCCCCTGCCGGTATTTTTACAGTGGGGTAATTCCATTTTTCATGGTGGTGGGGTGCGGAAGCAGGAAGCCAAATCAAAGCAACCCTGGCTTTAATCTGGGAGCAGCCATCTTGAATGTATTTAAGTGTATGTAAGCTTATTTCTGATCTGGAGCTGGCTATCAAAATGATGAGTTAGGTAGTTGTGTGGGTCTTTTGTAAAGTGATTTTTGAGGGCACGCTACCGTATTCACCTTGTCATCAACGTGGAGGCAGCAGAATGCCAGGGGTGCTGCCTGAAGTCGGTGGTGGCTCTGCAGGGGCAGAGTGGTGTGGGGTTGCAAGGGGCTGTGTTGGTGAGCTGTTGGGCAGCTAAGGAACTACCAGGAAAGGGCTTTGGTTACGGTGGCTGACGCCGTTGCTGGCTGCTAAGGATTAGAGAGGGTACTGTGTTGCATGTAAAACTTGACACAGCTCTGAAGAGTTGTGATCCTCATGTGTATGAGTGTACTTAGTATGCAAACAAATTTTCCAACATTCACCCCTTGCTGTTGCATTTACATTTTACAAACAAAGGTTTCTTCCCCGCCCCTTTCTGCACAGGAGTACTTTGTTTCTTCAGTGAGAAAACAAGGGGTAGTTATTTCTCTGTGAAATCCTAAACAGTTGAAATATGAAGCTGGGAAGGTCCCTTCCTTACATTATACACAGTTATCCTGCCCATCTTTTCTGGCAATGGGCTCTGTATAATAAATACATGTTAAATAATAAAGGAAAATATTCAAGGATGAGCAAGGTTGGCATTTGATATGTTCTCGGACCTTTCCCAGCTTGGGGTGGATTTCAAATGGAGGTGCAGGTGTCTGCAAACACGTAACCACTCTGGCCTTTTGTGAAATCAGTTTTGCGTGCTTGATTTTTTGTTTATTTGAGGATTTTCTTTAGCTGTGGTAGCAAGAAGAGAAATTTGGCAACACTTAACATCAAGACATGTGGATAGGGCTAAGTGCTGCCTTCAATGGCATCAGTAGATATTTAATGTTAACCAGAAGTTATATTGCTTTAAATTATTAGAGAGAATGACAGGGAACTGGAAATGTTGACATATTTCTTAAGTCTAATTTTTTCCCCTTTCTGTTTTGCTCTACTATAATGATAAAGATCACAAACATGGCAGGTATACAAACATAAAAGGAAATTAAGTTTAAAAAAAAAAGGTTGAAAGCACGTATTTTTTAAAGAAAACAGGTATTTGTAATTCTAAATACAGACTGAGGGATACCAGCATGTTTTATTTAAAAGCAGCGGCTTAAATCTTTTGTTCATCTTCAGACCTTTTTCTAGGAGGAGGAAATACAATTTGGTGCATGGCTAGTTCTATATAAATCATTTACAAGTTGTGCCTTCATTACATAGGAATAAAACTGCAGTTGATAAAACTGGAAAGGTCTAATGTGTATAATGTGTAGAGAAGGACAGGGAAGTTTTGAAGTACTATCATGGAAAGTAGTGATTACGTACATCTAAATGTAAGCAACATATTTTGCTGTGTGAATAATTGGAGATAATAAAAAATCTGACTACTTAAGAGATACTGCAGTATGATACGTGAAGCTGTATGTTTATATGTGTATACACACACATAATTTAAAATTTAAAAAATATGTAAAGATAACAGCGTTTTTTGAGGCTTACAGTATTCCTGCAAATTACTTTCCTCCATATGGTCCATCTTTAATAATTAATTTAGTATAGTCACCATATGTATTTTCATCTTTTATTTTGATTCTACATGATGCATTCCAAGTCATTTGTATTCTCAGAAGTATTTAGCTTTTTTTCCTTTCTTTCTTGAACTTACCATATGTATGGGTATGTTACTCATACTGAGGCCTCCATAATCTGGAAGAAGTGCGTTAGAAATTAGTTTTCAAACCCTCATCCTTACTTATGGTTGAGCTTGGGCTTTGGAGCCCTTTGTTAAGGATCCTCAGGAAGGCACGTGAACAGATGTGGTTTTGTTGGAGGAAATGTCACCATATTTGGCTCACTCTTCTCTCAAGTGAAGGAAAAAGCTGAAAGCTTTTGTGCTGTGTGAGCTCAGCGGTGCCCAGAGTGCCGTTGCTCATCCTCCCTAATTGGAAGCGGTGGCCAGTCATGCCCAGGAGCAAGGAGGTGTTCGTTCGCGCAGGCTGCGTGTGCTGAGCTGTGCAAGCTGCTCTGAGTTGTTCTTCAGTACTGCTGCATTTGAATGTAAATTAAGCGTACCTTATCGTTTTGGTGAGATGCATGTCATGTCCTCCACCCCTCAACAGAAGTTCAGATTCCTGTTTGGAGGAATGTGAACGTTGTTGGGCAGGTAAGCCCCTCTAAGGAACGGATGTCATAACTTGGTAACGTGCTGGATTTCAGACCAACGCATTTCTGAAAGAATCATTAAAAAAAAAAGAGAGAGAGAGAGAGAGTGGAGTTGTTTATTTGTGCCGTGCGCTGCATCAGCAAGCAAAATACCCACAGATTTACAGTATGTTAAGCTGTCCATCACGCATAGATGAATCAAAGGAACAGTTGTTCGGTATCTTTAGGCTGCCTGTGACTGATCGTCAGGCAATCTTTCCTGTTGTAACAGAGTCCAGATGTGAACCACTTTATAGAAAATGCAAGAGAAGTGACTTTTTGAAATCACCAGCAGCAAGGCCATGTAGATCTAAGCTTTACTTCTGTGCCTCACTTCTTTCTTCAGCCAGTTTCATAGCATGAGGGTACTAGCTGAAAAGCTGTCTTGGTTGACTTTTACCTGACTTTGCAAGCTTTACACAATATGGCATGGTGATATTTTTCCTAAATATTGAAACAAAACGTGCACACAGAGAGCATAGATATCCATGAAAGCCCACTTAAACATTTGCTTCTGAAGTAATGTGGATACCTAAACTTATATAAGCATAACCATACACCCACACAATTTACAAGACTAGACTTATTTTCAGCTGCCTTATTATCAAAATCACAATTTATTTAACATAAATTATGTGAGTTAAAGGAATTTATGAAGCAGAATTCCAGAATTGTTTTTAACTTTTCTGTTTCTGCAGACTGTTTCCATCTTAGTAACTGCAACAATAAGTCTTTTGGGGAGTTCGTGTATGTAAAAATACTTTTTGAAAAGGGCTGAAATTTGGAAGCATTGCAGAAATGTTTTAACACTTATTGGAAAGCTAATTGCAAAATACTTCTTTCAGACTCAATTTATTATGACACTGATAGCAGTAATCTACAAAGCAAATTATTAAGAGAAAACAAGGGATTTGCACACTGTTGTCCAGTGATACACAAACTGGCACCAAGTGAGGGAATCTGGGTACCCAAAGCAAAGCAGCACAGTGTTGTAGGCACAGGGCTCAGCCCAAGGTAATCGGCTTTCTTGAGGTTTGGGTTTGTTTTTTTTGTTGTTGTTGTTGGTTCGTGGGGTTTTTTTCTAAAAAAGTGTGTTTTTTTGGGTGGAGCACTATGCAGATGTATCCAAACACTGCAAAAATTAATCTCTTCATGTGGTTTTGTGAACTTGGGTTTGTTTCTTAATTTGTGTACAGCTCTGTTAGGCAAAAACATGACGTTGCCGCAGAGAGCATGCACGTGGGTGTTACATGTTCTTGGCTCAGCCTCCTTGAGGAGGACCAGCACAGAGGAGCTGGGACTCGTGGGATGTTTATGTGTGTTTGAGTGCTAGAAAAAGCTCTCATCCTCTTTGGACTAACTGAATAGTAGATTAAAAAATTTTTTTATTATTCCCTACCCCGCACCCTGCTCATACCTGGCTAAGGGTTTTGTGTTCAATCCTTGTGACTGGAGTGTGGCTTTGGTCAAAGATGGCAATCTTAAACTGGGAAATTTGGGTGGGTTACAGTTCCAGCTGAATAACATATGCCATCTTCCCTTGTTCCAGCAGTGCGAAGTTAGCTGGGTATTTGAGCAGAAAGGAGTTCACCATTATGAAAGCAGGCGAGCTGGGGAGAATGAGGAAGCTGAGCACAAGCCTGCGAGCACAGCTTGTGTACATATTTGTTGAAAGCTAATTGGCAACGCAGTTGCCTTTCAAAGTTGTTCTTTCACCTATCAGTAGAGCACAACTCTGGTACTTAATGTACTGTAGATTACGTAAACACTACCCTGAAATATTTGTACAGGCAATTAACTCTTGTTTTTACACTACTTTGAGTTACAAATGGAATCCTGCTATAGAGCTTGGAATATTTCTATTATGAAATAGATTCCATAATTAGATTACTTTCGTCAAGCTGGCTGACATTAAGATCAGAAAAACACAGGATTGGTTATTCTGTGAGGAGCTGACAATCTTTTAAAATTCAGTATCCAAGAAATACAGACGCTGTGTTTGTACCACATCATTGAGGAAAAATTGTATTTATAAGAACTTTATCTGGAACAAATATGCTCTTGCTTATTATATCTGAAGACCATAAATGCTTAACAGTAACACTGATCTGCATTTTGTGTGACAAAATGTGGTTACTAATGAAGTAACTTCAGCCATGTGTACAGTGTGGCATCACTGTTAGCAGAACAACATCCTCATCTAATGTGGCACTGATGACTAAGGATACTTACATAGACGCATATTTATTTTTCTCCCTCTTGCTCATTTCAAACTTATCTTACAAACATTTTGTCCCTGATGAAATTAAGTCACAACTCTACAATTTGAGCTGAATAATAAATCTATTAAAATGTAACCAGTTTATAACAACAGTCTTAAAGCCAGTCCTCCATCCTCTAGAGTTTATTCACAAGCACTTGACCTAATACAGCTGTGAACTTGAAAAAAATGTTAATAGATTTTATTGCAATTTGTAATGTGACTTGCTGCTGTGATAATAAAACTACATTTATAACATCAGTGGCTCTAGCACTCTGGTGCTCATCAAACTGCTTTGTGTCTGTGCTTAACAGAAGTGTAGATAATATGTTCCCCAATGGAGTGGCAAGGGACTGGTTAAATGAGTTCAGCAGTATTTTACATACAATCAAACAGGCTAAAAGAGGTAGAAAATGAAACTAATTGAATCAAAATCCTTCATACCTTTCGTATATCAGGACTTTGCAACTGATAAGATTGTAGTTGATTAAAATACAGGGTTTTTTCGGAAAGAGTAGTGCAAAAGTGTTAGTGCTAATATTTAAATACACACTGGATGTATATTATGCCATTTTTTTGTGGATGGGGACAGCTAGATTTGACTGGCATTTCCTTTATGAAGGCAGCAGCCTGCTTGCAGGTTTTGGATTTGTTGTCTAAATGGTCCAAATCAATTGCTTCTGTAGTCAATTATCTGTCTGTTTGCTCTTGCATTTATTTTCCCTTACCCTAATAACATCTCCTAGATAGACTCATAGAATCATTTAGGTTATAAAGGACCTTTCAGATCATTGACTACAACTGTTAACCTAACACTGCCAGGTCCACCACTAAACTGTGTCCCTAAGCACCACATCTACCTGGATGCAGAATTCTTTAATTATAGATGCAGGAAATTTCAAGCAATTTACTTGAGACTGGTCTTTTCTCAGCCTTTTGTAGATTGTTGTAATAGTTTTTAATTCCCCAGTTAGCCTGTTTCTGGATTCTTTCATTTGCTTAAGAGTACTTGCAGCTTTATCCAACTCTTACATGTGTGGAGACCAGCTATTTGGAGGGAAGAGGTAGGTACATGAAATGTTTTTTTAAATGTCTGATGTAGTGTACAACCACTTTTCCTATGTGACAGAAGATGCTAATGGTAAATATGGATGAAAGCAGAAGACTCTTGCAATTATTGATGATTTTCAGTAGCATCAAGAAGTTTCTTTTGGATTCCTTCAAAGTCCCCTGTGGCTCTAGGGTATTAAAGACATTTGAAGCATTACCCTCTTGCCAGATGAAAAGAGACAGGAGCAGTTGCAATACCTCCATCCAGTTGCTGTCTTCTTTTGGGGGCTATATTTGTTCAATTAAGTAGTGCTAGAAAAAATGAGAAATAAATCACTTACCTTAAGAAACAATTTTGGTTTGATGTTTCTCTGCTTTAGAAATTTAAAACTAGCACTTAGTGTAAAAATGAATAGACAGATTCCTGTTTAATTGGCAGGACAGGATTTGTAGGTAGAGGGTTTTTAATTAGGTCAACTGGTATAGTTGGAAAAAGAAACTTTTGTGGATGTGAACATTTCTTCAGATTTACATTTAATGTTTTGATGAGGCAACTAAGTGTCATTCATTTCAGGTTGATAGTCTGGTGTGCCTCATTTAGATTTCTTAATCCAAGGTCAGGAGTCATTGGTTTTCAGTGAATGTTGCAATGTGTAAAAAGGCTGGAGAGTCTGTAATCTGATCTTCATGACTAACTGGGAGGGAGATGTAACTTTGAAAGAAGTTGAAGCCTATTGTAAAAGCCTATTTTTGAAGAAACGAATGTGATTACATCATAGTGGGAAATACGACTTTTTTTTTTAACATGCATTTTAATTTTATGTATTGCATGACTGGTTCTGAAAATGTCAGCTGTTGCTGTAGCTCCATTTTGTCCTTTCCTACACTATGCCCATCCTTTCCTGGATATTGGCACTGCCTACCCTAACTTTGGGCTTTTCTCTTGGTCTCTTTACTGGTCTGTGTTAGGAGCTTGGTAAACTACCATGATTTGAACTGGTAAGACAAATTATATAAGTTGATGTGAATGAACTGAAACTTCAGTTGTTTATAGTGGCTCTGAATCTGATCTGTAGTTTATCTATTTGAGTTTTCCTTCAATACATGATACTGACTTTCAGGTTTGAGCATCTTTTCGTTGGTTTTTGTAATGACTGTAGGTAGAAACTAGTGTAATTTGGTGCACTATTAGTTTGTACACCAAGGCAAATAACAGTAGTAAACTTTTATCTTGCAAATTTCTCACTGCCTGGCTTCCTCTGTCACTGGTGTCACTGATTCTCATTCTCTCATTTCCTTTACTTGTCACAAACCATTTGAGTAAGCAGTGAGTGAAGCCTATATGGAGTACTGGCTAGGTAAAAAAATAAAGCAAGGTGGTGTTGTTTGACCCGCTCTTCTCCTAACAAAGTGGTTGCAATAGTGCGAAAAAGCATTTGAGACAAAACCTGCGTGTTTTATGCCCATTTACTGTGCTGTCACTGTGCTGAGGAACTTAGTTGTAATAATTAGCAGACTTTAGGTCAGACACGATCTATTAATTATTCTTCTAGCTCTTCACAGAGTATAACTTCCATTAAGCCATAGGAGTTGGCTGAATGAATGCTTCTAGAGCTGTGGATGCTTGGTTGTTGGGGTGTTTTTCTTTCAAAAATCCAGATTTTTGAATTAGTAATTCAAAATTACTAACAACTTTGTAATGCATACGTACAAGTAAATGGTTAAAAGTTTTACTTTTCAATTTTCTTTTTCCCCTAACTTTTCCTATGGAGACAAAACAATCTGTGTGTCTGACTTCAGATGGTAGATTTCAAAACCAGGTAAACTGTAGGGCTGTCCCCCCTCCCCTTTCTCCACCTCCACATGCAGAGAAAGAAGTAACCTAGTATCTGAAGAATGCAAGTTATGCAGATGTTCAAAAGGCCAAATAAAACAAATAGATGGGCTGCAGCTGCTAGAGCAGCATAAAGCAAAGAACATTTGCTGCTGTGATGAGAATGCTGTATTTCAGCATGCCACAAGCTTTTGCCTGTTTGAGGAAAATAGCACGCTAAATTAGTTTAACCAGTTTTTATCTTATTTTGATTGTAAATTGTGATTACTTTCATAATTGTTGAGATTTCAAAAAGCCTCAGCCTTTCACTTTCACTGATAGTGTCTTTTCATAGTAAGGAAAGAAGAGTTCTACAGAAGTACAAGTGGTTTGTTTTGTTCCTAATCTTTCAGTGAGAGGTGACACTTTCAAGAAATCCCACAACTAGGGTAAGTTAGTATGTTGAAGATGCTTTCAAATATCCTGAAATTAAAATGGGAGACCAGACACCGTGTGGTACATTGAAGATCAACTTTCCATCACAAGTTTTGGGTCTGGGGAGAACTGAAGAAGGTTCACTGCCTAATATACTCTTCCAAACTGGATGACGTCTGGAGATAAAAAAGGTTAAAAAATTATACCAGACTTCAAAACACTTCTCAGATTGAGTAAATCACTGACATGCAAATTAGTGAAATTGTAGAGCAGTTGGTCTGCTGTTTTAGGGCATTCCTAAGCAACACGATGGAGTGCCATAGAAAGATGCCCAAGCAAATACTACCCTCCTCTGGTACATTCACATAGCACAACCTTTTGCAGAAATATTAGTGTTGTTCTGGGAATAACACAGGCATGTCACAGCAGTGTAGCCATATACCTGAGGTCTACAGGAGAACTTCCTTGGCTTCTGCCAGCATTTGGTATTGCTACTTCAGCTCCCATAGCGTGAGTCAACACGCTTCCCTAATAGGGTCCCATTGTACATCTCATGAACTTGGGCAGCTTACTCTTTGTTCATGTGTTTTAAGGTTGGTGTAGAAGGTGTGGTGCCTTTGTCCTGAGTCTTTGGAATTTGGTCATACCAAAGTGTTGGTTTCGACTGTGAAATCAAATAGAGTTTACCACCTACTCCTCTCCTGGTCAAAGATCCTGCTCAGGGTTTTCCATTTCCTTAATGTTGCAAAATCCAGTCTGACAATAGTTTAACTTCTGAGAAAAAAAAAAAAAAAAAAAAGACAAGGTCATGATTTTGAGCATTCCTTTACATTAATACTTTTGACTTGTATGTTACATACATGTGCAGCAAGTATATAATCCAAGAAAATTGTCAGCTTCTGTGTATCTGGGAATTTGGTTCTAGGACCAAGCAAGAATTTATTTGAATAAGTACTAAAATAATTACTTTTTTAAAGAGAAAAAATGCAAAGCAGATAGATAAAATAAATAAATAAATAAAGTTTATAAGCAACTTGTTTTCTGCTGCATTTCTGCAGGTGGGTCGTAACCCGAAAGCAAATTTCTAGCCACGTCAGTGAATTTCTGAGTTGCATAAAACTCCGTGTAGTTCTGCTGTCCCTAAGAAACTACTTCCATTTCCTCCAAGACTCAGCTGTGTTTGCACTCTGTTCCTCATTAGTTTGCTCTTGAGCTGTGGGCACCAAGCTGCTTGCTATGACTCTTACCTGCTGCAAACACAGTATTGAAACCTGTTTCTTAAGTATGCATAGAAGCTCACTGTGAAAACGAACAATCTTTTTACATAGAGGTCCACTAATCCTGTCATGTCTGAAAGAAACGCAATGTGTAACAGAAATTAAATAGTCTTACGTGTCTGTAACTTCTTTTGCTCCTGAATTTCTTGACCAAAGAAGCTATATGATGTTTTGTGTATTCATACATATATATATATGCACTTGTACCAATGAATATGGTCTCCATAGAATAGGAATTCCTCAGTTTTATGAAGAAATGTACTGCAGCATGATTATTTCAGCAGGCCACTGATACCTGCTTGCAGATACAGAAATCCTCTCACTAGAGTATAATTAATGTTTAAAAAGAAATTAGCAATGGGATGTAACAGAACACTTTTTCCTACCTAAAAATGGTGTTGAGTCATACCATTAAGGCTTTTAACTTGCTTATTTGCATTGCAAACTTGTTATGAAGTCTGTCACTTTCTCTTGTGGAAGTACCTCTTGGGGAAACAGAACTCTCTTCTTCACTTGATGGCATTTGCACAATATGTTCCTGATGTTTGACGAGTGTTGGGTCCGATCTTTGAGCTCTACTAGTATGGTAATAGGAGGGAAAAATGATAGTAAAGGCTTTTGCGTCATGTGATAACATCCACTCTTCTGGTTTTATTTTGTGCTGTTTCTCGAAGAATAACTACAAATTGTCCCAGAATGGAGGGCAGCTAAACAGATCGGGGGCAAAGCAAACCATTATGGTGAGCTTGGTCACCTTGTTACTGAAATGTGCTCTAAATCTCCTTACTTAATGGTAGCGGAGGCAAAGCTTGTGCAATAAGATCATTTAACGTAATGAAACTGGGTCAGTTTGGGGTTTTTGGTGTGTGGTTTTGTTTTTTTTAATTTAACTTTTACTGTATAAACTGTCACTATTTAACTGTGACACAATATCATTATCTAGTAAAGTTTCTACTGCGTCAGGTTAGGATTTGGGAAGATTTAGTAATGTAGTTAGTGAAAGAGGGTAAAATGCATATCTGATTCTTGTGTGGTTTTTTGAGGATTTTTGTACCTATAATTGGTCACGTATCTGGACTTGTACTTGCTAGCTCCTGTGAGTCAGCTAGGTAGATGCCATTCAGATGCATGTGGTGTCTGTTAATCGAATGTAACACTTTGTGTGCACTGTCCTGCTTCCAAATGCTGGATAGTGTCTGTGCTCATAGTTGGTGTCTGCTGTTTGATGCCCCTATAAATACAGATACTAAAAGCCAAGGAGTGCAGGTACCTATGTGTTGTTGCCCTCAAAGAGCTGGGACCTGAATCCTTTGTTGTATGCTCCAGCGCTTTAGATGACATGCCAGATGATGAGACACTCTTGTAGTTCATTCATTACTAGTTGTTTTAAAACTGTGCTTAATCTTTACCTGATGGTGGACTCCCACTATGATCATCACTCTGCTTATTCAAAGCAACAGGCAGTTCATGCCCCAAAACTTCATAGTTTGAGTCAACAGTTGTGGCAAGAGAAACAGACACTCACAAGAGATGTGATTTGTTCCAAGTCATGCTGAAAACAGAAGGATCAAGGACAGAAAACAGCTCTTGACTCCTGCTCTGGTGCTGTGTCTGTCTGTCTGGTACATCTGCTAAACCCACCAAGGTGCTTGCTCCAGAGTGGATTTCTTTTGGGAGGAGCTACTTCAGTAATAGTTATGAGTTACAATGACAGCTAGCTTTTTTGTGCTGCATTATGGTTCTCTCTTTTCCATATTTGTGTTAGACTCTTTCCATATTTAGTGTTTGAGATTTTATGGAAATATTGCTAGTCAAGGTCTATACTTGTGAGAAGGTGGAATGAAGACAAAACACAAGGGACAAATCAGAATCTTTAATCTGCTGCTGCATGTAATTTATAAAATGTATTAATCTGGTTTCATTCATTTACTAAACCATTTTGCACTCCATGTCTCTGTTGCTTTGCTTTCATTTTAACTGGTGTGAAGCAATTTTTTTTAATTAGCATAGCAAGGACATTTAGCCCGTGAACCTTTTTGTCTGAGATCTTGAAGGTCTGCCCCACAAAGTTGTGGGGGAGTAAGTAGTGGTGTTAGACTTAAATCAGTTTCATTGCAGAGTTTTCCCTGTCATAATGATCAGTTTGCAGCACAAATCACATTGATTTTTCACAGCCTTGTGGAAAAAAAAACCAAAACCCACAGTTGACAAATAGCATTGAGAGAGACTCAGGTGACACTAATTTTGTGGCTTATGAGAGCAGCCATGGCTGTTCCCCACCTTTCTTGCTGGCTTCTCAAAACCTTTTCCATTAAACCTGGCTTTTAGTTAGAAGCAGCCTGGAAATTCAGTGGTACCAGTGAGAGACTGTAAGCTCTTGAGACAACAGAGAGACCAGCACTTGCAGTGACACAGAGAATAATGTTTCTGGGGTCAGTGTTGCCCCATCAGACAGGGCATGATCATCACCAGACCTGCCAGAGAGCCCTGCTCTGGTGAGCTCCTGCTTACAGCCTGACCCCGCTGCTCAGGACATCAGACTGCCTTCTCTCAAAAATTATATGGTATTAGAAAAGCAAGGATCCTGTCCATAACAGTGTGTTAATTGTACTTCATCCTGAAGCTGTCAGCTTTATTTTTGCGTTGTGATTCTGGCAGAGAATTGTCCCTGCACTGACCCCTTTTCATCTACTCTTATGCAAGGTGTATTTAAATGGCTGGATTATAAAACGGATTCTGGAAAACTTCCCACCTTGCCTGCCATTCCCCTTGATACTACTATTCTTGTTTGGCCAACGTGGAGAATTGCTGCAGCAGTAGTGGGGCTGCTGTGTGCCTTCTGGCAACAGCCTGTGCTGCTTTTGGCCATTGCTTTCCGTCTACTCTCGATTATCCACATATGTCAAACTTTTATATGCTCTGATTTTTTTTTTTATGCACTATATTTTCTGAGCCTGACTATATTTTTGAAGCCTGGTGTACCCATACTGGAAACTCTAGGTACAGACAATCTGTCACTGGCAGCATGGGATGCAATATTGTATGTTATACAACGAAAAGCTATAATCGTGGAAGCATAGAAAAATTAACAGTGGACAGTTGAAATTGGTAATAGTTCTCAACTAAATATTTGTTGGAATACCACAGAATTTTAAAAATCATTGGACTGCCTATTAGAATGCCACCTTTTACTATTTCAAGTATTTGCTTTTGAAATATTTGCTTTTCTACTGAGATTAAATGTAAAGGATTATATTCCTACCAGAGCAAAAATATTTTTCTGATTTTGTTGAACATCATAAAGTTCAAATGCAAGGACATAAAAGCATAGGCAAGTTTACAGAAAATTTGAATTTTGGTCTGATTTTTGTGGTGTGTTGTTTTTCTGGGGGTTTTTTGTTGTTGTTGGTTGGTTGTTTTTTTTTTTCCCCCCTCTTGCCCTCACTGTCTACATGGGGTTCTTGAAAGTAGGAGCTTCAGTATACCCAGAGAAATCAGAATCACATAAGAATTAATATAGCAATCTGGCAAGAGACTTTTATTCAATCCTCTTTTGCAGTCTGAGTACCCAAAAGACTGTGCAGTGATCAGTAAGATGTGTAAAGAGCAAGTTTCTGACCAGTTTGGTCAGACTGTTATTTGAAAAAAAGAAAAAAAAATGTGTGGAAGCTAACAGCTGAGATGTGTCAGCCATTTCAGCAAAGGAGATGAGCAGAATTTTACAGAGTTTTTGTGTCAGGTACAAAAAGGCTCTTGTTTTTCTAAGTGTATTAGTCTACAGGAGAAGAGTTAAGAGGTTAAAATAACTGCAAATTAACATATTAATGGTGGGAAAAATATTGTCCGTTTTATTGTCAGTCATTTTATGTGACTAAAAATAGGGTACTATTGTGCAAGGTGATATATAAACACTTTGATGTTTTAGTACAGATCTGCACTTTGAGGAGAGGTGTAGCATTGACCAGTTAAGGGCAGCAAACCTATGTCATTCCAGTCCTTATTTATCTTTTGGGTAGTAGTATTTTACTTCAGCTCATGGCAAAGGAAAGAGTGGGATGGTGATCTCTTAGTGCTTATGAGTGAAGTTTTATAAGACAACTGAAGCAATGTAACTTTGCCACCAACTAAGAGAAGACTGAACTCCTGCCCCTGTGTTTCCACTGCATCCCTTGAGTGGCTCTCTTAGTTGGGTCTACCCACCCTTAACTCTTGCGGGGTAGGTACTTACTGAATCGGCTCATCAAACTGTCAAAGCCCCCCACTCAGTTACTGAGTTGGTTCTCTGCTGAGTTAAAGTGAATAGGTTTCTATAGTCTGTGGAGTGCCAGAGCCAAGACAAGGTTGGCAGCAGAAGAGCGCGGCCAGGAATGAGACCAGCTTTTAGGACAGCAGTGAGCCATTTGATTGTCTCATTTGCAAAAACTTCACTCTTTCAGCTTGATTTTGCATGCAGCGTTAAGAACAGGAGCTTCACAGTATGCATTCTCCGTATTTTCCCATATGTGTGTCATGGTCCTCAGAGGCACGGTTGGCTGTACCACAAAGTGAAGACTGCAGGAGAGTGAAGCACAGATGAGGACATGGAGAAATTCACTTTGCACAGCACTCTTCTTCCTGTATATCGCCTTCCCCACAGCCTGCCAGTGTCGGGAGTCCTCTGAATGCTCCCAAATCCCTTCCAGAGGCAGGCAGGTTGTTTTAAGCTGCCAGTGGAGTTCAGCTGATTTGTCTGATTTTGCATATCTGGCTCAGTACTTGCATTTTCTCTTCCCACAGAAAGTGGGGGGTCAGTAATCACTGATCTCCAGCTGATTACCTGTACTAACAAGGGCCAGCAGCATCTCCAGCCAGCTGAGCTGAACGCCGCTGGGGATGGTGTGAGCCCCAGGGGAGGCACACACAGGGTTATCAGCACATGCAGTCAGTCAGACCATAAAGTCCACTCGGGGATGTTAGATGTCTGCTGAGTGTTTGGAGAGTCCTGGCTTGCTGCTTCTGCACTGGCAGGCTACAAACTGGTTTTGCCATCTGCCGGAGGCATGCGGAGGCCTCCAGGAGCTCTCCTGGTCCAAATGCGTCCGAGGGCTCTCTCAGTTTCCCCCTTGCACGGTTTGAGGGAGAAGCCAAGTTACATCTGGTCCTGTCTAACCCCTCCTCGTTGTGTGAAGGAAATGTCCCTGCATGTTCACAGCTGCCACAGAACTCCTGCCATGTGGAGGTGGTGTCTGTAAGAAAAGATGGATGCAAGGATCTGCAGGAGGGGATTATTCCCACCTCATGCAGCTTTGTGTCGTCAGCCTGGAAGGAGCACTGAGCAGCTTCTTGCTGAGGCCAGCGGGCAGATTGAAAAGCAGCCCCATGCAGGAACCTTTTATATGTCCATCTGCTACAAACTGTGCTCTTCACTGACTAGGTTTGGGAATGAGCCCCCATCCCTGGAAGTGTTCTTGTGTAGCCAGGCTCAGACTGGCAGCTACCCTTCCTTGATGTGCTCTGGTATGGGAATGGGGCTTGCTGGTGGTAAAGGACTACCTGTGTGTGGCCTCTGTGTGTGAGTAGCAGGGGATATATTTGGAAGTGAACTCAATTTAGAAATTAAGAGATCAGAGTACGGTGTCTGGTTTGGCAAGGAGGACGTGAAGATGCAATATCGATGTCTGTGCCTTTTGTGGGCTGGAACTAATTGCTGCAAAAAACCCTCACAGGGCCTCAGTCCGTTTAAATAAAGAATGCTACGTGTTAATCCTTGTTACTCCCCGCATCTCTTTAATCGCTTTCTCCTGCTAGATGTAAAGGATTTGAAATATACTGTGAGGTACAGCTTTTGCAGACATGAAAATGTATGCATTTGTGATATCCATGCATGCATTTCAAAGGATTATTAAATCTGAGTTGATAACGCACTTCGGCAGTGTTGCCTTCTCAAAACCAGAACCAGATCCACGGTAATTATTAGCTGTGGGGTTCAACTAGCAGAGAGGTTTGAACACCGTATGTGATTGCACATGGTGAGCTCTGTTGCTGCTGGAGTGGGAGGATGTCAACTGCTTTTCAAAAGAAGTTCATACTTGGGAATGACTTTGGCACTTACAAAGTTAAGAGAGGAGATTATGCGTGTTAAGAATCAAATTTCTGTCCCCATTAAGCTGCTGTAGGAATTCTGCCCCTGGCTTCAGTCCATCAGTGATTTCACTAACAAATTTAACATCCAAAAGAAGATCCAGTCAATGCCTCTAAGGAGTTGATGAGAGAGGTGTAAAAGATTGCTTAGTAAATGAGAAGAGGTAAATATTCCAGTTGTGGATGTGTGTCACTTTTCTGTATCAAAGAGAAGAAAACTTTCTCAGTGTTCAGTGTGTGTTTTATCCCTCTCACAGTTTTCGGATTTCACGTGACTGTTGGGGAACCCTATAGTTTTAACATAAGGAGATTAAGAAATATGCTATGACATGAAATGTTACTGAAAAAAATCTTCAAGTTTAAATTGTTCTTTTCACTCTATTATACAATTTGCAATTGTACAATGGTATTAAATAGAAATTATTTCCATTAAGGAATATAATAATAAAACTTTCATTAATATTATTACTTCTGATAAGCTATGTGCATGTTGAGATATCTCACATTATAATTCTAGATTATAATTTTAACACCATCAATAAATGCATGTCTTTTTACTGGCAGGTTTGTTTGTTTGATTTTTTTTTTAAAGTAGCTATTATTACAACATTCATGAGAAGAAGAATAGCAAAACCTGAAAACTTCAGTTATTTTGTTACCACAAATTTCTCTTTTCTGGTTCAGGTCATTGACACAGTATTTAATATAGTGATTGGAAATCAGGGTCTGAATTGACACTTGATGATGAAATATATTTACTTCATACCTTTTCAAATTGCTTCCATTTACAAATAGAAATTTTATCTAGTCAGGAAGGCCATAAAGCCAATCTCTCAGGCATTTTTGATGTAAACAGTGCTGTGTTTACCACTGTATTCCAGGAGCTTCAAGATTCCTTTGTTATTCTAGGGGCCTTATTAGTACCTGGGAACAGGCTGCCTTTGCCTGGAGTGTTTACTATCAAAATAAGTTGGGAAGAATATTCAGTGTTTTCATCGCTTTTTTTGCAGATGAGTACTGCAGGTGCAAAAAACGGTGTAATTTTTGTAATAATGTATGGCAGAGCGATAGCCTGACATCCGTGTTCCCTGTATCCAGACCACTCATTGACTTAGCTTTAAAATTGAGAAGGAAAGCACTGAACCCTAAACATTGCGGTTCTATTGATCCATGTACCGAAACTGTTCTTCCTCAGCTTCAGCCCAGCACTTCTACATGACTCTACAACCCACAAATCAGCGTGAAGTGGTGTAACCACTCGAGCAAATGAATATATCCCACTCATCAGATAATCAGCATCTTTTAAATGCAGCACATGGCTATAGCTTCTGAAGTAAAGTGCCCGTTGTTGTTTTATGTCTCTAGATTAAAGTTTCAAAAATGCACTGAATTTTTGTAGAATAAATAGTGTGGAGGAAATCTGATTTGAAACCTATAAGCAATCTGCTCTCACTTGTTGAGAATTTAGTCATTATTCCCTCAGCCATAAACCTACTGAAACTGTTTCTATATCCTCTAAGAGTGTTTTTTTGGAAAAACTTGGTATCTAAGATTTTATCTGTTATTCAAGTTTTAAAGTAAGGTTATAATCTATCCTTAGTTGGGCTATACAGTCAGCTAAATATCCTGTGTTTTGTAAATACATATTGTCTAAAGTGTTTGTGGCTTGTCTTTTCTGTAAATATTAATGAAAACATGTACTTCATTGTTCTGCATTTTGTCTTTTTTAACATGTTTCAGCGTGGTGCTAAATAAATGGTAGCTGCCAGAATATTTTTATTTTCAGTTAATTTTGCATATTTAAAGTTCCATTTAAGTGCTTTCTCTATCAAGTGGAGGCAAAGAAGTTGACTTTTATAAATAATATACTACTTTATTTCATATTTTAATCAAATTCAGAATCAGTACTCTGCTTTTCAGAATTGTCAATACTCATGTACAGGAAGGGCATCAGTGGATTTTATTCCCTATTGGAATGAAACTGTTTTCAGCAACTGTGCTAACTCTGGAACAATAAATTGCTGTTGTAAATAGTGTTTTCTCCTTAGTCCGCTAAGGATGCGTTTGTGCTTGTGCTTGACTTTATGCACTGTTAGGCAGATCCTCCTCAGAGTTATGCCGAGTTGCACCTTTTCTGGTGCATCAAGTTAGTGTTGTCTACACATGCAGTTTCTTGTAGGATTCTCTTTTAATGTTAAATACCTCTTTTCCCACTCCTTAAATAACATCATCCTCTCAGCTCTGTTATCCACTTACAAAGCAGTCTACATAGACAAGATAAATATTTTGTTTTCTATTATTTTTCTAAGGGAGTAATTAACCCAGCCTAAGAAAAATTTCAATTTGGGCAGGCTCTGTAACGCCTTCAAAAGTAGTAGAGCATCATATATGTTGTGACTCAATTCTGGTCATGAAACACAATATGGTTATTGTATGGCCATAATGTGTTTGGGTCTCCTATGGTGCAAGAACTGTATCTGATGGTAGCCATGTCGGGCATGGTGCTTACGTGCTGTGTCCCGGGACGGGCTCTCCTGGTTGCGTGCTGGGAGCAGGCTGCGTGTGCCGCTCATGGGATGGGAATCACTTTCACTCAAATAGCATGGGAAAGGTTTTGGAGCTTTAGGAGAAAAAAAGCAAAGGTCCAAAATAATTGCCCCATACTGTGGCAGAGTCTCTGTTGCAGTAAGGATGGTAAGAAGGAGTGGACAGGAAAGCTGAACCGGTTCTTTTGATAGGCCAAGTGTGGATTCTTGCACTGGAGCTTCGCAAAAGAAAGAGCTTATAAATTGGGGAAATTAAAAGGTTTTCAAAAGATAGCTGAAGCTTTGGTATGTGTGCACAGTGTATTCTTCTGTGTACAGAGCATATTTTTCAGTCCAGGAATCAGGCTGGCAGTGAAATGAGTGTCTCTTGCACCTCACCAAATACTCAGTTCTCTCTTTCTTTCTATCCATTTTATTAAAAAAGCAGATGACTTCATGTCTCTGCATAGCTGAAACACATTCTGTCTTCTACCTCCTATCCCATTGGAGGGTGTTACTAAGTTTGGTCAAAAAAGGAATATTTAAAAGTGATTCCTTCTCTATATTCAAAAGTGAGTATAAATGAGTATGTTGGTTTTTCCTCTTTTGCTTTTGAAATATGTAGTGACAAAAATCCAAGGTGCCATAATGATCTTAAATGCTTATCCTTGCCTGTGGAACTAATTTGCCTATCCTGCTATCACCTGCGGGGAGCTGAGAGTTTGGGAGTGGTAATGTCTCTTAATTAATGCTCTAATAGAAAATTTATGGAGAGCTAAACAGCAATTGCCTACAAAACTAATGTTGGCAGTGTCACCTTTGTTCCTTCTTGTCTTAACAGCTGCTTGTGCTGCATGTACCTCTGGAACCAGGACAAGGTTATGAACAACTGTGCATTAAAATTGGTGAAAATTCATGAAAATTGCACAGGTTAAAGTTACCTTCTTCAAGTTACATATAATGGGCTATGAGGAAAAAAAGCTGCTCCTTGTAGGGATGCTCTGCATCTCCTCTTGTGCGCTGCAGTTCACGTGCTCTCAGCTCACCCTGAGGGTCTGCACAGTTGGTGGGGATGTGGCCTGCCGGGTTCTGCTCTCAGCACGGCAGGTGTGCCTGGAGGGTTTAACTGGTACCTGAGGCAGTTCTTCCCTCAGCTTCTGAGGGCTGACCAAGTTTCCCCCCTTGGAAAATGATAGATCTTTAAATGCTGACAGCTGTTCTTTGAAAGTGAAAGATTTTGGTGTGAGCAGGGGCCTAAGCAGAGGGGATGCTGCTGCAGAGTCTGCATTGCACTGGACTTCAGGTGAAGGGATGAGGGCAGAGGGAATATGCCCTCTGTTTCCAGTTTGCAGCAGAGGATCTCGTGAGGCTGCACAGCCACCCTTGAAGTCTCGCTCTGTGTAGTGCCTCTGACACCTTTATTTTTTATGGGCAGCAGGTTTCTGCTCTCCCGCCAGGTCATTTAGTGCCTGGCTGATAGCTCACAGAAGCTAAGAGAGGTTTCCTACTGAAGACCTATCCTTTACCCCACCAGCTGTGGGGCCAGCAGAGCCCAAGTGCGCAGCCTGGGGCCAAGGTCCTTTCCTTTGCTGTCTCAAGCATGGGTGACAGCAGGTAAGGAGTGACGTGCTTTGTCTCAAGCATGGGTGACAGCAGGTAAGGAGTGACGTGCTTTGTCTCAAGCATGGGTGACAACAAGTAAGGGGCGATGTGTTTTGCTTGGCCTTTTCATTTCCTCTCCTGGTGGAGTGATCTGGGCAGTGGTCCTTGTGGAGTGACGGCTATAAAATTAGATAACTGGTTAATCATGGGTAAATTAGCCTTGCTTCTTTGTGGAGAACAAATACAGTATTTATGTAAAAGTTGTTAGGAGTTTTTCCCTTTTTAATTAGCAGAAATAGATGCAAAGTGAATGATGATTAGGCAGCTGATTAATTCAGTAGTACAATTATGCCTAAAGCTGTGCCCCAATACTTAATGCTGGATGCTCTGAGCAATCAAAGAAGCCTATTTATATGATTATTTATATTTAAAAAGTTAGAATTAAAACAAGATTGTGTATATTACAAATATATCAACTTCAATGCCTGAGAAAACATTTCTAAAATTTGTTAATATAAATATTTTTAAAGTACTTTGTTTCATTTAAAATAAAAATAGAAATAATAGCAGAATTGTTACTTTAATAACAGTTAACTTTTAGGTTTATATGAAATGCTGTTCTTTAAAAGTAGCTAATCAAATCCTGAGCATTCAGTAGAAATGAGTAAGGGTTCTCCATGACAGAAGAATTGTGAAAATGAATGTCTTTTTCTTCTTCCTCCTTCTGGGGAGTCTGAGCTGGAGCAGCAGAGGAAATTACAGAGCCCTGGGTGTCTGCTCTGGGAGGCTTTAAGAAAATGCAAGCCATGAGCAGCTGCCTCCTATGCAGCCAGTTGGGAAGGCTAAACTGATTAGTCTGTAAACACTAGGAGATGGTAAGTGTTGGTGTCAAAGGGACTGTGACAGTCATCAGATTGTGGTTTATCTCAGGCTGTCGTTTGAGTGATGGCTCTCCCCCACAGAAGCAGTTTTATGGCTTTGCAGAGTTATAATCTGAGCCCCGGCTGATGGATCCAGCTCTGCTTGAAGCAGCTTCCCAGTTTGCTGTTTTGCACTACCAGCCCTGGGCTTTTCTTGAATAAGCCTGTTATTTTCTTTTCACCAACCAGGCATTACAAACCTAAAATTTACTAGTCCTAACAGAGTGGAAATTGGCAATTGCCCGTTTGTAGAAGAGTATTAGACAGCAACAGAGAGTCCCTTCGGGGGAAAGTGTTGGGGGCTGCTTACAAGAGCAGCAAGGAAATGCTTTCTCTCCCAGGTTTGCCTGATGCAGTAGCAAGGTTATAATTCACCCTTTGTGCTTAGAGATGGGTCATAGGAAAAAGCAATCCTGTAAACAAATGGACTTCTAACTGTCCTGAGCCTTCTTAATAGGATAGAGCTAATTTTCTTCTTAATAGCTGGAATAACACTGTGTTTTGGTTTCAGTATAGGATTTGTTATGAAAAGAGTGTTGATAATATACTGATGATCTTAGTTGTTACTGGGGAATCAAGGACTTTGTCTTTCCATATTTTGCTAGTCTGCGTGTGCTGAAGAAATTGGGGAGGAGCGTAGTAAATCGGTAAACCTCAGTTGGCATTTGAATATACCAGTGGGATATTCCTTATCATATAATGTTGTGTTCAGTATATTAGTGCAGGTCAACCAGAAAGCTTGGGGATCTTTCAGCTTCCCTCTCTTCTGGGATTGTAGTTTCGGTTTCAGGATTGTATCTGCTCTGGGATTGCTAGATGGGGAACAGGCTGGGCTTCAGCTGGTGAGTGGTGAGCAATTGCATTGTGCATCACTCATTTGTATATTCATTTATTACTATTATTGTCATTATTATTTTAATTTCAGTTATTATAGTTATTATTGTAATTATTCTTTTATTTCAAGTATTAAGTTGTTTTTATCTCACCCCATGAATTTTCTCACTTTTACCCTTCTGATTCTCTCCACCATCCTGTTAGGGTGCCCACCATTGCTAACCTCCTGCAGAGTTGGGCAAAAGCATGAGGTGATCATTTCTGCTGTAGCTCAGTGATGTTCTTGGGAGGGGACGTGGCGTGGTCAGTGAGCATGGCATGGGTCGTGAGTACAGTCACTTCTGTACTGGAATTTGCTTGCACGTGTAAGGTAGGGAACCTCCTGCATTCTGGGTGATGAGCAAGCCCTTCTTACAAAAGCTTTTCTGGCAGCCCCTGAGGCACCATCACCTCGACACTAAGTTATTATTTTGGTAAGGGTCAGAAGGAGCAGTCTGTAGCTCTGAAAGTCAGCCACAGCAGAGCTCCTCCATGCAACCCCCACAGCTGCAGACAGGTCAGGATGCAGTTCAGGAGGGCAGAAGACCAGTTTCAGATGCTGCCCACTGAGAGATCCAGAACAGGAGGATAAACAGTAAATGGAGACAAGTTAAGAGAAGGTGAAGAGATTGCTGTTAAACCTTTTACAGCAAAGAAAATATTTAAAATGAAGCAAAGTGAAATTGAAAAAAGTACGGAGGCTAAGGGGATACACAGATGTTACCCAATAAGGTTATTCCTACTTTTGGAGATCTACTTTAGTAAAGACGGAGAAAATTATAAACTTTTTTTTTTTAATTCAGAATTTTAAAATTTTAAAATTCATTAATTTCTAGGGAACTTAGCCTGAGCTGTGGAGCAGAGGCTGGAGGCTAGAATTTGGGTGATCCAGCAGAGAACTGATAGAGGGGAAAAAAGGGAGTTTATAAAGAAAACACTGAGACATGTAGAGTACTATGTCTCTTTTTTATGTCTTAAATTACAGGCATGGTGTCTCTTCTGCACTTTTTTTTGCTCATGTGAGTTAAAAAAAATGTTGTATTTAAAACTGCTGTGTAAATATGCAGCACCTTTCACAACTGGTCCTCTATATATTGTGTTTAGAATAGTAAATTTTGCTACTGTCATTTGAATTGTCTAAGAGCATATTTGCCTTCCTTCCAATTCTCTTGAGAGTAAACCATCCCTAGCACATCCTGATGAGGCAATTCAAAATGCTCATATTCCTGGTATGAACGGTTTATTTAATGAGGGCCCGTAACGGTCCCTCCATACTTGCTCAATGGAAAAGTATATTTTAAGACAGGTTTTCATTTAAAAGCTGTTGGCAGCTGCCTTGAAATAGGTGTATTTATCTCTGCTTTCCTAACTGAAGACTTGTATGAAATGTGACAAGTAAGGAACCAGTTCTGTTTTGGATGCAGTGGGCAGTGCTAGCTGATCTGCAGGCTGGAAGGGTGGTGACATTGGACACTATTTTGCAAGGATAAGAGATTATTGATTTCTGGCAAATACATTATGGTGTAAGGCAAACATTCATGAAAGCTGTGGAGGGAGCGTAATAATATTCAGCAGTGGAAATAAAAAATGCGATTGATTTACCATACTGCCATAAAGCAGCGTTCCTCCCCTCCCTGCTCTCTCTCCCCTGTAGCAAGCTCTTCCCTGCTGCTGTGCCTCTGTCCAGGCACCCACCTGAGAGCCCAGGGCGCCTCTGGCTCCAATTGTCTGGAATTTGGCAGCCCAGAGGGGATGCCACTTGCCCTGGCCTGCCTTGACATTTATAACTTGCAGCTGTGCTGTTCAGCCTGAACTCAGTGTGGTAAACCCATCTGGTCCGGGAAAGCCAAGTTCCTCTCTGCGTTCCCAAACGCTCCCTGCCAGCCCACCCTGCCCCATCCCCTCACGCCCAGCCCATGTGCACCTTCTGCACCACCGTCCCTCTGGAGGGATCAGCAAGACAGTGAGTCTTCTAATGGGGCCAAGGCTTCCGTCCATCCAACTGTGTTGTGCAACTGGAAAAGTGAAATAATTTTTTTTTTTATTGTTGTTGTTGTCCTGCAGGAAAGTTAAACCATTGCTAGCAGTTCCTTAGTGTATCGTATTTATTTGCAAATTCAATTCCATGGCCGCTTCATAAAGAACGAGGCAAATATGGGAGCGTTGCGCCGGTGGGATGCTGTTTCAGTTTGCTGTTTGTATACCAGCTAGGAGACTTTCTCTTCCATTTCCAGAAGGTGGAGATCAGTGTTGCATGATTTTATGGATATTGGTTGCATTTTTCTGGTCTTCTAAATGTTTAAGTGCTAGGCCCAATGAGAGAGAAGGGATATATTATTTTTTTTTTCAGCCTGTCAGTGCAAACACAGAAGCGAATGGATCTGGATGTGACTTTCTAAGCTCAGAGGGCCAAAGTTTGAAACACACTTGACATTGTGAAGTAATAGCTTTTTCCCTTTTTTCTTTAATCTTGCATATGCCCTTACACCTTGCCTTTTAATGGCACAGACTAAGTCTAAGCAACGATGCCAACTTTTTGTTGTTGTTGCTGTTTGTTTTTTTTCTTCTGCTTTTCATAAGCAAGCCAACCTTCTGTGGTCTGTCTCACAGTAGTCACCCAGTCTGCTTCATCTCATGTGGCGTTTCTGTCAGTTCTGGTTTGTCAGCCTGGCCTACAGATTAGAGGTGGGAAAGCCAGGATCTTTATAGCATGTACAGCCCCTTCTTCTGTCACAGCCATACTGAAACTTGAGGCCCTCTTATTAGATCAGGACGGTGCTCTGTTGCGAGGTTACAGCTCTGCAGTAATGCCTCTTAAGAGCTTTTTGGCTCAGTCTTAGTTTTTATGCAAACTGCCATGTCGTGTCACTGCTCTAGCTGGCTGCGGCACTGTTTCACAGCCTCAGTTACGGTTCTTGCTTCCTCTTCTCTCACAACTGGAAATTATTCAGCTTTTAAACTAGATCTCATTTATTTTGACTTAGAGTACTAAAAGAGACTGTTAGATTTGGATTTTTTTTTTTTTTTAAATATATGATATGATCTAAAAATGACCGAAGTGTGTGCACACTAGCTCAAATACTGTATGGCCTCCAACGCACACTGTTAAAATACGTGCGGTGTTACTGTTTGCAAGTAATTAATGTTGTGGTATTATTCCTTATATTAAGTAAATTACTACTGAACTATTAATGCAAAACTGTAAAGATTTAATGATGACCTTTGTCATGAAATTTGTTGTATGAAATTAAATTTAATTATTAGATTTGTAGAAGACTTTTTGAATTAGCTAACGTGTACTAACTCATACTCTCACTTCCCAAGGACTGCTGAGTTGGTGTTATTTCCACCGCTTGCTGGAAGTGGGGAAAGAGCATTTGCAAGAGTTTTCTACCACATCATTAACATTTTTTTTTATTATTATTTGTAAGTGTTATCTAAAATAAATCCACACACTACGCATGTAGTCACGTGTGCTCTTTTGTGCATACATGTACAGTGTCAATAAAACAAAGTCTCAGAGCTGATTCATAAAGAGTAGAGAACTTAATGACGGGTCAGAGTACAGTTTTGGAGGTGGCTGTTCCGTGAGATGATTCTGGGGCTGTGTTGGGGAGAGAGACAGCAAAAGCTTTGTGTGCTCAGCTAAAAATACCAGCTTCTCCCTCTTACAGTGACTGGCATTTTCAACAATCATAGATTACTTTTTATTTTTCTTGAATAAAATCTGGCAAGTGAGTTAAATCAGTTTTTCTCAGTTTATGACAAATTCTTAGCTGTGCATCACATCACTAAATGAAAATACAGAATATCTGCAAACAAAGGTAGAATGCAGATCAGTGTCTTCTGAAATAAGTTCTTGTTTTTTGTAATTACTTCTAATCCTTAACTTATGTTTTTAATGAAAAACTTTTTTTTTTTAATGTGTGAGATCCATTTGTCTTCAATTTGCTTGTTTTGCCAGCAGCATCTGGCAAGTGACTCAAAATAAACAAGTAGTATTAAATGCTAAAGGCTGCAGGGCCGAAAGGTAAAGCCTTTTGTCTTACGACAAAATTACAAAAACACTTGATTTGC
The DNA here is from genome assembly GCA_907165065.1 of Caprimulgus europaeus. Next base: position 27,534,314 of record OU015529.1, read on the forward strand.
ACTTTTTCCACCTAAATCATGACTATGGCTGCTGTGTTGCAGTAGTATTGATGAGCTCTTGGACTATAAGGAAGAGGGAAGCGTTTGCTCCATTCTGGGATGCCATGCTGAGCCTGGCAGAGTCCTTTGGTCTTGGTGAGGATCTAGTTCAAGAGTATCTTTAGTCTAGACTTAAATTTCTGCTACTGTCTGCATTTTGCAAAACTTACCTTTGCCTTCAGACAAGGTCAACCCACCACAGGTTTGTAAAGACAACTGTATGTAGATGAAGGTGGCTCCTGACATTGCTCCTTGTGCTTGCATGGAGTTAGTTGCACAGAGCTATCTGCAGAGAACTTTGGATGAAGTGCTGCCTGCAGTGACAAGAATTGTTTGTGTGAACCTGAGCCATGGGCAAGGTAAAGGGGAATGGATGGGCACTGACTGTGATGCAGCATTTGGGCACTGTGGACTCCTGGGCAGTTCCTCTGTGGTCCTCTGGAAATCAGTTGGTGCTGAGACGACTTGGCACATTGCTCACTGTTTTGAGCTGAGCTGAGTAAGAGGCCAGCAGTAGTGCTCAGACTTGATGAGAGCAGAGGGGCTTGTATAACGTGTTTTATATTCTGGGTTCTTCCCAGCTCAGTGGATGAGACCTTTTATTCATTTTACCTTCTTCACATTTTTGTTATCTTCTCTATTTAGGGATTTGGGGTAGTAGCTATTGCTGTATCCCTGCAGGTCTAGCTATACTGGAGAAGTTGTGCCACTATCCCTGTCCTCATTTTGGATAAAATGGATTAAGATAATAAAAAAATGTGTGTGCTAAAGTCATAAATGTGCCCTCAGCTGCTCTTCTGCCACAGGGCCTCCTCGGGTATGATGGGGGTTGCAGATGGAGATTGTCAAGTACATGAGTAGATGTTTATGGCAGAAGCTTTTTTTATATCACTTTTTGCTTTCTCCCAGTATAGAGAAGAGGACAGAAAGCCAGAGTGTTTGGCAGGACTTGTGCTGATAGTACATTTGGGGCACACTTGACTTCTGTTAGTCATTTGGGTTTGCTGGCCTGATATGGGAAACAGACTTTCCAGTGGAGTTTGGAACTGAATTTCCATTGTCCTCACTGAGAAACAGAGTTACCTTGAATAAGGTCACCTCAAGGGAGGTGACAGTTGTAGGACCTAGCCCATTGTGTCCTCTTGTTCATTTGCTTAAGGAAGTAATCAGATGTTTCTTGTCTTTTCTTAATCAATTTCACTTTGAATGGATTTAGGTGCTGAGTACTTTGTGTGGATTGACTTGAATTCAGAGGCTGAGATTATGCAACAGGACTATCTTGAGCATTTGATGTGTGGGAAAGTGATGATTGCTTCTAGTTTTTGGGATATAGATACAGCTGAGCTGGTTTGATGTGAACTCATCCAGCTTTAGAAATAAGATGTACCATGGTACAGAGACAGCTGTGTTGGCCCTGGACAAGTTCAAGCTGGCGGTTAGTATCACTGTGCACCACAGCTGCCCTGTTTTCACATCTAAGCTAATGGCTTTACTGCAGTTGCCTGCTGGCGAGCATGGCATGCTCTTGGAAGGGGGAGAAGAGGATGGACCTTTGCTGTGCATGGTGGGGTGGCACAGGTTCTAGAGGTTTTGGAGAAGCTTTTCCTGCCATGTTGATGACTTATATTCAGTAATTCTTAGAGTATATTTGAAAATTCAGTTTCCCACTCATCATTGGCTCTGTTTTCCCACAATATCCCTTTTCCCACAATATTCTTTTTCCAAACATACATAAAATTGTGGTTTTCTTCAATTAGCCTAAGCATAATTAATTTGATAGCTGTTGTCCAAAGAAAAATATAAAGCTTGCAACAGCTTTACAAGAACCAATCTGTTGGTATATTCTGGGTATTCATATTTTTATAAGTAGCTTTAAAAAGTGTTATGGGTCTTACCTCTTTCTTATTAATTGCATTACAAGCTTTTTTGAAATAAAAGATTGTTTCATGCTCATTTGTTTGCACAGTGCGTCACACAGTGAACTTGCAGTCTTGGCTGAGCCTGTAGTTTTCACTGCAACACTTTTTATTTTTTTCTTCTTCTTCACTGCAACCTCTGGTCATGTCCTTTTGCCCCAAAATATCCAGCGTTGCCTTTAGACTGCGTGTTGTCCTCAAGATACAGAATAAGGCTAACATAGAAAAGGCTTTTAGAAACACCTGCCTCTCTGTGCCCTCTGTGGCGAGTGTAGTCTTCCTGACCTGGGTGGATGCTGTGTGAGCTGCATTCTCTCAAGTATAAATACACCGTGTTATAGAAGGGCAAGCACAGAGTGCAGCTTCTTTTCTAGTGCGTTGATGCTCTTCTTGGAACTGATGGGCAATTCCTTTTTCCTGAGCTGATTGCTGCTGGGTGAGCCTGAGGACAATGTGCCTCTTTCTGCCCTTCACTGCCCGTTGGAGCAATATGGCCTTGGCCCAAGCTGACCCTGTGGGAGGATCTGCTCTGCCAGGAGAGAGATTCTGGCTGAGGTTTATCGTGCTATGCGCTGTACATCTCATCTGATTTACCATCTACTTTGGGAGATTTGGAGCCCCCCCCCCCCCCCCCCCCCCCCCTTCTGATGGAACTTAATTTGTGGTAATTTCTGCAGTTTTGTGTAACAGCAGAACGGTTACAAGTCTCAGGAGGTGGGAAGGAAGATCGCTGTAATTTGTTCAATGCCATGACAAACCTGAAGGATATGCACATCACACATGCATAATGTCAGATATTTTTTGAATGTGACAATTTGGCTGAAATACTTTAAATCTAGAAGTTGTGTGCAACCTTCAGCAGAGAAGCAATATATAACTTGACAATTTAGGTCACTAGTGCAGCTGTTGGAATAATGTCATGCATGCTTTCTCCCAGTGGCTGCTAGAGTAAATGCAATGGAGTTGTCTTCCAGCCTAATTCTCTTACCTTTATGGTATTTTATTTGAGGTTGCCTTTCATCATAGTTAGCATTGGCTAGCAAGTGTCATCAGCTTTGTAAGCTAGCTGTCTCCTTTCTACTCCAAAAATACCCTGTGTGTGGAGATGACATTGGTATTCATGCACTTAGGCAAGATAGTGTTCTGTTTCATTTTGGTTTTTGTTCCTTTTTTAAAATATAAATACAGGTTTTAGAGAGAAAAAAAATAATGCTAGAACTTGCAGGGTTTTGGACAGAAAAAGTAAAACTGATGTGATTTACAAGTGTTCAACAAGTGCTATCTACCAAATTTTCAGCAAACATGAGGAAATTAATCTCTATGTGTGTGTGTATATATATGTATATATATATATATATATATTTTAATGCAGCTCAGCAGCCAAAACAGGATGAAACACCATTTGCTTGTTTTCTTTCTTACTGACATAAAAACCCAAACAAACTCAGTTGATGAGAGAACATGTCTCAGACACTTTTAAAATTTAAAGATTTTTCTTTTCAATGGCATAGAAATTGTTTCCTTAGATACAGATCCAGACAACTAGGGAGTGTGCGTGTAGACAACTGCTCAGCGAATGCAGAATTCCTATGGAAGCGAAAAGCTTGCAATCCTTGTTTCCGGTGTCTCAGAAGAGCTCCTTATTCAGCAGGCTCCAGGGTAGTCTGCAGACCATTCCCCTTGAGTCCTGCTCTTGGGGCTTGTGTCTGTGGCAGTTTGGGAAATAAATCACTTGGCTTATAGCTGTTTCACGTAAGTCCTTTCATATAAGCTGGAACCACATCAGCCAGAGAAATTAAGTCTTTTGGTCTGAATATCCTGGAGTGTGTTAGTTAAGGTAGAATCAGTTTCAACATCATAGTTTCATAGTATCCAGTGCCCCTTTTCCTGTGAAGCTCTCTGACATTTATCCTTCCAAGACACAGAACAAATTTTGTTTGTTTGTTTTACTTTGTTTTACTCTATATTACTTTATAGTAGCCAAAACACACAGCAGATATCTACAGGAAAGGTATAAAAATGCTTGTGTTAGGCCAAAATTCCATCAGAAGAAACTTTTGTGTTTCATTTTTGTTAAAAAAGATTTTTTTTTTCTCTTGATTGATTATTTTTTTTTCAGAGTCGCTGTTGCCTGGGTTGGACTTTCTGAAGTTTTTCAAGTAGAGAAAGATAGAGATGGTGCTGAGTTGCCATCTAAGCATTGAAAACCCAATTCTAGTCAGGAAGTGCACTGAGTGGCTGCCTGCATCTGAAGGCAACTGAATCCTTGTTTGAAATAATGGACTTTGTCACTTGGTTTGAAAAGTAAAAATATGGAAACAATACTGATGTAAACTACCCCATTGGTTTTATGACATAGGCTTAAGGTTGTGGTTGGCTGACTCGAGGAGACAACTGGATTGTTTATAAAGGATGACAAGCAAGGTTGTTGCCACAAGCCTGTTAAACTTTCAACAGAATTTGTAAAGAATCTGTGGCTTGAAAAGGACCATAACATATTTATCTGATGTAAGGAAGAAGTGAGAAATCAGTAAGTGAATGGAATCTTTCTGGATTCCCTCTGAAATCTGGAATAAACTGAATTTACATTTTCCATCATGTGTTGTAGGAAGTTTCCGTCTTGGGATTGTAATAGTGCATTTCTTATGCACATGTTTTAGCTTTTGGAGATGAATGGTGTACATTTGAGTAGTTTATATTTAATGTGCTTTTATTACTATTTTCATTATTAAGCAGTAATACTGTGTTATGTGGCTTAGTTAATTATTGCAATGTGATTCTTCATCACTATCACAAATAGTCTGTGTCCCTGAAGAGATGGGAATGAAGTATCATAGTGACTGATGCATGTTCCTGAAAACTTTAATAACAAGAATATATTCTTTAAGAAAGAAAACTTAAGAAAAACAGAAATCCTGGTTCTGCTGAAATCGGGCTGTTTCTTCACATGTGGGAAGGCCCATGCTAAATGGGTGGCCTAGGACTGGCTGCTAGTGTTTTCAGTGCAGTTAATTTAAGATGTAGAGCACCAACCTGTGCTGGGTCTCACGGCTACAGTCCACACATTGCCAAAGATTGTTTGTTTATGTGCAGAAATCATGGTGACAGCCATGTCTCTTGGCAGCCATTGGAAACTGCTGTTATTAAAAACCCTACATTTCTCATTAGAACAACTCTATTGTACATGTTGTTTAAATATAGATTACTAATGAAATGCCTTTTTATTGCTTTCCCAGTGAATACTTTCAGCATAAAGTTAATTTGCAGTGTTATGTAAATTCTGTTTAACTTCAATCAATTTTTTAATTATGTTTTTACCACAGTAATTCCCATTTGATTTGTCACCTCCTGTTAGGTATTTAACATTGCACAGGGTGGTTTTTTCTTCTTCTCCCCCTCCCACCTTCCTGGTTTAGTCTTTGATGTCACCTGGAATAGAGCCTCACTCTAAAGCTGTGTGAGTTTGATTTCTTTTCATGCAAGTATGATTTAATGAAGAAGAATTCCACAAAACCAATATTGGAAATGCTTTATTGTTATGGTATTGATTAGCAAAAATAAAATTGAACAGACAGAACTGCCACAGAGAAGGCAACCAGCTACTTCGTTTGTGTTTTCCCTTTGCCTTTCTTTCAGTTGCTCCAGTTCAGTGAACTTTTGATACTGACAAACTGTGGGTTTAATTTAAAATGTCAGTTGCTATTTAACACCTGATGACCACTCAGTTTGTGGCTGCCTTGCATGGATACCAATTGTCCTTGCAAATGTTTGCTTGCCCACTGAGCAGATAAACGGACCCTTTTTTGGCAAATTGTCAGCACATTAATCACTTGTGAGATAGGACTTGCCAGGCAGCATCTCAGCTCTAGATAGGTATTTTCAGCTCTAGGTAGATATTTTTCAAATTTTTTTTGGATGAAATGAAGTGGAAATAGCTGAAGTTGAATCTGTCTTCAGATGTCATGGCAAAAAGCCTTCTCGAAAAAGTTGCATGATATTTTGTGTATTTATGTAGAAATCTTCTCATATGCACTTGAAAAGATAGGGATTGTTTCTATACAATACTGTTGTTGGGGGGGGGTTTGATTAAAATACACAGTCTTTTTTTTTTTTTTCAGAAATCAAAACTTCCTTGAACTCAGTAGTGATTTTTGCTCAAAAATTGTTCATGCCCAAGTAGAAACTGTCAAGGATTTGTGGCACATTCTAAATCCAGGTACACCTGAAGTAGCTCAGTTTGATAATCAAAATTAGCAGCAAAATTTGAAATCTTTGCTTTAAGAACATACTATAAAATAGAAATTAATTACTATCTGAAATTACTTGCAGGGTGTTTGTATACTTTCAAATTTATTTCCGGAAGTTTGGGATTATAAAGAACTTAACAATAGCCTAACTGTCCTGCTATTTTAAGCACTCAAGATACTTAGCTACTGCTTTTATTAAAAAATGCAGCTGTGAATTATTTGCAAAATACTATTTGTAGTACACTTGTATGCTTTTCATCCTCAGTTTGTGCTAGTATTCCAGTGTTGTTCTGATACTACTGTCAGTTTGCCATGTCTTTTATAGGAATGAAAGGGGAAGAAATAGTCAACTTTCCCTCCTCAAAAATCACATTTTATATGTAACTGTTACAATGCATTTGATTGAGATGGGAATTAGTTTCTCATGGGAGTTGTTTGAATTTCCCCTGTTTAAAAATCAATTCAACTTGATGAGCGGTGGATTCAAGTGGTGGAACCCATTTGGACAATTTTATATCACCAGTTGCACCCTATTTAATCTTTCTGTTGGGAGGTAATTAAATTGAACTCATTAATTTGCACAGATGTTGAGTGTTTCCATCAAATGTACCTTTCTCCACCTTCACCTGGCTTTTCTGCCCAGGTGCATGGCACTGCCAGCAGCCTGAATGGGGCAACACACAGGTGACTGATCTCCTTGCGTGGGATATGAACTCTTTCTGCAGGTGAGGCCAAGCAGAAACCTTGGGCTCTGAGCTTTGTGTTGGGCTGGCAGGCATAAAGACAATACTTTGTTTTTTTTCATAATTGCCTAAGCTAGAGTGGCTCAGTCTTTAATGGCATACCTATATATAACATATATTGTAGTTATCTTTTAAGCCACATACAGGGTTTTGGTTTTTTTAAAAGTTTTTGTGTGTGTTTTTGATATGTTGCTGAAGAGATACTTGCCTTTCAGTAAGTGATGTTTTGGCATTGTTTTGATGTCTGGATTTAATTTCCTTTGAAACAATGGTATTTTCTCAAGAGAATTTAAAGGTAGTAAAAAGCCCTAGTGTCCAGGGCTGACCATCTGTATTTCCTCTTATGTCTACAAAAGCCCACAGGAATACAGGAGTCCTCACTATACCCAAAGTGATACTGGTTGTGAGAAGATGCTTTCTGTTGGCTGTCTGGATGTTTTAGGAGAAGGTGCAGCAGTGCCTGGTATGCTCTTCAGTGCCTGGCTGCTCTGGTCACTAATGCCTGTGAGCTCTTCTGTTCATTGTGCACAGCAGAGAATATCTGCCAGGCGACAGACCCAGGAAAGACCTGTATTTCACTAAAAATGTCTTGGGCTAACAAGGTAGATAAATACTTCTTTGTTTTAGCTCACTCCTTGGTTAATAAAGAAGTGCTGTGTATTTTGCTGTATTTAGCTAGTTTCTAATACTCTGATGCCACAGTTAAATCACAAATGAGCTTCTCTCTCTTTTTTTTCTTTTTCTTTTTCCCCTGACTTGCTCTATCCAAAATTTTCTTCCAGTTTGGAATCTGAAACTGAAGTCTAGGTCCAAGTTTTTGTGATGGCATCCAGAATTTACAAAACATGCATGATCCCCAAAACTCGTAAACTTTTTTGATCTGGATTTTGCTGAGGTTGAGTAGGTTCTGTTGCAGACACATAATTGCTTAGAGGAGAAAGGTCTTTGGGCTGATATTTTTAGCTCTTAATATTTTATTTGTTGCAGGGTGCTATGAGGAAGGAACTGAAGTAGCAGGAGTGCTGGATCTACCACATTATACAACACAATTTGAGTTAGAGTATGAATTTCAAAATATCTAATTTGTGTTCACGTGCTTGATATTGTTCTAGGGCATTTCAAATGCAAAAGAAGTGCACAAAATGCATGCAGTACACCACCAAAAAGTAGTTTCCCCAGTAAAACATCTTCTTGTGGAGAGGATATGTGAAGTTTGAGATTCCTCTACCAGTATTTTCACAATGTTATGTTAATTGTCCCTGTATAGGAGATGCAAATACTTTTTCTTATTTTCCTTTGAAAAGGACCTTCATAAGGATGGAAAGAAAATAAAAATTTGATGCCATTTTTTTAATACTCCAGAAATAAGAGATACTTGGGTTCTTGCCATATGATCCAAGTTTTCTTGAATCCTTTCCAAAGTGAAGTCTTAACTAGTTGTGTGGCTTTTTTTTTTTTCTGTTTAAGTGAGTAGTTTGGTCTAGGTGGAGCTGGAAGTGCCTGAATTTTTAAGCTCTTCTGTAAAGTGGAGAGACGAGGCCAAGCAGAAGGGAATGCCATTAGCACACAGTGACACTGACAGCAGAGCTATTTAGACAGCTGCACATGTCATATCGTGTACTCGGGTCTCAGTCATGCTGCTATTTCTGTCTCATTAGCACAAATCATAGCATTTACTTTTTGTGAGTGTGTGTGCTCGTTTGCCTATCTGGGGGTGCTTCCTTATTTGAATGAGAGTTTAAAAAGGATGCTAAAAATTCAAAGTCCAGTAATGAGCTATTTGTTTTAGCGCAGAGCTTGAGGCAGTGCCACCAAGCACATGGCTGGCCAGGAGTTGGATACCTTTCCCATTTGTAGAGGTTTTGAAATGGTGCTGTGGTACTTGGCTACACTCAGAGAGGCAGCATTGCTTACCAACAGCATTATCAGTGTAAGATGTTTGTATATAGCAAGTCAAGCTACTGAAAATTTTCAAGAAAAGATGTCTAGAGAAAAAGCTTCTGGCTGCTGTCTGTGTGGCTTCAGTTGGCACATATTCTAGATACTGTCTGCAAATAGAGGGGCTAAAAACGTGCCTTAAACTGAAAAAGAGAGAAAGAACTAGTTTTCAGATAACCACCAAACTCCAGGACATGTAAACATTGATTTCAGTGAAATGCATGGTGAGGTTGTATGTTTGGTATGGTAATTCAAAGCAACTAAAACCAATATTATGCTGAATTAAGGAACTTCAAGGAGGATAAAAACAGGATCTTGCTGTGATTTTTTTTTTTTTTGTGATGGTGGTTTAAATATTTGCACATGTTAAGTCATCTTGTTTCTTGTACTTTGCCTATGCTCACTGACACTGAGCTGAATTTTCTTTGTTTTCCAGAAAGTTTGTGTTTTCAGTACAGGAGGCATATGCTAGATTTCATAAAATAGTAATGAAAGTATAAATACAATTTAGCTATTGTTAATTTGCATTTTAATAAGGCTTAATACCTGCTCAGCTGCCAACATTGTTTTCTTTGTATGGCATATTCATTTCAAGTCTTCCTAAATTCTGCCCATTGTTACTAATGCTGTCCTGTGTGTTACAGCTTTAACTATATCTGCAGTCACGTGTATGTGTGTACACATGGAGAAATTAGTCTGTCTGAAGTGAGAGTTCCTGTTGGATGCCCGGAAATATGTACCCAGGATTTTTTTATGCTAATTACAAAAATATGCTATGTTTACTGTCTGAAGGACAATGCATATATTTATTTATTTCAAAAGTAACACTATTAATAACAACTTACATTTTAACAAAGTATGAGGCTCATAAAAGGACATAAACCAAACATACTCAATGTATTGATTTAATATTTTTCCTCATGAATTTCCTGGAAGTCTTTCACTTCAATCTAATTTCCTTAGTTTTGAACAAAGTTTGTCTGTCCTTGGCTGCCTGTCTTGTGTTCTGCAGGAACATATGTCCTACTTTATTTATGTCCCAGCGTTTAACATCAGTGTAACTTTTTGTGGTTTAATTGCTTTTTCAATTAAAAAAAAAATAGAGGAAGTTTTGGTTTTTGTTCTTTTTTTTTTTGTTTTGTTTTTTTTTTTTTGTGTGTGTGTGAGATGAGGTAGAGCAAGCCAGTGAGCTCTAGGAGAAGACATGCCAGGAGAGCAGTTGATGTGGTCATCACAAAGACAGTTGCTGTTGCCTGTGTCCGAGCTTCAGCTGTCTGTAGCACTGTTTGTGAGCTGTTGACACAATAGCAGCTCCTACATCTGTTGAGACACTGCCTTCAGGCTTCTGAGTTAACTCCCAATAAAGGTGTGTCTGTTCTGCTGTCCAGAAATACTTGATCATTATTTAATCTAGGAAATAGATATTCAGTAATGATATTTCTTAATTACATAGTCAACTGATAATAGGCACTTTGAACCATGACTTCCTTAATTCAGTATTTGAAATTTTTCACGCAGTAGTAGTATTGGTGAACTGAACCAAAGCTGCAAATAGCACATGATGTATTTGCAAAGTGAGCTACAGGGGAAAGGTGGTTTTGAAGGAATTTGATTTGTGAAACAAGCTAGGCTGATGTCTTTTGATGTTACTACCTTTACTTCTGAAACTGATGCCAGCAGCAGGCTATAAATGCAAATTTCCCTTGTACAGTCTTGTGCTGGTCTGAGATGGACAAGAGGCGATGGAGGCAGCAGTGTGGGAAGAAGTCTCTGAAAAGGAGACACAAGTCTGCTTTTAGTGTGTCTTTCGCAGGGCTGTCGGCATGCATACGTGTGTCTTAGCCAGTGAGTCACTGGCAGCCTCAGCAGAAGTGGCCAGTGGCAGAGTCCTTGTGTCCCCGTGTTTAATGGGACTAAACAAGAATACAGGTACTGTCCTCTTCCTCCTCCTTCATCCACAAACAAGCAGTGAGGTAGCCATGCTGCGGTGATAGGAAGGGTAAGTGGAAACCTCCAAAGCCGCTCTGTGTAAGGGATGGAAGGGACTAAAACCACTTTGTTGAAGCAATTTGCAGAAAAGCCCTTTCTATGGAAACAGTTGTTTTCAGATTTTTGTCTTGGAAACCCCTGAAGCCTCCTGCGGGGTTTGGGTTTCTGTCTTGCGACTCGCAGGCAGTAAGAGCTAGTCTTAGCGCTAATCAGCTGTGATTCATTGGGCCTTTACCCCACAATGTCTAGTATTGAATAAATTTGAAACCTTTGATATGTCTTCCTTTGTCAGTTTGTTTCCACAACTCGCTTCCTGCCATTAATTTCCAGGGCCCTAGGGATCTTTGTTTTTATGCTGCTGATGCCAGCCCTGAACACACACGCAAACATGCAGCTGGTTACGTCTCTGCCTGCCAGGCTTCAGGAGCAAATTCTTTTCTGCACAAGCGCACAGCTCACTTGGTTTTCTCCCCGCTCCTGCCTGGATTACGGTTTCATTAAGGTCTCATACATATGTGATATTTTAACTCAAATGGGCTATAATAAATGTAATGTGAATAAGCAGTGCCTTTTATGTGTCATAAATTTTACCTTTTCCTGTCCCTACTAATATGCTTCCCCTCCTTAGCATTTCAGTTATATACTGATAAACTCCTCGGCATTTAAATACTGCTGCAGCAGGCTCGAGGTGGAGAAGTGGGTCACACAGAGCTATCAAGAGAACCGTGACTTTTATAACTGGCTGAATAGGAAGCTCCCGGCAACTCAGACTTCTGCGAGGATGACTGCCATCACTGAAAGGAGAGAAATAAAATACGCTTTCATTTTAAAAGCACTTTGCACACATGAGTTGACCTTTTCAGTGCTCTGGTGTGAGGTGGGTAAATGTTACTGCTTCAGGTGGGGAAACTGAGGCAGCAGGCTTACACGTCCTGTTCTCCAGCGTGGCTGCAGCTGGATGCCAACCCGCAGGCTTTGCTCTGCCTTACTCGTGTTCACAGAACAGCTGCAAAATTACTTGATGTGATATGAGTAGTTTGGCCCTTTTGCTGTTACAGGGCTGGGTCTGAGATCCCGTCAAAACTTCCAGTGTTGTTACATGGTAGCTGGGGCTGAAACGTGCAAGGTTGCCTGGTGGTGGTCTCAAGTTATCCATATGGATCAGAGTTGGTTTTTTCTTTTTTTTTCTTTTTTTTTTTTTTTTTCCTCCCCTCCATTTTTTGGCCCAAAATAGTTCTGCTTTCTGGGGAGAAAAAAAAACCAAAACAAACACCTGATTGTTTTGGTTTACAGTCCTCCAATGAGAAGTCAGATTTTTTCTTCTAGAAAAAGCAAATACTTTCATGTCGTAAAAGAGAACAAAGATACTGTATTTTCTGGCTATTTTTCTTATCCCATCTTAGTAGGCTTCAAACTACCTATAGTATATGTATACTTATATCTGTATCAAGTTTATAAAATCTGTTAGGTGCTATATAATCCGAGAGTGGCCCTACTGCTCAGAGATTGCTGCAATACTGGATGATTGTTAGTGGGAGCAGAGAGATCAGTTTAGAGAACTGCTGTTGTAATCTTTTTGGGGCCTTAAAATGCGTTGAAGTATTTTATGTTTATGAACTTGATACTAGATTGTTTGGAGGTTGTCCTCCGATTTGTCTGTCAAGTGTCTTCATGATTTGTGCAAATTCAGCTTTATTTCTTTAAAAGGAAAATTTTCATAGGTCATTCTTCCTTTTGAAATAATGTTACTTAAAAAGCACATGTGATCATTAAAGACTTTCTTGCTTAATTTTGCTTACTAAAGGAAAGCTATAAAGGTCATTTCACGAGCAATTTTATCTGGGATTTTCTCCTGCTAGTTGAAACCACAATGTTAAAAAACTGTTTACATAATTCCTAAAAACTGGTAGGCAAATCGTGCATGTGAAAGCAGGAAAGGTAGTGTAAACAGGTGAGTTAATTTATCCCAAGATGTGTGATTCAACTGTAAAGCTGTGTAACAGAAGATTGGAAAAAAGGCAGAATTCCTCACCATTTCTTTTGACTTAAGGAGCTGGTGAATTGTGAGTCTTATAAAAAATGGATTTTGATTTTTCTGAGTCTATAAAACCCCTTAAAATTGATATCTTTTGGCTGTTAGCCAGGTAGTTTAGTAAACAAGCTGGATTGATTGTCTAAACCGGTTATTTTTTTATGTTAATGTTAGATTTGGGATATATAGCATCCCCTAATTCACCTTTGTGTCTTCTAAGTTCGGTCGTGTAAGGTATATTTAATCCTGTATCCACTTCCAAAGCTGAAGAAAACCGTATTTTCTTGACATATAGGTAGAGCAAAATTAGTTAACAGTAATGAATCCTGCTGGCATCTTTAAACAGAAAATAATCAAAAGTGTGGTGCCTTCTATGAAACCTTAGTGTACCCTTCAGCAGAGGTCCTAAAAATAAGCAAGCATCATGCATTTTTCTTGTACAGATGCTTGAGACGAGCAGGTATTGAACTGTTTGTTCATCACTGAGAAGGGAAATGTGCTGCTCTGGCTGGTGCCTAACTAGAGGAAGGCCTGGTTGGAACAGCTGGCTGATCAGATTGACAGCAAATAGTTTAGCTTTTCAGGTGAAACCTCTCCTCCTTTCACCTCCCACCCAAGCCTGAGATGGTTAGAGAGGATTCCTTTTAGGGTGATGAAAAATAGCATTGCTGGCTTTTGTTAAAGCAGAGAGTTAAAGAAGTAAATGTTACCAAAGGATGGGAAAGTTCACAGCAGCATAAAGATGGTATGAAGGGAAAGTTTATCTATGTAGGCACAGTATCAATGTTTCTGCCTGTGGACCTGGCTAAAACTGTGATTTAAAATTTCCTGCAAATGAGAAACAACTTCAGTGCAGGGTTAGAAGCTAAATAGCTTCTGTTTTGATGGGCAGTGTGCACTGAAAAGGGACTGAGCAGTAGCAGTGGATCTGAAAATAATAGTGGGGTCAATTCCCTGGCCTGGCTCTTGGCCTCATAATGATAATTTTATTTAAAAACTGGCCTTCTGGAGTCAGGTGATTGCTTAAACCAAACTAATAAGATCATTTTCCATTCCTAAAGTTCCTAGCAATACTAAATCAATAAGAAAGATGAAAAATGCAATTTAAGTATATCAGTAGAGTCTAAAGAACAAATAACATAATTTTGTGATTGTCTTGGAAGTTTGGATGGTTGATTGACTATTATTGATTATTTGTGGTTTTAAACACAGAAATAGCTACTTGCATTTGCTTGATTTTAACTTTGAGATCTTAAAAAGAATAGAAAATTACTACTGGATATTTTTCCCAGCTACCATGACATTTGAGAATAACATATGTAGCATAGTAACAAAAAACAGAAAAATATATCATGCTGCCTCCTCTTTGTATTATTTACTGTATATCCATCACATCATTTGTACACTGCTGTCCTCTGTTTTTCACATATTATGCATTTGTAAGTAGCTGTCTCCCTTTTGGCAGCAGCTACCATGGTATTTTGTGGATGCTGCAGAAAAATAATATTTGTAATTACTTTCAGAATTAATCAAATTGTGGGGAGTTTCTTTCCTTCTACTTGGGGAACTGTAGGAAAAGTTCTAGTTCTGTGTGAGCTTCTTTTTAATTTGAAGCCCTTAGGGGTCGATCTAAAAACAAATCAACCAACCTCAAAACAACGAAAAACCTCCACCCATACCCACCCCCCAAAAAAAACTCCAGACCAACCCACCACAGGTATTTACCGACTATGGTTTGTACAGTGACCTGAGAACAAAGCTGGCTTCAGTGCTGTGAGACTTTTCATCCTGTATCTCACAGTAACACCCTATGACCTCTGTTGGCCAAGTTGGCCGCCAGCGTGCGTGAGGCTGAACCTTCCCAGGCCTGTGGAAGTGCATCAGGTTATTCCAGTCGTTAACTGACTCCTGTAGGCAATATATATTTCTGCCCATCTGTAAAATGGGGATGGTAATGCTTTTGTGCCTGCCTCAGTGGGGTCTGTGAGGATCAGTTACGTCTCTACGGCAGCGTATAAATGGTAAGCATGATTACAAAGAACAAGATGTGCAATGGCACTGGAGGGGCAGCGAGCTGTGGGTGTCTCGTTACACTGCATAGCAGAGCAGCTGGCTGATGAGCTGTCCTGACCTCTGCAGTCAAACCAGATTTCAACACAGTTGGCTCATTTGTGGGCTATGCTGATTTCTCATGTTAGGACCTCTGTTTTATAAAGGTGACATCAGGTAGAGAAATACAGATGATAGCTACCCACTGGAGCTGTGCACTTCTCTTTCACTTGCCAGAGCAATCTTGGGCATAGTGAATGTGGGCACCTGTAGGTGACTGTCCTTGCCAGAAGGCTGTTCTTTGAGCAGTGTGAGGCTTGATGCTCTGGCCACCTGCTTCTTCTACGACAGTCTTCACACCTTTGCTGGCATCACCTTCTGCATGTGGGACAGACACACTTCCTTATAAGATGTCCCTTTCCCTGCTTGCTCTGCTAAAATCTTGCCTGATGACTCAATACTTTTGCAGTGTAAGTCAATAATAGCAGTCATGTTTATTTTCTTTTATGAGTTCCAGGTCCAGCCTGACTGCTTGATTTTTGCTTAGACTGTGAGCTCCTGGGTGGACGGCTTCCTGGGTCTTGTCTCCTATGGGCTGCTGCTACGTTGTCAGGGTCGTAGCAGTGTTAAGCCCTGTGCTGGCACTGTGACAACTCTATCTTGGGATGCTTGGGATTCAGTTTTTAAAGTTGCCCTACATTCATTCAGTGAACAAGATTAAAGGTATAAGTGAAAGGCAGTGCAAGTTCTCTTTCATTTCTACTCTGTGTATGCTTTAAAGTCCTTTGAGTGGTAAGTTATGGTGTCTGCTGAAATTAATGAGAATGAGTGGTAAGAAAGAGGATTTACTTGTGTTTCCATTAGGATCTATTAAGACTAATCAAATGGTATCAAAATGTTATCACCTTCTGAGGGTCATCCTCAGTAAATGTAACTATAAAGTGATTGTTCTAGTGTCTTGCCTTAGGGAAAACTAGAATGACTGAGGGGAAAAAAAGAAGAGGTGTGATGCAATGCATTTAGGTGTGTAACACCCATTTAGTGGAAATGGATGTTAAACAGTTTTAGTCTGTGTCAAACTACTATGTCTGGTTTTTACTTTGAAGCATCAACAAGAACTATGGTGCAAATAAAGGACCAATATTTTAAATAGAAATTAATAGAGCAATAGAAACGAATAAAACTTTTTTTTTTCCCTACTAACAGTACAGGAAATAGGAACTCCAGGTTTAGATATAGGTGCTGATTTTTGAGTTTGCCAATCTCTTAAAAAAAGCTTGATTTTCAAAACTGAAGTGCTACAGCCTTTCTGACAGACATGAATGATATTTGAAGTCTCATCAGTACAGCAAATGTACTCTTTGGTGTAAATGGTCCTGCAGGAAGTTTATAGAATCAACACTTTGCATGTAAAGCAGAGTGGAATGGGTGAAAATCTAAACAGTTTAATATTATGGCACAGTTTGTCAAAAGCAGTAGAGACAAAGTGTTCATTAAAATTACCTGCTTCAAGGAAGGATTTGAGATACATTTTTGTCCTTACTGTTGCTCTGTTCTGCCAGTGTCTCATAAGCAGAGCTATCAGTTAGTGCTGGCAGGATTAAAGCCCTAAGGATGTTAGAACAGCATGATTTTTATCTTGACTATGTGCTATTTGATGGGAGCTACTGCTTATGGCTAAAATGTTCTGCAACGCTTTGACTTGATTCATGTTACTTAAATTTTGCACTAGGATTAACATCATCTGCTGAAATCTCCCACAGATTGACCTGGGAATATACCAAATAGTTGCAGAAGAATAGCACATTGGTGATTAAGGTGGCAGACACTTATCTCCACTAATAAAGAATAGACTTGTATTTCATCCATTTCAAAGCTGTGAATTATGGTGTTTATCTGTTCAGTGAGGATTAAAGTATTTGTCCTGCTGTTTGTTTGATGTACTTTAATTTGTATTTGTCTTATGCATATTGAGCCTTCTCCTACATTTTCAGGAATATTTTTGGAGTGCAGATGAGGGTAAAGTTTTCCTAAATCTTATGTAAATTAATGCTTTAAGGGAAGAAGCAAAGCAAACATCACATTTCCACTCCATGACAACAAGAGTAAGTTTTGGAATACTCATTCTTACAGAACTTAAGCACCCAAGTATTTTACATGTGTAGATGACCCAACAAAATCAGTACAAGTTCTCAAATTAATAAGCTATTTGGGAGTGATAAAAGCATGTGATCTCTGCAATTTTATTCCTTTTGATGTGCAATTATGAGAAAGAGCTTGAGCATGATGGATAGAAAAGGAAGAAGCCAGTCTGTAAAACTTTGAAAATAAGGTAAGATAAACAACTCCTGATAATAGTGCTTCTCTGGAGGTGGCAAAAGTTGAGTAGTACTCTAGAGATTATGGTAAAATTGACTCCTAGTTTGCAAAGTCCTTTTTTAGCCATTAGCAGTGTCGAGCTGTTGTCCAGAAAGAATATCCAAGCAGATGGAAGGTCATATCTTGCTATTTTGGGAACGGCTGGCTGTGTAACTGTCATACAAATAAGCTGAAAGGTGCAGGAAACTTGCATAGTAGTGTGACGAGGGTATGACCCAATGCTGTCTAAACCTAACGGGAATCTTTTTTGCAACCTTAATGGGTGTTAAAACAGACCTTGTTTTAATTCAGACTTTTTTTATTTCTTGATCTGTGGTCATTTGAGAATGTGCTGTTATATATGTAACAAATCTTTAAATAACACTTCAGCCTGAAGGTGCTTGTCTGAGAATAATTTTTGAAGCTCTGTGCTGCCACATAATTTTTCTGCTTTAATTTTGCTAATGTTACTTGTATGTTAAGTTACAATTACCTGGTAACTTGGATACATACATTAGGTATATTTATTGTTATTTGTGTATTATAATGAAAAATCATATTTGAGCTCTGAAGGCCCCAAATCAAGATCAGGCTAAGGTCTGTAGGATTTCTTAGCAGCTTCAGTGAAATAAGAAAAAAATTGTACCATAACACTTTGTCCCCCAAATCCCATGTTTTTCTGGGAACATTGTTATTGTGCTCTTGATTTACTGTGTTTGGCAAGCGAATCTCTTTATATGTATAATGGAAACTATTTTTAATGTTTTCCTAAAAATGTTACGGTATGATTAAAACAAGAGCTGCTTAGGACAGGAGTAGTGTTTACTTTGTTTCTATAGAGAGTAATGCTAGACATCTTTGGTGTATCAGAAGGGGCATGAGTAGCAGCTGCAACCATTGTCATTAGGGTCCTTCCTTGTGTGGCGTGTTCACTCCTGCCAACCAGCCACTTGAGTCATGGGCAGGATGTGCAAGATTTTTCAGATTGGCCAGGAAGATAATCTAAAACACACAAGTGAGCGTCTGATCCCTCTCATTTGCAAGCATGGTTTCCAACTACTTGGGGTTTTTTTTTTTTTTTTAAACATACAGTTTTCTGTTTCATGGGAGAGGATCGGTCTGATTTTGAGATGTGGGAAGGAGCTGTAGTAATGTTGATCTTGTTTGTGAGAAGCATCTCATGCTGGGTGCACCAAGGATACCGTCACCGCTGGGAAAATAGCCTGATCATGGAAAACTCTGCTTTATTCCTGACTTCACTTGGCCCTTGCTGTTCTGCTGCTGATAGCTCAGGATACTCCTGTCTTGGCCTCACTACATGGAGACTTCTAGAGGTGTCATAGAAACTGGTTAATTATTGTAAAGCAATTTGTAAATAATAAGCAGTAGTAGAAAAATAGTTATAATATTGTTGAAGTATAATTAGTTCTTCCAGTAAAACTGTGAAGAATTAATTTGCAAATTGAGAACTCAAATCTGAGGTTTTCTGTCTGTAAGAATCAAAAGACATTTTTGTGGTCATATTTCATTTGCAGCTTATGAAAGAATTTATTTTCATGCATACTATTTACCTAGTATGCAAACTCTCTTGACTGAGTACTTGAAAACAAACATAGCTTTGTAGTAACTTGTTATTTTCCCTGAAGAATATGTGTGCCCTTTCTTGCAGTCAGCATTGTACTGCTTCATGTGGTTTTGTCTTTGGTATACAACCCACTGTGCTCCAGCTCCACACTTGATTAAATGGCATTATGAACTCTCTAATTATAATACCTTCACTTTATTACACTTGAAAGGATTGACTCTGACGGATGGTAACACGAACAATGTGTAATGTGAATGCACTATTTTAGTCTCCTAATTTAGAGTTATTCATATATACATTGTGATCTTGCCTTCTGGTCACCATCATGGAGTTAAATATGATTGTGGCACTATACATAATGAAGAGATGGTGCCTTTCACAAATGCTTTACTAGCCAACTAATAGTTTATAGTTTTATTACAGTGGCAAAGTCTACTTTGAAATAGGTGTATCTCACATGAGTGCAATATCCAGAATACAAGGTAAAGAGCTGGTTTTCTTTTTTTTTTTTTGTTGTTGCATGTAAAACTTGGTTGCAATTGTTAGGACATAGCTTTTCAAGCAAGATTTTGCTAGGGAAGAAAAACAGATGTTGTATGTTATTGTTGTAGCTAATCTAGAGTCTGGAACCATAACGACAAGGAAGTTTGGTGTGGTATTGGAAGCCTGTCTTTGGTTTTCTTTCCCTTCAACTTGATTAACCTCTTGAACAGTAGCAAAGTTGCTGCATGGTCATTTGTATTTGTGGATTTGTTGCTTATGTACAATTTCTTCAACAGGACATTGTGGAGGTCCTCCACTGATGGTAATGTTAAAGTCTATAAAACTGTCCACATGGTGCTATCTTCAGACAAGGATCATGTAATTTTAGTAGTACTATAGAAATAGGGAGAGTTAGTGTCCCTATTAACTAAAACTCTCTCTTAGTACAGAAAGTCTGGGGAATTTGATGAAAGAAGGGACAGAACAGAAACCTGCAGAGACTGGTCTGGAATGAAGGGTGTAGTTTAGATATTACCAGGGACAGAGATAAAATAAAAGGACCTTGCTGAAAAGGAAATACTGTATTGGAACTTAGATCCAATAGAATGTAGGGAAAAGAAGAAAAAAAAAAAAAAAGGAAAAAAAACAAACAACAAAAAACCTCAAACAAAACCAAAGGGAAAAAACCTCCCAAACATAAGAAACAGAAATACAGGAGTATGCTCAGTGGAGGAGTGGAATAAAAGTGGTGAAGTGCTGAAGAAAATGCAGACTAGGGAGTCATTGCACCAAAAAGCAAGTAATAGTCACTGCGGGCACAGGAGGAGCATGGCCTCCTACGTCTTGAGGGCGAGGGGCTCTCTTCCCCTTTACCCTAGGCAGGTGCTCTCAGCTCCCTTTGAACACACTCCTTGGCTAGTCTGATGCCAGGTTGTGTGATCACTTCTCCCAACAGTGCTTTTAGCAAGTGTCCATGCAGCCAAGCTCCGGAAGACCCAGTCCCCTTCCCTCCTTCCCGGAGGCGGCAGCCAGCTGAAATGGGAGGTGTGGCCCAGGTGTGCTGGGGCTGAGCCGGTGGTGTGGAACAGCCAGTGTGGGGTCACTACCTGCATCTGTATGCCCTGGCATGAGTGGAGTGTTTGAGATTATCTTAAAATTGAAACAATGTCATTGAGGCACTCTAAAAGAAGCGTCAGTATTTATTTCTGAGTGCTGCAGGTTTTTTTATTTTTTAAAAGTATTTGGGGGTTTTGCAACCAAAAATGTAGTAAGTTTATTTAAAACAAAACAAAACAAAACACCCCCACCCCCCCCCCCAAACCCAAGCCATTAAGTTTATTTAGCATCTTGTTTAGCCTGATGATGGAGGCATCGTCTCTCAGGATATTTTGGTTGTGGCGAATCAGGATTGCGGGCTGCTCTGTGTGTGGTGGCAGTGCTCTTGCAGTAGGCTGACAAGACTCTCTGGGTTGAAACCAAGTGTTGGTGGCTGGCAAGCATGGTGGCCAGCATGTCTAGGTGCTGTTGAGTATAAAGAGCCCTTGTGCATTCTGAAAAGAGGTGAGATAATAAATACGAAACCGTTGAAACCATCCTTCACCTCTTGATTTAAAGAAATTCAGTTTGTTTTAAAAATAGATTTGATATCTGTTTTTCCTGCTTTAACACAGCTTGATGTATATAGAATCTTGTAGAAGGTGCAGGAAGGTTAGTTTTGGAGCAAAGCTGACCATTGGCAGGTGTAGCATCATGTATGTGTGCACCAGGTTATTCTTAGCATGAGGAGAGGCCAGTCAAAAGGCTTCTGGTTTGTGTGCTTTTCTGCTGTATTTTAAACTAATGCCATAATTGGCATTAGTCAAAGGGAAAATGTAGTGCTGTTTGCTTGCATCATGCAGGTAAAATTAGTGACCAAATTAATAATAACTTATTTTTCAGGCATAGACTGGAAGCCAGTTGCATGGCAGTACTGTATGGGGGAAGAAGCGGACAGCTCGGTCTTTATATTGTGCTCGTTAATATTTTCCTCCTTCTTCTATCCTTTATGTTGACATTAGCATTAATTAGTTACTTGCAGCAACCAAAAAGTATTGATAAAAGCCTGCAAACCCAATGTGCTTTTGTAAAATTAGTTTCCTGCTTAAGCAGATATTTTTCTAGTAATTGACATAAACCAGCCTCAGATGTAGAGGCAGAGGCAAGCTGGTTGTATGATTAATTCACCATGTTCTGTGATTATTTCATGTTTATATTAAAAAGAAGACTGTAAATACAGGGTCAGATACTCCACCTGTGTCCTCCGCTGAAGATCTGGCCTGAATATTTTATTAAGGTGCTATCCTTTACATTTTCTTCGACTAGAGGTCTTACCATAAAAGCACTGGAATTATAAAACCTTCCTCTTGCTTTCCTTTGCCTTTGTTAAAGTAGTGGAACACTATAGGCAGCCCTAATCCTGATGCAGAATAACAAACCGTACGTGCAAATACTACAGTGTATGTATTGCAATATGGGAAAAGTAGCCACCCATTTGTAGTGGTATTCTCTCAAATGCTTACTAAATGCAGATGTTAAAGGGACTCATCTGGTGTTTTAAGGACACATTGAAACAGTTTATTTGTGTGATTATATATATATATATATATATATATATATGTGTATATATATATATATATATATATATAAAAATAGGCTCTTTTGTTCTCCCAGATAACCTAGAGATAAGAAAATTGCACCAAATGAGAACCAAACCCCAGTAACATTTTCTGTTTGAAGGGATAAGTAGTTATCTGGTGCCAGCCTTGTGACTTTACTGTGATCTCCCAAATAGCACAGAAGCTTGCTACTTTATATACAGACTTTCAAACATCTAATATTTCCTTCTGTCTTACAGGACAGTTAATCCTCCTGATTTTCCTTCTGTTTTTTTGCTGATTTTCCTTTTTGTGTAGGAATGTCTAAATATTATAAAAGGATAGGTAGTTTCTGTCTAGGTAATGGATTGCTCCAGGATTTAAAAATGATGTCTGTTTATGGTCCTGCCATCTGCAGGAGCAGCAGACTATCATAAAGTTACTGTATTGATCTGTCACTAGTCCTGTCCTGTCTGTCAAGTGAAAAATGGCTTAAACTCATAACCTGGACCAGCAGTTTTCTTATTGTAAGCCAGACAAAAATGCTATTGATCTTCTTTGCTGAAGTGTTCTTTTCACAGCTTGCCAGCATCAACACACTGTTGTCCTTACTCAGGGCTAATTAGCTAATAATTTAATGCAACTGAGACAGCAGTCTCAGTTTGCTTCAGCAGCAAGAGAATATGTTGTAACTTCAAAAGTATAGGACCTTTTTGTGCTTTAAGCATGGTCACGACTGCAGTGCTTGTCTCAACTTTTACACTCTCACTTCAAGTTTGATTTCCTCCGCACTAAAGAATAATAGTCTAGTTAAATGGAGATGTGCTGTCGCTTTAGGATTTATAGGAAGCGAAGCCTAGATGCGGCGTTGGTATCCGTAGTCTTGTACGATTATGCACTTGCACTTTAGCTTTTTGATCGTTTCTTGAGTGAAATCAAATAGTTAATTGAATTAATTGTGGGCACGGTGTGGTTCATGAGCTACAGACCAGACCGATTCAGTCACATCTGAGAAACAATCAATTATACCTTTTTTGGTTGTTTCATTTTGTTGTGTTGGGTTTTGTTTTTTTTCTTTTGGTAAAACACCAGCCAAACAAAAAATCCACTGCTAAATTGTTTTAAATGAAAGTTTATATGATGGATCCTTCTTTCCAATAAATTAATTTTCTTAATACTCCTACTGCTATAAAGGCCAGAAGGTTGCAAGGAAATTCAGGTTGGAAGCATGGGAAAGATGTAATCTGCTCACACATGTTGAAAGCTGGTAGGAGTCTTCCACAAGGTTTTTTAATCTTTTTTTAATTCAAATATTTGAATAATCAGGTGTATGGCTGGAGATTGCTTGCTTCCAGTCCATAGTTGCATATAAGAAAGAATTGGTACAACTTCAGAGAGGGGACAGCTTAATATTATTCAGCCCGTGTTTAATGTTGTGGGTGGTTCTCCTGGCTTGTCTCATACTCTTGTGGTGGTGAGAGATGCAGCCTGTACAGCATTTCTTTTAGAATAAACAGTAATAAAAGCTTTTGAAATACAATTATAAGCATTTTGCCAAAAAGAGATGGCAGACATCATCTAGCAGTTTTCAGCCGTTATATTTTTTAGAAAGTTCTTGGCCGAAGGCAGCTTCTTCTGTATTTTTTGCCCAGCCAGTGTAGGCCACATCTCAGTTTATATTTCAGAATTATGCGTGATTCAAGTGTGAGGCACAGTGTAAAGCAGGCAGAAGAAAACAGATGTTCTCTCACGGAAGTTATTCTTCACATTTCATACTTTAATTTACCTGGAGTGTGGGTGCACATATTAATTTTCTATATGAAAAAGGAGTTTAATCTATGAGGACACTTAAAATTTGCTTTAAATAAGGGAACTTTTAATCTCTGAAAGCATCCCCAAAGTGGAATTAACTATTCTGATGTCTTGATGACTCAACAGATGCTTCTATAAACTAGAACACATCTGTCAGATTGCAGAACTGATATGCCACTATATGTGATTTAAAAGGACTGGCCATAAATGGACGTATTGTGATAAATATCATGTAGATGGCAAGGACATCCATCTTTTCAGTAGTTCTGTAATAACATTTCACAACACACTATTCATTGTCACTCTCTGGAGGTTGCTATAGTCATGTGAAATGTCCATCCTTTCCTTCATATCTTGGTAAACTTGTTTGGGTTTTTCTGCATCATCTTGGCTCCTTTTTAACGCATACAGGCTATTGAGTGGTATTTTTAATAAAACAGTAGAACTGAAGATTTTTCTAAGCCTTTTTGAAGATTCCCAGTAGCCAATTCAACTGATTTAGACTGCACTCCATCTGTCTGGGAAAGAAAGAAAATACATTAGTAGTCCACACATGAGCAGCTTATTAGTTCATTTGGTGTGTGCAGTACAGTCATTCAAGACTGATCTAAAATATTCATCCACAATTACTGGCACAGCACAGTTCAAAGGGCTTCAAATCTGTGGGTTTGACTGAGAAATTTAAGGAAAATAGCTGCAAATTGATTCTGTGTGTAATTAATGAAACATTTCATTCTTATGTAAATATTAAATGCTTGGGTATTTTTTCCCTTTTTTTCCTTTCCCCTTACTGAGCTCCCCCTCCCTGACCTCCATTATGTATTTGTTTGTTTTATAGGATGGTGGGTGGGCTGGCATGGGGGCATATTCTCTTGAGAGGAAGAATTAATAGCAGGGTCCTGTGACTCATTCACTGAGCAAACAGCTGTTCTCCCTCTAATTCGCCCCTCCTCAGATGTCCATCCCACCCCCGGAGAGGAGCTGCCAGAAGGCACTGTTTGCCTCAGCCTCGGTGGTTGAAACTCTCCAGCCACTTAATGAAAACGCACGCTCCGCGGCTGGCCCGCCCGCGCACAGGTAAAGCGGAGGTGCGAGTACGGCTCCCCGGCCGGCTCCGCTACAGGGAGCCTGCTCTCTGCCGGAGTGGCAACCACCTCTCAAAGTGGCCAAACAAGATTGTCCAGGGCTCACCTCTTCCCGAGTAGTGGCTTTGCTACAGCAGTGCCTGTTCAGAGCTGGGGCTGGGTGCTAGTGGCTTTGACATGGGTTAAAAGCTTTTGGGGTGTTGTAGGGAAATAGCTTCCGAGGACAGGAGAGGCGCGAGTGGACTTTTATGTGGATGTAAGGAGTGAAGTCAGTGAGGCAGGGCTGGGGTTTTGTTTAGGGTGTTTCCCTCCCTCTTCCAGTGTCACAGAAAATTAATCTGAGTTTTATAAATGCTATCAGTGGAAGAGTTGAAGAGCAGCCTGCAGTAAAACTTAAAAGAACCTGAGGCAAACTTCAGCTTGTTTTGAAGTGACTGTCTTTCAGCTCAGATGTCCACAGAGAACACACATTGTGCTATCTTGCCTGCTCTCGGCTGCCTCTCCAAGCTGCCCATGACCTCGAGTTTCGGTGTGGGCAGCCTGGCAGGGCTTGGCCCGAGGGGAGGCCATGGACCCTGCCCTGCAGCCCTCCAGGCAACCAGAAAACCAGGATCCAGGGCTACCAGTTCAGGAGTGCTTGTGTAGCAGCTTGCGTGATGGCAAAGAGTGCTCATCTACTGTGACCAAATGACTTAAAGGGAAGATGTGGAGGAAGACTGCTTCGAGCTGTTAAATCCCAAGATTTTACTCTTCCTCCGAGGCATCTGTGCAAATATTGCTTTTGGTGCTTTTGTTTTCATGACACTAATTTGCATAAAAGGCTCGGATCTCTAAAGTTGTGTTTGTCTGCATCTTACTTGGGTCGCAGTGTTGCAGCTTTCCTGCCATTCGCTTCCCTGGCATGACAGCACTGCTCACACAGGCAAAGCGGGCAAGAGCCCCCACGCTACACCACGTGCAGACAGGGTGTGCATGTGTGTGTGTACACAGCATTTAACCTTACAGAAGCTGGTTAGAGTATGGTGGTATTCAGTGAGCTGGTGTGAAGGGAGTCAAGAAAAAGGGCTTGGCCGTGGATAAATTTGAACTTAACATGATATGTGTTCATCCCAAGGTTTTGGCACACCTGCTAGGGACAGTGGCTAAATTCAGTGAAATTGGTGTTTGTAATTTTTCATTAACGAGTTGACTGGCAGCAATGTAGGATGTTAAAATTCTTTTTTTAATTCCACACATATGAACTTCATTCCCTTAATGTGGATCTTTAGCACATCACTTGTACTCTTTTCTGTTCAAATACCTGTTTACTGGTGAGTTCCATTCTGATTTAATTAAAAGGATGGAAATACCCTTCTTGTCTCCACTCTCATAAGTGGAAGATAATGGCAGAAATGGAAATGTGTATATTGATCAAGTTTAAAAGGCAAGGATGGTCAAAAAAATCTGCCTCTGATTTCACACTGCTGACCTGTAAACTTTATTTCGGATAGGAGAATGTGGGAGGAGGAGGTGGGTTATATATATATCCTTTCATTAGATACTTTAGTAAGAGCTCTTAGATGTTGTTCTTTGGCTTTGAAAATGAATGCACCTAATTTTTAACTTCATCAGTTTTAAGAAGTTAAACTGGAGGAGTTTTGGCTTTCTGCTGTTAAGGTCAGAGCCCTCTTTTGTCATCACTATTTGAAGCAAGTGGACAAAGGAAATTTTTGGGGATTTCAATTAAGTTCTATGGAAGGGGTTTGGTAAATGGGAGAATCTAGCTCAAAAATGCAGGACAAAAGT
This sequence comes from Caprimulgus europaeus, assembly GCA_907165065.1. The sequence goes on from OU015529.1 coordinate 27,561,008, forward strand.
TGAGTACTTTACACATGAAAAGGTGTTAGAAAAGTATTTTTTATTGAAAAAGAAATGAGAAGTTTTTCCTTATAAAACCTGGGCACAAAGGTCTGAAAGTGTTTAAGGCTTTGTGGGGTTTTGTTTAAAGGAAACTTTAAAAACATCTTTCCTCACTTTAGTGCTCCCTTTCTGCCTATGTGTATTGCTGTAACACAACCCTGTTTCATACTGTATTAGGGAGGAACGTTTTCTGACAAAGGTGAAACAAAACATTTTGTTTATAAACATAAGATTTTTAGTGCAATGAAACAAAGTGGAAAAGATACACCATCACAAGTATAGTGTTTTAAGTTTCTTTCACCCCAGTATTTTTCTCTGAATGTAGGTTTTGGGGGGTTTTCCCTCCCTCCCCACCATAAAAAGTAATGTTTGTTTATTACATGCAGCTCTAGCTGTTTGCTCTGTTGCTGTGCATAAGTAGGAGTGCCATAAAGATAAAAAAAAAAAAAATCTACTGCTAAATATAAGGCATTTGTTAGTTTCAGAGATGATGGCTTAATTTTTAGTATTCCTTAGTGTTTTATATCTTGACATTTCTTATGACCTACAATTAACATGACTTCAGTGAAGTCTCTACTTATATCCAGATTGCTGAGTGTAGTTGAGTGTCTCCAGGGAGAGCCTTGAACTGCTCACTAAATCAATTTGTTCTTTTCTCAAAACAGATTAAATATGTTTTACCACATCAAATTAAAAAAAAAATCCCAAACAAATCAACATATAACTGCTACATGTAAAATTAAAAATGCGCTCTGTATATATTGAAGGGTAGTGATTTTGATGCCAATGTTGTGCTGGTAGTATTCCACCAAAGAGAGAAACAAATGGTTAAAAACAAGCATGTCTAATCCTGTCTCCATGTTCTGCTGGTCTCGTTTAGAATTAAGTTGATGGCACGCTACTTGGGTGGGTGCTAAATGCTAGATGTAGCAATAATCTTCTTTAGCAGAGCCTGAGACACTCTGCTTCCACTGCAATGCCTCCTTGGAGTTAGGTGGGGTTTTTTAAAATTTTTATTTTAGTTTTGTTTTTTTTAAAAAATTCGGCTTCTTTATGCATACTGCTTTCTTTTCAGGTCAGCCTTCTCCTGCATATTCCTTTAGCAAGATTAGCTGCAGAACTTGCTTGTGACTCACCTGCACCCTCTACTCAATGCTTCAAGTGTAATTTTAGAAGACTCCTCCTGTCTACAGTTTATTTTGTATCCAACACACAAGAGACGCAGAGGGAAATCAGTAGCTTCTGCTGCTCTGCAAACCTGCAGACGATATGCAGGCAGCTGTATGCAGGGAGTCAGATGCACTGGCTAAGCCAGAAGCAGCCTTTGTTCCTTCAAACCGCTTCCATGGCTGTGCTGGAGTGGATTATTGTTTAAGGCTCTGTAAGTACAAGGAAAAGGGAAGGGAATTTTTTTTTTTTTTTTTCCTAAAATAGAAGAAAACAAACTAAAAAAAGTTGCTATGGAAATAGATGGCAAATGATCTCTAATAAGGGGATTTTACAAGAGTTGTCCAACCTCCAGAACAATGGTTCAGTTTAAGCCAAGATTAATAGTGCTCGTTATCTGACGCCTATGAGTTGGCAACTCGACCCTCTGCTATCCACAGATGCAGTCTCATATGCTGCTGTCTGCCGTGGACTATGTAGGAGCCATTAATACGATGGTCACTTGTGAAATGATAACGAATTACAAACTTTAATTGTTCTGGATTCATCTGCCCCGGGCTGATTGTTACTCTCGCTGGCTGCGCTGCTGTTAGGCTGGAGCAAGTGCTGGAGGAGGAGCAGCCTGGCTGGGGTCACGGGCTGTGCCTGGGCGGACTCCCTCGTGCAGAGCAGGCACACCAGATCTTCCTTATTTCGGCTCAGGCCAAAGACACCTGCATCAGGTTATTGTTCCACAGCGAAGCTGTGCCGTGTGTCTTCACACTGATGCACTGAAGTGCCCGTCCTCCCAGTCCTATTTCCTTGTTCCTGCTCAGAGCCCTCCCTCCCTCCCGGTGCTGGATCTCCTGACTGGCATGCAGCCCCTTCAGTCTGGGCTGTGGGGCTGGGGGGGAGGCAGCCTGCAGGAACTGGGGGTTTCTAGGCTTGTGGCAGGAGAGCAGAGACATGGAGAACCCCGATGTTGGCCTGGTGGCTTTAGGTGCACGGGTCTGTCTTAAGTTCAGATGCAGCACAGAAAAAGAGAGCCAGACTGGAGAAGTGGTTCTTGCAGTAATGAGATTTTTGTGGAACAACCTTGAAGAAGCAGTGGATTTTGCTGTTGTTCTGCAGTGAAGATTATTATATTGCTTACTGCTGCTGTTAGGCCTTATATATGTAGGGTATGATACAACCCTTCCTTCCTAAATTACAACTTCATGGCTTCCTATATGAGAAAAAGTGTACTGCAGCTATGGATTTTTGGTTGTTAGGTTTTGGTTTTTTTTTTAAATAAAGCAAAATACAAGTTTGAGATGGATTTAATTTTAAAATAAACTAAGTAAAAATTAATTAAAATAATTTTAAAACCCAATTCAAATTAAATGTAAATTTTTGTTAAAAATCGGGGAAACTTATCAAGGAAATAGTTAGAGGGAATAAACCTCAGTGAAAAAGAGGGGAAAAAAACCCAAGCAAAAATTAAAATAGTTATTACTGTGATTCTTTCTTATTTTGCTCTACCCTGGTAGCATTCTTCCTAACAAGGTGAGCCTGAAAAATCTCACAGGAGGGCTGGTTGCAGTAACAACATGATATGGGAAGCACAGGTTTGGTGGCAGGTCTAATGACTGCGACGTTTAGCGTGGTGAGCTTTCCCATCGCAGTCCCCTACAATCTGCCCTGTGGGACCTGGTCCTGTTTTGGGATCAGCCAGTATTGGAAAGCAGTGCTGTAGCTGGGGGTGCTGGCCAAGGGCTTGCCTGGGACTTTGAGGGGCACAGGGAACTCCAGTGCGACCCAGGCAGAGGCTGATGCCAGGGCTCGCTGGGGTGGGCAGGCAGGGAGGGAGGAGGATGGTGCTGGTGCGGGCCATGACGAGTTCAGTGCAGCGTGGCTGCTTTCTGTGGCTCTCTTTGGCTTTCTGCCCTTTGTGTTTGGAAGGAACGTTCATCCTTTCTGTTCCATCAGATTAATGCTGGTGTTTTACAGCCATGTGACTGTTGCATTTTGGTGTGATGTGTTTGTATGCTTTTTGATTCTTGTTTTAATAAGGATTATTGAGGACCAAGTCTAGGTGTAGGCAAAATTAAAAGTTGTCAGTTTGAAGCTGCAGTCGCTCTGTCCCCATTCCTTCTGCTTCCTTCCCCCCAGATCTTTTCTTTCCTCTTTAGGCTCCTTCCTTACTCTGCCTCTGCCCATGAAAGGAGCATGCTAGCCTGGTTTGGGCTTAGTCTCTCTTTATCTTTCTTTTTTCCTTCCAAAATTTCCACCTATTTTGCATTGCTTACTTTAGCAATATTTTATGCTTTTCTTTCATATAAAAGGCTACCCCTTTTTTTGACAGAGGATAGCATCCGATGTTCGTCAGGCATGCACTCAGTTTTGATGTTCAGTTGCTTTAGAATTTCAAAAAAGCACAAGTTGCTAAAATCTCCTGAGTTGATAGAGGGCTGATACCTAACAAGGACTGCATATAATATTTAAACACTGTAGAAGTTTGTAAATTTTCCCACATAACAGAAATACACTTGTTGACCAGTAAGCATATTTAGGATGCACAGCACTTTGTGTTCTTCACTTATGACCCAGTTACAGGCCTGGATAAATGAGAAGTCAGAATTGTCGACATACTGTGGTTTGACAGGAATTTTGAGTTTGGACACATTCTGCAACTCAAGAAGAATAATGCTGGAACTTGGAAATAACTTGTGAAAGCGGAAAAATATCCTAAAGTGCATCTGCCTTAAGTACTTCCGTGAGAAGATTGTACAACATAATTATCTTTGCAGTATATCTGTTTTCCAAGAATTTCTATGTATATTTTGTATTTGCTATCTCTTAATTTTTTTTTTGATATGTAGAAGCCAAGTGGTATTTTGTGTATGGAAACTGAAGGTTTTGCTCTTGGTTACCCTTAGAATTTTATTTATTTACTGTTATTTAAGTCCAGCAGAAGCTGAGTGCTGAGGTGTAGACAGTGAGATACTCTGGGGTCCCTCTTACTTTCCTCAGAGGATAAGGGTGAGGAAGAGACATGGGGCTCCAGGAAGATCTATAATAATCTAGGAAGACCTATAGTAGGCCTGGCTTTAGAAGCTGGCAACCACCAGGTGGGACCAGGGTGTGATGAGAAAGCAGGGAAAGTTGTTTGTGCTTGGCCCAAGACCGTTGAAGTGATACAGCTGAGACTTAGGAGGCCTAAAGATGAACTCTCTTGGATTTCTTTCAGTTCCCCCTTTCAGTGTTTCTCTTATATGCTTCAATTTTAGGACTTGCTGTGATGCACAGTTTGCTCTGGGCATTTCCCTTGTATATTAACCTTTTCTGTTGGTTCATCTTGGCAAAATTGCTAAGAACCAGAGTGCCATGTTAAAAGAAAAAATGTTGAAACTCTCTGGTATATTTGGCCTAAATAGCTGGGTTTGGCGGCAGGGGCTGCAGGGGTGGGGGGCATCCCCTGGGCTGCCCCAAACTGGAGTGAGGGCACCCCGAGGGACTGCAGCCATCCTAGGCCAGAGCAAGGACATCCTTGGGGGACTGGGACCACTGGAGGAGGAGTGGGACAGGGGAGCAGCAAGGAGCAGTGGAAGGATAAATGAGAAGTGCTGAGGGGCAAACAGAAACCACTGCACACAACCCACAGCCTCCTGCGTTGCCCGCTCCCTCGCCAAAGGCGTTGGGATGGACTGAGTGTCAGGCACGCAGAAACAAAGGAAGTTAGGCTAGGAAAGAGCGGGGAGAAAAGGTGTTTGACTGAAGTTGAGCCTTGGGAAGGGGGAGAAAAAGAGATTCCCTTGGTGGTTGCTGAACTGCTTAGTCTCCTTTTTTTTTTTCCTCAACTCCTGAAACAGTAATTAAAAGTGCATTAATTGGCAATAAATAAAGTAAAATTAAGTAAAATTCACTGTCTTGAGATTGTTTTTCTCATGATCTACAGATAACAAATTTTGGGAATTCCTGTATTTCTTTTCTTGTTTCTGAGTCTTTGGGGTTCACCTTAGTCACCTTTATAGCTTTCTTTGCTTTTGAACTTTGGAAGTCTAGAGATGTATCCTTTAAAACAAACAAAAATCCAAAAGCTGAAATTTTTATGTGATGATGAGACTTTGGAGAGGCTGTAGGAAAAATTCCTAGTATTGCAGGAGACACAATAAAATCACTGGAGTTGGCAGCCGTGCTGTGTTGCCTTTCCTTCCTCCTCAACTTCGCCAGCTTTCCCTGCTTGTGTTGGTCATCTCCTTCACCGCATTGATTTTTGCGGTGTAATCTACTCGGAGCAAGGGTTTTATCTATTATGCACTTGTAATGCACCATATGCATTACTACAGAAATAATCTAATACAAGGTACCTGGGATTTCAAGCAGCGAGCAGTTCGTAGCCAAAAAAGCGCTTGAGCGTTTGGGCAAAGCCAGCCTGCGTTTTTGTGCTCCCTCTGCTGGACCTGGAGAGCAGGAACCGAGCCCCTTCCCCCTCACCCCGGCAGCTCCCGTACCGGGCGCCCGTGGGTGTTTGCGGGAAGGACGTGGTGCCTTCCCCTGCCTGCTCCTGCAGCTGCGTCGCGGGACACGAACCCAGTATGAACGTGAGAGGGATGGAGATTGTGCGGCATCGAGCTGTGCCGCGGCCAGGCCGCGGTTTCACGCTAGGAAAGGGTGGCTGACGCCGCGTTTAAGATGTTTCCAGTTGTCTCCTCTTCCCCACTCACCTATTCTCATTTTCAGGTATAACCTCCTGTCCCCAGACTGTGCTAGTGAGACTGTTTTGGGGATCTTCCTAGAAAGAGGATGACAGAACAAAATAGGCTTTAATAAAAAGCTAATTTTATTTTTAGAAACTAATTCCAGTTCAGAGCAAAACCGTGTGAAGTGTGCTGGCAGAGCTGGGGCTGGTGTGAGGGCACAGGGACAGGCTGGGGCGGCAGCGAGGGAGGTGGTACAGCCGCTGAGCAGGTTGTGTGATGAAACCAGGGAGCAGATGCTGGTGGGGACAACAGTGCCAGTGTCCTTAGAATAAGCTTGGACCTGATTTTTGAAAGGGGTGGGTGGTCTGTAGTGTGGATTCACAGAAATGTTAATGGAATAGGCCTTTTAAGAGGTGCTTTATAAAACAAAGTAGGAATTGTGGTACCAGTTTTACAGACAGGCAGAACTAAAGCACAAAGGAGGGGGGATCGAAGCATTGGCTTCATGTGTTGCAGCAGTGCAGTTTAAGCAGCCTCTCTTCCTACCCTCTGCCATCATGGCTGATCACTTCTGCCCTCTGCCTGCTCTCTGTGTTGTGTTGGCACGGCTGTTTATGAGAAAACGTGCTGAAGGAAATCAGTTCCCTCAATCCAGGTAACCGTGCAGCTGCACAAACGCAGGGTTGGAAGCAAGTGTCCAGGAGAGAGAAGTGAGAGGTAGAGTTTAAGCTACCAGGTAAATGCTACAGCCCGATTTGCTGAAGTTCCATCCCGTTGCACCTGGGCTGGTACCCAGCTCCTGGAGCAGACAGAACAAAAGTTTATCCTTTAGAGGAATGAAGTTAGAAGTTTGATAAATTCAACTTAATTAAAGACCCAGTCTGCATTAGCTGGCAAAGTCATGTTAACACATACTAAATCTGAATCAATTAGCATGTTTTTCCTGGCTTGTATAAGAAGAACAAAAGCACTGGGGAAAACTTCTGGATGAGAATAAATATGTTCTGGGGGGAAAACATTCGCGGTTCAATGAGGCCTTAAAAGCCAGTCATTCACCCAGGGTGCTTGTCAAGATGGAACTTCCCTAAAACTGCCATTTGTTGTGGGACAATAAAACCAGCAGAGTTCCTGTCTGAGCAGACTGTCCCTTGGTGGGGCACTGTACATGTCAGAGATGGGATGATTGATTCTAACGTATGTTTTTCAGAGATGTTTTTATTCTTTGTGAACTATCATGGAACAGAATGAATGTGACTGCAGAACAAATACTGTATGTAACAAATTATTTGTAAGAACTTGAGGTTTTTCTTCTGCATTTTTAGGTCACCTGTGACTTTTTCATCATGCAAGTTGTTATGGAAGTGTCTACTCCCACAGCTGGTCCTTTGGGAGGTACCTGGACTGGCTGTGAATTGTGTACCTGATTTTTTTCCATAATACTTGTTTTCTCACATTTGATGGGAAATTATTTTGCATGAAAGCTATTTGGAAGTTAGTCAAAAGAGAAACAAAATGTAGTCATTGTGTTCCTTTCTTCAAAATTTGCTGAGTTTTCGAACCTAGTAATATAAAGCTGCAAGGAGACCTTGTCTGCCTGCTGAAACAGCATGTAACAAAATACATACTGCCCGTAAACATTCCCCTGTCTCCCTTTGCAACATCTCTCTAGCATTTCCTAGAAGTCGCAGTGCTGTGCCAATGTAATCCATAAACTTGCATTGTTTTGCTACAGACAGGATGGTGGTTTTGAGGTACTTTGGTGTATTCGCTTAAGCAGGGTTTGGGGGTTGGTTTAGTTTTTTCCTGGCACTTAGCTCACAACAGTCAGCAAGCACCCTTTATAAAGAGAATAAAAAAGACTTCAGCATGACCTTTAACTGAAAGAAAAAAAATACCATTTGGTTCAGGAAATTTTGATATAAACCTCAACAGAATTATTATTATCTTTTCCTAATCACATTGTTACAGATAAGAAAAACTGTAAGACTTAAACTGCTACAGTGAGTCTCAGAAGCTTAGGGGTGGCAGCCCCTGCCCCAGGGGCTCAGATGTGGTCCTCTAGATTTGGTCCTGGGATTCCTAAATGCTCTTCCTTAATTTCACGTCTGCTCAGTGAGCTTCTGCAAATGCTGCCATGTTGTGCAGGAGTATGCAAGTGTGATGTGTCTGTATTTTTATTGCAGGAAAATGAATCTTGTTATGTGAGAGTGTTGAGGAAACAACAGTCCCCAGCTACCGAGAGGAAGAAAGGCCAGTGGGAAATACTTCAGGTAGGAAAGCTTTATGGACCATCAGGTGGTAAAAACGCTGGTGTGCCTTCAGTCTTTTTCCAGATGCTGCATTGTGTTTTATGTTTTAACAGCTGATCTGGTCACTATCAAAGTTTATTTGCCGTTTTAAGAAGCAGTCCTGTTTGGTCAATTGATTGCAACAACAAAACACTGCAAGCAAAGCCCTCAGCATAAACATTCCTTGGGCTATTCCTGGTACGATATTGATCCTGATACAGAATACAAACAAATTACTCTTTGCATGAGCCATTCGAGCTATAAACCAGAGCAATAATATGTTCTACTTGCTGCCAATAAATGTGCGTTTATAATAAACAAAGTAGAAATCCCTGAGTAGAAATGAATAGTAGTTTCAATAACGTGTTCAATAACTCATGTCCAGCTGTTGTACAAATTTAAAAAAACACAGAGTGAGCACTCCAGGGTTTCTGTTGCCCCTCCTCCTTAGGAAAAATAGTCTTTGCAAACTTGTTCTGTCACTGCTTTTGCTTTGTGTTGGTTTTTTGTTTGTTTGTTCTGGATTGGTTTGTTTGGTTTGGGTTTTTTGTTTGTTTATTTGGGGATTTTTTTAGATATTTTAAGTATGTCATAAAGCAACAGGTAATCTTGTCTTTGCCTTATTACCAGTGCAGTTCAGATCTGCTCAATAATTTGGTCTACATCTTAATTTTCTTGTGAACAAGCTGCCCTTCCTTACACTGTTATGTGGGTCATTTCCACTTTTACTCTTTGGTAAATCCCTGTGGCATTTCCTTATACTGGGAAATAGCATTAAAGAAACTTTCCTGTATTTGTAGTCATTTTGAAGGCAGCTGAAATTAGAGGGGGAGAAGTCAGTACCCTTGTGCTCATCACCACCAAAGGTGCATGGATAACTGTTCCCATTTCCAAAAGAAAAATTTAATGATCATCAGAACATAGATTTTTTTTTTTTTAATCTGCTCTACCATGCTGATATAATCCTCCTCCCCCTCATCCATGTTTTCAGTGCTGCACTTTGATGAGCTACAGACAGTTGACCTGAAGGCATTTCTTGATGAACATTTCTGTCTGCTCTCAGCCTTGAAAAACTCAACCTTTTCAAGAGCTGTACGGGAGAAAAATGTGTAAGACCAATATTTATAGGCTGAAAGAGAGGGGAGAGGAAAGACTAAAGTGTAAAACTTGCTTCCAGCAGAAATGCCATCCTTCTTTTTCCTCTGATACTGAGAAGCATTTTTGACATGGCTACGAGAGCAAGTTAGCGGTGTGTGCCTGCCATTTGCTGTGCATTTGTACTGCAGGATTGTTTTCCTTTTTGTGTGGTGGTGCTTTCTTTTATTTTGTTTTAAGACAAAACACCAATTTCAACTGATAATCAACTACTTCATTATGATTCATCCATACGCCTACATTTTGAACGTTTATTTCCAAGTATGTACATATGATTATTTATAAAAATAGAAGGTTGTAATTCAAGTTCACTTTTTGAGTACTTTTTCATAACATCTAGCAAAGCCCATGTGTATAAATCCTTTAATCAATAGTTCTAATTTAAATCATACTGGAAGACTAGAAGGAGGAGAGATTTTACTATGCCATAGTTTTTGCTCGGAAAAGATAGTATCTATGTTGAGAAATACAGTAGTACTGACTGTAACTCTAATAGGAGATTTAGAGGACCTTGCAAATAGGTTTTAGTGGTGCCTTAAAGAATATACTATATTTTATGCCCCCTGAATATAGATATAAGACTTTAGCCTTTTATTATAAAAATGTGTGCAGGCATATAAATACAGCAAATAATACAACAAAACAAAACCCACCCTGTTTTAAAACTGCGTTTCTGAAAATTTCCTGGAGATTTTCCTAGACTTGGATCTTGGTTTGAAAAACTAAAATAAACATCACTTTTCTGTTCTGTGAAGAAACTCGGGAAAGAAGTTCCTTGCTGTGCCTTTGAGTCACGTGGCCTCACTGCTGTAGAGCTGGAATGTTTGCCATGGTATTTCCGGAGGCTTCATAAACACACAGAAAGAACAGGGGGGTTAGGGGGATTTTTTAAAATTATTATATTCTCCCTTTTTTCTGTTTCTTTTTTTTTGGGAGCCTAAATTCTTTACATTTTAGGTATAGGGTTTTTTAAGGAATTCAGAAGAATTCTTATCTGATCAGGTCAAAAAATTTTGAGAATTCACATCTGTTTTTTTAAAGAAAAAAAATACATTTGGCACTCTCTTAACTGCTGAATTTCTCTATAATTATTTCTTTCTTAATGTAATACCTGGCAACCTACATATTAAGCCTAACTCTGCTATTTAGATGGTCTTAATGGTTTACTTTTGGCATGCGTCACTGTGAGTGACATTCAGTAATCTGACTTGATAGCTGTCATCTTGCAAGCTAGAGTAATGCAAACAAAAGATGAGCACTCAAACGAGGTTACAGTGAGGAGCCATTTCCTAAGTCCTGCTGCGGCAGCGTAGAATCTCCAAGTCAAATCAGAAAATCACGGAATTAGTTCTGGCTCCTGGGATATGAGGGTTAAGATTGTGCAAACCTCTTCTCTCTAACGGTAGGAACAGCACGTGTTCCGTTTGAGACTTTGTAAACACCAGCTCATACTGGGATTGTGAGGACTTCTGTGTTAGTCTGTAATGTCATGGAAACGTTATGTCTTGGCAAGGTGGGCTGAAGGAGACCCTACAGTCCCTCTTACATCCTTGGGCTGCAGAGATGCATCTCCTCCTCCTCCTCCTCCTCCTTCACACCAAGCTGAGCTGCCTGTTGAACAAGGGCAGAGAACTGATCCGTTTTAAAAATAAACCTGCAAAAATGGGGAGGGCGGGGGAGGATGAATGGGCTATTTTTAGTTTAGCCAACTCCATTCGCTACACAGGACCATAAACCTGTCCTAATGCTACCAGAGAGGAGTAGGGAGAGGACAGTACAAGGGGAGCTGGTAGCAAGTGGCCAGAGGCAGGAACTCCTTATTCCACCTTTGCCTCTGCAAAAAATCACCCCAGCAATGTGGCTATGTATTCCAGGAGGCTCCTCAGGGCATAACCAGGGGAAGTTTTATAACCGTATCTATATAGGTTTGTTGCTGAGTCAGATTATTAATTGCATGAGAAGTTACTCAAAGGTGGCACAGGTTGTCTTAGAGCTTTCTTTTGAAGTATGAAACAGCAGGGTTTTTTCCAAGTTGAGGCCCTGAGTTGACATGCTGAGGGGGAGTCTTGGTAGATCTGGAGTTGAGCGAGACCTTGCATTCTGCACATTGACAGGGCTTTCCTTGTTCCTTCCTCCTCTCCCCTACCAAACTTTTTGAAGGCCATGTTTAGTGTGACTCATTTTAAAATTATTTTCTCCTGGTGTGGAAGGATAGCATAATTTGCTTTATTAAAGTGAGTCTTCTGTTTTGTTTCAGTCAAACACGCAATGTCTAGTTGCCACAGGTGCAGTATTGTCTGACTCCTGCTGGTACCCCCGCACATCTGTGTGGACGAGCACAAGAGCAACAGAGATGTTGGACAACTGCAGAAGGGAAAGAAGGAAGAGGAGTAAAATAATGAATTGAATAGCTGGGAAGGCCTGAGGGTAGGAAGAATAAAGCAAAGACACAACAGGCAAAAATCCTGAAGGATTGAGGAAGGGAACTTGGCCCCACAAAACCAGTTTTGTTGACAGAAATAGATGTAAGAAAATATGAGCATCTTCCCACCTAAAAGAAGAAGGGAAGAACCAGTTGAGGTGGTTGTAGTGATAATTTTGAAAGCTCTCCCATGCTGTAGCGGCAGGCAGATGAGGTGCAGCAATTGCTGTGTGTGCACCAGGCCACTGGTGTTTGAGTCGCTTCTTCTGTTTTCATTTCTGCAATTTCAAATCTGTAAAGCTGAGTTGAGTTGTGCTTTGAGTCTGAAGGTAGCCAGCTAAACCAGTAATGTTCCCACTGTTTTCTGGTTGCTCTGCCCCTTGTCATGTCAGTATTGGGGTAGGGACTGGGGAATGGAGTCCTTTTTTTCCCGCTGCTTACCTCAGTGGTTTTCAGTAGAAAACTCTTGGATCCTGTGATGTAAAATGCATGCCATGATAACTGGTCAAAATCTTAGAGATTGGTGTAGTCCAGAGTGGTGGTACCCACTGATCTGCAGTGAGAGCAGTCGACTGAGAGGGAATGGTATGGAGCTAAGAAGTACTCCTGAAGCTATTGGACTGCTATATCTGGGGAAAAACATACTGGTTCAACAAATACAGATGCTCTAGTATTTATAAGTTATCTTTCGTAAAGTAAGCCATGATTCAAGGGCAAATTGGTTTTTAAGCTGAGCAATATCTGCTTGTATATGGTAGGTTTTTTGTTTGGTTGCTTGGAGGTTTTTTTGGGTTTTGTGTTTTTTTCCTAAAAGAACATGCAGAAAAGTGGAGAAATACCCAACAAATCTTGTACGATGTGACTGAGTAAAATGTTGGTAACTTCTTACTTGATTTGTCTTCAGTATTACTTCAGCACAGTGAAAGTCAACCACAATAAATTATATTTTTAATGAAGGATTCTCCATCTGGATGAATTAATACTGGCAGGACAGTATTGGTTAAAAATAGAAGAACCTCCTGCAGGCACGTTGCAGTTTATCCTGGTTTTACTTTGTCTAAACAAAAAGCAATGTACATATACAGAGTGTAGACAAGCCTTTTAGTCTGAGGTACTTCCTTTGGCAGTTGGCTTTTGATTTTGTTTGTTTGTTTGTTTGTTTGTTTGTTTTAAAGTAAGTGTTGCTTTGAAGGGAGACTAAATAGAATCAGTATTCAAGTATTCAGTTTATCATGTGACTGCATGGGAGATTGCTGTATTCTATACTAAACCCATTTTATGGTGATATGTGAAAGATTCTTATAGCCTTATAAAGGATGCTGGCTTGCATTCCTCTGTGTAAAGAAGTATTTCCAAAAGAAATAATAGACTGATCGAATATTTATTTTTGTTCAATACAAAAGTATTTGTAGCTAACTGGAAAATATTTTACTTCTCTACCCTCCCTGTTGCCCTTAATCTTGTTTTTCAACTGAAGTTTTTTCTTCCAACTATTAGAAATGTGTTCTTCCAGGATATTTTAGATCAGCTGCTTTAAAAGCCAAGAACTTGTATCTTTTCACTGAAAACATATTTAAGGAAAGGAACGGAATAGTTAATTTGACTTGTATAGCGTGTGCATATGCATACTGTATATATTAGACATATTGTAGATGTATTAAATATGTGCGTGTAAGTTGAGATAGTGTTTCAGAATTGAGTCTGTTCATGGTTAATGATTGTATATTGTATATGTATTTTTAAATGTCTGACAAATTTTAAATAAGGTTAAATTAACCTACATTAAGTGTTGTGGATTTTTAAATATGTTTCATATTGAAAAGTATTTAACTAAATTCCACTATTTAATCTTACTGAAGTTAGAAAATTCAAGGTACAACTGTTTTTTCACACACAAATTATTAGGCCTTGATATTTCTAATAGCGTAGCTTTCTTTTTCAGGCCTTCAAGTGGGAAGAGAGAAAGAGAAATTTATTTCTTTCTCAGGACAAAAGAACAATACAAGTGTAATCTCAGCTCTCAGTTTTTCTTTTGTGTATGGCTAAATCCATCTCTTAACCTGGTATGATTAATCTGGTTTGATTTGTTAATGTTTTTAGAAGTTTATGAAAGGACAGAGAAAAGGGAGGAAAAAAATTCCTTTGAAGCATCTATCAGTGATTCAAATACTGCCTTGAATCAAGGGTATGTGTGACTGCGATGTGTGCTATCAGAGTGTATGAAATACTGTGTGAAATGCCAGCAGGTGTATAGCCCCAGCTGGTGATCTGGGCCAAGTATTTAAACTAGTTGTATTCTGCTGAGAATGTATAGTGTGCACTACAGCTCAGACTAAGGCTTTTCTAAGAAAAGAATTTGAGCTAACAAATTGTGGGAAACCAGTGTATACACAGTGTAATCTAAAATCTCACAAGTGAAAATAAACCTGATTCAGCTGCAGAGTGTGAATATGCAGAGGAGCGTGTCTGCAACACCTCAGGGGGTCCCTTCTCTCGCTTGCTTATACCTGTTCTGTACAGCAGAAAGCTCAAACAACTGAAAACTAAAAATACTGCTTTACAAATAGAGTGGGAGGAAGAAGAAAACGGGCACGAACGCCAACCTTTCAAAGATATTCAAAGTGTTCGCCACAGTAACAGTCTGGTGGCAGAGAGCTCAACAATATAATTGCATGTTGAATAAGAAGGTGTTTCCTTTTATAGCTTTTGAATGGGGCACTTCTTTAATATAATGGAATTTCCTCTAGCTCATGTGCTTTCTTACTGGGTGGGCAGAAGCTCACTAACTTCTGTAGGCTGGTTTCTGTTTAATATAGTTTAGCAATGACTGTTTTATAGCTATCCTTTTAAATGTAAACATTCCCAATCTCTTCAGGTGCTCTTCTTACAACAAGTTATTTTTCCCCCTGATTTGCATTGCTAACCTTTGATTTCTGTCTCATTTTGCTCTGAATCCTTAAGTTTCTCTTACAAACTAGTGCCAACCACCAGATTATCACTACTCCTTTAGGATAAACTACAGTATCAGAGGATTGCTGTTTTCCAGGTCCCAGTTTGATAACAGATGTTTCCTTCCCTGAGCACATTGCTCTTTAGAACTCTGTTTGAACATCCACCTAACAGAGGGGGTTCTCCATTGGTTAGTGGGACAGATAGCTGTCCATGCAGAGTGTCCATTTAACATCTGCTATATGATAATACGGATTTTTTTTTGGTCATTATTGCCCTGTACCTGATAGAAGCTGAGAAGCTAGAGGTGGAGTGCTCTTTATGAGTTCTTAGAGTCTTGCAGTGCTTTGCCCTACCCTTCCCTCACACCTTTGGCATTTCTGGTGCCTGTCTCCTGTCTGGTTCCTAAAACTTGCCTGGTGCCTTTTTTGTCATACTGCCTCTGAAGTTCTCAACTGGAGACCTCCACTCCCTCCATCTGCTTGCAGCTCTCAAGTCCTGTTGGTTTGCAGTCAGAGCATTTTGGGCGTTCATGTAGAGGGAAACAAATAGTCCTTGCAGTAGAGGGGCATACCCTGAGAATGTGTACCTACACCGTGTCTCATGGGCAGACATGAGCTTGATCTGCTCATCTTCAGCTGGCCACATTCTGTGTGGAGCCAAACCAGAAGCCCCATATCCATCATTAGCATTGTGTTGAGCTCAAGCTAATAAGCTCGTTCTCTTGGCAGGTTGTGTTAGATCAGGCTTACTGCTGTGCTAATTGTGCTTACACAGCTTCCAGTTTGGAGCTGGCTCATTTACAGCTGGCTTGGATAGAGGCCAAGAAGGCTCGCCTCTGCCTGCAGTATGCCATGCAGACATGCACACATCCAGCACTTGAACGTGTCTGTCAATAGCAGGAAATTATATTCAGAGAGAGGGAAAAAATCTTTGGCCTGGCTGCAAGCATAAACAAGGGCAATATTAATGAATGAGGAAGTAGGTAACAGTTTTAATAAGGAGAAGGATTGATTATTCCACATGTAGCCTCAGTACCACAAGCTTTTGGCCCCTGTATTTGGCTCCATCTTGTTCTTCGTTTACCACTGTTTTT
The DNA here is from genome assembly GCA_907165065.1 of Caprimulgus europaeus. Next base: position 27,576,788 of record OU015529.1, read on the forward strand.
GAAGGGCTTTTTGTTATTGTTGTTGTGGTGGTGTGGTGTTTTTTGTTGTTGTTGGTTGGTTGGAGGTTTTTTTTTTCAATATTTCTTGGGAACATTTCCCAGATTTAAGAAACTACATTGTAGAGTGAGCAGCCTGGTATTTTAACTGGGAAACAGAAAGTAATCTAAACACAAGATGAAAAATGGGCAAAATTTGAGAGAGGATAAATTTGCCTTTATGATTAGCCTGTCCTCTGTTTTTGTCTTCCCTTACTTCCTATGTTAGCACATTAGTTTGTACATTGATTGTAATATAGCGTCAAGGATCTGCCTATCTTAGTGTTGAAGTGCTATAGTTACCTGAAGGTACAAAATATTCACTAGGGACAGGAATTACATAGGAAGAAGAAACCCAGAGCTGTAAAAAGCTGAAGTTTGTTTATTTAGGTTTGGAAAACTAGAGCTCAGAATGACTTGGAAGCCATGTCCTCAGCTGGCATAGATTGTTGTCATGAGTTACCAATAGTTGTGTTATTTACTTCAGTAAGAATTTATTCCTCAGATATTAAGAAATCTGTCTGTGAAGGAGTGTGGTGGTGGATGGGACCATATGAGTGTGCATGTATATAAATATAGAGAAAACCAGATTAGTCTGTTCTCTTATTGTGAAATAATAAAGTGATTCATCACCACATCGCTATGAGCTCTCTTAATTTGAGCCAATTTTTCTCAAATTTTCTTGGTCACAAACATCTGTACATCGCTGCATTAATTTGCTTGACAGTTTAGAGGCCACTTCTCTGTTTGAGCAAGCCTCAAAGAGACAGTACCAACCTTTTAGTTCTAAAATTGCTGTTATTGAAACAACCAGGGGAATGTATCTCTGCAAAGGCAGAGTTGAATAATGTTTTAGCTCCCAGAATTAATTTCAAATTTCAGCAGCACTAAGTAATATTTTAGTGGCAGTATAATCCTGTACATTACATATTAAGTCTGCAGACTGCACTGCCAGTGGAAGAACCCTGCAGTATTTAAATGACACTCTAACACCATGGTATTATATTCAGGTCATTAGGGGCATTTTATAGGAGTGAAGTTATCTGGCAGAATGTCAAGGGTGAACCATATAATCACTGTTTCTTTGCCTCTCCAAATATGTAGATTAGGGGTTTAAAAAAAACCCAATTACACCTAACTCACCAGTGTTCATTTTCTGCCTCAGCCCGCTATGTCACCTGTGCACCACTTGCACTGGCAACAGATGCTGAGAGTGTAACCAAAGGAAAAGGCAGTAATAGATATAGATGGCTCAAATGGCTGGTGGTGTAAGGAGAGACAACAGTGTACTGAAGGTTGGGGTTTTTTTTCCTGTATGAATCAGAGCAATTGATAAATAAGCATAAACTCAAGTATTTGGCTTTTGTGGCAGGTATCAGTGGGTGTCCAGGATGATGGAAGATGCTGAGCCCCAAGATGAGTGTTTTCCAGAGCAGATCCCCAACACTAACCTTCTGAAGAGGCAGGGGCGCTCTTGCAATTGAATGTACCAAGAGAGACTGACACTTCTTCCCACTTTGTGCCTTAGAAATTCCTTCTAAATCCTTGTGTGTGGCCCATCATAGTGATTTTTGATTCCTCTTTTCAAATATACTCATCATTCAGACAGCTCTGGTTGAATTTAGAGAGAGATATTAGGCTCTGGAAAGCATGTGTTAGCAGCAGCTTATTGCTGCCTCTGGCAGAAGTTACTGCCATTCAGATTTGCTAGCTAGGTAGTTCACACGATTATTCCATGAACCATTAGAGACAAACTGAGCTGAGTTAGTGTACACATGTAAATAGTAGCTTTGCATCGTTCTTTCTGCAAGAAACAAATGATCATCACAGAAGTAGCCTAGCTGGCTGATAGACAGTAAATTTCACCATGTGAGTCTTCCCTTGGCTTTCACTGAGTTTTGACTACATCTTTTGGGGTGATGTGGACACTTGGAAAAAATAAAAACAATAATAATAAAAATAAAGGATTGATTAAGGCAAGTGAAGTTGAAGTTATGTCTGAATTCCAATGATGAGAATGACAGTGGTGACATTCTGGTTAATCAGTGTTTGATAGACTGTTCAACCAGCAGAGTGGCCATTTTGTGGAGAGGAGACATGGCTGTGCCCTTTCTGTGCTCAAAGCCATTGCGGGGGAACCCCAATGACAGTTTGCTTATTTGAAGAGTTTATTTTCCTCTAGCCTAGAATATGGGCTGGTTTCCCGTATGGCAATTCCTATTTTCTTCTTGCTACACTCCATGTGATGAGAAATAATAAAATTATTATTATAAAAGTCTCAGGGGCAAGAGGTGTGTTTGGCTGCTGCATGCCAGTGCTCAAAAGGAGTGCCGAGGGTACTGAAGAATATTTTTACAGGTCTTCTTTCCAAAAATAGCCTTAACATCTTACTAGGGAATGGTGCAAGGCTCATATTTGTAGAGAAGCATTGGCTATGCGAATGGGAGAATTGCCTTGCTTGTCAGACCTGCTGCTGTGGGAGGTTGTGGCAGCAGATGAACAGGTTAAACATGGCTATGGACAGCAGGTCCATGAATGGACACCAAAGGGAGCATATGTTCTCACTAACCTGACAGTGGGTGCTGTAGAGTAAAAAGGCAATAAACTATAGGTAGTGGCTGAGGTCGTGTACACTGCCTACATGCTGTCTTCTGCTGTCACCCTTAGAGACAGAATACTGAGATAGATGGATGGCTGGATGTGGTGGTTTCACCCACAGCTCAGACCATGCGGTCCTGCACTCACTCCCCCCAACCCACTGAGATGGGAAGGGAATCACAACAAAGGGGTCATGGACTGGAATGAGGACAGGGAGGGCTCACTCTCCAATTATGGTCATGGGCAAAACAGACTCATTTTGAGGAAGAAAAATCAATTTAATTTGTTGCCAATCATCTGAGTAGCACAGTGAGACATAACAACCACATCTTGCAACACCTTTCCCCACCCCTCCCTTCTTCTTGTGCTAAAATCACTTTGCTCCCAAATTCTCTACCTTCTCCCCACCAGCAGCACAGGGACAGGGAATGGAGGTTCAATCAGTTCACCATTGCTGCTCTTTCCGGCATGAGGTCATTCCCATGGGCTGCAAGAGTCCAGGGACAAAGTGTTCCAATGCGGGCTTGCCATGGAGTCAAGGACCTCTTCAGGCACAGCTGTGGGGATGTCCATAGGCTGCAGACAGGTCTCTGGTCAACCACATCTCTGCTTCTCACTCTGGGGGTCCCCTTCTTGCTCTGGAGGTCTCATCAAAAAAAGCACTCAAAGTCACAACTACCCTCAGGCCTGGCTTTCTGCTCTAACATATAGTCCTCTATGGCCTACACATGGGTATATGCTCCACCGTTGCACTTCCATGGGCTGCAGAACACCTCATTGACCTTCTCCTACTCCACGCATGTTGAACTGGGTGTCTGAGGTTCTCTCTCCTCCCCTTCCTTCTCCTTCCTCCTGGCAAGGAAGCTCTCTCCTTTGTTTAGGCTGATAGTTCTCTTTTGTTCAGGTCAATGGTCTCTCCTCCAGGTTTTCTACTTTCTTTAGATGAGCAAAGGCTAAACTTTTATGTTAATATTTTGATGGGTTTTATATAGATTACTTTCACAGAGGTTAAAGCTTCACTTTAGATTTTGAGGACTGCACTCTCTTGATCTTGATGTTGCTTTGGTTGTCACTAGCTTTTTGTTTTAAAATGTACAGCAGGAAGCCAGTTCTGCCCCACCGTTTCTGTTGGGTGTTTTTTTCAAGTTAAAGGCAGTGGGCTCTCTTGAAAAATGTCTGTACACAGAGAACTCTCCAGAGTGGGTCTCTACTGATCTGTGCGAATCGCGAGTTAACGATTACTCCTATGAGCTGTCATTTTAAAGTAAAAATAGATGTAAAATATTGATTACATATGCAAGTACAAGAAATGTACATCTGTGTACTAGCTCTCCAGAAGCTTGTAGATAAAAACAGATTTAAATCATGTTTTTCCTTCTAATGTGGCACAACAAGTAATGGTTTTGCTCTTGAGTAAGTATGTATGAGCCCATAAGGCTAAGAACTTGTGGGAAGAGCTTTATTCCAGCTGTACTGTTAAATGAAGTAACATTGGAAATCTTCTGGGACTCCTTTTCCTAAGTAAGGGACAAGTGCCTGTTACTGTGGTGTAGCAGTTGAGCAATGCTACGAAGTTCAGGATAGGAGAGATCTTTGTTTTTCATCAAACGCGTGCTGCATACCAAGTATTTACTGTAGTTCTGTACACAATGGAAATGAACAGTGACCTGGCACTTGATGTGACTGTGCCGCTTGTGCTGCCTTTTCAGTGTATTTGCGGAGGCTGCAACACCTTTTTGCTCTAAGGTTGAGGTATTTCAGCTGCTGCCTTTCGAAACTGAGATAGTTGGGCTGCTCTCAATGGTGGTATACAGCTAAAGCCTGTTTTCCTCTCAGCTCATTGAAGGCAAACATCTGGAGTACAGGCTTCACAGTCCTTGGCCGTTGCATCCATTGTCACTTTTTGGATGCAATTGGTTTGAACCGTTGCCAGCTATGGTTTTGATCCAGAAACTTGGCAAGCCAGCTTGTGCCTCTCTAGCTTCTTATAAGGACTGGTCAGGGAGATATGAAGATTGTAGGCCAATCCAAATTATCTTATGAGATGATGTATATATAATAAGCTTAGAATAATTGCACAATAAAGTAGTCATTCAGCAAATTATTATGTTCCTCAGTAGAGAACCCAATAATAGGTCTATCATAAATAGAACTTTTCTTGTAATAGCCATTGTCAAAGGGCTTTAAGTATTAGCAGTGTTTATCTGAAGTTGAGCTGATGTCTAGTTCACTTTTGAGTTCTTTGTAGACTGGAAATTCTTTTCTCAGAATGACCCTTAATGATGAATTGAAAGTATCTTAGAAATAGGGTCTGATGTGGAGTTTCATTTCTGTGTTTGTTCCCTTCCTCCTCAGTGTGGCACAGGATTGCAGATACTAGCCTCAAATTATGCCTTGTTGAAGATTCTCAGTAGCCAGTAAATATTCATAGAATCATAGAATGGTTTGGGATGGAAGGGACCTTAAAGATCATCTAGCTCCAACCCCCCTGCCATCAGCAGGGACACCTTCCAGTAGACCAGGTTGCTCAAAGCCTCATCCAGCCTGGCCTTAAACACTTCCAGGGAGGGGGCATCCGCAACTTCCTTGGGCAACCTGTTCCAGTGTCTGACCACCCTCACAGGAAAGAATTTGTTCCTAATATCTAATCTAAACCTACCCTCTTTCAGCTTAAAGCCATTTCCCCTTGTCCTGTCATTAACTGCCGTTATGAAAAGTCCCTCCCCAGCTTTCTTGTAGGCCCCCTTCAGGTACTGGAAGGCCGCTATAAGATCTCCCCAGAGCCTTCTCTTTCCCAGGCTGAACAGCCCCAACTCTCTCAGCCTGTCCTCACAGGAGAGGTGCTTCAGCCCTCGGATCATCCTTGTGGCCTCCTCTGGACTTGTTCTAACTGGTCCATGTCTTTCTTATGTTGGGGGCTCCAGAACTGGACACAGTAACTATTCCGGTTCTTAACCTGATGACATTATATATATGACGTTATATATACTTGAAACCAGGGAGTTGACCAAATTTGCTCATTTTGTTGCATAAAGGTAGCTGGACTTCTGCCAATAGTTTAGTGGATTGGATTCAGTTTTGATTTTGGTCAGGAATACACCTGTGACAACATCTGGCATTTTGGAGAAAGTTTTACCTTTGTCTTCTGTAGCTGGTAAATTTATTTCTCTGGATATAAATACACGAAAAACCAATCTACTACTTGTAACATGAACGTACTGTGCAAGCTACCAGAAAGGTAATGTTTGTAGACTTAAAGTTCTCTGGTGGAGATGCGGTACTCTGCAGTATGACCGCTCTCTTACTTTTGTAAGCTTGCAGTTGTTTGGGGTATTTTTGGCACACACACACACAAAGCGCATTATCAGCCTGAAGCTTCAGGCTAAATGTGTGAGCCCAGGTGTCGTATTTCTAATGCCCTTTGCATGAAATGTGAAATAATTGCTCAAGTGTGGATTCTGTACGTATGTTTATGAAACATGAAGTACGGTCACAGACTGATTTCAAGTGTCTTACGAAAATGCATGTGGTAAGGCCACACTATCTTCAAAACAAACTTTGCATGTTCTTGAACTTTAGATTTCTCAGTCTTTGAAAGTGGAGTAAGTGACAGAATACCTTAGATACCTCTGTATGTGTTTATATTTAGTAGGCGTAAAACCGCTTACACTGAGCTAACTTACTGCAAAGGAGAAACGTCTGCTGAATTCATTTTCGTGAAGTAGATGGTTTTCTTAAGTTCCTGTGTTGTGAAGCGGTGGCCTCCCATCCAAGAAGGGAAGAAACATATTGAGTGGGTATAGTGATCTGTTAAATAAATGAAATAAATGAATTATGGGTAAATAAATGGGAGTGACAAAGAGATAATAGAGGGAGAGCAAAAAGTGCTCGTACACAAAGCACAGTGGAAGGTGCCTACCTCTCCATCATGGTTGCAAACCCCTGGAAGAATCAAAGGTTTCATTCTTACTGGAAACACTGAAAGAAGGTCAAGTTCAAAAATAGCTTTGGGTCAAAAAGGAGGGAGGAGAGTGAGATAGTATGGTCACTGAGATGAGTAACTTCAGATAATGTTTGAGTCTCTGAGAGGTCATTGAGAGAACTGCTGCCCAGGAAGAGGCTTGCCTTAGCTTCTATTTTCAATATGGAGCTGCATGAAATCAATACCAGAAATAGGCTGCTCCAGGTGCAGATTGTCATTATACCCTATTTACTGGGCTCTATTGATCCTCCTTTTCCCTGTGTGTAATTCTGGGACTTCTGAGGCTACATGCCTTGGTTGTCTTGTGGCAATAAGGTAAGCCATTTGATAAATCCTTCCTAATGAATTACAGAGGGGAAAAAACTGTCCTGTTCCTTAACTGGTTAAGACTTTCAGTGGAGGACAGTGAAAGCTCTTGTGTAGTTTAATCCTTGTACTTGCCCTCAACGGTGTCTTCACTTACAAAGCTATAAATTGGCATGAATGCTGAATGTACACTCTAATCCTTTTCACTGCTGTATCACCTTGAAGTCATGACTGAACTTTTTTTTGTAATGCATGGATACAAGTGATGTCAAATCAAACTGTACAGAAAACTGAAGTCAAAACAAGTTTTTCTAATAGAAAACGTTGTTTTGACTAAAACTTCTGGTTTGGAAGTCTGGCTATATCAGTATTACACTGTTCCTCTGAACCTTGACAATTTCCTTACCCTAAGAATAAAGGCTGAGTAAGAGCCTGGGTAACTTGTAAGAAATGCATATCCTAGAGGTAAATGTCAGTGTGACAGCTCTCGGGACTAGGTGTTATGTAAGGATGTTATTTTATTTTTTTTTTTAATAGAACATGACCAGCTAGGAAACATCTATTTCCAGCTGTGCCTTACTATTATATTGTGCAACTCTGATCTGAAAAGCCCCTGGTGGGAGTAAAAGAGTAATATGATTTCTGTGACATTATTTTTGGCTCCCTCAGCTCTGCCTGCCTGTCAGAAATCTGAGTGCTAGTGCAGTGGCACCAAGTCTAGTGGGTGGCCGGTAGCCGTGTACCCAGGGTTTGATACTGGCTCTAACACTGTTCAGCATCTCCACTGTTGGTCTGGATGGTGAAGCAGAGTGTACCGTCAGCAAGCTTACAGATGGCACAAAATGGAGAGGAGTGGCTGATAACACCAGAGGGTCAGGCTGCCATCCAGAAGGACCTTGACAGTCTGGAGAAATGGGCTGACAGGAACCTGATGAAGTTCAACAAAGGGAAAAGCAAAGCTTTTCACCTGGGGAGAGGAGCAGCCCAAGGCACTGTTATTTGCTGGGGGCCACCCACGTGAAAAGTGGCCTTGCGGAAAAGGACCTGGGGTCTCTGGTGGGTACCAAGTTGAATGTGAGACAGTGATGTGGCCTTGCTGCAAAGAAGGCTAACGGTATCCCAGACTGTATCAGGCAGGTCACTGTCAGCAGGTCACGGGAAGTGATCCTGCCCCCTCTGCTCAGCACTGGTGAGTCCGCACTTGGAGTGCTGTGCCCAGTGTTGGGCTCCTCGGCACGAGCGAGAGACACAGGCCTCAGAGAGAGTTCAGTGAAGGGTCCACCAAGATGGTTAAGGGACTGGAGCATGTCACATATGAGGACAGGCTGAGAGAGCTGGGACTGTTCAGTCTGGAGAAGAGAAGGCTCAGGGGGATCTCACAGATGTATGTAAATGCCTCAAGGGAGGAGGCAAAGAAGACAGAGTCAAGCTCTGTTCAGTGGTGCCCAGTGACAGGACAAGCAGCAATGGGCACAAGCTTCAACCTCTTTGTGATTCTGTAACTCTGGCAATGTTTTCAGTGAGGTGTTTTCTCATGCACCAGGACCTAGATTGAGGTAAACAACTGATTTTTCTGTTAGCCAGGTATGGTTTTTGGAAAACTTGGACTTAGTATTTCAAAGGTTACCACAAAATGAAATCTGAGGGAAATGCATAGTCAGCATCGTGAGGCCAGTACCTACGCTGCGAGGTAAGGTATTCTTGTAGGTGGTGTGGCCTGAAGAGTGGGCATTGGGTGGTAAGTTGTGAAGCATTTGTAGCAGCAGAAATGGTTTAATGTTGCTGAGAGTCCTTTCCTATATACATTAAAAATAAAAGTGACCTTGGGCTTAATCTCAGACATGTGTTACAGGTGTTTTGGCTGGATAGTCTCTGGATTTAGAAACAAGGTAGCATCTAATATGCCAAGGAGGAAGGGCTTATTTAATGTTTTGAAAACTTTGTAACAGTCTGTGATAACCTTAGCAGCAGATACCTGTGGTTGGGGAAGTGAGTGTATTCTGCAGGCTTCTCCATATTTTACTTCTTTTCTTTTCTTTTCTTTTTTTTTTCTTTAAAAAAAAAAACAACCCCTAAAGTTGAGTGAGGCATAATGCTATCGAATGAGATACAAGAGTCTGAAACCTCCTGCTCAATAAACTGGTATGTTCTTCAGGAAATTGATGATATATCAAAAGCTGTTTCTTCAGATAACAATCACTGCCTTAGCTTCCCAAAATGAATGTGAAATTCAAACACTGAGGGTAGACTGTGTCTGCTTATAATGGTGCTGGTTTTGTATACAGAGTTCTGGGCTTATCTTGAAAAGGCTTCTGACACACAGCAAAACTGATGAAAACTGTTTTAGCCAGCAGTACTTAAGCATTCCTTGGTTTATGTATATGAGATTAAGTTAAAGATGATTTGATGGGGTGTTTATTTTTGTTTTGTTCTTTTCTCTTTTTATTTTTTTTTAATGACCAAACATACTGGATGAAAACAGCTCTTGCAATTAAAAGATAAGATATGTATTTAAGCTGAAGCATGTTCTCCCATACAGGAATAAAACTATGAATATATGTCTTTCTATTAAATCTTTGTGTACAGGGCATAGAAGGTTATATCTGTGGTGGTGGCAGTGAGGTTTTTTTTTCTTTCAGTATAGCTGAATATTTTCTTCCATTTATCTGTTTTGTGGCTATTCTAGAAGTCTTTGCCACCATTGTGGAAATGGAGTGGTGGCCACTGGACCAAATGCTGTCTTGCATTTAAGTGTGTTGTTAGAAGGAACACCAAGAGACACATGACCTATTTACAGTTTGTGTATCATAGATTGTCTCTCTTGAAAATGAGCATTCATAGGTTACTTCTGTTAAACTAAAAGTTACTGCTGTAAAGGGTGCTCTTCATTCACAGGAATGCTTGTGAAGGGAAGGCTGTTGCTGTCCCATTTGGTGGGACACCGGAGCCCCAGAGATCAGTTGTGGGCCCAGAGCTGCTGATCCTTGGAGATCCACCAGAAAGCATGATATCTTTGGATGAAGTTCATGCTTTGAGGTGTCTGTAGGTGTTATTTGGTCAGTCAGTATATTCGTGGTTTTCAGTCCTGTTACCCTTTATATTTAGTGTGATGAGTAACATAAATGGGCATGACTTGCCTGGGTTGAGCCACTGTTTAATTGATGAAATACATAAGGGAGCTGATTTTTGCACTAAGCAGCTTTTTCACAAACTGACATAATTCCCACTAGTTCCACTTTTCATATCAATCTAATAAAATGAGTGATCTTTAGTGTTTGCACGTGAATGTTTTGGAGTCGTCATTTATCTTCATGACTGCACGCGTGTGAGGAGGGATTTGGTTATCCCTGTTTTACAGGAGGCAGATGGGGCATGAATGACTTATAGACTGTGCCTGCACTGTCTTAGGGTGCTCCATAGAATGACTCTGCCTTAAAGCTTTTCAAAAGCTGCAAGGAAGGGTGTTTCTCATTGTGCTACATTTTATTTTTAGAGGATTCAAGAGAAAACTGCTGCAGTCACCGAACTGGAATGAATATTGCCTTTGCTCACTGTTTGTTTAATCTCTAAAAGTTTCTATCAAAAACTGTTAGTGTTTCAAAGTCTCGTAATGGTTTAAGAGTCTTGTGTCTACTGAAGGAAGCCCAAACCAGCTCAATTGTTTCTTTTGAGGGCAAGGTGCAGTGTGTTGTTTGTGCAGCCAGCCTCGGTAATGCCTTCCCCTCCCCAACTTCTTTGTCCCCCTTCTTCCCTTCCCCCGCCTCCCCAATTATTTTTTTCCAGAGACCTTGGCTTGCTGCTTCTGGGGCAGCAGCAGCAGCTGCTGGTGCTGTCCTGTAATTCTTCCATCTCGGTCACAGGGGACTGGAAGGGAAAAGACGGTCTGTCTCAGCAGCAGTCCACCAGCTGCCGCTACAATCTATAATGTGTAAATTTGCAAAATGTAGCTTTTAATTTTGCTTTGCAGTCAGAATGAAAAACTAGAGTGCACCACTACTGCCATCACTGATTGATTAAGAGAAATTTATGCTCCCTGCTCCCCGTTCAGACTTGGACAAAAAGTATTTGGAAATGGCTAAAAATAAGAGGTAAGGATCCTAATGCCTTTCACGCCAATGGAGTAATTAACAATACAGTGTTGTGTATGGATGCCTGAGAATGTGGTGCCTGAGAACAGCCTAGATAAAAGCTGTTGAGTAGCACAAAAAATATTCATCTAAATCAGAGTATAAAATTACACTTAGGGTCATAATACTTTCTGAAGTACACAGATAAGCAGGGTTGCTTTGTTAACAGTGTCAGTGAATGAGGGAGTTCCACAGATTCTAGCATAGGTAGTTTTCCTGAAAATTTATATTGAAACCTAATTTTGGTTTTGAGGCTTTTTTTGAAGGATAGAGAGGGGAGGATGAGGGAGAATAAACAGCGTAGTTACTCTTCTTTCTCTGCTGGCTATGAAGTTAGAGAGACAACAGTACTGCTTGTTTTTTGTCCAGTTGTACACCCTGAGTAAGAAAGTAGCACACAGAAAAGGTAAGCAATCCTCAAACTGCCAGTAGAAATGCATTTGTAACCTCTTCAGTGTGTCTTAATGAGTGATGAATCTTTTCATTGGACCATTCTGGAAGAACCAGCCAAAACATGGCTGGAATTTGTGAAAGAACTTGTTTGCACTGAATGGTTTGACTCAGTGGGTAGTTCAGAAGACTTGAACTATAAAACACTATTCATCCATAAAAATAATTCATGAGGTTGTGGCACACATTGTTGGCTAAATAAGGACTGTTGTGTGTATAGCAGAGAGAACTAATTTTATCACAAGTCAATTTTGCAGCTGATGTCCCTAGGGACCCTGTTGCCCTCTTTGTTTTTCTTTAACGCTCTGAAATCCTTTGTCAGAAGTTGCATGGGAACTGTGGTGCATGAGGGCTAGCACAGAAACCTTTGCACGCTAAGTCATTACGGGAAGCATGAGGTGGTCTGTGTCCAGGCTTCCTAGCTGGTGGAAGAGCTCGTGGCAGCTGGCTATCTGCTTTCCTCAGTTGGTTTCACTGGGGACAAGGGACTTGGAGAAGCCAGCTGCCATGTTGGCATGCCTGCTAGGGCTTGTGCACAAGGGATGGTAGTAATGGTGTCGGTTGTGGACTGCTGCCCTCCAGCGTGTGCTACAGAGTGAATCCAAATGCAGAGCAATCACAGATCTCATTTTGACAATGTGTCTACATTTTAACTCTTCTGTTGAACATCTGTGAGTATACTAGTGTGCAAGTTGTACATTTTTGCTACTAATTAGAATACACTGGGTCCAAACCGAAGCTTCAGATGCCAATTTGTCTGGATTTGGGAGAGAGCAGATCTAGACTTTACTGTTGTGGAACAAGCTAAGTCTACCAATAAAGGCACAGTGTAATCTAGTACCCACCCTCAGAATCACCAGTCCGGATTTCTGTACATCTTATGTGATACTAGTGCCAGCAATCTTAAGTGAAAGCAGAAGCAAACTAATCTGACAAGACATACTGCTTTCAATAAATACATTGTACAGGTGTGCTGGCAGAACTAAGCTAAATCTAGATGCGTCTTTGGGACTACAAAAAAAAGAATTTAAGACAGGGTGAAGAATCAACAAAGCATACTGCATGCATGTGTGTGCACATATTATCTTAAATCTGTTGGAATTGTTTAGTATGTGAAAAATACAGCCTTGAGTGCACACTGTGCCTTCCAGCTCCAAGGCAAATACAGTAAGAAGAAATTATGTAGTAACCCATTATTCAGGCACCTGGGAAATAAAAGAAAGAGGAGTATTTTGGCATGAAGTCCTTCCTGTTTATTTTTTTTTTAATGAACGCAGTATGTTCAAATATTTTTATAAAAGCAGTGTTTAGTGGTCTCACTGAATTGAGCAGAGAAGTCACATCTAGTGAAGTGCCTGTACTTGTGTGGTTGGAATGGAGTGTTTTGGGCATGCGACCCGACCCGCCCGCTCGCTGGGAGAGGCTGTTTGCAAGTAAATCAGCAGAATTCTTGGAAATACTACTTTGGCCCAAGTTTACAATACTGCATGTTACTAATCTCCCAAAGTATCAGAAATTAACTATCAAAAACAAATTGAGCTTTAGACTTAAAAGAAAGACTGCTAGTTTGTTTTAAAACTTCAGTGGTAGCAAACTGGATTGAAGCTTGCTAACTTTTGGCTTTGTGGCAACAAAGGCCTCTAGGACTCGCAGTAAAGTTGCTAAGAAAGCAGGCTCCCTTTTCCAGTATATATTTTCATTTGTCTTCCTATTGCAGTAAAGGCCAGTGTTTTCTAACTTCTAACCAGTTTTTCTAACTTCTGCCAGTGTTTTCTGAGCTACACACTGAATTATTTTGAACATTATTGAATTAGCTTTTTCTTGACTTTTCCTTCCCTTCAAAATAATATCTTTATTTTAATGTTTGACCAGTCAAACTCCCAAGCACAGCTTCTATACAGAGATTATTACCTTGGCACTACAAACAAGATCCTTACTCTAGATACTAATACTTACAACACAGACTGTTTTCCACCTATCCCACAGGGACAGATCTTTAATGAAAAGAGCAGCATTAAATTCTCGATGAGAAACAACCTTTTCTCTCTTCTTCCCTGGTGGGGATTTGATCAGTCTCTGCAGCTTCCTGCTTAGACGTTGTACACAAGGGGATACAACTCTGGGAGCAAAGCTAACCTGGAAATAATTGAAGGACTGGTTGTGAGGGAGTACTCTGAAATTTTCCAGCAGCTGCAGTCTTGCTGCCTATCTCCCATGTAACTGTTAACATCTAAGTTAGAAGGTGGCCCTTGCAATTGTATCCTGTCTGTGAAAGTTTGGCTATGCAGTAAGTCTAATCTGTGGATCCATTCTGGTGCTTAGAATAAAACATTTTGAGAAAAGAATAATAGGAAATTTATATTAAAGTTAGATGTTTCAGAAAAGGGACCTAAAAGCACACTGCAATCTCCCTGAAAGAATATGGTATCTAGACAGTGGGAAACTTATTTCTTAATTCCTCAGCCACAAAACTCCTGGGTAGCCAGACCTCTTAAAAATCCATATTCCCCCAAATCTTTTCAAGGAAGGGAGAAGGAAAGAGGTAGAACAAAATATAAGTTCAAAGCTTGCCTAACATGTCACTTGGGATAACATCACTTCTGTTTGTCCTTAGTAAACATAGTGCCAGATCAGGAGCCAGAGGATAATCTTTCACTTTAAATTGTTTTCCTGTAATATATGAGGCTGCACAGTGTAAAATCAAGAGTGGAGAAGGCTAATCCAAGTCTCTTGCTTTGCCTGGTGATACAAGCGTGATTTCATTATACAAACATTTGCTCCATTAATTGTGATTATTCCTAATCCTCCATTTTGCTTAATGGCAAAACATTTCACTGGAGGAAAAAAATTAGATTAAAGTAAAGACGTTCAGACAGTAAAGGCTACTAATTGAAACCTGCAAGGGATACCCCCATCGTGGAAATTCAAAATTACAAAAGTTATTACTGAGATAACTGGAGAAGTGATACCTGAAAATCCTCAGGCATACACTTTGGATTGAGTTTTTATATGGCTTAATTTTTTTTTTCTTGCTTTGTAAATATAAGAGCATAGCTGTAGTAAATGTGCACACATAGTGATATATGCGTATATTTGTACAACATGCATTTTTTTGTCTTCTGATGGAAAGTAGAGGTTTTGGTTGTGCATGTGTGCCCATGTGGACTTCTAAAAGGAGGTAAATCACAGATGGGGATGCTAGAGTGTTTTGGTTCTGTTTCTATCTTCTCTTTCCTTGTGGTTTGTGATTTGTTTGGTTTTTTTTTTAGTGCCTGTCTTCTGCAGTAACCTTGCATTGAGGTCTTGAAATAAAATATTTTTCCCTGTGCAAAACTTTCGGAGAGCCTATGTATGTGCGTTTCTGTTTTTTTCCTTCACAGGTTGTGGTATACAGTAATGTAGAGGTCTAACAGTTTTTCTCCTCTTGAGGCTGGTAATACTTTAACCAAAGGAAAGCTGAGGCATGTGAAGGTTTCCTTACCCCCTCTCCCTCCCACAGCTCCAGCAGGAAGCAGAGAGCAGCGAGCTGCTCCTGGAGCTCCTTTCTGTATGATAAAGCCCCAGCTAGCAGGCGCACAGATGGGTGTTGAGCACATAAAAATATGAATGTTGTCACTTATCTGAGGAAGTCAGCCACATTGTGTGCCTTCACTGAGCGTCTGTGTGGTGGTAGGACAGCACTTCATAAATGGATTTTAAGGTTGCATAGCATTTGTTAAGCCTTTTGAAAGGAATACAATAATATTATTGAAGGCAAGACCCCCTCAAATATTTGTCAACAATTCCTGTTGCTTTTGAGGAGTTCAAATCTGTGTAGTTCTTGATCTTTGGGTTATTTTTTGGTTTCTTGATTTAACACATTTTTGGATGCATAGTCTAGCATGTGGGCTATGTGTGTCATTAAGGAGCCCCAGTAATATACAAACTCATGGGGTTAAAATGACTTTCTCTGAAATAATCTTTCGTGTGCCTTTTCTGTTCCATGTCTCCCCCCATTCCCCCACTTTCAAGTCCATTAGGTGCAAGTTGGATTAGCTCAGTGACTCTTATCACACCTCTCTTTCCTGTTACCCCCAGATAAATTTATGCAACTTAAAGAGTGAACTCCAGGCATAACCTTATTCCTGCTGGGGACAGGAGCTGCATTTGCTGAAGCTCTGTGTTGGTGAATAGTACCCTACTGTGCTCTATATGGGAAAGTGTGTGGGTGGCAATTTACATGGTAAACAAAGGCAGGCAGGGAAGAAAGATAGTTAAGCTTATGTTTCTTAATGCTTTAGATCTCTTTAAAATGTGTCTGTTGGAAACTAGCACCAACAAATATCACAAAAGGAAGATCGGTGTAGATTTTGTTATTTTTAAGTATCAATCTTTAAATAAAAAGATTTTTTCATATGTTGTGAAATGAAATTTATGATGCAAAATTAAATTTATTAATATAATTTGTCCTGAGTTTGTGGCAATAGCAAATAAAGACCATATCTGCAACTATTTCCTTTAAAGATAAGTGGAAACCTTTTAATTTGATCAGCAAAATGGGCTCATAGTCAACTGTAGGATCATCCCCCACCTTCCAGTGCCCGTAATAGGTTCTTTACTTGTTTGTCATCAAAGGCATAGGGAGGCAATGTGAATTGGATGGCAAGGGACTAGAGAGAGTGTCAGGAAGTATTGACATCCTTATTTGTGCCGTGTATCTACTAGGTGACCTTGGACAAGTCTCTTCACCTGTGCCATATCCTGTTATTAGATTATAAATCTCTGTTGGGAGAATGCTTGTCGCAGTTTGCTTTTGTACCTGGCAAAGGGTCTTACAGATATTATTGTAAAACAAATAATAGAAATAAGGGTCGTAGGTTGTTTTTTTTTTTCTGGAACACTATCCTTTGATGGACGTAGGGATTTCTTTTTAACTGTACTCTCCTGCTCTGGTGCCTAGCTTCGCTGCAAAAAGGTTCTGTCACTCTGTCACCTTCCTAGTCTGATTCTTGCCAGCAAAAAAAACCCTAGCTTGAAATTTGCTATTTATTCAGATACGTAAATGTTGTGACTGTGTAGCCCTTGAAAAGTTCTGCAAACATATTCTAAAATATGAAAAACAATATATGATTATTTGCAGTATTTTCTGTTAGATTAAACTGGAGGTTTTTGTGTGGCACTGGTACATAAAGTGTGTATTTAAGTTGCAGTCACAATATGTGCTTCCTCGGGGAAGGCTTGTCATTCAGAAGTAGCCGATCAGTGTGATGACTGTTACCCACGTACATGCTAACAAGCACAGCTCGTGCTGCTTCGGGGAAGTAACTGGCTTATTCCATGTGATGAAACTCTTGTTCCAGTTCACCTCTCATTTTGAACTGATACCCTTCATGCTTGTGTTGATGCTGGAAAGGAACTTCACATGGGAGACTCTCCCTTCCAGTTCACTGAGCTGCATCCCGGCCACTTGCTGATGCTGCCGTGCGGAGAAGCTGCTGGTCCGTGCGGAAGGAGAGCTCGTTGTGTAACGCAGCGTGTCACGAGGGTTTTGCCAGGACGGTTGGCCACAGGCTGGGCCCTTGCCCTAAACTGAGTTGGATTAGCAGTGCGATTGATTTGTGGGAATTTATCCTTGTCTTTTGCAGGGTTTAATATTAGAAATTTCAGGGATTTGCATGTCATTGGGAGGAAAACCTTACTTGCTTCTGATTGCAACTCTGTCAGCTTTTCTGTGGAAAAGCTTACAAAAGTGGAGGAGCAAATTTATTTTTTTTTTTTTTTTCAATTTAATGAATTTGGGGGGTGCATTTAGAAGAGTGTTTTTTGCTTTGGGTGACGTTTTTGTTTTGGTTTGGTTTTTTTTGCTTTTATTGCATTCAAGACACTGGAATTATATTCTTCAAGGTGTTTGCCAGTAACACCCTACCAAATTTTAAAAAGAGAGAGAAATAAGATTTCCAGGTCAATTAATTCTAGGTCTTGACTCTTTAGTTACAAAATAACACTTTAATTCAGAATAACATAAGATTACTTTTGAATTGTTCAATAATGTCAGGAAGGATAAATATGTCAAATCTGTGCTGCTGCATAGAGCCAACAGTCTCTTTTCAATAATATTTCTGTCAAGCTGTTTAATTTGTTGAAGCTTTTAAAAGGTGTCATGTGATGCCATAATTTAAAAAGAAAAAAATTAAGACAGTAGAAAGAGAACATGCCTGACATGAATACAATGTAGTGTTCATGTGGTTTGAATTGCTTTAAATCATGTTCCTGTGCTGTCTCTGTTCCTTGGGCTTGACTTCACTAGTAGGAGCGAGGGTATTGACTAAGGTCTTTGCTGATAATTACTTCCTAAATATAATGAAATATGAAGGTGGTGCTAGCAAGATGCTAATTGGCTTACTAACAAACTTGGGATTTTCAGTTTCCCAGAACCATTAGATGAGAGCACTTGGTGCAGCAGTTCTTCAACAGTGGAGACTGATCAGATTGCCAGAGCCAGCAAGCAGGGTGTTCTGTGGTGTCGCAGTGAGGACGGGGCTTTGTGCTTTGGGCGCTGTGAAAATACTGCTTCAGCAGCTGTGGGACCTTAGGGAGGTCACTCAGTCCCACTGTCTAGAACAGCAGTAATAACACTACCTTTGTTTCTTGTCTTTTTAGATTTTAAGCATAGGAGCACTTTTGGTATATTTACAAAGAAGAAGTTGGTCGTAAGCTTACAAAGTTGCTATAATACAGGCAGTTTTAATAATGTGTTTGCCATCGTGCAACAAAAACATTGTCTGTGTTAGCAGGGTTGTGCCATATTTTAGCTACACTGACTTTCAGCTGTGATCAGATTTTTGGGAAGGCCCCAAATGTTTTAGACAACCCACTTTATTCTTCCAAAGGCTAAGGCTTTCATGGAAGCAGTAAGTGTAATTTTTGAAAGCAAGCTGCCATGGGAGCATTAGGAGATCCAAAGGAGAAGAGGAAATAGAGGCTTTAATGAGCACCTTTGTAAAAGTGAGCATGCAGCTGGTCCCCAGCAAGGCAGGCTGCTGTTCAAATACGTGGTGTTTGTGTTGTAGAACCGTGGCTAATGGCTGTGATTCATGAGGAAGCATGGCTTGCCTTGGGACTGCTGGGCTGGTCTCGTCTCAGGCTGTCTGGTCCCTTTCTCGGAAGCTTGCTCTGCTGCAGCAGGGTTGGCAGAGCTGCTCAGCAAGCAGCTGCTGACCTGATATGAATGACAGGCTGATATATGAAGGTAAACCAAAAAGCAGTGCTGCTGACAGAATAGATGTTGTAGTAGCAGTCTATGTTACTTTATACTTTAAGCCTTGAGTTGAGACTTCTACAGAAGGATGAGGATGTGGTGGTGGTTTTCAGTGGGAACGTGTTTCAGCAAAGGCCAAAATCATTTCAGTCTGCCGTGAATTACCTGTGGACAGTTTAGAAAAAAATAAAAATATTGTGAGTCATTGGCAGCAAAACCTCTGTGTTTTTTGAAAAGTAACCTTATTTTTATTGAAATTCCATTCTTCATTAAATAAATCATAGAATCATAGAATGGTTTGGGTTGGAAGGGACCTTAAAGATCATCTAGCTCCAACCCCCCTGCCATCAGCAGGGACACCTTCCACTAGACCAGGTTGCTCAAAGCCTCATCCAACCTGGCCTTGAACACTTCCAGGGAGGGGGCATCCACAGCTTCCTTGGGCAACCTGTTCCAGTGTCTGACCCACCCTCACAGTGAAGTATTTCTTCCTCATATATAATCTAAACCTACCCTCTTTCAGCTTAAACCCATTTCTGCTTGTCCTGTCATTAACTGCCCTTATGAAAAGTCCCTCCCCAGCTTCCTTGTAGGCCCCTTCAGGTACTGGAAAGCCACTATAAGATCTCCCGAGAGCCTTCTCTTCTTCAGGCAGAACAGCCCCAACTCTCTCAGCCTGTCCTCATAGGAGAGGTGCTCCAGCCCTTGGATCATCCTTGTGGCCTCCTCTGGACTTGTTCTAACTGGTCTGTGTATAAAGTTCTTACACTAATCCTATTGTGTTATAAGGTCAGAAAAAATTCAGGTTATCTCCTAATTTCTTAAATAAAAGGGGTCTATAGTTGAGGCCAGTCGCAGGAACATACATCTTCTCAAATTAGTTATGATAAATGGAGATGGTTTTGGCCCTATTAGGTATTATATCAAACATGATTTTAAATCTATCTGTTGCCTCACTTAAAGTTTTTCAGACCTTTGAGTTTATCGTGTAACTGCTCTCAAGAGCTGATTTTTATCAAAGTTTCATCATATAAATCTTTTTCAGTCTCGGGAAGATAATGCATCCTTGTGCAAACCCCGCTTCTTGCTGAAATCAATGATCAGCAAGGCCCAATTGCTTGCAGGGCAGTAGTATCATTTGAAGGTTATCAGAAGGTACTAATCAGCTATTGGCTCCAGTAACTCCTATGAGGGAAATATGAAAAAAGATATCTCTCTTTGTAAATGAGATGGCACAGCAGGTAACTCTGCTAGATTCTGACCTTTGCTGTAAAAGCTGCAAGTGCAACAAGATTTTATGAGTCCAGGAAGAAGAGATTCAGATGCTTCCATTTGGTCTGTAAGGGGAGGAGAACTTTTGCAAAGAGCCTTCATAATGATTGTCATGGGTTACCATAGTGTATCCTCCTTCAAAAAGCAAACCTTTATCCAAAACTTTGATCCTTTTTAGGTGGTTGAGGAAGGTACAAGAGGCATTTTACAGCATTTTTCAGATGCCTCTGAACTGCTGGGTTTGTTTGGAAGAGGAAAAAGAAATACCACAGAAAAGGCTGTTCTTGAAATATTTGTGACCATTTGGGAACCAGGAAGAATTGAAACTATCCCAGGATTTCTAAACCAAAGAGATGCTGGTAAGTATGTCAGCTTCTGGAAGCCAGCCCAAACCTCTGAGAATTTGTAGGTTTGCACAGTGCTAGTGGCAATTGTTGATGCCTGAAAAAAGATGCACGTTTTGGGTTTTGGAAAAGGAAAACTTGCTGTGATATATAAAACATAACAAATTCTAAAGCATTTTGAGAACTGAAGAATGATTTTGGTTTCTTCTACCCTGTCTTCCCCACACTCCCCATTTCTACTCCAAATAAATCTGCAATTGAATTGATTTCAGAAGAGAAGACTGGTCAACATGCTTCCATGTGAAAGTCGGACATATTAAGCATAAGATTCAGAACAGCATTCTATTCTTTTATTTGAAGCATTTCTTTTAACATTTAACCCCATTCGCACTTCAACATCATAAAATATGATGGTAACATTTAAAATATTCTGTGTGTTTTGATTATTCTCAAGTTGTCACCCTGTGTTTATAACAGAACACACAGTGAGTTTAAAACCTTGAAAATTCCTTATTTTGTAATTGAGAAATCTAAGAGAAATAGGTTTTTTCAGACAGTCTGAGTTTCCTTCTCAGATGAACTGGACCCTGGCTTATCTTACTCACTGACTCAAGAGCAAGCATTGACACTGCTAATTATTGGACCTGTGAAACTTTCAGAAGCTAAAGCAGGGAGCCTTAGTATTTAAAAATCTTTCATATTCAATCAATGTTTTCTGAGGGAACTTTACTTCATTAGGAAAGCCTGTACAAATTAATCCTGGGTCCTGATCCAACAAGAAGCTCCATGCAAGCAGAAACCTACCTATATGGAATTTTTGTGAAGGTTCAGTGCCTCTCATGAGTTTCTAAAAAAGTTTAGAGCTAAAGCCACCCAGTTTACATTCCTGTAGGACTTTTTAACTGTTGTGGAAAAAACTTCATGTGACTTGACCTTGCTATAAAAAGACTCTCCGTGCAGGGGTCCTGCAGATCCTAGTAGGTAGGAGGGAAATGGGAGTTCACAAGAAATTGATGAGTATTTTTAAAGCAAAGTTTTACTAATAACTTAGCAAAATAAATGTTCCAACTGTTGTGCCATGTATTACAGTCACTTCTGTTTGTTTGTTTGTTTATTTTTAAGCTCAAACCATTGAGAGGTAATATGTCCTATTTCTGCAAATTAGCTTATTCTTCTGTGGAGCTTGCATTTGAAAACAAACCAAGCCCCAAAACATTACAGCTTCAAGGAGAGCAGATGTATCTCCCCCTTTGTTCTATTAGCTTTTGTTCTGGTTTTAAGGCAGAGAATAAACTGCAATTTTGGCAAGTGCTGTTGTATAATACTCAGTGATAAAATGTCTGCAAGTTCTGGTCCCTTGTGTATTACCTATAGTTATGAAAAGGGAAGCTTTCTCTGGTATCTTTATGATAACAAAGAAATCTTTATGTTCTGTTTTTATATAAAACAACTAAATTTCATGCATTTAAATAATGGTGCCTAAAAGAGTAGGGATTAAAAGAGCTGGTAAAGGTTTTGAGATTTTTGAGCTGTAAAAATATTTACTCATCTGTCACCATTAAGACTAGAGTTTAGAAAAGCACATGAACATGTGTTTAACTTTAGTCGTAATGTTATTTTGTGGAGTACGTGGTGTGAACCTAATTACATATGGTAGTGCAGTCCTGACTCAGAGCTATAATGTCAATCAAATAACTAAAAAAGGACTAATTGTGCCATGGAGAGTAAGCCAGCTCCAGGAACTCCATGTTGGAGAACTGCAAGTCAAAGGATTTTGGCAAAACTCTCTATTGTGACAAGAGTTACAAGTAGGTATTTTTGTGATTGATTTGCCTATTCTTACCAGGATATGTAGGCTCAGTTTTGGCTCTGTCAGATTCTCCAGTGTGGTTTTTGGTAAATCACTGGATCTTTCTGTGACTTAGTGTTTGTCCTATCAACAGAGGTGAAACTATTTCTCTCCTGCCAGTTGACAATCTTGAAAATAAAGCTGAGGCCTGCAAAGACTTCAACAGCAGATGGACTTGGATCTTGTAAATATGTCTGAATGTTATTCAAATGTGGTCTTCCAGCATCACTGTAATACAAGGAAGACTGTTATGCTTTTTTTACATTCCAAAAAAAGTTAGAGTTGCACTTGAAACATTTAGAAATAGAACTTGTTCCCCTGATTCCAACTATCATGTTGTTGATAATGATGCTGTTTTGTCAAAGCAGAAGAGCTTCTTGTGTTAATGCCAGACCCACCGGCTGGTGCTGCACATCTTTTTGCTTCTAACAGGAGATATTTCATAGCAGTCATTATATTTTCAATCAAAAAAATTGTTATAATCACCTTAAAAATGAAAACAAAACCACAGAGATATTCAGGTTGAAAAAGCTACAGTTTGTGGCACTGTTCTGTGTGCTTTTTAATCAGATTGGGCAACATCCCAGGGGTGCCACGTTAACATTGCAGCCAGCCACTGACTTCATCTTAAGTAGGATTGTAACAAAGATCCTGGTAAGGATGTAGTAAAACATCCAATAAGGGTACTAAAAGTTACATTTTGTCGCTTTCAGCTCCTGTAAGGTAAGAACTCCTTTTTCCAAAAGATACTTTGGACAGCTGAGAGTCACAACCCTTTCCCTACCATTTTTCTTCAGCGGAAGCTGAGACTTCTTTTTGTTCCTCAGCTAGTCCAAAACCCCACCCCAGCCTCAGAGCAGTTGCAGATGCTATCCATTAAGATCAGCTTCATCTGTTTACCCTTGAAGATTAAAAACTCCTACCCTTCCTTCCCTCCAACAGTGATTAGCTTCTGTAAACCTGCTTCAAAACCTCCTTGTGCTAAAGAATGCAGTATGGGATGGAGGAGGGATGGGAGAAAATGCACTGAGGAGGGTAGTGGGGGAAATGAGACTGAATCAGTGTCTGGTTATAGATACATTTCTCTAGATACTCTACAAAGCTTTAGATCTTTACAAGCTTCCTCCCAAGTGCCTTTGTTCTTTGTATAGCTCACTTGCAGACCTGGCATGTGGAATTGTTTTATTCAAACTTTACTGAAAGTCAGAATGTACCTTAGAATTAGAAATATGATGGGCTGTCAGCTGCTTCCCCAAATTCCATCAGATCTCCATAGTTCTTAATAAATGAACTGACAGCTTATTAACCAGGTGGTACAACAGGAGCTTCATTCTGTTGTAAAGTTTTAAATCACATTGTTCTAACAGGTATGCAATTTATTTCCACCTCTTCCTACTTGGGAATGAGAAATTACGAAGAAAAAGTCAATTTCTCCATGCCTTCACCCCCAATTTCTGGCAATATGAATAAAGAATTTGAGTTAGTGTAAAATTAAGATTGGATATCCTGCAGAAATGCTATCAGGCACTGAGAAATTAAAATACTTTGCTGTCCAGGTTTAAGTGAAAACTTAGAGTATTAATGAAGTGTAATGCTTTTTTGTTTACTTTTGTGATTTATGGTAAACAAAGACTATATCTGACAGCAAAAATTTATCTTATAATTTAGTTAGGCAAGCTACCAGATCTTAATTTAAGTCTCAGCCAAATAGAGGTCCTAGACCTTTTCATTGTTACATGATTCATTTGGTTAAATCAGTCCGAGGATAAATCAGTAATGACTGAATGCTGTTGCTGGCTGCATATTGCTGTGTAGTTACATAAAATCGTGTAAAAACAAGTTGTTTCCTCAAGTTGTGCAAAACTGTTAACATCATGGAAATTGCCACCAAGAATGATTCCTTTATTTATCTTTTCACTTGGAAGGTCAGATATGAGTCAAGAGAATTGGGGACTCCAGCGCTTTATCAGGTCTGTGGCCAGCTCCTTTACAGTAATTAAATAATACAGTGCAAGAAATGGTGCTTACAGCTGAAAACTCTCCATGTGATTTTCAGAGAATCAGGTTGGAACAAACTGAACTGGACTGGAAGATGTTTAACTGCAACATTTCATTGAAGGTACTAATCTGTGTGACAGTCTGGGCACACCAAGGGTAAATGAATCTCCTAAATACTGTTTTTACTCTGTGAGAAACCATAGAATATTTAATGAGTGAGATTTGAGCTCTGTTATGCCCAGTGGCACCCAAACAAGGCTTCAAACCAGGGATGTGCCGCCTGGCTAAGGTGCCTGTGCTGGGCTGCTTTGCACGATGCTGCGGTGGGGCCTTGCCATGGCTGAGCAGCGTGGGTGCTCCCTCACCCTGGGGCACAGCCCTGCGCGCGGCTTAAGAGGTTACTGGGCTAACTGGCAGCATTTTTTTGTATCTTGATGAGCTGCCACATGATTAATAACCTATCCATTTACAGAGATTATACTGAACTTTATTAATAATCATATTCGTCTGTTGTATTGTAAGTGTCTGTCCTCTTTGGCCAGACTTCACTGAATCTTACACTGAGCTGTTCTTTGGGTGTTGCTAATATTATACCAAAATCCTCTCTGGCCAGTATACTTGTGGTAAATTTCCTACCTTGCTGCTTTTAATAGGCACATAATTTTTACTGCCTTTATCCCAGGCTGGCTACTGGTGAGAGCTCAGGTACTTTGCTTTGCTTTGAGAAGCACAAGAAGTTATCATCTCCCTTCCAGCAGGGACTGGCTGTAGCTGGGAAGAAAGCCTTGTGAGAGTTGAACTGCTGTAAGAGTGTTTATGAGAGTGACAAAAATAAAAGTTTTTGTCTGGCTTTATTCATCTGGAGGCGTTTGCTGTAGTGTTGCTGTTTATTCCAAAGAGAAATGGAAAACACTGCATCCACTTTCATCAAGGATTAGTGTTTTACCTTGTGTTTTAGTCTCGTGATAAGATTTAGATCAGAACGAAGGTATTTGTATGCACTTGCAAGTTTTGAATCACAGCTGTGTTCCAGATGCCAAAAATTCCTGCATGTGCTTAGGTGCTGTGTCTAAGGGCTTCCCCTGAGGAGGGCGGGATGACTGTACTGGTGTGTACCATTCCACATCCTGCCCCAGGGAAGCCTGCTCCGCCCTGGGTTGTCCCCAGTGGCCACAGTGCCAACCAACTACCGAATGCACTTTATATGGAGTTTGAGTTGGCTTGGAGAGAACCAGAAAGCTGCAAAATTGGATGTGATGCCTTCCTTGAAATTGGATTGTTTTTTCTTTGTAGGAGGCTATTCAGTACGTGTTAGTTTGCTTAAAGTTGCCATGCTGGAAAATAATTAGAACTGACCTTGGAAAAACAATAGTGAACTAAATTAGTGGTTTGGGGGTTTTTTAAATGTTTTTAAAGGCATCTATCTCCTTGTACATTTGCTGGCAAAGCTGCATGTTAGGCAGATTACTTCTGGGTTGGGAGTCACAACTGGTGGGAATCTTTGAATGCTGAGATGGAGGGGTTTTGCTGTGGAATACAAGAATTTGAGGCAGAGAACAAGATTAATTTACCAGAGCAACTAAGGCAGAGTTTTGTAGATTTCATCTGCACCAAAATGTTATTTTCAGTAGAAATATTTTGAGTTTCATGTTGAAACTGTTTGCTGATATCCATATGTTTGGCCTTTAGAAGTAGGTGTTTTTTAGCCTAAGCAAAGCTCTTATCTCCCCCCTCCTCCTTCCCCCTTACTCCCTTTGGAGATTTGTCATCAAGATGTGGATTATTACAGCATGTGTAGGCTCTAGTATAGTTATTGAGCCTGAGCTTGTGCCTAACTCTGTGTCACACTAAACACAGTAGTATGCTTTGCTGTTGCATCCTTAGGAAGTCTCCTGTTTAAGTGCTGGGTCACTTCGAGTAAAGGATTCAGTGCATATGAAGTTCTTCAAGAACAAGAACCTTCGTAATGTTCCAATGAAATGCAAAATCCTTGTTAAACAAGTTCTCTTCTTGAGAAATGTGGTGATATTTTTTTTCTACTATAATAACAGAAATAGTATTTTAAAAAGCCATTTCTCCAGTTAGAGCTTTACGCTGCATCCCACATCCTGGTCCTTTCACATGGTCCAAACAAAGTTCATGCATTGCTTAGGACAAGCAATGTAATTCAGTGCTATTTTTTTTTTCTCTGTGTTAAGTTAGTGATTCCATTTATTATACATGGAAAGTCTCACAGATGCATGAATTATAACGTAAATTTATATTTATAATTATAATGTAGGTTTAGGGTGGATGGAATGGGCAGATCGGGAGCACAAGAGGGAACACACGCTAGTCATTATGTGTGCTAGGAAAAATTATTACAAATTTAAATATTCCATAAACATACCTTTGAAAATGGAAATTAAAAGCTAATATAAATTTATTTTTTTTTACCAGAGGGCAGTTGTTTTCTGTGTAGGAGAACAAATGAACCACCATAATTTGGTCAATACTATTAATTAGAAAAGGCCAAAATAATATTTTTTCCTTTCAAAAATGTTATGTAAACATTTTCTGTTTTGAGAATAAGTCTGGGTATTGGACTATGGAAAAATTACTATACTTTATACTGTGGCAATAATGATATACATGGGAGAAATTACTATTGATTCTGACTTACTAATCAATGTCAAGGTTTTAGTATTGCATAGAAATCATAGTTTCTTATTTTTTTTCTTTTCCCTCTCTTCATCTTTCTAACCTCTTTTTGTCCTTTGCCAACATATTTGGTGGATGACAGCAAAGAAAATGACTGACAGCACATGTGAAAGAGAGGAAAAAAAAATAATGAAACTCTTGAGCACATAGTTCAGCAAAATATAAATCTCTTCCCTTTTGTGTCAGGAAGAATTTAATCATAGGTAATGGATAAGTTGCTTTCCACTTCCATGTTCAGATACCTCAAGCCTATTGTTCAAGGCTTTCAGAAGGGATTTTGGTCCAAGGATCTGAAAAATTTCTTTCCAACTTTTCTAATGGAAAGGATTTCACCCACAAGAAAATAAGGTACAGAATAAGTAGGCCACTTACCGAAGGGCATCTTGTGAGTCAGTGTCACAAAATGTATTGAATTCAAGAGTCCTGGGGTTAATAAATCCTAAAATAATAATAATAATAATAATAATAATAAAGAATAATTGCTCTGAGTTGTCCTGTCTTCTAAAACAAAACTGTCAGTGAGCTTTTACTGGTAGACCTCAAAATATACGTTGTCTTTTGAAGCTGTATTTTCTTTAAATGCATGAAAAATATTAAATTTTTTTTTTAATCTTGCCATATTGGTTGAATGGGGATAAGCATCCACATAGTGGATGAGTTTGTCAGTAATATGTACACTTCACAAACACTGACCATGTCAGAGGTGGTTTGCTGGATGTATTAAGAACCAATTTTAGCTGGTTAGGTGGGCAAAATCCTCCTGGACCCTACTGGAATTAGCAAAAAGAACACATGATCTTGAATGGTGGCAGTTGAGATATTTATTTATTTATCCAAATATTTGGAAACACACAGAGATAGCCTTTACATTTCATGATGGTAAGCACAAACTTATTTTTTGTTTATATTTTTTAAAAACCCTCATGTAGTTACATACCTGGGGGGGAAAAAAAAAAAAGTTATACAGAAGGTGTGGAAATATCCTTAATGGAAATTTCAACAGGGAGAACTGCCAGTTTAAAAATGCTTCTCTGCATTCCATACTAACTGCAAATGTTAACAGAGCTTTAGTATGTATTTGTTGGTAAATATCAATATGGAATATTTTTCAGAAAGGCAGCAGAGAGAGCAGTGTTTTGTCAAACTTGCCTGAAATATTTTGGATTGGAAAAGCAAATTCTAATTTTTTTATTTTTTATTTTTTTACTGTTAGATCTCGGTGTAAAGCTTTCTTGTGGTACCTTTTAAATCTTGAATAGTATTGTTATTTGACTCGTGCAATTAAAGCGATTGGAGGTTGATCACTTATACAGATAACAGTCTGGAAAAATCAGATTAATTTGAGTCCTGAAGCAAGACCAAAGAGTATAAAATGGTGTAGAAAAGGTTAAGGTAAGCTTTTTTCCCCCCCAAAAAACAACCCCTACAGGGAACCTGCTTAGCACAGCTTTATTGTGCCCGTTAAAATCTTAACCCCAAAATTTTTAAAAGGGCAAAAGATAGTATATTTAGTACAACAGAACTTTCATGGTGTTTCATAACAAGGCTAAATAGTATGTATTGCTGAATAGGGAATGTTAACGTAGGGAGGTCACCAGCCCTAAGAGTCCCCAGTTCTCATCAGCTGTTTTTTGGAAGTCACTGATGTGTGAGTAGTTCAAACTTTCATATTGCTCCAATGAGGGATTCCACATAAATAGATTATTATGAAAGAAATTTAATTCAATTAATTGTTTGGAAAATAGTTTATTTTGAAAATGCTTTTTAAGCATTGGTGATTTTTTAGTAGTGATTTACCATTTCTTTGAGGCACTTTATTTGTTGATTAAGATGAAGTAACAAAAAAGAATTGTTGAACCTCTTTTTGAAAAGCAGATTGAAGATTTAACATTTTAACTCAATCTATTTATCAATGGCAAATAGAGTAGAATTTTTTGAGCAGGTCTGGTCATCTAATATTGTTGAAGACTGATAAGGGTGTATTTTATCTGTTAAGTTGTATATTACTTTTATAGCTTATCCTATTTTTTTTTTAGTATCCAAATCATTGACTGTATGAGAATTTGACTTTTAATAGTCACCTATGAAATTAAGAACTGTGTACTGTTGCCTACCTCCATGGAGGAAACAGTTAATTCTCGTGTTGGTAAACCATTGACCTAAATGTAGTACTTGGACATCTCTGTCTGAGAAGCTTAAATTTCTTAATTGTGTGTAACAAGAACTCTCTTTCTCTCTCCCCCTCCCCCCCCCTCATCATCATCATCATGCTGAAAGAAATATATCCTGCACATGAACAGAAGTATGACTGTAGGCTGGTTGTTTTAACCAACACGTGCTTTTCTGATGGATTCTGCTTAGGCTAAAAAGATAAATGGTGCAACAGTTCAAGAAACGTATAGCTTTCCTTTGAGTTAGTCTTTTGTAACATAAGTAAATTATCCAGAAGGCACTCAGGCACAACACTGATAATACAGGTGTTTAAATGGTAATAGCTATTGGAATTGGAATGGGAGTGAAACAATAAAGTCATTAGGGTGTTACAACATGAAATTAAGCTATTGCTATTACCGAGCAATATTATTATCCTAAAGTCTGCAACTCACAGAGCAAATGAAAAAAATGTAATACCCCTCTAACAGTAGTTTACATTAGGATTTAGTTTAGCCATGATGTTTGCTAGTGTTGTAATATCTTTATTAGACAGCGCTTGTGAGCTGGGGCACTGTATGGAAACACAGAAGGAATACCATAGAGCTGCTTAACATCTACCTAAAGAAATCTCATTCCCTACAAAAAAATGTCCATTGCTCAAAATTCTCATCATAGTGATGACTCTCGCATTATGGTTAACAAGAATGTAAAATATTAAGGACTTCGTGCTTAATATTTAAATTACTTTATTATCTAATGAAGACTCAGATCCTGTTGACTTTTGTATGTATCTATATAATTTTAATTAAAGTTCTTGTTGTTTGGTTGAAAGTCCCAGCTTCCAGTATGCTCAGTAATTGTTCCTGAGGTGGGGAAGAATATATGATGTGAAAATGATATCCGTGTTTATGAATATGATGGGAAAAAATGTGCTTCTAATTAATTTTACTTGAACATGTCCTATTCTGAGTGGACACTCAGTAGGACAGTGTTCTGTATTCAGCAATTCATTCTAACAAAAACAGTGCTGGGTGAGTCCAGTCATTTAGGGGCTAATCAGCTTGCTTACAGACAGTTGAAACTTCTTAAATTAAAACTTTTTTTTGTTCTTAATTTAAAAGATCCCTGGCAATTTTTGCAAACATGATAATTTTGTAAACATTAAATCATCAGATGTATGCTGCTGCTTCTGTTGTTGTTGCCGTTTATTGGTGCATTAATGAAAGAAAAAATTTATTTTCACTGTTCAAGCTGTTCGTGCTGAAACTATTCTTTCAATTATTTATAATACTACTAGGAGTCAGCCCACCTATGACCTGGCTGCAGTTTTCTAGCCACGACACATGCATAGATGATAAAAGGAAAAATAATTTTTAAAACATAAAGAAAATATTTTCTTTTTCAAGAGCCTGTAGTGTTTCAGCACAGATTAAAAAACTACCACCACTACTTTGGGACAGATCATGAGCTGATAGACATTATCACAGTGTCATAGAAGTAGATGGAATAAGAACAATAAACATCAGCTGATGAGTACTTTCTTTTGTTTGTATAAATAATAATTTTTCAGTTTTCGTATCATCTACACCAGGAATTCTCGGCATACTGTTGAGGGGTTCACTGACACTTTTCCTTCTGAGCAGATCTCCATCTTTCCACGTGGTGCTCTGTGCCTGCCTCTGCTGCAAGGGATGTGCTATTCTGCTTGCTCAGATCCAGCGTTTCTGTCCCTCTGTCTCCTGCCACCAGCCTGGGGCCAGGAACTTCCCCTCCTCGCTCCCCGCAGCACAGGGGCTGCCCCCGTGCTGGGCCTTTTACAGGAGCAGCGTCGCTGCTGAGGAAGGCACAGGCTTACAAATTAGGAGGGGTGAAAAGAGTTAGGAATCTGAAATATCTTAAAGAGCAGCAACCCTGCTGTGCCCCATCTTCCAGTGATTCCCCTTCCTGTGCAGGGCGTAAGCTAATAAGCCCAGAAGATCTTACTGGCATTTGTTTCCCTTTTCCTCACCTGCTGACAGCGTGGCACAGGGAGCTCTGGGTGGCACAGAAGCCCAACCTGCTAACTTGGGCTCATCAATTATGCTGCACGGCACAGCATCCTCGGCTGCCGGAGGGAGGGTGCTCTGCACATGAGGACACACGAATTAATTTAAGCTTGCTTGCACCTAAACTAACGCTGGGAGGGGACATGGTCCTAGCTGAAGGCTGGTGCCATCCCTGTGTCACATGGCTGGTTGTGCACACATTGTGTTACAGGCTGCAGAGCCACTTTATCCTCTCCCCGACCTTGCGTGCAAAGACTGAGATGGCTGAACCATGGCAGATAATCTCTTGATGTTCGTGGGATTATTCACGTTACAGTCAGGCCCCTGCAGCACCTTCTGCGCTGGTCTGCGCCGAGAGCCTTGAGATGCCAGCATGGTACAAACACTGACAAGTGATAGTGAAGTACACCACAGATTCATTGCTGAATCTTGTTGAAATTGCCTTTGTTTCTGAGGGAGTAGTGCTTACTGCTGCTCTCTTGTCTATGTAGATTAACCGGGATGTTGTGAACCTTGGAAAAACAGCAAATTTTCCCTTGTGAACACTCTGCTGTTGCATGCTCTGCTCTTTTGGTTTGTGTGCTGCTCTTCTACAGCTCTGCCTCACTCACCACTGTTTCTACAGCAGTTTTGTCTCCAGAAGAGAGAGGAGGAAAGGAAAAAAAAAAAAAAATCCTTTGGTGAATAGTTTGACCTGAATGTTATTGTGAAGTTTAACACTTTGAAGCTTCAACATAACTTCAGTTGCCAGTACGGTTACTCTGCAATACAGTTCTTTGTGCATACCCTGAAATTAAAAGCTGATTTTGGTCTTGTAACTTGTAGGGAGTACAGAGATTTCTCGTAGAACTGATGTTATTTTTTACAGTATTTTTAAGAAACTTGTGTCACTGGATTTAAACAAAACTACTCTTCGGTTGCGCTGACACTACGAAATGGGTTTGTCTGTCGTTTTATCTGGGGAATTGTAACCTTGAATCTTGGCTTAGCTGGCAGGAGCCAAAGAGCTGCGTCTCAAGGTCTGAAGTGACAATGAATCTACATTCAAGTACTCTAAGCTTGTCTTGATTTATATTGCTGTCTTCCTTGCATAAACGATGGCTTTTTATTTGGTATTCTGACAATGAGATCAGTGCGATATCTAGTCTTCAGAATAGGGGTTGGTTGTTTGAAATTAGAAGAGGAAAGTGTGTGTGCGTGTATGACTGCATGTACAACATATTTGTACTTGTGCCTTAAAATTCAGTCTTTGTCTCTTCTTGCAGCCCAGTCAGGTTTGGTGACAATATTCTTTTGATCCAGATTTAAAAAAAAAAAAAAAAAGTTAGAAAAGACGGGGGGAGTGGAGGGTGGGAGATAAGGGGTGGAGTGGAGGAATGAGAAAAGGCATGCCAGCTAGTGCAGCTGCAGGTTTTGAGCTTTGTAAGAATTGAAGCAAGGCTGTAGGCTGTCAGCACAAGTGAAGAGCCAGAAAAGATCTGACAGACATAAACATGACTGCTTTCTTCAGCTGTAGAAGTGCAAAGGAACAAACACAGATCTTGACATACATCTTTTTCCCCCTTAGATAACGTTACGAAATATATCGATAGTCACCAAGTTTTATAACCCATCAAAGCCCAGCTCACTTAGATGACAGAGAAATATTAGTTGACTCTACCTGTGTAAACTTTGTATTTGGGACATAATTAGAAATCTCAGATGTCATACTGTGGATACCTATGTGGAGAATATTATGTTTTGTTTTCAGAAATTTTAAGCAAGCTGGTGGCACAGCTATTTGAAATCCTGGGATGCTTTGCATATTGCAGTGAATTTCACAAATTGTTGTTATGCAAAGGCTGAAATCACAGAGATCACTCAGGATTTCTCGACTTTGATTCCATAACTCTTCCATGTGCAAAGAGAGCCTCCTGTGTATTAAAACAGGGCATTTCCTTACTCCTGTAACAAATCTTAACTTCAGCAATGGAAAAAAAACTTGAAGGTTTATCTAATGTAGATCCTGTATCTTTACTCAAGATTGATGTTAGCCTTTCTTACTTGGCCATTTAAAAAATTACATAAATGTGATTCCTAAAAGAAAAGAAAAAAAACCACAACATAGTTCCAAAACCACTCACCTCCTTGGAGTGAAATAAGGAGGAGATAACCTGATTAAATGAAGGACATGTCAGCTGAGAACATGATGTTTACTGTTTGAAGAATTTTTAAACATTGGACTTCATTTGAGTTTGGAAAACTGTCTTTCCCTTCAGGAAGTGTTTGCTCCCTGCTGCTCTGCAAAAACAGTGGAAAAGAGAAATCTTTTCAAGTCACTGTTTCCACTGTAAATAGAAGAAGAACTTATAATGCCTAGTTTCCATTTTCCTCTTTGTTGTTATTGCTGGCGATCTCAAAAATCCCTATTTTCTTTTCCTGAGTGAAGCCCACAAGGTAACGAGATAAAAAGTTAGAAAAACGCTTGTGGGGGAGGAAGGAGAAGAGGGAGAGAGAGGGAATGTCCGGACTTCGTGGATCAAAGGAGTAAACAAGTTTCTATGGTATGTGTTTGTCTGTGTCTGTAAGAATCTCTTTAAAATACCTTCTTCCATAGTGGCCTTCGGTAACAATGCACAGCAGTAATTGCACGGCAAGCCCCAGCGGGCGAGGAGCAGCCTTTCCCCGTGCACCTTCGTCCTGGTGAGCAAAGCCTTTTTTGCTTCCTCTCTCCTGACACATGCTTAGGTAGGCTCATTTTTAACATAGCTGAGGTAGCCAGAAAAAATTAGGACATAGATGTGAAAAGTGAATTGTATCTGTATTCAAAGAACCTCTTATTAAATAACTCTGTTCCTTCTTTCTGTGAATAGCGTAGATCCGCAGCGCCGCTGTAGGGGGACCCTCTCCGCCTCGCAGATGTAGGCTGCGTGTGGCCAGTACCCAGCAGATGAGAGGAGACAGAGAAAGTTGTTGCATTGGTAATTCTCCCTGTCAGTGTTCATGAAAGCTTGTTTTAAAAGCAAGCGCATACTCACACATCTTAATTGTACTTTCAAAAAGCCCCTTTGCTTAAGGAAGCCAGGGGAGAGAGAAGCTCTTAGGTGTCTTATTAGCAGGTCAGTAGTGTCCAAACTGGTATTTTGCTAGGAAAATGTATAAGCAAAACATTTATTTCTGAATACTTCTCAGTGGAGAAGGTCTTAAAGAGTAAGGAAATGCAATTGCACTGTTGATTAATTTGCCCAGCACTGTAATTATTGTGAAATATCAATGTAACTTTCTTTCTTTCCTTCTTTTAGTCCCACACCGTGGTTTTACTGGTACTACAGAAACCCTGATTATATTACCCCGGCATTCTCAGGGACTGTTAAGCAGGAGTCTTCTCTCTTTTGCTCTAAAACTCATCTAAATGGAAAACACATTGTCTTCATTATATGCCAGTGTTGAATGAACAGAGTTGCCATAGCAACAGCCATCTGAGGCCTTGCTGATTTCAGGCCAGTGAATGGGGTAGACAAACAAAGTACCTTCAAAACCAGAAGGGAACAATTGCTATTCATTCAAGCCAGGTTTGAGATCAGCAAATGTCTTTAGCAAAAGAAATGCAGATAAGAAAGTATCAGACATGGCCAGAGAAGAATAACAGAAAATTATCATAATCTTAAACTTTTCTGCCTGGTGGTGTAGCGTGAAAGATGATTCTCTAAGGTGAAAAAAATCTAGAGAAAGCTGAAGAGACAAACCACAATTTGCCAAAACCTGGCATAGCGGTGTAAGTGTTGGGAGTTGCTGTGCAGAGTCTCTGCAGTGCCAGCAGTCATGCCGAAGGATGGGCGGGCTAGGGGAGGGCAGGGGTGCCCCTGGGCGGGGGTGGCCGTGTCCCCCCTCAGCAGTCAGGCTCCCATGCAGCAGCTCATGCTGAGGTGGGAGGAGCCCCTTGCATGTCCGACAGCTTTGGTTATGAGCCTCTGCAGATTACTCAGTGGCACTTGAAGGTAGTCAGGAGCCCTGATATGTTAGTTTCACCATTTTGTTGCTCCTGGAAGACTGATACATAGCTTTATGTATTACATGGTTGACATATTCAACATAAAAGCTGATTAGACTTAATACATATTCGCATCAAATGCCAAGAAACTGACTGTGAGATGTTTGCCTTGAATTAGAGATGAGGTGTGTGTATGTGTGTTCGGTATGTGTAACTGTGTTTTCCTTCTCCCTAGTCCTACACAAAAATTTAAATGATAGTGTTATGATTCAAGTACTGTTTCTGATCTCAGTGTTGTCGAAGGTGTAGAGACACAAAGAGGCAGAGGCAAGAAAATGAGCACACGCAGGTTGCGTATTGTGTTGGCAGTGTGATTAAAAGGTATTTTTTCAGAGTGGTGGGATGATGAAGAGCTCTCTCCTGGCCCCTGCACTGGATTGGACAATAGCTCTCACTTGCAGAGCCTGCATTGCAAACAGCCAGCCCAGCAACTGGAGGAAAAGGGCAGGAGCAGGTTCAGGAATGGGATTGCTCATGGGAGATCCTACTATATGGGGGATCAAACCCCTCACTCATAATAGGAAAATTGTTATCTTGGGAAGTTGATCTTGAAGATGTGGTCTGTCAAACTTCACCTGTTTTCTTTACTATATTTGATATAGACTGTATGTGAAGGAAGGTTTGCAATAATTAGTGATCAGTAGCAAATATCAAGGAAACTCTTTAACAGTGATGTAATACTGGCAATAGATAGCACTGATAATACAGTGTATTTTCAGGCTGCTTACAAAGGCATCTTCCTGTGTTAATCATACTTAGAAGATGAGAATGGTGTAACAAGGTGAATTCCTCACCAGTAAAATTTTTGTTAGTATAATGGTGGGGTTTTGGTGTGGTTTATTATTGTTGTTTTTTTCCAGAATGGGGAGAAATACTTAGAGTATATATCTGTTTCACCTAGAACTTACATTAATTTGGACTGAGAAAATATTTGGAGGGTAATGCTGAAAATACTGTAAGATGAAACACAGGTTACCTCACCTTGAATAAAAACTTACTTTCTGGATGGTTATAAATAGACAGGATAGACAAGATTTAAATCTTTAATTAGTCAGAACAATGGAGAGAAATTAAAGGCCAAGGTATGGAGTTTAGAAGACAGCTAAATGGGAATGTGGAGGGGAATATGAAGTAAGGAATAGTATGGAAGTGAATTAAACACCATTTAGTCTTCTTAGCATAAGAACAACGATGGATTTGCTGCAACTGAAAGGCAAAAGGCAAATATGTCTAACAAGTGATGCATAACACAGAGAATGCTGTCACTGCAAGGCTGAGATGGTAGGCAGATTCAGAAAATTGCAATTAATTTTATTTGTGTGTGTATATATATCTGTGTATTTTATATATATATATATATTTATATATATATACATATACACTAATTTAAACGTTCACATAAGTTCCATTAATTACATTTTTCTCCTTTGTAGTAAAATGCACAAATTATTAAAGTTGTGCCTAAATAGTATATATCAAAAACTTCTTCTCACTTCTGTAATGGAAGCTATTGCTGGATTGTCAGCTGTAGCCTTCAATAGGTGTGGCTCTGATTGCTCTGAAGATACAATGCTGCAACACTTTCCTTTCTGCTTTTGTTTTTGAAAGTTGCCAAAAGGTGCATGCAAAAAAGGTTTTTATTTTCTTGTTGGTAATACTATTATTATTTTGTGAAAGCACAGTGTGTTCTAAGTCTTTGTATCCCCTCTTCTTTTATCTAATGCCACAGAGAGTGATCTAGAGCTATCTGTGCAGCATTATAAATGTGCAGGATTTGCTCTGTCTTTACAATATCTTTACAATAATATCAATTAGCAGTCTGATGAACATTGGGCCTGATGAGAATTTTTGGAGACTAACAGTGTGCAGTTTGGACATGTTATTTTTTTAGCTGTTATGCCAGCTATATTTTCTGAGAAGTCTGAATGGATTTGATGTGTTTATCAAAAACCATAGATGTAAAGCAGACATTTGTATGTTTATCTTATTTAGACTGTGATTAATGGCATGTTTCTTTCCTACTTCCAAGGAATTAACAATTATCCTGGAAAAGCTTCTTTCAAAGACAAGTGTGTTACAGGTTCTAGAGGCGAGGTATGTAAGTTGGTACCTACAGGATTGTGGTTCAGTCTGTTGTGATAATTGGATCAGGGTTATCT
Organism: Caprimulgus europaeus; assembly: GCA_907165065.1. Next base: position 27,614,075 of record OU015529.1, read on the forward strand.
TTCAGATAATTCCAGCATAACTGCAGGGTTTGCTTTAGATTTCTGTCCACATTTCTCACAAAGTATTGCTTCTATCACAAAGCTGTGCTGAGAACCAGCACGGCTAGTACCTTTCATCATCATTTGTGCATCCTGGGAGAAGTTATGTGTTTAGTCTGTGGAAGGTAGGTGAAATGCGTGGGATGACCGTCCTGTGTTCTAGACCACACCGTCGCTCATGACGTGAGCTTGGAAACTGGAAGTATTTAAGGTTCCTCAACAGTGGTGCTTATACAGCATAGTTAGAGCCTGCCTTTTCCAAAGCTTTCCTCACCATTCTGTGCAAATGACTAACAGGGCTCAGGATGTGGTTCATGTGTCCTCAGCAGTTCATGCTTTCTGCTTGTGTTTTCTGGTGTTAGTATTCAGTGAGCTTAAGCCTCATGTAATACAAAGGCAGAGGACAAGGAAATAGCATTATAGGTTGCACAGCTGAGTAAGATGATGGATGTATGCCTTGGAAGCAGTCATTAGACAGAGATTTCATTTTCCTGTGTGGGATCTTGTTTAGATGTGGAGCTTGTAATTCAGTAGCTTCACTGAAAAATTACTTGACTAGATAAAATAGTTATGGGCAGCTCTTGAGTACTCTCCTTTTTTCATGTTTTATGAGGTTACCAGGTTTTAGAATGTTTTAATGCTTTGGGTAGTGAGCAGCAAAAATAGTAAAAAGATAAGTTAACTTGGAGCAGTTCTAAACATTAGACATTTCTTCTTTTGTTAAATGTAACCTAGAGAATGAAGTCAGTGATTCTTTTTAGCAAGGCGTGCTGAGTATGTTCTAGGAGGCACAGCAGGCGAAACAATCCAAAACATGGCAGTAAGATCACTTTTATTTCCTTATTGCAGTGACATCCTATCCTTATTGCAGTGACATCCTATCTTCTTTGGTTGCCTTACTGCTTCAGTCGGGTTTGGTAGTTTCCGTGTTATGTTCCAGTGCACTCAATCCCGGGGACACTCCGGAGGAGTGTCTAGAGAGGAGACCTTTCTGAAGAAGGGGGATACTGCTAAAGCATCATCATCAAACTTCTTTGATTGAAACAGAAGAAAGTTGTTCCTAACTCCTGAAAATAGGCTGCTGTGTGCAGTCCCCAGGAACCTGTAATAGGAAGGGATAATCTGGATCACTGAAACTAGCCTTCTGCAAAAGCAGGAAGCCATATCATGATTCTTGACTCACAGATATCGGGGGGGATTTCCTTCATGTATTGTATTTATGTCTGATCCATCACAGAATAAAATGGGAGCCAGCAAACTGTTGTCATCTTTGTATGGTGACAGCACTCATGGTTTCACTGCTTAGACTCTAGGAGGTGACACTGAAGATGTCAACATGTGGGAACTTTTCAATTCTCTTTGCATCTTATCCCAGTAATTTGTGAGTTTATTTTCTAATAAAACAATTAGTAGAGAACTTTAGGGTATGTTTTATGTGTAGAGCATAGGAAGCTTCACAAAAGTTTGTGGCCAGGTTGTGTCTGGCAGTCTTGAAATACCAGATTGTTCCTGTTCCTAAAGGCACAGTTTGAATAAACAAGGTATGGGACTAAAAGAAAAGTGTTTCTGCAGGATTATTGTAGCCTAGAGATGAAGCTGGAAACATAGCATATCCATTCAACTGTAGTGAATGTAAATAACTTGGAAGCTACTAGACATGTGGATTGTATCACAGAAGATGAAGGTTAAAGGGATGGGAATTCCTTTCTAATGAAAAGGAAGCTTTTCAGTAAGGGAAAACAAAATTATGTGGTGGCTGAGTGGTAGGCATGGCCTGGGCATAAATGATAATCTGCTGTTATTCCACAGTTGACCTATTGGTGGTTTTCTGAACAAGCGATGAACAGAGGAGTTGTTCATTTTCCTGAAATGATCCATTTCATCCTGGAGACTGTTTGATGCTATCAGAATGAAGATTTTGCCCATTGCTGCTCCTTTTCAGTCTTCTTTGGAATGTAGATAGTAATTGGAGATAAATATTTGTCAAAAATATTTTCTTATTTACTGAGACCTCTTCTATCTTACTGTATTGACTCATACCTTTACTCCCTAATGCACTTAGGCATGTGTATGCCTTGCCAAACACAGGTATAATCTAGGAAGGACAATTATTTCCCAGGAATTGCATTACTGCCTTCAAGTGTGATGATAGAAAATAATTAGAGTAGAATTTGTTTTCTTTCTAACCTTAAGAAAATATAGTTTACTTGGATATGTGTCAGTGTTGTGTGAGAGTTGCATAATCTGCAATTTATTGTGACTTTGGAAGGAGACTTAACAAGTTCATATGTCCTTCTCTAGTTTTTTGTTTTGGTTTGGTTTTTAAACTAATTTTGTGAATAAGAGTTTTTGCTTTGCTTTTTGTTTTAAATATTCATATAAAATAATATTCATATTTATGAATTATGGACAGCATCCAAAGGCATGCTCCAAATAAGAGAGCAGTGGGAAACAGTGGGAGTTGCAGGGTAGAAGAGAGTACACTCAAGTTTCCCAAAGCGGTGTTGACAAGGAGAAGTACCTGACTTGAGAAAAGCACAGCTTTATGACTTTTGTAATATTGGAATTGTTGGGCAAGCCTGAGTAAGCTCCTCCTACTTGGAAGAACCTCGTGCTCATGTTAGTGTTCCCAAAGATATGTATGCACGTACGTGCTCTAAATTGCATAGAGCTCAGATAACCTCCCCTGGCAGGGAGGAGAGCCAAGTTACTATCTGTCCAGAAGTTTTCAAAGCTGATGCTTCAAGCTGTCTTCTCTGGGTATCTGACATCTTCCTGCTTCATTGTTGACTCCAGCATAACACTTAACTGTGAGAATCAAAACAAGGTAATTATAATCTGATAGCAGTGGGTCTAAGCAGAAGTAAAAACTACATGTGTGTGTAGTGGAAAGAAAAACATTTTGGACTAAGTCTATAAAGTCTTAGCACTTTGAGATATTGTTAGAAATACAAGTGTACATAAAGGAATTAAAAACAGGCAGCAAAATAAAAGCTAAGAAGAATTTCTTATCAGTATCAATATAAAGAGTTTAGTTAAGATAGATCTAACATTCTTTATTTGCAAATACAAAATTCTGCAAGAAAATAAAAAAATACAGATTCCCTTTTGTTTATTATAATATTGGTAAAAACCAGTGCACCTTTCCAGTGCTGTCACTACCACTCTCAACTCTTAAAAGGCCAGGTGGCCTTTCAAGCCTATTGCGTGAAACTCAGTGGCACTGTGTGAAGTAGCCGTGGTGTGACTGTAGCCAGGTCTGCTACCTGTCAAGCTGGAGGGCCTGAACAGCTCTGAACATTTAGAAGGCTACTGATATTTAGCAGTGCAGTTTTTAAGCTCCAAATGTGCATACACTTCTGTACATCTCCAGCTGGTGCTAAAGAAAATGAGAACCAGCCTTAATAGCTAAATTTAAATCAAATTATGTATCTTTTTATTAAATTCTGTTTCCATTTAAAAATTAATTTGGTTCAGTGATAGGCATGCGACTGCAAGCCCTGAAGACTGAAATGCTCTTTACCTAGACAGCAAGCACACAACTGCCTTGACCCTTATCTAGAGGGACTCTTTAATCTATTAACTCAGTTTTTATGCCCACTCAGTTCTTGACCTCTCTGATTCAACTTCCAGTTAGTGACACTCGTGATGGTTGTTTCTGTGATGGAGACACCTGCCCATTAACAGTGAGACTGAGCTGAACAACCTTTCTCTTCTCATCTAGGCCACTGAACAGGCAGATAGTGGCAACATTTGGTCACTGCTGATTTGGCTTATATTTGAATTCTTGACCTAAGGGTGAGGGCCACTGTATCCTGTTAGGAATATGAGCCATCAAATTTAGTTTTAGTTGTGACACCTAGCCTGGGATGTGTGTGAAGTCAAACACTTCACAAATATGTGAAAGGAAGACATTTCTCATCCATCTGTTCTTTCTTTTATTGCTATATGTTATAGTTAACTCTTTTAACTCTTCAAGTTAACTATTAATAAAAACACAGTCCAAGATCCTATCTCAGGGACAATTAGTTTTCCCGTTGTAAAACACGATTGTTCTCACTCCTTTTCTTTCTTTTTTTTTTGTACTCTTCATACTCATGATGTCATTTTTGCTTACAGAATTAGTAAACAGTTTCCTGAGAGATGGTTTTTCCTATTAAACAGCGACCCCTGTGATTCTCTTGCTATGCACTCTGACTTGCCCACCTACAGCAAAACAAGACTTTTTCTTCAGTGTTGTTATACCTGTTGGTCTCTTTAAATTTAGTGTGTGTGTAACTATCAATGTCCAGTACTGTGCCACTACTTTCATTATTCTGTGGCCTCTAATACATAATTTGCTCTGTCCCTTTCCTTTATATTTGTAGGCCAGAAGATTATGGCTTTCCCTCTCTTTCTTGAAAACCTCAAGCAGGTTTGGGGCGGTGGGAGGTGGAGCAGGGAAAGTGCTGCTGCTAATCCATGACTTCTAAAGTATGCACATGTTTCTATTTAGATGTAACAAAGATGGATATGCAAGTTATTTAGCCCTGTGAAGAACTGCCATAATGACCTGACAAAATAAAGTCTCTGATAAGTTAGAAAATACCAAGACTTGCACTGCAAGCACTGCTACCAGACACACTACAAGATCCACAGTTGCTTTACATTGCTGATGGATCAGCAGCAGAATTTCTCAATCTGCCTGTTTGATCATGTGCGCTGCAGTTTATCTGCCTAGGTAGTGTCTAGATCTGCTCATTTAGGTATCATTTTCAGTTTTAGTAGTTTTAAAGACGAACAACATACTAAAGCAGGTTGAAAGATTAGAGGCAGGCATTTCAAAGCATATAGTAAGAGGGCAAATATTTTAAGATGAGTTTGGTTTTGATGTCTTTTCATTAAACTCTTACTCATGTTAACTAACCCTGTGTCTGCACCGAGGAATTCCCTGCATCTGGGCAAATAGCCCTTCTGCAGCGCTGCAGCGTGTACGTGGTGGGGCTTTCTGCCACCGTGCGTTAGTTCTGCGGTTTCCCTGACCAGCCAGGCAGTGCCAGCTTTCTCGCGCATCAGTGTTGCATAAACCCGCACAGTTGCTCTTGCTTTCCCATGCTTGATGTTGCATTATGGGAAGCATGTTACACTGATTATGCTCCCAACAGATCAGACCACCAATGAAGATAAAGAAGCACTGGCTGGCAAACGTTAGTCATGCATGCTCGCTCTGGAATCTCACTAGAGGGCACTCCTGGTTTTAGCTTTAAAAAGATTCTCCTACCAACTTTATTTCTTTGCTGGTGCTTGGGCAAGCTACCTGAGTGGTTTTGGAGACTATGCCATGACTATGGAGATTGATAACCCTTTGAAAGAAAAGTGTTTGTGTCACAAAGTCTTCGGAGATGCTTTCACAAGGAGAAGAGAATTGAACCTTAAAAGACTGTAAGTGTATGGAGACATCCTGAGCTGGAGGATTTGGATATGGTATTTTGTGACTCATTTTTTCCATAAAAATTTGAGATCTGGAGTTACTAACCATATTTGTGATATGGATGCCTGTAATGGAAGTGGTAAGAGAATTTTTGCTGACTTTCACACTTAGCATGCTGTCTGAACTGTTATGTTTGCACTGAGCAAGGACTCAGGCTTCCTACTTCCTTAGTAAATATTACACACAGTTGAATGATAACAGGAGTAACTAAAACTTGGTTTTACTGGGCAGAAATGACATTCAATGAGCTATTTATTGTAAGAACAAGACCAAGCTGCTAAATTCTGAAGGGAGCAGACCCAGGTTTGCAGTTGGTCTTAAGTCTGGCTAACGGATAACAGGGGGCTTAGAATGCCATTAGTGGATATATGACTTTTTTGAAAACAAATCTTGAGCTTTCAAACTCACTAGGAACTTCTAAACAATGGAGCCTTTTTTTGCTTAATAATACAGCTCATCCAGATGTCAGTAATTAGCTAAAACAGTGTATCGTCTTGATTGCCCAGTGGTTGGTAATCAGCACGGAGCTGAAGGCTGCTTCGTAAACAGCAGTTGGTGCATCCCAGGCTGCCTTTGCAGGAGCTGTGAGCCACTTGGAGAGAAAAGATGCACAAGGACAGCTAACCAGCCAGCCACCAGCAAATGAGAAGCGCAACCCTTACGTTAGCAAAGGTGATACAAGGTGGTGGCCTGTCTGTTCCTGGGAATTCATTACATGCCTGCATGTCCTGAGAAGGGTGATAAGGAAGATTTGCAGTGTGAGAGATTTGCAATTCTGTTTACTTTCAAAGTTGTAAATCAGTAGCACTCTCCTGTATTAAGGCTGTACCAGGACAAACAAGAATGTGCTAATGGTCTTGTCTGAAGTGTCATGTTCTTTGTGCACTCTTCAAAAATTTCTGCTAGAATAAACTCTCTGATAAGGACAAAGAGCCTAAGTAATCTCGGAGTCTTGTAAATTTTTATTTTATTTTTTTTAATAATTAAAGGTGGTAATACATCATACTGGACTCTAGGCTTGGGGTTTTTTGAGGATATTCATCTAAGTGAGCTTTTGTAATTTGGCTTTCTGTGTAGCTGAGAGACATTATTTAATTTAAAGAAAACACTTGTATTACAGTATACGTCATCTGGATACTTTTATGTTACCTTTATGATTGGACTAATTGAGTAGTTCATAATTTTTACTTATCTATTCCCATAACACCCTGGGAAAGTGTATTATCCCTATTCCACTGATGTTAAACAAGTACTAAGAAGGCCCTATGACTTGCCCAGGCTTCCATGGGAGGAATGACAGAGGAGTTGAATGTGACTTCCCAGATCCCTTGATCTCCAAGTGATGGATAAATTCTTCCCATTTTATTATGTATGAAAAATATGTATATTTGCACATTTTAGTGTAGAGAATGAGACTTAACATACATTATTGAAGATATTACCTATAATATCCATGTCCTACAAAACTCAAGCCTCTGGAAAGGTCTCTTTACCATACTTATTTTTAGCGATTTTTGGAAGTGAGTATACTTACATTTTACTAAGGGCAATGAGCATGTACAGTAATATATTTACATACCATTTACAATAAAATATAAAATATAGGTCTTATTAGTTATCTAAGAAACATTTCTAATATTTTTGTAGTGAGAAACCAAGGATTTTTTTTAGATACTTTTAATTCTACTAAAATTAAAATTAATGCACTTCATAACATTAGCACACAACTTCTAGAAGTGTCAGGAAAATAAAGTTTCTTTTTCAAAAATGAGGCAGGGACTGAAGAGTCTGACATCCTCCAAGTCAGTGAAGACTGATTTCTTAAGAAATGATCTAGACTTCCTCTATAATCAATGGACAGAAATAGGTATCTCTAGAGAGCAATTTGTGCCACCCATTTTTGACATGTCTTAGCAAGGGACAAATTGCCCCCTGAAAGTACCACTCTCTATTGACCATTGATGGAACCTGGATGATTAGCTTAGGCTAAAGCTTCTCTATTAGCTGGCTAACATTAAGAATCTGTACCAAAGTCATTTCTGAAAATGTGAAAATAGAGTTGTTGGTCCTTTTGCTAAGGTAAGAGTGAAGACAGTAACTGAACCAGAAGTTTCTTTCTTTTTTTTTTTTTCTCTGCTCTGTGCAGAAATCTCTAAAGAACCTGAAAGAATAAGAGTGTAAAGTGTGAAGGATATAACCATATTCTATTGAAATTAAATTAACTTTTTTTTTTTTTTAGGCTTTAGTTGCTCTTAAAAAGTATTTACACCACCATATAGAAATTGAAGACTAGTACTTTCTGCTACGGACTTAGAAGATTGAGGAGAATTTGAGCTGTGTCTTGTTTTTTAATTGCTGTTGGGATTTTGGTTGTATCATCATATATAAAAAAAAAAAAAAAAGCTTTTTTGATTCTGTAAAACACAAAATGTAGGGCTCTGTTCCATACCATACACTTTCTAAAAGTACATGCAGTAGATACGTGTTCAAAATAGAAGCCAAAGATGATAGTAGGCCTGTACGATCTGTAATCCAATCCCTACAGACCTAAATTAATTACACAGCTCAGTAAATACTAAGTTTACATATGAAGTTAAATGTCTTGTGGCTGTTTCTGAAGGGGGAGCAAATGCTTTCATTTTTCTTAGCTGTTGTGGTACTTCTGTATAACTTTGCAAGTAAAATTACTTTTTCCGCTGATTTGTCTTTTTCATTCTATATTGGACAAAATATTTATTGTTTTATTTTTCTAGTAGAGCTTGAAATTATTTTTTTAACTACATTTCTTAGTGCAAAATCCGTGACTGAAGTGCTCAAAGAAAGAGAACTGTTTTTAGCTGAGGCTACAGAGCACATAAAGGTTTTTACATAGATTTCAAGTTTGATTTTAAAAAGCCACTGGTGCATGTGCATTTTCTTTAATTGCTGTTTTAAAAAGTTCATGTAACCAGCTCAAACCTTACATAATTATATATATAGTGCTGAAATCGCAGCAGCACGCAACAGTACGCTGTTTTGCTATATTTAAATTTTCAGTAGTACCATATCATTAATTCCATTTTCTTCCCTGTAACTTTAATTACTCTGTGTGCATTTTATTTGATTTTTCAGTCCCTATGATGTTTTATCAACAAAGCTTCCAGAATTTTAGGAGTGAAAAGCTCTTAGTAGTTTGACCATCATCATTCTCCTTGAAAAATGTGGATTCTTTATTATTCCCAAATTTCTTCAAAGGAGAACTTGCTCAGCCCTTGAGACAGAATTCCAGGTGTGCTACAAACTCAGTCACAGATTTGGTAATCTTGATGTTTGTTTGGAGAGTTAGGGCTTCTTTTTGTGGAATCAGTCTTTTTGATAATAGAGATTGTGCATTCAAAACACTGCACAACAGTTGACAACTCTGTTCATGATATGTGTCTTGATTTTTTGGCAGAATTATCAATAGTTAAAGCAGCCTTGCTTTTGTTTTTGTAAGTGAAAATAGCTCCAAAGTACAGAGATCAAGTATGTGCTGAAAAACACATAGGCCCTTTGCAAAGTAATTTTTCTATCTGTAATTTTATTTTAAGTGATAGAGCTGCCTTTTATCCTGGGTGTTTAAGTGCTCTTTATCATGGATTTTATGGTCTTAGTTTTAGGAGGCGATCCTCCTGCCTCTGTTGACTTTTAAATATTACATGAAGAGCATGGTTTTGCATCACAGTGATAACTAGTGGAAGGAAAAAAGATTACAGCTTGTGAAGAATCAGTGTTGAAAAACAGCAGTTATTGATGAAGAGCAGTAAATGTTGGAATACTTCCAAAGAAGGGGGCAGGAGGAAGCTTGAAAGCTGAAAAGGAATTCTCCATGACTAAAAGCATCTTTGTTTTTTTAAAAGCATGAGGTTTTGTATTTCTATTGATCAGAGTAAGCTGGATAGTTCAGGGATAATTAAACCTGGGACAGAGAGACAGCTTTATGGTATTGTGCCTAGTTCATTTCTCACCAAAAATCATTATCTTAAAAATAAATATTTACGTTTATGTTCAATACTTCCATTGGGAAACGTAGATCTGTAGTAACAGACTTATTTTGAGACCTGCGCAAACAGGAATTGCATCTCCCTGCAAATTTTGGACAGAAACCAGTAGTAAATTATCTGGCTATAGGTACTTTATACAAAGTATCAGTAATCAAGAATCATAAAAGCCTGTAGCCTGTGTCTGTGACTTATACTATTGCATACCTCAGTGGTTTAGAGAGCTATTTTACCTTGCTAAAATTACTACAACTTTTTTAAGGAGAAAAAGTTTAGGCATAATTGTTAGTAGAATCACAATGAGCATTTTTGTAGGCTCCCTTAAGTGCAGACAATGTTTTCTACTTAATATTTTGACTATCTGATGCAAAAATGTAAATTACTAAAATACTCTGCATCAGGTCTTCCACTTAGCATTATCCTTTTCACTGCAGAGTAAACTAATGAATTACAGCATGATTACATAGCACATAATTAACTTTGTAATTAATATGCAACTGCCACTTAAACCAAAGTACTGCTTATAAAGATGTACGGCAACAGTAAATCACAGGTCAGAAGTAGCACTTTGGAATTTTCAAAAGAATGAGAGTAAATGCAGAATCACTTACAGCAGCAGAGTAAGTTAATTAAAAAGCAGATTAATTGTGAATGTCCTGTTTAAATTTAAATACCTTTGCTATTTCCTTTCCCTGAAGAAAGAAAAAGTTTAAAGCCTAACTCATTCATTGTTTCCTTGGATGACATATTTAAAACTGAGCAGTTGTTTAGCTTTAAAGTGTCCTGGTTGTGATTAGGAGTTGGTTAGTATTCCTTTCTTGTCCTGCTGTGTAGAAAGACAGGATAAAACAAACTGCTTTTTACCTTGAATTAATTCCAGCTTTCTGCCATGGCCTTTTCTTCACATCAAGTCAGTGAAACAAAGTTAGTCAAACCAACTCCATGCTGGTTTGTTTTTAAGGAAGATGAGGATTTGTGCTGTGCTATTGGAACCAATGAAGAATGGCGTGTAAGTTGGGTTACTTCAAACCAATTATTTTTTCCAGCAGTTGTCCACAATTGCTAGTATTTCCACTAGCTAATGCTAGAGGCCCTCAGGCAAACAGACCACAAGCTTCCTCGAGCATCCAGAGCAATGTGTCGCTAAAATTGCATGTCTTGCTGCAAGTTTACAAAATAGTAGCTGGAGTCTTGTCCTTTCCTACACCCTTTTCCTTTCCACCTGTCTCCATGTAAAATGCTGTTGATCATCACAGAAAATTACAATCCCCAGTGTAGGTGCAGCCACACTCTCTTGGTTCAGACTGTGCTTGATCGACGGAAAGCACCATTTAATATGGTACCACAGTATGCCGAAGATCTGGGTTTTTATTTCAAGTGATGGGAATTTTTAAGCATCTTCATGATTTGTTTTCATGCTCTTGCATGCTACTTAGTACTTCAGCATAGTCTCCTTGGTTGGCTTGATCTACTGTTGGGTATATCCTCAGTGTCTGATAAAAGAAGTTAAACACAATAGGAAATGGCTACCCTAAGCATATAACACATCTTTTAAAAGAATTAATATGTTTTGTAATGTCTCTTTTGCGACCCAGACTAATGTTTTGTGTTCAGCAGTACCTGAAGAGCTTCGTGTTTCTGAAACACTTTGATTTGTGTATTTGGTATTCATGGTGTTCAGTGTATTATTGGTTTCTTCATCCACATTATGCTATTTCTTTTCTTTTTAAATGGCTAGCTGAAACTTTTGACCTGGGACAAAGAGCAATGGATACTTCACAGTTGCTCTTCATTCTGGATAAATAATCATTCAGCTGTAATTATGTGCACCTCTCAGTACTCATGAATACCTACTGCCTGCTTCAATAGCTGGGAGGGAAATTACACTGCCCTTACAAATCCTTCAGAATTGGCTTCTGCTTGTATTGTGTTTAGAAAAAAAATAAAACAAAGCAAACAACAACAAAACCAAAAACGCTCAATCAAGAAATCAGAAACCCAGAAAATGTTGTTTTCTGTTTGCTGACTTCGTTGGTCTGCTGCTCAACAGGCTAATTACTCTGGAAATTGACATGTAAGAGCAAGTATGCTGAGTTACTCTACAAGAATAAAAAAAATACTGGCAGTAGGGTATGTGCCATAAAGTGGAGTCTAACCTAATGGAACTTGCAGGGAGTTTTGTCATTAGAATTTTGTGTGTCACTTAGTGTGTCATAATAAGAGAAAAGTTTTTAAATGATCAGATTTTTACTTTAGTAGCTCAATAGGGAAATGAAGCTTTGCGGGGGGATGTTTTCTTCTGAAAATGATGTGTGGTACGTTCTTGGAGGTTCAGTTCTGGGCATTATGAACAGATGCTTCTGAACTAATCTCAAATGTCACATTTCATGCATAAACCCAGGGGGATTAGCAATATCAGGATTCCCTGAAAGTATTCCTGGAGGTTTAGCGTAATACTCTCTCCTAGAGAAGTGTCCCACCTACTAACTTGATGAATACTTCCAGGCCTTCCCAAAGGCCTTCTCTCTAATGCTGATCCAAATAAGACCAGGGGAGAGATGACAAAAGCAATAAATTGCAAAGCAGTGGAGCTTTGAGATGGCAAGTAAAAAATCATGTGGCCTCAAAAAGTTGCAGTGGTCTCAAGAGAAGTTAAATCATGAGATGATTTTACATTAAAAATGAAGAGTCATCAATATCTGGTAGAGGAACAATCACAACTGCGTAATTATTATTGAGTTGTAATAGTTGGGAAAAATGCAGATAATTTGAAATAGAAAAAAGTTAATTTCCTGTCTAGCAAATGCCCACCTTTCTATTCTAAACATTTCAGTGACTATTCTCTTCAGAAAAGCTTTTATCCAGTAATAATTAGAAAATTCACTGTTGTCCAAAAATAGAGGTCCTTGTCATGGATGCTTTGATAACCTCTGTAACTGTAGAGGAATCGACAGCTATGTTTTTAACATAGTAATGATTTTTCTCTCACTTGTAATATATATAATATGTTGAGGTCAGATGAAAATTTTTGTTTGTTTGTTTGTTTGTTTTGCCACAAGGTTGTACTATATGTTAACATTATGCTGACATGGACTGCTCTAGCCAATAGGTTAAAATTGTCAGGCAGTTTGTCTTTTTGACAGATCTTGACTCCATGTCTAGCAATGTATATGACCTTCCAACTTTGATATTTTCTGTGCCAGTGTGTGTCCTAAATGGCTCCCTTCTACGTACCGGCCCCATGTCATTCTTAGAGGCTGTCAAGGCAGCCCGTGCTTCGCTGAACCCACCAGGACGCCCACTGGGTCGTCATCGGTGTTAAATGCTGCTTTATTCTGTTGAGTGTTAAATTGCTTGTTCAATTCTTGAACATGTTTTGTTAAACTAATGTTTTAAGCTAATTGAAAAATTCAATTTCTTGCAAGTAGGGACATGGCAATGTGATATGAAATGTATTATATTTCCCATTATTTTCCCTTTATAATTTCTTACATGGGAAGATTCATAAAACCCTAGGCCAAAGCTGGGCACGTTCTGCGTGATAGATTAATTAAACTGCAGAATAAAATATCTGTTTCTGGAACAAATCTGCTAAATATCACCTGTGCAAACTTTTCTCCCATGTTCCATAACACTGAGGATTTGCTGTTCAGCCTTGCAAGAAAGTGTTTACATGTATTTGTGTATATAAATTGATTCTTCCCTAGCACTTCATTCTGTTGTATCTGCCATGTGCGCTTATGTATGTGTTTGTGTGTGTTAATTTCATCAGAGCCTTATAAATAGCAGCTCAGTTGATTTTCACTAGGAAAGAGGCTTATTCAAAAAAATCTTATGCTGGTGAATTATTTTTCACAGGCCAGTCAGAAAGCTTTCGGGAACTTTGCTGCTTAGACCCGTCTAAGGTTTTCTTCCCATCGCTGTGTAGTAGCATTGCAGTTGCTATGCAGTCCGTTAGTAACGCTCAACTCTTAGAACAGGTGTGATGTATGGAAAGCACTTGCATTATGATACTGGGGTTTAAAGAAGGTTGAGTTGCAGGTATAATATAAACCAATCCTTTCTAGAGTTTCAAACAAGTCTCTAAACAGAATTTAAAACAAGGAGGAGGGTGAAGATGGCAACCCTGATATACTGAGTCTGAATGGGTGGCAGCAATAAACTAACTTATCTCCTTAGTTGTACTTGGGAGACTTGAAAATAAATGAGAGAGTCCTCCCAGGAAACAGGTATCTACATTCGTTTTAAACCATTTTAGAGAATGAATTTCTATTTCTAATATCATCTAGAAGTAGAATGGGACAACCTACAGGTGTTTCAACATGTTGTTCTTATGATAGACAAGAAAGGAGACTTGGGTGTCTGGTGCTTACATGAAAGGTTCAAAAATGCCTGTCTTGTTACCTTGGACAAGTCACCTAGAGAATATGCAATTAGGCTCCTGCAATGTATCTCGCTGCAAGAGAGACTGGACTATCAAAACTGTAGTAAAAAGCACCCTGGCTCCCTAGGCTAAAGTCGACCTTTGAGTGAAATACCTTCCTACTTACCATTTTTGAAAAGTATATAATTTTGTTACTCAGCAGTGGAAATAAGTTACAACCTTGCCATATGATCTTATATGCGCCCACCTTAATGGTTTCAGGCCTATTGAAAGCAGTAAAAAGAAACCTATGTGCAAACTGGGTTCCTTCTCATGGAAAGGAAAATGGGAAGAAACTTGAAAACAGTCCTCTTGTTCAATGGATTCATGACACTTGCAGGTGGTAGCAGGTCATTGTTCTGTGGAGCAAGAATCCACACTTTTCAATGTTATCTGTAACATCACGGGATATTTTCAGCGACTGAATCTGTCTTATGAGGAGCTAATACATAATATCTTTACAGTTACTGAACTGGCATTTTAGAGTTTCCATTTATTTGTTTCTTTGTTTATTGTTAACAAGTTTAACATTGAATTAGGGTAAGTGATTAATGAACACTGATCTTTTTACTAAAAATCTTACAAAGATCTTTATAATGCTTTAATGATTGCAAAGGAGAGTGATTAATTTTGCTTAACTTACACTCTGCAAACTTTGTGGCAGGGTCTTTTTTCTAACATATATTTATTTCCCTTCTTGCCGATTCAAATGACTTTCAATCCACATCTTTTTGTGTCTTTCTGGGCAGGCCCAGTTTGCCAGTTCTTCACATTAGGGTTTTGTCTGTGCATAATGTGGCTTACTTCTTGCTTGCGCATACAGCTTCTGTTCAGAGCAAAACACTCTGAAGTCAAGAAAGGGTTCATGCCCTGATTTTGTCCTGTCATACAGACGGTTATAACACCTCGCAGTAGTACCTCTGTATTTGAGCTGGTAAGAAAAGGAGAAGGATGTCAATGATCATTCTTCTAAATAAGAGAAGTAGTAGTTGAAAAGGACTGAAAAGTCATGCTTTCTCCTGTGATATTTCATAGGAGGAGGTTGTATTTTGTCGTGTCTTGTATTATAGATATCCCATTTGCCTGTACATCTCCAGTATTTGTGCCAACCTGTAAAAAAGGTTGATGAGTTTTGGTCTCTTATACTTTTCTTCTAAAATTACTCTTATTTGCCTCTAACTAACTTAAGGATTTATTTAATTGTTGCTGCTTTGTTGTTTGCCAATAGCCAGAAGTCAGCTGTTGGTAGAAGACGTTTACGTAGGAGTTTGCCTGCTTGTTATGCTTTGGACAGTCAGAAAGGTGACGTTATAAGCTGAGAAGTGTAGAGACAGAAGATAAAGCACCGCATTATTTAGTAGTTTACTGTCTGCCTTTTTTAATATCTTAGGAATTTCTGAATCACCTTAGGAGGAAGAACTGTGACTGCCTAACTCTTAACCAACTGATAGCATAGAAAGGTAAGAGTAGAAATGTCCTTATCCAGGGCTGATCTCAGTGTGTTATAAAGGACAGTGGAGCCAGGTTCAATTTTTGGCCCATGGAAAAGGTAGGAAAGGATGGCTCAAAGAAATCCCTAATTTGAAGTAATGCCAGTTAGTGAGATGTTTTTTTGTTGGGAAGGAAGAGCTATGGTTTACTACATAACTCCTCCGTCATGGCTTGATTTGTATCAAGACAAGCAAAATTATTTAAAAAAACCTCAAAACAACCCTCTCAGATCTGGTACTGTCTGAATCAGTTCCCTTGTCCCAGATGGGACAGAAGTGAAATGGGCAGCTCCCGCAGCATGGCCTGTTTTGTGCCAGCCTGCCCTTTCCTTTTATATCCCTGATTGGATCAGCCGTGCAACAGGCAGGAACCCTTTTAATCCTGTAGCGTGGCATGGTAGGCAGCTAGGCTCCTTTAAAAATGCCCCATCTTTCAAACTGTATTCCTCTAAACTTCAAAGTTAATGAACCCCAGTTAGGGGAAAAAAAATGACAAAATGCAGCCACTCAAGGATGACAAAAATCAGGAGCAAAGGACAAGAAGTTGGATAGAAGCAGTTTTATTCTCTGCAAGGTTTGGAATTGTCACAACACATGTCTCCTTGAGTTTGTCAGAATGAAAACATGGCATATCGGTCTGTGTTCAAAGTACAGCCACTTCTGTGTGTGTCCCTTTTCCCAGGGGATACTTGTTTCCTTTCCAGGGGAGCCGGGCGTTTTTTCAAAACAGACGTTGCGCCTCCTCCCGCCTGCTCGAAGGCTTTGCTGCGCGGCTGCTCTGCCAGCTTTGTACGCGTGTCGCTGGCACGTCGCGTTTGATCAGAGCGAGAGTCGCTCCAGCGTACGCCCAATCAGGCAGGGCTTGAGAAAAACTTGAAGGCTATAAAGCTGACCTCCAGAGTCTGTAGTGTTGCCGTTGGGAACAAGGAAGAAAAGTGTGTAGCTTTTTGAGGTCTGTTACACTGTGTCATAATAACCACTTAAACAAAAAAAGTAAGAAAGGAAGGGTATGAGTAGAAGAAAATAAAATGCCATCTAGACTTAAACTGCTTTTAACCAGATGTCATCTAGATATACAGTGTAAGTTTATCAGGTTAATTTAATTCTATATATGGAAGTCTGGCTGAGTGTTGGAAATTTTGTCTTGAAGTTGCAGGAAGGATAATATTAGATATTTTATCCTTAACTTATAGTAGTACCTACATTCAAGATTTTATTATATCACTTTTCATTGTTTATATTAAACTAGCATGTATAGCCCCAGTCTGAATTGTGATTTGTTAGGCACTTTATGTGTATTTGGTGGAGATAACATCTACCCTGAGGAGCTCGAAATGTAATTGGAAAGCCAAAGGAGTGAGGAAGTGTGAAGTAAGTGTTTGGCAGTGGTGAGTCAGGAGAGGAGCTGAGGTCTGTGTTCACAGGCCTGACTGCCCTGCAGTTATGGGAAGAAGCTTCTGGGCAGATACTTTGTAATAACGATGGTGGTATGGAAAACACTAGACAATCTAGGTGCCTTAATTTATGGACTGCACTGTAAATAATTCATTAGCAATAGCGTTTCTGTTTACATTATCTGTAATAAAAATGAGAAGTCTTCCTGCTTTAGTTTGTAAGACAGTTGCCACTCATAAGCTGTCAGGCTTGCTCCTGTTCAACTGCTTCCAGTCAAAATAGCAGTGGTGATAAAATGGGAACTGTGCCCCCCTCTTCTTAACAGGGGATACCACATTGATTCCTCATCTTTTTCATTGTGATGGCTTTTGTTAAGGCCCAATTTAGCATTTGTATAGTTGCTGGTTTCCAATACTTGAGAGAATTTTAAAACACCTGCTCGATCTGTGTTGTATCCTGCCAAATACCTTTTCAGTTTTTGCTGGTGCTGTCACCTGGGGGTGAGAGACCCAGTGGAGGTACAGCTAAGAGAGATCTGTGCTATCAGAAGAAATGCTACTGAAATCTGTTCCTGATGATCCCAAGAGGTTTGTGAAGAGAGCAGGTGACAGATCTTTAACCATGGAATTCATCAAACCTTTGAAATTGAGTAATTGTCTGTTAAGATTTTTGGTAAAATGAAACATTTCTTGGTAAGTGTAAAACTCTGTTTACCTGTTAAGTAGATCTGGGACACTGGCAATGCTCAAAGATGAGTTTCTAGATCTAGAGGTTATCTTTAAATAACCTAAAGTGATAAACTAGTGAGAAATCAGAATGGGGCAGTGCAGATGATCACAGGTGTTTCAGTTAAAGTCTTTTTTGAAGGCAGCAGATCTTGCTGGGTAAAGTTCCTGGAATGTTTTGTAATCTAGGTTTATAGAACAACTTCCACCTTACTGGAATTATGGGCACTTAGAAAACAGGAAAAGCAATGACTACATTATAGACAGTGAAACAGTAAGGATGTGTGCATCTTTGACTTTCTTGGAATGAAGGCGCAGCAGTTGGAACTAGTTTTTAAATTACACTGTTTTCAAAATCAGCTATAAGTTGTCAAAAGTATTTCTGGGTTTCTTCATAAAGTTTCAGTAGCAATGGATCTGTCATTTTGATTTTGTTTCAGGTGCTTGAATATTACCTGTTGAGACTTAACATAGTCACATTTCAAGCCTCCCACTATATTGTGTTCACACAATGCTTCACTGAATATGTACAAAAAAGTTTTCCTTGAGGAATAGATACACAGTCATTTGTTTTGCTTGTCCAGTCCTGGATCATTTTACCCAGACTGTCAGCAAGGATTCTTACAATTTAGGATTTGGTGGTGACTTGAAATATTGGATGATTGTCTGCAGGACAATTCAATAAAACCAAATACCTTGGCTTTTTATGTGTATTCTAAAGGTCCAGAAGGATTAATCTAGATGGATGGATCAGTTGTCTTAAAATGAAGACAATAAAATAGACTATAGAGCTTACAAAAACTGTAATTCTGTTGTGTCTAGATGTTCAATATATTTAAATTATTTTAAAGATGTGGCACCCCCCAGCACTAAATTGTCATAATTCAAAATAAGTGTAGAGTTTGACAGGAGCCACGTTTGGGTAGCCACTGAAAGCAGTGCAGAAAATATAATCTGGCTGCCAGCAGCTACTCTTGTTTTTCTGGCTACAAAAATTCACAGCCATCCAATTTCTACCTTCTACCTTCTACCTTCTTTCTTTCTTCTCTACCTTCTGTATTGGGTTTGCGTGGCAAGGTTTTGGTAGCAGTGGGGGAGGGGACATGGGGTGGCTTCTGTGAGAGAAGCTGCCAGAAGCTTCCCCCATGTCTGACCCGACACAGCCAATGCCAGCCGGCTACAAGAAGGGACCTGCCGCTGGCCAAGGCCGAGCCAATCAGTAACGCCTCTGTGATAACATAATTAAGAAAAAAAAAAAGGAAGGGAGAAAAAAAAAGCTGCACACTTTGCAGCGGGAGAGAGGAGTGAGAAGATGTAAGAGAAAACAACTTCGCAGACACCAAGGTCAGTGAAGAAGGAGGGGGAGGATGGGCTCCGGCGCCGGAGCAGAGATTCCCCCCCCCGCAGCCTGTGGTGAAAGACCAGGGTGAAGCGGGCTGTCCCCCTGCAGCCCCTGGAGGTCCATGGTGGTGCAGATGACCACCTGTAGCCCGTGGAGGACCCCACGCCGGAGCAGGTGGATGCCGAAGGAGGCTGTGACCCCGCGGGAAGCCCGCGCTGGAGCAGGTTCCTGTCAGGACCTGTAGCCCGTGGAGAGAGGAGCCCACGCCGGAGCAGGTTTGCTGGCAGGACTTGTGACCCCGTGGGGGACCCGCGCTGGAGCAGTCCCTTCCTGAAGGACTGCACACCATGGAATGGACCCATGCCAAAGCAGTTCGTGAGGAACTGTTGGTCATGGGAAGGACTCACGTTGGAGCAGTTGGTGGAGGACTGTCTCCCGTGAGAGGGACCCCACGCTGGTGTGGGGGAAGGAGACCTCCCCCTGAGGAGGAAGCAGCGGCAGAAACACCGTGTGATGAACTGACCCTAACCCCATTCCCTGTTCCCCTGTGCTGCTGGGGGGAGGAGGTGGAAAATCGGGAAAGAGATTAAGCCCGGGAAGAAGGGAGGGATGGGGGAGGTGTTTTAAGATTTGGTTTTACTTCTCATTCTCCTCTAATTTTGATTTGTAATAAAGTAAATTTGTTTTTTCCCCCAAGTCGAGTCTGTTTTGCCCGTGCCAGTAACTGGTGAGTGATCTCTCTCTGTCCTTATCTCCACCCACGAGCTTTTTGTTATAATTTTCTCCCCCTGCCCATTTGAGGAGGGGGAGTGATAGAGTGGGCTTTGGTGGGCATCCGGCCTCTAGCCAGGGTCAACCCACTACAGCTGTATTTAGCCTTTATGGGTTTTGCTGGTTGTCCTGGAATTTATCTTGTTTCTGTTCTGGGAAGTTGGGTAAATCTTTACTTAAATGTAATCAGAACAGACCAGGATAATGGCAGATATCAAAATTATTAGAGCCTGTGTCCCAAAGCAGCTATTCAGTTGCTCTGTTCTCTAGAGACACTGTTGATTGAGGCAATGCTGCTTTTCTTCCTCCTCTCCTTCCCTCTCCCTGAGTGATTTTCTCCAAAGGAGTGATGCATTCCCTGGTGGCTTACCAGAAATCATTGGTCTTGGGAGCAGTTTCTCAGTTTTCATAGGATGAAAGAAAAGGTGAATAAATCTTACGTTTGTAGACCATAAAGATAAATTACCATCTACTTTGACTATATGTCTTCTTCACAATGCCAAACTTAATGAAAGAAAGAAAGGGAAAAAAAAAATAAAAGGAGTCCCAATCTGTCCTTATTCCTTTATTGGGTGCAATATAGTTTGGGGACAGGGGATTGTTACATTTTTTCTGTTGCCACCCAGTAGTGAGGGATGTAAGTTGTGGTGATACAGTATCACGAGAAGAAATAGGTAGACAATTTCCTTCAGATGCTACAGTTCAACTTCCAGAACATGCCTAGATTCATCAGATAAGTAAGAGGGCATTCAGTGTCAGAATGCAAATCCTTCTCATTTCTAATTCACAGTGGGATTATGATGTTTCTTGCTAGGAGCATCTCTTTGGGCTGGCCCAGGAGGTTTTGACCTCTGTTTGTTATATAGCAGGCTGTCTGGTTCAAGAGAGATGTTACCAGAGCATGGCAAATACAAAACAGCATCTTCATTTTTTGATAGGTTATTGTTAAATTGTTAAAAATACTTGCTGTTAGTGCTGTCTCTCCTCTATTTTTCTCTTCTCCTGCTTCTGAGACCATCTTTGTACAGATCAATTGGGATCTTACTGTTTCTTCTGGACCTTCAGAAAATGCTTATATTGGGTTGTCTTCTGTAGCTCATCTTTCAGGTTTTAAGCAGGTAACTTGGATGACTATGTCCGAACCAGTTGGCTTTCTTTAGTACCTGGTAACTGTCTAGCAAGAGCAGGAAAAATTTTGCAGTTTAAACACACTCTTTGTAGCAACTCTGTAGGCTCAGCCCCCAGAATGTATAATTATACCAGGTGATGTTAGCAACACTTCACGTGTATCACAGTATTTGGTAGGCAAACACAAAGAATTTTCCACAAATACTTTACATCTTCACACAGAAATGAGCTTTCATTAGGTAAATAAGTGAGCATAATATGCCAGAAAGGAAATCCTTTTCAGTTCTTGGGCTCACCTGATTTCCTCTTCAGTCCTCCCACTGAGCTCAAAAGGTGGGAAGAGATGCCAGATTCTGTCTCGGTTTAGGAATTTGCAATTTATCAGGGAGAGGTTTTTTTACAACATTGTTGTATGAGCGATCAGGGACACTGGTTGTGAAGTGATTTGAGTGCAACACTGCAAGCTTTTAGGGATGGCTCATTTGCTTGTAGCTGTCCCGATGAGGATTAGCATTTCTTACCTGCAAGCTATGGTACATGTAATAAGCCACTGGATCAGTGGATTCTGCTGTGGAACTGTCAATGTTTGTTCGAGCAGATCTGTCTATATTGGAGTGTGGAAAGCCTCTGAGAGCACTATAGTAGGTCTGTCAGCCCTGGCTCCCCAGGAGCACACTTCTATGCACTTGTGGCCTTTAATTTTGTGTTATTATCTCTTGCTGTTCTGAACTGCAGTGTCCTTTTCCCTCCTTGCTCTTCCTAAAGATAACAAGCTAACAGAGCTGATGACACTAAGGAGCTGGGTGGAATGCAGGGAAACCAACCTTGTAATATAAGTGTGGAGCAGGGCAGTTACCTGAAACCGGGATCTGCAGATGCTGCTCTCCATCTGAGGAAACCAGTCATTTCAGCCAGCGGGCTGGAGGTGAGGGCTGCCAGTGGAGGAGACACTTCGAGCTTTATGGTTAGTGCTGGCTCGTGACCAACTGGTCCAGGCTCAAAGGAGCACGCTCGTTAGCTGGAGATGTGGTATTTTTACATCGCTGCAATCCCGCTCTTAGTGGGATTTTTGTTGTTGTTTTTTTGTTTTTTTTCCTTATGTCTAAACTTTAAGCATAGGTCATATCTCAGTGCTGTGTGCTTGCTTCCAGTTAGCCCTACCACCTTTGCTTTTGTAATCAGGCTGCAGATGTGCTTCATGATTGAACAACTTCTGCGCACTGCTGCTCCTCCTCCCAGAGGAGTCCAGCAGGCTTGCTTTGCAAGCTGTCATGCTGTCTTTTTTTTTCCAAAGCATGTGTGGGTTTGCTTTTGTGTGTATCTGCCTGGCTGTTCATGCCTGCATATAATAGGCTCTGTATATAAAAATGTTCCCAAGCACACGGCTGCAGAAACAGCTTCCTTAAACCCAACAAAACTGCCAGCCCTTGCAGCTCAAGCTACCATAAATTACAGGAACCCGTTCCCACCTCGCTGAAGCTGTGCCTGTTGGCAGCGCGCACACGCACGCTTGCTTTCCTCCTCTCGCAGTCAAAGATGATAGAAATCCCTTCTGGGGATTACTGCACATTTGTAGAGCAACAATGGAAAGCAGCACAGCACAAATATCTATTCTTCCTCAGCCGGCATAACAAACGCTGCTTTGTCTCACATCTGGCCCTTTTTAATAGCTCAAAGCTAACAGCAGTAGCTATTTAGCAGCTTATGGTAAACAAATTTTTATTAAAACAGCTTTCTTTTTCAAGGGTTTAATGATTAAAATGGTCTTTCACCTGACGTTTTATATGCCCTCCCCCCTCCCCCGCCAGTACTATATCCAGCAAGGGAAATAAAATAGATGTCAGGGGTAGATATTAAACTTTTTCCAGTTTTATTCTTGTAAGGAAACTAATCTTTAAGAGCATCTTTGAAAATTCCTTTTCCTGCAGTGAGGACAGACGCCTGTGCACCTGTGCCTCTGTAAATGCAGGCGTGCTGAACCACACCGAACCTTTGCATTTTGAGGTCCGACTACAGGTCTGTGTGTTTCTGTTTCTTTTTTGGCACGCGTGCAGGAGGACATTAGCCCAATACTGAAACGGAGAATTAATGCAATTATTCGCAATTAATAGTACTTATCTGCGTGCACACCCAGAGGTATGTTCTGATAGTTCAAGAAACAACTTTTAAAAAGATGTTTAACGTTAAAGGAAATGTCAGTTGGAATTGGATGGCTTTTGTCCCTGGACCGCGACGTTTTACCGCCGGGACCGCACGCCGGGGGCAGGGATGTTCCCTAAACTTATCGTGGGAGGCGACGGGCTCCCGCGAGCTGCCGGGCTGTCTCTGACCCGTCTCCTCAGGGATCCGTGCTTTCTGCCGACGGAGCGCGGCTTTTCCACCTCGCCGCCTCCGCAGTGCCCCGCGGCAGACGAGGGCCGGGCGTCAGCTCCGCCCCGGGCCAGGCGGGACCCGCGCTCCCTCAGCGCGGCAGCGGCGGCGGCCGAGCCCAGCTCCCTGCGGCGGGCAGGGGGCGGCGCGGCCCTGCGGCGCCCTCTGCCGGCGCGGCGGGGAGCGAGCTCCGCGGCCCCGGCTGCCCGGCAGTGCTCGCCCCCAACCTGCGCCCTGGCCCGGCCCTTCCCGCTCTGCTGGCGGCAGCGCTGCCGGGTCCTTCGGTGCCGCGGGCGTGCGGCCCGGCTTCCGTTCCCTCCGTTGTCTCAGAGGCATTAGCCAGAGCAGTCTTCTCCTGCCCTCCCTCGAGCTTGGTTTGTTGCTCGATCGAAGTCTCTTATTAAATAAAAATTGCCTGCCCTCTCCTACGACCCTCGGCACACTGGAGGCGTGCAGGAAATTATTAATTTTAGCTGATTGAATAAACAGTATTAACCAACTTCTGTTCTGCGTTGGGGTGGGCCTGGGAGGGGAAGGGGGGTGTTTGAAAACTGCTATGTTGAATTGATGCTTATGGAACAATTTTCTTCTTTCTCTTATCTGCTCAATAATGTTCAAAAAGGAATTTCTTGGCTGATAATAGTTTTTCATGTGTTTTTTTATCACGTTCTTTCTCCACTGAGTGGTTCAAAGTGGCTCCAAATTAGATCTCGTTAAGTGCAGCAGCCCCAGTTCCCCAAAGGGTGGCTGGCAGCGTGCTAGGCCCCTGTGGAAACGGAAACCCAGTGTAAGTGGGTGCTGAGGGCCCTGAAACACCTCCCAGCAGCCGCTTCCCTGCTCCTTGGAAGGTCAGCCTTCCCTTCTCTGCTCTCAAAATGGCTTTCTGGTGGAAAGATGATTCACTAAAAACTTGATTTCTCAAGCAGTGGCACTCTCTTGCTCAGGTGAGGGGCGGGCGGCAGTGCTTAGCGCGGTTGGGTTTCCCGTGAGCTCTGCTCTACTTCTGGTTCTGCCCAGCAGTGAGGGAAGAAAGCGTGTGAGAGGGGAGGGAGAGCAAAAAGCACGGCGTGAGGACTCTCTCTAAGCTTGGGGAGAAGGGCAGGCCTGTTTCAGTTGGTGATTCAGGTCTCCCTTGGCCACAGGCAAGAAGGTTTCTGTGCTCCATCAGTCCCGGGATGGCAGAGCCCTTGCTGTGAGGGGAGCTCATCCCGGAGCAGAACTGAAACCACTCTTACTTTCAAACTGCAGTACACTTTTAGATATGACAGTGTGTTGAAGCAGGGCTGAAATGTTGGGGGCCTTTCCTTTCCTTTCCTTTCCTTTCCTTTCCTTTCCTTTCCTTTCCTTTCCTTTCCTTTCCTTTCCTTTCCTTTCCTTTCCTTTCCTTATTAGGCTGCCTTACAAACTGGTAGGGATCATGTTTTACGAAATTGCTCTTCTTAAATGTGTTACTGAAAGTCCAGTTTCAGATACAATATTTGCAAACTCCTAACTTCAGCTTTCAACCAACACAGAGCATAGCAGAAGCTTGTGAAATACTCTCTTTTATAGCTGCTACATAATTCCATTCTTTTTTTTCAATATTGAATAGGGTTTTGCAGTAATTATTTAAGAAAAAAAAAGATTCAGTATGTTTAGAGTTAAAAAAAAATGTCTAACAGGTCAATACATCTGTTCCTTTAAAAAAATGCATTCTCAATTTTTGAGACATCGTAAATATGTAAATGAGAGCTCTTTAATTACTGCCTAGGGCTATAAACTCGCATGCTGGAGGGGAGGGAAGAAGGAAGGCAAGGAATATTTCGCATAATTTTTTTTCTTTTTTGTTTTTAAGAGAGAGATTGGGTCTTTACCTCAGAAAACACAGCAGAAGAATGGAGCTTTTTATTGCTGAATTACCAAAAAGTGCTGGGAACACTTCTTTTTCTGTTTATCCTTTTGGATGGAGTTAGCATATAAAGTAGTAGAATATGACCCTTCTGGCTAATATGTGCACCAAACAGTGGGGATTTGGTGTGAAGCACCAAGTACAATTCCCTTCTCTGTCCCACTCTGTCAGTACCCTT
Source organism: Caprimulgus europaeus (assembly GCA_907165065.1). The sequence continues at coordinate 27,639,313 of OU015529.1, forward strand.
AATCCTGATCAGCAACATCCATCCCCTGTGGTCTCTCAGCTGCTTGCAGTGCCTGAATCTTAGCATGGTTTCTAATGCAGGTACACCAGAGGCTTGGGAGGGACCCTGCAAAGTCATTTTCACTTGTGACCTGCTGAGTGCTCGGCACTTAACCAAACAGAAGTCTGCTATTTGGCCCTGCTGGCCTTTATGTATCTTAAGCACCATTATTTTCAGGTAAGGTGATCTTGCTGTTACTTTTAAAACAGCGTGAGATCAACTGAAAGGGCACTTTTTAAAATTTTAGGATGTGGATGTGCACATGGGGAAACAGAACAGTGTACAGCAGTACATGTGTAGTGGGTATAGTTACTGGAAAGCTAATTCTGCTGGTATTTTTTCCAGGCAAAATGGTCTGGTATCAAAATGCTTATTCTGCTTTGGTAAAACTTCAGATGCACATGATAATTTTCACTTTCCATGTTTAATCTTTTAATTCTTGCTAAAGCCTATGAAATAATAATTTCCAGATAACAGTGGTTTTCTCACATTTTTTATAGCAGAAATGACTTAGAGCCAGTATGCTCACTGAAAAAAAAATATTCTATTCGATACTTTTATGATATCTGAGAGAAAGGTAAAAATGAGTCTTGCAGGGGAAGGCAGGATATTTCAAGTACATAGTGTTAATATAATTGTATGTGGTGAGGCTTCATATGTACAGTTTTGGCTGTTTGCTTCATGCAACAAATGTTTACTGCCTGGGGAATTTACTGGACTAAGGGGCTTCTCTTGACCAAAAGAAAATGAGCTTGAGCTGGTGTGAGTAGCAGGCTGGCAGCAGTAAAGAGCTGGTGAGTGTCTGTCCATGCAGCAAGGGGCACGAGGTGGAGGGAGTCTGGCAGGGCAAAGGCTGTTTTAGCCAGTGAGAACAACTGGAGTTGAGGATGGAAGTGAAAATACTTCTAGCGACTAGGGGGAGGGTGAGAGCCAGAGAGCGCTTTTCGGTGGGAGCCATGGGGTGTTAAAAGCAGAACTATTTTTGAGACTGAATTTGATGAGTTTAGAGCAGAAATTGTATGGCATGTGTGTGTAGGACAGCAGGGGACTGCACTTCCAGTCCTGCCCCCAAGAGCCCTGTCGCGCTTCTGCTCAGTTGTGTGAGTTAGTTCTGTGCACTCTGCCCTCTGCTTTTCCAGATGGGCTTTGAGAAGCTTTGCTGCGTGGGAGAAATGACAATTCAGACAAGTAGCACAGTAAGCTGGTAGCAAACTTCAGTTTTGTTTATGGTTAACTGTAAGGCAGAGAATTGGGGCGGTACTGTATGTACAGCTTATAAATCACCATGCAGGCTAGTTTGTTGGTGTGAGTGACAGTACATGAGTGCAAGGCTTTGTCATTGCCTCTGTGAAAATCTCTCTGCCATTTCCCAGCCCTGAAGTAACACCAGAGGCAGCTCCTGATCCCAGTAGCCATGAGTCTGAGTATATCTGACTTTAATGGAGAATTGTTTTTTCTGGCTGTATACAGTATATCTACATACCTGTTGCTTGGGATGGTTACTCTTTAGAGCTTGTTTCCTAGTTTCTCTGTGTGGCTGCTTGGCACTAAGGAGGTTAAATAGGTAATGCCAAATTTTGTCATGAAGTCAACCATAAATACGGTATTTTGCTTCCTGGTTCATTAAGTAAAAATGTCTTGACTTCTTGGGGAGGTGGGAGGGGAAGGCACCTTAGTTTGCATTTCTTCATATATTTCAACAAAAATTTATGTGTATGTATATGTTTGTATTTGTTTTCAACATGCTGTTCTCCATCTGTCCTGCTGTTCAATTAAAATGCAGATAATGTGCCCCAGCTTGTAAGATGGATCACTGCTGAAGTGATGTCATGTTTGGTCTAGCTTGTCTCTTGATAAATACCTCTGCTGTCCACCCAGAGATTAAACTTCATGACTACCGAGGTCTGTTTGAGGGTCTTGCACGCAGATAAGACTGTGTTACTTGCTTTTAGTAAAATATATCCATTTACATTTGCTAAAGGACCTTTGGATGGCATTTGCTATTGAGAAGGTAGCAGTGGCGTAATCAAACTGTAATACTTGTATGTGAAACTGGCTTTTCCATTTCATAAGTATTATAATTTATTGACAGGAGTGCTCTATTGTACCCCCTTGTGTCTAGAGTGTGGAGATGAGGAGCCTTGAGCTGCTGTTATAAGACCTCATTTAACTGTCTAGCAGAAAAGATTTCTTTCCCTGAGTCTAATCCGGCAGGAGCCATGGAAGAACATTATCAGCTAGGTACAGAAATCTCAGGCAGCTCGGGTGTTTGGGACACATGCAGATGCTGTGGTCTGGAGTCTGTCTCGCTGTGACAGCCAGGCAGTCAGGGCTCCCACCACAGGGAACACTCTTCTCCTTCTGGGAGTACAGATAGTGCTGTGCTAGCAGAGGTGCTTTAAGAGAAGAGATGCGAGTCATGTGTAGTAGGAGTGGTGAGCGGCTAGCTTCTCTAACCGAACAGCTGTCTGAAAAATCTGCTGTCTCTTATGTGAATGTAGGGAGTGAAAAAGAGATTTGTCATGGACAGCTCTCTGAGTAACAAACTGCTCAGTGCCACTGAAGAGGTTCATGAGGGAGAGGTTTCTGTGCAAGTCTGGGACCTTGCATGTGCTAGTATAAAGTTTTATATAAATACAGCGTTTGGGTATGTATTTCTGAATCTGTGCCCACTCCCTCCTTGTGAGGATACAACTTTTTAGACTGTACAGGAATTTGTAGGCAAAGGCTGTTTTCATGTTCATGAAACTAAGTGAAATGGCAGAGTATATATATGTGTGGGTGAAACATCTGTGCCCTTGAGAAGTGAATTCTAGAAAAAGCACTTAAAACTGCTCATCTTGTTAAGGTACAGGCTGGAGTCTCATGCAGTTCTGCTTAAAACTTAAATAAGTAGAATTCTGTCACGATGCAAACTGTTTGGTAATATGAATTAGGGACTGAAACTGTTGATTAATTGTTGGCTTCTGTCTTTATGATTTGCTATTCTGCCACTATAGAAAAACTCTAAGGCAAGGCCAGGGAGAGGAAATAGGTGGAAGGGGCCCAGTGAAATACAAACCATGCCCACACCTGGAGGCTTACTTATGCCCACCTGTGCTTGTAGTGTTTGGCTATTGGTCCAAGTTTGAGTGGCGTTTTGGCAATTCCTGCCTATCAGATCAGTAGAGCTGTTTGTGCTGTGGCTAACCCCTTACCCCAGTTCTGAACAGAGGGAGAACGGAGAGGTAAATGGCAAATTCAGCATGATGTGTGCATGTTGATTTAGTACCTACCATTTCCCCCTCTTGCAGGCATTGTTCTTGTTTCCAGACATGCACTCTTATCTTGACAAAGAGCTGCTTATGTGTGATCACAGAGTATGATATAAAGCATGGCTCTGAAAAAGAGTTAATGAATACCCGGGGCAGGGCTCATCTTGATGGCACCAGTGTGTGCCAAGCTGTATCCACAAACATAACGGCATGATAAGCATCAGTGGTGGGCTTGGGGGACTGTGGGTTTGCTCTCTAGATCTTCATAAGTCGTTGCTAGTTTTCATTTGATGGTTTTATACAGCGGTAGCAGCATGAATTAAAGCTCCTAACACTACTCTGAGCTTTCTTTTCCATTTTCTAGATTTTTTTTAAAGTCATGGGGAAGTTTTAATTTAACTTAAGTGACACAGTTTTAGAAATGGGCCTAATGAATGCAAGACATGTTTTTCCAGAAGTAACAAGTAGTTTGTTCAGCTATGGCTACCTTAAAGAGTCCAGTTTTTCCAGAAGGCAGGAATTGCTCAGCCCTTTGGTCTGAACATTATACTTCTCCCATATACTCTGGGCTGTGCATCTGGAATTGTTAGTCATTCTGAAAGTCTCGGTTGAGTTGTGAATCCCAGTCCTTCATTCACTATAGTCTTGGGCATTTCAAGGGCTTATTAAATAGGTCTGCTAGTTTTAAGATTGAAGGAGAGTCCAAAGTATACCTATTGCTTTTCTTTTCAATACAAAAATCCAGAGACTTTCACACACGTTTGGTGTTATTTTTGACCCTATAATACTCTGCCATATTGGATTCTTCTAATATTTATGGGAGGTATTTCCTCTTAGAGGAAGATTAGAAAGAATCCCCATGCCCTTGTTCTTGCAAAAGCCAGATTATTGTTATTGGGATAATTATTACTTTATCTTGCAGTGTGTTCAGGGGTTTCTTGCAAGTGGCTCTGTTCAGTTGTTTAGGTGGTAGAAGAGAATGAACTGTGCTTAGTGATCTTTACTATCCCTTTTGTCTTGCAGATCGAGGGATTTTAATGGCTTTCAGGTAGAAGCCAAGTGGAGACAATCAAAATGAATTCTATGGACAGGCACATACAGCAGACCAATGACCGGCTGCAGTGCATAAAACAGGTAAGCTGAAGGTGGAGATCATTGCTGCTAGATGAGCATTGTGTATTGTGTGGCGTTGTGCATTATGGTTACCTGTTGCTTAATTAATACCCTTGCCTTTAGAGCAGTGGGAGGGTGGTAGGAATGAGACATTGTAATTTCATCAAAGAGCAGAGTATCTGCTGCAAGACCTAGTGTGTAAACCTCAAAAGCTAAACTTGCCCTTTCACCTTTCTAAGAAATCTTCAGCCTGGAGACTCACCAGATCTGTCACAGCTGAGAGCAAAGCGGTGCTAGTCCTGCCAGCTCTGCCCTGGAGGTGTCACAGCTGGCAGCCATCATACTTGTGCTCTGAGCACAGCAATCTAAAGTTTCAGTGGGCCAGTTTTGATTCTAATCCAGTATCTGACCTGAGACCTGCACTACCTGAAGATTCACTCTTGGACAGTTGGCATAAGTGCTCAGGTTAATCAGTTTGCACAGAGATGTAAAAACTTCCATTTGCAAGGTAACATTTTTAGAAGCATCTGTTTGTGAAGATGAAGGGCCTTTATAATTCACTGAAAGGCAGTGGGATCTAAGTCTCATTTACAGATTTCCTCACTGTAACTGTGTTGTGAATGCTTTTATAACCAAGCGAAACTACAAAGGCAAGGATGGAATGAGCAGATGCCATCTTTCACTGCTTTACCTTTCTCAGTCAGATTTATTGTCTGGCATTGTAGGCAGCATATATACTCCCCTCACATACGTTCTTCTCTGCATGCAGGAAATACATAGCAATGGTCCTTTGTGTAGAGTTGGTGAGCAAGAGGTTGGTTTCTTATGTGGATGTTTTCTGGTTTTATCTCTAAACCAGTGTGTGCAGGCAGCACACAGGTATTTCGAAGGTGGGTTATCTTAGCTGGATCCATGAGATGAGCTCCAAAGTTGATCTCTTCAGAACTTGTTGAGATTTTTTGAATTACATGGGAAAAACAAAGATGTTATTCCATGAAATAATGTTCCCAAACTATTTTTCCCTGTTGTCTGAGCAGTTTTGTCTGTCAGTTCAGACCACAGCATGTTTAAAGGTCAGAGTCTGGCTGTTTCAGTTTTATATTTGTATTAACTAAGTTAAAAAACTCCCTGCCTACTTTTGCTGTGAAACCTGTGCATATTGCTTCTTGAGGGGGTGCAGCATTTCCCTGTTCATAGATTTCTGTGTGTTGTGACACAAGCATACTAAATCAAAGGAACTGATTAAAAATAAGCATGGGAGTGGTACTGGATTGGTCTAGATTTTTAAACTTCTTTTATTTTCTTTTATCTGCATTTTTCTCAAGAGGGGCAGTGGAGTGGAAGGTGCTGCGCTCCATCTGGTGACCAGCAAGAGGACACAAGGAAATGGAATGAAGCTGCGTCAGGGGAAGTTCAGATTGGCTGTTAGGAAAAGGTTCTTCACTGAGAGGGTGGTCAGTCACTGGAACAAGCTCCCCAGGGAAGTGGTTAGGGTGCTAAGCCTGTCAGAGTTCAGGGAGCTTCTTGCCGATGCTCTTAGTTGTATGCCTTAGTTTTAGGTAGTCCTGCGCGGAGCAGGGAGTTGAACCCAATGATCCTTATGGGTCCCTTCCAACTTGACATGTTCTACAGTTCTATGACTACCTGTTTCCATTCTCTTAGTTTCAGCAGCCCCTATCATTATGTTTTGTCATGTTTGCCTAGATATTAGTTGAAGTTTATATTTTCTAGAACGTGCTGTAATGCCAAGAACAGAAAATGTGTGTTTATTTCCAAGTCTGGCCAGGCAGATGCTTTGGGGGATATAAAAAATAATAGACTCTGTACCTAAACCAGCTGATTTTTCTCTCCACGTTTCCTTTATGAGAGAGGATTTCAGAATAAATCAAAGCAAGCTAGTTTGTAGGTTAAGGAGCAGAAATAGGAATCTGTCCCTGTACAATTGCTTGTCATAATCCAGCCTCGGTCTGTGGTGGCTCTTTTTCTCTTTCTTCACTCTGTGGTGAAAGTTAATGTGTCTCATGGCCTTTTAGAGGCCTGATGGAAATATGAATTTTGGGATTTCATCCCAGTTTTTTATGAACAACTCTGGTTCAGAAAAAAACATGCTCTTGGCTGGCACAAATTGTTGTCCTTTTTGGCCATCTTAGCCCATGGGATGAAGAATGAAGTGACTTGCAGAACAATTTAACCTTCCAGCTGAAAGACCTTTAGATCAAGTGAAGACAAATGGAGGATGCTGCTCAGTTCCATTTTTCTAGAGCTGTTGGTTTCTATGCATAGGGAATTTATATTATTTTAATTAGATAAAAGAATATCAAATTACATTCCTTACAGTATTAAAGATATATTTTTGCTATATAATGGGTACTCTGTCAGTTAAACCACAACTTCATTTATGCGTAGTGTTGGTTTACATAGGCAGTGAGGATATTTCTTCAACAATGAAGGCCAAGGGGAAGGGAGAAAGCTGAAACTTCCCAGCATTAGTGGAGCATTCTCAGTTTTGTTTGATCCTGTCTGGAAGAAAGCTCAGGGTTTTCTGGTGGGCAGGGGCATGCTTGCATAGCTGCTCTGTTTTGTCAGACAGCAAAGGATGCCTGACGAGGAGGTATCCTACTTGGGCATGCTTGTGAATTCATGGTGCCTATGTTCTATACAGGCCTGAATAAGAGAACAGGCATGTTTTTGTTTTCAACTCATGAAAAAGGGTAGTTAACCAAGACAGTGACTGAACACCAAAAATATATAGCAGAAAGCTTTTTTGTGAAAGTGTCAATAATTGCAGTTTTGTTGGAGAGGAATGGTTGATTTTTTCCTTTCTTTTTTTTTAGAGCTTAGCAGAGAGACTGCTCTTGCTTTTTCATATTTCCAAAATCTTGTGCTGTTACCTTTGCCATAGTGGAGAAAGAGGAAAAAACTGACTCTGACTAGGTTTTTGGAGGAAACTCACCTCTCTGTCCCAGGGTCATAAATTTGCATCTTGGAAACATTTACCTTGTTCTTTGAGACAGGCCATTAGCTGGCAAAATTAACGAGGTACCACAAAGAGCAATTTCCAGTTCACCCGTAGAGAACTGGACCACACATGGTTATGTGCGTGTTGGTCCTGAGAGCAAAGCAGTGCCTTGCATGGCTCTATCAGTGTATCTTCACTTATTTTGGAAATTTACTGTAGGGTCAGACAAAAATCTGCCTGACTGCCTTTTCTTCTCCCATCTCCAGTCTTTTATCCTTTCTTCCCAGCCTGTGAACAAGCAGTACTGCTGTTCTCCTGAAGAGACATGCGTTTGGGGTGGTTAACGCAGCGGTGGCATGGAAGGTGCGCTGCAACGGGGGGAAGAAAAGCATCTTTCCTTGGTGCCCAGCATCTGCATGTTTTATAGCCATGCTGGCAGCTAGTGGCTCATGCAGCCAGACTGAGAGCTGTCTCCTTGCCCCTCACCCCAGCCCCTGAGAAACGCTATAAATGGTAATCCGTGTGCCTCTTTAACTAGATCAGGTTTCAACTAAGGGTCAGGACAGGCTTCTTTCTTCCCAGCTCTGTGGCTTATGAGACACCCACAAAATCCTTGCTGACTTCTGTTCTGGGATCAAGGTTGTGTTTTACCTTCATCTTTTTTAGCACTTTAAAGTTACAAACCCAAAACTTGTATATCATCAGCTAGTTATTAAATGAAATGTGTGTTAAGAAGTGTTTCAGAATAGATGAAAGGGCAAACTGAAGAGGTGGCTGTGTATTTACACTTTAAAAAATCCCAGACTTCTGTGGAAGGCTGGAACAGCGTGTGTGGTCCCTTTGTAGCTGAATCCTTGTTTTTTGTAAGTGTATGTGCTTTAAAATCAAACATGTTGTTTTTCATGTACAGTGGAAAAAGCCAAAGTAACAGCCTTCCCTTAACACATGCAATTAGTTTTTCATGACACAGGAGACTCTTCAGGATATGTTGAAGGAGCCTAGATCTTCAGGGTGCAGACTTTTTTTCTTTAATTCTTTGTCCATACAAACAAAAACACAAAATGATTTTGTGCTCAGAGAAGGTCTAACAGCCCCTAAGAAGTGTGCTATTCCAGGCTGCAGTAATAATCTCTTTATCTCCTCAGCAGTCATGGCTCGGGCGGCTCTGATGCACTATCTACCATGGAACTCTGGGGTGGCAGGAGCTGATTTGGAGGGGCACAAAGCTGAATTTGAGGGCTTTCCTGGTGCCCAGGGCCCAGGCACAGCCTTCTGAAGAAGCTGTCTTGGCTCCTACTGTATAGGAAGTCCCAACAGAGAATGAACTGATTTTCTTAAACCATTCCTCATAATAGACCAGAGGTGTGGCTTTAATCAAACACCATCAATTTTACATGATACAAGCAAATACCAGGCAAAATTAGTGGGTTGCATGATGTCTTCTCTCTACTCTCACCCTGATGGTTTCAAAACTTAAAGCTATTCTACCTTTTGTTTTCTCTCTTTGCTGTTGGTCAGTTTGTAAGGTTTCTATACATATCTTCTGAAATTCTTGAAAAGAGGAAGATGGAGCAAATGTTCCTATATTTAAGTTACAAGGAAGCCACACCTTTCAGAATAGGTACGTGGTATCTTCCTGCCGTGCTGAGGACGGTTGTCAAGGTACATACGAGAGCTGTGCGGAAACTTTAGTAACAGGGTACAGGGAAGTATGAAAAGATGCTCTGGTGTCACAGTGGGAACAGACAAGGTTGTTTCTGCTGCTTATGTTGCATTACATCAGGATGCATGGAGCGATATCATCAAATGATGCTGGATCACTCAGGGAACCCCATTTAATTGGAGGCACACATCACACAGCTGATTTCTACAAACAGATTAGCATTTTTCCCCACTTTCCTTCAAGAAAGCTTGCTGAACCGCTGCAGTTGCGATGCTTTATAATGCATACCCAGCCATTCAGAGAGATATGCTAAAAGTTGTAATTGCTGTGTGTTTGTGTTGATCTTTTCTTGCTCAGATTGGAAACAAACAGGCCCATTTCTTTCATCATTCAGCAACAGGGATTTTGGTGGCTTGCAATTCAGAGGAAAATAGAATTCTTTGTATATTAACATAATCATCAGCGTTTAAACCCTGAGATGTTTGAACAAATTCTTCTGCTCTTCAATATTATTGTTGCAGACTCATGTAAATGCTGAGCAGTCCTAAACGTGTCGTTTTGAATATATTTTGGACTGGTATGAAATTATAGCTGAAAAGATTTTAGTAAAGCTTAATGAAAATTTAATTCTTAAAGAACTTTGAAAATGAGAAGTATTGTTATGAAGGGCACATTTATTTAGAATACATATTTTTTTTTGTTGTAGCCCATATGAGTGTTAGAGGTTTTCTAGCAGCTAAATATGAAATAACATACAGCAGTAAGGCTAACGGTGAAAAAGACCTTTCTTTCCCTTACAAAGTCATTTGATGGGCCTCAAGTGTTACAGCTTATTAGTTGAATGGTCCATCAATGCCATCTTCGTAGTAGTTTTTTTTTTCTTTCTTTCCTGCCCCGAGACCCATAGCTGCAAATTTTTTGTCTCCTTTTTTGCTCAGTCAATTGGAATATTCATCTGCTAGAGTTAAGTATGTTTAGAAAAAACTGACAGAAGACCAGCTTTCCTGGCTCCTCTAGTCCTTGTAGAGACATGTGAATCAACATTCGTGCCCTATTAGATCCTGCACCCTGGTGGGGCTGCTCTGGCTCAGGCAGTGAAGTCACAAGGGAAAGAGCAAGGAGACAGACGCTAGAAGCACTTCCGGAGGGGAGGAGGAAAAAAACACCTTCTCGATGTTTGCAGTATTTGTCTGGTTTGTTTATCTGACAAGGTTCCAGTGGGTGGAATATAACCTGTCATCTTTTGAGGAAAGCTGGTGAAGTTGGGTGTGGGTACAATTTCTCTCCTTCCCAATTCTGCTGCGTGTTTCACTGCAGCACCTGTTCTCAAGTGCTGGTACGTTAGTATTGTTAACTGTTTTCAAAGAGAAAATATACATGTTTTAAACTTACACTTAAAATTCTAGTACCCGTAGTATTTAGAATAATTTTACTATTTTCTGTGCAAATAACTGCTCTGGCCTGTTGATTAAAATTGCCTATTGATAAATAAGGATAAACATTTCAAAATTCTAGAAATCTAGATCTAAGATTGGATCCATGGTGTCACCCTGGTGTCATATGAGGACGGGAAATCCTTTTCCATCAGCAGCTGGGTCAAACTCTGCAGTGAACATGTGACAGGGCTGGCAAGGCTTCTCTAGATTCTGTCATGTCATTTCTGGCTCTTCCTTCATACGTCTGCACTTGCTGCTTGAGTTCCTTCCGCAGTGTGCATTAGTGCAACATCAAATCCATAGGAGGTATGACTTCCACCGCATTTGCACTTAAGGACCATTCTACCTGTTTGTGAAAGCAAAAGGTGTTTTTAGAGAAGTTGTTTGAAGTGGTACTGTACAAGATAGTACTGGGAATACCAAGAGCCTTCAGCTGTGCTGACCTCTCCCATCGCCTGCTGAAGGAAAACTCTCCTTACTGCTGGTGTTCACTCCTTACTGCTTCTGTGCACTACGCATGAAGAGCTGGGAACGTTGAACGTCGGCAGGTCACAAAGCACGTGCAGCAGGCAGTTTTGTAAACACATGCAAATTAAAAAGATGTAAGGGGAAGCATTTTTCCTTTTGACTTTGAAATATCTCAGTAATGACTAGCTGGCTGGTAGGACCCGTGAGAATAGATAGTGTGAATTTTGTCTTCTCCGGTGGTATGAGTTCATGTAGCAGTTGTTTTAAATAGTTGCCTTGAGATTTTATCTTTTCGTAGATTAAGAGATGAAAATAATAAAGATTAAGTTGGTTGATTAAAAGTGCTGTGAAAAGCACAATCAGTGAGTAAGTAAATTACTCAAATGTGTCTAAAAAATTAATTGGAAAACAAAATATATCCAACAAATGTGCTGCTCTTTGACAGGGTATACTGAAGACTATTGGTTATTTTTCAAAATCAGTGTTTTTATTCTCCTGAAATTTTGAAAATGAATAAATGTATTTTAAACTATTTTTTAAAGTTGGTTGGGGAATTTGAGAATTTGAGTTGGTGCTTCCCCCCGCCCCCTGTCATCAGCTCACCTTGTACTCTTGAGTAGCATTATTTCTTTTTAAAGAATGCATTATTGACAATAATTTTCCAGTCAAGGGATGTTGTAATACTTCATTAAGGTCTTTAAAACACCTTGGTATAGAAAGAACTGCGTGAAAAAAAAACCTGACCCCAACTTTTCAAAGGTGTGATGTGCAACTCAAAATATTAAATTTTTCATAATCCAGAATTATTTATGTAGACACCCCACTTTTCCTGTATCCTTCACTTAATCTTCTACTAAGACATTGTGAAGCTAGATTTTTTTGTAAAGAAGACAGGTAAAAAAATCTGGAGCAAGTAAGCCTATTTTTATCAATAAAAACCGTTATCAATTTAAGAAAGTATTTAGATCACTCTACTAGTGCAATACTATTCTAAGGAAAGAACATGGCCACTGCTTTGAGAAAATTGACTCCTTGGTGCATAGAGATATTTAAGACTGAAACTACTTGCTGAAAATCATGACAGCACTAGAGAAGAAAGCTCCCGTATCATTACATTGTGGATTGGAATGATAAAGGTAAAGAAGCCTCAGCATTGTTGCTGCAGTCCCATATGGAGACAGCTTATGTTAGCATGTTATGACAGGGAGATGCTAATGGTAAATAGCTTGTTTCTGTTGCCAAGAAGAGTGAACTGGTTAGGCAAACTGATTTCATAATTCAGTTGAGCTGTAATTGCAAATTTAAAGATAGATTGGAGCCTTGCATCACTAAGCAAGGCCTTAGAGGAAGAACAAACAGTTGTACCTTTGTTTCTTGACTTTTTTTTCTGATAAAATCACTCTTTGTGAGTGACTAAGGAAATATAATTCAGAGCCCTCTGCTCATTTTCTTTTGTAAACCATACTGTTCTCGGTGCTCTCAGCTGGTATAAGAGCAGTCCAGGTGCTGGTGTGAAGAAGAGTACAAAGATTGGACTGGGCACTGTTGTTCCTTTATTGACAGATGAACAAAAGGACATATTGCCATTAGTGTGCCCCATTTCCATCTTCAGTCAGATCTGGTTCACGGCCTTTAGACCCCTAGGTCACAGTTTCCTTTTGGGCAGGGGAGAGGGGGTGGAACAGCAGTAGATCGGTTTATGACAAAATAAGTTTAATTTGTTGCTTGTTCCCTTATATAGCACAAAGTTATATCAAAGTATATAATAAATATACTGCAGTTATGTAGCTATGAAGGGTACAGAGCAGGAAGATAGCAATGTAATTCTGAACAGCAGAGCTAGGGAGTGATTCTTGTTTTAGCTCTTCTAGCTTCTGTGTATAGTGCTTGCAGATCAAGATGTTGAATCCATCTCTAGCACTTTTGTCAAACTAACGGACAAGCCAGGGTTGCAGTATCTTTCCTTTCTTCCAGCACATGCACACAGATGCACAATCTTCCTCGCAGATCTCATGGTATAGGACATCCAGGCAGCAGAACAAGGCTATGCAATTACAAGCCATTCACCTTTTCTGAAACCAATACTGATTTATATGCAGACTTTATACTAAAAGTCTATGAGAGAAGCATCAGTGGAAATCTGCATTAGTACAGGTTTTGTTCCCTTACAAGTCACAACTGGACAACTTGCTTTCTGCAGTTCAGTGATGCTCATAGTTTTTTATTTGTTCTTTTTCTCATTTGTTTAGCACGTCATCTCCTGTCTTTAGTGTTGATTCCCCTGCTTGTCTTAGTATTTCCATGTAGTCGAAACATCTGATAAAGATGTGCTGGTCTTTGTTCAGTATTTACTGTTTTCCTTTGAAAAAGAGCTGCAGTGGACAAATGGTGCTAAGGTGACTCCCCTTCATTCTGTTTTTTGTAAGTAGGCATGGCTAAGGTGCTTTTAATCTCTGTCTCAGTGTATCTAGTGCTTCTCAAAATGTGAGCTTAATAAAATATTTATAAAGCATCCAATGGAATGCACCGTGTAAGGGCAAGATAATTCTATTAATTAGGGATCTAAATCTCACAAACACTACATTGTGAGGGGGGGATTATCTGAATACAAAATGCGCAGCTTGAGCCTTTTAATTTTTTGATAAATAAAACAATCATTGATATCGGAAGGGACTGCAGAGGATTGAACTCTATATAACCATATCCAGATAAAAAAAATACTCTCCCAAAAGACAGAAAATAGCTCAATACTCCCCTCTATCCTCTTGAAAAAGAAAAAGACCATTTGTTTTGAATCTTCATTGCAGATTAAGTTTTTAATATGAGTATAGCTGCTTGTGGATAAGGCCTTTGTATACTCACACTTGGCTGTGAAAAAGCCACTTATTTCAGGTAGTGACATTTTCTACATTTAAAGTGTATCCTTGGTTAATGTCCTGTAGTTCTGTAGCACCCTCTGAGCACTGTTGGAGCCAGTGGAGGGCATGCCAGGGAGAGAGAGAATACTTGGTGGTTGAGGATCTGAAGTAGAGGCCTGCGCATGGGAGAGGAAGGGGGACTTGTGGTTGTGCTCACTCATGGAGCCTGTCTAGGTTTTAAAGTAATAAGGGCTCTATTAATGTATTACAGCAAATGACCCTTGCTGATTTGCAGATCCTCTGCTGCTTGCTTACGGTGCTGAGTGAGCTGTTAAATTTAGGTCTAGTGGGAACATACTTGTGTGCTGAGTAATACACAGAGACCAGCCTTGTCTCCCCTTGGTTATGCTGTATCAAGGGTGTCTGACCAGGAATCCTGTTTACATTCTTTAGATTGGTGATTAGTTTTCCTTTGAGAGCTGAACGCCCTTTGCCCAACATGCAGGACCATGGTATTTTTGCTCCTGGGTTGTTTCAGTTGAAGGGCACATAATCTGTTTCTGTGTCTCTGTCCCTTCCCTTTCCCCGTCCCTTTCTTTCCTACTCCCCTCTTTGCCCCCCTTCAGTATAACAGTGTGTTTTAATTACAAGTGATTGCAGGCATATCTGGATGAATATTAAGATAGACCCAAAAAAAATCTGAATTGCCTGACAGAATATGCCAAAGCACCTGAACACCAAATGCTGTCTCTCAAGGGTCAGAGCAGGCATGCACCAGAGTTGGAAAAGTAATGTAGGCATGGAAAAGAGTGGGTCATCTCCTTTATCAACCAGTATCAATTGGTTTAGTTCCAAAGGAACTATAGTTTCTGCATTAATAGTTTTGAGCATCCTTATTTTTATATATAAAGTTCAATAACTGCTATGTGTTTCGTTTTGCTTTTAAATTCTTAGATTTTACAACCATATGAGAATTTTAACTTTCATTGTTGTGGATAAAGGCTTCAAAACCTGCATGCCAGCAGCTGAAAATAGCAAGCAGATCATATGAACTTCAGAGTTGTATACGTGCATTTGAAATGTCACGAGCTCTACGCAAAATTTATGGCATGCTGAATATCTGGCTCATCATTTGGAGAAGATGGATTTGGTACTGGGTTTTATATCACTTGAAATTCTGGACCTGTTGCAAGGTTTTGCAGAACTCATAGATGAACCTGTTGTCTAAAACAGGAGTAACTTGGCTGAAATCTGAGGATTTACCCCAGAGTAAAAACGTACAATATCAGAACACTAAAAATCATGATTTGCTTTTGGCACCTCTCTTTGTATACATTGTGTTTTATGGAGAACAGTGAGGAATATTAATAACAAAATATTTCCCTAGGTTGACATAATCAAAAGTACCCTTATTGTAAAAAGAGGGAGGTGTTGTAAGGCAGGAGGAGTGTTTATACTGTGAACTTAATTTGTCTTCCTCTTATGTTGATGGTAGAGCTCCACCTTCGGGAAAAGTTTCTTGATGCGCTTAATCCAGAGTGTGGACTGCTGAGAGCAGAATCCCAGTACCTTCCCAGCCCAACCTTGTGTTTGCTGCCACTTTGAGTCAGGTCTAATGATCTTGTGGTCACACAGGGACTCTCACTGTACACAACGGCTGAAAATCCGTCCTTGAGAGGTTAGCTCATACTCAGAACAGCAAGCGTGGTCCGATGCGCTGGAAGTGGTGGAGGTATGTGGTTTGGGGAAGAAGCTCTGAGGGGCAGCCTGCCATGAGACTAAGCATATCAAGAAAATGTAGCCGTAGTTTTAGGTCAACCTCCGTCTAGTACTGGCATGGAAAGATGATGTGCGTAACCCGTGACCGTTCTCGTGAGCTCCTGAGTGGCCTGCGGCTGGAGTGACGCACGCGGCTGCTATCTCCCCTGCTAGTGCTAAGGTTCAAGGAGCTGCGCTGCGTGCCCTTCTGGAGAGCCAGTGCCGCTGAAGTTACTAGAATAGGATGAGGCTCGTTCACCTCACAGCCACGTGCCCTTTGTGCTGCGCAGGAGAGCGGGCAGGAGAAGGCAGAGCTGTAGGAGGCAGGAGCCTTTCAGGGCTGGCAGCCGCTGGTGCTTGTGTGCACTGGCAGTGCTGGTGGAACAGCAGCCGTAGCTTTCTGTCCTGCAGGAGAGCAGCTGCCTCCTGGATTTAATTTCCCCAACTGGTGTACCAGAAGTCTTGCCACACGGTGTATAGGAACGGGTTAATTTTAGAGCGAAGAAAAGGCTACCTGCCATCCAGCTGTGTTTTCTCTTTCTGTGCAGTCAGAAGCTCCCTAAGTTGCCAGTGTGTTCTGTCGCTAATGTAAAATTCCCAGACTCGTTGATTAGTGAAGCTAGACAGTAGACAGGGTCCAAGTGTCTAACCATGTGAGAAATTCAGTGACTGTAGGCTACTGTTAATTAACCTAGAATCTAGCAACATGGCATAGTGTCTGTGTGATAAGTTAGTTATATTATCTCCAGCAGCTCAGTTAAATCAAGGAGTGAGACAGAGAGCAGACGTAACTCGGCAAAATAAACAGACAACTTGAGTCAGCCTTTGTAATTTGGTGTGACATCACGTAAATAAATGCAATAACTTGTTTAGCATAGTTAAGCAGTTTGCTGCTCAAAAACTCACTTGCATGACATCTCATTTTGAGTAGGTTAAGTTGTGGCAAATTAGGTCTGTGCCTTCAGTCTGATGTATTCCACAGAAAAGAGAAAAAAAAATCCTCCACTACAGATATGTCATTTGTAAATTGAAATTCTACATTTATTTTCTATAACAACAAACTGGAACATATGGATTCCATGTTTAAGTGATTCACTTTCCATACCATTGCTGTCATGTTAGCATTTGTGGTGTGTGCGTGAGATAACTTTAACCCTCTGTAATTACTCTTAATTTTGACTATTATTTTTCCATTACTTACTGCACTGTTGTGTCTGAGGTACATGAGTGTACATCTGGATTGCAGTCCTCTATGTTTAGAGGAGATAAGGCTGTTGTCCTTGCCATACTTCAGTGTGGATAATTGGTTTCTGTCTCTAAAATCATATTGAGTCTTTGGTTGCAGGAAGTGGTTTGTACTCACTTTGATGTGGGTGTGTAGGCTGAAAATACTTGATTGTTCTTTAGTATCCTTTTAAAAAATAGGATCTTTATTGCATATGGCTTTTTCACTCCTAAGGGCCTGAATTCAGATGTAGCATGAAGCTTATACTTTTGGGCCCATTGTAGAGTTTTATTGCATATCAAGACACTTTCGTCACTGTCTAATTGGAAGGGAGCAACAATTTCAAGAAGTGGCTGTATTTTGAAATGTTTGCTCCAAAAATTGCCTCATATTAGCTGTTGTGTGTAATTCCCCATGTGAACGTTGGGTTTTGTCCCGTGTCCATTCACCAACCCCTCCCGGCCCCCTGCCCACCTCCCCGGGCAACTACACAGCAGCAAACCACGGAACAAGCACACAGGCAGTTGCTGTGAAAGCTAATGAGCTTGGGTGTCCTAGGGTACCTGCGTCCTCTGTCCATATGTGCACTCTAATTCACAAAGGTGTTCTGTTCTTCATGTCAGTAAAACATTTAAGCCAGAGGTGGTAATGAGCAGCAGGTAGATGTTTCCTGTCTTCCCTGGAATCCAGCCAAAATGTCAGTCCTTAGAAAGGGGGTTTGCTGGTACAATTCACTCTTGTTAAACATAGTAAAGTGGAGAGCAAAGTCCTTTGCTGTTTTCTCCATCCTCCTACACTAGGCAGTTAATTGAAGTGCTACAAAGAACACACGATTCCTTCCAAGACCAAAAATAGATGACTCTGAGAGACTGTCTCTTCAAAGCACCACCTGGTGATCCCTGCAATAACGATACTCACATGCATCAAGTATTTCTATTCCATTCAAGCTAAGAAAATAATAGGATTTTAGAGTTAAAATTATTACACTGAAATTTTTCTAAGGTTTTGAAATAATGGAAATTGTCATGTTTCTCTAACAGCCTTCTAAAAAGCAGATGATACTGAAAGCAGTTTGGTAAATAACCAATTCATTCAGTTAATTGCCTTTGTTCACGTCTGCTCCAGATTTTATTCATACAAATCCTTTCCAGTTGTTGAAAACACCACTGACTGCAAGCGTGGTGGTGCTAGGTGGCCCTCCACTAGTAGCTTTGAAGGTATACCAAGGTGTGTCATAGCAAGATCTCATTCACTGTCACTTTTTTCGAAACCATCTACTAATGAGGTCATTTTTTTTTTCCTTGTTTACATGAAGCACAGTTTCAGATTAGACTCTTGGGCACACACCTTGCTTCTGTCAAAATGCTGCCAATAATTTCAGTTGAAGAGTATGGAGCCATGCATGGGAAATGCTTCACAACAACACTGGTGGATGGATCTGGCATAAGCTTTGCTTTGTACTTCTGTTCTTGGATGGAGAGCTAAGAAAATCTCTTTGATTTCTTGTTCAATGAATATAGTAGATGTACTATTCTTCTCAAGCAGGCTTTTTGTAATGAGGATGTGAATGATGTTGGGACATTTTGCCCTGACTACAGTGTTTAAGCTGTTAATAAATAAAAAAATCACAGTAGGCATCTGGAATGTCTTCTTGCATAACTCAGGGAAGGAATTGGTGCCTGCCTTCATGCTTTGCTTCATGCTGGACCTTCTCTTTATTTTCCACAAAAGTAACCTTGCCCTCTTTAATCTGAAAAAGGAAAATCAGAGGAAAACCTTAATTTAAAATATTAATAAAGTCAGAAAGCTGTGAGAAATATGCCCTGGGCGTATGGCATTGGAAGAAGTGTCCCCACAGGATCAGCCTTTCTCTTGTCCCAGAAACTACTCAGATGCACTCCACAGAGACAGAAACCACTGGTATTCTGACAACTTTTTCTTATGGTTTGCTTGGGGCTTTTTAGCCTATATTGGAACTAATAGAATTGTTTATCTTGCCCAATGAGTTTCTAAACTAGTTTCAGTTGCACAGTTGCATTTAAGAAGTCAGTATTTCAGCACCCCCTCTGTATTTAAGACATGGGTTATGATAGTGTGCCTCAGTGCTCAATCCTGATGCAGTGAAATAACTTGGAGAGTTACAGAACAAAGAAATCAAGTCATTGAGGTCACCCCTGCTTTGACACAGGCAGGTAGAAGGAGCCTTTTCTTCCACAGGGAAGTGCAAAATTAATATATGTTGGACCTTTACTCTGGGGAAGGGATACTGCTTTTCAGCAGTGTTGTGGTTAAGTAGAAAGTTGGCATTATGTTGTGCTAAACTGAAAATTAAGCATATGGCTGAGGTTCTGCTCTGCTTTTCATTTGTTAGCCTAAACCTATAAAAATTGTTCCGATTCAGGTATAATGTCTTTTTCTCAGTGAGGAAATTTCATTGTAAGCATTAGTGGAAGATGTTGTGTGTAGCTGGCAAACAGCAACACTGCTGAAAATAAATAGTAGCTAGCTCTTATTTGGGGCTTTTCATCAGCAGATCTCAATTTGTTTCCCAAGGAGGGAAGAATTATTCAAGACTATTTCAAGTACAGAACTGCGTAGCTTTCAGTGATTTTTTTTCTGTATGTTATTTCTGTGTGGAAGAGGATTTTGGTTTGAGCCTTTTTTTCCCTACTCAGAGATCTGTGGCCTATGTCCTGGCATGTGGTATGTGTTCAGTATTGTGCAATTTTGTTCACCAGCTTACACGCCTTTCCTGCCTGCTGGAAATCACGTGTTTGATAGTAACAGAGCTTACATGTGCTATTGTAGAGGAGTTTGAACCAACTTCTCTTTCCCCTGCAGATGAAAGTGGCATGCAGAAGGAGCAGTATACACTGAGGTATTTGGCGTCAGGCAGTTACTTCTCTGGAGGATTAAATGAAGCCTTCAAAGGCATCCTTTTGACTTACAAGATTTATAACCCAAACTGCTGTGGTTTTTTTTACAAGACATGGGACTTATTTTTACAAGAAGCCTTAAAATATGGCTTCTTACATTTATTTACTTGGATTATTCATTTTAATGTGTATACACATTAGTTTGACTCCTCCAACAACTAGATGATCAGCTGGCAAGGAAGTGTTGTTCTGAAATGCAGCCTAGGTAAAGCTATCAAACTGGATGGTAGTGTGAGCTGTAGTCTGTGTTTGTAGAGCAGAGGAAGAAAACTGCATTGCACAATTCCTTTCTGCTTTTTCAAATTCTGATATTGTTTTAAAAGTCCATGCCCCACATGTCAGTCAGCTCTTGTTAAAATAAGGCCTCTGACCAAGAGCCTTCATTGAATGAGAATTACAGTAATGTGATTCAAAAGCTCACAGACTGGGAACTCCTCAAAACCTGGCATGGGAGGAATTTTTTTTTTTCCTTCATTTGTTGTAGAGTTAATATAAGCAGCTTTTCAGACACGAAGGGACAAGGGGAAAAAATAGGTTGTGGACATTGTTGTCAATCGAGATGCTTAGAAATGAGTAGTCTTGTTTTCCCAAATTATGCAACTAATTCAAAAATAATGATGTACTTTTAAAATTATGCCTCTGGGTTTTGTGCCTTCCAGATAAAACGCTCATCTCCTTTTCATGTTTTTCTCAGCAATCCCAAGAATTAGAAAACTACTATTTAAAAAGACACCAACAATTCCTAAATACACTTATTTTCTTCTTGTTTCTGGAGTATTCATTGAAACATATAGCATCACCAGAACTGGAGAACTTGGTAGCAATATTATTTATATAACTTGTGTTCCTTCTTCACATTGAGGGGTGACAGTGTGAATAATAGTATCAGGTAAGTTTACTACATGCCTCCAAAAAGAAGACTACAGGTTGTTCAGTGCAAAGGTGGAGATGAATGTAAATTGTAATTGCCCATGCAAATTTTGAAACAAAACCAAGTTTGGTTTTTTTTCCTCAAAATGGTGCCAGCCTCTTCAGGAGAGGTAGGATTCCACTCTGAAATGTCTACGTGCCTTCTGTGCATGTGGAAACATTTTCAGTCATGGCAGTATCCCACCACACTTCGGTCAAGAAATAATCCTTTTTTGTCATCCTGAAGCTGATCGTCCAAACTGCTCATGATGATACATCATGATGAACAGAAACCAAAACTCATAGAAAGGATCAGTACAGTAGGTACGCTTTGCTCTATCACTGCTATTTTCTGAGACTGTGGTGTTTGCCTCTAGGCTGGCAGCTGAAGATTAGAACCTTGATTGTTGGAAGGCGTGGCTGTGCTGGTATGTCCCAACAATGAGGCATAAATCCAAGGCAGTGACTTTGACATAAAACTGAAATCTCCCTCAATTTAGGCTTGGACAAGTTTGATTTCCTAGTAGAATCCATTACAGGTTGCAGATGAGAGAGGTGATGTTATGGAGGAAGGAATTCAGGGGACCTCTCATATTTCAGCTACAGCTCACCTTTAACTAATGAGTTCATATCAGAAAATTAGAAAATCTGCATCAGTATTGATAAGAACGAAGTAGGATTTTCTGTGTTCACTGTACGATTTAAGATCTTGCTTCCAAATTACATGCTGTTCCTGGTTTCCAAACTTTGCATTAATGTGATGTAGAAAAGACTGTGTCAGCCCTTGTGTATGTTATTTACCATGTTGCTTTGTCTTCCCTTTCCAGCACTTACAGAACCCTGCAAACTTCCATAATGCAGCAACAGAGCTCCTGGACTGGTGCGGAGACCCCAGAGCCTTCCAGAGACCGTTTGAGCAGAGCCTGATGGGTTGTTTGACGGTACGTCCACTCCCGCTGTGGGCGGCGGTTCCTGTCCTCTGTTTTATACCGGACGCAGTTTGTCGTGGCTGAGGGAACTTGATTTTCAGAATCTGCATTTTGTGGAGTTTTTTGTCATTTTGTCTTAAACACATGAAGCCAGATCCTAGCAACTGTTTATTTGACTCCATTACTTAACACAAAACTAAATGCAGTAACAACAAGTTAAATCATAAAAATGACGACCATTTATAGTTAGATTACCTAAAAGTGCACAGGCTGGGTTACTTGATATGCACACACAATATTTATTTTCATGGTTTGAAATTGCTAAGCAAGCTGTGTTATGGAGTTAATGGACTTTTCAGGCATTTATTTTCCTTTGCTCAGTTTTGGTGGGATTGGAGAGCTACTTGTCTTCTATCCTAAGTGTGCTGTACTTCCAGCTAATCAGTGTTTCTGACATGCCTGTTTGGCTTACTTTGTTCCATATATTGACTTCAGGTCTAATCCTGACATCCAACAGTTTTATTGACTTCAGTGCTTTTCTTTCCATTCACTCTTTATTAAGACCACTGCAGTTTCTAAAGCAACTTCATTATAATGCATTGAAAATATATTTTTTTGTGTGCACAACAGCATTTTTTGGTTTGGAAGTTTTATTTCCCGTACACCCAGCAGCAGGATCCAGTCCAAAATTGTTATGTGGAGTCAAAACCTTAGAGGAATTAAATTCTGACTGGAGTAGGAGTGTTCAAAAGCTTCACTGCAATTTGCAGAACAAGTTGATTAAATAAATAGTCACAAAGGAGATAGACAATTTAAAACTATTAACGAAGAGACTATCACTGTATTTGTTGAGGAAGCAGAAGTGCATGGATTATTTTCATGCACTATGTAGCTGATATATATAAAGCAGATACGAAGATGGAGATACAGTTGTCAGAAATCCAAATGTTAAGGAATGGCTCCATCTTAATGTGCTCAAGTGTATAGCATCCCTCAGATTTCTATGTCAAAAAGTTAGAATAAATACAGTGATCTAAGGAGATGCATACTGTTCCTCCAATCAGAAAAAAAAAAAAAAAAGTTAGAAAGTAGAGTCCAAAGATATTTAATGATTGTGTTTGAAATAAAAGTTAACTTCAATATATAAGCTCAATCATGAAAAAATGTATATAGGATCTGATGTGAACATAAATACATTTTATTTATACTTTTTAAAAACTTTGCTAGGGCAGTTAATGACAGGACAAAGGGAAAAGGCTTTAAGATGAAAGATTAGATATTAGGAAGAAATTCTTCACTGTGAGGGTGGTCAGACACTGGAACAGGTTGCCCAAGGAACCTGTGAATGCCCCCTCCCTGGAAGTGTTCAAGGCCAGGTTGGATGAGGCTTTGAGCAACCTGGTCTAGCAGAAGGTGTCCCTGCTCATGGCAGGGGGGTTGGAACTAGATGATCTTTAATGTCCCTTCCAGCCCAAACCATTCTATGATTCTATAAGTTAGTGCTTGGGAAAGGAGACACTCAGCTCAAGTATACTTAGGCAGCTTGTGCACAGTATTTTTCTGCAGAAAAAACTCTGCTAGAATGTTGTAAATGAGACTCGTGGCTTACTTGCTGTTTAGATCTTGTCCTTTGCATAAGCAGACCTGCAGCCCTGCCCAAGCACAGGGTCAAAATAAGATCTGACTGTTAGTGATTCACTGACTTTACAGAGCATAGGGCAAGTGAGAAGGAAATGCTCTGTGAAAAATAAGGAAGTAAAACACGCAATACCTAGATATCAGAGTTTCCTGAAATTAAAATGCTATTTTTCATCTGACAAGAAAGAAAAAAGAAAAATCCATGTTATCTAAATACTATTAAGATTTAAACAGCATGTTGCGTTGCTTCATACTCCTCTCTGAAATCTGAACCGGGTGGCATGAAATCCCCCTTTCCCAAGCTTGGTATGGGAGAGCACTGTCTGCAGTGTAGGACTGACTGGCAGCAGCATCTTTATCACATGTTGTACTCTCATTATTTTCCTAACCAGGAAAAACCACAGGATGGCTGGTTTTGTGCTAGATGAATACACAGGATTTGCAGAATGAATATGTTTATTGTTCCTGATTTAAAAATCCCTATAAGGAAGGTGCTCTTTAATTTCTCACTGTGTACATCCCTCTTCCTGCTTCCCATTAAACAGGTTTAACTGTATGGTTGCACCCCAAGAGGTTGATACCTCCTGTATATTCCTAATGTGTAGCAGTACAGTGGGCACGGTCTCTTTTTTGTTTTTCTTTCCTCTTAAAAATTCTTTCTTTCTGAGCTTGCTCATATATAACTTCTTTCTAAATAATATTTTCTTCTTCAAAATTTAGCAAAGGTGGATGTTGAGGCTTGCTGTCCTCTTACATGAAGATAAGTTTATCTGCCTTTATTTAACAAACATGATAAAACCTCAGTCTGTTTCAAGGGAGGTTATTCAGAAAGTTGCAAATAAGTGAAAGGCAGATGAAATACTGGAATATCGTGAGTAAATTTAACATCAGCTTTCTTAGCTGCATGTTCTGTAGTATCAGGAGCCAATTTTTTTCTTAATGCTGACAAAGTTTGTCAATGTTCTCCTTTGTGAGGATTATGTTGAAAAGTGAAAAATTGCTATGAAAGTCTGTTCAACCACTAAAACAGGATTATTGTTTTATATTGTCAGTCTTTAAAAGGACCTTCAAAACCAAATTCCTTTAAAACTTCCATATTTTGGATATGCTTTTTAAAGCAAGTAGTCTTTACCATCATTACAATCATTGCAGCATTTGAGCCATGTGGATTCCTAAAGGCAAGTGGATTTAATCCAGAGATTCTACAAGTAATAAAAATGCTTGCTTGGTTATAAGGCTCCTCCTCTATAGTGTACAGAAGGATTTTTTCTTTCTGTTCTGTTAGCTCTCTGACCAGGGAAAAAGTAGTATATTAGACTATTCTGGAACCGTCAGGGGATATGAAATCATCATATCCTGCTAGTGGGTAGCACAGTATATACTGATCTGAATTGAAATGTAGTAATACGCGATGACTACAGAAGGGCAAGCTGTCTCAGGAGTGAACAAACCACCCGTTCATACACTGCAAAGTTTGAATGCATCAGGTGTGATGACAGAGCATCAGAACAGTTCTGTTGTATTATGAATAGCCAATTTAATGGTACCTCTGGTATAACAGATTCTTTGCATAATAATTTGTCTTATCTATAATATTTTTGCAAAAATTGGCCACTTAGATTTAATCCTATTAAAAAAAGGAAAAAAGTTGCTCAAAATCTTGAAATAGTGCTTTAATTTTAAAAAGTGGTTCTTAGAAAATAGTTCTGTTTATCCTACATACCATCTTCATATCTGCACTCTCAGTAATATCTGGTTCACTTTATAACACCAGTATGTTTTTATTTCTGTTGCCAGTCTAACAGACCCTCAATGGATCCATAAGAATGGTCTTAGAAATATTCTGGTTGGGCATCAGCAGAAAAACTTCCACCTTCGCTTATGGAATCACTGGTTTTGATAATAATGTATGGAATAGGCTGTTATGGAAGGTTTCCTGGGCTTACATTGTAACTCCAGCACTTAGGGAAACCTGGATGACTTGCAAATTTCATGAGTTGGCTAGACAGTGCATGTTAAATGTCAACATGTTTCTAGTGGTTGTTTTTGCTCGGTGATTTTTTTTTTTTCCTCTTTAAGAATAATACATGAGCACAGCATGCATACTGGCTATTAGCAGTAGATAATAATTTTTACTTATCAGTATTTGATATTATTGGCATTAAATTTGCTACTAGGGGCTCCTCTGACACTTTGTGCAGGATAATAGGAGTGATTTTCTTATCTCAAGAAAAAATTCAGGATTTTGTAACAGAGATGTGTCCAATAAGGCCTGATAAGAGGCTTTGTTTAGCTAGTTAAATACTTTGTGTTTGTTGTATAGGATACTATAAATGATTGCACTTTTAGAGGTGAAATAACTTCTGTAACTTCTGCTTGTGATAAAGAACTTAGGCTGATGCTGTCAAGCCTATGAATAAAACTGGAATAATTCTGTGCAGTGCAAATAGAGAAAAAAAGTTTAGGGAGCACAGGTAAACCTATGGCTTGTGCTGTTAAAATAAGTTATTTTTTCATTAACTAAGCCCCAAAAGCTGTGCCTCTTCTGGCAAAAATGTGTGTGACTGCACCTGCATAACTCTTAATTCAAACAGGTCTGGCGGATACTAATTCTAAGGCTTAACTTTTTGTGCTCACACATTATAGAAAATCACCAAAGTGAGTGGGAAATGTAAGTGTATAAAGAAAACACAATTCAACATATAAATAAAAAGTCAAGGACGGAGGGCTAAGCTTTGAATCTGTTTTCTTCCTTGCAAGCTGCAGGCTACAGAAAGGTTGCCTTAAACAGTTTTGATGGAACTCAAGCAAACAAATTATCTTCTTTCTCAGAGACAATAAACTCTCTTCTAACTTGCTAAGGAAAGCTAGCTGTTGTTTCTCAACTGCAGTTATTTTCAAATCAAATAGAACTGTCTATAGGCTAGAAATTTGAATTGTAATTGAAATCATTGATTCTATAAATTATTGAAATTGCAATGGATGGATGCAGTATTCTTTGGTATGTAACATTAGTTCTCACATAGTGTTACGGGGATCTGATAAAGATAACTTCCACTTTCCACAAACCAGACATAGCTATGTTTTCATTATGATTGAAACAGATTCTGATTCTAGTTTTCATATTTTATAAAGCACTTTGCGATGAGATTATATTATGGTAAGGCTAATATTCTTGATAAATTTAGGAATATCAGTCTCTAAAAATGAACTGTATATATACACTGTCTTGCTGTCTTCTGAAAGAAACAGCTTTGGCTATTACACAGCAATTAAAAAAAAACAAACCAAACAAACCCGTTTCGTTGGACAAGATTGTCTCACTCTTCTCTGCCTTTTCTCAGATCCACACTAGTCTCATCCCATAGGTCTGCTCTTCCCAAGCAGTTTAACATGTAAATGGTCTTACTGAGGGCAATTGGCTATCTTTTGTGTCAGTGCTGCAGCAAAAATGGAAATGAGGGGACAGCTGAGAGCAAAATGGACAGATTACCGACTTGACTTCAGTGAAGGATGATAAAGGCACTGCTTTGTTCTCCTACTGCACTTCAGCATTACAAGGCACCAAGTTCATCGTTCTTCAGGGCTCTCCAGCATGCCTGAAAAGGAAATAAAAGGGCAAGAGAAGCACAGCTGTGTGCAGTAACTCTGTAACTGCACCTAGAGGCTTAGTCTAAGAAATTAAAATCCAGGACCACAATGGATTTGGACAGTAGGAGGAATTTAGGTAAGCAGGGTGTGCTTTCCTGAGCTGACTCTTGACCAAAGCACTGAAGTAACAGAGCTTCTCTAGTGAAAAGTGGGATCTCTAACCACTGTGGTTAGGACCTGGGTCACTCTTTCCATCCAAAAGATAGCACTTCCTACTCCAGTTTGTCCACAAAAAGTTAATGATGAAATAGTTATTAAAAATTCATTTTTTCCCTCCGTGTTCTAGATTTCCTCTCCAAATGTTGGCTCTACCTCAGTCATGAGATGTGGGGAAACTGACCCATGATTGTTTAAGAAATGTTTCTCTTTAATTTAAAGAAAAACAACACCCAAAGCTGTAATCCTAGTTGTACTCTTATCTGAAGATTATGGATTTTATTTAAATCTTTTGTGCCGCTTGTAGCTCTTACTAGATCTCTGTACTGCTGCAGTGAGTTGCTGAAATAACAAGAATCTGTGTTAAACTGGTGGAAGGATCTGCTATAGATTCATTTTTTAGTGATACTGATACATGGTACAATAATCTTTTGAATTACATTTCTCTCTGGAAAATCCTGGAATTGAGACTGTTGAGATGTTTTTTAGGTAATTTTCAGAAAAATAAAAATAGCTACTCTCAGTTACATGATACAAAAATCTATTTTAGCTCATCTGATATGTAATGAAAAAAAAATTTAAAAAAACCCCAAAAGACAAGAATAATGTCAAGTATGGCAAGGTTCCACAACAGGATTCCAGGGTTCCTCAGACAGCAGAAACAACAAAGATGAGCTAATGCTAATGTGTTCACAAGTTATCTGCTTGCTACGTTGACTTCAGGCCAGACTGGGTTCATTCTGTTCAGTGCAGAAAAGTCTGTTATAAAAATCAACATGTGACATTAAAACATCAGATTTAAATCAAGTTAGGATCTGAATATGAGTAATTACAGATGGAAGAGTTGGTTCAGCATATCTATACCCAGAAAATGGCAGGATGCAGCTGCCCATTAGAGCTCTAGAAATGTTGTGTTTAATCTTTGTATCCAAGGCTTCCAGAGCAAAAGGTTCACGTGGAAGAAATTCTGCTTCCATCATCCTCTCCCTGCGTTTGTCAAGCACACAGTTTTCTGTGTTTGCAGTGAGTGCATCACAGTACTCCAGGGCTGTGTACGTGCTGTACCGTCAGAGTACAGCCAGCAGGCACAGAACGCTCTGCTTCACAGCAGCTCATAATGCTACCAAATAACCCAGTATTGCTGGCTGTCATATGACCTCATGGTGTCCTAAAGCCCTTTTTAAAACTTAATTTTATTAGTCAAGACATTGATTATCTTAAGCTCTAAAATATTTGTTTGAGATGTGTTGCTGTCCAAATTGAAACACTTTTGGAATTCCTCTATTACTTGCTTCATATGGTGGCTGTATGTTTCATCCATACCATTGTTATAAGTCTGCCAGGACTCGGGTGACAGCAGTATTGCAGTGACCCAGTGATCAGCTGGCTTAATTAAAGCAAAATCCCTGCATCTTTCCCTCTGGGAGAAAATTTCAGATGGACTGGGTTGAGTATAATGACATTTCTGCTCTATTCTAATCTATTCATGTTTATGGTTGTTAGAGATACGGAGAGGAGAGGAAGAGGATGTAAAGGAGACATCCTTATTCAGTATGGTTTACTTCACTGTTGCCAGAAGTGTCAAGAAAAGTAGTAGATGGCAGGGATGCTGGTTTATTTTATTTAAAAAATATGGTCCTTATCCACCTACTGGGGTGGGAAGCACATTTTAAGAAAACCCTAGTTTGAATACAAGGGCTCTGTAGAGTCTCTTACATTTGCAGAACCTACTTAATCTCTGTTTTCAAGCATCAAAGGCAAGAAACTAGTTAATGATATAACTTCACTCACCTGCTTTGATTGTCTGTATTGTTGAGGCAGCCCTTGTGCAACTGGAGTGTAAGAGTCTCATCAGAGCAGGACTTCAGATCACAGATTCTTCCTCTCTTCCCCCCCACCTTTTTTTTTTTCTTTCTTTTTGAGGCAGATCACTATTCTTGTTGCAAAATTCCTCAATTTGCTTCCTGTTTATCTGATCTTTGTGTGTTACTGAGGGGGAAAAATTACCATCTACATTGCAGAATTCTAATTACAAAATTTCTGCTGTAGTCTTCAAACTGCATTCAGATAATTTCAAGTATGCACAAGTGGCTGAACACATTGCTGTCTGAACTAGCAATCAGCTGGCATTTTTAGTTTTGAGAAGCCAGCAAATTGAATTGGTAAAATTCATTCTGATGCCAGCAGGGGGGGGCAGCTCTTGCCTGTTGCTGGTTAAGAGATTCATTGAAAGTGCAACATAATGGGAAGGGAGCTTTGTAATAAGCAGTCAGATAGCTCTCTTGATTAACAGGCCTGTTAGGTTAAGAGGTACATTGTTCCAGTACTTCATGGTGTGATGACGAGAAGGGCAGGGACTGGAGCTTGCCACGGTGTAGCTCCTTAGCCTTGCAAAAGGAGGAAAACAAAACAAAACAAAAACCCCAAACAAAAAAAAAAATTGGTTAAATTCAGCAAAGAGAAAATAAGTTGGTAGCAGAATTTCTCTGCTTTCCATGTTGTTAAAACCTAACTCTCACCATTTTCCTCTCACTGTCAACAACCCTGAGTTCAGGCATCTGGAACTGCAGAGCTGTCACAGGCAGTGAATGTAATGTCTCAGTTATGAGTGCAATATTCTTCAGATTAAAGATTTCAAAGGTTTGGGGTCATCATATTTTCTTAATCTTAAAATAATGTTTGTTTGCAAATAAGATGTATGTTCCTTTAAAGACACAACTTGAAATAGTTGCCAGCACAGTATGTAAGTTAAAACAAAAGCTAGGTGTTACAAGCATATGTGGGAAATAGGCTAGCTTTTATAAGGTCTGTCTAAACTGTTCTTGTAAAATAATATAGAGAAACACAGGAGGTTCCGCTTAAACTTGAGAAGAAACTTCTTCCCTGTGAGGGTGACAGAGCACTGGAAGAGGCTGCCCAGGGGGGTTGTGGAGTCTCCTTCTCTGGAGACATTCAAGACCTGCCTGGACTCATTCCTGTGTGATCTTATCTAGGTGTTCCTGCTCTGTCAGGGGGATTGGACTGGATGATCTTTCGAGGTCCCTTCCAATCCCCAACATTGTGTGATTCTGTAATACAAATGTTAAACCTTGGGCTAGCCAAGCACCTCTCTCAATCATGATAAAGGATGATCATCTCAATTTATGATTGTAGTATTACTGGCAACTTATGTCTTTTTTTTTTTTTTTAAATGCACTACTTTTCAACCAAATTTTTTAGCATGTATGCTTAGGTCAACTAAGATATATGCTTACAGCTTTGCAGAATAAAGTCATGGTTGAACACATGGTGCTGCCTGCATGATGTCTGAATTTTTGCCAATGTGTTCAACTTGAATTAGCAGTTAGAGAAAGCCTGAGTATGTTTGCAAGTGGTATCATATCAGTTAGCCATAACATAGAATCATAGAAGGGTTTGGGTTGGAATGGGCCCTAAAGATCATCTAGTTCCAACCCCCCTGCCATCAGCAGGGACACCTTCCACTAGCCCAGGTTGCTCAAAGCCTCATCCAGCCTGGCCTTAAACACTTCCAGGGAGGGGGCATCCACAATGGATAACTGAAACTGTGTTGACTCTGTCCTGTCTGATCAGCGCTGTTACCTGAGCAAGAGTGAAATCAGAGGAGGTTTCAAACCTAGGAGAGTTCCTGGAACAGGGTTCAGACAGAGCTGGGTGGCTTCAGTCAGCAGCAGGTGTCTGGCATCACTGAAACTGGACTTGGGATGGACCTAAGGGTGTCTACTCTTTTCCCCAGGCTGGGATGTCACATAGATATTGTCTGTTCTGCTATAAATCCTCTTACTCCCCAAACTGCAGGGACTGATACATTTTTTTCCAGTGCTTGATGGTCCTTAATACCTATAACATTTTTCCAGTGTTTATACTTAGTCACTTGTACACTGAGCAGATGAATTCTGCTATGTGTTCTTAATTTTCTGTCTGGGCATTTTTCTTTCCCATCTATAGTATTTCATATGTGTCTTTGGCCTGGTTTTTTTGAACATTTTTCCAGTTTTTAAATATTATTTAAACTCTTGTCTTCTCCTTTTAAGTGTTTGGAGACTGTCCTGCCTGTGTTTTGCAAGTTACTCTGTTTCATTGTCCAAGTCATAACTGCATATGTAGAAATTACCTGTATCCAGGACCACTTATGATTTGACAGAAGACTATTAATTAATAATCTGAGTAAAATTTATCATACTATAATCTGGGCTATGTTCCTCTGTTATGACAGTGTCATACAGGGCAATATCAAAAGGCATATTAACGTTAAGATGTGTTCCATCCACTATCTTCCTTGCACTTATAAGGCCAGTTAACTTTTCAAAGGAGGAAACTGCACTGTGCTGACAGATTCATGGTGATGTTCTCTGTTACCTAATATTTGTTTAGTAATTTGTTTTGTTGTCTGTCTGGACACCTGTAATTTCTGAGATTCACCTTTTTACCCTCTTAAAACCAGAGATTTGATGTGCCTTCAAGGTCTCTATCTTGAATGAATTCCTCAAGATAATCATTAGCAGTTGCAAGGTTTGCCTGGGCTAGTTCCTTCGGGGCACTCTAAGGTAAATTTCAGCAGGGTCTGCTGACTTGAATATATTAAACTTACCAAATGTCTTGTAGTTAGTTCTTTGTGTTTTCTGGATCATACTCCTATGATGCATTTGTCATTTTGTTTTTGAGAAATCTCAGTGTTTATTTAAAAGGCCAGGAGTCCCTAGCATACGGGTTTACAGGAGGAAAGCTTTCCAAGTACAAGTGAGCAGTGTCTGACTTCAGTTGTAGGCATCCTGAAACAGCGTCTTTGGAGCATATGTGATCTGTTCTGTTCGACTTTCATTTTGAAATAAAAGTAAGTTTTAGCTGTCACAAGTGAAAGAAAACTTTAAATACAGTTAATGCAAAAATTTGTGAACCTATGAAGAAACTGGAAATAAAAAGTGAACCGCCCTATTCGTGTTGACTGAGGGGATTGCTGAGGAGTGGTGTACAAAAGCCAAGGGCTGGGGGAGAAGGGCCCAGAGAAAGCCCTCCTCAGCACAGTTAGGCTAGCTTGTTTTACAGGGCCTCTTTCTGCATTCAACAGAGTGCATAGAAGAAAACATTAGGTGGAAAATGACTCTTGTCAAAACTAAAATTTTATTAGAAATGTCTATTAAATAGCTCAGGGTTTTGTTGTTGTTTTGAGAGGAGAAAGGGGTTTTTGTGCAGTTTGTCAGTGGAAGCACTTTCTTTCAAATTCAGATAAAAAAAAAAATAGCTAAAATAAACTTGCAGTTTGTTTTTCCTCACATTTTTCATGAAAACCTTGAGCAATAAGTAAGAGTTTGACTGGCTCACTTCTCTAGACTCGCAAGTTCGGATTCTGCCTTCTCAGTCTTCTGCTTGCAGAAGGTACAGCTTCACCCGCCTTGAGGTGGGCTTTAGCAGGACAGAGCCATGGCCGCATGTCAGTGTTGGGGCTCCATGCCCTGGCATCTGGAAGATCTGCTTTTGTCCATGGTGAGGTATAGAGCAGTCCTATCTCTGGCAGAGGGAAAAATTAGGAAAGGAAAGGAAAGGAAAGGAAAGGAAAGGAAAGGAAAGGAAAGGAAAGGAAAGGAAAGGAAAGGAAAGGAAAGGAAAGGAAAGGAAAGGAAAGGAAAGGAAAGGAAAGGAAAGGAAAGGAAAGGAAAGGAAAGGAAAGGAAAGGAAAGGAAAGGAAAGGAAAGGAAAGGAAAGGAAAGGAAAGGAAAGGAAAGGAAAGGAAATTGATGTCAAATGAGAGTGTAACAGGTGAGGCCTCAGCCTGTTGTTAGGACTTGGACTGACCCAAACTTTGCAATTTATTTGGTGAAGACATTGTAGTCATAGATCGGCTTTCATGGGCTCAAGGATTTATGATTCCCTGTATTTCCTGAGCTACCTTGTAGAATTTTTTCCATAATTAGCAATATATCTGTTGAAAGTAGTTATTTGGGCCCCGGCCAGCAGGGTCTCAATATTTGTAGCTTCATGTTTTGAAATTAACCAACTATATAAGCAGACAATGTGTTTCCTAAGTTACCATGTGCTCACTGGTGTGCAGGTGTATCTGCCTTTGTTCCTGTCCAGTTTCAAAATAAATAGTTAAATGATAATGTGCTTTTTCAAAACAGAAAATGGGAAGGCCCTTTCTCCTTTATTTTACAGACCTGATGGTACAGTAGGTGATGCCTAAAGGAGTTCAAATAAGTTTACACAGTAATGAGACATTGCCTTTAAGATGGTTCTTTTAGAGGAGCTTTCTATCTACTTGCTGCTGATCCCTTCCCTAACGTCTACCGGTCAGTGGCTGAACTGTGGTGACACTGGAAGTAGTCAAGGGGAACAGTTACATTTCCAAGTGTGTGTCTTCCAGATCTCATAGCAGCCTACCAGTCTTCACTCCTATTGCTAACCTAGCATGAATTGTCTTGTTGCTCTGCTGTTGTTTGGCCTGTGGTTTTTTATTTCATCTTTTGCAAGTTCAGACCAGAGTCCTAGCCAGGATATTAACAACAATCAGACTTGTAAAGAATTAAAGGCTGGTCTACAGAGTTGGAAATGTTTTTCAATTTATCAGAAATAATTGCATTCTTTCTTGCAATTGTTTTTTATTTCCTATCTAAAACTTACAATTTTAATTGTCAAGATAAACAGGAGATAAAACACTAGCCATGTTCTGTGGTACTTGGTACTAAGTGTCCAAAATTCCCATTTCATTTCCCTGAAGATCTTTACTGCTCAATGTTGAGATTGGGAGGGTTAAAAAAAAATTTAGGGAAGGGATGCTCCCATCTGATAAATTCATTTGAATCTGTAATTATTAAATTAATAGAATTATAGAATCATAGAATGGTTTGGGTTGGAAGGGACCTTAAAGATCATCTAGCTCCAACCCACCTGCCATGAGCACGGACACCTTCCACTAGACCAGGTTGCTCAAAGCCTCATCCAACCTGGCCTTGAACACTTCCAGGGAGGGGGCATCCACAGCTTCTCTGGGCAACCTGTGCCAGTGTCTGACCACCCTCACAGTGAAGAATTTCTTCCTAATAACTAATCTAAACCTACCCTCTTTCAGCTTAAAGCCATTTCTGCTTGTCCTGTCACTAACTGCCCTTATGAAAAGTCCCTCCCCAGCTTTCCTGTAGGCCCCTTCAGGTATTGGAAGGCTACTATAAGATCTCCCCAAAGCCTTCTCTTCTCCAGGCTGAACAGCCCCAGCTCTCTCAGCCTGTCCTCATAGGAGAGCTGCTCCAGCCCTTGGATTATCCTTGTGGCCTCCTCTGGTCTTGTTCCAACAGGTTCAGGTCTCTCTTGTGTTGGGGGCTCCAGAACTGGATGTATTACTCCAGGTGGGGCCTTACGAGAGCAGAGTACAGGGGGAGAATCACCTCCCTCGACCTGCTGGCCACGCTTCTCTTGATGCAGCCCAGGATACAGTTGGCCTTCTGGGCTGCAAGTGCACATTGCCAGCTCATGTTGAGCTTCTTATTCACCACCACCAAGAGGAACAACAGAAGCAACAAAAATCTTCCTGGGTACTTTATCCATGCTAATTATTTCTTAAGGAAGAAATTTGGTTCTTAATTGTTAATTATGAAAAGTAGATACTGGAAAAAGTTCAGAATAATAAGATTCATGTAATAGTGTTGAGTTGGTAGGACAGAATAGTGTATTTTCTTACCATTTGCAGGTTATTTCATATGGTGTTTTTTTACTCAGTTCCATACTGTTGCTTTTTGGGAGGAATTAGTCCTGGATACATATAATTGCAATGTCATTAGTTTAGAAAGAAGCTTTTAGATGGAGATCGGGGTGAGAAAAGGATATTTTGTTGTATTGTAAGCTATTTAGGATAAGAACTTTCTTTGACTCCACACAAGGAAATGGGTGTTCTGTTTCTTCTGGAGTTCCTTGACCATTGTTTCAATGCAAAGCAGTAATGGACATTAAGAATAATCTGTTTAATCTATGTATCTGAGTCTGAAGTCATCCTGTGCCACTAGAAGGCAATATAAAAGCTCTGCTGTGTATAACTTCAGCATAGCTTGCCAGAATGACTGCAGTATTGTGTTTGTACTATGCAGATTTTAGTGCAGATACATTCTTGGCTGATAGCTGAGTTGCTGGCCTGGAGAAACAGTTGACTGCTTTTCATCCTTAACCCCAGTCTTTGATTTGCTTAGTTCTGCTTGCCCTTCTAGATCAGCTCCTATTTCCAGGAAAATAATAAAAAAAATCTTCTTTCCCTATTTAATGTGTTTGGCAAATACTTCTTGCACAGGCCTATTAATTGTAAAACTGTAGTAAATGTGCTTCCCAATATGGTATTGTTGAAATGCAGCAACTGTGACACTGATCACAGCGTAGGAGAGCACTGCCCATCAGTGTGGAGAAGGGCACTTTAACCTAAAGGATCCGGGCACTGCTCTTGTGAACAGAGCCAGGAACTGCTTGTGACACAGAGAGAGGGACTTCTCATCCTGAAGTCTCAAGTACAGTAAAATGTATTCTGTACAATCTTTGCATACATTTCTCTTACATTATTTCTTCTGGAAATGTTTTACCTCTCCAACTTTCATGGAACTACTAGGCTTTTCTTCTGGCCAGTGGTCAAATAACCACATCACCAGAAGACACCTGTGTTCAGTTTGCTGTACTTGCACTGGAAACTACTGGAGAGCAATGTGTGACACCATATTGGTACTGTGGCTCCCACAGCAGATGCAGTTGCCTAACATTAGTGCTGATAAGTGGGTTAATGTAACTTGGCAAAGAGCTCAAGTAACACCTAATAAAGCTTCTCTCTTTCCCTTTGCAGGTGGTTAGTCGAGTGGCAGCTCAGCAAGGATTTGACTTGGATCTTGGATACAGGCTACTGGCAGTATGTGCAGCCAACAGGGACAAATTCACTCCAAAATCAGCTGGTAGGAAAAGCCTTTTTTTGATGTGTTACTGATTCTTGGAGGGTCATATTCTGAATAAATGCTACATGCGACTTCTTTAAAAACCAAAACCAAACACGTGTTTGATGGTAATAGTGCTGCTGAATAGCATGTTCTTCTGAGGAAATTTGTATTTTCCCCAACTAGTGCTGTTTGTTGCCCTGTTTGATCTTATAGATTAAATGTTACTTCCAGAAGCACTGATGTTAAGTAATTTCATGGTGGGAATGAATGCACTCAGGCCCCTCCATCTTGGTAAACCATTGATTTTCTGTCATGCGTCAACCTCTAAATCTTTCACATTCATTCTGCACTCCCTGATATATCTATTGCCAAACTTTTATTCCTTAACTGCCTATGTCTGTACAAAGAAGTACTATGATTTCTTGTACATCTCATCATTAGCTTTAGAATTTTGAGCCAAGAGAAGGTTGCAGTGCTATTGGTATAGTATTAAGTAGCCATTTTTACAGTATTTTACAGCAATAATCTGTTATAGGGCTCTGATCAAGTAGCAATATTTGATCATGATATATTGCCATTGCTTCTCTGTATAGTCAAAGTAGAAAATGTACTTTAGGGTCTTTCTGCTTCTTACTTGTTTGATTTAAATGGAGCATTTAGTTCTGGTTCTCCTGTTCTTAGCTGATGAATGTCAACATAATGTGCACTGGTTTGGAAAACAGGCAGATAACTCTTCCATTCCAGACTGAGCATGGATAACTTTTCTGCTTAGTACTAAACTCGTATGCAGTCCCTGTTTTAGAGCATCAGAAAAGGTTATCTTCAAAACAGTGATTTGTAGTCAACTGATCAAGTGTTAACATTTATTTTCATGTTTATTTTCAGTTTTTATCAGCCCCAAACTTCTTTACTCATGGCTACCTTTTGTCCTAAGTGCTCTGAGCAGTTCCTTATGCAAAAGTGGATTTCACATTGAGGCATATTCACTGGACTGATTTATCTTTTGTATGGGAAGGGATCATTAATTTTACTCAATGTCAAATAAACTGATTTTCATCCAGTAAAAATATATGGAAGATAAAACATTCAGTTGGCCAGTCATGATCTCCTTTTTTATTATTTTTTTTTTAATTTCTAGTAAGTTTCTGCAATAGTTAGCTGTCACATCTCTTCTTCATTATTTGTTAAAAAAAGCTTGTCAAATGAGGACTTCAAGCTATGAAGTATATCAAGTGAAACATTAAAACTTTATTTCCTTTGAAAATATAGTTACTGAAGTAGTCATACTCCCTCTCTTTCCAGTTCTTCCTGAGGTCTGTCTCTGTCAGTGTGTTAGTGAAGGTGTGGTTGTGGGTCTTTGAATCTTTTCACCTTGTAGTTCTTTTCTTTTAGGACTTGGATTAGGGGATAGTCTGAAAACCACTGGTTAGTCATCACTTCCTAGAAAAGCCCACTGTCAGTGCTTGATTCCTACCAGTAATTACTTTTTGGGAATATATACTTTTTTTCCAACTCATTACCCGAGCAATCTGTACCGATTTCAGTCTTTCCATTGTTAATTGATACAATACTGGTAAAACTGGTAGTGAAATCACATGTTCTTCTCTCAGTGTATTCTAAAACCCTTCTCATTCCTTTGCTTTGCTTCTTGTTTCCCAGTTGTGTATGCAACAAATTTATTTCCAATGATCTTAAATATTTGATTTTGCGACTACTTTAGTTTTACTGTGTATACAGTTGTTTCACCAGTTGTCCCAGGGATTTCATCATGTCCATCCACGTTGTGTTTTTTAGTGCTTTTATTGTCTGTATTAAATACTTACATTTGGGACATGGCATAACGTATTTTGTGAAATGTCACATATAGCCCCTACTCTAAGGATGTCGCGTTCACACATGAGCTGCAAGAGGTACACCATTGAATGGGCAACTTGAAAGACTGACAGGCTGGGATTACAAATCTGAGGTGATTTCAGACTTTTTTGAAAGGATGGATTTCCATATCTGAATGCATTAACGTTTTCTGACTTCTAAAGCAACAGTAGCTCAGCTCCCTCATTCAATTTTTGTAAAAATGTTGAGATTGTCCTTTGCTTTTTTTGTAAACAGTGTGCATCATTGAAAGCTGCCTTTCGTGATTTGCTTAAGTTGTTGTCAAGGATGTTTGCATGTCATTCTGAGTAACTTTTTTTTTTTTTTTTACATCTCTTGAAAGAGACCTTCAACACTTCTTCCAGTCACTTTCCTACAGAAGTCCCCTGATGTAGATATCAAATGGTGTTATTTTTAATGAATAAGCATTGTTTTTCTCTAGGTTTAAGGGGAATTTATAATGGTTTGAATTAATCTTCCAC
Source organism: Caprimulgus europaeus (assembly GCA_907165065.1). Next base: position 27,677,574 of record OU015529.1, read on the forward strand.
GTATGAATTGAATGCTGCCAAAGAGATCTCTCTGGAAACATTTTTAATCCATATTGTTTAGTGTCTGACATTCTGAAATGTAAGGAGAGAAAAAAAAAACCCAACAGAAAACCCTTTTCTGATTAAAACGCATTTGATTAGGTGAACACTGGGGAAAATATGTGAACCAAATCCTTTCAAGGGCCGTCCACTCTTCATACCTCTTTATAGCTTAGGACAAGGCTTGTTGGCTGGTGTCCTGCAGACTGGGATGCCTGGAGTGACCTGCCAGTGGTGGCTGGCAGGATTTGCAGCTCTGCTGTGTGGAGCAGGTTGGCCACCCCAGCCTGATGTCCCTCAGGTCTCCTGGATTGCAGAGGCAGCTGCAATTGGTAGCCCTGCTCCTGTTCTCCGATGATTCCCAGCCTGAGCTCGCTCAGGGACCTGTACTGGCAGAAGAGCTTCTGCTGGTACAGATTGTTTTCTGGTTTGAGTGGCTCGCTGAGCTGGCTCTCTGCAGGGCCTCAGGAGAGCGAGGGTCCCCGTGGCCGTACCTGAGGGTCTTGGTTATCCCTGATGGAAGAGGGCTGGAGCCTCAGGATAGAGGGCAGAGCAGCCAGCTACCAAACTAGCTCTGCTCTATGGGAGACCCGCATCCTTGGCTCGTTGGCCCCAAGCTGTTTCATCCCAGTTGGTTTAAACTGTTCTGGTGGCAGCTCCCTGCTAAGCTGAAGAGGTTGAGGAGTGATTACAGGAGCTGCAGATGGCAGATCAGAGTACAGGTAAGCATGAGGAGAAGTGGGGAGAGATGAGAGGCTGGAGCCAGGTGGGACAGCAGGCTTCTTGGGTGGCACAGCCTCAGCCAGAGGAAGGCAAGGGAGCAGACCAAGAACTGTGATCTCCTTAGCATTTCCCATCCAGCTTGCTTTGGTGTTGTCAAGACAGTGTTTGATGTCATGCTTTTTTGTCTTGTTTTATTTGGCCAGTGAGATAGTTAACAGTTAGCTAATACAAATTGTTGCCTTGAGAGGACACCTGTGTGGCATGAAAAGTATTAAAAAGTTCTCATGTTTACTACTTTTAAATAGTAACAATGATTTAATGACTGTGCCTTTTTTAATCTGCTTTATGGTGTTTGTACTTGAAATAATAGTTGTGCCCCCTTCTATTCCTCTAGCCTGTGCTGCTGCATCTGGGCTGCTGCCTCAGCAGGAGGTCAAATACAGTGTTTCTCACCCTGAAGACAAATGACAAAGCCTTTAAAAATATACGTGTCTCCGATGGTGACAGCTGCTCCCCAAACCTTCCAGCAAATTTGTTTGCCTTATTGTGACACCTGTAGGGAGCGGCCCAGCAGGTTACCTGCCTGCTCATTTGCTTGCAAACTGCAGCAACCCCAGTCGCTCCTAGTATGTGAGCACATGGGTGTTCGCATATTCTGGTTTTTCTTCCTTAAGCTGGAAGAAGACTTTTCTGAATAGTGCTTGTTTGGACCTTTTCTGAGCATGATATATGCTGCTTTTGTCCTTCCTGTAGAAGATTTTAAGATATTTGGTTGCTTTATTTTAAGATCTGTTACTCAAGTAAAATGGAGTTCACCAATCAGAGTGTTTATTTACCAAAAAAAAAATATATTCAGAATATTTTTTTAAAAAATACTTTGTTGAGCTACTGAACTTCATTGCTCTTTTTAGCTACTCTTGCTTTTGTCAGGAGGCCAAGCTGAGGCCAGACAAGGGGATGGCAAGATGAGATCATACAGGGAGCTTTGTCAGAAAAGGACAGTGTTCAATATCTCTGTAAAAAGAGGGAGAGAGAGAGGAAGGAGCCTGAGGGCAGAACTGTGCAGAAAAGGTACTTTAGCAGTCACTGAGAAGCTACAGCAAACAAATACTGTGATAGCTTGGATGGGCAGCTAAGTGTTAGATGTTTGATAGCAGAGATAGCAAACCCCTTTTTGGTATTGCTTTATTTTCAATCCCTTAGGCTCTGCCTGGTGTGCTTTTGATTTTACTTTTCAAGAGCAGTATAATCTTTATTTATATGAAGCACAAACTAAAACTTTATGGTATTTGCGGATTTTGCATTATGTTTTGTTTATTTCTTTAGCTTTAAGCATTGTAATATAACTGTAAAATAATAGGGTTGTTCTTAATGGATCTGATACCAAAGCTGTCAATAAATTGGATCTCGGGTTAATAAAGGTATTTGCAGTGAGAGTACTGGCAAATGGTGGTGTTAAAACATCAGTGGACAAGATACTGAGACGTAGGGTATGTCCTGATTAGGGTATATCTCCTGACATGTTTTAATGCCTTGTTTCCAAAGCACTAGTATAGGTTGAGCAAAGTGTATATTGGCGTATTATCGAATCAGACGTACAGAAACGAGAGGAAAGGGGAGAAGAAATGAAGCTGCAATATGAATAGGGAAAAGGTAGAAAGTAATGATGACCTCTAGATTATGGGGGACCAGAAGGCTAGATGAACACTTTCCCTACGTTTCCAATAATAATAATGCTCACATCATCTGTGGAGGCAGGGCAAAGCAAGGCAGCTAAAAGGATTGCAAGTATAGACTGGAAATTACTACAGCCAAGGTTGATAGCATCCCTCCAGCTTGAAGGGACCAAATAATCGACGTGCCTGCATTTGGAAGGAAATAGCAGATGAATTATCAGTCTCGTGCCTCACATCAAAGGTTTTCAGCAAATCATTCAAGTCACAATGGTCTCATATGACTGGAGAAGAGATACAAATGCTGTACCTGAAATTAGGAAAGTGGCTAATAGGAAGAATGAGTAGGCAGCTTTATGAGAGCAGAGTAGAAGAGCTTGACTTTGAGTTGTTCATGAAATGAAAGCTGAGCAGAGTTATGAGATGTATGTAAATACTAACAAATAAACAACTTAGGAAAAGAAGAGCTATGAAGCTACAGGGCAGTGTAGGCACAAAAATATAGAGATGTAAATTGAATCGGTTATTGAAATAAGGGGAAATTCTGAACTAATAGGGCAGTGCATTTGGAATAGGTTTTCAGTTAGAAAGACAGGAGAGGGGGAGCGAGCAGAGGAAAGGAAAATGGAAACTCAAACTGCCTTTTTAAAGATAAAACTCAATTAACGTTTGAAAGTGACTGTACAATGTTCTTGATGTAGTTGGAAGCTGGTTAAGCACCTGTTATCTGTGTATTCCTAAATTCTTGCTACATTTCCATGTAGTTGTCTGATCTAGTGGTACCTAGAGTTAGTGTCCTAAAACTGTCCTTCTTCATTAAAATAAAGGCATCATTTTCTTTTAGCTGTTACCTTCCAAAACGGCTTGGATGCAGAAGACTGGATACATTTCAGGTGACCTCTAGGTTCACTTCCCAGCTCTTAGCACAGATTCTCTCTGTCTGCCCTTGTTGTTCGCTTTGCTCTTTGTTTTGTAGTTTTCTGTCTTTAAAGCAAAGATAATAATGTATCTTCCATCTCACTTTTATCTGTCTGGTTTAATTAAATTCAATAATTATGCAGGACAGAAGCTACCTATCTCTTCCCTGTTGGTATGTATCCGGTGCAGTGGAGCCGTGGTTTCAGCTAGGACACTTATGCTTTGCTGTCATACAGATAAAATGATAATGTTCTGGAACATATATCGAGAAGATATACATATGTTGCAACTAAGGCTGTCCTTGTCCCTAAAGATTTATAGTATGGATACTGCAAATAAATGGGTAATTCATTCTTAATTCATTCAGATTATGGGGTTAGTTTAATTAGGTTCTGCTAATGAAGTCAGCACCTCCCCTTAACCAAAGGGAAGCACAGTCAGTGCACTGATTTATGTCTGTAAGTCTGTGACAGCCACATTTACACTGACTGCTGAAAAGGGGATCACAAGGAAGGCACAGTGGACTTTGCCTATTAGTCTTTCCCGTGAGCTTCCTGAGAACAAAACTCTAGAAGACCTGCAGTTTGGAAGAGTATATTGTGTATCTTGAGCCTTTGCCACTCTGACTTGGCATGTGGTGGACTTGTCAGGAGTCGGCTCTTGAGCAGCCCGAGATGGAGCATCTGAAGAGCCCACAGAATGAGTGCTGCTCTTGCCTACTGAGCCTTACTTGTTTGAGCTGTTCCTGTTCCCTTCATCTGAGATGACTTCTACTCTTAGAAGAAACACAATCATACTTGCATCAAACTTTCGTTACCCTTGGGTTGGCAGTTCCTCTTCATCTTTAATGTGAGTTTCAGGGCCTCATGACATACCTTTGTAAATAGGTATTACTTTGCTGGAAAGGAAATTACTTCCTTTTTGGTATTCACTGCTCTGTTGTGCACTTGAATACCTAAAGGAGGTTGCATGACCGAGCTGCTGCTTCTATATTCTGTCTAGCCAAAATATTGTGTGGTTTACCTGACCTGTTCTTTTTTGACATTTGACAGGCCCTTGTTACCACGGTACCAGTTCTGACTTTGAGAGATTGTAGCAGTAAAACTCTGTTGCCAGGTTGGAACATTTTTGCACTAATGCCTTTACTGTAGCACTTAGGAAAATTGCAGAGACTCAATTATAGCAATAAGCTAGCTCTGCTGTTTTCTTAATCTGTGCCTTGGACTTTCATGAAGCTGGTACTTACCTGAATGCTCACTTCACTGTGGATTTGAAGTGTATACTGGATTAGCTCATCATGCGATTCCTGGGCAGTATCTTTTCCTAGTGTGTGCAGCACACTTTCACTTGGACTGGAACTGGTATTCTCCAGAGATTATTTCTGTTGATTTCTGTCACTGTTTTCTGTCTTCTGCTTCAGAGACCCCATATGTGCTGAGAGCAACTGATAATTTGGTGATAGAGACAAACTAGAGCTTGGTCTTGGTGTGAATTTTGATGTTTTATTTTCTGTTGTTGTTCTGAGTAACTTTTCAGTCCCTCTGAACATGAGGTAAGTCACAAATGGAAAGTAAGAAGGGAGGCAGCTGTGAAAGCATACATATATTCATGGGAGAGAAGAAAGCAAACTTGTCAGAATAGCATTTGCCCTTTACCTTTTCTCAGCTTACAGCATGCCGTCCTGAACGTGTTCCCTTTTGAGCTGCAGTGCATCCAAATGTATTTCACTGCCAGTGCTCTTTTATCAGCCTGTGTGTCTTGGAGGCATTCAGAGAAGTTCATGAGGAGTCCAGCTATGAGAACAGTAACATAGCAACTTCCATGGGGGTTGGTAGCTTTTTTGCTGCTGGAGGGCTGAACGACCGAAAGCGTGAACTGTGCAAACAGATCAGATCATCAAGCTCCAGGACAGTGAGTTCACTTTCTAAATACAATTGAGATTCCACTGGTTAAAATTTCAGATCTGTTCCTAATTCCTGCAGGTTCGTCCTGCTGCGTGTAGTCAGCTTGTTAAGAAAAGTTCTTGCTCCAGATACTCTAGAGACAACGCTTTTTGAAACACACTGCTTCCTAGACAAATGTTACATTGTAGTATTTCTCTTTGAAAGAAAGATTTCTATCCTGAAAAGTCTTCCTCTACTCTGCCCTGGTGAGGCCACATCTGGAATATTGTGTCCAGTTCTGGGCCCCACAGTTCAAGAAGGACAGGGAACTGCTTGAGAGAGTCCAGCACAGAGCCACCAAAATGATTAAGGGAGTGGAGCATCTCCCTTATGAGGAAAGGCTGAGGGAGCTGGGCCTCTTTAGCTTGGAGAAGAGGAGGCTGAAGGGTGACCTCATTAATGTTTATAAATATATGAAGGGTGAGTGTCAGGTGGATGGAGCCAGACTCTTCACAGTGGTGTCCAATGATAGGACAAGGGGCAGTGGGTGTAAGCTGGAACACAGGAGGTTCCACTTAAATTTGAGAAGGAACTTCTTTACTGTGAGGGTGACAGAGCACTGGAACAGGTTGCCCAGGGAGGTTGTGGAGTCTCCTTCTCTGGAGACATTCAAGACCCGCCTGGACGCCTTCCTGTGTGATCTCATGTAGGTGTTCCTGCTCCGGCAGGGGGATTGGACTGGATGATCTTTTGAGGTCCCTTCCAATCCCCAACATTCTGTGATTCTGTGATTCCTGAGTGTTTTAGTGTTTCACCTGTTTAATGCTTGTGTTCAAATACACCTGTAAGCATGCTGATAGCAAGGTATTTACATAAGTGCTATATGATAAAATACATTCATTTAAATATCAGTTAAAGAATAATCAAAGAATCATAATGATTCATCGTCATAGATTTTTCTAATTTGTATTGGGGTTTGTGCCTCTTCGTGAGAGGGAATTCAAGAAGAAGGACCACAGAATAATATAAAATGGATTTGAGGAGAACTACTAAGTAATATATTCCCAAAACAAATGCAGTATTGTTCCTTATAACGTGTGCTATTTCTCTGAAAAATTCAGTAGAGGTTAGTATGTTCATGTTTGATAAGGCCCCTGGATTGTTTTCATTTTATGGATTCTTTTTGTCTCAACTTACTTCAATTTCAATAACACATGTAAAGAAAACCATAAAATTGACTTTCCTCTGCAGGTTTTCCAGATGCCGAGGTAAATACTTTCTTTTTACTTTTTGATAGTCTGATTAAAACTGCAAGAATATTTGTGTCTCATTGTGAGCTTTTGTTGCTATCTTAATATATCCATACTTTCCTTACTTATTCCTGACCCATCTGTATATGCTAAATCATGCTTTTAAGCAGTTATCAATAACACCTGACTTGAGAAATAAACAGAAGAAATAAGAATTCACTTTAAAAAAAAAAGTTGCAAAGTTCAGTAGCTTAACAATAATACAGGCCAAAGGCGTGGATGTGAAACTAGATACTTAAGTTGTTTTGAATCTTGTTTCTGTGGCTTAAACCAGGCTTTTATGGCAGTCTGGATGTGAAGTCCAAGAAACAAGTCTATAACGGTGAATGTATCTTTGCTCCTGTTAGGTGTGTCCATAGACATAGTTGTTATTGAGGCCAGGGTTCATAGATTGGATTTCCTAATTTGCTAGGAAAATAAAATTATTAAATGTTAAGATGCCTGGATATTGTGCAGTCTTAAGCAGATTTCTTTGACTCTTTTATCTGTCTGTATAGTAGGTACCTCTGTTGTACCTATGCTTTCTTTGTTGCTGTGAATATCTATTTCTTCTGTGCACTGTTACAAAGAACCAGTGTTTCTTCCTGTATTGTATGATTTGAATATCTGCTTGACTTCAGAGTGTCACTCAGCAAAACTTAAAAAGTAGTAACATTTCATACAGAAACTTGGCTTCTATGAAATATGTGATCAAACTAAGGGTTAAATGCCAACCCCCTTCAATATATTCCTTATTTGTTTGAGAAATGCCTGCATTTAAAGTGTGCTGGGGTCACTAATTTTAGTGGACAGAACATGTTACAGATTTTTAAATTCTGCATGCCTGTGTTGTCATTTTCTAAAGCCCTTTTTAGGGCTCTGTAGGTTCAAACCTGCAGCCACAGACACCGATCCGTAGTTTCAGGTTCACAGACTAGTTTAAAATGTGCATCATCTAAAGCAAGCTCTCACAGGAAACATAAATTGAAACATTCTTAAAGGGAAATATTACTGACTTAGCTTTGAACTCAGTAATAGAAGGCTGAACAGGGGCTGCTCTTGCGGAGATAAATTGAGCACTGAACATCTGTATACAAAGCAGGGTATTTGTTTCTTGTGTGATAGTCTCCCATATGATTGTCTAGTCAGACCCAAATGACATTAATCCTGCTCACTCTGGAAGATATTGTCTTTCCATCATGGAAAAAAGAAATGAGATTATTTAGTGTATTTACTACAGAAGCAATTTCAATTAAGGCAAAGAACCAGAGAGACCTCTAGGTTCTTAGTGTGAAAAATGATTCACTGCTGGTCTAAAATGAGACTGAGAGATGTAAATTGTTGGAAATTTATAACAATTTCTGTCTCCCACTGGGAATGTTGGAATGGTCCTAGTGGTCCTTAAAAAGCAAAAGCAACAAGATATTGGAGCTGTGACACTGTTGTGCTATCTTGAGAGAAAAGGCAAAGACTTCAGGTAGATTTTTGTTAGAACAAAAATTGTGTAAACCTCCTTTCTCTGTTCTCTTATGGCATCTAGCATGCATTACAGGACAGTAAATTATTTTTTAAATTCTGATTTTGTGGTGGTTTGAGTGGATTCACCCCTTTGGCTTGTACCTTGCAGCCAAACACAGCCTGCTCTCCCACCCTCCCCCCACCCTCGCCCAGGGAGTAGGGGAGAGAATTGGAAGGGAAAGGGCAAGGAAACTCACAGGTTGAGATAAAAACTATTTAACAATTAAAATAAAATTATAATGATAACAACAGTGATAACAGAATATACAAATGAGTGATACACAGTTCAGTTTTTCACCACCCGCTGACCGATGCCCAGCCTGTGCCAGCTAACGATCCTGGAGCAGAGACAGTCCCAAAACCGAAACCCCAGAAGAGTGAGCCCAAGCGATCCCCGAGAGAAGTGCCCTGTCTTCCAGTCAGCCCTGGTTAACATACTGGCATGACGGGATATGATATGGAATATTTCATTGGCACATCCAAACGCCAGTTTGGGGTTTGCTATTCACTGCGCTTCTCCCTCCCAGTCCTAATGCAGCTGTGAACCAGCCAAACACGGTGGCCTTGAGCTCCAGCAGCAACTAATAACATTGGTACTTTCACCAGCATTCCTTTCATAACAAGTCTTATACTGAAACTAAAACGCAGCTATTCTAATTACTAAGAAGAAAAATAACTCTGTCCTAGCAAAACCAGAACAGATTTAAAATTTATCTCTTATTTAGCTAAATATACATCCAATACTTAGAATGAGCATCATTGAGAGCTGGAGAAGGGCTAAACTGACATTGTGGTGTAGCAACTGTCAGAATGGAAGAAAGAAAAAATGTTCTTCCAAAAGAGAGAGATTAAGTGTGTGAAAAAATTAATAAGTAAACACAAAATCTTTGGTTGGAACAAATTTTGTATTTGTGTTATTCTTTGCAGCCAAATATTGCTCCCAGCTGCAGTGATAGAGATGGAAGGCAGAAGCTCCTTAGCCAGGGCAGTGGCAGGGCAGTGGCAGGGCAGTATGATCCCTGCCGCTCAAGGAGTTCCTGCCTCTGCACTGCTCTCGGTTATGTCAAAACAACTGTGTGAAGCTGGGTGCTTGGCATAGGATTTGGGGACTAATCCACCTTCTAGAGAATCTTGATAGAGGGGTGGAAAGAAATGTTGTGCTGCCTCTTTGTTTTGTGTAAGCTGGTTTGGTCCCCATGCCAAATCTTTCAGTGCCTGTAAAGGGGCAGAAAGCTGTGGTGAGAAACAAGGATAACATTTCAGAACAAAGTCCTTAAGTCTGTAACACAAAGCTGGTAGATCATCAAACCACTGCTGGAGGCTCCATGGGATCCTCTGGTTATCAATTATAGATATCTCTGACACACCAAAATTCAAACTTAGTTCAAACTGGGTGAATTGATTGCTAATATGAGAACCCAAACCACGTGTCAGGGCAAAGAAAACAGCTGAGTAGAGTTCAGCAGGCAGTCTTCCTGTAGAGTCCTTGCTAGGAGATAGGCTTCAAACAGTCCCTATGAAGGGCAGCAGAATGTTTTTCAGCATCCCTTTAGAACAGCTATGTATGCAGAGGCATTTCAGCATTTTTCTTGTTTTCCTGGATTCTAATGTGTGGAGTAGCAAACATTGAAGGTGATGTTAGAAAAACAGAGGGGAAATCCAGACCGCCATGTCTGACTTGGCACAGTCCCCTTTGGTTCAGTCAGCACTACAGACTGCCAGACTTCCAAAGTTGAAAGTATGTTCTATGTTCCTCATGTTTTCTTGATCTGGTAGAATTCACATCTTTGTGCATCAATGACAAATGTGTACTTTCACTTAGAGAGAGTGGAAGAGCCAAAGTCTCCAGCTCTGGGGAGGGTTAATATTTTCATATCAAGGGAAGACAGGAAATATATTGGCCTCACATTTAATGAAAACTTAAACTTGTCAATCAGATAGTCTTAAACTCTATAAAAGGATGATGATGGCCTCTAAGGACAGTCTTCAAAAAGCTAGCACTGATACACAGCTGACAGTCTCTGTGTGATACAGATCATGCTGGAGGAGAATTTTGTAGAAAAGCAAATAAAACTAAACTGAGGATCTGGAAGGAACGTGAGCATATATGTGTATCTACTGTGAAGTAAATATATTTGGACTGTGGTTTGAAAATATAATGGAAACTTGTAATAGTCAGATATTAATTACATGTGTTGTTCCATGAAATGAAACCATATATTCTGCAGGTGCCATTTAGTCTACAGAGGGGAGAAAAAGTCTGTAAAGGTTCATTGTTCTGTTGTTGTATTTATTTGCATAGGTGATGTTTTTATCTGCCTTTCATCTCTCTGTCCAAAAAACTCTTTACTTATCATGAGGTCAATAAAGCTATAAAGGCCACATAGAGATTGAAAATGCAAAACCATGCTTCAGAAGGCTCATGTATGCAGAAATAGATGTCTTCTATAGCAATGCTGGAATTACTTTTTAAGGTTCCACGTCTAGAAGCATTATTTGTTAGTGATACCTTATCTGAATTCTTAAACTCTCCTCTTCTCTGGAGAGAAAGCCTTGATTGCTGGCTGCACAGAATGGTGAGAAATTGTAGATTCGGGATTTTCAGTGTGCCCAGACCAAACGTCATCTGTCCTGCACTTTAAACGGTGTCCATTCTTCTGGCAGCTGTTTTGTAAGTTTTTTAAGCAGTGGGAGAGTAGAGATGACAGAGTTTAAATAGGTCTATTCCTTTTACTGATGCAGCAAAAAGACGGAGAGCAAAGAAGGGAGAGGTCACAATGTTGGGAGCAGAGGAAAAAGACAACGTATGCCTGCTCTGCCTGCAAGGCTGGCAAATTCTAGACAAATGAGTTAGTGAGGGAGAGCCTGAATCTTAGGCTAAAAGTAGAAATATTAGGATGAAAAATCTAGATGTGTCCAGGGCAACACAATCATATGGTAATTCAAAATCCAAAGTAATGGAATGGGGTAATGAAGTTTTATGAGATCTGCAGGTAATAATGTGGTTCTCATTATGGCACGCGCAAGTTAATAAGCAAATAATACCTCTATAACTAAAATTACTGCTAAATTAATTTTTTCCTACGTCTCCTTCAACCCCAATATGTCAACCTATCTTAACAAACTAAATGGCTTTAAAAAAATTGTATTAGTTCTGTCACTTAAAGCGTATTGCTTTAATAATCCAACTGGTATGTTCTTATACTGTTCTCGTGTCTCCAAATGTATTAATGAAATAGATGGATAGTTGATTTCTTTACATCATCAGCTTTCTTTTCAGTGTATTTTGAAGCTGGACCTTTTAAACTTTATCCTAGTGTTCTTTTGAAAGAACGTTAGGTATGTGCCAACAGTTTTTGAGTAAATGAAGGACGAGCCAACTTGCTACATGCACACAGTTGTAAGTGGAGGTCATAAAATCAAAGGGTTTTCTGATGGATATTTTTCAAAGACCTGCTAGTATTTTAGCTGCATATTTACCAGTAAAATTAATGCAAACTGCATAACAGCCCTATGCTGTTCCGGTTGCTCAGCGCAGCTCAGGCGCCTAGCAGTCGTTCCATTACCAATGGACCCCTGTGCAGCCCAGTCCACACACCGTGCGTTGCAGCATCTTGGTCCAGAGGATCAGGGAACCCCGCAGTGAGCTCTGTAGATAAGGATTGTCATAGATGGCAGAGTCTCTTCAGAAGAAGTACTCTTCAGGGTTCCTTGTTTGAGTAACTCTGTAGTATTTTCCATAGTGAACTCACTTTTTGGTTTTCTTTCTGTTTTCCTATTCCCTCTTGACTGCTGTATCCTTCCAAATCCACTATTAATTTGTAGTGTGCCTGCAGTTAATAATGGCTGTCTTGTATTCCAGGTTTTAAAAGGTCATAATCACAGAGGATTGGGCTGAAGTATTTGAGTTAAAAGGCTTGTTCAAGATGCTGTCTGTGTGCTGAATACAATTGCATGGGCATATTAAAAGACATGAGATTTTTTAATTTTCTTTTTTCTTCTCTAGAGGTGTTTAGCAGAGCATCCTGGCAGGGGTTGGGGCTTTGATCTTGCTGCTTTGCTCTGGTGTGTGCACTGTGGAGGCACCTAGCTGTCTTTTGACCTCTGGGGACTTTAATTGTTATTTCTGTTGTCTGGATGAGTGGTGTTCATGTTCTCAGCATTCTTTATATAGTTGTTTGTTTGAATTTAATGCTTTATTATTTTTTGTCTGTTTTTACATGGTTTTAAAATATCACAGATACTGGGACTTGAAAGCCATCACTCACATGAACAAATAAGACATTTACAGCAGGCACCTCTGCATTGCAAGAATTAACAACAGTGAAAAAAGATTCCTATATAAAATTTAATTTCTATATGGAGTAGCTGCTTCCCCATAAATTTTTGTTTATAATGTGTGGAGCACAACGTTTTGCTCTTTATTTACATAAATGGAAAAGGATTTTCTATCTTTTTTAAAAAAAACTGACTTCCACAAAGAAAAACTGGACCCAATTTACAGCATGAGTGAAATAACTCTCCTCTCTCATCATTCTTCAGTCATGAAATTGTCATTATTCAGGAAAGCACTTAGGTTAGTGCTTATCTTTTGAGACATGCTTAGCATCTTTTTGCATGTTATGAGTGAAGATGAGTTGTTTAAGTGCATTCCTGAATCAGAACCTTAGCACTAATCCTTCAGTCACTGTAAAGAATAAATGAGGGGCAAAGACAAAGGGCCAAATTAAAATCAACGAGATTCTATTCAGATGGGCTCTGCTCCGGCAACTACGTGTCTAATTATAAGCACACAAGTAGGCTCACTGACGTCAAAGTTAATTAAAAACTTAAATTTAGGCACATGCTTAAATTCTTTGCTGAATCAGTATTTTTGAGCCAACAAATAATAGGATAGCATCACTGGTCCAAAGCATGATTTTGTGGATAAGAAGGAGTTTAAACTCACCCTTTCCTCCATCAGTTCTTCTGAGGTCTGCCTGCTGGCATTTTATTTGAGTCACAATGGTGAAAGCATGTGTCAATGTGTTAAAGCTTCTTAGAGTGTTTGCTAACAATACCTCAAATATGACAGTTGGATCTCTGATATTTTTAAGGCACTTTCCTCCATGCAGTATGCTGTGCAGTATGGCAGGACTGTGCCCAACACAGTAATCTTTTCAGCTTTGTTTTTCCTGATGCCACCCTTATGAAATGAATCCCTTTGTTCAGTCTGTGAAAGCCAAATTACTAACTCATTTTCATATGGACAGAAGTATTACATGAAGAATGCCTGTCACACAGAAGCTTTGATTTCTTTGTGTTTGTGATGTCATAAGTAATAACCCATTATTTGTTGGCTTTGAATTATTAAGGGCCTAATAAGAATTTCCCCTTAAGAATATAAAGGACAACATGATACTTCTTACACAGAAACATACATATGGGAATATCAGCCACGTTTCATAAATGAGCTGGGGCTGGTTCTGAGATTTTAACTGTGCTCCCTGCGTAAGTAACACAGAGGAGTTGCCCTGATGTACTAGCAAGGGATTAATCAGGGAAGTGCACTCTAAAAGATCAGATTTCTTCCACTTGGTAAAGCTCACACCATGGGGACTTAGGGGCTGCAAGGGAAGTTAATAAAGTTATCAATAGCAATAAGTTAAAAAAAAATAAAGCAGGTAAGAGAGTTAAATAAATCTAGACTTGTGTTTTAATAGGTATGGAACATTTTGTTTATGTGTACATTATCTTCTCAAATGTTTCATGGAAATGGCTGGAGTGTAAAGCTTAAATTTTATCATCTTCCTTTAGACACTAGAAATTGACATGTATTAATTTATGTATTCATATCTTTCTGCTTTTTTGTTTGTTGGGTTGTTTTTTGGTTTTGTTTTTAAATTGTCTTCCCTCCTGATGATGATTCTTCATCTGTTTCACCAATAGTGACTGAAAGTTGTTGCTTTTGGAAAACTGCCGTGTCACCTGTGTAGGCTGCCTTGACAGAGAACGGGTAATCTTGTAGTCAGTATTTGTCTGTATCATGTAATTTATTTCGTGCCAGTTAGCAGCTGTATTCACAGTCTAGAGTAGCATGGTCTAACAGGTGCCTTGTAAGTTAAGTCAGAGCTTCAGTTTGACTTGGTTCCTTTTGCTAGGTAAGGTAATGTAAGGAGAGAGGGAGCAGCTCTAATGAGGGAGCTGGGCTACTGCCAGTGACAAAGCATCAGCTTTCCCCTGTTGAGTATCTCCTGTATTATCCTCCTCTCTTCCATAGAAGCTCATCATCCTGACACAAGTCAAGAGTATAACTTGTAAAGAGTCAGAGCAGCTACTGCAACTGCTGAAGTTGTGTGCATGGAGTTAGAGGAAGGAAGCAGCCCATCATGCAAGCAGCTTTCTCGCAAATATACTATAAATTGTCGTTTTTGCTGGACTTCATCTCAGCCAGCGATGTAGAAGAAAAACTCAGGTCTGAATGGCTTTTGTAGAGTATTCCTTGACTACATCCCATGTGTTTCCCTGAGATAATTAATTTAAATGAGGATATTCCTTTACTAATTTTCTTTCTGAGATTTTTTTCAGTCATATCTCCATATTTTGCATGCTAATCAGGATTAAAGTGTCAAACTATATCCAAAACACTCATCATGATAACAGGAGGATCAATGTGGGGGCACAGTCATTTTATACATATAAGTTGTCTAAATGGATAACAGGTTACAGTAGAACCTGCAATAAAAACACCTAAGTGGGCAGATTTAGTTATGATCAGAGAATGCTACCAGAGGTCTTGAGTTACATCTGGGGCTTCACTAAAGCCCTATCTCTCTTTTCTTCACAGTCAGCTGTCTGGATTTCCATTCTCAGTTTCCCTTCAGAGGGATAGCGGGTGACTGTTAGAGCCATCATGTAATCTCTTGTTTGCATAAGCGCTTTGAAATCTTTGTCAGCATCTCAAATATAAATATTTGATATTGTATAAAAACACCAACTGAAGAGAGAAAACAGTCATTTGCCAACCACTAGAGAGAGTTCTTTGAGGAGCAAATCCATTTCCCACTCTTAATTCTCTTTCTTTTATTGTCTGTCTTTCTCTGGGGTTGCTGTTAAGGGACAGTCAAGAACAAGTGGTATGATCTTTCATACTCACATTGCAGAGGGCAAGAGCATGAGGCATCCCATGGACTCTAAGAAACAATGTAAGTCTCTTGTCTTAAGTGCTTGTGGCAAGCAACCATCCGAACTGTACGTATATGCAGGGTTTGTGCAGTTTGAAGTACTCCTGCTACATCAGTAAATGCTTTCCTTATTCAAAAGGGAAGCTAAAGTGGAGTATCTCCAGAAAGCATTGCTTTCTGACCTTTAAAGCTGTTACCTCCAGGGCAGAGTGAAGCAGATATTTGCCTGACTATTGACTGTGACATTTCTGTCCTAAAAATAGATCACTACAATCCCCTTCTGGTTCAGACCGGCACCCTTTACGGGTTTATAATATTCACTCAGGTCCTGATTTTCAGAGGTTTTGTGTAGCTGGGTGTGCCAGACAGAATGCTGAAGCCTCCAAGTTGGGCCACTAAGGTGAAAAAAGAGGAAAGTAAGTACCTCACTGTGTTTTCATTTGCTGTAGAACAGAAAATGTTTCCTGTGGAAATCTTTAGCTTAATCTGAGTGTGCTGAGATTAGAGATGATTAATCCACTTAGTGGAACCTTCAGCAATGGAAAGTGGCTGCACAAATCTGTGTAAACCAACGGATCTTTTCTATCTCCTCGCTTTACATAGTTAAGAGTTATTATGTTCTTAGCTACAAGCATATGGATTTATTTTGCACCATAACAAATGTAGCTTAATAGCACTTACTATCAGTATTTAAATAATACAAAATAGATACTTACTTTTGCTAGTTATATCCTTTGGATGTCTTTTATACTGTAGATGAACTGTTGCTTATATTTAGTTTTTTATTTTTGTGCATGCTTTGTCAATATATAAAAATCAAGTCTTTGTATGAATACATTGTATTTCATGCTAGTTTTGATGTCTGTAAAAGGCACTAAACGTGGATTTACACTGGTCTGGTTGAAAAATGTTAGCAAAAATGAAAAATTTCATAATACATTTTATTTATTTATTTTCCAGACAGCACTGTTAGAGTCATCCAAGGCCATGCAAAGAAACTTGCTGATCCTGTTTAGCAAAATCCATGCTGACCTTCATGTAGTTGAGTTGCTCCTTTGATATCAGTATTAAATGATAACATATGGCAGTTACTGATCATGGGAATACCAAGAATTAATCTTAACAGCAGAAAAATCTCTTTTTCAGTGGGACATTCAGCTTGTACAGGCTGACGTGGTTAGACAGAGTTCAAGTTCTTTCTCACTAAATCTGTTTGCCTGTCTACATCTTAGTCAGATCACAGGCTAAATCATTTGAGGTCCTGATGAAAACTTCATTGGCTTTTGATGTCGGGGAAGACATATTTCCCTTCAGTGCCCTGGGAAAGAACTAGCATGCCATTTCAGCTTAGAGTGGTACAAAGACTGTGTCAGCTCCCTTTAGAAGTGCTAAGAAGACACAGTGGGAAGTGGAAACCTTAACAGTACAGTTCCCTGGGGAAGATGGAAGTGGTAAAGGGGAATAGCAGTTCGTCTGGCTCGGGCAGGTAAACACAGGCGCTTGTGTTGATCCACCATTTACCTGCACGGAGGACACTTTTAGTTGAAGATCTATTCTAATTAGCTGTGGGACTAACCTTTTCTGTTTGCTTGTCATCTCTGAGAACTGTTTGCTTTTCTTCTGGGAGTGGAGAGAAAAGAGGAGAAATCACTCTGTGAGAGAGAAGATATGCTTATAACTTCAAACCTACCTACTGCTTCTGCCCTACTGAGCTTCTAGTACTGCAAGAAAGTCATGGGAAGTCTGTAACTTTGGAGCTGAAGAAACATGTTGTGCACATTAACAAGCATTTTCCCACAATAAATAACAACGGCAACTTTTGGGTTCTTCCGTTAGAAAGAATTATACTAATTGTTTTGCCATAATAAAGTGGCTAATAGGAGCTCCTTCCCCACATCCCCCTTTTTTCAGGTCAGTGTGGCACATTCCAATTTGTGTTTGCTTCAAGGCACGGGAGGAATCCCTCATGGAGGGGGAGGGTTGTTTCACCATACTCCATCCCACAAGCAGTAAGCCTTTTGCTCTCTTGGTTTACTCCAGTTTCAGAGTAGTTGGGAGGATTCTGGATTTCCCCACACACACTCCAAAAATGCAGCATTCTTTGTTTTTCCACCACAAATGAACTGAAACCCATAATCTCTGTACTGAGCAGAAGTGATTAAAATAGTGTGGAACAGATGGTTTAAAAGCTGCCAAAGACTGAATCTTTTGCTGTTTTGTTTCTTGACACAACTACATTAGTTCCTGAGTCAGCTTTGAGTGGCCATCATAACTCATTGCAGGCGATAGAGCATACTTATTTCTCTCTCTTTGGCTGCTCATTAATAGTAATTAATCTTTTTTCTTTTTTTTTTTTTTTTTCTTTTTAAAAAGGTCTATCTGTACCACAAATTGAGGTAATGCATCATTTTCATGCAGGACAAAACTGAAGTTTTCCACAGAACTTTTGACAATATTTTTTTAATGGAAATTTTCCTACTTGTGTTTGGGTTTGTTCCCTGGAGAGGGACAACCATGTTCCACTTATAGTACTTAGAGAGTAAAGATTCTGCAGTGCTTTTAAATTGCGTGTGTTTTTGATGCTCAGGACTTGGCAATCCATACACATTGATCTGTACAGAGAAGTTTCTAGAGAATCTCGTGGTCCAGAGACCTCTCATAAAGCTGTCGGCATCAGGTGTGCTGTGCTGCTCCAGAGGAACAGATGCCTTCCATAGAAGGTTTAAGACCGGGGGACTTGCAAACAGTATGGAGTCTTATCCTCCTCAATGCATATTGTGAAACAGCATCTTCCTCTTTTGAGCTACCTTTTGTTTGTTTGTTTGTTTTGTTTTTAAGCCATCGTCTGTAGTGCATGTCAGCTGTGGCTTAAAAACATCATACAAGTGAATGTATGATGGCAGAACACACCATTCCGGCCTAGACTTTCACTTCTGCCATGGAGCCACTCCAGCAATTTTGTAGGTTGCAAATTCTGACAAGTTCTTTTGATACTCCTAAGTAATAGTAGTTTACTAGTGCTACTTACAGTGTATTTTCCATAGTGATTCTCTGCTTTCAGTGAGTAAAGATCAAAAGGCTTGGCATCCCCTTGAGGAACACTTTGAGAGATCAATTTTTGAGGACTTAGAAAAATATTTATTGGTCACTTACAATTTTTGTGAAATCTTGTGATTTTACTCTTGTACAACCCTTGCACGGGCTGAGCCATTACCATTTAGTTATCTCGATCCTAATTAAATGTAAAGTTTTCAAACAGTAATCTTTCTATTCAAGTAACACTTATTTTTATATATTTGATAATGCAAAAGTCACAACTTTCACATTCAGGTTGGGAAATGGAATGCTACCTGTGTATAGCACACTAATAAATTACCTCTAAAAAGGAAAGTGCCAAAACCAAGCTGCATTTGTATTTTTATTTAAGCATGCTCTTAATTTTGTTAAGGTGTTCAATTTTAAATTAGGATTTTAGAAATTTAGCAACTCTCTGATTTTTGTAGGTTATGCTCAGTTTAAGCGAAGCAGTTTTGAAAAATGCAAGTGTCACCAAATCATCACTGGAGCTGAATCCCTTGGCCACCTCCCCTCATGTTCATAGGAACTGATTTGTTTGTCCACCTCATTTTCTGTTTTCATCTCCCACTGTAGCAGCTACCCATGTAGAAAAAGCTTAGCTGAATACTCTTTCTTATCTAGGCTCTTCTGTGCAGTAAAGAACCTGGCTTCTGAAAGATGTGACTAGAAATAAGGAGGCAGCCCAGTTGCTCAGGACTTGGGGGTGTACCACCAGCAATGCTGTTGCAAGTTAGAGACTTGGATCCTGGAGGGACTGTCCCCTGGCTCTTCTCAGTGGAAGACTTCTGCTGTTGTAGATGCTGCAGGTGTATTTGCTAAACCTGAGTTATTGCAATATACCTGAGACTAGGACTGAGTAATGTTTCATCTTCTAAATATTTACTCTGTTTTGCTTTGTTTCCCTGAGGGATTAAAGGCCTGATACTAAATTGGTTTTTATTCCCTGTTTTTTTTCCTTCAGGGGATACAGTATCTCTTGATGGTCAAACCTTGGTTACTCAGTTAATGGACTTTATATCTACTAAAATACCATTTTTTTTTCTAAAGCAGAAGAAGGCAAATTAAGGGGAGAGGAAGGATTTTGAAGTTTCTCCATTGAAACTTCTGGTTTTGTTTATTCTTTTAATTCTCCTAAATACACAGCCTAGGAAGTGACATAATTGCATACACTCTTAATTTCCTCAGGGCTCTGTGTGGTCTTCATCCAGCTTCTCAGATGTTGACTACAGATGTTTAAAATCGCTTCCTCCCAATTAAACATCTGCTCTGAAGTGACAAAGTGTAAGACCACATATGTCTGAAAGACCAGTGTATGCACAAACAGTTTTTGTTAGTGGATATAATGGAAACTTTTTCCCTTGCCTTGGCTTTTAATGCACAGACGATGAGAAATTGCTCTGCTTATTGAACTCCATGGGGGAAGCTGAGTGCTGGTTTTAAGTACGCGTTTAAAAATAGGCTGCTTCTTGTTGATCTTCTGTGTAAATCTTTTGGATGTCTCTTATTCAAGGATGTCATTTGCTCCACTATCTAAGGGTTATTTGTTCTCCCACTTGAGATCTTTTTAGATCAAAAGCAGTGATGCAAGCTCATCTGGTGGTGACTTTACTATTTAGTTGAAGGGAATATGAAAAAAATGATGTTTTTAAAACTTGGTGCAGGATGATTGTTGTACCAAGTGAGGATTCATGTAGCCAGTCTCATCATTTGGTTGCTCAGTGCCTAGTGGTCTTTGCCTGGAATGGCAGCAGAGTAGATGTATGCAAGAGGAAAACTGACTCTGAATAAATGGTAATGACAGTACTGTGTTTGGAAGAGGAATGGAGAAAATGGTAGCATTGTTTTGTTGTTGCTGACAGAGGTAGAATATTGAATATTGATGTCATTAGGTAGAAGTAACAAAAATTTTCTAAAAATGTGTTTCTGAAGATGTCATAGAAAAATCTTAGGTTTATTCCACAAGGAGAAACCAACAAAAAAGCAAACAGTGGCAAAGAAAAACCTTTGCTGATGGTAATTCAGCAATTTAAGTTAGAATTCAAACATATATGGCAAATTAACTTTAATTAAAACTTGTATGGGTAGAGTTTGTGTGTGTATGTTGTTGACACACTGTGATTTCAGATAACATCCCATAGTGCGTTATTTATTTTGTTACATCTTAGTCTGCAGAAGTGCAAATGAGTTGTAAAAGCATGATGTGCTTTGCTGCATCAGTCCTGATAAGTAACTATTTTAAGGATTTTTAGTGTGGGGGGAAAAAACACTAAATGAGAAACATTCCAAATTACAGGTAAGGGATAATGTTTCAGGGATGCAGCCTACTGATTAAGAGCTTAATGGGCATGAGGTGACAGATGCAAAGTGAAATGTTTTCAAAAAAATATGGTGTTTCTCAAAGCAGAATCCCGAAGTATGAATTTTTCTTGAACTGTGGGCAGTTGCAACATGAGAAAAAGATTAGCAAACTTTCAAAAGTAATTTAGGTCTGGACAAATTAATCGGGCAATATGTTTTAAGTCCTTTACTTCTTGATCAAAATGGATTTCAGAGAGACTGAATTTAAGATAAGAAATGTGGTGATATAGGCATGTGAACTGAACTGAACTGTGACCAGCACACTCATTTGTGTATGCTGCTGAACAGCTACTGATAGTAACAAGATAACCCAGGCCATATCACAACCCAAACCATAGCAAAACGCCACTTAACCAAGTTAACAAAATCTGGAATTCAGTTGTTATAGTCGCATCCTTGATCATAATGATATGTCTTTTTAAACAGAAAAAAATATATCTCACCTGACCTTTTTAAATGTATAATATTCCCTTTTTAAACTTGAAAACCTTCGTTCTTGCCTTAATCTGTTCATTAGATAGCTAAATATTTGTTATACCAAGTACTGGCTGATGTCTGTAGTGAAAGCACTCTCTGTCCTAAGAAGGTAACTTCATCTGCCTCAGTGACAGAAGAACAAAGTGCAGAGCTTTTCAAAGCATTTACTGTATGGATTTTCTGGTGCCCTAATGCAGCGTTGCTTGGTTGTGGTGTTGATGTTACTCACTGGTGTTCTCAAAGGTCCCGTATGGGATCAAGGCCACTTGCACCAAGAAACTCGGCACGCATTTTAAAGGTCCTTTCTTTGAAGAACCTGTAACCGAGGTAGACAGAAAAGAGGGTAAATGAAGGCAAGGGTTGGGGAGGAAGAGGTGAGACCTGAGTTAGCCCTGTTAGAGAACTGGGAACTGCTGTCTTGAGTCTCCCAACTGCCTTCATCACACAGTCGTTTTTCTGCTACTGTCGTCTAGAGAGAGAGGATAAAGAATTAACTGTAGTAGTGAAGCCTTCTCCTGGATTTACATCATCTTCTTAAAAGTGAAGGACCTCCTGTGGAAATAAACAGTGTTAACTCAATTATGAGAGCTTTTGGACTAATTGCAATTTACCACTGCAAGTTCTTGTCTGAAAGCAATCAGAAACCTAATTTAACCAAACATCTTAGCTTAAGGATCATGTTTTTCTGAGACCTGGTTCAGAGCCATGTGACCGGTAACAGAAGGGAGCTAGTCTTCCCACAGGGGACCGAGGGCTCTGTATCAGTACCCAACACTGCGTCCCTCAGAGCAAGGTGACCCCTCACCTCTGGAATATGCCAGCAGCGCTCGTCATTCGTTTATTCCCTGAAGTGGGGATAGCAGACGGGCAGTGGATTTGCTGTTGTTGCACTAGTATAATCAATTACATTAATGTGTTGAATGCCTCCCAAACAGGGCTCAAATGGCGACACAGTGACTTCTTTCCTTTTTCTCTTCTGTTTACTGTCTTTGTGAATATAACCAATTGCATTGGGGGTTGGGGACTGCTTTTATTTCTTAAGTTTCTGGGCAAAAGTGCCTGCTTTTCTGTGTCTCTGGCTTTCTTCATTTACAAATACAGAATGGAAATCATGCCAGGTTACTTGAGAGAATTTGGTCTAATTTGCAGGAATTCCCAGATTGGCTGCCTCCCAGAAGCACACCTCAATCTTGAAAGCTTTTCCTTCCCCATGCTGCCACCTCCCAGCTCTGGCCTCCTGGAAGCCAGCAGCAGCGGTGGCTGCTCCTCCTGTCTTGGCTGCTCCTTCCAAGGGTACCACTTGCAGCTCTGGCAGTTAAATGCATGAGTTAAAAGAATGTCTGGATTTTCCTTCAGATTTGCAGTCCATGATTGAGCTTACTTGCTAGCTTGTATTACAGTTGATGGACACAGTCATCCTCAGTAATGTTAACCACAGTACAGAAGTGGTGTTTTCCCACACCTCTTTTTTATTACTTGTGCATTGCTCTGCCTGCAGGATGACCACCCTCAAAGAGTATTGTTACTTAAATATCAGCTCTTTAATCTGGTGTAATTATATAGAGAATGTTCTCATGTTTTTGACAAAATCAGGTATCTTGGTCAATACTTTGTCTGAAAGTAAAATAAATATTTTATGAGAATCATGTAAATTATGTTCCACATTATAGTAGGTTTAGGGTTATTACTTGCCTTCCTGTGGCGTTCTGTAGGGATTCATGCCTTTTTTCCTTTTTTTTTTTTCCCCCTTACTGAATGCCTGTAAATCATTCTTGCTGTTATATGAGGCAATATCGAAGTCTTAAGAATTTAGTTGTATTTTTAAAGCTAAAAGTTAACAAATAGTACTGATCATTTCTGTTACAGTGGTATTCTAATCCTTCTTGGGTCTCTGGATAATAGTGTAACTCCAGTGACTAGTCATAGGAATATTAATTACATTAGACCCATAATTCTTCAGCGTAACTGAATGTCTCACTGTGGCAGAGGTAATACTTAAGACAAAACAAAATGTTGATTTGATCAATGTTCTTTTTTTTTTTCTCATCATAAACTGATGGGATTCCAAATTTAAAGGCCTTTCATTTTTTCTTGATTGATCTGTTACTTCATTTTGGAAACTGTATTCAGTAACATAAATTAAGTTGCAACAGAAAAAACAAGAATGTGTGTGTGGATATGTGTACATGTTTGGTTTTTTACATACTGAGGCCAGTGGAGAGAGCACAGGTCAATAGAGGTCAACTGGGATTGAAGTGTTATCGTATATGATTTCCCTTGGAAGCCGACGAAAAAATCGAAGCAAAAGTCATCACCTACTCCCATCCTTCCTAAAAATCTTTTCTGTAGAGGAGTTGTACCAAAAACAAAGAAAAACTGAAGTAAATCCTCATTGCTTTCATGGCAAATCCAGGAAAAAGTCTGTCCTCCTCAAGTGGAAGAAGGAAATTGTGCTGTGGAGTTGAAATAGTGTACCAGGAGATGGTTTGCAGTCAGTGGTATGCATCTGGCATGGGGCTGGGAGCACAGAAGTGATCTACTGAGGGTTATTGAGTAACTAGGATTTTTTCTCTCTCCCATCCCCCCCTTTCCAACGATGTATGAAATAAGTGAGGAACCAATTTTATATTTCTCTTCATCTTTCTCCCTCTTACTTCTGGGAGCGTGAGAAGATTTCAAAGAACATTAGAAGACATGTTAAGTCTTGTCAGCTTGCTGAAGCAGTCGTTTCTCTATTCTAAATGTTGAAGCTGTTCAGGAGCAGTATTGAAGGGTACTCAGTAACTTTTCTGTTCCCATTTTGTAAAGCTGGTTTCCATTGCTCCCTCTCTGATTGTGATATAGGAGTTTATGACAGACTCCTCTGATTCTGATCAGATCAAAATGAGGAGACTTAGTTCAATGAACTTAACTCCTTCAGCAGAGATGAGAGCTACCATTAAATCTCAGAAAGAGATGGCAGATTAGAATGGAGTTAGGACTAGAATATAATCCCCAATTTTGCTGGGACTATTGTGGTGGTTTAACCACAGGTAGACCATGCAGTCCTGCACTCACTTTCCCCACCCAGTTTGGTGGGAAGGGAATCACAACAAAGGGGCACAGATTAGGATGAAGGACAGAGAGGTCTCACTGACCAGTTATGGTCACGGACAAAACAGATTCAACTTGGGGAAGAAAAATCAATTTAATTTGTTGCCATTCATCCAAGTAGCTCAGTGAGACATAACAATCACATCTTAAGACACCTTTCCCCCACCCCTCTCTTCTTCCTGGGCTCAAATCACTTTGCTCCCGATTTCTCTACCTTCTCCCCTCCAGTGACACAGGGGACATGGAATAGGGTTTGCAGTCAGTTCACCTCTGCCACTCTTCCTGGCATGAAAGTCCAGGAACAAGATGTTCCAGAGCGAGTTTCTCATGGAATCACAGACCCCTTCAGGCTCAGCTCCCGGCTCTGGCATGGGGACATCCACAGGCTCCAGTCCAGCACACCTCCTCACCCCCCAGCTCTGGGGGTCCATCCCTGCTCTGGCATTGAGTGTCTCTTGGGGTCTCAATTCCATCACACTCTCCCTCAGGCTCAGCTTTTTTGCTCCAGTGTGGAGTCCTCCATGGCGCACACGAGGATATCTGCTCTGCCAGTGAACTTCCATGGGCTGCAGGGACCTCCTTTGCCTTCTCCTTCTCCATGTGTGTTGAACAAGGTGTCTGAGGTTCTCTGTCCTCCCTCTCCTCCTTCTTCCTCCTGACAACGAAAATCTTTTTTTGTTTAGGCTGGTGGTCGTCTTTTGTTCAGGTCAATGGCCTCTCCTCCAGGTTCTCTCCACCTTCTTCTTTTCAAGATGGTCCTTCCCCTCACAAATATGGATTTGCAGAGGCGTTTCTCTGTTGCTCATTGTCTCAGCCTGGGCTGGGGGGGGTTACACCTTGGAGCCAGGGGAGCTTTTGCGACACTTCCCATTCCTCCACTACAAAAAACAGCCCCCCCTCACACACAAACCCAACACAGCTGTAAATATTAAAATTATAGGCCTTCACCCAGAAGATTGTCTTCAGATAAGGTAATGGTGATTCGAAGCAAGAGAAAGGCAATTTGGGGAAGACTTCCTATGCATGAGAAAGCAAAAATGGTTTTGATGAGATCTGAGGTGCTGTAGGATCTTTGTCTTTCTTTCTTTGAAGTACCTGCCTCCTGATGGTTTAGTAATCTCTAATCCCTCATCACAGAAACTACATTAAGCATAAGAAAGATTCTTTTTTCCACTGACATATATTTCTGTAAATATGTCTGCTATTCCCTTTCCTGAAGTTAAAAAAAAAAAAAAAGGTAACTTTTGTAACTTTATTTCTCTACCTTTGGTAAAAGCGATTTGCTTTGAATCTACTAATTTTTATTTGCAGGTATGAAAGTATATTACATCTTTTTAAGAAAGATTTTGATGTGAGTCATTTTAAAGACTGCACAGCATTTTCCAGACAGAGGTCCTCCAGGCCAAGGTGAGGGGCCTGCAGAGTAACACTAATGCATGTTAAGCCTCATTTAACCAGCCCTTTTTAATTGAAAATGTTGATGATAAAGGTGCACTAGTCAGTAAATAGTTGGGAGACTTGACAGTGACCGTTTGGTCAAAAGTTAAGAGCTTTGGTGATACAGGCCACAATTTGCAAAGCAGACTAATGACCTGTGGTTCCTCAGTTCTTCGATGTTTAATTGGAAATGTGTTAAAGATGCTGAACTTTTAGCTGCAGGATATTTAGCACTTTTGAAAAAATCAGCCCCAGTTAAGCTTTCTCAAGTTGAGGTATCCAAACTTTTAATTTCTTTTGAGTGCCTTCTCCAAATTGTGCTTTCTCATTTAAGTCAGTCTCACTACACCTGAACTTTTTCTTCGGCTTTTGTAGTTAAAGGTGAGATGCTTTGGTGTGTATTCTCCAAGTACATTAAGAAATTAGGTGATTAAAAATACAGTTGTCTGGTTAACCTTCCAAAGAATATACTCAGCTCCAATGTTCACTTACCAGTGAATTTAAGTATGAAGCAAAAAGCAAAACCACATTTACAGCCTAAGGGAACATGCAAAGTTCTGCTGTTTTCACTTTGAAGGCTTCATTAAAAAATAGGTTTCCATCAAACCTCCCATCTTAAAGCTTTTGTCTTGAACTGTTCACTTCTCAGTGTTCAATCTTCTGGTTGTGGACAATCAGCCCATCAAGGTGTGTTGTATATGGTGGACAGAAAGACTAGCCTGATGCATATAGATTAAAAAGAGGGCAGTTCCTTTCATTTACAGTGGAAGTGGAAGGATTCTTGATTTGATCAAGCTATTTCAAAGTCTCTCTTATGGACAAGATTGCTTTCTGGTGCCTGTACATCACTAAAGCGCTGTTTTTGTGAAACTCTTCATGCAGTGTTGCAGGAGAGAAGTAAGAAATAGTGTTAAATACTGACAGATAGTTTCCAGATTATGGAGTAATGTATATTTTTTATATATTTAATATATTTATATATTTCATAGCTATACTATTGCTGCATATTCTAGTAGAATGTAAATTATTTAACAGATGGATGAAGTTATGAAGAAAATCTTGAAGTGTGAACTTTAGTCTTTCTCTGTATTCAGATACAGGAGAAGTGTGTTTTGGGGATGGGGGTGGAGGTTAAAGCCTGTAATAAGCTTCTTTGCTTTTTTGTTACTGCAGAAATTCATTACATTACAGAGTAGAAACTTCTTAAGTCTTTTGTCAAATTCACTGTGTAGGATTGTTCCTTATGTTAGATTTCCTATGGCTGTCCATGGCATATTTTTAATCACATCAGGGAGTGGTGGTAATTTTCAGTAGTCATAATAAATATTATTTCATTTCAGAGAAAACATTGATAATATTTTAACTTCTAATTTTATCTCCTGCATTATCTAGTTACTAGAAACTTTGCAGTAGCTACAGTTGTGTGAAATTTGCCGTTCTTTTGTTTGATCACTGCACTTAGAATTAAGAGCTATTTTAGATAGTTTAGATAGAGCTATTTTAATCAGTTTCCTGGAAAGACATTGTCCATAGTGAAGTTCTGAAAAGGCTCTTTCTGTGAAAAGGGGCAGGTTCCACATGACAATTGATGATTTTTCTTAATCAAATTGAAACTTTTACTGGGAGGAGTTTCTGAAGGGAAGGAAAATAGTTCAGTAGAGATACAGCACAATGTAGTAGACCCTGAGAACTGTGGCAACAAACCTAGCTCTGGATTCAGAAATGGGATAGTCAATAATGAGGTGCCCAAGCTAATTATCCCTGCCAAGAAGAAGGATTTACAGTCCACGGTGTAAGTGTGATAATAGTCCTGGGTGGCTTTTGGGACTAAAGTCAATGTCACAGTACAGGACAGCCCTGCTGCGTGGGAGCATATCAGTGGTTTCTGGCTCCCTGTGGATCACATCATTGCAAGGTGTAAACTTGCTCTTAGTGTCAAATTAGACTAGATCTATGCTAGAAATCCCCTAGTAAATAAGATGTTTATATACATAAAGAGGCCAGAAGCCCTCTTTTAGTGAGATCACATAATCCCTTGAATGTAAATGCGGTTTCAATGGAGAGCCAATGAAGGCAATATAAGATATAGCCTCTTGCCAGTATGAACTCTGTCTGTGCTTGGTAGGAGCTGCCGGTATAATATTCTTCTATGGTTGTACTGCTAAATATTTCTCAGAGCAGGGTAGCTCGAAAAGACTTTGAGCCTCATTTAAAGAAGTACATATACTGCTTTAAACAGAAATATGCAGAATTAGAATGATAAAAAGAAAAAATAAAAAATATGAGTGTAGCTTTTTGGTAGGAATGTGCTGGACATTTATTATGATCTCAAATTGCAGGTTACTTTTGTGTTGTGTGACAATAGTATGTTTTGGTAACTTCATGTTCTATTCTCAGCTTCTTTAACCTACAGGCTATGATGCCTTAAAATGAATCACAGTTTAAGAAGGATTAAAAGCTCTTCATGAATCCCTCTATATATAGATACATGGTTATCTGTAGTGCATGCCCCTTGTATTTTGTTCTGAGCTATTGTATTTTCATTATTTTATTTGAGAAGACTCAATAGTGCTATTTATATAAGGAAGGCACTTCTTAAATCTAGCTAATAGGTCGTAAAGAGTTAAAAATCTGAGGTCCTATTAATATAGGGAAATGCTGACACAAGTTCTTCAGTCCTTTTCCTGACAGAACACCCATCTTTAATTTGCTCGTCTCTTTACCCATATAACGTTGTACATCTGTCCTTGAAAACAGCTCTTGCAGCATGAGTGTAGCCAGTGGAGTCAATTTAGCAAAGGTTGCTGTCTGTGTCCTAGCAATGCAGGCAGACAGCCTGGAGCTACGACTTATAATCAGCTAAACAGGTATATGAATAATTACTAAAGATAGAAGTCTGTGTTAATTGCTGGTTTTAATCTTGTTCTCATAAATTGTTACAGAATTATTCCCCCCCCCATGTCAAAAATAATATTTTTCTCAGATTATAAGTAATCTAGTGGATTTTGGAACATTTTTTTTGTATTAAGAAGATCCTTGCTAATATTTAAGCATACACATACTCCTTGAAAGTCCTTTATATCCACTTTAAAGTTTTCTCTGTTGCCAACATGGTGGAAGGAAACATGGCACTGAAAAAGCATGAGGCCTGAAGTATTTGGAGTTGACTGAGACCAGTCTGGCAGTTTCTGAAAGCAAAAACTGATACTAAGCTGTTGTTTCTCTTAAAATGATTGTCTGCCAAACTGTTTCCTTGATGAATCTAAGCAAAACCACTTTCTTTTCAGACCATTTCCATTCTTCTGCAATCACTGTGTATTTGATTATCAAACACACAAAACTATAAAGATCCCCCCCTAGTTCTATCTTGTTGTTGCTAGTGCAGTAATCCTTCACAGTAAGTGGGAAAAAGTAAGGGATGCTCTTAAGAGATTGATTAGTGTACAGGGGGAAGAGTGACAGTGACTGCATTTGGTCTTCACCAAGAATATTTTGCCATATTAGGCTACTTTGCAAGCTAGACTGTACTTTATCTCACAGTCTGCTAAAAATAACTCTCTATGGCTTTCTGGCAGATTGATATAAAAAGTGTATGATGATGGTACATGGATTTGTTTAAATACAAAGCTAGAAGCATGAGCTGGCCTCCAAATGATGAATGTCTTTGTATTCCAGAATGGAACTTTTCCAAGACAGTGATGCATGGCCACCAATTTGTAACTTTTCTTTTAATTTGTAACTTTGGACTTTTATCTGTTTGTTTATTTATGTAGCATATCACATGATATATGCCATCATTAAACATCTATATGCACTTTTGATGGCTCTCTAGACTCTGCAGTTGTCTTGGAGAAAGTGACATTCAGTGTTGTTTTCATAGATATAGATATTTTTTATTTTTTTTTTAATACACTGCATCTCAACTTTCTCATTTCAATGCTCTCATAGCATGGAAAAAGGGCTCTGTCATTAACTTTCCTATACAGAGAGTATAAATACTGTGGCTAATGAAAGACGTATCTTCTCTATACAACTTTTCTTATTCCATTCATGTCGCACTCAGGATATTTGTATCACATATTCCTTCTGACTACTGATACCTTCCATATTTTAGGGGATTGTTTTTAAAAAGTTATGATAAAAGAGCATATAAACAAACAGCATAGGTTTCCTCTCAAACCCATTTTGATTAGGGGCAATCGGTAAAATGGGGCCAATAGGAATATGCAGAGGGGAGGATGCTCAGGCTGAGCCGCTCCCCAGAAAGCCCGAGCAGCCCCACTCTCAGAAGTGTCAGAAGGGAGATGAATGCATGTATAACCTGGAAGGAAAAATTAAAGGAAAATAGTCACTGGGATTGAGTATTTTCATGGAGAACTTATTCTTTTTAGATCTTAATGAGGAATATTAATACAATTATAGTTCTGAAAAATATTGCCAACAATAAAAACAGCACAAACTGGATTTACAATGCCAAGAAAAGTCCAGGAGCCCTAGCAGGGCTCCTAGTTTCCAAGCTTCAGTTTCATTTACTCCTTCACATCTCCTTAGACCTACACAGCCTCACAAGCTGCTGTTCTGATAGTTCTCTGCCTTCTTTCAGTGAGACCTGATTAGGGTGCTGTCTTCAGAGCTGCCTCCTTATCCCCTTGAACAGTTAAGCACGGAGAGAGGAAGCTTAGCTGTAATTACCTCAGGTTGCCAGAGGTGCAGTGGGGCTTCAGTTACGAATGGCTACACACTCAATAAAAACAAATATTTTGACTGAGGATATAATATTGAGCATCTGAAAAAGCAGCAGAAAAATATGTTTTATTAAAGTGCAAAGTAAAACTGTCTTAGAGAGGTAAACTAATCCTCATTGTATTTAGAAGTCTTGCTTCATGTATAACAAAGTTTTTAAACCTTTGCAGAGCACATGAACACTAGAAGATTAAGTTTGAAATCTAAAGAAACAGTTGATCAGATATTCCCTCCGAAGTGGTAGAAGGCTAAAAATGTCCAAACTATATGAGGAAAACTGGGGGCAGTTTGCAAGATGTGGTATAAAAAAAAATCTATTTAATCAGAAGTTAGTGAAAAATATGGGTGTTTTGGAAATCCACTTGATCATGCTGAAAAATTTGATTTAGTATGGCAAAGGTTTCAGTTAACTTCTATTTCTGTCTGATTTGCTAGAAGAGATATCATGAACTCTGTCTAGCCCACGTGCCAAAAGAGGCACTGAAAGTGGAGTTGTGCGCTCAAGACACTTGTACCATGCTCCAGTTTACCAAGGAGTTTGAATGGAAGTATCTAAAAATGAAGATCTCTCTAAAATTTAGAAAACCAGTAAAGCTTCTGTGTCACAAAAAGCAGTTTTTAAAACGTTCATTAGTATTTGTAGCAAAATAGATAGAGTAAAAGAAGAGCAGAGCGTCACAAGGGGGGGTGTGTTCTGTCTGTCTTTGGAATTGCCTGATGGACAAGTAGGTGTGGGAGGGGGCTGCTGCAGTAGCTCGGTGGCTGGTGAAATAGTGCTGGAGACAACGCTGAACTGATGCCGTCATTGTACAGTGATTGGGTTTTAGTTCTGTAAAGCCTCCCTTCTGACTGTCATCCTACATTACAGAGGTGATTTTTCCTTAGTGTACCTTATTTCTGCATGGTTTGGTTACTTTTACTTCTTGGTTTTCTGTAAAAGCATAGCTGTGAAGAGAGACAAAGATACAAATGTGATGAATGTTACTTCACTCTGTAAGTCTGGGGAGTTTTTCCCCATATTCCACTGTAATTTTATAGATGTTTTGTTTTCCTGCACATGATAAAGACATTTAATTAAAATAAGGAAGGAGGGAAGGAAATAGAGATTAGAAAATTGCAACACTGCATTTTATTAGATGTATTTAAAGTCCACTTCCTTTTACAAAGATTATGGCAATTGACAGAGGTGGTGTACATTGCAGTGCCTACAGGTCTGTCCTGAGCCTCTGCATGGTTCTTTCATAATGGGTTAACAAGATGAGCATTTCTGTGGTCTTGAAGGTTAAATAGGATATAAGTCTCTTTCAGAAGGTTTTGAGTGTTTCAGGCCAATTGTTGTGTGCATCTGAAACATCATTTGCTGTTTCCAGGCTTGTAGTCAGATCAGAGGGTCCGTCTAAACATTTAGCTACCAAGGGCGCATGCAAACAGCAGGAGAAAGGGAAATGCTGTTTTGTTACACCTTGTAACTTTCTTACCTTTCTTTTATAAAACTTGACAAAGAAAGAGACTGAAAGGTGTGTACTTCAGTCATAGTAATCTCTGCAATGTAGTAATCTTTGACTTAAACAAGACAGGACTAAACCACATAAAAGAGTCTTTTTGCTTTTTATGCTGAATTTTCTTCTCACACCTCTCTCTGGATGGAGTTGGTTTGGTCCTGGAAAAGTGGGTTATGCACGAAGGCACTTCATGCAGAGCGAAAGAAATCCCCCCCTCCTCGCCCCCAAGTAAATGGTTGGTTTTTGACTGGGATGCAGCCCTGTGATTTAGAACAGCTTCAACTGACTCAGCCTATGGTGAAACATAAGGGAAAACCCACAAGGCCACAGGTCCATGTATTCTGTATTTCAGCTATGTAATTGTAAGCCTTCTAAAGAGTTTTTTGAATCCTTTGAATCAATAGTAAAATATATACATATCGAGGGAACTAATTCTTGGGCAAATAACCTGCTCTAGACAAATGTTATAAGGAGCTACCCTGCTGTGTTCAGCGGTGCAGCAAAACTCTGATGAATAAAGATTGGTCCCTAAGATAAACCTTTAAATCTTTGGTCACAGAAAATTTGCATTGCTAAAGGGTTATATTATGACTCAGTGGGCAATAACTGGTATTACAGCTGCTTGAAGAGAATTTCCTTACCCCTCTCATGTTTAGAGAAAGAAAACAAGTTTTCTGCTCTTTCTTCTGCACACATTTCATAATGAGATTAGTGGAACATGATGATGTTCTGCCTTCTGCAGTCAACTTGATACTGAAGCATCCAAACTGGGTTTTGATCTCCACCCCTCTGCAGCCTTTCCTTCTTTTTCTCTTGTTAGTCCGTGTCTGTATTCCAGGTGTTCATGTATTTGGTTCATTTTTTGCAATATTGCCAAAGAGGGGCAAGGAGGGAGAGAAGAAGCAAGAATTACATCCATAGGCTACCTCACTGGACCTAGTTGAAGATAAGGATCATGTCATTTATCTTCAGTGGTCAGAGGCACTCCAACATACAAATCTGTGCATCATTCTCTTGTTTACTGTAAACATGACTGTTCCCTGGGCATTTTTGTCCGTTTCACCATCATGACTTAAGGATGGAGTTCTAACTTTTTGTTAATACACTACTTGACAGAGAAGTGTCCTGGCATGGAAAGCAAAGAGCAGTACCATATGGATGTGCTGGTGGCGGTTTGTTTCTGTGCCAAGTGGTGACTGATAGGATTGAGATTTGGGAGGGTTCTGATCAGTAATATTGCTTGGCATCGACAACATACGTTAAACAGACAAATGCTGCCTCCTGTTTTCAGGTAAATGAGATTTTGAAAACCTTTCAACTCTTCTCCTTAATCAGCTAGAGGTGGCCCAAGTTAAGTGTCTCCTCTTTCCCTCCATAGGACTGAACAATGCCCTGACCCCTGGTGTCCCCACCCCTGGTGTCCCCTCCCCTGTGGGGCTGAGCATTTTGCCATCCCCATGGGAGAGCGGCCACTCAGGACGCGAGCAGCCAGGTGCAGCACTGACAGTGGCTCCCTGGGGCCTCCATAGAGCCACACAAAGCACCACCAAGGAGCCTGCTCTCCCACCCCTGCATTTAAAAGGTGCTTCCCCTGCGTGGACCTGCTTCTCCCAGTAGTAGATGTCTTCAGTGAGTCTTGTTAATAGTTATCACTGCCTGAGATAACCTTCCCTGTGATGTAATTTGACATGCTGCTGTCAGTAGAGCTTAAATGTAGTAATCTTTAAAAATGATTGGGAATTTGCCCTAGAGAAAAAACTGTTATGATTAATTTCTACAAATGATAAACCACTCCTCCTTCAAAATACTGCATGCTATGAAGTGTGATTTAATCCATTTAACTACAGAGCCTGATGCTTCTGACAACTGTGACTCAAATGTCATCACTGAAAGTGATATTTCAAGTGGCAGGGTGGGATTAGAAACCTGCTGAAGATTTGTCAAAGGAGAAGTAAGTACATAATTTTTAGATAAGTGATTTGTCTACTCTAAACCACTTCCGCTGAAAAGGCAGGCAGCTTAAAAGAGAAACTTACACTGTTAGGCTAGAAAGAGCATTTAATTGCAGAGGGGGAGGGAAAGGCAATCCTCTTACTTGTGATGGTAGTTAGAAAGAAAAACACAGGATACTGGAGAATATGAGTTTTCTACACAGAAATAATATCTTTTTTTTCCCTCAGAAAATAAGATTTCATTGAGGCTTGTGTGAGGAAGGAACCAGTCTCTATATTTGAGACCTCACAAACGCCCGATACATTCTTCTTGTTGCTTTGTGTGTGAAATATGAAATAACATGATAGCTAACAAACTGTGTAGAAATTTTGTAAATGCAGTAAAACCTAAAACAAGCACAAAAATGTACATTCTGTGTCTATCTAGAATTTATCTAGAGTTATAATCAGTTATAAATTTCAATCACATCCACCAAGTCTGAGCTCAGTGCAGTTATATTAATAGGGAATTTGGTCCTTGTTTGAAATTACCGACACTCTGCTCCTGCTCCTTTGCCAGTCTTCTAAAACTTGTGCTTGCTTTTACCTATTCAGCCACCGTAGCTGTGTAATTTGCATCTCCTTAAAGCATCCATCCACTCTGAAAAGCAGTAAAAAACATTGTTTGAGGTTCTGTACTTTTGTGGGACTGAATCTCAGATTTGATCAACTGCAGTGGACACTACATTTTGTGTAAGAATTTGTTCCAGCAGTGCCATGGGTCCCCCTCGGTCTCGGAGGCCCTGGCAGAAGGCTTGCCTGCGCCAAATGGATGATCCACTACGGATGCAGGCCCAGCGCCGGGTTTCGTGCCACCTGTAGCAGCCATGTTGTTGAGCAGGCTTCCTTCCGTCAGCTTGTGCAGCTCTGAGATTGCAGAAGTGTGCCAGAGGGTTTGGTTTGCAGTGCTGCATAGTCTGATGGCTGAGGAGAGGAAGCAATAGCCCTGTCTGACAGGCTGACCTTGAGCTTGTACTTCAGGAGTGGAAGTTAGGTGAAAAGCACGCATACCTTTTACATGTTTGAAGTGGATTCCCTGGAAAAAAAAAAAAAAGAATCTGAAATTTGACAGTGCTTTTTTAATGAAATAATTTTTCAGAGCAGAGCTGCTCTTTGATAGCTGTGACAGTTTGCTGCTCCGATCTGTCATGTTGTAGCCTCTCTCTGCTAAGATGTTTACGAAGCACAGTTAAGTGACTGAAAGCATGGCAAGGAAAGCTGAGGCCATTTTTTTCGCTGAAAGGAATTTTGCTGGAGAGCCAGTGGGTTTTTTTTATTTAAGTCTTCCTTTTTTGTTGTTTCTGTTTTGTTTGGGTTTTCGCTGGGACCCGCAGGCTAGCTTCGCTGGAAAGGGCCGGGTGCGCCCTTAAGAGGTGGAGGTGCCTTTGTGCAGGTTATGCCGGGGAAGGATGTGGCTCTGCACCGCAGGAGGCTGCAGGAAAAGGCTGGTGCTCGCCTGGCCACAACTTAAACTGCCAGTTTTCCGTCTGAGAAGGAGCAAAAAAATTTGTCACATTAGCTTCCTCTTTGTTATTTTTTGTTGGGGGTTTTTAGTTCGGTTTTTTTGTTTGTTTGTTTTTGAAACTGTGAGCTGAAACGCTGTCCACCAAAGGCTGCGTTGTGGCAGTTTGGTATGTGAAACTTGTTTAAAACTCTTTCATGGACAGTGCTGAACTCGGAGTGCCGTGGGAAAGGGCGACGCTCTTAGGAGCAGTGGGCAGCTGGCACAGGTGAAGGTCTGAACTCCAAAGAAAAGAAAAGAACCCCATACACCAAACCCAAAAACCCCAAGCGAACAACCCGAACAAGGCTGTCCCGCTGGTGGCAGCCCCAGCCCGCCGGCGTGCCTCAGTTTCCCCTCCGCAGCGAGGCCGGTTCCTGTCGCCGCGCCAAGCGGCAGCGCTGTTCCGGCCTCTGGGCGGCTGGCGCTGCTGGGTCGCCCGCGGGATCACCGCCAGCACCGCCGCTCCGCGGCCCTGCTCCGCCGGAGCCCCGCTGCTCCCTCTGGCCCCGGCACGGGGCGGTGGCCGGTCCGGAAGGAAACTCCCGGCTGCGGGGGCCGCCCGCCCCGGGCGCTGCTCCGCCGGCGGGGCTGCTCCGGGCGCTAATTAGCGTGGCTAGTTTGATGGATTTAAGTCACCGGCATTCAGCAAACAGGGAGGGGGGGAAACAAGTGTATAAGATTTCCCAAATCTGAGGACTTTTCAGCCCCGGCGCCCTTAATGGTTTGTTATGCGGACTTGAACAAGTGTTGCTTCCAATTAATTGATCGAGGGGATTTGCTTCAGTATTTTGGCTGGGTGCCAGAGACAGAGGCTTTGTCCTGGCGTTTTAGGCACCACCCCTCCTTGCAAGTTTGAAATGTGAGCTGCCTGGGTGGTTTTTTTTTTCCCTCCCCTCTCTTTCTCTCTCTCTCTCTGTGTCTCTTTTCCTTCTGGCAAAGTGGCTGCGTGTGTGTGTGCATGAGTATGAGAGGAGGAGGGAGAGGTGTAATGGGGAAGCAGGAGATGGATCACTAGAGACAGAAAAGAAAACCATCAATATCAGTAACATGCAGCTGAGGTGAGATTTTTCCGAGTGTTTGATTTTCTTAAAACCCTTTCAGAAGATTGAAAGCAGCCTTCTGCCATGCTGTGAGCTGAAGACGCGCTCCTGAGCAGTGTCACAGGGATGCTTACATGTATATTGCCGTTTTAGGTCTGTTCGCGTACGTGTGAAGTTTTAAAGCTTAACCCGATTCTCTTTATTGTCTCTCGAGGGTTGTAGCTTGAGCACAAATAGCCTGTTGGCAAGTACGGCATGAGCCCATTAGCGAGACTCCATCTGTGATTGGTTTTGCTTGGAAACCGGGAGACAAGCGATGAATAATTGATGTGCGCTGTGCAGCGGCTGGACAGCCGAGAGGAGAGAGAGGGAGAAACAGAGCGGGGTGCCCGCGGAGGGGGCAGAGCGAACGGGCTTGGAAACAGCTCCGGGCTGCCTTGCGCTGGGATGAAGGCAACCCCGGCCGCCTTTGTTCCGCGCTGGCTGCTCCCTGCCTAGCGCTGTTCGCAGGCAGATGTATGTGGCCTTTCGCCGCGGGAGCGGAGGAGGACGGGGGGTGTTGGATGAAATGTAACTTGTGGGTAAGTTGGGTTGGGGGCGGGGGCGGACGCGTGTGTCTGTGTGTGTGTGTCTATGTGTGTGCGTGTGCCCGTGCGTGCGCCGTGGCCTCAGCCTGCCTGGCAGTGTGTGCGGGTGCCCGCCCGCGCGCGGGTGCATTGTGGGTAGGGCCGCGCCGCGCACCGCCGCGCTGTCAGGGGCAGGCAGCCCCGGGGGGGGGGGAAGGGGGTGCGGGCGGCCACCCCGCACTGTGGCTGCCCCCGAGATTTGGGGGTGCGAGAGGGGAATTCACGACTTGCTCATTTAGCGGGGCTTTGCCGTGTTTTTATTTTAGGGCTGAACCGTTTAATTTCGAACAAGGATCTCGCTGCTTGTATCTGCAGTCATAAAACCAAAAGGCGACAGCAATTATCAGTGCCGTTTTCCCCAACTTTAGCCTGTCTGGCACTGTCAAAACGTGGCGTGCTGTCCTGCGAACAGCAGTGACAGTACTGCTGCCACCATTTAATTTTTGCTGTCTTTGTAAAGACCTTGCTGTGCAGAACATCTCTTCTGTGGCAAGTGGTTCTGAGGAAGATCCCAGGAAAGCATTAGTACCAATGGCAGCATAGGGTATTCAAGTTGACAAGTTTTTTTGCCCCTTATGTTGAGGAATAACAAGTGTCTTGTTTATTTCTTTGTGTAAAAACTAAAAAAAAATTTAATTTTCATATGATTTATGGAGTTTCCAGAAAGTTTCAAACTAGCGATGCCAAAGTGGAATTGGGATGTTGGTTTATTTTTTAGTTTAGTTATTTGCATTAAAGCAAATAATAACTTAAAAGTGAATAAAATGGTATATGTTAAGGTACAGCAAAAATGAAATGCAAGGAATCTATACAGCTTCAGTGTTTGCAACTCGGACGTTGACAGCAGAGTTGGTTGGAGGAAGAGACTCGCTATTGTAGATAGCAGGTCTTCAGCCAGTAAAATCACTGCATGAAGTGCATACTTCAGGCTTTGCCTGAAGTAGTGTCAGTGGTCCTGTGTCCACTGAAGTCACTGTGAAAAACAGGTGTTGACTCAAATCATACA
Source organism: Caprimulgus europaeus (assembly GCA_907165065.1). Next base: position 27,715,635 of record OU015529.1, read on the forward strand.
AACTACTTCCCTGAATTCAGGTGAGCCCAGGATGAGGTCTGGCTGAAAATCCTCTAGTCAGCTTTTGATGAAATAAATGTCCTCTGTAGGCAGATCTGATGGGGTGAACTGGCCAACTGGAATCCCCATTTATGACAACAACTTATCTTGGCTCATAAAACTACAGATGATGATGTTTGTTATGTAAATCTGAAGATTTTCGAGAGAAAAGTTACCATGAACACAGTTTCAAGTCACGTCTCAAACAGGTTAAACTAACCAGGTCATTAGGCTGGGGTGACTTAAGATAAACAATTAGTATGGCTGAAACACTACCTGGAGATGGAAGTACATAAAATTAAGATCCAACTGAATTTGCTCTACATTACCGAGTATTTCTTTTAATTTTTCCTCAAGTTAGAACTTTATTACCATTGTATTGGTAAAGAAATAAATTATCAGCAGCTAATTATGTGAAAAAGTAGAAGCTCTTCTCAGTCAAGCAAAAGCATGTTTCCTCCATACTGTCACCAATCTGCTTAGCAGGATTTTGTTCCTCTTTTTGCTTAGCACTTAGGCCAAGATGGCAGTTAAAGTGCCGTAGAACTTGAGAACAAAGTTTGTGTTCATGTACATTTACTTTAGAAGAACTCCATAACACTCCAGTCTGAATTTAAGTCAACAGAAGAGTGTTGTCAAAGGCTCAGTTTTGAATTTGTAATTAAAATTTTGATTTAAAAAACTACTTAATAATAATTTGATTCCCATCCATCACACTTTTACCCCTTGCTGGAGGAGCCCTCAGAAAATCTCTGGGGAAATATGTCTGCAAAAGCAATGACATTTCACTAGTAAAGAAGTTACCTGAATGTGCAAGGTACAGGTTCATGGTAACAATTGAAAATACTGATTGTAACAGAGGTTTGAAACTTAGTCTTGAACTTTAAATATTGTGTAGATTGTAGTAGAATGGGTGCAAATGTCAGATCTGTGTGTGTCAGTATCTCAGTGATCCTGGCAGAAATGCTGCTGTGTTCATACTTCAGTGAAACACAGGTACTCTTACTGGTATTGCCTCTGTCAAAAGTAGCGTTGGGTTTTGGGACCCTTATACTGGATGTTCCAGGGACACCCAAGAAAGCTGTGTCCCCATGCAGTGCACAGGGCACAGCTGTGGGTTACAAAGCAAGAAAGAAGAGCATGCAAACTAATAATGGGAGAGTAGAGGATACTTTGGACTCAATTAATAAACAATTTGTTGTTGTAGTAACAGGTATTGTATTAATTCCAGTGAAATAACTTAGAGAGGATGGTCTGGCAAAACAGGCCTTCTACTACCATAAAGGTTACTATAGCAATTAGATTGAGACAGTCTTTGAATCCAACTTCCCAAAACCCCCCAATGAGAAGATGTGTAACTAAGACAAGACAATAGTGGTTTTCTGTGTCACAAGGTAAGCTGAGGACACGGAAGTTCCCATGTTGGCCTCAGTTGTCAGTGAGGCTGTGACGACTCAAGGCTGCTTTCTCATGGCCAGGACACCAGCAACAGGGATATATATTACTGATCAACAGCAATGAAAAATCTTAGTAGAGTGCAGCCAACAGGAAACTGTCACCCTATGGAATTTTACATTTGTAATTTCTTTTTTTTTTTTCACAACAAAAGACAGCATTATATTAAACAGCAAAATTGCTAACAAGGGAAAGAACTTACCAGGGGAAAACAAACGAACCCAAAACCTTACCATGTGGAACATTGCTAAAATGATGTTCTGGAGATCTAAGTGAAGATGGTTTTGTTCCTCTCAGTTTGACAACACAGACTGCCACAGGAAATACCTTCCTCTGAGGCTGCTCTTGCAAGTAGAACTTGTTTTCTCTTGGGTGGAACAAGCAAAAGAAGCTGCTGTTAACAGACCGCCATGGAACTGTTTGTAAGCAGCTGGACAGCGAGGCTTTTGCTCAAGGTGGGGCGGAGGGAGGAAGCAGGGAAAAGTGACTTCCTCTCAGTGCTGCTCAGCTCCTGCTGCATTGTAGTTCAGAGCTATCCAAGCCGGAGCTGGGTGATCTAACCTGAGTATCAGAGGCCTAGCTGGGCCATGTGGGTAGCTGTGCAGGCTGGCTGGCTGGTTTACTGCCTCTGATACCTTGCAGGGTACAGCATGTGGTGCCATATAAACATATCCTGGAAGTTTTTAAAATATTGCTGTAGCAAATGACCCCACTGCCTGTCCTCTAAATTTCCTAGAGTTTGCTCTGGTGGTTTTCCTTTACTGCCTTTCCAGAAGAAAACAGAAAGTTCTGTAAAACAACAGTAGATGTTGCATCTGTTCACAGTAGCAAAGTTAGTGATTGTTTCTTTGGAGTGATCAAAACAAACAGATCATTATAAAAATAAGCTAGAAGTTAACACACTGGAAAAAATATATTGTGTTAATATGTCTTGACTCTTCTAACAGCAGGATAGCGACAAAAATTCCACCAGGTACATCTGCTTCTAAAATGCTTTAGCAAAAGGATGTTTAGGTAAATAAAACAATTGTTCAAAAGGTAACTAAAAATCAACTTCTTCAATATCAGAACAATTTGAAGTTACTGAACAAAACCTTTTAAGCCAGAATGTGAAAGGATGAGCTAGCCTTCAAATGAAATGGATGTTTCAATATTTATCAGAGGTACACCAATACACAATAAAGCAAAGTCGTAATAGCTTTTAAGGCATGGTGAAGAGTGTGTATCCGTTCATCATCAATGAGAAAGCAGCCAGCCTGTCTGGCACACACATAGATTGTTTCACTGAGGATTCAATAAGGAGAAAAGAGAAGCCCTGAAAGAACACTGGTTATTTTCCCCATTTTTACTTTAAAGTCCCCCAAAGAGTTATCTCCTTAAAATCAAGACAAGGTATAGTTATAAAATAAAATGAGTGACACTGGGACAGTAATTGCTTCCTGGAAGGGTGCCACTCAGCCTACCTATAATAAATATTATACGTTTCTCTAGTTCTTGACCTGGATCATTCTCAAATGTCTTGCATTCTCTGGAGGGTGTTACTAATCCTGATTCTTAGCTTGTTGGGGCTCATTCTGTTGACAGTAATCCAATGTGACCAATGGCAGTTTTACCTTTTCCAGAAAAAAAAAGGTTAATTTTGTTCTCAGTTGTCTTTATTAGTACCAATACAATGTTCAGACACCCAAATAATTCTTGTTGTTTGTTATAACTGAAGTACAGCTCTCACAAGTTTGATGAATAACCTTTAAAGTTTGTTTACCAGTTTTTAATCTTCTAACTGAATTTTCTTGTTAGTAGTTGGTGTTCTTTGTACCTCCTTGGTGCCCCTTACATCTCTTAAATCCCTTCAGTTTCAGGAGGTAGGCAAGCTGGACTCTTGTCTGTGTTAGATATGCTGGAAGCAGACAATTGTTGGTAAATACAAGCTAGTTGGACTGCTATTTGAATATAATGTTAGAGTACCTGGATGGGTTCCTTCTTTGCTTGCTTGTCATTCAAATAATTTGTACTGGATTTTCAAAATTACTCTGACCGAACTTAGTGTCGTGGAAGTGGCACACTGAGTTACAAATGAAGTGAGTAGAGGTTCAGCAGAAGCAGAACTAGGGCAACCTGGGTTGCTCATAAAAATCACTCCTTTACTTATTCTTAGGTATCTTTTCTTACTCAAACCCAAGAAGGTAACAGTGAGACCTAATACGAAATTGTCATATGACTATTCAGTTCTCAGCTCTGCTAACCAGCTTTACTGACCTGTTGCTTGTTTTACTGGTTTAATATATTTAACATTTTATTAACAACCTTATTTCTGTATTAGTAAGTAGTAGTAGTAAAAGAAAAAAAATACTGTTGGATTCTTTTGTCACTTATCCATATTCTAGCCAGATTTCAAAGAAAGAGTGTTATCAGTACTTTTACTGTCTTATCTGACACTATCCAACTGTTTAAGGAAGTTGAGTTTTTCAAGCATTGCCCTGACACCCGGCTTTCAGAGGAGCCTGTCATGATTTATTTGTTCATACAGATTGCAGTGGCTTATGTAGTCTTGATCCTGCTTGATCTGCCAGGAGTATTTGCGTCTATTGATCACAGGCTGTTACTTGACTGCCTTGAGCAACTTGTAGGTCTCCCTGGTTCTGGTAACAAGGTCTACTATGGATGTTTCTCAACGTTCTCGTTTTGTTGCTGTTGATATGTTTAACTCCAGCCTTCCCACTCAGACAGATGTGCCACAGGGTTCTGTCATCCCCTCTGTGTTTTTTGATAAGTTTGGTAATACCTTAGTGAACTTTGGTGCTGTAACTGGGGTTCTGTCCAGATTTGGCTGTTAGCTCTGATTGATAATGCATGTTTGTCAGTGTGCCTGCCCATCACGTTTGGTTGTAAATGTGTAAAAACTCCTCCTATCCTAGGTGTAATAAAATAGCATATTTTTGGAAGTAAGCACCAGTCCTTCATATCCCTACACATTTTTTAATCTGTATGCACTCCTACTGTTTCTCTAGCAATAGTGCAATTGAGATATTAGTTTGGAAGAAACTTCTAAACCATGTTATCTTCTTGTGCATAGACAAGCACTGCTAAATTGTCCTGCAGTCAGCTTTCCAAATGGCTGTGTGTGTTTTCTAACTATTCCTCAGGGTGGAAATACTATAATTCCTTAATTGGCCATTTTACCTGGAAGGTTCATAAAGTGACTTAGCCTGATTTGTGGCTGTCAAGAAATACACTTAACCGGACAAAAGTTGCATTAGAATCAGGTTGAAAACAGAAGCATTCATGTAAGCTTTTAGATGGTCTTACTCCATTAGAAACCAGAGATTTTAATCTTTTTCTAAATGACTTTATGGCTTGCAAATATACCTTTAAGGTCTTTGAGAAGTAGAAGTGTATTTGTAGAAGACAGTCCTCGTGTATTTGTGTTTCTGGTTTTAATATGAGGCTGACCTTCTTTGGAACATGCCATTGAGCTTCTGTCTGTTATTATTTGTGGCTCCTTGTATCATTTTCATAGAAAAAGGGCCCAGCAGATGGTGTTTGAGCAGAAAGAGGAGATAATCGGTGGCTTTTTGAAGAAATATGTGAGATAGAGAATTATGAGGACCAAGTGATTTTACTTGTAAGGAACACGTTTAATATGTGATGACTCACTGTTTTCACCCTTCTATAAAGACACTTCTACATTTAGTGACATAAGGATGTTGGCCTTCTGGCTTGCCTGACATTCAGCAAGCTGCTGCTTTGTATCTCCATCTAAAAAAAATATTGGGGGATTTATTATCTCATCGAGAGAATTTTGGATTTGAAGAGTAAGTTGATCATTAATATGTAATACCTTTTAATCTTTGATTATATGTCTTGCAATAAGCAGAACAGAAGATAGAGTTTAAATATTTCTGCTAAATTAAGAGTAGATTATGAGTGATCAGAAAAAGGAGGTTTTGAAGTCCAATCTTAAGTGTTGACTTAAAATGACTCAAATGGCTTCCTTGAAGCACTCACGAATCATCTTGTAAAGACAAAATTGTCCTTCTTGTTAAATGACTGTAATCTAAAATGTGAGAGAGAGCTAAATGATTATTGATGCTTATTTCTGAGGCATTTGCCTGTACCTGTAGCCAGCTCATTCCGTTTATTTTGGTTTGCTAAAAAATTAGCAAGGTATTTGTATGTCAGATTTGGTCAGTAGTCAACTCCCTCCCCCTTACATATTGAGCACCTTTTAATTTAATTGTTTGTGGTGTTGGCAATTTATTATCCAGATAGATATCACTCAGAGGAGCTCTTTTTTAAAAAAAAAAAAAAAAGACAAAACCACAACAGAAAAACCTGAAGATTTATTTGTGAATATCCTGGTAGTGTCTGCTAGAATAGCTTATGCAGAGCAGCTTTCAGGCTGTTTCCAGGCACACAGGCAGTCAGTCATCTGTATGATACCTTCCTTTCTGTTAACTGGCATGGAATCTGAAATGTTAGGTTTTATATTTAATTACTGGAATAAATTTAAGTCTGTCATTATGGCCATTGTCATTGTATTTAGGCACCTTTAAGGAATGAGCAATCAGAATTACATGTTGGAGTTGCAACTGCATAAATGTGTTGCATAAATACTCTCAGGCAGAGGTGAAATGTGTGCCCACCTGCAGTGATTACACCCCTGTTCTTGAACAAGTTTTGCAAGGGATTTAAGGCAAAATTATTGTATTGCTAAATTGTTTTAACTGTTGGCTTCATCCTCGCTGTGGTAAGAATCTGAGTGCTACTCCTCAAAGTCAGGATGCTATCCTGTTACACAGAGGCAATTGCAGGTTGCCTGACCTTAGCTGCCAGGATGTCTCCTGCCTTGCTGCTCCTCTCTGGCACCGCCGCTGCTCCTGGCTGCACAGCAGCTGCCGGCATTCCCCGGCTGAAAAGGACTAGCAAAATCTATTGTACGGGTATGTTTTCTTAACCTTGATTAATCTGATCTTGTACTTTATGAATTTTAAGTAACATATGAAATTTGGGCTTTGATGTAACAAGAGAGGATTTTCATGTCATGTGAGCATAGCCAGTGCTGGCCGTCCTGGCCGCCGGGTTCTGCTGGGGCTCCCTGGGACTGCGGTTGGTGGAAAAACCTACGTATTTTTTTCTCCTCCAAAACAGCCCTATGGTTGCAAGTTAACATTGTTGGCACTGTACAGCTTGAAATGTTTTATGGTCTTACATCTACTTAACCTTTAATGTTTTCTGTCAACATCTATCATGACCTGGTGGCTTATGGTTAGTAAAATGTGCCCTTGCAGGCTGCCAGATACTGTAATGGAATTAGGCCTTTAAAATTATCAGACCTGTCAAAGGGGTTTATAATCCTGTGAGAGCTTTAAGTGGGTTCTTACCTCCACTTGAACACACATCTGACCTGGTTGAAGTGTTTTTTCTTGCTTGTTTTGTTTTTACTTCCTATTAATATTTCTAAAACTGTGAGGGGGAGGGTGGGGGGGGGTTGAATTGGTTTCCTTGACATCTTTATGAGGGGTCTCCTCAATTCTGTCCAAGATGTCTTTTTTTTTGGCTTTTCTCTCCCTGCACTTGTAGATTAAACTCTATGTGTATTTCAGTGGGAACTTGTTCCCTTAAACAAGGGAATAAGGACACCTTGTTATGTATGTTAGTCAGGGTGCACCGAGGGCTGACATGAGTCAGGAGGAAATGTCAGGCTTGCTTTGGGGGGATCAGACTCAACAGGAGGTGCTGAACCGACACCTCTGGAAAGAAATGTCCTCTGCAGAGTAAGTGTGGGAAGGATAGTAAAACTGCATGCTCACTCATATTTGTCACCTCTGTGCTTTGTCCTGAGCAGAGGATAGTACTAGAGATGTGAGATCATTTACCTTTTGCTAGTTAGTTTTCAATTACCTGTTGAAATGCCAAAAGTAGTTTTGTAGCACGTTGATGGTCTCCCTGTGATTATAACACACTACCTGGTGGTCATTAACACTGTGAGAGGTTCTGTAATGTTTCTGAACTGAGCGATCCTACATATGTCATATCCAATAGAAACTGAAAAGTGCAGTAGAAGAGGCGTTTTGACCGCGTCGCACAGAGCCTGCTGCTGAGTTTGACGGGTCACCTTAGCGGAGCCTGCTTCCCGAGTCCCACTTCAGAGCAGTTTCCTGTCTTTGTGAGGATATGGCATTTGCTTCAAATTATTGCAAGTTGTTAATGCTGCTTTTTTTAGTTAAAGGGTGATCTGACTTTGGCTTCTGAAGAAGTGATGTGCTGACTCAGTTTCTTACCACCAGCAGGGTGATGCAGGGTGAGGAAACAGAGGAAGGCTAATAAAATGCTGCTGTCTGAAAATATGTCTTGTTTGAGACCTTATACATAAGTGATAGAGGGAAATGCACTGCAGCCATTTCATTTGCAAGGAAAAGGCCTTCCATTACACAGTAGGTTTTTTTATTCCTTTTTTTTTTTTTTACATCTCCATTGTTCTCATGTAGCACAATCAAGTAAGAGAAAAGAAAACATGGACCCTGTTACTAAACTGTGTGTATTAGTCCCATAAATAAAACTTTTTTTTTTTTTAAAAGAGTTTGGGTTATGTGAGGTGAAATTGATTGGGACAAACACTGGAACAAATTGGCCTCTGAGCAAGGAGAACGAATAGAAAAATAGCCATCCTCCAGGGAAAGTAACTCCTGTTTCATTTTTTAGAAGAATTGCACTCAATATTAAATCCTGAGCTGTAATGCTCCAAAATCCAGACCCTCCAAAAGTTACAAGTGTACTTTTCTTTGGTGTACACATCCCAGGAATCTCCCAGGGCCCCGACAGCACTGAGTAAGAAGAGATGGGAAATGTAGGAATGAAATCAGTCTTCAGGAAGCCCTGGAAAGTGTCATGAGATGAGCCATCCCTTCTGATTCAAGAGCCTGAATGTATTGATGGGTAATATTTTTACTTCATGGCAGTCTAGTGAATGATCTCATCGGCTGTTGCTCACAGATGCAAAAATGATGAGCTTGTGGTAGCAAGCCAGACATTACACTGTTTCTTGTGCTTGTTTTGGGATACGAGTGACAGACATGTCATTGACAGTTTTCTTTTTGAATAAAATTGTCCACAGTGTTTTGGAAGGGTTCAAAGTAGAATAGAATTAATTGCTTAGTGGAGGGAGAGGAGAGGACCCGTCCCAGGCAGTGGCTGCCCATTGATGAAAATTTGGATTCTTTCTGACTCCTGGGAAATGGATGTTTTAAAGGTTATATCGCTGTCGTAAGAGGATGTACCTGAACGGTTGCTGTTTCTACTTTCCTGGAAAAGACATGCAAACAGCTTGGAAAAAATGGGAAGCGATGAATGTCTCCTTTTAGTACTCACAGGTGTTTATTTAGCTAAAGACATCAGATACCTACTTTTTAATAAGTAGGAAAAAGCAAGGAAAAAGCAGTTTATGCAGTCAGGCAAGCAGCTTTTCATGGTGCCAGATTCATTGGTCCTAATTCTCTGCTGTGTTTTTCTTATTGTCAAGTCAAGCAAAGCTGATGCATATCACTGGAAAATGGGACCTCTATCAATGTTTAGGCTGTTTAATCCTCAGTGTTGATTCCCAGTTGTGATGGTTTCTGTTACCAGTATGTTTACTCTGAGCTTCTTGCTTCTCAATTTTAAGTGTCTCTCCTGTAGCCAGAGCACATCTGCCTAACCCATATGGACGCTCAGTTTGCCTAAGTCATCCAAAATACTGGATGACAGATTCTTTACTTAAAATATGCCCTTGGTTTTCCAGCCATTTAATCAGTTTAAGGATGTAAAAATTGCAAAAGGTGTCAGGGTCACCCAAAGCAGATTGAAATGGGGGAATTTATTTGAATGAGGCAAAGACTGATCATAAAATAATACTGTATGCAAGTTCAACCTTTCTTGTTTTAGTGGAGTCCTAAGTACTAGCCTGAGTATTTCCTCGGCAGCTCAATTCTGCCTACTTTCAACTCTGTGTTTAATATGTAGTGGCACTTTCCCCTAACATTGCCTCACTTTTTGCTTCTGTGCTTGCATTTGTGCAGTACCCTGACTGTCAAAATGTCTGTCTGCCTACAGTATGAAAGTTAATGTCTTAGTGTGAAAGTAATATTTATTATTCATTGTCTTTACACTGAAATGTCTCTGTATTTGTTAATCTTCATAAAGCATGTCAAACAGCTGATAATTTTTCAAAAATCTCACTTATAATAATGCTTGTTACCTTAAACTGAAGGCTAATTGTGGCTCTGCTTTCTATCAGCAGAATCACCATAAGCCACCCTTATAATTTATGCCATTTCAAGCTGTTGTACAGTTTCACTCATAGTATTTGGCAAGTTTTTCAAAGTCTTCTTCACAGGACTTTAGATTGTTAACAGACTAAGGCATTTTTTTAAATTTCTGTCTAAAGCTGGTGTCTACAATTGAGTTTTCCCATATGTATTTTCATTGTTTGCCTAATCTGTTTTCAGATCAGTTTTGCATGAATCAAGGACCCTAGGGGGAAAAAAAAAATATCTAAGTGGCTTTTTCCAGAAGCTTCTGCTGCAGATTTCATTGATGATTAAGATATTTCTGGCCTGTCCTTAATTCCCCTTTTTCTTCCTAATTACACCAGAGATTGAAGATTGCATTACGTACTGCATGAGTAGTAATATCTACATATACTCAGTGTTGGCTCAAGTGGCAAAATAATCAATAATCAGATTTCCTCTATTGATGGTTATTTCTCTCTTAAAAGCTGGAAGATAGCTCTACCTGTGTAGGAAATAGAGTAGACCTGTGTTCTGGTTTGACGGTGCCGTAAGTAAGCAGGGAAAAGGGAAAAAAAGAGAAAGGGGAAGAAAAGGTTACCAAACCAACAATTCTTTGCTAACTATGGAATTACTAACATTTTAAATTTAAGTTAAACATCAGCTGCCAGAAATTAGCCATTAGACTGGTAACTTCTGCCTGCCTTGTAGAACCCCTTCACATTTTCCCCCAGAGCTGCATATGCTTCCCCTTTCATAATCTGAGCTCTTAAACTGAAGTTCAGTGGAGAGTAGGCAAATTTTAACATCATGTGAAAGACATGCACCTTTGCGAGGCAGTTGGTTACTTGGTTTCAGCGATTTATCTGAAACCTGGAAGAAAGGCATTAAGCTATAGTGATGGGGAATTCTGTGTAGTGAGGATGAGATCACTGAAGTGAGATTTTATACATAAAACTTGTGTGAGCATGGAAATGTCGTGAAGGATTGAGCTTATTTACAACTCTCAATACAGGTAAAAGTGCTAAGGTAGTTATAGTTCTACAACAAAAATGGCCTTTTGCTGATGCAGCTTGTTTTACTCAAGGAATTAGTATAAGCTATAAACTATCAAGATCACTTTTCTTTGCTGATACAAACTGCATTTGCAATAGGTGTGTATATCAAACTTTTTGAGGTTGGTTGTGCTGGCAGAATATCTATTGAAATGGTCACAAGGAATGGAAAAGGCAAGAAACATAGTCCTGGAAGTAACTACATCTCTTACTGCTTATGTGAACTTTCCTACCTTTTCACTAAGCACTGTTTTCTGGGTAATGCTCTGTTCCTATCTCATACTGCATATTCAAACTCAGATTGTGCCTTTAGTTAGTGTAGTTCGTGTGAAAATGTATTGGCAGCTTATGAGGTTAGTTGAGGAATGTGTTCTAGCAAATTTGTTTCCAAAGACTCTCTCCTGGATACTCTTTAGTATTTCTCTCTGAAACAGTCCTCTTCCCCATAGCATCATTTTTCTTTGTGTCATGGATCATCCATGAATAACAGTAAACCTGCCTAGTCTACAAATTCTGTAGGGGGAAAAAAGATTGGTAAGCAGCTGAACTACACCAAAATATTATACACTCATTCATGAGAGTCTTCTCAGCATTATGGAAATGCATAAATAAAGCTTTACTCCTTGAGAGTCATGTTTAGCATCAGTCTGATGCAGACCTATACCTAATTTGGAGGTTTCAGTTCAGAAGAGCTTGATCCCACCCTGAGTTTAATTTTGAGTTTCAGGTTCAAAGAACTATCAAAGAAATTGCAAAGTCAATTTAAGTGGGCTTTACTTTATTAACAGCAACATCTTCCATATTTTTTACTGAATTTGTAGTTGCCCAAAACTGTGGACCAAAGGCATCTCAGCCCCTCTTGCTCTTTCAGCAACCTCAGCTGTTTCCTTTGATAATTTCCTGAAGAAGTGGTTTAGCCTGGTTTCAGTATAAAAATATTCAACTCTAGCTCTGAGTGAAAATTGTTTTTTTATATATTCCCAAGGCTGATCGGGTTGTTTTGGTTTTTTTCTCTTCCATGCAGCAACCTACCGTTTGGAAGGAAACTGGGAAGGCATAGTTGCAACTTGAGCAACTGCTGTCTGAACCACATCTGTGAGCTTTTTGTAAATGAATTAAAATGCAGTTACGCCTTTTACACCAAAATTGATGTGGTCCATTTTTTCCAGACAAATGGTCTTTAACTGTATTTGGAAGATCTGTTCAAAGATAAATATTGCTGCTGGTTGTCTTTTTCCACTGTTGTTTTGCTTCTGTAGAAATGTGCTTGTTTGTTTTTTACTTATGGTTTAGGTTTTGACAAATAAACCAGTATTTGGATCAAATTACACAGGACAACCTTGCTCCATATTCTGGCAATTTAAGTGTAATAATTATTTCTAGCATTTGCTAATCGCTTGTCTGGGATATCATGTTCAGCCTCTTTAAATATCTTGTTAATCCAGCAGCAATGGACAGTTGATGTTATGGTTAAGTGAATTCAAGCCATAAAATGATAATCCAGTGATTGACCAGCCCGTTACCCAAAGTGGGACTAGAATTTGTCCTCACATGGGGCCAGTTTGCAGAGCAGTGTGCTTTCCCTACCTGGGGAAGCCTGTGGTGAGAAGTGTAACTTTTGCCAGTTCTGACCTATTCCTGTGCACTGTGTACTTGCAGGCAGGCAGCCACAGTGCAAGTTTTTTTGGTTATTTTGCTGTAGGTAGTTTTTCCATTTGAAAATTAATCGTGTTTTCATTTGCATGCTGGTTACTTGAAATAACAATTTAGAGTAAAAACAAAATAATGATTTGTTTTGGTTTTGGTAACTACAGAATTCAGTTGTTTATCATAAACTGAATTCTTTCATTTCTCATGACTATTAAAAGTTTCTGTTTTCATTGGAACAGAAAAAGTGGGAGAACATAAGTTCAGGCCAAACCTTACAGCTGCAGTCCTACAAAAAGCTCAGGTTAGGTGAAATGCACTCGGGCCTCAGACCTGCTGTGAGCGAGTAACCAGCATAGCGGTCCTGATCCCCACACACCTTCACTGAAATCTCTCTCTCCCCCCACCTCTCTCTTCCGCTCTCCTCCTCTCTCCTCCTCCTCTGTCCAGAAGCTTTGGTCTGTCAGCAGGAAAGAAGTTGTGTGGTCTCTTTGGGCTGCATAACTAAAGGTGCTGTTAGTAATCCAATTCCAGAATAAAGATAGCTGAATAAACAGTTATAACCCCCAAAACATGAGCAGGATAGATGAAGTGCACAAACACAGGATGTCAGTCAGGGTGAGGAAGAACTACCTAAGTTAAAGAAGATATTAGTATATTTTAGGTGAGGGGAAAATAAAGTGTCTAATAGCAGTGGTGAAATTCAAATGTACATAGAGGAATGATTTGGAACAAGACTCAAATGATTCATCTTGACACCAGTAGTCTTAACCAGTGTATGATAGAACTGAATTAGTACATGCTGTACAGTTCTTTTCACTGTCCCTGTCAATAGCAGGGTATCTTTAATCAGCTTAGAATTTTAGTTTCTATCTCTCTGCTTATAACTCATTAGTGTCTGTAGTTCCATCCTAACACGCTTCAGGAGTGTTGCAGATCAGTTATGTAGTTGATCTAGTCGATCTCTGCAGCAGAGAGGCTCATGCAACTGTTTTTGTTTTATTTAATTTAATTTCACCAGTACAGACTCAAAGAGGTAAATACTTTTTTGAAAAGCCTTAGAAAACAATGGTATTAAAAACATCAAATATAAACATGAAGGAATTAGCATTAAATTACAGTGAAACGGCAGCTGGAAATGTAATCGTGTAGACAGCTCCTTTATAGCAAAAAGTCCAAAAGCATTTACGTGATACATTGTTGAGTTACACAGATTTTATTCAGGTAGATACCAGGAGTGTGTCAGAAGATTGGAAGGAGTGGAACACCCTTCACCTACGCAGTGGAGAAGTTCTCTCAGGGAGGGGTTCTTTGATTTCTATATTATCCTCAGTTCTGGAGTCTAGAAGGTTATTTTTTGTTTAGAGAAGAGCATCTTTGAAAATGGCGTCTATTGTTATGAATCTGATCTTTTTCTTCCTTTTCCTTTGTCTGCTACTTTTAACGTGTCTAGTTATGAACAAATACAGCTCTAAAACATGAATAGGATTCTCATTATTTGCTACCTGCACTTGATTTCTTTCTTCCCTAGCCCTTGGTGTTAATGAGCATTAGTTCACAGTAGTTCCCTATTCTCATAACGTGTTTTAGAACAGACAAGAGTAAGGAGGATAAATGAGGAACCTTAAAAGGGCCTTTTTATAGTTGCTTATCAGAGTTTAATTCCCACATTGGTAACATCAGGTAAGGATTTATGATACAAACACAGTTCTAGACTACCTTCTCCGTGACTGCTTTTAACGTGATTTGTTTCTGCTGCTGCTTGTGTATTTACACTTCTTCTTAAGGTATTAGGAGGAAATAGTGTGTTGTAAATAAGACATCAGAAGGCAATTTAGTATACACCTTAGCATCTGTTGCTAGGAAGATAGAAGAATAGTTCCACTGGCCTGATTCAATATGATTTTGAAAGAGCAATACCGTGTAAGTTCACTGGGAGAAGGTAGGGAAATCCCAGATGAGCAGAGAAAACTATCGAGCGAATTTACTACAGGATTCTCCTTAACAGCCCACTTGGCTTTCCAGAGCGAAGCACGAGGATAAGCTCTGCACCTTGGTGTATCCTCCACAATGAACTGCAGTGGTTAGGTGGCCCAGTCAAGCTCTCATGCCCACTGTAGGAAGCATATGCCTGTGGAACTGGGGGTGCAGAGGGGGCCTGAAAGCCTAACACAAAGGTCTGTGCTTCTAGTCTGCTCAGAAACCAGAGGGTTACTTTGCGACAGAGAGGGTAGTGTCAGCATTCTTGGCCCTAGAAAAGTAGTTCGAATCCTACCTAGCAGATAAAATCCCATCCTTGCAGTACTTGATGTAGGTTTAGCTGTTGTCCCGAGCATGCTCGAAACTTTACCAGAGGAGTTCATTTTCCTGTACTTGTTTCTTCCGTTGCCCATAAATGAAAGACAAACTATTGGATGAATCCTTTCTCATCAATTCATGTGCATTTGAGTTTTGCCATGATAGCTAATGTCTCCTGATAAACATTTTATAATTCCACCTCTAGGTTTAAAATGCTGCCTCAGATGTGAAAAGGAACTAAGCATGTTATCAGCGAGACCTGCACATACCTCTTGTCTCTGGATGTATAATCTCTATGCATCATCATGTTTCCTTCTTCACATTCTATTAATTTTGTATTACCTTCATCAGAACTGTAAAGCAGAAGCTGTTTTCATGTAGATGATTTTTATGGTGACTAAACATTGGAGAAAGGAAGACAAATAATTGTCCCAGTATACATATTGCCTGGGATGAACAGATTGATTTAAAGTGCACTGCTCTGGCGCTTTGTATAGGCAGCAAGCTTGTGTGATTCAGTTCTTACTTTCTTGCTGTCAGTTTGCTCAGCTTGTCATTTTTGTGAGCTAAGCCTGTTGCCTCTAACTAGTACAAGAAGTTTATGCATGTTGCTTTCATTGTGGAGGAAAACGTTGAATAGAATTATTAGGTAGGAATAATTGCTGGGTCTTTTTTGAGATTAGTATCTTACGTTTCAGAAAGTGACTCTTTTTTCTTCCACCTTTGATCTCAGATATCACATGTGACAAAAGTATGAAACTTGCTATACTTCTAAGAACAAGAGCTAATGTTTAATGTCCATTCATGTTATTTATCTTTTCTAATGTCAGTGAGCATCTGTACATATAAATGCTTAATTTTTTTTTCAGTTCCACTCTGTTCTTGGCTTCATAAATACTTCATAATAGGGATTTCAATGAACTTGACTGTTACAGCTGTGTGAAAGAGAGAACCAGAAGTAGTAAAAAGGTATATGCATTTCTGAATACTAGTAATATAATTTTGAAACTTTTTCTATCAAGCATACCTTTTCCATGAAGCTTGATGTTTTGATGTTTTTACTGTTTACTCATTCAGGTGTCTTTGTGTTTCTTCAGTCATCTTCGCTGACCTCTGACTCTTTTAGCTATTTGCTTAGCTTTTTAAGGCAGAGAAACCAAATCCATATACTATATTCCATTGAACAGTGAGCTTTTTACTTAAGTAGCAGTAATTAAAGTATTGTTGCCATTTCTTTCTTATGTCCCATGTGTCTGTTTCTTCCTATATATTGGTGATTTAATCTAGTTTTTTACAGTGCCATCCCCTTAGCCTGAAAGGCTGTACAGGTTTAGAACCCAGTCATGTTTTAAACTGGTGCAAATAGTGATATTAATCAAAACAAAATGTAGTGTGACATCCACTTGACCATATACTTTTTTTTAGTTCTTCCCCATCTTGTCTTTTTCTAACCCAGAAATGTGCCCTCTGTGAATTTTGTCATCCTACTTTCAAACTCTTTTTCCGGAGACTGGGTGAATACATTAAACACCTTTAGTTTTTGACATGATTTTGATCCCTCTCACATGTCAATCGTTTGTGATATTGAGAACTGTTGATTCTGTTTGTCTTTCTGTTAAGCAGTTCCAAGTGGATGATAATGCTGTTTGCCACAGATCCCATGACTACAGTGTCTTGATAGTCTATTGCCGGGAGCTTTGTCCAAGGCTCTTCAAAAGGGCAATTGAACTACATGAACAAGCTTCTCTTCAGGCATCTCTTCATTGGCACCTTCAAAGAACTGTACTGGTTTACTTCTGTCATATGTTCAGTTACATGTTTCTGGCTATTGAATTAAGGTTAACTGATCTGAAATGCTTTGAACTGGGACTCTGCAGACCTCAGATGTTTCGCAGTTAAAGCGACAGGATGAACTGGCCAGCTAAATTCTGTGCACGGTGAAGGCGGGCAGTACTGCTTGTTACTCTTGCTTACCCTGTTGCCAGTGCAGAGCATAAGTAATTTCGATCCTCTGTAATTGTAAGGCATGTGGTACACTGAACTCTGGGAGCTCCTGTCTGGTGCTGTAACTGTCCATATTAACAAATACTAATTGGTGCACCTCTCCTTGAACAAACTTTTCAAATGTGTTGTCCATAAGGCTCAGATTACATGTCAGGGATAAAAGCCTTGCAGGCGAAGTAAAAGCAGGGGTTTTGCTGACGTTCTAGTGCAAGTCAGCTGTCTGCCCTTGTGCTCTGTTTTCATAAACATGGTACACTGTCTCACGGTCTAGCAGATCAACAAGGTCAGTTTGAGAAAGCAGATAAAGGGGACAGTAGTGTCTGCCTGCTGCTCGCATCGTGCTGAATAGATGGACGCTGGTCATGTTGCCTGTGTGGGAATTTTTTTTTTTAATTCATCATGCTCTACTGTAGTCATTTGCACAAAGGATGCTTTTAAAGGAGTAATGAGTGCTTTCCTGTTTGGCAGTTGGTTAAATTGAACTTTGTGTCACAGCTCTTTACGATTCACTCATACAAGACCTAAAATATTCAAGACTGGTAGGGGGGCAAAAACCTCTGTCTGGTTCATGCTGTTTCTAGGAAAAGGGAGTCTTGGGCAGGGGGGGAAACCCTGCAAAGACCTACAAATTATGCAGTGTTCTTTCTGTCCATGAATGGTTTCTCTTGTGATTGAATGAGGCTGCATTTTTGGACTCGCAGACAAAGCAACTTTCGCTACAACTGGCTTTTCTCCAAAGAACACTTTCTGTGCTTATTCTGCTTATTTTTATTATTTAAAAAACTTAATGATAGACAGCCTGGAAGTTATCTGAGGACCTGAGTCAAACATCCAGTGTCCAGTTGGTCTTGTCTGTAGTAGTATTGCAGATCATCTTCCTGGGCAGCAGGGCTCTGGTGAGCCTCTCGAGCAGAGAGCCCCTCTGTGGTAGCAGAAATTTAATTTTCTGTCTTCTCATCTTCCTACTGAGAGCTGCCTCACGCTTGCACAGAAAGTCAAAAGCTGAGTCCAATTCAGATTTCGGACTGTTTTTCTTTACCTTTTACTGCAGCTTGTAAACAATGCTATGAAAATTGTACAGTTTCATCTTGAATTAAGATCGTAAGTGCAACACGTACGCTCAGCTCCTTTGAATATGTGGCCCTCTGTGATCTCGGTACCTAATTTAAAAAGTCAGTTTGGAATACATTAGTTTTAACTTCTAGAGACAGTGGAGATCTGGGATAGGATACCAGCTTGCTTGGCTTCAATTGCATTTCATCCTACTACTTATTTCGGGTATGAATTCATAGCTTTGTGGTTTAGCTACTGGCCCTTATAGAACACTTCTGAGGTAATCTTTTTTAAACTAAACTACAGGATGTTCTAATAGCTATTAAAACAAGTGTGTGTTTATCAGTTTTGCCATGCTTTTACAATCTTTGCCAATCATTTCTCAGAACACCTGCATTGTAAAGTCGAGTTCCCTGAGTGGTAAAAATTAAAATATGTCTCACAAAAAATTAAAATAACTTCTTAAAAGTGAAAATTACAATCCCAACAAGTTGAGGTAACTTTAAAAAGCACATTTTATTACAATTAAGAAACTCCTCTTGCACTGTAGTTTATGAACTATCTCCTTGGTGGCCTCACTGGCAGAGGTAAAAAAGATCATCATCTCTGGTCAGTGGATCTCTTTGTGGTTATACTGGTCATGGAGGTGGGAGCAAATGGTAGGAGGAGCAGCATATCGAAAGGTGGCAAGATAGCCCTGCTATTAAAAGTGCTTGTGAAATTTATTGTTTTAACAGCTGTAAGTTTAATATCTCTACTTAGATGCTTACTATGGTCCTACCTCTTCTGTGTGCCACTTATCAAGTACTGAGGGAAGATCACTAGCAGAGTAAGAGTATGTAGGTTTTATATTCAGTTGCCCATTGACTTAGGGCAGCTTCTGGTAGCCCCTTTCAAATGAGATGCTGACCTTATTCCCGTTGGCAGTGGATGGGGTATACGACTTTCGACTTGATGTGCTGTAACATCTGGGAACTGCTGTTGGTGCACAAGTAAGGACACCAGGGTTCAGTGGGTATGGAAACCCTCAACGTCCCCAGCATTTCAGGCTTCTGTGATCTAGGCTGGTGAATTAGTGATCTCATGAGGCAGGAGAAGCCTGTTAGGGGGAGATTGGTTTGGTTTTGTTTTTGAGGTTTTCTCCAGTTAAACAGAGGTTGCCATGTCAAAGAACACCACTGCTGTAACTGTCATGAATCTCTAAATTTCACTTGTTTAAAAAAAAAAAAAAGTTTTTTGTCACACGGGTGAGGATTGATGGGAATGTAGGCACAACCAGAACTTACCCTATCACTGCTGCCACCAACAAAATGCCTCCCAGGACTTTGTATTAATTGAAATTATGAGATGCACCAAAATGGTTCATAACACCTGTGAAGTGAAGAGGAAGAGGTATTTTAAAATAAAGTCATAGAATCATAGAATGGTTTTGTCTGGAAGGGACCTTAAAGATCATCTAGTTCCAACCCCCCTGCCATGAGCAGAGACACCTTCCACTAGACCAGGTTGCTCAAAGCCTCATCCAACCTGGCCTTAAACACTTCCAGGGAGGGGGCATCCACAACTTCCTTGGGCAACCCGTTCCAGTGTCTCACCACCCTCACAGTGAAGAATTTCTTCCTCATATTTAATCTAAACCTGCCCTCTTCCAGTTTAAAGCCATTTCCCCTTGTCCTGTCATTAACTGCCCTTATGAAAAGTCCCTCCCCAGCTTTCCTGTAGGCCCCTTCAGGTACTGGAAGGCTGCTGTAAGATCTCCCCAGAGCCTTCTCTTCTCCAGGCTGAACAGCCCCAACTCTCTCAGCCTGTCCTCGTAGGAGAGGTGCTCCAGCCCTTGGATCATCCTCGTGGCCTCCTCTGGTCTTGTTTTAACAGATCCATGTCTCTCTTATGTTCGGGGCTCCAGAACTGGATGCAAAAGTCCTTAAAAGATGCCTATCCTACAGTAGTTGAGTGTCATTACTCAGGAAATTGTATCCAGGGAAGGTTGATGTTTTGTGAGGTTGTTTTGTTTTGGTTTGTTGAAACGTAGTCAGGAAGAGGTTGACCTGACTAAGGACAGACCAAAATAAATAACCAGACAGGAATCTTTATCAAGGTATTATGCCGTATGCTCTGAGCAGTATTGTAGTACCAAAATTATTTCAGCTGTTACAAAGATAATTTCACCTCTCAGTCTTTGTAGATTTAAAGTGGTTGGCAGAGTATTTTTTAATCAGTCTTACATGGGCAGGTGATAACATTGAAGCACAGTTTTAGGTATATTTCTAATAAAGGCAGGATTGTTAGGACTCATCATTCTCATAAGACTGTTTTTGGGTCCTTATCCTTTTGCTGGGTTTTAACAATTCATTTATCAAAGTAGACATCTGCATTTGAAGAGAAAAAAAAAGAGGGAAAGGAAAAAAAGAGGAAGGAAAGAAATAATATATATATAGTATGTGTATTGAAAAAAACTATGTATTTCAGAGAACAGGCTAGGCTTATGGAAAAAAATTATATTGACCTTTTCCTTCTAGATACAGTGTGTTTCTCATTTGACAAAATGCTGGTCTTTGAGTAGCAAAGTCTTCAGGTTTTTTGCCATTTAAAAAAAAAATATAAATCTACCCAGAGCTGGCTA
The DNA here is from genome assembly GCA_907165065.1 of Caprimulgus europaeus. The sequence goes on from OU015529.1 coordinate 27,736,073, forward strand.
AGTTGATACACAGCTGAATAACTGTGGTTCACAAGTACTCACAAGGGACCTCCTTGGCTTTAGAACAGAAAATCTCAGAAGACCTCCTCATGGCTGACCATGTTTGAACTGCTCCCAGCTTTGGCTGGTAACCAGCATGTTCAGGCGATGGCCTGACTTAGCAGCTGGGCAGAAGTTGCCAGGCAGCACCAGTGAAGCCAGACCTCTTCAGCAGCTATTACAAAACCCATTGAAACCAGAAATAGGTCATATTATCAGTGTCTGGTTAGAATAGTTTGGATTTCACATGCATAATCTATCCATCAGAAAAATTACAGCATTTACACTAGCAGATGCATTGTCCTGTGGTGCTTATCAGGACATTTACGTGTTCTGCTATCAAAAGTATGAGGTATTTGCCACCTGAAACACTGTGGAAGCTGAGAGATTGCTAAGGGTGGACCATTTTGAATTTATTACTGTTACACTGATGTAACATAAATTGAATGCAACTTACTTCACTGCAACTGTGCAAAATGGAAGATTAATTGCAAGTAGTGGAATAATACCCAGCTTAAGTGTTCAGATAAATGATTTTTTTTATTCTTCATAGTTAATTTTTCTAGTACAAGCAAACTGTAAAACCTGAAACCACTTTGACAGCAGTAGAGATGTTGGAATTGTTTTGAATAACCTGAAACAATATCTACATTTTTCCTTTAAGGATCAAAAATTTGTGGTGCCATTTATTCAATCAGTTCCCTGTCCACTTCTTGAGTTAGCTGGTTAGAAGTGTGCACACTGAGGGTTGCACCCCCTTCGCTTCCCTGCCTGGAGTTCTGGCTAGTATATTTACACTAGTAGTAAGGGTTAGCTCAGGTACGCCTGTGTTCTGGCTCGACTTTCAATTACTGAAATGTCAGTTTATTCTAATCTAGGTGGAGTCAGTCTGCTTTCTGAACCACAGTAACTGCTTAGAGTAAGAGCTGGGGGGAAAGCCTTGAATTGTGAGCTTATGGCCAAATAACAAAAGTGTTTGTGTGCCTTTATACATTAGTCTTCTCAAGTTCAGTTAGCACCAGTTAGACTTGAATTTGTAGCTGAAAATTTGAGTTAATTGTAAATCCTCAAGAAACTAAATGTAGTTCCTTTTTGTAGGAAGAAATCACCATAGGTAGCTTCTATACATGTAAAAATACCATGAGCTAATTAAAATACAATCCTTGGAGTTGAGCAGTTAATGACCTGAATTGTTGCTTTCCTCAACCCAAACCTTTTTTTCAGCCTGCAGCCTCCTGCAGGGGTTAGCAATGTGGGAATCGGGTGTCCTCCCATGCCAGGGCCTGCTGGGAGCTCATTCCTTTCTGGTCCTTGGCTTACAAGGGGTTCTTAAATTGAGGCATGGCATGTGTGCAGAGGGGTAATGGGAGAGCTCATGAAACATGACTGTTTCACTTTCCACTGCCCACTCACCCCCATTTCTCTCCCACTTTTCCTCCCCTTTTCTCCCATTCTCCCCTGAGCAGATCTACAGGTCTGTCTCGTGTCCCCTTTCCAAACACACGTGAAGCAGTGCCCTCCTGCTTCTGGTGCCCATTCCTGTCTGGCCTTCTTAGTGCATGAGAATCGTGCACTCGCCAACTGCGTCCGTCTTTCTCCTGTTTAGTTTTTCTTGCCCATTGTTTTTGGTTAAGTCTTTGGCTTATTCAGTTGCAATTACCGTGTTTTAAGCAAGGTAACAGCAGCTAACTTTCTTCTTGCAGCCGGTGTCACTGGTTCATTCTGTCTTGTTCTGAGTGCACTTCGCTGCTAGTAACCAAAGCATTCCTTAACATGCCGTTTTAAACTGAACAAGCTAAACCCAGAACTGCTGAGTCCCCATGATGCAAGTTGTGAGCCAGCACATGAGAACATATATTTCAACGGTTTTGACAGTAATTTAGAATGCTGTGTGATTTTTCCAGATTTAGGCACTATCACTCTTAATATTTCACTGGACGGGGTTTCTTAATTCTTTCCACCATTAAAAAATGCCAGTTACTGGTGTGCAATTTTGTTGAGGTTAAGGCATTTGCCTTTATTAGTTATTAATATTTGGTTAGTGTTTCTACCTAAATGAGAACGCCCGTTGTGCTAAGCAGTGTGCAAACACGTTTGGAGAGAAAGTCTGCTCCAAAGAGTGGAGCAGATTTGTACTTTAGTCCTTTCACCTTATTTCTTAATGCTGCTTTTTTTGCACTTCAGTTGTGATGATGCCTCTGTATAGTTATAGTTGTGATATTTAGATAGCAAATGTTAATCTTGGTCAAATGCAAGTTCCCAAAGAGTTAAAAAAAAATTTCCAGTATATCGTCAAATTGGCGAACAAAGACTTTGACAAAACTCAGTGCCCAATGAAACACTGCTGGGTGGTCCTTTCTGGAAAAGGAACGTTTCCTGTATTTTGAAGGCTTGTTTAGAATTGGGGATTAATTATAACTTGCCTGCATGTATGTTAGCCTTGAGATCATCATGTTTTCAGTTCTGCATGTATGAAGATTATTATTCAGTCTTAAGTTTCTGAACTGATGATGTCTGTCTGAATACTGGAAAGGGCTTGTCTGACCCCTGTAAGGTGCATTTGACAAAGTAAGTACATTGGAAATACTTTCTCCATTGCTTAGGCTAGATGAAAATACTCCCTGAATGCAGGAGACCATTGGCTTGATCCACTGTAGTTTCTCACCTTTACTAAAAAGAGGTTTTGAGTAAAGACCTTGTGACTTCTTGTCCTTTATGAATGGCTGGAACACAGTAATATCAGTTGCAGAATCAGTTGCAAGAGATTACAGCTTTGTTAATTGCTCTGTTGTTACTTCTTGTTAGTGTAGTTACTATGCTTTGTATCTACTCTTTCTCCCTCACCCTGGTCCACAAAGGTCCAGGTTGTGGGCTTTGCTGGTTGTTTTTTTAATCAGTGTCTATCTGCATAAACATGTTAGTTAAGAACCTGTCTGACAGAAAGTTGTCATTTGTTTCATTGTGATACCTACAGCAATGTTTGCTGTAGATCATGTAATCATTCTTCCAGTCTTCCCTTATGAGATCTTTATACCTTTTGTAATGCATCCCTTCTATCTTACAAAGCTATTCATGTTGGCTTACCCATGTTCTGTTCTGCTGTCCTTTTTAATTCCTAGATTTTTCCAGGATGAAATACATTTTTGCTTTCCAAGGCTTCCTTAAACTTACCTTCTCTATGAGTTTGTTCCAGTCTGTAATAGCGGGGGCTTAGTCTGTACCCCAAAAAAGCTTTGAGATACTACCTTTTAGAAATACTGCAGTGAACTAGACTATTTCACTTTAAAGCTTTGATTGCTTGATCCTAGGCTTCAGCTTTGAACCCTCTTTTCTCTATTTAACCTTCTGGCACAAGCTACTGAACTGGTGCTGGAGTTCTCTGCGGTCATTGCTCCAGGTGTCAAACAGGCTGCAGAGTTGAGCACTTTCCCAGTATATGCATGTGCTTGGAAGTCCACTTAAAAAGGCAGAATTTTAGCCTTTTCCACTTTTGTTATTATTTATTCTTTAGTGTTCAGTGGCACATTTGCTTGGACAAGAATTTGCAAAGAGGTTTTAGAATCTCCATTTTATTTTTCTGTTACATGAATCTGGGCTTTTTTTTCAGCTGCCTTGCAGCAACTCCTTCTGTCAGATTAGCATGGTCTAGTGGTCTGCATCCAGGCTAGGAAAAGAGCCTCTGAGCTCTAATCCCACATCTGATGTTGTGCATTGATCCTCTCCTCTTCAGGATGCTATGGATGACTGTGAATGTATGTCCTTAATGACTGACGTTATCTTCCTCCAGAGCAGTTCCTCTCTCCTTTCAAGAGCCTACTCTATAGATGTGAAAATCTTGTTTCTATGTTGATGTCCAAACCCATTCTCTCCTTCCTGGTCTTCTTATGTCAACAGTTGCCCAAGAGGTCCCTCAGGGAGAGGGGGTAGTCTCAGCAGCAGCAGTGTATCAGAACAGACAGCAACTTTCACGTAGACCTACCAGTCAGTAGCCTCAGAGCCCCTCACCTTGGCAGCAACGAGATGTAATTTCGCTGTACCTTTATAAAATAAATAGTGTCTCTGGCATTCTAACCTGAGTATTTTCCCTGAAGGATTAGTTCACTGCCTTAGCTTCCCTCTTTGTGAAACTTGGATGATGTTCTCTTCACAGGATTAGGTGAGGATTAGCTTGTGTTTATCAGCGACTTTCAGATAAAAGAAGTACTTTGTTTACGTGTATATCATTTAGACTGTATGGTCTTGATCACATGGCAGTGCTCAACTTTGCATTTGAAAAACACCTGATTTAGGATACTACTACAAAATAATTATTAGAGACAGTTACTAAGGTGTGCATCTCTTTAGAATTGAATCCTGCTTCCTGAAAATTGAAGTATTTTGCAGTTTGGAAATATTCTGCCCTACTCTTTTTTTAATTACCTTTTAAATTTATTTTTATTAGTGTTAATACATAGGATTTTTCTGGTCATGCTGGAAATTTCAATAACATTTTGGGCCTAATGACTGTAAGTACTGTATAAAGGTAGAAGGAAACACAATGCCATCCTTCAAGGGTTATCTTGCTAGACAGAAAGACTAGCTATTACCTTTCCACATCAGATTTCCCTGGTTAATGACTTAAAGTATCTGGAACCTGAAAATCTCAGTGTTTTTTCTGCTTCTTTTATGATTTCTGAAAATAAAGGCTTTGCAGCAGCTGGAAGCAGCCAACAGTCTTGTTGAAAATACATCCTGTTCTTCCATAGCAATATTGGCTCTTTCTTAGTATCATGAACAGATATGATTCAGAAGACAGAGGGAGAACAACTATGTTGTGTAGGAAGTTAAAAAAAGAGTTTTTGAGTTTTTTACTATTTTTTTGGCCAACACCACAGTCAAGCTGCACTGCCTCCCCCCCCCTCCCCCCCCGCCCCCACCTCTTCTTGACAGCCTTTGCAACTGGAGCTGGTATCCTGAATTGATCTTAACAACGTGAAATCCAAGAGACAACAAACCAGATGTTCTCAGCAGCCAGTTTTGTTTTTTTCTTTAAAGGGGGTTGTGCTAATAAAGAGGTAGAAGGATGATAGGTGTATGTAGTATATGGACAGGAGCAATTCCAGTGAGCAGCTTTTTCTCCAACAAAATTACACAAAATGTGAAATTTTGAAAAGCTGTGATTTCTAGTTTTCATAGCATCAAACTGCAGATTGCTAATGCAGATTGATTTATTTTGCAGTAGACAAGATTAGATGGGGTACTGCATGAATATACTATTTGAATTTGGACAATTTGGCTTTTGGGGGGCTTTTTCCTGTGGGGGGATATGTAGATAGGCTCTAAGCAGGAAAAAAATGCTGGAGAAATTTGTTCTCAAAGTAAAATATAGGACCAAAAGTATGCAGGGGAAAAAAAAGTAAAACTCACGGAATGGCAGAGGTTGGAAGGGACTTCAGGAGCTCATGTAGTCCAACCCCCCTGCCAAAGCAGGTTCCCTACAACAGGATGCACAAGAAAGCGTCGGAGCCCAGGTAATTCTCCTTTCTCATTAAACAGTCAGCCATTGCCCTCAGGTCTGTTCCTTATTTCTTCTGTCCTTGGTCCTTGTTCCCTGGGTTTCTCTTGCTCTTGAGGGTTCTCTTAATCTCTTCTTTCACCCTCGTGTTTTCAGAATTGCTTCAGACTACTCCCCTTAGAGAAAATTTCCTAATACTTGGCTGCAAACTCCTTTCTTTCAAGCCCTTCAAGTAACCAGCTCCTTCTAGAAAACATTCCTGTGTTAATTTCCCTGAGAAAATTTTGCCTATGCCATCTTGGTTTTGAACTTTTACTGCATTTCTTTCGAGTTCCTCATGGAAAGAGCCAGTTCTTATGTGTTTGTGAAAGGCCATTTATATAGTCCCTAGACATTAAGTAGCCAGGCACAGTCCGCAGGCAATAAATGCGTTCCTGTAACCTTTCAGTAACCTTACCTTTCTTTAACATATGATCTTATCTTTTGCTTTCATTTCTCTTGGTTTTGACCCTCTGTTGTAGCCACTTTCACACATAATTTGTTAGCTTACATCACTAAAATTAAAATCATCATTTGCTAGACTAACATGAAAGTACTTATCAATGTATAAAGGAGAAGTTAATGTTTTGTGAAGTACATTTAAATAGGTGTATTTAAAAACAAATGAAAAGAAAAGGATCAGATAGGTAGAGGTTGTGCAAATGTAATATGAGATTCAGCCTTCCTGACAAAGTTGTTTACGGTATTTTCCACCAACTTCAGTAGGAGCAGTTGATCCAAAATGGTTCTGACCAAGAATGGAGAATTTTATTTACCATCTGCTTGTTGGATAGCATCTTGCCGTGTGATTTCCAGTAATATTCGGTGTTCTGATGTCCATTTTGATTCCGTTTATCCAGATGTTCTGGGAGCATATAAAGTAGACATGGTTGCTATTTAGACAGGGTGTTTGCTCACTGCTGGTATAAACTGCTGCTTTTCTACAGATTGTGAAAGAGAAACGCTGTGCCTGTGAAAAGCTCTGCAGAATTAACAGGGCTTGAAGTCTTGGGAAATCCTCTGGGTCCCTCACTGCCCTCCCTACTCCTTTATCCTCTCCTCCTCAGTATATGCTCTCTTCAGTTTTAGCTTCCAAAGGTGAAAATCTTACTCCTGATAATGTCTTGTGGGTATTACAGTCTTGCGTAAACAACATTTTTTGTAGGCTCTGTTGGTCATGTCAGGTTGTATTCTAGTCATTTTCCCAGAAAGCGCCCTGAGGAGTTGCATACAGCTCATCGGAAATGCTTTCCTGTTTGTGTTTGTTACTCATGCCGTGGGATTGTTTAAGCATCCAAATTATTATTTTTTTTTTTAAATCATCCTTTTGCTCTGTTCTGACAGATTTGCTGTAGAAAAATGGTGCTAAAACCTGGTTCCCTGTGTCATTAGGACTGTATTATTTTCTCAGTCGTCCCAGTTCTATGCCTGAAATATTCAGAGGAGGCTGGGAAGACTCACGCTGCAGTTCAGCGCGAGATCAGAACACTGTTCCAGCGTGCGGCATCCATGCTGGGCTGGCTGCCTGGCTTCCTCACCCGCCCGTCCCTCCCCACCGCTGCCTCACGCGGGCCCGTTCGCCTTTTCAGTGGCTGAGAGAAGATGTCAATGAGAGGGGAGGGAGGGTTAGCAGAGCTGCCGGAGGAATTGATTCTTGTCTGCCTCTCTGAGCAGTCTGTCTGCGCAGCAGCACATGATATGGTTTTGCACAATACCCTGCTAATGCCCTAGTCAGCAGCTTCCAAGGGAAGAACAGTATTGAGGGGGGGAAAAAAAAAAGAGCGGTCCTCTGAGAGCCACAGAGAGTGCATGGATCAGAACTAAATTTGGAAAGCTAAAGCTTATTTCATGCAAGATTATTAGAATTATTTGGGTTTCCAAATGCATGCTCACACACGTATGTATTGCTGGCCAGCTTTTCCACGTGACTCGGCTGGATCCAAATGCAGCTGTTATTTATAGATGGCAGGAGCAGTGATGGTATTATCTTATAGCACTCCAGTCCCGAAAATACAGCACTTGTGTGCAGGGAGAGAGGGCCAGATGCCCTCTGTGAGAATTTAGGCAGGCTACTCTTCTCTAAATGTCTGTAGGGTGAGATAGTCACACAGAACACTTACCCTCTTCCCCATTCCTTTTTTGTTTTTGCATAGAGAAAAGAAAGGTATTGAAAAATCAGAGTGGGCTGTGATTTCTACTGGCTTCTTCCCTAGATGCATGTCAAACGCAATTAGCCATGTTCATTTTTTTACCTCTCCTGTATTCCATAGATAACCTATTTCTACCTATTTAAAACCCTAAACATTCCCCTGAAGACAAGGAAACAGCAGTTTCTAATTTGTCTAAAACTGATGTTCATACTTAGGTTTTTAAATAAAACAGTGTCGTGTTCAAAACCACTGCGTGCTTGTAGCTCAGCTAATTGAGCTGCGGCGTGTGCGTGTGCGCTGGAGCTGTGGCTGCGGATACTGCTGTGCAGAGAAACAGCTGGCTGATTTCTGCCTCTGCAGAGTGCCGTAGCCCTGGTGCTGGGGCCAGCCTCTGAGCCGCAGCAGGGAATTCATCTAGCTGGGGGAAAAACACAAAACAAAACCAAATAAATGTCGGGGGGTGAAGGGGGGAGGGCGGAAGAGAGAGAAGGAAAAAACCCAGTCAGATCAGATTCCTGGTCAGGTTCGCAGGGTGGTCATGCAAAGAGATGCTTCAGCACAACTCTGGGCGTGCAAGCCACAGCAGGGCATGGGCACAGACAGCAGAAGGCAGGGCTGAAAATCAGGGTAGGATTATTTAGATGTTTTTTCTTTTATGCCAACTTGAGTGTTCTATGTGACCCTTAGTCATAAAGGAGCATAAATGACTTGTTAGTTCTCCTTTATTGGTAACAAAGAAAATAAACATAGTGCACATTGTGTCTTAATGCCTTGTCAGCGTGCCTTAACAAGAGCATCCGTGGCTCACAAAGTCTGCTGTTTTAAAAGAACCGTGTTTGAGGTGGGGTATGTCCATTAGCCAAACGGATACAGCTAGAAGAAATGAACTTTCAGGGTACAGCAGCCCTTATCTTGCTCAAAGTAGTTACCAAGTTTCCAGTGCAGCTTCGGAACAATTATTTGGCATTTAACTTTGGTCTGTTAATTGAAAGTTAATTAATTAGGCAGTTCTCAAGGAAAGGTGATTGGTACCAAAGGAGCAGAGCAGGTTGCTGGTAAAGGGAAGATGACAGTGTTTGTGGGGTTGGTGGGACACAGAGGGAAATACAGAAGTAATGACTGTTAGAAAACGAACACATTGACTGGGCGGTGAGACGGGAAACATCGCTGCCTTGAAATTGCAGTGTATGCACACATCTGCCTGCTCTGTGTTGTTCAAACAGAAGTTAGTAAGTTGAAAACAACTGGAGGCTGAGTTTCTCTCTGCTGATTTCCTTAACTGTTTTCATGTTCAGCCTATAGAGGTTATTTTATACATAGTTGTAATTTTCTTTCAGAATGAAAAACCAGATGCAAGGAGAGGGTCAGAGTGCTTTCAGCTTAGTTCTATTCAAGTATGAAGTTTGTATAGTGTGAAATATGGTCCTCCACCCCCCAACTTTGAAAAGTAACATTTTTTTTCCTTCAACACTTAAAGAGAAGTTGGCAAAGGTTGTGTTATACTTATCGTACAAAAATACAAAAATTCTGAGGACACCTGATAAAACATTATTTTTCCATAAAAATGTGAAATAATGTAAAATTAAAGCAAAGAACGAGACTGCACAACCAAGAAGCAAAAGTTCCTAAAATAGCTTTTGGTTCTTCTCAGAAGTTCTGGCTGTGCAGTGTTAACTTTGGAAACACGTTTCTGCTATAAATTTTGGTTGTGTGGTTTTTGAAATTTTTTTCCTCCTTGAAAGCCTCTCCAGATGTTTTACAGTTGTTGTTTGAAAATGTTCCATGGCAGGCACAGAAACTGTGGGCACAGAGCAGTAACCCCTTGATGTGGTGGTTGTGGTTTTTCCTTGCAAAGAGAGGAAGGTGTATGATCCTCTCTGTTCTGGGACTCGTTCTGTCACAAATGGTGTGACCTTCAGCATATCACCTGCTCTCGGTTTCTTTCATTTTCAAAACTTACCCAGCAAGCCATGTAGCTGGATGGCCACTTCAACAGTCTCTGCAGGAACTCCCCACTCTGTAACTCAGATGTTAAGTATTTTTTACATTTCTTGTCTTTTTGGAATAATTATAAATACAAGTCAGATTTATATATTTTTCCAGTGCAGGCTGTTTGATTGAAATTCCTGTGTTCACAATCATAGATTAATTTGATTGTAAAAGACTTCAAAAAGTCATCTATGCCATATCCCTTTTCCTGAAGAATCCCTAATACCATTCTCACTGAATGTCTATGTGCCTTCTCCTTGGGCTCTCCATTCATGGAATTTCCTCAACGTACTCCTTAGGGTATTAAGGAGCATTAGGATGCTCCTAATACTTAACCTGTGAATTTTTTTAATATATTATATTTTGGTGTTTCTACTGTAGATATGGATAATACTTTGTTACTTAGTAAATTGGAGTACTACTGTCAATTTTCCCTCCTCTAAAAAACAAAACAAAACACTCCCTCCCCAAGAAAAAACAACCCTTCCCCCCCAAAAAAAACCTCAAACCAAGCACCCAAACAAACCAAAACCACCAAAAGCCCTACTCCACACAATCTTTTCTTGCAGGTTATATTGATAGGTTTTTTTCTTAATCATTCTGATGACTTTTCTGCCCCTTCTGTGGCTGTACATTGTAGTGGGGTAGAGAGAAAGGAGAAAGAACTGTGCATCTTTCAGACTTAGCTTCCACTCATGGGGCTGAGGAGGCTGGTTGAGTTTGCTGCAGCAGCACGGCACAGCTCAGCCTCAGCATAGCTACTGCCTTCAGCTCTGCTTCCAAGAATTCCTGCCTTTGGAGATGGTTCTCGCCCTGTTGTTGGGAAGGCACGCGGTGTCGTACTTTGTACTTGTCCCTGTTGGACATAGTTTCAGATAATTTCTCCAGCTTTTCAAGATGATTTCAACACCAAATTTCTGCAGTGAACTGATGCTTCTTTCCAGCTTGTGCCATCCGTAAACTGACCCAGAACATGTTCTGGCCCTTTATCCATCTGTATCATGGATATCCATAAATGAAGCATTCAGTAATTTCAGACCCAGAATGAACTCCTGCAAAAACGCATCTGGTAATGCTTGTTTCTGTTACCGACCATTGGTTTAATAGTTTGATAAGCCTAAGAGTACAGCTATTTCGTGTTGTGTTCAGCTAGATCTTATTTTCCTTGTTTATTTGTAAGAATGTCAAGTAAAGCAGCACTTAAGCCTCACTAAAATCAAACTAATCTATGCTCAAAGTCTCTTGCCTGATAGTAGAAAGTAGAGAATTGTGGTATGATTTGTTCCTGACAAATCCATTTTGGTTTTTACTCATTTTTTATTTTCCTCTTGGTTCTTTTTGAATAGTTTGGGTTATTTTTCCCCAGTAAGAAACTGGCCCTCCAATTCTGCAGTTATTCCTTTTCCTTTTTTAAGACAGCCACTAGATTTTTCTTTTTCCAGACTTTTCATCCTTGTACTGATTGCACATGGGATTCCCTGTGTTCAAACTCCGGTTAAATGCCTCTGGTATTTTTTTCTAGCACTTTTGGATGTTAGTGGAAGTGTTAGCTCAGGAGTTGTTTACAGTGGTAATTGGAGGGCTCAGGATGGATGAAGTGAAACTGAGCCTGTCAGCTACAGGTCACTGGTTTGAATCTAGCCAAAGATGGGTTAAAGTGAGTCACTTCCTGTATTGTGTGTGAAATCTATTGATGACTAGAACTGGCATTACAAAATAAAAGCGTACAGCAGTAATGAAAGACACTGTTGTTTGAAATCTAAGCAGTGAAACCAACAATTGGATGAATAAGAAAACAAGCAGTCTAATGCTATTGGAGTGCATTTCCTTTAGAAAGCTGTATCCAAGATTCACTTACTGGTGGCCTTTCACCAGCTTTGTCTTTTTATAATGAGGCATGTTTTCAGATGTAGCAACATGGGTACAGCTGAGCCTAAATGAGATGCTTGCGTATTTTATCTGGAGCCATGCAGTGTATTTTGTGCTTGCCAAATTGAGCCATTGTTGCTATGTTTTGTGATGTATTACTTCAGAGTTAATGTAGTGAATCTGGTAAGATGCTCTGCCAGGTTTTGGCAAGTGTAGAAGGAAATGGGGAATCCCAGTACCACTGAAGTTATGGAATAAGGATAGCAGTATTAAAATCTCTGTCTCCAGCGTGTTCTATTCCAATTGGCAAGAGCTTTTGGAGAAACCTATATATATATATGTGTGTGTGTGTGTGTGTGTGTGTGTGTGTGTGTGTGTGTGTGTGTGTGTGTGTTTCTTGAGAAGTATTTGCAAAGAGATTAAGACAATGCCAGGGCAAGCTGGACCCATGTTCAAGACCAGACTTGTACATAGTGTCACTCATTCAGCAGCCTTGAAAGCACATGCTGGAGAACTCTCAGGTTTGCAGTAAGGGTTTTCTTGAATAAAACCTCCATTAATTAATTTGATATTATATTCAGTTTAATTAGTCATTCCATGCATTATCTGTTTTGCTATAAATCTGTGTGGTGTTTGGTTTTTTAATGATAATACATAACTGTATTATATATTCTACCCGGGCAAAGCTGGGTATTTCTGCAGGACACAGCTGTAGATGTAGTAATGAAGGAGGCCTTGGTGATAACGGTCATTATTTGGATATTAGTGGTGGAAACACACATCATACCATGTTTCACCATGTTGAACCGTGGCTGTTGACGTTATGTTCCTGTTGGGATTAGCAGGGTTTGAGCCAGCTGTCCCCTTTGGTCTGCTGGGGAGTTCAGTTCCACGTGGTTTGCTCTGCGGTCACTGGAACCAGCACTTTTTAAACCTTGTGCATTTGAAGGTGGTTCCAAAGATACAACTCATTCTCCTCACTCCTCGTGGAGCAGTTTTATGTTGCTACTTTTAACTTCAGATAAAATGAGTCTGTTCAATCCAACTTATTTACTTGGACTGTTAAAGCTAACAGCACTGATTTTGCCTGATGGAGAACAGCAAGCACAGTCCTCAGCTGTTGCAGAAAAGCAGCTGGCTGGGGTGTAAGCCTCCCGGGATGAGGTGGGAGCAGACACCTGGGAGTAAGCACCAGCTCTGTGCCGTGGGCCCCTGCGTGCGGAGTGGGCATCTGCTGGCAGCCAGAGGTGTAGGCGTGGGAGGAGGGCTGGACTCCCTGAGAACCACTGCGAGTCTGTGTTAAACAGCCAGACTGCCAAGAAATGACTACTTCTGCTTTGTAATTGGCATTATATACACTGCTTTTGTGCTCTCGGCATTGTGGCAGATAAGAGCAGAAGCTTGTGTAATGACAGGGGTAGGGCTTGTGTCACAGGGTTAGGACATGTACTGGTGCCTTGGAAGAACAGAAGAGGAGGGGCAAGCACACATACTCTGAATCTCTCCAGTTGGACAGCTACATCCTGTTTCCTTTGTGGCCTTGCTTTCCTGCCCTGACTGGCTGTCTGATGGGTTAGCCAGCCATTGCCAGGCTCTGCTGGAGTGTGTGAGGGGGAGAGCTGCAGGAAAATCAATCCTTGAAATAGTTTGGGATGACCAGTTTCTCCTTCTTTCCATTTCCCAGCTCTTTAAAAGCAAAATGGCTTTTAAAACATGAGGAAAGGATCTGGTTTACTGCTTCTCAAAATTGTGGACAAAGATTCTATCCTTCTAATGTAATTGAAGCTATTTTTCTAATACTACAGCATATTGAGCATTAGGTAGTTAACATTTTTAATATATTTTTCCAAAAGGTATATAGTCTCAAATTTTCTGTGTAAAAATAATAACATTCTTAAATAACCAAGATAATAGTTATTTCCACTCCTCTCCTCTTCACTGCTTCCCTTCCCATCCCATGAAATTATGTCACTGGATGATTTATAAAAACTGTATTTAGGTTGCAGTCTATACAGAAGAGGACAGAAAGCCCTCGGTAGCTCTGTATTCCACTTATCTGGAATTCTCCCTGTAAAAAATATGAATTTGTTTCTAAGAGCAATATAAAATTCATGGATATGATCTGTGAAGAAAAAGCTATATTTTCTTACTTATGCTGTAAATATCTTTTCAGTCAAATGCGTTTCCTTCTGAGACACAAAATGAAACTAGCGAGACAGTGCTGAACAGATAGTTCTCCGAATCAAACTCCTCCTTTTTTCCTAATATTTTCATTGCAGTGAGTAAGAAATACGAGTCTGCCAGTCTGCCTATTGAACTATCCACTGCAGCTTAACTGCAGCAAGGAAGCAGTAATCCTATTGTGCTCCTCCAGCAGTCTCCCGGGAAGCAGAAGGCATTGAAATTACTGAGCTGTTGTCCTATCCTCTCCTCACCTGTCTTTGTGGCTGTAAATATAGTGTCTGCCTGTAAATAACAGTTTGCTGCACTTTTAAGCATGTTCCCTAACAAGAGGCGGTGATTTACTGAGGTGATAAGCTGTAACTAATACTAGAGTATCATAATAGGTAAATAGATTAGCACCGTGCTTCTCTGTATTTTGCTTTCTAGGGAGCCCACTGGCTCATTCACTTGGAGATGCTTACTGTGGCACTTTGCACCGTGCCGAGTTCAATCAGTCAGTTACAGCATTGCAGCTATCCGTGCTGGTGTGAATGCAGCTAATGAAATGCATTAGTGAATCTATGGGGTTGCATTGATCTCTCAGCCTGTTGTCCTTCCCCTTTCTGTTCCCTGGCCCAAAAGAGATTGTAACGGGCTGTACTAATATTCAGTGCTATGGCTATGCTCTGTCCTTTGAGCTGCGTCATCAGCATCCATCACATAATTATTGCATGTATACTGGTATCATTTGTCCTCCAGAAGTAAGAAGCAGTGCAGGCAGCCTGGGCGTGATCCATCCATGGCCTCTCCCAGCTCCAGCTCCTTGGTTTTCCGAACAGAAGGGCCCGGCGCTGCCGAAGCAGTTGTGGTGCTGCTGCCGGGCGATGGGCGCACGCGGCTCGGAGGGGCGGGAGGGTGCCACGGAATGGGCAGCAGAGGCCCTTGTTTCCGTACTGCCTGACAGGTTTTCAGCACAAAAGGGCCCTCACAGGAAAGGAACAGTACTGGGGGATGTGGCTGGTCCTGGTACTTGGGTCACAAATCTTGTGATATTTGGCACGTTCTTAAAGACTTGGATCTGAGGCAGGGGATTAAATAACAATTGCTGCCTTTCTCTTTCAAGCAAGGCTTAGCTCTCTAGTTGCAGAGAAATGTTTGAAATGTGACTCAGGCTGAAGAGAGAAAAAAGAAATCTTTGCCTTCCAGCTCTCTTCCCTCCCCTTCCCTTGGATATATTGTGATGTCTTATGATTTTTTTTTTCAGTGAAAGTATTTAGAAATATTGGAGGCATCCAGAAGGACATAAAGCGTGTGCAACTCTGGATGTGTGGGCATATTTATGAGTATTTTAAGGAGAGGTTGGTCACATTATGTTCTGAGACACACTCTTGCAATGTCTGGTCCTCTGCAGAGAAAGAAACAAAAACGATACTGGGTAGCAGCTTCCTCAGGGAAACCCTGTGGGCTACTCATAATTGAAATTTCTCTTATTTTTTTAATCTTTCTATTTTTCTCTATTTCACAAACGTTAAAGCTGAGGTTGCTCATTTCTGTGTTGGTTTCTTAACACAGTCATTGTTAGCAAATCAGTATTGATTTATTCCTATGAAAATACATCAACACTTGAAGTAAAACACAATCCTATTAAGTATGATACAGGTTTTGCAGATGGAGAAAAGTAGGTCAAATATTGCACCAGTCATCCCAGAGTGTGTCCCTTTAAGCCAAATAAATGTGTGAACACACTTAAACTGTCAGCATGTCACTTGACTGCCATTGTTATGCATCTTTTGGCATGAGCTGGCAGAGCCCTCTGTGGCTGAACAGGGGTTGGAAACGTCAATTCTGGTGTGTTAACCAGGCTGTATTTTACACCTGGGCTGTGTATGTGGGTGGAGGGGATGCATGTTTAAGGATTTTTCCTTTCCCCCATTGCAACAGTTGACTTCAGCTTAAGCTTAAGCAGGAAAGCCACATCATTATACGCAAGGGACAGTAGCAGTGCAGCACAGGAACGCGATTTAAATCTGATCATTAAACGACCGCAGCAAAAGGCTGCGAGAGACAGTGTGGATGGTCCATCTGCAAAATCTGTGCTCCTGTTGTGCGAGGAGGAGGAGGGGAAGGGGGAGAAGAAGCAGCTGCTTGGCTGTGCTATGAGAGGGAGAGACTGACTGTTGGCACCATCTGTAGCTGTCCTTTGTGCTTGCTGCTTTATCTGTTCATTATAGTATGATACTGAATTTCTCGTGCTTTGAGTGTAAATGAGTTGCGATGCGCCTAATACTGTCAGCATAAAAAGCAGTAACTAAGTACACTAAAGATGAATAGTGTAATCTGTAAATTCATTTTGAGTTTGTTTCATCTTGTTTGAATAGCCCAGGAAGTGATGTTCTCCAGAAGCCAGCTGTACCAGATGTGTAGGGGTTGGGTATATATTCATCTTACCAAGCAGAGAGCAGAGCAGTGGAGGTGGATGGGGCAGGGGAGAAGGCAGGCCGCCCCAGCATTCCAGCAGAGGAGAGCAGACTCTTTTAGAAGGTTCTTGCTCCTGCTGAGCAGGATAGAGGGGGACTGGTGGCTTCTAAGGCAGCTACAAACAGCTCTGCTTTTGTTCTGTGCACAAACAACAAGGCAGGGAAGAGAGCCATTGTTTTACATGGTATATGAGTTGAAGTGTCCTGTGGGAGGAAAGGTTAAGCCTCTCCATAATGGGTGCTGTGAAAGAGATGAGTAGATTTGTTATGTTTTATACCTGCAGTCCCTTAGTTTCTAAAAACATGAGTCCTCTCCACATAACTCGCGGAATGAAACCGTCCAGCTTATCCTGAGGACCACTTTGTTCTTTGATGGTTTACATTTCACCTTTATAAATGTGTGTATTGGATCTTGGTAATAATAATAATAACAACAACAACAACAACTCATTAAGACCTTTTCTTATCTTCACTTTACCAAAGCAATGCTATATCATTGGCATATTGCTTTTCCAGGAGTTACTCTGCTTTTTTTTCCAAGCAGGTTGAGCTTTTGTTTGCAGACTCATGCCCTCAGACCCATCAGGTGGTTGCTTTTTATCTTATTTGTCAAGTGCATGTAGGTGTGCAGAAGGAGCAGCTCCCTTCTCCCATCAAAGCCTGGTTTAAGATGGACAATTTCCATTTGACACTGTAGTAATTACACTTGTCTGGGGAAGTGCTCAGCATCCACTATTACTCTTCAGCGGCTGCATTTAGCCTTCAGCAGAATACTTTGTTCGTGTTTCTCAGAGCTGGAGCAGCCGTGGTGCTCAGGAGGCAGGGATTTGCATCTCTAGGCAGCTGGAAAAGGGGGAGGGGGCCTTTGTCACTGGCACATTAGTAAAGATATGCCAGGGATAAAAGGTGAGTATAATTTGATCAAATGCTTGTTGACAGATTTCTTGGCTAATAGAGAAGCAGCTTAGACTGACACTCGTTGCTGGAACATTTCACAGAGCTCAAGGGAATGCTTTCTGTAGGCTACATGTGAGGCTGACAATTTCCGAGTGACCATATTTAGTAACATAAAGAAGCAGTGTCCCCTTTTTGTCACAGCAGAGCTCTAAAATGCCTCCCCAAACACCGCTCTTGACCTTCCACTTGATAAATGCAATGAAATTACTAGCTCTCCTTTGTCCAAACCTGTGATAAATTCACAAGAATGGCCTAGGCTTTAAGTATCTTTCTTGTGTGGCCATTAAAATGGAGAAATTCCAATTGTTTCTCATACTGAAAAATCATGCTTGTGGGTGTCCTTGGCAAAGCAAGATCCTCTGCAACATCCCCTACAAATATGACTTTACAATTAGTGGCTCTGGCATTTGTTCTAAGTATGTATCAACAATACCTATGAGTAGCTAATAGAAAAAGAAGGTGGTATACCCTGAAATGATAGTTTGCAACTGCTTATGGTTATGTTATTTGGTGAAAAGGTAACCATTAGGAAAATAAGAATTAAAAATAAAAGCCTCGATTTTAGAGAATTCTGCACTTGCTCTTTTAAACCAGCAAGCCTAAAATTGCCTGTAGAGCTCTCCTACTCTAAACTGCTGTGGCAGCTTGGGTTTTGAGTAGTCTCTGGTTCTCACCTACTTGTGCAATCTGTTGATTTGTGTTTGGTTCATAACACCTCAGGAAAGCACTTAGTTAAAAATTAAATTCAAAGCATTTTCTTGTTCTGAGGGTTTTGTAAAGCATACTTTAAAGAAGGAAAAACCCCAAGCGCTTCCACTTGAGAACGTTTCTTCCACTGCAGAATTTTGCAATTAGTCTGCACTTCGTTCCAGTGAAACTCTTCACTGCGTCATACCTTGGTGACTTTTTACATGAGCCACTTCTAATGCTGGAATTAAACAGGCAGCTTTGAGACTCAGTTGAGTGCTGCTGGAGGCTTTTGTGGGGTGTCTTGGCTGAGTGCGCTCATGGGAGCCAGATTTCACCCGCAGCCACTTTCTGGAGCTCTGCTTACTGCAAAGTAGGTGGCTGCTGTAACAGGGCCTGGTCCTTTCTGAGTGTGGGTGGGTAAGGGAGAGGCCTGGTTTTCAGAGATAATGACCCCTTTCACGTCTTCAGAGGGAGCTGCAAGCTTTTCGTCCCTCTAGGAAGTCTCTGCCTCTTCATAGTTCATAAGTGTGATTTTCCTGTAAGCACAGAATTACCCTCATTGACCAGAAGATTAGGCACATAATGGAAATGCACATTCAGGGGTTGTGCTGGGTCAAATATAGATTTACGTGCCTAACTTTGTATCTATACATCAGTGTTCTCCTGTTTATCTATTCGAGACTAGTAGCTGATAGCAGTTTCGGAAATTAATTCCTGCACATGGGTTTCTCCTAATGCTTCTCCAATTAAGTTTTTGCATAAAAATAGCCAAACAGAATAGAGATCTTGTTGTTCTTTGCTCATCTCTGTGAATGACATCTTCTGTATGTTTCTGTTACATTTCCATTAGTGTGAAATGAATTCTTGTGCATCTTTTTTCGCTCACAACAGCTGTCCCATATCCTCATATCTCATCCATTCTTCATCTCTGTGCCACTCAGCTCAGACAAGTTCTCTTGTGCCTCCTGGACTGTGCAGAGTGTTTGTAACTTGTGTAAAAAACATTAAAATGATAGTGTAGGGCAATTACAGACTCAATTTGATAGGATAATAATGTGAGTGCTGGTTCGTGGACGAGCTTTTCACTCCTGGGGTTTGTCTGTTCAGATGTGACTCCTGTTACAGTAGTTGGCATCTGCCCTCGGCTGTGCCAGTTCTTCAGTTGTGCACTTACTGTCACTGTGTTCTGTTTGTGCAGCGCTGCTTTCGTCGTGGTGTGAGGAGCTGGGACGGCTCTTGCTGCTTCGTCACCAGAAAAGCCGGCAGAACGATCCTCCAGGGAAGCTACCCATGCAACCCCCCATGAACTCTATGAGCTCCATGAAACCCACCCTCTCTCATAGGTGAGTCTCAGCCTGGTCCATAGGAATGGCAGCCTGTTCCAGTGTACCACTTGACAGATCTGTTAACTGAAATGCTTATTACCATTCACAGAGGTAGCTGCACTGCTTCATGCACTGAACAGCACTGCAAACAACAGGGGATCTGTAATTACAGCAAGTACTAAATAAACTCAGGTTTTGTCTTTGCTATTGCCTGGTGCATAGTGAAGTGCTGCTTCCATCTTCAAATCTGTGCTCAGATCAAGTGGGCTTGCTTTCAAATTTCAAGTTGTACCCTAGAGATAAACTTCTACAATATGTCTCTCACCAGACATTTTTGTACTGTTTATTTCAGTGCAAGTAGCTTTTCTTGAGGTTGAAAACATTTCACTAATGTTCTGTTTTGTAAGTTGCATTGGAAATGTATTGTGTGCAAAGCGAGTGGATAGTGGGCATGGCATAGCCATACATGGGAAGATGTCCTATACCACCTTGTATTAGGTGAGGATCACAAAGTGCTTACATTAACTTAGAGAAAATGTGAGCATTAAAGGACACTAGAAGAAGATGAAGATGTGAAGCCTCTGATTACCAAATTACGTGGAGCAACAGAATGTGTATTTCTTGTCTGCAGAGCCTATGTCAAAGCAAAAGCTGAAGAGTAAGTGTAGACAGGATTAAATATTAATTTAATGCTTTATGTTTCTGGGAGTTTTTTCCAAGGTTTTATTTCTCTCAGCATCACATTAAAGAAATCACAAATAGTATAAATTGGTTTTAGTTTGGGGTACTTCTGTTAGTAAAGGATTATAAGAGTGCAGATGAGGATAAATTCCTTGTATCTTGATTCTATGGCAGCAAAAGTAGCTTGAACTTTTGTGTTGGAATGGAGTTTAGGGACATGTTTGTACCAGTGTGATGATGCGTGAATGCATCTGGAAACCACTTTTGGTTTTGCATGGGTGGTTTGGTTTTTGAGGATTTTTTTCTTTGTTTTTGTTGTATTTATGGCAAAACCATGCAAATGCTATGCCTTTTATTATAGCCCTTGAGAATAAAGTCCTTTTTTTGTAGTGTAACTAATATAATATCACTGACTTTTCACAGCACCTGGATTGCCTCTTTTTTCAGTTGCTTATGAAATAATAAATTGTAAACACACTTTAAAAAAACCCAGAAAACCTTCTGTTCTAAAATAACTTTTACACCTGGGAGAAGCTTTGCAGAAGCTAAGGTGAAATTAGTGGCCAGTCTGCAGAGAAAATGTGGTGCAGTATGTACACTCTCTTAGGTGTAGTTCTGTAGTTTTTAGATGCCTGATTCTCATCTGACCTTTAGCCCCTGTTTCCCTAGAGTCTGTAAGGTAAGGTTGAAAGCACTGTCCTATCTCACAGGGGCTAGGTGCTATGTTACTAGATAAGATAGGCACAACTCTTTTCTTTCATGGCAGTTTCCCACCAAAACTCTGTCACATGTGAAAAAATAAATACTTTATTTTACTAAATCTAAATACCAGCATTTCTGGCAATACCAGGTCACCCAATATTCTATCTAATAATAGAACATACTGCCCAGTATCAGACAGTACCTCTAAGTTTCTCTTGAGTGTTGCCCTTGAAATGCTCTGCTGAGGAAGTCACTTCTAAATTACTGCTGTTTACTTATGAGATACCCCTCTAGAAACATAATTTCTGTGACATAACTTCTTATCTATAATAGCTGCAGCAGCTTCTTAGGGATTTGGAATACCTGCTTCAATGTGTGCTGTTGTCTCATCTGTAATTTAACCATAACCATGACTGCTGAAAATCTCTCAGGCAGTACATCAGAATGAGACAGCTTGTGGCTCTCCAACTTCTTTTTCCAACTGGAATTGTTTATTTTCATGGATGTTTTATAATCAGTTTATAAGATAGTAGTGAAGTATGGGGTAAAGAACAATTGAGTTTTCTGTTTGTTTGAATTAAACAAAAGACGAAAAGCCATTAAGTACAATCCCAGTGATAAAGCTGTTGATGAAGCAACATTTGTATTTGCATCAGATTACATTTAGGTCAAAAGCTTAGTATTAAAGTTCACGGTATCTTATCTCTAATTCACAAGGGTTTTGTGTGAATTCAAACAAAAAGAAAAAGTGTGCTTTGCATTTCCTACAAGAAATTAATGTAGCTAGCTACTTCAAGTTTTGTAGGAGAAATAGATATTAAACTAGAATAACTAAGAGCATATTCGAGAACCTTGCGTAGCTTAACAGAGAGAATTTAGAATATATGTCAGCTGCTGAATATCACTAGACAAAAAAAAACCTTTCCCCTGACATTGGCCTATCTTGAGTACTTCACACAGAGCTTTTCCTACTGTTGCTTTTACTAGCAACAAAATTACCCCAAACTCTAGTCTAGGAACTAGAATCCCAGTGTACCTGGCACTACAGAAACACAGCTGCCAGGTCTTAAAGTTGAAACAGGGCTCAGATATTTAAAATAAATTCTGACTCAAGAATATATCACAAGAATCTAAATGTAAGAATTCATCTTTAAGAAACTGTGGGCACATACACTGGAGGGAATTCAGGTCTGACCTATTTTTAGGGACAACCTTTTATTTTTAAGAAGTTACTTGAGTTGTGGGAGAAAACTGAAGTAGACAGATCAAGGAGGGCTTTGATAGTGATACTGTTGGTCAAATGCACTTTCAGAGAGCAGAAGATAAGCCATACAAGGATGTATACACATGCAACAAATGCTTTTAGAGTAGGGACTGTATTGTGCTAATTTCTTTCTAAATTTAGTTTTTCATTAACAATGATTGACTGGTGTATATGGAACAAAAATTCAGCTAAATACTTACTTCCTAATGTAGAGCTGTTGGCTGGACTGCAAATTCCTTTATGAACAGCACTAGATTCTCCAAAAAAGTCCCCTCAAACTTTTTTTTTTTAAGTCAGTGTAGTATAGTAATAGTTAGCTCAAACTTGAATCTGAGATTCATTGATTTTTGTAAAATTTTATTTTATTTTTAGACTTTTTTTACTGATTCATGAGGGTAGACTTCATTGCTGTATTGAAGGACCAGTATGAGACTTATCCACCCCCTTAATCCTGTATAACTTCTAGTTTAAGTCCTACTTAAAGGATTTCAGGGGGACTTAGAGAGAGCCGGTAGTCTTTGGGCTGGCCCTTCTGCATAGAGGTGAAATTTCATGCTTTTTAGCTTGCAGGGAGTAATGTAACTTCTTTGTGTTGTAGTTTTCCAATCTGACATAATGTCTGTAATAACAGACTTTTTACTTCAAAATGAATTTAAGGTCTTTGGCAAACGCTGTTATGTAAGTACAAATTATTGTCATTATACACATTCCTTTCCTTTGATCAAGATCCTAGTTAACAAACACTTCCTTGCATTAAGTGGTGGACCTTTACACGGGGATGAAATTGAATCTTGGTTGAAATGGGTAGAGATTCCATCAATCCCAGCGGGAATTGCACCCCAGTTCAGTTTAAGGTGGATTTGACCCATGCAAGCCCTAGGAAGCTTCTCATTTCTTGCACAGCTTGTAGTAAAGCTTACTCTGTCAACAACACCACTTGAAAATAGACAGCTTCTAGTTGCAGTTTGGTGTGTTGTCATGAGCATTCATCAGGTTGTGTCTTCTCTCTTGCTCCAGGCTTTGGTCTTCTGTATTAATTGCCAGCTGCTTTGCAGTTAGTGACCAAAGGGTAGTAAGGTCTGTGTAGGGCAGTGAAGATTGATGAAAAATATGAACATAAAATTTTTTTTTTCACAAATTACTTAGTGCTAGAGGTTTTGAGAAAATTAAACAGTAGATCAAATTAACTAGTAATTCAGTATTGTGGTAGGTGCTTTATTTATTATCATTACTGTTTTATATTTAGGCAGTTGCCATAAATACATTTTATTGGGTAGACTTGCTTAACAGGGGTGCTTATTTTTAGTGTTTGTTTTGTTCCTTTTTCTTACAATTTAAACTCTGCTACCGGTAGGAGCTCTTGGAAGAGAATGGCAATTCTGTATCTGAATTTTTACTGGGTGGTTAGGATTGGCTCTTACGTCGATTAAGAATGAGGAGTGATCTGGCCATAATGTACCAGCAGAAAAACAGTGTCAAGAGTTTTTGCAAAGATTGCTGCCTTTTCAATTTTGCTATTGTAGGCAGTTTTGACTGACAGTGATGGTCACTTTAAAAATGCCTGGATGAGAGAAATGGTTAAAGTGAAAGGTCAGCTGCAGCATATAAGCACTTGTATGAAAATGAGCATGGTGTGTGTGTTTTATGCATCAGTTTGAAGTTGGGGATCACTTCATTACTGCACATGGCTGTGGCATACAGGAACAATCTTTGCAAAAGAATTCAACACTCTTTAGGTGAAAGATAAGATTGTTTCAAAGCCTTTTCATCTTTCTATTTGTGAAGTTGTGAAATAAATATAATTAGGGACTGAACAGATGGTAAATCCTAATATAAGAGAATATGCCCAGTAAAGCAACCTGTATTACTCCTGATTCTGCAAGAGAAGACTCTCTTTTCCTTCCATCTTCCTTACTGTCAATAAATGTTAAAATCCACCATCAAGAGAAAATAAGGGAAAACTTTGGAATCCAAAACTGTTTCTGCAGAAGTGACATTTCTTAAAGAAAAAAACCTCAAGATTTTTTCAGAATATTATTAAATAAGGCCCCTGATGCTCTAAGCATTGTAAAGACAAAACTAATTGCTCAAAGGTACTGTCCCAAGACTTATGTACCCAACTTGTTCTGTAAGTGAAACCACCAATAGTTTCAGTGCATACACTTATTATCGGGAGGAGGTGGAAGAAAACCTCAAAAGAATGTTAAAGCTAAAAGCAAATTATTAGTACTCTGTAGTTGAAAACTGGTAATGTGTAACCATAAGTTGTTAATAATTAAACCTGTAGTATTTTCATGTGAAAAATCTGCATATCATGTTAGGTGGTCAGTTCTTGTAACAGGAGAGACTGAAAGACATGGTCTCCAAAAACAATAATGGGCAGCTTAACTTCTTTTCAAATATCTTTTCTTCACATGCTTGTTAAAAGGCATAGGATAAGGATCATCTTTCACTATGTTACGGTACTTTGCTCAGATGTGAAAATAGGCCTTCTGTATTGATTAGAGAGTCAAAGTGAGTGCTATTGCAATAAGAATAATACGTAGCAACACAACTACTCTACTTCTGTGATTTTTTTTTTCTGATAAGCACATGTAAGTGTTAGATGCTTTACATTTTTTCCTATAAGCATTGTATACACTAGACAAAAAGTTTTGGGGGTTTGTTTTGTGATTTATTTATTTTTTTAAATTAAAAAGTGTCAGCTGATATTTTTTAAAATCATGATAAAGGCTAGGCAAATATTATTTAAGGTATGTCTGCTGACTGAGGCAAAATCTGACCTTCTTAGGCTTTACCCTGTCTATGCTGCTTTTTAAAATACGATAACTAAAAACCTTTGAAATGACAGCTATCATTCTAGTGTTTGGGCCATACTGAACATCCAGTTCCTGAAAACGTCTAATTGATTGCAGTTTACTGATTAGTGATAATCACTATAGTATCATGCTCTTTACATGAGGGCTGCTCTCAAAAGCAGAAGATTAGTGCTGAGTCTAGGTGATTTTCCTCTTCCAGTATATTGGGAAGGTTCCCTCTGTCATTTGTTCTCAATGAAACCAACTCCCTTTTGATGGCACTGGAGTTAGAAGTCATTCAGCTGTGGCAATACCCCTAGTTTTTACCCATTTTGACTGTCAACATGGTAACTGTGTGGTGACACTGAAAGCTGTGCTTTGCCTAGCTCTTTGATGCAAAACTCGTTAAAATCATCAGGAGTCTTTAACTGGATTGAGTATCTTTGCATAGGGAACATCAGAACAAACTCAACAGTGCCCTTCAACCACTGCAGCGTCAGGTCCATTGCAGCGTCCAGGTCCACGTGTGAGGTTCCAGGTCAGGTCCACGTGTGAGGTTCCAAGTCCTTTCCACCCACGGGAGGACTCGGGGAGGGACAGCCTGTGGTTCAGCACAGAGCGAGTTCAGGGCAGGTGGCTATTTGCTGGGCACCCACGCTGTACCTGGCGCTCCAGCCTCCCTGCCAGGGGGTGACATGGCTTCTAAGCAGGGAGGCAGTTGTACCGTCTGGAGATGGTTTTCCGTTTCCAGTGGAGTGGAAAAAAAATCACTGGCAGAAATGATGGCAAATACTTAGTCTTTTTTAAAGATTTTTGTTCTTTTTGAGTAATTTGGTGACAGGAACACAGGTGTGTGTTTTGTCTAAAATCTGATATTTTTCTTTGTACCTTTTCTTTACACATATCTGTAATTCATTCACTTAGATGAAAATCTGATCCTCCGCAGCATTTTCCTGTAAATAGATTACAAATGAGTGAATTTGTGATACGATTTTGTCTTTTTTTTTTTTTTAATTCCCATACACTTGTGTTCTCAAGTCTCTTTAGTATTGCAATGGGAAGAAAAGGAAATAGTCGTTACTATTTGCAGTGATTAAGAGCTTTTCTGATGTTTCCCTTAAAATAAAATGGATTAAATTTTTTTGCTGAAAAATCCCTGGCTGGATTTCGCTGGAGATGACAAAGCCTGCTCGAGAGACAGAGCGCATCACCAACCTGTGCAGATGGGTCGGTGACATTAATTAGATACTGGCAGTGCCTTTAGCAGGAATCGGTGGTTTCTTCCCATGAAAGGGCTGTTCCAGACATGAGGAGCAGCACCCCGGCCGGGGCATCTTCTCGAGTGCCCTCATCTCCACCAGCCTGAGAATGCGGAGAAGGTCCCACAGTCTGTCTGTGCTCTCCATTCCCACTTACACCTCAGGGGAGATAGGATGTGATGGTTTCTTTGCCCATGTCACTGTGTCAGCAACAGCATTTCCAAATGACTCTGACAGGCAGAGCGTCGGAGGCGTCTGGAGGAGACGTTTCTCAGACCTGCTCTGTACGTGCCGCGAACCGCAGCCGTCCCTCACCGGACAAGTCATTTGGCCGGGGACCCCCGCCCTGCCCTACCGGGGCTCCCCCTGCCCTGCCCGGCCGCTGCTGTCCCCGCCCGGCCCGCTCCGGTCGCCGCACGGCGAGGGAGCTGCTCGGCGGCTGCCGGTGCTCCGCTCCCGTCCCGTCCCGTTTTCAGTCCGGTCGCGCCTCCGGCGCTGCGGGAGCCGCTGCCGCCCTGTCCCCGACCGCTGCCCGCGGCAGGCTGCTGGCCGGCGGCTCGGCTCGGCGCGGCTCGCCCCCGGCTCCGCTGCTCCCCGCTCGGCTGTCAGCCCCGCAGCCCCCAGCCCGGCTCGCTTCCAGTAAGTTGCGGTGGTGCTGGGCTGTGCTGGGCTGCCACCTCCTCTCCCCTCCCCTCTTCTCTCTTCTCCTCTCTCCTCTCCTCCCTCCCCGCCGCGCCTCTTGAAGAAAGCGGTTTTTTCTGTTGTCGGGGAGCGTAAATCAGCTTCATCTAAAATCTCGGAAGTGCAAGTCCGTCAAATCTTCCTCCCCGCCGCCTGCTACACCTTGCGTGAGTCAGACTGCAGAGCTCCCGGTGCCCTTCTCGCTGTGCGGGGCTGCTCGTGTTTCCCCCTGTCTCAGAGGCAAAAGCAGAAGTGGAATCTGCTCACGCTTTCAGCGGTTCCTTCCCCGGTTGTTGTAGCAGTCGCTGACCTCCAGGCACTGTGAATAAACAGCAAAGCTGGGAACAAAAGGAGTCTTCTGGCTGCCATTATCTCACATTAACATAGCAGACGCGCTGCGGTGTGAACAATGCGAGTCTCATTCGCCGATAATCTGCGAGTACCCAGGCATTTGGATTACCAAGGCAACAGGCAATGGTAGAATACTGGGTGGGTGTGTTTTTTATTGTAAAGGAGCAGTCGGATATGGAAACCCAGGTATATTGATAAAGCAGAGCAGAAGGAATGCCTGGTGGCAGGGGGGGGACCGAGGGCTCGGGGTTTCATTCCGACACACGTGAGATAAATAAGACATGGATGGAGCAGGTCTGTGCTGTGAGATGCAATAAAGATTAAACTGCATTTGTCAAGCTGAAAACGATCATAAGATAATTTCAGCGTTTTGAAAAAGGTAACAGGTGGCATGTTAATAACAGGGCTGTTACCGGTGGATTTTGTTACTGTAATCTGGGCTGTAGTAATGCGTTGCATGGTCTACTTGTGTGACAATAGAACTGGGTGTGATGCTTTAATCTTTTTTCCTTTGATCAGATGGATGCTGTGTCCCATAATGTCAGATGATGGTAACCCCTTCTGCTTCTCCTGAGGCAGGAGTGGGTCTCAGTAGCGTTTTTGCCTTACCTGCATAGCTGTGATCGTTTTTTTCCACATGGACAGAAATAAGTTGTGTTATCTCTGTATCTTTGTGTGCATGCACACACACATGTGTGTGGACATATATGAAATCTCTAACGAAGCAGGACTGTGTGTGTAAGGGGAACGTGGGGGTTTGCAGGTTCAGAAACTGCTGAATTAATATAATCATTTGGCCTGATGTCTTTTTCTAATTTCAGGGGTTAGATTCACATGTACTAACTTGCTGAGCAGCGTGGTACTTTGCAGGCATGGCTCTCTAACTGATGAGACTGTGTGTAGAGTAAGGCGCCAGGAAGCCGCAGCAAGCATGCCACAGCCTGACCTGTAGTAATCCAATGTGAAATGGAAGGCAGTGTTCCCACCTCGTGCAGACATAAGTCATCCAGGCCTCACAGGCCTTGTCAGGACTATAGAGAAAAAGTTGAGGGCTTTCAGCTTCCAGAGGTACTGTGTATCACCTGCTGAACTGCCAGCTTGGTTTTGCTGTCTGTCTCCACGCAAGCGGCTGTATTGTGCCTATGTGTATGGCTGCACGAATGGTTATTGTAAATGTGTGTGTTGATGTTTAAAAGAGCAGAGGCAGGGGGTGGTAGCCACCTGCTAGCTGCAGGTGTTATCCAGACCACCAAGCTGATAAATGGCTTGCTGAGTTCACCTATTGACTGCTTCACCTGCATCTGATCACCTAGAACAGGTTCAGAATGCTTCTGTGTTTTCAAATGGTTTTCCAGAAAACAGCCTTCCTTCTGTTTAGTGAATTATGAAATTTCTAACCACTTTCAGTCTTCCTCTTTAGTTTACATTGGTCATAGCCCAGTACAGGCAACATCCAGTCCTGAACCAACACTTGAGGTAATTCTCTCTTTATAAGGGAGGTATGAATCCTCTGTGCATTTGGAGTTGGGAGAATCGAAGCTTTCCAAAAGGTTAGAGAATGTATTCATCTAGTTGGAAAGAGTGGAGGGAATAACAGACTTGAGAAATTATAGGGGGATCATTTTTGGAGCTGTAAATTTTTTTCTGTAAGATCTGAATGTTTGGAGTCACGTCATTAGTCGTAGAGGGAAATAAAGTCTTGCAGAGTGATTCTAGATTGGCTTTTTTCACTTCTGCATTGCATAAAAACACCCAGTGATTTGGATGAGACTTTGTCATACATGTTTGTTTAGTGAAATACGCAATGGAGCCTTGATTTATGCCGATGCCATTTAAATGTCTTCAAATAATAATACTAAATAGAGGAATGCATTTGAGGAAGGTATGCATCACTTGAGCGGCATCAGTCAAAAGTAAATTCCTGCTAGACATCCAAAGCCAGTATTGATGTACAAACTTACTACAATACCCTCTTTTTTCCCTCATCTTTAATGTAAACACCTCTAGGATACCTGTACACGTCAGCTTTTAGTTTGCATTATGTCAGTGTGTGATGTACAGAGGTAGTTATTCTTTGTTTTCTTCACAATATGTCTCCATATTTCCTTGCTGACTGTAAGTGGCCTTCATGTCCTTTCTACACGGATGTCTCCTTGTTCTGCCATATTCCTCTGTGTGAAGAGAGAATGGATTGTGCTGAGTGGTTTCTACAGTCAACAGAAAACGCAGCACAAAAGGTCAAGGGATAACTTGGTTAAACTTTGTGTTATGAAAATTTTTTAATAGTAATCTATTTTAATACCTGTTAACTAGACTAAAAACTAATGTAAGTATTTAGGTTGAAACACTTTGGCCGAGCACTTTAACCATATGAAGATGGTGCATATATCTCAGCTGGTGAGGCATTGGTTTTGTTCCCCTGAAAAAAAAATCTCAATGAAAAATGAGAAGTCAGTTATTTCCTTCTAAATGTTTGGGGTTTTTAAAAAGAAAACAAAAGCAGATCTCTGAAATGTTTTTGATTGCCAGTAAGTGAAAACAAATTTGGGAATTTGACCAGAAATAAATTTAAAAAAAAAATCTGTTTGAGCTGTTATTTATTAAGAGATTGTTGGGGATTAGCATCCTAACTTGTCAAATTGGGAAAAAAATTAGCTGAAGTTCTTCTCGGAGCATTTTGGTGTTGCAGGAAAACTCTTTAATAGTATTCTATCTGTTCTTGTGTTTTTATTTTTAAAGAAGTTTTAAAGTTTTGTTTATACTGATACAATTATTAAATTATTAAAATGTGGTGAGACTGTTCCATAGCGTGAACACACTGAAAAGACAGTTCAAATTCAGTATTTGCACCGCACCATGCAAAACAGTCTTTTTCTTAAGTAAGAGTATGCTTAAAATAAGTTTATGGTGGTGCCATAATCAAGAAGGATTGCTAACTGAATCCATATTAATAATGAAAGCAACGTGAGTGGTGCTTATTCGAGAAATCCAAGTAAAACAAAAATGACACTTGAATGAAAGAAGCTAGGCTGCCTAACTTGTTAGACAATACGGGCATGAAACACGTGTATTGGCGCTACAGTTACCCAGGGCTTTGTTTCCTGTTCTGATTTTGGGACCTGCGATACTTTTGCTGTGCAGACAGATGAAGTTTTAGGGAGAAAAGAGGGGTGAGTCAGGAGCAAGGAGCCTTGTTTGGTAATTGTTTTATTTTAGTTTGTATTAAAGTAGTGTCACCTAGAGGCTCCAACCAAGAATACAGCCAAGGGGTGCTGGGCACCCTGAGCACACATGTACCCAGAGGCAGTTGCAGGGGCAGAGCAAGGAGCAGACACAGAGAGGTAGGTGCCAGCGGGTAAGAACAGGTCAGGAGCCCCGGTTTTGGGCTGTATTTGGACTGTTCTGATTTTTGGCCCTGTGTAATTGCAAAGGAGTGTTTGACCTGGGTAAACCTCTGATACCTCTCTCCTTGTTGTTGGATGCTCTCTTCTCTACGTGTCCATGGGCGACAAAAGAGGATATAAGAGCAATGACAGTCCGTGTTACACTGGAAATTACCTGCTCATCTCAGCATCAGCTGAAGACGTTATGATAGCGTCACTAGATTTAAAGAACTATGTGGATTCTGGATGTGTCAGCTACCAGTCAGGTGTGGTGGATGTGCTTTAGAGACATTGAAGACCCCTGCAAGACCATAAAGCTGGCTTGAGGGTGAGCAACAGTAGAAACTAGCCGCTGAAAGCCCGGTTGTGGGAAACGTGATGCCAGTGCTTGGAGTGAAAAGGTTTGTTGAGAAAGCTAACATCTGGTGCTTTTCTGTGGTAGTTGATGAATTCCCAGTGTTTAAACCAGAGATAGATGTTTTATAAAGGTAGTGTTTTAGACACCTGGCCTTCTAAACAAGCGATGTGGAAAATCACCAGGAAGGTACAGTTCCAGTTTTTACCCTCCTCCACAACATGTAAAGTACCAGCGCTCTAGGGATATGTACTTCACTAAACCATCTGAATCTCTCTTTCCTCAATCAATGATGATATGTAAACAGAGTATCAGATACACATGCAATTGCTTTAATGACAAGATAAACATATTTAAAATACAGCATTTTCAAATAATGCCACAAATCATGTATAAATTACAGTAATTCACTAATATTAATTTACTTTACAGAGCTCACTTTTTATTAAGCAACTTCTATTAGCATTAACTAACAGTCTGTGTCTGACATGAAGTCTGTAACTATTCCAAAGAGGCTGGATATCTGCCTAGTTTTGTTTTTCTAGTGCTAGGATTAAGAGGAGTTGTTTAGACCTAAGTACTGATGTAAGTCTCTGACATGAGTGTTGTATTACCAGTGGTTTCAGTACATTTGCCAGCAGCTAAGAAATCCTTCCTCCTTATTCTTTGATTGCAGTTTCACTGCATCATAGTTTGAGAAGTGATTTCCCTCCATCTCTTTCTCTCTGGTCTATGGCTTCCTCTGCTGTCTGGCCTTTAATGCTGACCAGTAGTTTGTATAGGTTCATTAACACTATTATAAATTTAGTCAATACTCTTTTAGTGGACTCCAGCTGAGCCCAAACCGACTCACTGCCCTCCAGGGTGTAGTGAGACACTTAATTACCCTTGTACCGTTGAACAGGAACAATGTCATGGGCAGCATTTTGCTGTGGCTGGAGAGGTTGAAGCTTCTTTCTCTATTGGCTGCCATTTTCAAGTTTAAAGAAAGGGATAATTCACAGCTCTGTATAATAACAGTGGAAAACCACAGCTCTTCTGCAAATGAGAATTGGATTGGTCACGTTTCATTATGGTACTTACATGGATTTTCCTTTGATGGTGGGAATATTCCTTTGGGTTGTCTAAGGACAGAAACACAAGTTGAAAGAGCGAAGCGGAGGGACAAGTAATCCTTTAGTTGAGTCGCACATGGTTCAACATCTCCTACTGCTTGAAACCAAAGAAGCCTTCATGTGGTGGAGGAAGGGGTAGGTATTGTATCCAGTATGGCAAAAGTCATACTCAAACATAAGTGTGTGATTGATGGTGGGCCAGACTGTCATGCTGGGGAATGCAAACCACGAGGATGCTATGTATTTCTCATTGGGGTAACTAAAGTGAAGTTTGAGTGAAGTGAGGTCTAGCATAGTAAGTGTATATTAGAGTGTGTAAGTTAATGTTCTGCAAGGCACATCTATCTCTATTGCAGTGTTGCCATAATTTCTGATATTAATGTTGTCTGCAATGTAAAGCTAAGTCCTGTGTTGGATAATGTGAGAGTCACGTGATTCAGTGTGCACAGTGAACTTTTCTCAACAGATCTGTACGTGGCCTTTTTTTCCTGGTTTTCATATGGTATGCTGGGTCCTGTGCTGGAGGCGTTCATCATAGGTCAACAACATGGTTTCTTGAGGTGTCACTCATTTTAACTGTAATACAGTAAAAATTGAGTTATTTACTCTTCTCAGTAATTAGATTAAGTGATTGTATAGTCTTTGAGAACTCAGTACAGCCTTCCACTAAACAAATGCTTTGACTCTACCACTGGAAAGTTTGGATGAATAATATACGAAATCTCTTCTGTGTGTTGTGAAGGAGAGGGGAATAGGTATGATAAACATGCTTTGGAGGTAAAGAAAATGAATAAATAGAACAGCAGGCTAAGGCATTGCTAGCTCAAAGTTTGAGTATGCGTACAAACCGTACAGCATATTTGCATTAGAAGAACCTTCAGTGACTCTGTGGTTTGATTCCTGCCTGTCATTACCCTTCTTATTTACTCATTCACTTGCAAAATATTTGCCTTGTCCCTCAGGTTTTATTACCTGCCCACAGCATATCAGTGGGGAATAGAGGGGAATGACTGCGGTGAGTCCTTTCACTGCTTATGTCATGGAGAGAGCTTCTTTGTAATCATTGAAGTGTACAAACACTCATATGTGCCATAAATATCCAAACAAATCACAGAGCAAGCATCATCAGAAACAGTCACAGAAGAAAGTAGGAGGCATCATTCAGAGCAGGAAAAAAGAGGAAGGCTTCATAGCAGTCACAAATTCTGGGTTACTCATCGTTTGTATGTGCTGGTGGAGGGGACTTGCTGAAGCATTGAGTCACTTGCAAATATTAGTCACTGAAGCTATTGTCTGAGCCTCTGAATGAGAGGAGCAAGATTTGCAGCCTTCTAAGAGAAAATATTTTAAAGAGGAATGGTCTTGGAGGACTTACTGATTGCAAGGTGTTAAATATGCCCTTATTCACACATCATTTTCCATGGATGCTGTCAATGCAAACATTACGTGTCAAGTATCTTATATCAGAATTACTATTTCCCATTATGTTTTCCCCAATTATTTGTCAGGGAAAATTATTCTTTTCCCTAATTTAACTTTTTTGGGGGTGGGATATTATTGCTTAAATCAGTTTGGCTATTTTTGAAACAAATAGGTCAGTTCACATACAGTTACGTTCTAATACAGTGCTGTTGTGCTGGCACAGCATGATGGAATTTGTTTGAAATTTCCCAGTTGTTTGTATAATGTCTTCACTGTTTCATTTTGCCTTCCACAGTTGCTGTTACTAGATTCTTTGTTACTTGGGACGTGGGCAGTTTTTATCACATGTGCACACTTCTTTGCACAATGCAATACCCATTCTTAAATAATTTACACTAGGTGTTATGAACAGGCTAAAGAATGGACACACAGGTAGTCCTTGATTTTGGCTCACAGCACAAAAGAAAGGAGAAGTGGTCCAAGCCTGGAGTACTGTCTGGGGACACAGGAGAGTTGTCTCCCTGGTCTGCCAGAGAGCCTTGTTTAGGACTTGGGCAGGTTGATTGTCTCACCATGTCTTGTGTGAGTTAATTGTGTGGCACTTCATGGTGCAGGCTTTGAAGCATGTGGATAAAGTGCTTATAGAGCCTGTATGGGTTCTTTAGGCAAGGTAGCCCTGTATAGAATTCCAGTGGTAGCTGGTAGTCAGGCAAAAATGCAGTTCTTGTATAAAATACAAGTCAATGGCGTTTGAAAATGAAAGACCAATGTGTGTGTGTATTAAATGGTGTGTATATATATCTAGATCAGGAGAGATCACGTGTGTGTATGTGTACATATATGCAAATAGAAATCTAATTTACAAGTTAATAGTATGAGAACAAGCAAATTTTGAGTGGAGTCTATTTCACAGTTATGGGATTAATAGTTACTTTCACTTGATTTAACATATTTCATTAATTATGCTAAATGTGTACCTATCCTGTGTTCATTTTGGAACCGCCAATGCTGTTGTATGAAAAGAACTGTAAGAAATGTTTGCTTGTATCTGTGGACAAAGCTAATGGAAAAACCCAATCCTCTCATCCACATATTTATCTGAAAGATGTGTTGTATATCTGCAGTTGATATTCTAGAGTGCTGATTAGCTAATACTGTTTTTGGCATGCAGCTTATCCATCATGTGGGAGAACACTGTCTGAATTTCAATTTACTTTTCAGAATGACGGTGAACTGCTATTCCTCTAAAGACTTTTCTAGCCATTTGTGGACCTAGTACAGACAGTGGAGCTGCAGTCTGGTCTCAAAATCTAATTGAATTGATAGAAGGCAGCTGAAGCAATGATTGTTGAGGAGTTTGAGATGGATTGCAAAAAATAAGTGCTTTTGAGCAACTTCCTTAGTGTCCTTGTTTGAAACTCTGCCCTCTGGGTTTATTTTTATTTTCATTGGTAACAGACCTTTATGGTAAAAGCCCTATGTTTCAATATAGTTAAGGAATTCATTAGTTCTGTGTGGTTTTGATATGATCACGTTGCTGTTAAAGAAACTTTATGCCTCTGAGAGTACTAGGCTAATAACAGGAGGAGGAGTGGACAGTACAAGTTGTGTCCGGTGTTAATCCCTTTGACCCCGCCAGCACCTTGCCACTGTTTAAACTGCCAAAATCTTACCCTCCTAAACATTTGTTTTTGCAGTGATGGGTCTTTCCCTTATGATTCTGTTCCTTGGCAGCAAAATACCAACCAGCCTCCAGGCTCTTTATCAGTGGTCACCACAGTATGGGGTGTGACTAACACCTCTCAAAGCCAGGTAAGCTTTGTTTTTATGCTTCTTCCTGTCTAGATACGGGGTTTCACTAACGTTTGCAAAAGGGAAAGCTTTTTGGAAAATCCTCTTGGGATGAGTAACAGTGTCTGTGTTCTCTTTGTTCTACATGGTGTAATTTTTCCCAGTCATGTCCTCTTTGGTGGTGTTGGACAAGAGGCATTTGAGAGCTTGAGTCAGTAACTCCTTAGCTGCATGCAAATATCAGGCTTGGGTTTGGCTCATATTTTGCAGTGTATGGTTTCAACACTAAGAGCATGATTCTGGGGTAATCTCAAATCTCT
Source organism: Caprimulgus europaeus (assembly GCA_907165065.1). The sequence continues at coordinate 27,771,387 of OU015529.1, forward strand.
TGGGAATTTCAGACTGAAGTTGAAGAGTTGTATTAAAAATAAAAATTCTAGCTAGATTCGCCAAATTACAATTCTTGCTGACGTTGTGTCATACTTGTGGACTGGTGAAGTCCAGTGCCAAGTTTAACCCCACACTGAGGTGCTAATACCAGCTATAGGCTGTCCTCTTTTCCACCTCTCCTGTTAATACTGCTTTACTTTGCAAGACTATTTGAATATGCATTGAAGCAAAAGCATGAGCTCCTGGCTTCCAAGTGAGAGCCATAATTACTGGATTTTCATTTGGTTCTCTCCACTCTTACCTTTCTTTTTCTTCTACAGTGTATATTGAATTATGCTATACAAAAAGAAGCAGCTTTGATGAAGGAGACGCCAATTATTTGTGATAGTGTGCTCTCCAAAAGATGTGTCACGTATCAAGCTCTCAAACAGTCTAGCCTTTTCTCACATAGTCGATGAAGTGCTCTAAACACTTCACCATCTTTAATGAGCGCAAATGGTACATAATTCTAACCTGTCTTTTCTACTTTTTCAAATGAAGTGACATTAGATCCCATACAAAATTTTCTGTGGATTTTTAAAAAAAATTAATTTTGATCAGAAAATTAAAAACAAGATTGTTATGGATTGAGCCATTTGAAAAAGAAATTATTCGGGGCCAAGTCATATAGATACTTACACAGCAGTTATGTAAATACTGGTTGTGTCAAAATCTTTCTTCAAAAAATAAAGGTAAGAAACACTTACAGGATCTATAACATGATTTATTATTGTTTATTTCTTTTTAACACCTTAAAAGAAAAGATATCCCATCTGGGAGAGAAATACCTGAGTAAACACATAGGTCTATATATTGGCCAGAAAATGGAAATATAGTTTCTTGTGAAAATCTTCCACACTTAAAAAGGCAAAAGGAAAAAAAAAAAAGACTCATAGTTTTGTTCTGTCATAAGAACACTGTAATATTACTTGAAATCTTCATGATACTTCAGAGGAATGTGCACTAAAAGAAAAAAAGCACTTTCGTAAAAAGAAGAAAATGTTTCTTCAGAATCACTGTGAGGGGGGTGAAACTCTGGAATTTATGTGGAGCTTGGTTGTAGCTCTTCAGAGCAGATTGAAATGAATGACAGGGTTTCCCATAAGACTTCATGCTCCCCGAGGGAAAGGAATTAACGGGCCTATCTGTTCCCTTTCACAAATTCCCAAAGCCAAAGACTTGGCCTTCTGCAAAAATCATCACTGCTAAGTTTCTTCCCAAGTAGGAGACAGATTTCCACGCAGGTGATCATGAACAGCCATACTTACATCTCAATGGAAATCATAGCAATTTTGGTCCAATTTGAAAAATAAAATGCTTCAAACAAGCAAACCAAGTTCTTTTAAAAACAGAACAGAGGATTCTTTTCTAACAAGCAGTAAAAGCAACTGACAAATTTCTGTACAGTTTAGAGAGAGTGAGATTCAAGAACAGATTAAGCCACTGAAATACATTCTTTCACAGCTTTTGCATCTGTACCCTTTGCAGTATGCCAGTGGGACTGAATATTTGCAAGTTGTTTCAAAGTCCTACATTAAAAAAAAGAAAAGCATGTACTTTCTCTTAATCGGATTAATTTGTCACCTACAGGACATGATTCTAGTAGATCTTTATTGTAACTTTTCTCATAAGCATGTTAGTTTGGGTTCTACCTAGTTAAAAATCTCCTGTGAAGGATAATTAGAGATCAGAAACTCTTGTTTGTTTGGAAATGGCAAAAGGAGAAATCACCAGGAATGTGCACCTAGACATCAACAAGGTGTATGCTCATTAGAGTTCAGAGTATACAGGGTGGTTATATTTTGATTTATCGATTGCAGCAAATCAGCTTAATTTGCTTGATGTAGTTCAAGGTGCAGCACCTTATTCTCATGTTTCTATTTACAGGTGCTGGGAAATCCAATGGCAAATGCTAACAACCCTATGAACCCAGCAGGAAATCCCATGGCTTCTGGGATGACTACCAGCAACCCCGGAATCAATTCCCCTCAGTTTGCTGGACAGCAGCAACAGTTTTCAGCCAAGGCAGGCTCCACTCAGCCGTACATACAGCAGGGCATGTATGGGCGACCCAATTATCCTGGAAGTGGAGGCTTTGGTGGCAGGTAAGGTTTACTTGTGTGAGGTGGAAAATGGGTGTAAATAGTTGATGAAGCTTGTTTTAGTGACCTGGCAGAAGTATCATGGGCTTGTTTTAATTATATAAAGTCTCAGTAGCTATTTTATGCTGGTTAACTGAAGTGCATACTGTTTTTACAGCTTCAGAAATCGGCTACCAAAACTGCAGTGAAATTCATCATAGTAGATGGAAATGGCTTAGGTCAATCAATTAGCTCTAATAAACCCCCAAAATAAAGTTTTAATTAAAAGAGATTGTTAAACAGACCACAGGCTTAGGAATGATTAACATATACTAAGGCCAGGATGTGAAAGGTATTGATGGTATAATTTCTACCTGAGTATGGAGGAATAAGCTTGAGTATTCGGCAAAGTCAGTTCCTATACAGTGGGATATTTCTGACCAAAGACTGACTTCACAGCAGGAATCTGGAAAGAACTGAAGGTGAAGATGTTTGTTAAGAGAGATGGTCAAGCTGTGTATTTATTTTGTGGAAGTAAATGCTGCATTAGAGAAATAAGCCAAAACTAATAGCCTGGGTTTTGTTACATTTTGACTTTCTGTGTCTGTGCTTTGTAAACAAGCATGGTAAGTGCACTTAACTGAAACCACTATTTATGGTCTCTCTGCAAAGCCTGCTGAAAAGGTTGTTAGCATAGTCAGTCTAGTGTGAACAATACAAGCCTGGGACACAGGGAACTTACCTCTCCTTTCATCTCTGCCACTGACCTACTGAGTGACCTTGAACAAGTCAGAAAGTTTCTTTAGCTTTGTATTAACATCTCTAAAATGGACATGGTATACTGTCCTGTATTATAAAGATAGTTGATGTCTTGGTGTGGGTAAGGCATGGTTTAACTTAATTTATCTTGTGATCAACAGGAGGGGCGGGTAGGAACTGCAAAATATGTTGTAGGGGATCCAGTAGAGCTGATTGCATTGGATCTCTTCTGGCCTTTCTGCTAAGGTTCAGGGAAGAATGCGTTCACATCATGGGGAACACTTGGCACAATTCACCACTGAGGCAGATGAACTCACAGTAGCGGAGGAAGCTCTCTGTTCATGCTGCTGTGCAGTCTGCCCTTACACTGTTGGGAAATGGAGCATGCATTAACTTTCAGGATTTCAGTTCAACTTTGCAGAAAGCTACAGAGCTGCAAAGCAGTTCACTGCCCCCAAAACAACTGACAGTGATGCTTTGCAATCCCAGTGGCAGCCCTGTGAGCGTTGCACCTGGGCAACACTTGTATCTCCTGTACACACCTAATTCTGTGTCCTGCTGGCTTTCATTAGGCATTGATACGTGGTTTTGGAACAGTTCCAGGTGAGGACCATGCCAACGTTCAAAACAAAATCCACCACACACGTCTTAATTCTCTCCTTCTTTCTTTCTTTTCTTCCCTGTTAAGTTACCCTGGAGGCCCAAATACCCCTGCAGGAATGGGGATCCCCCCCCACACAAGGCCGCCAGCTGATTTCACTCAGCCAGCTGCTGCTGCCGCCGCTGCTGCAGTTGCGGCTGCAGCTGCTACAGCAACAGCTACAGCTACAGCCACTGTGGCAGCCCTTCAGGAAACCCAGAATAAGGACATGAACCAGTATGGACCGGTAAGAGAGTAACCCTTATGTCTTCATACCTGCCTGATCTGGACTGTTACAGGGAATTTGGCTGTCTTTCTTACTCCACTGTTTATTAGGGTGCCTACTCTAGTCTTTTTTTTGTGCATGAGCATGGTTGTAAATGCTTATGAGAAACTGCTGGAAGTGTGTATGTAGGTATGAGTTGGTCTCCTGTGTTTTTCCTAATAAATCTTGCCTAACTATATTTTGTAGTTTGGAGATTGTTCCTTAAAAAACCTGAAGATTACCCAAAGTTATGGCTGCAGCTGACATGATATATTATTGCTGCCTTTGCTAGCCCTGTGAACCTCTAAATTTGAGTACCCAGTGAAATGTTCCAGAATCTTGGAATAGGCTTTGTACCACTCGGATAATCGTTTATTTTGCCAGCTACAGTTGGGGTTTGGTTTGGTTTGGTTTTTTCCCCCCTTCAAACAAGGAAACAACAGTAGAAGAGAGATTTGCTTTTTAATAATATTGTCTATGAGAACAGCTATGTGAGACAGGCATTTCTGGTGATCCACAGCCTCCAGCATGTCATGACTTCATGCAATTTTTTTTTCTTAAAATAAACAAGGGTTTGATCAATTCAGTTTTTTTCCTCCTTAGCTTTTTTACCTCTCTGAGTTTTGAAGGATATGGGCCAATATGCCAGATGATGTAAAGAAGCACATGTCTTAGAAATCACAGTGTTGTGCTGTATTTACACAGCCAACTACCTAACCTGGTACCTTATGGGAATAGACTAGCCAATTAAACTATTTAATAGCTCATCTTAGACTTACGTCTGTCTTTCTCATGCCCTCTACAATTCCAATTGAATTTTTTATTATAAATAACATCACCGCTCATCAAATGCTGGAGAACATTGAAGGAAAATGCGACATAAATTCTCCCCTTCTTCCCTCCCCCAAAAGCATGTTCAGCTCCCTCCTCCCATTTTAAATGCATGTCGCATTTTATTCTTTTTTTTTTTCTTCTTCTTCTTCTGTTGAAGGTTTGTTCCTCTTTCCAGATGGGTCCAACTCAGGCTTACAACAACCAGTTTATGAACCAGCCTGGTCCTCGTGGCCCTGCTTCTATGCCAGGCAACATGAATCCAGCAAGCATGGGAGCAGGAATGACGCCTTCCAGCATGAGTGGGCCACCCATGGGCATGAACCAGCCTCGGCCTCCTGGAATGAGTCCCTTCAGCACTCACGGGCAGAGGATGCCTCAGCAAGCCTACCCAGGCCCACGCCCCCAGTCGTTGCCTATACAGGGCATAAAGAGACCGTACCCAGGAGAGGTAATAAAATAAATTGTATTTTGCATAAACTATTACTTTTACTGTAAGTTGCAACATAGAATCATAGAATACATGCTGTGTAACGTGTGGTGTGCATTCCTGTAACATAGATACATCTTTGTTCCAGCCTTGGTAGGAATGCTGCTGTTAAAATATGAGCAGCAGCCACAGCAGGTCTTCCTTTTTAGCTTCTAAAGTATTCAGGTTGGGCCTTGCTCTGTTAGTCAAGGTGACAGTCATTAAAACCAAGAAAGGCCCAAGACCAGCTGAGCCCTGAAAATGTCACTTTAAGATTCCCATCCTAGATGGTGAATCCATAGACCTTAAGCAGACTTCCTTCACAGGAGTGGATTTATTTAATGTAACGACATAAAAGAGATGCTGAAGGTGAAATACTTCATTTGAGCCCAGTACATGTGATCTGCATTTTCTTGGATGGTTTTATTGTTCTGAAGACATACAGGGCATATGTTGGTATAAACACCAATAGTAATAACATTTATTTTAAAGACCAATTACTTTCCAGACTTCTTGAGGCTAAATTTTCACAGGCACTGAGATTAATATAAGTCACGTTGAACTCAAATCCCTCTGTGTCAGCATTTATCTAATACAGGTTTATTTGGAGTGTGGTATTTCTGTCTAAGTTCCCATGCTATTATGTGAGATCTGAGTGACTTGTAGACAAAATTACATTGCCATTGACTTGTATTATGACCTTGGGCAAAGTACTTTGGGTCAAAATTTTGAATAAATTTGGACAAGCAAAGATGTAGACAGATGAGCTTTTGGATTTTAAAAAGTACCAATGCGTTTTACTATTCAAATTCATATGAATCAGGCAGTAGATGCTTTCAAGAATCCCAGCAACTGTCTCTCTGCATCTATGTGCACCTAAATGTCTTAACAGATCTAGCCACCAGTTACTATCTTCAGAGGTAACTTTCTGGTGGAATTCTGTATTAAACTGAGACTACAACAGCAGCTATAGCTCCAGGTGTAGCGCTTTGAATATTATGATATTGTCCTGACTATCAAAATGGTAGTAAGAGCTTATAGAAAACATACAGCAAAGAGTACCATGAGATGCAAAAAAATAAAGCAAACATTTATTATTGAGCTACATTTCTTTCCTGATCTGCAAACTTTTTTTTTTTAAATTAAAAAAATAATCAGAAATTTCAAAAGTGTACTTTTGCAGGAGTTGCTTCTCTGGGAAAGTTTTTCACTCTCTAAATACTGCCACTTACTCTACAATTAAGTTGAGGAAATACAGAATATGGCTTGTTCAGATAATTTTTGTCTTCAAATTTCATATTTTAAGGAAGACTGTAAATCCGTTTTCGCTGCTTCAGATGCAAGTTTTTCATTGTAAGTGTATATGACTGTTCCCAAGAAGCCAATACTGAAGGGTGCCCGAAGTGTTACATGCTTGCTGGTCTGGAATTCAGCAGATCCTATAGATGCTATTTGCTTATTGATTTTTGAAAACTTCATTTATGGAAACTTTGTATTAATCAGTTCATTTTCAAATGTACATTTTATTACCTTTAAAGTTATAATTTTCATGACTTAGATTCCAAAACTGCAACACAGTACTAGCTAGCACTGGCAAGGTGTTCATGACTAGCAATGGCTTGTCTTCAGTTGTTATTGCTAAACGCTGTGCCACAAGGCCAGCATAGCCATTGTCTTGAGAAGACAGACATGGACAGCACAGCTTCTGTTCTCTGCCCGTTCCAGAATTATTTTTTTCTGATGTCACTTTTTCTTTTTGTGCTTCCATTCTCCACCTGGAAAAGGAGGTCCAGGGTTGGGGCTGGTAGCACTTGCAAAAACACAGAGATTTTGTGAACATTGCATCTGGTTGCAATTCTGGTTTCTTCAAACACGGTACCGTTTGACAGTGCTGCAAGGCTGAGTGTGTGTGTGTGTTAAGGTACATGGTTATTCTTATCCCACATTGGTTTGCAAGGCTTTTATGCTTTTGAGTGAGTATTCACCTCCAGCCATCAGGACTCTGGTTTAGGCATGAGTGGCACTAAGTAGAAGAGTGTTCACTTTGAAGGTTTTTTTGTTTGTTTTGATTCTCCTTTTGAATGTATGCTTATAATCAAGTCAAGACAGCTGCTTGCTGAAACATACCTTTGTCTTATTTCATTTCTGTCATGAAATAGCCAAATTATGGAAACCAGCAGTATGGACCAAATAGCCAGTTTCCAAACCAGCCGGGTCAGTATCCCACTCCTAACCCTCCAAGACCCCTTACATCTCCCAACTATCCTGGACAGAGGATGCCAAGCCAGCAAAACACAGGGCAATACCCTCCTCCAACGGTCAACATGGGGCAGTATTACAAGGTAAGAATTTTTACATTATCTTCTTGCGTTCTGGTAGACTATTATGTGTGAAGTCACGTTAATGACTTCATAGATACTGCTTTTACATAATGAGAAAGAAAAAAAGCACAGTGTTTTTCTGATGTCTTGGATATCACAGAATCAAGTCAATCAACAAAGTTGCATTGTAACTTCAGAGCAGTTTGTAAAGAAAACTGAATGTTACTGCAGCTCGTTAGAGGCTTTTACAAGAAAATTTTGGTTTTGCTTTAAAAAATAGCATGTAAAAAGAAGTACCTAATGGGATTCAGGTGTAATACTTTCACCTGTTCGTGGCACACTGCAAGAATTTATTACAACTTTGTAAATTTGTAATAAACAAATTCCACATTGCAGCATCTCATTTTCAGATCTACAGTGGTCACTGTTGGATTAAGCCAGCCCAAACTTAAAAGTTGTTCCAGCTGTAGAATTCATCTTTTAACTGAAGTTTGCATGACTTTTTCCAACCTCTCCCCCTGGCCCTTTTCTCCTTTTCCCTCTGTGGTGCTTGTTTTAGGCAAGAATTTCAAAATACTGCCTAAAATCTATTTTATGAATACATCTTGAGCACTTCATGTTCTCCAGACTGAATTTGTACTGAGAGCCTGCTGAGGTTTGCTGTCTTTGAAGTGCACACCAAAGTTATCTTTTGCACACAGGTACTTCAGTGAGTTTAAAAATGGGGAGGACCATCCATAGTCTGACCTGCTCTTAAAGCATTAGCTGTTGAAGTCTCTGGACTACATTCTGATTTTGAATGTAGACTTAAAGAATCTAAGTTGCACATTAGTGTTGAATTAGAACTGTTCCAGTGTGAGTCACACAGCAAACACCACTGAAAAAAGAGGGAAAACAAAACCCTTTACTATAGAGCATCTGTTCTACATGCAGCCAAGCTGTCCACTGTGGTACCCAAAAGAATGCCTGTTGCATCTTGGCAGCTTTTGCAGTACACTGCCAGGAACAACAGGAGGAGGACACAGATACTCAACTATTGTAATTCCAGTGCAGTCACTTTCACTAAAATAACAGCAGAAGAGCTCTGTGAAGTTTTTAAGTGACAGATTTTTGAAAACACTTTACATGTGTTTCTTTTAGATGGGGTGTAAGTTTTTTGTTTACAGGATAGTTTTAACACGGAATCTGTAGTCTTTGCAGTGCATCCCCTATTTTGTATTCAAATATTGACAATTCTGCAAACAGTTAAAAAATCAGAGACCTTGTTAAGAAAGGAGAGTATCCTGACTAGGGAAAAAATTCTAACTTGCCACAGACAGGACCTGAACCTTTGTATTGTAGTGATCATGGAGATAGTAACTGTATGTGTTAAAGAAATATAGTTGGAAATGTAAATGCTTAAGATTTCAGAATGTTCTTTTCTTAGGTAGTTCAGAGTATCCTAGGCTAGCAGCACTGCATTTAGATGCAGAATCAGATTTGAAGTCCAGATACTTTAGCTGTCTGTAAAGATTTTCATCTTCTGACACTCTCATGTGTATGTGCTTATGGTACATGAGCTATTGCAAGAGACTGTCATGCAGTGCAGTTTTGTTTAATGTCAGCTTCCTTCTAATCATCGTTAGTGGTTTATTCTGTTAACTGCAACCATCCACTTACCTACAAGAAACAAAACCAATGGTGTTTTAATACTATAGATACTGTCTATAAATTATCTTTTTTCTCTTAGTTTGTCTTGTTCAGCAGCAAACTAAGAACAGAATTGAATTGTAGGTACACAGAATAAAGACATCCTCTGTCCTCAGACCCCTAGAGCTTTCATTCTGAGTAAGAGGTGGAAGGAAGAATAGACAGAAGTAAAAGGGACACTGACATTCTAATTGCATGTCTTTGGATTTTGTTTTTCGTGTAGGCTTTTGAGCACTGGGGCTACTTTGGGAGGAAGCCAAAGAGATACAAAGGGCTGGGTGGGTTAGGGTGATGTGGAAAAACTGGAGGGAATGGCTGGTTGGTTTTGGAAATAAGAGTATTTAGAGGGATGCGATAAGCCTCTTGGCAGTGTTGCTTGTGTCTGGTCATTGCCTGAATTAAGCTGGCTGGTCTTCTGGTTTCAGTTTCTACTTTGCTCTCCTAGTCTACCTCTTCCCCGAAGGCCTCATGGAACATCCTGTGGTTTCTTGTCCTTCTGAAGACAGAGGGGCCTCACTACCTTGTTTGTAGTCTTTGTTGTTTGATAGCAATGCAGTTCACAAAGCTTACTATTCTTATTTTCAGACTGCAATAACAATGTGGTGTTATTTATTTTCTAGCCATCAAGGCCTGTACCTGTGGCAAATTACCCTCATTCACCTGTTCCAGGAAACCCCACACCACCTATGACTCCAGGGAGCAATATTCCTCCATACCTGTCACCTAACCAGGATGTCAAACCACCATTCCCACCTGACATTAAACCAAATATCAATGCTTTACCACCACCTCCAAGTGAGTAGTAAACAGAATGCTCCCACAGTCATTTATTGTCCTTCTGTTCTCTGCCACATACATTTCAGAGTCTAGAAACCAGCTCTGATTGTTGCTCTGGGAGAGGCTCGGATGTTGTGATAGGTGGTGTGCACAATGTAGGCTCGCTAGAGCCAGTGGACAGGAAAGAGGAAGATTGCTATCCCCTCCTAAAATGGTGCATGAGAAAAGTTTTTCCAAGTTAAACTTGGAAGGATTTTACTCCTGAAGTATTCCTTTGAATACACTTCCTGAGAATAAAACACTTGATTTTGAGTTGTGTTATGTGTACTTGGTAGGCTTGTTTGTTGTGTGAACTTCCAGTGTGGCCTGTTTTGTTCAAGGGCAAAGCCATTCATTGAACATCACTGCAGAATAGCATAAAATGTGAATATTTATAGCAGTGTCTCTATTGTGATCCATACAGGCTTCTTGAGAACATTCAGTAGTATGCCAGAAATTGATGTATGCTCCTTTTAAAGCCACTCAACCTCAGAGCTACATTTGGCTGGGAACAGGGCAGGAATAACAAGATCTTTCTGACTATATACTAGCACAAGATGTTTGAGGTTTTGAAGTGACTGATGAACAACAGGAGATATCATTTACTATGGAACTGGGAGAACCTTTATGTTTTCTGTAAAAGAACTGCTGCTACCCTAGCACTTCGCAGCTGGTGTTTGGAGTTCAGGATAGCTGAAAAATGAAGTAGAAGGTGGCCTGCGGTATTTTTTGAGCAAGAACACAGCATTTAAAGACATTTGGACTTCATAGATCAGCTGTAAGTTACCACAAAACCTCATGTTATGAGGTCAGATAGTAATTGAATACCAGTGTCTTTGGTCATTGCATAGTTTCAGCTGATGAAACTGTTGGAACTAATTGGGTAATGTTGATCCCAGTTCAAAGCAGGGAAAAACAGACTTTATCACAGTTTGTCATGATTAACAGATTTGTTGTCAGTCTTCTGCCAACAGAGTAAGCCTGGACACAGAACCTGTCCAGTAATTAAAAAGAAGAAATTCTTGCCATGCATGGTTTCTGTTTGTGGCTGGGGTGCTAAGGTCCTAATATTAAGTGTGGGAGAATAGAAGACTGGTTTGCCATCGCTGTTGGTTTGAGCCCTGTCACTTGTATCCATTAGATGACATAGTTTCTTGTGGTTTTTCTTTTATGTGTGTATGAACCTGCTAAATTAGACCCAGTAGAAGATCACTGTGCCATTTGTTACTATTCTCTATAAATATACACGTTATTGTTGCACTGCAGATGCTAAAGGGAAAGTTCACGCTTTCTCTCCCTCTTCGATCCCAGCCAACCACAACGACGAGCTGCGTCTGACGTTTCCCGTGAGAGATGGTGTCGTGCTGGAGCCCTTCCGGCTGGAACACAACCTGGCAGTCAGTAACCATGTCTTTCACTTACGGCCAACTGTTCATCAGACACTGATGTGGAGGTAAGCTCAGCCCCTCTGTGAGGAAGTTTTGCAGTCAGTGATGGAGGAGTGGCAGGCCAAATGAACTTCATTTAGGTTTGCCATGAATTTAACTTTAAAAGTTGTGGCCTAGTTAGGAAAAATGCTCTTTAAACTCACAGATGCTCTCACCTGTCACTTTCCAGAGACAACACATTCTAAAATGCTTCCTGATCTGTGTTGCATCTCCTTGCTGATAGCAGACAACATGCAATCACTGCAGCTGTTCCATCCTTTCTGCTCTGGGTGGAACAGGTCTGGGACATGCACAACTGACACTAGTACAGACTTCCATTTGGGAGTCTCTGAAGTCGTAGGTGCTTTGCAGCCTGTGAAATGCTAGTTACAGGAGTAACTATTATGCTTAAATTAAAAGGTATCTGATAATGAAAAATAACACAGTAATAAAGGACTTGATTTAGAGGCTTGGCCAAATAAAATTTGGAAAGACAAGCGTTTTAAGTCCTGCAAATTTCAGAAACTAGCTTCCTAAATTCCTCCACTCCTCTGACTCCACAGGTAAGGTCAGGATAGAAGTATCGGAGCGTAGCTTTCCACATACAAAGGCCTCTGATGTTCACTTACAGCAAGTACTACTTCCCTGCACAGAGGAGTAGTTATCCTGGGTTCTACTTTCCTACATTTAATGTAGATCTGCATAAGTGATATACAGGTTATGTCCTGATTCCACCATGCTTATGGAAGGACTTGTCATCAAATGACAATCAGAGCATTTTTTTTTTTTTTCCTTGTGCATTTTCAAGTACCATGGAATAATTTTGTGTCCTCATTCTGTTTTCCTCAAAAAGTATCTCGGTGTTTATCCTGGGTGCTGATTACATTGTTTGGGCCTTGTGATAGCTTCACTGGGCTAGCCCTTGGCTAGCAGCCAACACAGCCATTCACTCACTTCCCCCCCCACCAAGGATAAGGAGACTCATAGGTTGAGATGAGGACAGTTTAATAATAGAAATAAAAGAAAACTTAAAATAATACTAATATTAAAATTGTAGTGATAATGATAACAGTAACAAAATATACAAATGAGTGACACCCAGTGCTATTGCTCACCCCTCTGCTGACCAAGCCCAGCCTGTTCCCAGATAACGATCCTGGAGGAGCAACAATCCTGAACCGAAACCGCAATCCCGGAGGAGTGAGAGCCCAGAGAGAGCCATAAGAGGAAGAGACCCTCACTAATATACTAGACATGAAGTGATATGATACTGAATAAACCATTGGCTTGTCCAAATACCAGTTTGGCTTATTAATTTAAATATTCCTCACCCCCTTAGATCTTGCGCTTGTAGACTAACAAAACATGAAGTCCCTCACTTTCAGTGACAAAAATGCAAACACTGGTATGTTATCAGTGTCTCTCTTGTAACAAATCCCAGGCTGAAAGCAAAATGCAGCACTATTCTAGCTACTAAAAAGTAACCTAGCTCTGTTCCAGCTAAAAACCAGGACAGGCCTGTCTGTGTGCGCTGTGGAGGCTGGTTAGTTGCTCAGGATCTTGTTTGGAGGTTGTTTCACAGGTGTAGCCACTGAGATGGTAAAGTGCAGCATCTTAAACACATTTTCTGTTATGCCTGCCTTGCTTTCAGTTTCTTCCTGAGCCTAGACCATATACCCCTTGACCTTAATGGGAGTGATATCATGTAGCCTCAGCTTTTTTCCCTGTGAGGATCATCTTCCTGTTTACTGGAATCCACTTGAGACTTCTGTTTTCGAGATGTAGAGGGCATGAGGTGGGCAGAGAGGTGCACGTAGTTCCCTACCCCAGGCGTGAACTCCAGCTTTAAAGCTGAGGCTTGATGTGGGATGCAGGAGTGCTTGCTGCCACAGTGCCCCTCCACCCTGAGGTAGCCTGGGGGTTGGAAGGGAGGGAGATTGCAGCCAGGCCACATCCACTAATTAACACCTAACTTTGAGGTCAGTTATTGCTTACTGGCATTTCATTATCATGGAGTACTCGCAGCAGAGGGAGTTTTGGCAGTTATTTGCCGGTTCTTATTAATAAGTAATCACTACTGGGGATTGTGCTGGCTCATTCAGTAGATTTATAGTGCTGCACTGAGGCATGGGACTGTTTCTCAATATCTGTTCTTTCTTCTTAGCTCACCAAACACATAGCCTTTATTTAAACTTATTTTAATGAAGACTCATAGGTAAGCTGTGCTCAGGTCTACTGTTTTGAAAAGCTTGTTAATAGTAGGGAGAACGGATGGTCCTGTAACGAAGTCATTTCACATTTAACTCAGGGCTGGATGGATTCCAGAAAAATGAATTAGTTACATGTGTGGATAGATTTTGGTTTTACAAAGAATGATGGAATCAAGCCAATTCTGAATATTTGTCTGCCAGTTAAAATATTCAGCAAAACCTCTCACATGCACACACATAATGAATAGCAATGCAACTATTTTTCTCCCTGCTGGGAACTTTTCATGGTTCCAAGAAGCAGAAAGGTTGAAGGCAGGGAAAATGTCTCCTTGAAGCTGCTTCAGTCTTAGCACTGCTTAGTTATTAATAGCATCCCACTGTGGAGACACTGCATGCTAAGAACATGAGGGTCTCCTGAGCTCTGTCACCGCTCTGTGACATTCAGCAGGCCTGCTCAGAGTCCTTGGGAATGCACTTAATCTGCGTGGGTTTTATATCAGAGGTACCAAGCCTTGCATCCCTCTGGGTTTAGGTGACTCTGGTGTGTTCTCATGAGGTGAGAATCTCCAGTGCAACTTGCAGAGAGAACTTTCAAAAAATTGTTAATAAAATACTGGAAAAAAGCCTGGAGAGACTTAATATAGATGGATTATGTTGAAAGGTCAAGTAATTTGTATTCTATACCTTTCTTTTTTTAACAAAACATGGTTTTATCCAGTGCTAAATCTTGATATTTTGAAATCCAGAAAAGGCAATGTTAAGTCAGAATTGAAATCTCGGGTTTTGTATAGGGAAAATGGCAGTTACGGTGATGATCTCCTGAATGAGCCGTTCCCCCTGGATCTTACAAAGATTATCTCCCTCAGGCAAGATGAAGAAGTGAGCACCTAGATTTTCAAGCACAAAAAATAAGCATTCAGCTGTCTTTTGCTGTCATGAACAGCAGAATCCTGACATTTCAGATCAGTTCTTCATGTTCTTTTAAATTTCTTCTTCAAATTACTCATTCCTAACACAAGATTAACATCCATGTGTGAAGTTGTAGCCTCTACCTGCTTAAATTGTGATTAACTTAATTTCAACGTCTTCCCTTTTTGGAGGTGTTGTAAAACTAATTTTTGAGGAGCTATATGGTGTGGTAGAAGTTATTATTGGAGAGGTGGGAGGAAGTTATTTTTAGAAAGATCTAAATTGGGTAGATTTAATTCATAACTGTGTTACTTTGGAATCACAGAAACACAGGGGTGAGATAGAGGGGTCATTTTATCTTAGTTGATTAACTGTTCCAAGGAAGGATTAACTATACCTGTATTTTATCTGACAAGTGTTCATTCAAATGCTCTTTTAAATGCTCTGAAGTAGTGAAGAATCCACAGTCTTCCAGCACAACCCAATGCAGCATACCACTTTCTTGTTCAGGAAGGACCTACCTGATGTTAACGGGTTTTTTTCTGCAGGATCATTCTGTGGTCTAGTTTTGCAAAGTGGACTGAGATGTTCCCTGGAAAGTCCTTTATAAGTGTTAAATATTAACAACAACTTTGTGGCATACTTGCATCATTAATTCTTCATGACTTGCTTCTGTTAAGGGCTTTTACAAAGAAAGTGTGTTACATCCTTTACTGGCAGTAGTTCTAGAAAAATAATCTGATTGATAAAGAAAAAGTGTTCCTAGCATCAAAACAGCCTCCCTCTGTAATGTGAAGGCAACGTTAAAGGAAGATTTATTGGGTTTTGTACAGGTCTGACTTGGAATTACAGTTCAAGTGCTATCACCATGAAGACAGACAAATGAACACAAACTGGCCAGCGTCAGTCCAGGTCAGCGTTAATGCAACCCCACTTACCATCGAACGTGGCGACAACAAGACATCTCATAAACCTCTGCACCTAAAGCACGTCTGCCAGCCAGGAAGAAACACGATTCAAATTACAGTCACAGCATGTTGTTGTGTAAGTACACCGAGCTCACGGCTGCAGCTGCTGATGCTGACTTGGCTCTTTAGTACAGTTTGCAAATACTGCCTTAGCTGAAGGAGCCTGATTTTCGTTTTTTTCCATGCATTTTTCTGGTAAGGTGCTTGTTTGATGACATTGACACAGTCAGAGTGCTAATATGGAAATTTTTTAATTACTGCAGAATGTAATGGTGTCCTTCTGATATCTCTGAAAAAGGCTTGTGGTCTAGGAGAGGAAGGGAGTTTGATCTCCTACCTGTTTAGCATGTGCCTGTGTAACAAAGCAGCTAAAGTTTATTAATGCAGATTATTGTGATGCAGACTGTTGTCTGGTACTAATTTCATTTACTTAGGGTATTAAACTGTATTTGGTTTGACATGAGAACATCAACACCATAATCATTGGTGGTGGTGGTTTTTCAAATAGCTTTTCAGATGAAAAACTCATGTTCTGTGATGCAGCCTAGACCATGCAACTTTTGCTTTTCTCATTTTCCACAGTTTAGTTACTCTTGGCGAAGAATACTGTATGTAATGCAGATTGTTGCACACATACAGGCTGAGCTTTTGACTGTTCTGTTGTCACTGACAAGAAAGCAAGCTGCTACCTTTCCCAAACTCACAGCGTGAGGCACTTTGACATGAAGCCATCCACCCTTTTTTTTTTTCACTTCACACTGATGTTTCTGTGCATAATGTCTTTTATCTAATGGCTAAGAGCAGGGCAGGGGCAGCATCTTGTGAATCCACAATATGCTCTGTGTTGGGGAAGAAGATTCATTTGATTTCAGACACATCAGTAGCAACTTGTTTTTGCAACTTCCATGTGGTCTGAGGGCAGGCAGGTAGGCTAGACTGTGTCAAAGAATCTAGGGTTTTAAAAATAAACCCCGATGTCAGAGATGAATACGTCAGCCCTATGTATTCTGAGTATTAAGGAGAAAGAAAATGCGGAAAATCTTTGCTTTTTTTAAAACCTTTGTATACGTTACGCTCCTGGAGCACAGAACAACATAGTGCGCAGAATACCCCCACGGGGGTGTGTGTGTGCAGCAGAGCAGACCAACTTTCATATTTAAGCATCAGGCTCTTAAAAAAGCCACATGTTCAAGGGAGGAATGCAGCTCTGTTCAACAGAGTATTTACTGTGTGTGTTTGGTTCTCTTGGTAACAAAATGTGTTTTCTTTCAGTCACACTTGTTCGTGTTGCAGTTAGTACACCGGCCATCAGTTCGCTCCGTACTTCAAGGTTTACTAAAGAAGCGCCTCCTCCCAGCAGAACATTGTATTACTAAGAGTGAGTTTTCATTTTGTGTGGGTGGTGACTTTGCAGAATGCCTGTGTTCAGTTGTTGTAAGCTATTTCTCTATTTCTACACAAGATTTACTTGCTTATTGAAAACCTTAAGATGTACTTGTCAGGAACTTCCAGAACGTCACATACATAGATTATATCCTCGGTATCCTCAAATGTTGAGGGCTATTTGGGTGGGGGTGACCAAGTACCAAGAACACAAGCCTAGTTCCTAACAAGGACTCTCGCATTCCAGGAGATTCTCTCTGGCTTTTCCCCCGTATTTGTTTTTTACTTACCTAAAATCCCCATGTAGAAATATTATTCTTTTTTTTTTTTTGGGCTGCTTTCAGTGCTTCTGTGGTACTTTATTTGGTTGGGGGTATAGCTGATATGCGTGTGTGTGGTGGTTTGCCTGTTCAGGAGAATATTCTAAATACACCTGTGTGGATAAATTATTCATTAAATTGGCCTTTAAAGGTTGAAGTGTTGGTGTTTCAGATTTCTACATTAGAATTTACAGTACACATGTTTTTTCTCACACATGCACATACGTTCTTCCTAACAGTAAAGAGGAACTTCAGTAGCGTAGC
Source organism: Caprimulgus europaeus (assembly GCA_907165065.1). The sequence goes on from OU015529.1 coordinate 27,788,779, forward strand.
AGCTTCTTCTGGCAACGCAACGCTAAATGGGGAAGATGGAGTAGAGCAAACTGCTATTAAAGTGTCTCTGAAGTGTCCGATCACATTCCGGCGGATTCAGCTCCCAGCAAGAGGTCATGACTGCAAGCATGTACAAGTGAGTAGATGCCAGTGGCCTGGCAATATTCCCTCAGCCATGTGTTTTTACAGTACCTTTAGCTTAGTTATCCTATGAGAGAATCTAATGAAATGGGATTTTTTTGTGTCTGTCAACCTAAGTAGTTAACTATATATGTATGTTTAAAGTAGAGGGAGAAAGTAAGCTATTTGACTTAGTTTTCAGTGCTAGTAGGCTTTTCTCATGGCAGTTTTAATTTTGTCCAACTGGTTCAGTTAATACAGTATTTTCCCTTAATTTCTTCCTTTTTTTTTTATTTTTTCCTTCTGTGTTTGTTTCTGATACCTAGTGCTTTGATCTGGAATCTTACTTGCAACTGAACTGTGAAAGAGGAACTTGGAGGTGTCCGGTATGCAAGTAAGTGCAACCATACTACATGAAATGCAATTGTACATGATTTGACCAAATTCAGACCATATTTAAGGTCATGGAGGGGAGGAAAAGAAAGTGCTAGGAAATAAGGTGTATATATTACATTTACCTAATAGCATAAAGTCCAATGAGAATTCTTGCAATATTTCATAAATTGAGGAAAGAAGCTCAAATACTTACATTGATAAGACAGATATCTACATAAACAAATGAACTGGGACTTTGTCTTCCCCTAGATTATGAAGTATAACTGGCTACCAGATGACAACATGCCATAGCGAAAGAACAGATAGTCTATTCTAGAAATATTTTTGATAATTTTAATGTTGTAATGACTAAATTACTGAACTTCAAATATGTAGATCTTCAAATATGTTCAGCATCCAGCTGAACATTAAGTAAGGATGCCAAATAATTGTCTCAGGTACTGTGCTTTGAGTCACATAAATACGCAGTTAATGGCAGTGTTCAAGGAGAGGGGGAATTTTGGAGACTGAAACATTTCCCAATAATTAGGTAAGAAATTAAGTTGGATCTTCTAAGGACAAAATCAACATCAAGGCCAAATTAAGGTGAGAGTAGAAAGCAAGAAGGATTCTAATCCAGAATAGGGATGATTTTAAAAAAGGTAAAAGATTTCCAAGGAGCAGAAGTTTGGAGTGGTTGCTTAAAAGAAAAGAGGGACACCTTGGCATGCTTTCAACCTTATGTTTTGACCAGAGAGCTAGTATGCTACAGAAGAAATGGAACAAAAAGCTTTGAAATTGTTGCAGGCTGCCTGTTCTTATGTTTAACTGGGCAGAAAGCATTGTAGAATGTCTCTGGGCCAGTTAAGTGTCTGTAACCAGTGCTCAGTCCACAGGGTTATGAGTTTGTTCCAGCCTCAGCTGAAGAGCCAGGGCTCTTTAGCTCAAGCAGCTGTAGCAGCTTCTAGTTTATCTCTGCAAGTCTCCAGTTCATTCCTTGCTGCACCAGCCAATGTTAGGTATAAACAGGAGTGGAGATAGTCCCTTCTATCTGCTCCTGTGGATGTTGCAGGCTTGAGACGAGTTTATGTTGATGATGTCATGGTTTAAACCCACTAGGCAATTAATCACCACACAGCCACTCTCTCACTCCTCCCCCTCCAGTGGCATGGGGGAAAGAATCGGGGTGGGGGAGGGTGGGACAGGAAAGAAAATTAAAACTTGTGGGTTAAGATAAACAGTTTAATAGGACAGAAAAGGAAGGGAAAATAATAATAATAATAGAATATACAAAACAAGTGATGCACGATACAATTGCTCACCACCTGCTGGTTGATGCCCAGCCAGTCCCCAAGCCACGGTGTCCCCTGGCCAACTCCCCCTACTGTGAATAGTGGGCATTAGATTATATGGAATGGAATACCCTTTGGTACATGTGGGTTGGCTGCCCTTGGCTGTGTCCCCTTCCATCTTCGTCTGCACTCACAGCCTCTGCTAGCAGGACAGTATGAGGAGCTGAAAAGTTCTTGCCTAGTATAAACACTGCTTAGCAGCATCTAAAACCTCAGTGTGTTGTCAATATTATTCTTATCCTAAATCAAAAACACAACACTATGCCAGCTACTAAGAAGAAAATTGACTTTATTCCAGCTGAAACCAGGACAGATGACTATCCATGATTGATATGTATCCTGAAGTCCAAGTGCTTTCTCTGAACTACCTGAATCTTTTCTGTCTTAGAAGTTAGGCTAAAAATACCACAAGAATTGATGTCTTCGTAATTTTGTGTAGTCATACATCCACGACGAAATTTTTGTCCTATTTCTCTGATTATAAGCACCTGCATTCAGTTCTAAGTGCCTACATAACTGAATCATTTCTGGTTTGGTTTTGTTTTGTCCCTATCTGTGCGAATCTTAAGTAAAATAGCTATAATATGTAGTTACTTTGAAGCCATATTACTGTGTAGCTCAAAACCCAAAAAGATCCAATTTGAGAAAAAAATAGCGCTAGCTGGTGTTCACAGGAGAGATCTGCTATGTTTGAAAAGCCTTTAAATTTGCAGTATATAACACTTAAAAATTATTTCAAGGATGTGAAGAGCTTGTGGACACACACAAGTAGAATGTATCCTTATCTCATCTATTTGATGTAGAATACTATTATCCTGGTAAAAAAACTGTTTGCCCCAAATCATTCCTAAATTGTGTTACAGATAGTAAGTTGTTGGATTCTGGTCTGCTGATTTCATCACTACTTTGTCCTTCTTCTGTCCCTCTTTTACACATGTGTAAAGATATCCTAACATGAGGTTTGATTTTTTTTTTTTCCTCTCTAGTAAAACTGCTCTGCTGGAGGGCTTGGAGGTTGACCAGTATATGTGGGGTATTCTGAACGCTATACAAAAGTAAGTGAACTTACTTATTTCTGATAACCAAGACTAAGCAACGAGGAGATACGTTAATGAGTATGGAGATAGTCACACCAAAATATGTCTTAGTGTTTGAACTTGAATATTCTATTTAATGGCTCCTTGGTGGAGTTGCTGATACACTGGACCAGTTTCCATCTACTTACTAGATCTTGTTTGGGTTATCTCTTGATGGCAGCCTCACCAATGAAGCAGAGGGAAGAGTGAGAACAGAGGATTAAATGCTTTCTCATATTTATGAGTAGTCCCTCTGATTCACATGTGGCGGACCCCATAGATATGTTTGGATTTCATTGTGTGGATAAACACAGAACAGTTGCCCTTTTTAGAACCTGCTTTTGGTGCACACTTGAGGAGTGAAAGATCTTGAGGTTGTATTATACTAGAGCATTTCACAGCATTTGTTACCACACAGATTCTTACAGAAACTTCAGCCGAATTTGCTTTTTAAAAAATAATCAATTAATATGCTAAAATTTTCACATTGTTTTACAGCTCAGAGTTTGAAGAAGTTACCATTGATCCAACTTGCAGTTGGAGGCCGGTCCCTATAAAGTCAGATATTCATATCAAAGATGACCCAGATGGCATTCCTTCAAAAAGATTTAAGACCATGAGTCCAAGCCAGATGATCATGCCAAATGTGATGGAGATGATTGCAGCTTTGGGTCCTGGCCCATCACCTTACCCATCCCTACCCCCTCCTCCAGGAGGCAACAGCTCCACTGAATATGGTAACCAAGGTTAGTTTTACAGCTTTGTGCACCCAGGTGGTCACTCTAGAAGTGGGTTCAGTCAGCTTTGTGATTCCAGTGTGTCAGTGCATCTTCTGAGAGAGATGTGTAAGGAAAGCAAATTATATGGCTGCAGTTCTGAAGTTCTGCATCAGTCTTTCCATTTAAGATTCATCTGTTTAGAGGAAAATGTATTTTAGTAAGGAAACTGGTGCTTGTCTTATTTATTGCCATGCAGCCCTCCCTGAATCAGCCAGCATTGTCTGTTACCTTATACATTCATGGCCTGCCACAGTATACATTTTTCCTCATTTTTTTCTGTCCATTTTCCTTCTGTTCCCCTCTCATTGAAGTGAAGGCTCCTAGTGCTGCAGAAGTTACAAAACGGAGAACCTGACCCATTAACCCTTCTACTTGGGCCACTAAGTTTTAACTTGTGGCCAGGTGGGTGACATTTGGTAGGCCACCCAGAAAGTGAATGACTTCTAAAGAGATTTTAACTGCTTTGCAAACACCTTTGCTTTAGAAAATTATTTTTTAGTTAATCTACCCATAATCTGACAGATTGAGAAACAGGGGACTAAATACAGGCGTTGGAGATACATTTTTCAAATGACTGGTGTTATATTGTGAATAACTCAATTATAGTGACAATTCTGAAAACAGGGAACCAGAGACTGTTTCTTTTGCAAGTAATATGATATGACTCAGTTCAGCTCTATGAAAAGACCAACTGTTCACACCATCAGAATCCCCAAATTGATTGCAGGGCGATATATGTGCTTTTTGCAGGCATTTGAAGAAAAATACAGATTACATACAAAACGTGGTTAATTTACTTCAGTGACTGCAAAACAGATGATAGGTGGCAAAACTTTTTAGGTTTGAAAAGGTGAATAATTACTATAACAAAGCCAAGAACACTGAATCACAAGTTTTTCACTCATTTAGTAGGAGTGAAGTGCAGTCAGAGCATGAGAACAGAGCCATTGATTCTTCATCATCTTCCTAACTCATAATGAGGAACAGACAAGGTAGTCACGTAAAGTGGGGTTTAGTGCTTATGTAACAATTGCTGCCTAGACTGTTACTTCCTTGTCTTCCCCTGTGGATCCTGTAGCAGAGGTAGTCATTGCTTTTTGGAGCCCTGACTCATCAATGGCAGGTGAAACCAGCACTTTCCTATTTCCCCTGCAATAGGCATATCAGTGCAGAGCACCAGATTATCCTATATGTCTCTATAGGTCTGTCCCTCAGCACGTGGCACAACTCTTGCCCCAGAGAAGGGCATCCTGCTGTATGGCTGTAACTCCCTGGGCATAGTGCCTGGCATCTTCATTCTCTGTCCGTACATGCACTGAAACATAGTGTTTAGAATTAGTGAAGTCTTCTGATTAACAGTACTCTAGAGCAAAGTAGCAACAGTATTACTACTGTGGTTTATTTTTGGTTTTTGGGTTTGACGGTAAGCGTACTGAAGTTCAGTTTGCAAATATAGTAAGTACTCAGTAATAGAAGACCTTATTCCGGTTCCCTGCTATTCAATCTTTCTGGATAAGCAAGGCAAGACCAGCTGTATTCTGTGAGACTCATCCAGTTTGCAGATTAACAAAATGAGAATTAGTAAGGCTCTGCAGTATTTACATGATAGATCAAAGTCCTGGCTTCTTCAAGAAATACTCTTACATGGCTAATGACTTCTGTTCCTCTGAGATTAAAGTTCTGCTTGTGAAGCTGTGCTAAAGAACAAATGATGAAGCTACTTCGATTTGTCAAACTGACTTCTTGACTAGAACATTTAAAGCTGCTATACTTCAGCTGACGAACTGCAGGCTCTCTGTGCGAGCTCCGAAGTTGTTCTGTTATTTCAGAGCTTGGTATCATCCAATTCAGTTGCTTATACAAAATAGCTGAGTGGCTTTAGTTCAGTTTTTGCTGTTCATACCAACTCTGGTGGCTTAGTTGCTATCTCAGTTGGAAGCATTAACACAGAGGGATCTGCACAGAAAAAATACGGAGAGTAAAATCCCTGTATTGGCATACACGCTTGCTTTAGAATTCAAGTGAAGATCACTGGGCTGAGGTGAGACAGATCAAAACATACCGTCAATCACAGAATCGTGGCGGTTGGAAGGGACCTCAGGAGATCATCTAGTCCAACCCTCCGCCTTCCCCCCAACTAAAGCAGGTTCCCTACAGCAAGTTGCACAGGAAAGCATCCAGGCGGGTTTTGAACATCTCCAGAGATGGAGACTCCACAACCTCTCTGGGCAGCCTGTTCCAGTGCTCCGTCACCCTCACAGTAAATAAATTTTTCCATAAGTTTGTCTGGAACTTCCGGTGTTCCAGGTTTTGCCCATTGCCGCTTGTCCTGTCACTGGGCACCACCAAAAAGTCTGGCCCCATCCATTTGGCCCCCACATTTCAGGTATTTATAGACATTGATAAGATCCCCCCTCAGTCTTCTCTTCTCCAGGCTGAAGAGTCCCAGCTCTCTCAGCCTCTCACAGAATCACAGAATATTAGGGATTGGAAGGGACCTCGAAAGATCATCTAGTCCAATCCCCCTGCCGGAGCAGGAACACCTAGATGAGTTTACACAGGAAGGCGTCCAGGAGGGTCTTGAATGTCTCCAGAGAAGGAGACTCCACAACCTCCCTGGGCAGCCTGTTCCAGTGCTCTGTCACCCTTACTGTAAAGAAGTTCTTTCTCAAATTTAAGCGGAACCTCCTGTGTTCCAGCTTACACCCATTACCCCTTGTCCTATCATCGGTCGTTACTGTGAAGAGCCTGGCTCCATCCTCCTCACACTCACCCTTCAGATATTTATAAACATTAATCAGGTCCCCCCTCAGTCTCCTCTTCTGAGTCTCATCTCCTTGTAAGGGAGATGCTCCAGGTCCCTCATCATCTTCGTGTCCCTCCACTGGACTCTCTCCAGAAGATCCCTGTCCCTCTTGAACTGAGGAGCCCAGAAGTGGACAGAGTATTCCAGATGTGACCTCACCAGGGCAGAGTAGAGGGGGAGGAGAACCTCCCTTGATCTACTGGCCGTGCTCTTTACCCCAGGATACTGTTGGCCTTCCTGGCCACAAGGGCACACTGCTGGCTCATGGCCAGCCTGCTGTCCACCAGCACACCCAGGTACTTCTCCAGAGCTCCTCTTCAGCAGGTCAGCCCCTCACCTGTACTCATGCATGCGGTTATTCCTCCCCAGTTGAAGGACTCTGCACTTGCTGTAGTTGAACCTCATCAGATTCCTTTCTGCCCAGCTCTCCAGTGTGTCCACGTCTCATTGAATGGCAGCACAGCCTTCTGGTGTGCCAGCCACTCCTCCCAACTTTGTATCATCAGCAAACTCGCTGAGGGTGGACTCTATCCCTACATCCAGGTCATTGATGAAGGTGTTAAACAAGACCGGACCCAGTACCGACCCCTGGGGAACACCGCTAGTTACAGGCCTCCAACTAGATTCTGCACCACTGATCACAATCTTCCGAGCTCTGCCAGTCAGCCAGTTCTCAGTCCACCTCACCGCCCACTCATCAGTCCCATACCTTCTAAGCTTTGCTACAAGGATGATGTGGGGGACAGTATCAAAAGCCTTGCTGAAATCGAGGTAGACAACATCCACTGCTCTCCCCTCACCTACCCAGCTGGTGATGGCATCACAGAAAGCTACCAGATGGGTCAAGCATGATTTCCCCTTAGTGAAACCATGTTGACTGCTCCGGTCATACAATACTTGGCCTGCAGATCAGCAGGGGACTCCAGGCTTGTTGCTAGATGGTAGATGTGTGGGGATAAATCCAGATCATTTATTCCAAATTGGTGTGCAATTTTGGTGCCTTGGAGAACATAATTTCAGGCTGAAGTTAGGTCAATTTCATAAATTCACTAGTTTTTCGTTATAAGCATGCATATCCACATGCTAAAACACAGGCTACAGGCAGCCAGTTTGTGACTCTGAAAATGAGAAGAATAGATCCAAGAGGAGAAAACTGATGTTGTATTTGCAGAGTCAAGTGAATTTTATTAGGTTTTGTGGGAGAATTACATCACACAAACCCTGATTAGACACGAAGGCCTCTTCTTAATGGAAGGCATTATCTTAATGGAAGTTCCCTTTTTATCCTGCAGAAGAAGAGCAGTGCTATGAACTGCTGTGCTATGAACTGGTACTGTGGTGTCTTCCTGATACAGTTCTGCCAGTTAGCTTCATCAGACACTAAAGCAGTGCTACAACCTTACTTGAGTGCATAGAAGCGTGGACATAAATAACACAGGTGCCCTGTAAGTAATTTTGGAATTGGGCAGTCAGTCTCAGTTGCCCTGAGATGCTTCCAGATGCAAATATTCTGTAGAATTTAATATCCCTTTCAGTTCTCGACTTGGTTAAGTTTATGTGGTGACTTGACAGTAGTTTTTCAAAATGTCAGCAGTTTTCAATTAGTTACAACATGTACATGAACTGTTACAGCAGCTAGCGTGTGAAAGCTGAGTGCCGTTTTTTCCTCCCCGTTCCTCCCTCTCACTCCAGCAGTGGGGAGCACAGTGTTGTCCCGTTCAGCCTTGCAGTTGCCCTGCGCTGTGCAGGGAGGGTGCCATGCTGCCCAGCTTTTACAAGATCCTCTGAGAGATCAGTGTTGGGAAACAAACAGTTTCTTTCATACCCCATCTTATCACATCTGTTTCTCTTTTAGGCAACAGTTACCAAGGTCATGGCAATTTTGACTTCCCGCACGGGAATCCCGGTGGCACGTCTATGAATGACTTCATGCATGGGCCACAGCTGTCACATCCCCCAGACATGCCGAGCAGCATGGCAACTCTTGACAAACCTCTCAGTCACCCCATGCAGGAATCTGTAAGTAATGGTGCTGTGGATGCAGATTTTTCCTTTGTGGGGGTAAGGAGCTCTCATCCAGCTAACGGACTTGCCTCATGAACTGCTTTTACTTTTTGTGGATTCCTCATGTTGAAAGTTTGTGAAATAGAGTAGTCCTGAGAAATATAAAAAATGCCATTTTCAGTTTCTGGCGTTCTCAAGTTTTTCAAGAAGCATTTCTGAGCTTTTTGAATTGTCATTTAAGCTTGTTTATCTGAAAGAGACAACCTGGCTCATTGTGCTTGTGTTAATCATTGTGCTTTGCTCTGACACCTGAAAAAAACTAGACTTCATTCCCTAGGCTAGCAGGATCTGTGAATATCCATCTTCAGCAGACAGCTTGTTATAGCAAGACATTGACTGACTTCAAAGCAGGGACGATGTTTTCCCTGGCTTTGTCCCTGAGGGAAAATTTGCATCAAAGCATTTTGAGGAGGAATTCTGCCCAAGTAGCATGCAAGGCACCTTTAAGCTGTTGGGAATAAGACAAGCCTGTAGATTTCAAGGAGAGATGCTGCCACTGTCTGAGAGTGTATCAGTGTAAGAGACTAAAAAGCAGAAGTTCCTCAGGTCTCAGATGGGGAGGCAGAACTGTGCGTTGGAAAAGCAGCTTGCTCAGAGCACTGAGTTTTTATATACAGAACTTTATATACCTCCAGAAAATGCAGTCCTGCAGCAGCTAGGGGATAGAAAAGCTACGAGCAGCGTTTAACTCTTAGACACAGCTAGTCATTTATTTTAACTCCGTGTGAGGGGTGTGTGTATGCATCCTTTTATGTTCATTTAAGTTACGGGGCAGGGGCTTTATAGTATGCTGTTACTGCACAGGAAGGATATTTAACTTGACAAGTCATCTGTGCCATGTTTTTAGTGAATACTAGAAAGTACAATTTCAGAATGTAATGAGGAAATGTGGTAGCAGATGCTCAGCAAAAGCCTACTCAGTCCATGTCTTCTCTAGCTAACAGTGGGTTTTCCAAGGAGGGTGGTGAGAAGTAGGAAAAGAGTAGAGAGTTCTTAGTATAGCTTGGAGAGAGCCCAAGTAACAAGATTGTCTGCAAAAGAAGAGTCCAGAAACTGTAATCACTTTACAGACTAATAAAGGACAGAACAAGCATGCTGTAAACTTAATTTTACGTTGGCAAATTCCACATACTCAGCTTAAAGAGTAGTCTGAATTATCTGCATCAGAACCAACCATACAGTATTAGAAGATAGTAGTGAGGGGAAACACTACCAACCTGAACCACTGACAGCTCCTTTCCTTTGGATCAAAGCCACAGGGAATTAATTATTCTTTGCCTCCCCTTACCTTACACCTACCTCTTGACTTCATCAGTTAACTGATATTTATACCTTTGCGATAGTAGTTGCCCCAGTGAAATTTCTGAACTGGTAGCATGTGAAGTGGTTGAATACAAAAGTGAAAAATCTGTGGCTTTCTGAAAATGACTGCTTACAGATGATAGCAAAGGTGAAAGTTGCTCAAGGGTATGCATGTTGCAGAGTTGTAAGAGAGTATTTGGGCAAATGTTGATAGGTTTTTGGTTCTGTAGGCCAGTCTGTAGAAAATTTGATACTTGCTTATGATCGCTGGCAATTAAAGTAAACCTCTGCCTTACTCCTCCCTCATCTATCATGATACACAAGCTATACTGTTTGGGAACAGCTTTGGGAAGCGGTGCTAAAGCAGGTTCCCTCTAGGTTATGTCAGTGCCTGATTTTCTCTAATGAGGATCAGTTTTCATGTCTATTAGCACCTTGTCAATGTAGCCACATAGTCTTCAGGCCACGTTTGAGGACTGTTAGTGCTTTCACACAGCTTTTTCTTTACTATAAAGTCTCTGCTTTCGCTTTCTCTTTTTCTCCTTCTTCCTTTCATCTCTCTCCAAAACTAACTGTTTATCTGTAGCAGACACTCAGGAAAGACAGCTTTAAAATTACTGCTTTTAGAAATGCATGCCATTAACACATTCCTAAATTGTGTAGCTGAACGTCTTTGTACAGACATCTCTGTACAAAAATAACTAAATCACATTGCATAACTGAACTAAGGTTCTAAGATGTTGCCTGTGCTCTTGTCTGGCTTTCTGTCTTTCCATTTTACAAATATAAGGTGTATTTCATTTTCATCTGCTATTTACTTTGACTGTATCGTGTTTACAAGGTCAGTCAGGATCAGATGTTTAGTACTTTTAGACTCGAGGTCTGTCTCTTAACTGGAGCTAAATGCTGCTGAGGAAGTTCCTGGTTTTCCTATTATGAAGATTTATGTGGTGGCCCTTATATAACGGTAGGCAGAGAAAGCTGATCCCTCCAGACATACTTCATAGGTCACTCCAGGAAATGCAGATGTGTTTGCTCTGTAGGCAGAGCTGGGTAACCAGGGTTGGATCATCAGAACTACCTTCTCTCCACACTGCTGTTCTGCTCCTGTGCAAGAAGAAAAAATCAAGACCAGAAACATGGCTGGAAGTAACACCTCTTCCCAGTGTAAAGTGTTGTGAGAACTATAGAACAGATGTTTCTATGTCGGTGCAAGATTGCTGCCCACAATCACGTCATGTTTGTTTTCAGAAATTGCAGGCAAGTTTTAGATAAAGGTGAATTCAAGAGTCAGCTCTGGCTTAGTGCTTATTGCAGACAGTGTAAGGAGTGGTACATGACTGAGCAATGGATGATCGCATCGTAGTTCCACATACACAGTGAGGTGTTGTGAGCTGGTGCCACTGTAAAAAGTCATTGCTCTTGTTTCTGTTTTCACTTTTCCTCTCTTACCCCAGCACAAGTGTTACTGCAGCCATGAAGTGATCTGGATCCAGGTACTGATGTGATTGAAAACTAATCTGGGGAGGGGAGGGAGTTTAGCTTTGATCCATAACAGTTCCCCAGTGGAGTTCACTGCATGTCTACAAGAATGCACCCAGTGACAAAGTCATGGATGGGAAAAATGGCCAAGAGCAGCAGCAGGACAAGATGGTATATTCTGGTGGTTCTGCAGCTAACTCAGCAAAAGAGTTGATAAAACAGTGGCCCCAGCAATGGAGAGAGATAGAAACCATCCACTTTAACCTGCTGTTCTTTTTTCTGACTATCAGTTTTCTCCTGAGATGAAAGGAATGCTGTTCTGCAGCTGGCCGGTCCTGTTGCTCTACAGCTATACATCTCAGCACTCCTAGAGGTCACTGTTGGGCTCCTAAAGAGTTGTGTTGTTTTGTGCTATTAAGATGAAGCTGTAGTTGTGTCTGCTGTAAGCTTTTTGTTTATAGATTGTAAATGTTTTAAGAGTGCCAAAGTTTATGCTCCTAAAAACAACTCTGGAATTACATTGCTGTGTAAACAAAGGCAACTTTATTAGACTCCACCTTCACAGTGTGGGTTAGTGTTTTTAAAATAAAATTATGTGAGTTGCAGATGCAAGCTGAACGTACACAAAGTGTATTGCGTAGAAAGTTTTTGCTCCACAGCAAACTTACCATTAGCTAGCTGAATGCAAATAGAAAAATGTTGAAGTCCTGAGCATTTTGCTTTCTCACAGGTAGGTTGGTGGAGTCAGTGGCCTAAGTCAGATGGATTTTGGAACCTGCGATGGCTGTTTAAGAATTACAATGGCCCTCACTCAGTCTTACAATGAACAATTGCTCCCTATCCAACAGTTACCTCAGGGCCCCAGAAACTGCCTTATCAACTAAATACATATATATATATATATATATATATATATATATATATATATACACAATGCTTGCCTATATAAACATAATGTAGAATTTCTAACCTGCTTATTTGTTTTGAAATATGTCTGAGAACTTATGAATGCCTCTTGGTTTAAGTAATTATTGATATAAACATACAAGTATGATTCTTTGTTTTGTGCATTCAGGGATAAATTTAAGACACTATTCAAGATAATCCTGTTTTGTTTTGCTCTTTTCTGGAAACTGCTTTCCTAATTTCCACACTTCTCTGTTGCACGTGTCCTCAGTGAATGAGGAAGGAAGCAGTACTATTTGGGTAAACATCTACTTCATTTGGACTTTTGCGAAGTTTTTAGGCTGCAGATTCATTTACTTGAGGTGTGATCTGTGGGCAGATAATGTTGGAGAATACTTTTCAAGTAACTGTGACCCTAATGGAGAGAAGAGTGTGTATCATTACTTTTTAATAGTTACTTTAAACTCTTACATGGGAAAGAGGCCAAAATGAGATGTTGCATATAAAACTCTGCTCATTTATCCACCAACCTTCATACTACCAAAGTACTGAAGAGAACTTCCATGTAGCTGAGTATGATTCTCCCAAGGGATCAATATTCAGGTTTCAGTTTTCGTAAGAGTGGTGCAATGTATTTTTTAAAATGCTTGTTTCTGTAATTTTTTTTTTAATTTGTGGGAACATTTTAATTACATTTTGTAATAACCTCCCTTTTGCTTTCCAAAACTGAAGACTAAGGTTAAAATAACCTTGCAGTTTACTGTGATATGAAAGGGTAAATGCTGACATAGCATTTTGCTGGTTTCTGTTGGCTTGGCTGAATGAATTTCATGCTGGTTTTGTATGTATTTGTTCTTTTATTTCAGCTCCACTTTGTGGCAATATGTAGCATTCCTCAAAAAATGTTTACATTTTTTGCTTCTCCATATACCAAATTAACATGAGACATCTGATTCTGAAGCATTGAGACACTTGCTTCTCATGGCACCAAGGTCAAGCCCCAAACAATCCACTAGCATTAAACGTGACATGCAATAGAGGGAAGAATTTGGTTTGTGCATTTTTGTTGCTTCTCTGTTATGTGAGAAAGACTTTTCTCCCATTCTTCCATAAGAGGGTTTGGAAGATGCATGTGTATTCCCCATGGAAAACATAAAAATACTAAGCTTTTGCTAGAGAATTTATTCACGACATGAATACAGAATAGAAGTGGGATCATTAGCTGAGTTTAAGCTAACACACTGGACTTCGCAGTCAGCAGGTGTGCAGCCACCTACAGCAGCTCTGCTGATGAGTGGGGAGCTCACTAGCTGAGCCAACTTGTTTTTTGTCAACCATCAGAACCCATGAATATCAGCGAGGAACATCTTCAGCCCTTAAAAGGAGTGTTGCATTCTGAAAAGAAAAGGAGGGGAGGAGTGGAGAAGGGCTGGTGTTCCCAGGATGTCTGTAGTGAGCTGAAACATGAACAGGCAGTGGTGTCAGGAAGCTCCCCAATAAGGGAGCTGTCAGCAGAAATTATCCATTTTCTTGGTTAACGAGTTTCCTGGTGCAGAGATCGTTATTCAACAAATTCTCCATTAATTCATGGAATTTTTTAGGGCAAAAGCACCTGCCTAGGTAAAGCTGAGCAGCACCCATAAGCCTCCCTCTCTCCTCTTCAGGGTTTGTTATTTTGCATCTTCAAGTGCAGTTTCCCACATCACAAGGAAGCAAACCAACAGCACAAATCCAATGTGTTTATTTCCCCCATGCAGATAACCTTCAAAACGCTGAAACACCACATCTGGCACTGGGATATGGAGGTTTCTTTTCCGATAGCGCTTTTTCTGGTTTTTGTTTTTGTTTTTTTTTTCCTTTTTTTTGTGTTTGTGTCTTCTTTATTTTATTTAAGTTATTTCTTTTTGTAACATGTGGTTACAGAGTCAGGCACTGCGAGCACTGTACCTTGTGGCCTCACTTTCTTTTCCTGCTTTTTTCCTCCTCCGCAGATCCCTCATCCCGGCAGCACTGATCAGTCCCATACTTCCATGCAGCAAGGTTTGCACGTCCCTCACCCCAGCAGCCAGTCAGGGCAGCCATTACATCACAGCGGGCCTCCTACCCAGCAGTCCCGGCAGCCGCCCCCGGCCGCTTCTAGCAACCATCCACACAGTGACCTGACCTTTAATCCCTCCTCAGCCTTAGAGGGTCAGGCTGGTGGACAGGGAGCACCCGACATGCCGGAGCCCTCGCTGGATGTAAGTCTGTGTCATACTATCATCTGCCTGCCATAGCGTGTGCTTCGCATCGCGGCGGGAGGGCGGGGAGGGCGCGGGGCCGGGAGCCGCTTCCACAGCACATGCCATCCTTTCATGCTTTGGTACATGGGCGCAGGTGCTGCAGCCGAGGTGACAGGGCACTCCTGGCTTGCTGGGAGAACAGTTCTGGTTTGAGCAGCTGCAGGGTGTGCGAGCCGTAGCCTCTTCCTAGCACCAAGGCAGGCATTTCCAGACAGCAGTGCAGGCACCAGGCCGGGAGCCATCTCCCCCCTTCCCCCTCGTCGCTGGACAGGGGCTCCCATGCGCTCATCTAGACCCCGAAGTCGTCGCAGTGCCTGAATAAGAGGAAGCACACAGCTGCCTGTGGTTCTGGCTGTGGTGGAGCTGTGCCAAGCGAGCTGCACGCTGAGCCCTGCGGCGTGCCCTGGCCAGTGGGAGGGTGGTCTGTGCTGGCCCACCCTGCGGCACTGTCCCTGCTCCCTGCAGCCAGAACCAGGCTGTGGCCATCCATACCCTCTTGTGAGGGTAGCTCAGCAGCACAAGTTCTTCCTCCTGGTATGCCGCATAGGAAAATAAGCAACGAGGACATCTTTTGCCTTCTTAGTCACTATGGGAGGCAGCTCACAACTAAACAAAGATAAACCTAGTTTTAAGGCCAAAAGTAGTCTGTGTCTTAGCATCCATTCCGTGGAGTCAGAAGTCAGTTACCCGAGGTATCTCTCTGGTTAACCACCTACCTCCCAAAATAAAAATTCCGTAGCACTAGGACTGGATGTTCGTTTGAGTCGTGCATTCCTGTGTGTGTATCTTCTGTCTGTTCCAAAGTCTGCTGCTGCACCGTGTAATTTTCTTAAAGAAATGTTCGCCTCTGTGCCTTGGATTTATATCTGTACTTGCTGTTGCTGTATACTGAACATCTTCCCTGTCACACACAAGCACTGTGCCTGCTGGCAGGTAGCCTCACAGAGGGGAGGGAAGGGGTTAGGGGAGGGATGGATGCTCCAGTTCCTGGAACAGTGCTCAGTGGAGCAACTTCTATGTGATCCAGACTGCTGCTGTTTCACACAACATGGTCACATGCACATCCTTTGGGAATGATAGTTCATGTGGCAGTTAGAGTTCTGAACACTTAAGGACCGCATATGAGCAGTATTAATAGGTGAAATAAAAATCTCTTTTTTTTTTTCAAATATTTAAGCAAAATAAAGTATACTGTTACAGGTCAGGCACTCATTCCTCGGTGAAAAGCAAAGTAGAAAAACTTGCACATTTATCGCAGTACCATGATTATCCCTGGCAGAGGCATGCTGGATTCCTAATGGGAGGCTGAAGTTATCTTAGCTAAATGAGAAAGCAAGTGCTGTACAGTGTGGGGAATATAGTTCTTTGAAATATCTGTGAGCTCAATCATGATCAGATGGATTATTTTAATGGGTTTAAATTTCAGTGGCTGTGTTGTGGAACCAGGCCCCTGCAGCAAACGGGGCTGTACCATGGGCAACTTGGTGCTCTCCCTACTGACACAGTCACATTAATTCCTTCAGGATTTCAGTGTGATGCAGTCTAAGGTTTAAGGTGGGTTAAAGGATATACCTTGTATAGAAACAGGTGATCTGCACTTGCACCTTAGACAGCAGAGGCACGAGACTCAAATGGCAGGATAGACCTCTCGAGTATTTGCTTCAGGAGCACTGGGTGCACCTCTCCAAATTCTGCCCCTATGTCTAGCATGTTCCCATAGCTTCTGCCCCCACCTCTCCTGTCCCCATGCAGCCTCTGTCCCTCCTCTGTCTCTTGCCTCTGCTTCAGCACAGCACCCTCAACTCTCAGCAAGTCCTTTCTGAGGTCTCTGGTTTTCACAGCAGCTGGGCAGGAGGCAGGCTGTGCCGCCTTGCCCCTTTGACCAATGCAAGCTGAGGTCACCCTTAAAACTTAAAAGGTTTTATCTTCAGAGATACTGAACATATTGTTTAAAACTTTTACATTTTAAAATAAATAAATAAGTAAAATGCTCTGTATACAAGAATGAGTCTCAGAGACATTAGGTTAAATTTTTAAGAATTTAGTTGTAAAATCATAGGACAAATTCAAGTGGTTTTTATTTTCTATGCGTTTGGTGGTGCTGCAGATTTCTTTTGGGCTTCTGTACTAGGTATTCATAAACAATTATGATAGCAGGTGAAATACATTTAAAAGCCTTATATCTTGAGTCTAGTACTATGACAATAGTATTTTGCTATTAATGAAAGGAGGCAGTTTTTTAAGAAGAGCATTCCTTCTGGGAGATTCTTTTTATGTAAACTTGACATTGCATTTTTTTTCAAAATGCTTAGAAAGTAATAAACTTCTGTCTGCATTTCATGTTTAGCTTATTGAAAAATATGTTCTTCCATATAATATTAGAAGATAAAGCTCCATTTGCAAAGGAGTTATAGGAGCATATAAATATAATACTTGCGTGCTGAATGTGATGCAGTCAAGCTGTTAATTTTATAATATTTAAAAATGTAGAACAACTTAAAATGGATTTCTCATACCTACTATTAAGTTTGTTAAACCAGTCCATATTTTTCTGTCTTTGCTTTAATGCAACACTGAATATAAAGGGAGTTTATTACAAACTCTTCCCTGCTGTTTTTTATATATGACACTTACTTTTGACTAGGATATGGTGAGATAAAGAATAAAGCAGAAAACATTGCCTGGTGCACAGCTCAGGAGTTACAATTTGCTTGTTACCTGTCAGATCAAAATAATCTGAGTGATGGCTGGAAAACCGAAATTTTCTGTTTGAAACACAGTATTAATAAAAATCTAAATGAAACCCCCACAACTGTTCCTTTTGATACTTTAAAACGTTGTGGAAAGTAGTGCATCTTCTGTTGGATGGGCTGTTATGCCCCTGACCCTTTAAAATGTCTGGGGTTGTGTGTAATGCTGTGGTTAAGTACTTCCAACCACTATAAACTGTCACTGCCACAGAAAGGAAAAGGACTCACCCACCTGCCTTGCTACTCCTCTCCCCATGCTCCTTCCCAGTTTTTTGGGGGGTTTTGGGGTTTTGTTTTTTTTTTTCTTTCTGGGCTAGTTTTAACCTGGGTGAGTTGAGTTCCCTGCTTCAGCTTGCTGCCCCAGAGCTTGCATCAGCACACACAGGCATTAGGGATGGCAGAGGGGTGAGGAAAGGACAGGACTGCCTCTTTCTGTAGGGATGCAGGCTTCAGGTGGTCATCACACTGACATGTGAGAGTCAGAGAGACCAGTCTTCGCTGATCTACCTTAAAGCTCAAATATATATTACTCAAACTGCATGTTTCAAGTTTTTATTCAGTGTTTTATATGAAACTAATACACATAACTAGCATTTATCAAGAAGTTTTTGTCAGCATCACTACCCAGGAAATATACTTTGATTTATTTATGAACTTTGTGATGGGGAGGTTGACTGAGAAACCCTAACTGAGATGGTGGTGTAACTGACAGGTAAAAACTGAGTAGTACACACTTTCACAAACAAGTGGATACTGCATCCTCTTAGGGTGTTAGGTTTGTGTTGCTGCCTTCTGATTTATTTGGATCCATGCATATGAAGGCCAGTTTCCAGGAATGTGTGGTGTTTAATCCCTTTTTTTTTTTTTTCCAATTGTACTTCCATTATCTGTAATGTTCCTTTATCTTTATATTTTATAGCTGCTTCCAGAACTCACAAATCCAGATGAGCTGCTTTCGTACCTGGATCCTCCTGATTTGCCAAGCAATAGCAATGATGACCTTCTGTCTCTCTTTGAAAACAACTGAAACCATATATATTCTCTCATCCCTTTCACTTGTTCACACATGTGTGGCTGCACAACAAGGAATCTTAACACTCCTTTTCCACAAGAGAAGGAAAAAAACCTCACCTTGATCCAGTGGTGCACTCCCTGCTTTCTTCATCTCAGAACTGCGTTTGTCAGCTTCAAAGACTGCAAAAGTGACAGGAGAAAAAAATACAAAAAATAAATAAATGCAGTAATCTCCGAGTCTGCCATGCTACACATGACGAAGAAGCATAGACAGTTGTGCAGCTATTGGAAACCCCATTTGTTGTTTATCCTCTAGAGAGAGAGTTCTGTGATAAACATAGTGTGAAGTATCTTGGCAAAAATGAATCTTGGCAAGGGAAGAAAAGGCAACAAAATTGAACTGTCTTTGATTGACCCATCTCAGAGTGTCCTTCCAACGTGTGTTCTTCCATTTTTTTTGAAACTGTATCTCCCTCCACCCCACCTCCCCTCTGCCCACCTCCAACCACAGGTCTGTGTTGGAGTGATTGTCCTGGCCACACACAGAAAGAAAAACAAAAACATGTACAAAGCTCAAAAAAGCACAAATCCTACAGTTAAGTGGCAAAGATAGGGAAGACATACAGGCCTGTCAGAGGGAGCTGGTAGTTTAGCTAATGCGACTTCAGTAATGGAGTCCTGAGAATCTCCAGGCTGCAGCCATGGGTGTTGGTATTTCTGCAAGTGCAGGAATCTTAACCACTTCTTTGCAGAGGATTCCTCTGGCCAAACACACAGATTGGAAGCACCCAGGAAAAATTAAAAAAAAAAATGTTTGCAGTGCTTAGGGATTTTTCTGTGGTTTTGGTTTCACATCAGTACCATTTCTGGCTGCATTAACATCCAGCTGTTGAGATTGCTGTAGTAGATCTTTTTGCCATGTATGCCATATGGAATGGAAAAGAGAGGGGGAGGGATGCAAACCAAACTCTGGCGATTATTACCTGCAGCCTTCAGTGCCCGGAGCGTTTGTGTCACTGGCTGTGCTGCACAATACATAGTAAGACAAGCTGGGTTGAAGGCAGCCAGGAAATCATTGCAGGATGGAGGGAGAGTAACATCACTATCTGCGTAATTATTTTTAATAATCGGCTTGAGAAAGGGGCATTGACATTGGACAGACATCTTGCAGCTTCATTTTCTTTTGCTTTGTGTTCCATTTTTGTGACTGTTACAGATAATTCAGCCTTTTTCTTTTTTCTTCCTTCAGTTTCTTTTTTTTAAACTTTGGCTGCCAGGATGAGCTCTTTCTCCTGAAGGACTGGGCGTAGGGAGAATCACTAACTGCCGTAGATTGCTACTGCCCTCAAGAGACCCTGCTGCCACAATCACTGTCTCGCCCCTGTGATCTGTGCTTCTCGTGTGGTTGCTGCTCCTGCATGAGCTTCCTATTGCTTCTGTGCCCATTCCTGTGCTCTTCGTCTCTCTTTCTCTCTCCTATAAACGATGTACAGTAGCTGTGTAAGAAGTGCATGTGTGCCAACTTTGCCCTTGTGGTGCAACATTTCAGCTTTTGCCCGCTGTACAGTTATTGGTTTCGATTCTTTTTGTTACTAAAGCAAATTTGTCCCTATTCCTTTTCCTCATCCCAAACCCAATCAAACACCCCTCGTTTGCTCACCACAATGCATTTTAAACTGAAGTGCCAGGCAAAATTTTGTTTGTTTCTGTCAGTTTGACTAGATAGCTTCCTAGCCCTCTGTGTTTAATTTGCAGTGCTGTAAATGGCATGCTCTGTGCTTACAACTCTGGATTTTCTTTCCTCACCAAAGTCATATTTGTAAATTCTTTGCGGTTTTGTTTTGTTTTGCTCTTTTTGTTAACGTTTCTCACTACTGCTGTACATGCGTCATGATATATATATGCTAGTCAGCAGCACTTTGCTGTAGATATTAAAGGAAATGGCGGTGTAGTTCTTTTATTTTCCAGTAGGAGTATTGAATCTGTCAAACATATTCTGTAGAGATGGTCCCACACTTATATTTTTCCTGTTTCAAGTTTTTTTAAGAAAGGCGCTGTTCATTATGCAAAATCAATTATTTTAAGAATTGCTATTGTAAATATCTTTGTGAATATTTTAGTATTGTCTTTGATAATATTCAACATTTTCATGATCTGGTTATACTTTTGCTGGTGTTTTTAAATACCTTGTCTGAAGAAAAATATGGGTCCTTTTATAAAAAAGAAAATTGAGGGTTCTTTAACAGAATAAGGGAGTTGGGTTTTTTCTTCTCTCCTCCCCCCGCCCCCCCCCCCACTCCGTTTTTCTTTTGATAAATTAGCCCAAGTTTCATATCCATTTATGTGATGAATGAATTGATACATCAGGCAGTACCTGGACAATCAGGGCCCAGGTCATGAAAACGAATAATAAGTGATTGCCTAGGGCAAGAAAAAAAAACAAAAACCAACTAACTGACCAATGTTCATTGACTGCGGGTGATTGCGGGCTGGAAACAGCAGAGATTTGTTTGTTTGCCCAAGCGAGCAGAACACTGAGGACCAGCTGTCTGAACTGAGGCGAGCAGCAAGTATGTAAGGTACCATATTTATATCACTATACTGGTGCTCTGGTCTCTGCAGCTGGGGCACTGCAACACTTAGGGATGTTGGTGGGAGGGAGAGGGAAACAGTATAGTCTAGTTCATTCTGCTTAGAAATGTCTTTTTTCTTATGTAGGCCTGACAACCTGTAGAGGATCTCTGCAGAATATTAAAGATAAACCTTGGTGTAATCCATGGTAATATGGTTGTGGTATGGTGCTGCTGTCACGCAGTTCCTCGGACAGACCATTCTGCAATTACAGATGTGTTTTGCGGCCATTTTACTGTAGTAGTTTCCCTCTGTATTTTTGCTGCATTGTTTATATAGGTATTGAAGTCATTTGCAGGGGTGGCTAATGATAAAGTGACTTTATGCCCTTAGAGTTTGGGTTTTTTGTTTGGGGGGGAAAGCTTTTTAAGCCATAGGTTTTGGAATAAAGAAGATTTCTACCTATTAGTTGGAACTGGTTGCTCAGATTTTTTTAATTGATTATATTTAATGTTCCACCCTCCATTGGTTCCTGAGCAGCTAGGTTAGTCACCTGAAGTGATTTTTCCTCTTAAAACACAACATTAGTATTTTAAACCAGGTATGTTAAGGACTGACCTTTTGCTAACTGGTAGTATTTAAAATGTATCATTTAAAAGTACCTGTTGGAAAGCATAAAGGGAAGAAAACCCATAGATATTAGCAGTATGTTTGGAGCAACGTTAGCATCTGCTTTGTACAGTAATAGAGAGTTAAAGTGGATGGTTGACATTTTTAAGCTTACAGAAACATTTGGTTTCTAAGCAGAACTTGAGAGAAAATACGATTTTTACCCATCACCCAAATGTTGGACATTTGAGAGTTTTAAAACTTATCTGTCAGTTAAAATCAGGTACTGTATAGTGGAGTCAGTATGAAAAAGCTTCTAAATGAAAGTTTAGTTATTTTTTTATCTGTTCTGCCGTATTAAAGTTTAGGAAAAAAAACCAAACCTAGCAAGTAGGGTAATCACACTCATTTCTTTTAAAGCTTAATTATTATATGAAATTCCAGTAGTATTTTTATTCTTCTTTTTTTTGTTTGTTTGTTTACTTTTTGATTGTTTCCCTATGGAAGTTCATCTGGGAAAGAACCCACAGAGATCTACAGTTCTGCTGCCAAGACATTATTATAGGACTGACAGATACACGCCAATGTCTGCAGCGGAGACTCAAGGGACAGCTGTACATATGTAAATGACAAATAGAGACATGTTAACAGAAACGCATTCATTTTCCTTGGAATGTGCATTGTTTTTATTTCGCAGGAAAAAAAAGCTTGAAGCTCCATCTTATGTGGAAAATGAATCCTGTTTGTTAGCGTTTGTGGAGTCTCAGCATTTGTTTCACTTTCACTTCTGTAATATACTCTGATCCTTTGTTTTGTTTTATCTACATGTAATATTTAGCTTATGTGTACTAGTCTATCACCTGTGTATTTTTAGGGTGCTACAGAAATAATGAAGAAAGATAAGGGGATTAAAAAAAAAATTGTAACCAAATTCATACTTTGTACAATTTTTGATATCACGATCAGAGGAGAATTAAAAGAAAAAAAAGTACAATCTGAAGTAACATGCAAAAATGGCCATTGTCTTTGTTTGTACATTGTATGTACAGTACAATGCAATCATTTCATACTTTAAACTGGGCAGAAAAAATAATTGTGATTTTTAGTCTTGCAAAACTGTATGTAGTTAGATGATGTGACAACCTAATATTTATCTAATAAATATGTATTCAGATGAAACCTGTATATTAGGTGTTCATGTGGTTATTTTGTATTTAAAGATCAAATTATTTGACTATTGCTAGACATTTATATACTCTGTTGTAACACTGAAGTATTCTCATTTGCTCATGTTAATTTTTTTTTCCTAAATAAATTTGCAAAATTAAGGTCTGGCTAATTGGCAGCTGTTTGTAAATTTGGACTTTCTTTTTGAAACAACCAACCAACTTCCCCTTTGCCCCCCTGGTTTGCGTTGATGTGGAAGTCAGTTGTGCAGGATGTACCTTGTCAGGGAGTAGGACTTGCTGCAGGAAGGGAAGGAAAAGGTGCAAACCACCCTGGAAGAGCCACAGATTAAAAGATTATGAATGCAAATTTACTGATAGGCATGGGATCACATAGAAAAAAGTCCCTGCTGAGCAAGGTATTGGTGACTCGCAGTTCAGTACGCGGGGCACTGTGTATCACCTCAACAAGTAATAATTACTTGGAAATTAAATCTTTGCATGATAAGAATTACAGGAAAGGAGGGCTTGTCTCTGGGGTTGGCACATGTGGAGGGATTAAACATCCAACACAGTAGATGGTTAGCTTTATCTTTGTTTTAAATTCTCATGAGTTTGATATGTTTCTCTCAAATGGAGCCTGTCATTGAAGTGAAATTAGTGACTGGTAGATGACTAAAATGAGATTTTTTTTATTGCATCCCCATCTTAAAAGTTGAAGGACTTGGTTTCAAAATGAGTTACGAAGTCTGCTTAATTTATTTGCCTGTTTAACTGTAAGCAGACTGAATCGTGACACAAGGCATACACATAGGGTCCTGTTAGTCCCCATGCACAGGTCCTGTCCCAGCAGAGTTCTACGCCCACGCTGAGCCTCAACCGCAGATGCCAGTCACTTTGCATCTGAGAACTTGTTTTAATAGAGAATGACTGCGTATCTCTGTATTTATATATGGCATTTGTGGACGTGTTTAGGCTAAACCCACTTTTGAAATGCATTCATATACATAGGAACAACCTAACCATTCCAAAATACAAGTGACTATACAGGTATGTAATTGAGATACAGCAAGTACTCCACAAGGACACGAGTCCGTACTGTTCATTGAGATACAAGTATAGATATATAGATATAAAATCTAGACTAGAGATTTATTTTCTCAAAATTGGGAAAAATCGTTTTGTTTCTGACTCAACTTTTGCCTTCCTTGCTGGCACTACTCATTACAATGGGCTTTTAGGGTAACATAGTAAAACTGAGTTTCAGCGCAACAGAAAAAATATTTATCCATTCCAGCCAATAATTAATTAATATTTTATTTTTGGTGTTCTGTTTTCCTGGAAGCTCCCAAGAAGTGTCAGCGAGACATTGTGCAAACCCGCTTTGGCTCTGTAGAGATGGAGAAAAATATGAAAAGCTCAAGTGATGTCCAGAAGCGCTGTACTTTTTTCAAGCTTCCTTGGAAGTCTGAGGAGGCTACAACAATTCTGTAAGTGGAGTTTCTGCCAGATGTCACCTGAGGACCCCAGGATAGGTATGGTGTGTGTATCCAGTTGGTACCGCTGCCTCCCATCCTGCGTTCTGGCAGCGTGTTCTGTGCATTGTGGACGCCGCGTGTGCTTCCAGGCAGCCGCATACATGAGTACCTGTCTATGACTTCTCTGCTTACCAGTGTGCTTATCCGTTGTTGAACAACTTCAGATCACCCTTATTTCCCAACACTT
Source organism: Caprimulgus europaeus (assembly GCA_907165065.1). The sequence goes on from OU015529.1 coordinate 27,813,158, forward strand.
TTTCTCTACTCTTCCTAATCAGTGTGGATCACTGAATCGTTATTTTGGTGGTACACTTTGTATTATGTTGCCGTGCACTTCATCATGCCTTTTACAGGAGCAAGAGACTGGAAACAGTTAGAAACATGGACATTAGAAACTGTTTGTTTTCTGCTTGGACAATGGGGATCGGACTCCTGTGTGTAAATAGAGCCACTTGCTTTCCTTTGAAGAAGCTAGACTAGCTGAACATATAAAACAGTTGTACAACTCTCACTGGATATGCTATATATAATGCTCTCATTTGTTATCCTTCTTTGTTATCCTTTGTTTCCCCTTAAAAGTAATTAACATATCTTTACATTTGTGTACATACTTTTATTTGTACGTATATTTAACCAGAAACCACTTCCCTCTTACCTACTTAGATTCCAAGTCTGTACAAATCTTCCTGTATTGTGAGCATCCAGTTATGAACAATCAGCTTTCTTTTTTAACATTTTGAATTATTACCAGCATGTCACTTTATTACAGTTTTCCACTATCTGTATCACTGAAATCCTACCAACTCCACGTAGGTTATTCAAATTTATAATCAATTCTCATTTTTTCCTTGTTTGCTGCTTCTGTATTTCTCAGAATGTACATTTTGTACATTCTTAAGACATGCAAAATCAGTGAATTTTGAACTTCCCCATGTACCCGTCTGATTAGCTGTCCTAGTTAGTGACTAGTGAAAATACCCAGTTCATAAAGTTATGCAGAATATGTTGCTTCACAATAAATCCTATTTGGCTAGCACTTTTCCTTTCTAAATTATGAATGATGGTCCCTCTGGGAAGAAGCATTACTTTCATACTGCCACTACCAAACGGAGGGCAAAATGTGCAGGAGTGACACTGAAACAGAATCAGAAGTTAAGGAGACCTAGACCCCCAAGTCCTCTGAATGCTAGTAGAAATTCTTAGCCTGAGCTTTTAAGTATTTCACCAAACATTTAATGATCCAAAAATGATGTTCTTCAGTTGTAAATGTGACACACATTAATTTGCATGTGACAACTTGTTAGCTCAGTCGGTGGGACACTGGGTATTCAGATGATTGTCACGTGCAAGTATGTCGTAACATTCCATGCTAGCTAACGCAGTAGTGCTGGTTTATGCTGACGGTAAGCAATCCTTTCTGTAGTGAAATTGCAAAAAAGCCAAAATTCAGAGGAATTCTGTATTGTGAGGTTGGTTCCAGCAGAATTGTTAATTAGAAAAACTTGTTACATCTGTGAAGCTTTTAATCTCTTGCTCAAACTGATGCTATCTGAGAATTTTTAGCTTTCAGCTCCTGTTGTGAAGTTGTGCAACTGAAAAACATGTCTCAAAACTATGATTGTTGTTAGAATTAGTTCAGTGCAGACGGGATAATTCATCTTGTACAAGGTGCAGAGGCAGCTATTACCTCACAGAGTCATCGTTCAGATTTACACACACAACAAATTCAAGGAAAACCCAAAGCTTTACCAGGCAGCCAATTAAAGCAGAGCTCTTGAGAAACAGTGTAGAGAAGAAAGATCATGAAGACATGACAATGTAAGGAAAATAATTGTGTAGAAAGCTGCTAAATATTTGGGAGGGGAAAAGGTCAGAAAAAGGACCAAACTGAACCAAAGACTCATGAGAAAATAATTTAAGAAAAAAAAAAAAAAAAGAAAGTAAGTACTATAGCAGGGGCGGAGGATGGAAACGGTACAGTTGGGAATCTAGGGCGTTGCTGGTGACGTGCTGCGTCGGACCGTAGGTCCCACATGGCCCTGTGCCTCTGTGAACACTGCAACCATTTCCCACTCAAGTTGCACGTAAAATTAACTTATAAAAAGCACCTCAACCTAGAATGTCGTATTGCCACCCTGTCAGTCTTAAAATGCTAAATGTGTGATGTTCTTCCCCTTTCTTTCACCAGGATGCATTTTCTACTGTTCTTGACAGTGATTATAGGAAGTGTCAGTGCTCCTCTGGTTTTGGTCTTACCAGCTATATATTTGTTACATCACAGAAAATAGACCTGCTCAATGGAGTCACTCGGCGAAAGAAAAGACGAGGCACGGCAGGAGCTGGTAGTGGTGAGAGAACAGATGTATGTTTCCATGCAAGTGGGTGTGGTGACAGCCTCTCGGCATTGAGGGGGCAATGCAGTGATGACTTCCCAGGACAGAGCTGCCAAGAGTCTCCTCTGATGAGTAATCCCTGGGCAATTCCATTTTCAGTAAGATCATCCCAAACTCCAGACTCATCTTACCCATAGAAGATGATAGCATGACTAACCAACTCTAACAGTGCTACCTTTTACTTGTTCCTCACACTAGAGGTGGTGCTTCACAGGTAAATAAACTGAACTGATCCCTGTAAATGTCAAGTTCTGTTATAACTGAAATTTCTATGTTTTAAAAGGTAACTTTTGCTGTATCTTAATACTGTTTCATAAGTATGCAAAACACCTCCCCACCCACCCACAGACAAACCACCTTTTTAGATGTCCTGAAGCTTTATAAGTCCACCGGGAGTAATAGTTGCATTTTTCTTGTAGCCTAAAAAACATTTAAAATGCATTTAAAATGTCCTACATGCCTCGCCAGGCTGTTGTGATCTATCCATAAATGTTCATGGTCCACCTGTACTGCTGCATGGACAATCTTTTGGGAAGCTGCAGGCAGCTGCAAGGTGCCCTGGGCACTGTGTAAAGGCACTGTGTCATCTGACATATTAGCAGCGAGTTTCCATACATTATGCTGGGATACTGAGTAATGAATTCCAAGCAAGCAATGTCACTCAGAACTTCTGAAACGAAAATGCTAATCACAGCTGTAAAGAGCATGAGTGGATTGAGGTTTTTCTTGTATGACTATTTGTAGGTAATTAGTATGAAGTCATGTGGGGAAACTCCTCCTTTATGTACAGTATGTGCTGGAGAGAAGGTTCACATTGTGAGCTGGGTTACTACAAGTTCCTAAGAGGAAACTTTGATTGGGGGGAAATATCTATTAGCATTTTTTCTTTTTATCTGTAAATGTACCTATGTGGTTACTCTATGCTCTTTGAGCCCTTGTATGATTTAATTTCACGCTGCAATCACTTAGTATAATGGAAAGGTCTTTCAACATCTCCCCCACTCTAGTCCCCATTCATAAATAAATGCATATGACAGATACAGATCACAGAAATCCTTTACAGCTCTCAACTCATCTTCTAGCTTAGCCAAAACCTTGAAGAAAAAATTATGCTGAGTGTTTTCAAGTGCAGCACATCCAGGCTCTGCAGATGCAGGGTGGGAATGCCCAGTGCAAATTCTTGCTCTCCCCAGCTAAAATCAAGCTGAGTTCCTGTATTACCTCTCCCTCTACCAACAGTCCAGATTAGCAGCATCCTTGAGATAACCAGCTGTCAGATGTGCAAGGGTTCTTAAAATCAATGTTAAAATCAATATGGTGGGAATTCCCTGTATCACAGTATCAAGTGATATTCATGTGAAATCCACTTAATAGGAGATTGCTGCAGTCTGTATTTGAAGTCTTATTTGCATGGTCTGAGCATACAGCCCCATGAACAGCATATCGAAGTGTGCCGCAAAGATGAGTTGAATGTAGTTGCATTCTTGCAGCTAGTAGGTTGCAAAATGTGATCTTGCCACAGCTGCCAAGATCAATCCAACAGCAGCATTCCAAGACTGAATAATACAATTAACCTACATTCCTGTCACAAACAAGTAGGCATGCAGTTGGACAGTTAGAATCAGGAATGCGTATCACCTTTTACCAGTGCAGTATCTGTCTGCTGGGAGGTAACACCATTTCAAGCCCCTTAAAATCAAAATCCCCAAATTTAGGTAATTCAAGCATTTATTCCTTCTGTTTCTTTAGAAGAGTCACTTAACCACCGTTGTTGTTTCCTGTCCATCTTGGCACAATGGGGGTTAATATTTACTCAGTTACTTCGTAGTCGTCTTGGTGAAGACTTCCAAGTTGTGAGCAATGTATCAATATGAAATCCTGTTATTGTATCATTTAAGGTTTTGGTTTGGTTTTTTTTCCTATGCAGGAATTTCTCTGCTAGGACGTAAGAAGGGTCCTTTAATAGGTGTGTTTCTAAAAATACCTATTTAGAAACTTGTATCAAAAGGGTCCTCCTTGTTTAGCTGTCTTTAACTTTTATATTGTCTTTTGAGATTGGGGGAACTGGAGAAGGAATGATGAAATCTGCAGGGCAGGTACCCATCTCCCTCATGGCTCTGCTGAAGCATCTATCTTGGCTTTTGTCTGTGCCGCCACACTCTGTTGCCTGTCTTTTATAGCACAGAGACACCAGGTGCGCTCATTTTCTAGCCAAATATACTTACCTCCTAGGCAGGTGTTGGAGAACTTCCAACGATGAACATACCTTCAAACAGATGTGTTCAAAGGTCCTCTAAAATAATTTCAGTTTGCTGAGCTATCTCTAAGCCTCATTTGGTGGTGATCTAGGGTGGTCTTTGACAGAGTTTTTGGAGCATTTTTTCTGTCCTTCTTGGCAAGTGACCTCTGTAACTCACAAGTTCCTAGTCATGCTGTCTGCATGAATTTTAAATCATCTGACTGTGCAGGAGTAGACCATAATGAGTGATTTAGTAGCTTTATTGCATAAGCCTAGAGATAATAATTCAGTCCATATGCCCAAATTAAAAAAAAAAAAAAAAAATCTGTGAAAGCAAGCGAGTTGTTTTGCCTTCTCACCAAGGCCTGCAAATGAGGAAAACTGTGTTGTTTGCTCTACCAAAGACACCTATGAACTCTTAGCAAAACAGTTCAAAGCTGTTCTGCTGCTGTTTCCTAAGTGTGAAATAAGATGTTTTTTTCTTTTGCTCATCTTTTGTCTTATGTATTAAATAATAAATCCTTCAGGGCCAGAACTGTTTTTATAGGTGTGCACAGAACTTAACACCCAAGTGCTAATTTTGGTTTGGGCTCTTAGTGGCTACTACAATTAAAACAACATTAAACAGTGTGAGGTTTTTTTACGGTCACTAGAGAATAAGCAGATTGATGATTAGATTAAGTGAAGTTATAATTTCCCAAAAATGGACTTGAAGCTGAGAAGATACAAGATAGCTAGAAAATGCATACTGATTTAGCTACTATAAAAAAAAAAATCACCTTTAGATTACTAGTAAAGGAATCGAAAATACCAGCAGGGCACTGTATGTATAAAGTCAATGTTCACTCCAATCTTGGATACTGTGCAAAGATCCCCTCATCTCAAAAAATCCATTAAAGTGGAAGCATCTTAAAGAAAGTCAGTAAAGATGATCCTGAAGACATGGAACAGCTTTCTTGTAAATAATAATTGAGTTGGCTGTGACTTTTCAGTCTTGAAGATAAATGACCAAGACGAGAAAAGATGTAGGTCTAAAATCACCCACAGTATGACAAAGATGGATGCCAATCAACTTGTCTCCTCCAGTTCAAGAAGTAGGGCACGTTAGGTGAAGCTAATGGGAGCAATATTCAGAACAGATTCTTGATGCACTGGGCAGCAGGCCTGTGGAAGGGCAGCTTCCAATTATTGCTAAGAGTTAAGACAATGAGCAGATAAATACACATTAAAAAAAAAGAAAGAAAAAAGATTACTACGTACCAAAGTCATATCCAACTCTAGGAGTTCTCTGAAGGGGAAGCAGTAAGAGGTTGACAGCGTACTAGACTATAGCACACCCCTGTTTTCACTCTTCCCTTAGGCATGGCATTCCTTTGAGACAGGATTCGGGACAAGATGGACCCTTTGGCATAGCCTAATACGGTTCTGTTGTTATAAAGCATCGTACCTGCTATAGTAACCCCTGCAATACCACCAGCTGTTGAACTGCTATCTCAAAACTCTCAACTTGCTAAATTTATCCCTGGTGTCTGTCCACTTAAAGGGCATGAAGCATGGGTCTCTCTGGAGTGTGTACCAGAAAAAGTGTTCATCTAGAATTTCTTAGTTGTCTGTAAGTGTGCATTGTGTTCTGCCCTGAACTTAGTGGTCAGGGCAGTGCCTTGATTGACAGATTTCTGACGATTCAGTGAATGTCACTGATGAAGTCACTTTTAGCTGCTTGACAACAAAGAACTTCAGTAGGATTGAAAGTTTACTATTCCTTGCTTAGAAGCTGTCTTTGTGTGATTTTGTCATGCTGTATTACCTGCTTGCATTACTCTAAGTATTAGAATAGCTTCATTTCTAATACAAGGAATGTGAAAGTTATAGGTATATAACTACTAGAATCACGCTTGGTTGGTTGGCTGTGGTTTGTTTTTTTCTTCCCGAAGAATCCCTTTAGAAGCTATTTTCCCATATTCAAGGGCTATAATTTTTAACAGGGTAGCTTGCAGTATTTTAGATAATGCTATGTAGTTTTGGTGACTTAATGCCTTAAAATAATCTGTATAAAACCATGCATTGTTTTTAGAAATGTCTTAATAGAAATTCTATTTCCATCTGGGAAGCTGAAAGACCAGAGCAAGCAGAGGATGCACAGAGTTCATTTTGCAAACTCAGTGGTCCAGTTGTGTTCCATCAACTGCAAGGTTTATCACAAATGAAAAGCATCAGGCTTTTCATCCTAGGTGTCCTTTGCTTTGGGTGTAGTGGGGCAGGACACTTGCATGAGTTTGTTGTACAGAACAGAACTTAATTTTCCTGTTTGGTGGGGAGAGGGGGGTGAGAAAAAAAGATTGGTCTGTGGTACTAGTGGGCTTGCATTAGTGACATGACTGCTGGTTGAAGAAATGTTGATACAATAATGGTAGGTTGTGGTTGACCTAGCAGTGTGGAACTACACCATTAGTTATTTGGATGAAATTAAATGTATGCAGATTGTGAAATATCCCAACAGGATTAATTTTTTTAGAGACAACGTAGAGTGGCTTATGAGAGGTGTTATCTTACTGCTGGTATGCTGATGGGAGAGCTTTCTTTGACCTCACAGACCAGGACCAAAGCAAAGACATTTAAGTCATTAAGAATTTGAAAAACTTGAAAAGTTCTTGTATACAGAATCAGGATGGCAACTGGAAAGGACTTCAAAATAACATGTGAATATGACTAAAACATGTACTAAGTGTTTTGCTCTAAGTTGGGAAGACTAAAATTATAAATGTTGTTAATTTCATTAAAACATGAAAATATTTCCCTTTAAAAAACATTTAACCTGGACTACTACTGCTCACGTTTGTGATCCCTCAGGCAGGTTTCCTGGCAACGCCAAGCTCAGCCTATGAAGCGATGTCATGGGCACCCCGGGGGTCTGCGAGGTGACACCACAGGTGCGTGCTCAGGCGCACCTGTCTGTTTCACCGTGTGTCATGACGTGACTCCCCGGGTGCTGTCGGTGAGTAACGCGGCACGAGCAGCCCGTGACTCCCACTCCTTGGCTGCACCCAATTACCCGGTGTGTGTGATGGCGGCAGCCCGGCCTTGCCCGCCGCGGCGCTCCCTGGGGCCTGCAGGACAAGCCTAATGGCGTCGTGTGGCATTACACAGAAACTTCCCGTCACTGTTGATCCCCGGGGTAACGGGCCGCGAGGAAAAGTGCAAAAAAGAAAAAACCACACAAACAAACAAAAACCCAACAGCACCTAAAAATCGTTGCAAAAGGGCGGGTGGCAAGAGGAGGGGGCGGGTCCCGCTCGGCAGCCGCAGCCCGCAACGGCCCCTTCTCAGGGGATAGCACCGACTCCCGCCCCGCGTCCCGCCCGCAGCCGGCACCGCGGCCGGGCCCACACCGCCGACCCAGGCACCCCCCGCCGCCATTTTGCCCTGCGCGCCGCCCACCGCCCCCAGCGGGCGCTGTGGCGGAGCCCATAAAAGGCCGCGGCGCCAGCGGCCGCGTGTGCTGTGAGCGCAGGACTGTCCGCGGCATGCTGGCGCTCAGCGCCGCCCGCCGCCTGCTTCGCCCGCCCGGGGACCTGCTGCTGCCGCCGCCGGGGCTCGCCTGCATGTGGGCGGCCGGTGCCCGCGGTTGCGGCGGGGCCGGCGCCGGCCCGCCGAACCCGGTGGTGTACTTGGACGTGGGCGCCGACAACCAGCCGCTGGGACGCGTCGTGCTGGAGGTAAGGGCGCCCGGGTTGTTGCGGGGGCAGGAGCTGCCGGCAGCTCACCTGGCGCCGGAGCCCGAGGGACAGTGCCCGGGGAGCCGAGGGCGGCGGGGCGCCCCGGCATGGCGGACGGTGAACGGCAAGGTCAGAGCAGGCCCACGGCGGGGCGGCTGGCGCGGCGGCCAGCGACGGCTCCTGGGGCCGCGGGGACGGCAGAGCGGCCCCCGGTGTAGGCGTCAGAGGGGCCCGGGGGGTGGCGGCACCGCTGCCCGGCCGCCCTCGAGGCTCTGCTGCCTGGGCGAGAGGGCGGCAAGGTGGCTCCCTTACAGGTAGGAGTCGAGCAGGGTTCGGGTGTGCGCTGGAGCGGGGCAGCGGCTTCGTTTGTGGCGGTGAGGCTGGCTGTGTCGGCCGTCAGTAACTGAAGTCATCGCTGCGGGACGGGTCTGCGGGGCTCGGTGCACGGGGGCGGCTGTGGCCCCGGCGGTGGAGGCTGGGCCGTGCTGTGGCAGGCACCATCAGAGAGGGAAAACGTCCAAAGTTGGTATGAGCGGTGAAATACTGAGAGAGAGTAGCCTCACCGCCGAAGCGTACCGCGGGCTGGAGAGAACAAGCAGGCTTCCAGCAGCGACAGTCGCCCGGGGCTTGGCGGGCTGCGGGGGCAGCGCGCACGGAGGGGTCTTCAGCCACTCTCCCGGCTTCGCCGTGCTTCTTCTTTTCTTCCCCTCGCCCCGGGTGCTTGTGATTTGATTCTTAGTCTTGGGTTTTCTGAGTTGCTGCCTCTTTGAGCTTCTTGCTTCATGCGCACTGAGAGGCTTGCACAGCTCTTTGAGCTGGCAGCTGGCTCAACAGCCAGCTAGCGACCAGCTTTATCCTTAAAAGTTCCATCTCTGAAATACTCAGCCCTTTAAGGAAAGCCTGAACAGGAAGACTGCGGTCCGCTCCGCTCTTATGAAGAGCGAGATAGGTGCCAAGACTGTACTTGTGGTACAGCGCATATCCTTGGGTGCGGGCACTGCCTCTGAAGACGGGTGTTGTGTGCGGGAGGAGCGAGGGCTGTGCTCCAGGAACAGAGGGAATGCTGCTCTTCCTTGTTGCTGCCTGCTGAGGGAATTCGCTGTGGCCTTCTGCCTCTAGCACCTGCCTTCAGTCTGTATCAATAGGTTTTTTAAAATGTAGTTCACAAGGGTTCTCTCTAAAAGAGTTTCCCTTGAGGCTAAAGTCAAATTAATTTTTCTTCATTGAAAGTGTCAAGATATAAATTAATTGGACACTACCAGCTCTCATGTTCTCAGGAGGTAGCATTTGAGGAAGTCATAAGTAAAAAAATACTGCTCTGCAAGTTCTTTATTCATCAGTACGATTTAGTAAATAGCTGGATGGTATTATAAAAGCTACCATTAATGTTACTATATTCTTGTGGCAGCATTTGATTTCCATGTTAAATATTTTTAGTGTGCCCAGTTTACAGAATATCTGAATGTATTGCAGCTTCATCTTGAATCTTTGGCTAAGTTGTGGTTAGATTCAGCTCTAAATTATAGACATCCAGGGAAAGCGTCCTAGGGGAGGAGCATTAACTTCTTGCCATAGCTGTGCTGTTCCTAGGTGTCTGCTGCTGGCCACTGTCAGGATGTGTGACTAGATAAAAATTTGGTCTGACCTGGTACAGCTATTTTTATGTCACTTTTTCCAGGTATTTAAAATACAATATGTTTTTAAGATTGGTTGAAAGATGCATACTAATCAAAATCAGAATTTTTTGTTGGTAACAAATGTGTATGTAACATCACGAGTCAATTTTGGCAGCCAGTTTTTGCTCATCCTTTTCCTTTGCCTTTTGTGCAGATTTCAGCGGATGGCTCTGTGCTGGAGAGACTTTGATCTCTCCAGTTGTAACCAAAGTGGTTTTGATCCTTGGGGTCTATTGTAAAGATTCTTCTTAGTTATTGCTACATTATTGTGTTGATCAATTAAATCATTAAACGCTACTCAAGTTGCTCTTAATTAACTGGCCAAAAGTTGCATTGAGGGGATATTTTTAATTGCTAGCCAAATGCTTGGAAACTCTTATGGTGTTCCTGAAATTTTGAGTGGCTTGCGATTTCAGATAGCTCATCACCTTGGGAAGAGGGTTGGCTTGTACCCACCTCCCACGCAGAAGTTTTTCTATGTGTCTATGAAAAAGCTGACTTACTAATTTGCTTGTTTATATTTCTTTAACAGCTGAAAGCTGACGTGGTTCCAAAGACAGCAGGTAAGGCAGCATCTCCAGAATTTCATACTATAAGGTTTAGATGGTGATTTTCAGAGACAAGAATGTCCTGTTTGCCTTTTGGAAACTGTTTCCATGTTCTATCCCTATTTGTTAAATAGAGAAATACAATACAAACTTTATCAGAACAGTGCTAGTGAGGAGTTATGATTTGTCGTACCAAATTGTTTCATTTTATAATTTGTGCCAAGGCAGTACAGTCTATATGTTTGGTTATCAATGGTGAATAAATATGTTCAAAAGCACATTAGTTTGCATTAAAATCAAACCTCAAAGCAAATGGAAAAGGGTAAAGCAAAGGGATGATGCCTCCTACAGTTTCCAAAGAGCATATAGGGTTTTGCTTTCCTTGTCATTAGCTGGTCATCACACTCATGCTACAAAGTTTTTGTGTTTAGCACGTGCTTCCTTCCTCATTTGTGTATGTAGTGGTTCTGAAAAACAGCTACTCTTCTTTCAGTTCCCAGTACATGAATATCCTTAAAAAAAAAAAGGCATTATCTTCACAGTTACTATAGAGAACAAAAGCATAAACGTCAGAAAATGAAATCTTTGACTCCAGAGTGGTGTGCTTGGGGAGACAGAGGGGTTAGAATTAAGATATAACAGCAAAATAAAAGGGAGATGATGCGGAGAAGGGTTGTGTTTGTACCCTTTTCTGAGGCTAAACAAACTTTGTTTCCTTAGCTTTATAACAGGCTTCTTAAAGCATGGAAACGACTAATAAATCAATAATACTCTAAAGATACTATAAAATTTTTGAAGCGTATAAACTTGGGACATAGTCTAGTTGTGTTTGATTATATTCTGTGTGGCAACATAATTTATGCTTTGTTTTCACAGAGAATTTTAGAGCTCTTTGTACTGGTGAAAAAGGATTTGGGTATAAAGGATCCACTTTTCACAGAGTGATTCCTTCATTTATGTGCCAGGTAACGTGGGTTGTTGTTTTTTTTTTTATCTTTGCCATTAAATTTATCTGTATGTTATTTATATATTTTTAGAACCATTTAGACTAGTAGTAACATTTTAATTGGCTCTGGTCTAACCTTTGATAACTACAGAATAAAGAAGTGACAGTGTGACTTGTGTTTCTGATCTTTATTGCTTTGGCTGTTGCTTAGCACATTTGTTGTACAAATAAATGTAAATTACACGTAGACTATCTTAAAAAAGTGACTTAACACTTTCTGCTTTTGTGTAGCAGTGTACTTTAGTGTGGGGCCTATTTGGAAAATGGCACTTGCTTGGGAGAAGCATTTGTGAGTAGAATAACAATCAAGCTTGTGTTCTGAGCTAAGAAAACATGTTCATTCTTTATTCCTAGTAGAATAATCTGTTCACAATAGAAAATGTCTTTTTTTTTTTCCTGAACACCTCCCTGATATGGAGGGGAGGAGGGAACCAAAAGGGTTGGTTGGGATAGATTTTTTTTTTGGATGACACACCTGAAATGGATTTCATTTTGATGTAAAGGATGTATCTTTCAAAATTTTGAATTAAAGTCCATGCACGTTAGCAATTTTTTTTTTTAAACAGCAGCAACAACAATAAAAAACAAACCCAGAAAAAGCCTTTTTAAAAGCCTTTTTTCTACTGTGCTTGGCAGATGAGCAGGATCTCAGCTGCTGTAGTGCACTGGACTGTATGATTCCTGGTGGTTCTTTCTTCCCTTTGAAGCTACATTTCAACAGCATTGCATCGTGGAATGGCTCTGCAAAAAATTTGAGTTGAAGTTTATAGTAAACATGCTCTGTTTATTAATTAATAAAGCTAAAAATGCAGCTGTCAGTACAAGAGGCCCTAATCTTATGTATGGGACAAGTGTGGTGTGAAGGACCTATTTTCTTCCCTTTGAAAAGCAAACTAAGGTTTTGTGATACTGACAAAGGGACAAAGTTTAGAATTCTTGCTGGGATCAGAAATACATAAATATAAGAAAAGTAGAAATCCTGCTCTCAGTTCTACCATTCATTTGTGAAGTTCTGTGTAAGTCTGTTCTCCTTGCCACCCTGTTTTATCCCCACAAATGGACCCAAAATGAGGATACTATATGGCTGACTTTGTGGTATGGTGAGATGATGGATTGATGTTTAGGAATTACTTGGTAGTCATTACCAAAGTGGAAATGCTGTGGCAGGTTTCAGATACTTTAAAGTGAGAAGAAACAGCAGAGGCCTTGCCACTTGTTGAGACAGAGTGTTAATATGATTCAGGCAATTGGTATAGCCTAACTGGAGGTCATCATAGCCAGGACTTGGCATCAGATGTCTCCATGCAGCGTGCAGAGCATACTTCTGGGACTGTGTAGGAGTAGCTGTACACTCCTATGTGGTATAACACCACCTGTAATAGATTGCTCCAGTTGAGAATGGAAGGGTGAACGTCACATTAAATGCTTGGTAGGTATAAGTTCTTTGCCTGCATGGGTGGTGCCACTTCTGGAAGAGCAGATGGCAGATTGCTGGAAGCAGTGTTCAGCAGTCACTTTCAGGAGTCGCTGTGGCTGTTTGTTGTTTGTAGACAGGTGGTCACATCTACCCCAGCAAACAGCATGTGGCTGAGGTAAGTTTAAAATAGTTCAGGTGTAACAGTAACAACAAAGTCTAGAAACAGCAAAGAGTAATAATGGAGATCCCGACCAGTATTTATATCTGTTGGGAGAAAGAAAGAAAGAGGGGGAAGAAAAAGGAAAAAAAGTCCTCAGGTCTTGCCTATGGTAGTGAATTCGGGTGATTTTGATTTGAGGCCTTGGAGGTGTTTCTTAAAGTTACTGCTGTTTGTTGCATCACATTTGAGAGCAAGGTGGGTAAGGTGGTGACATAGAAAGGTGGTTGTTTGAGTTCTGGATGTCAGTTGGAGAATACCAGCACTATCTGGAGCAGAAATTTACTTGTAGTAAATTTCATCTAGTTACATGGTTTTAAATCCTTATGTGACCGTACTCATTCTTAACCTGAAGAAAATGTACTGATTTTATTACTTTTAAATTAGAGCAAGTGAGTATATTTTCAATAGCATCACTTCTGATGTAAAATAATGCTTGTGTGCTAGTAAAGTTAACAGCCATTTCTGTTTCAGGGTGGTGACTTTACAAATCATAATGGAACCGGTGGAAAATCTATTTATGGCAGTAGATTTCCAGATGAAAATTTCCTACTTAAGCATGTAGGACCTGGTAAATAAACATACTCTTTCTACCTTCTGATGACTATAACCTTAACAAAGCATTGTTTATGAAGATGTCTTTCAAAAAAAAAAAAAAGAATTTTTTTAGATGTGGGAGGCACTTAGTAGTTAGAGACATATCATGGGAGTTTAACAATGCATTGTCCCTGGCACGTGCTTATTTGTGTAGACTGCTGTACAAAAATAAATCAACCTGTAACGGGTGACGTTGGCATTCTTGCTCTTACCGTAAAGGGTACTGTGCAAAATGAAGTATGGGATATTTTTTTTTGTATTTTACTTAAAAATTCTACAAAGATGAAGTTACTGCTTTTATTTTCCTCTTTTCTAAGCCATAGACTTCAATTGTTTACTTAGATAATTGCTGTAGAAGTGAAACAAAACAATCTGGGTTTTCTTTTTTACTAAATAACACAGGCACATCCTTGAAAGCTCAGATTAAATCAAGAAAGAGTAAAGGAAAAGCCATACATAAGAACATCTGATTGAATTTTATAGTCTCTCTTTTTTGGATTGTCACTTCCTCATCACAGGAAACTACTGCTGCTGTTGAACCACAGTAGAGGTTACCTGATGTTAATCATACTCAGGACATGAACAACTAATTACATTACTAACATTCTTGGTGTGGACATAAGGGAGGCTGGGCTCAAGGGAACAGTCAAAGACAAGAAACTGGCATTAGAAATCATTTGGAGGCAGTGTGAGATCATCATATCTTCTGTCTGTGCATGTTTAGTCTAAATGCCCAGAGGATGTTTGTGACACCAATCTAATAAGCTGCTGCTGTTCTAGGTGTTCTTTCAATGGCCAATGCAGGACCCAATACAAATGGATCTCAGTTCTTCATTTGCACTGCAAAAACTGACTGGTAAGTTCTCAGCCCTGCATATTAACCTGATAAGTTGGGTTTGGGGTTTTCTTAGAGGTTTTTTTTTTTTGTTTGTGAGTTGATTTTTTTTTTTGGTTGGTTGGTTTGTTTTGGAAGGTTTTTTTTTCTTTCTAGTTCCTAAATTACTCACAATGGAAAATAAATCGCTTTGTGCTACTTGAGGGAGGAAGGGCTGTGAGGGTAACAAGGCCACTATCCCTCATAAAGCTTCCAAGGTCCAGAGCTAAAAGCATGTCATGTCCCTTGTAGAGTAGCTGTGCCTTTGCTGTAGAGTTGCTCAGCAGGTGAGAGCGATGAAGATCTGCTAACATGCCTTCACTGAGCTTGTTTGCTTCAGTCTTTATGATGTTTTAAATAAAACTGCCTTTGTTTATTTGTTTTACAGGCTAGATGGAAAACATGTTGTTTTTGGGCATGTAAAGGAAGGAATGGATGTCGTGAAAAAAATTGAGAGCTTTGGTTCCAAGAGTGGAAAGACCTCCAAAAAGATTGTCATTACTGACTGTGGCCAGCTGTCCTAGCATTTTGCCCTATCAGTCAGGAGAACTTTGATGCTGTGAAAAATTAATCAAAAAAACCCCCCAAACATTTCTGATCCCATGAGTAGCACCTGTAGAACCATATTTCCTATTTAATTTGGTCCAGCTTTTATACTTATATTTAATAATATTGATTAAAAGCATAAACCAATACTGAAACATGTTTTAACTGAGCTGCCTTGGTAGTCACACTGTCACACTGATTTGGTAGAGTCTAATTGTGTTTTGAAAGAAGTAGTATGGTCACCCAGAGCGTATCTGACTGTGGTGTTGATACTGTTCTTAGTATTTGGGTGTTTCAGATGTTAGAATTGGTGAAGTTGGTGACTAAGTGTTCGGTAGTTGGGACTTAGCTACAAATTGAGAAATACTGTGTTTCCTTTGGTGCTAATAAACACCTGTTCTGTTGTTCATCTCATAATATTGAAAATATAATACTAACTAGTGCTCTCAAGGCTGTCTGCAACATGACTGTCAGACATTTTTTCTTTCTGTGTCTCATTTTAAGTCTATCTGATGCATTTGATGTATGGTTGTGGGTTTTAAAAGAACTAATTCTGTTTGGGGTTTGGTGGTTTGTTTTTGTTTTATTTTCTTCTTCTTCTGTAGTCTCAGACCAGTGTTTAAAACTGAACTTTACCTTACCTTGCTTCAATGGAGCAATTTGATTTTTGGGTTAAGTAAATTGCTTTAGGTTGAGTTAGCCTACTATTAGAGCTCTACCTGAGCAGAAAGACCACTAATCAGCCAAAAGATCATGGGACTTTTTTATTATGCAACTGTGAACTTACTTGAAATGCAGTTCCGCTCTGAGATCTGCTGCTGTGAGGAATGCAACACAGTTCTCAATAGACAGCCTATTTTTGCACTTTGAGAATATAATCAGAGTATAGTGAGCTTGCTTGAGTGAGAAATAGGCTTCATTGCTTTTTTTGTCCTGTTGATCCTGTGAAGTCAGCCCACCTTGGGTATTACTTGGATTATGATTTCTTCTCATGCATCATCATCATAAGTCAAAATGGTTCACCACAAACTCACAAGGCCTCATTGGTGCAGCAAAGTCATTGTTGTCAGGGTTGATGCACGAGAAGGAAAGAATTCAGCTCATCAGACAAACACATTTCTTCTGTGTAAACTGGTATGTTTTGTGTGGAGTGTGTGAGCACTCCAAAGTAACAAATATTGGAACCTCCCAACATCTCTTTTAGAATTGCTGAAGCTGTAAAGTATTAATGCTTGTGGGAGAAAAAGAACTTGACTGTTTTTGTGCAATAATCTTGTTACCGAAGAGAAAAATAAAATGTGATGGCTCTCTTCAAATGTGAATTTACTTCCATTAGTTTAAAACTAATTTGCACTGGATTGTTGTTTTTTTCCACTAAGGGCTCCATTCGTGTGTGTACAAGGTAGTATTCAGAGTGTAATTTTGCAGAAAATGGAATTGAAAAGCTTTTTATTCTTACCTCTATCTGTTTTATCTTTCTTTGTAGTATTTTCGAAATATTAATTTGTGCTGGTTTGGCTTTTTTCAGTTAGAATAATTATTTTTTTAATGTGTGTGTTCTCTTAATTTGTATATGAAAAATAATTAAATACAGATTTACTAAAGAAAAAGTCTGTTCTGTTCTTTAATACAACTTTGCACACTCGAAAGCAGGAGTCTGAGGAGCTGAAACCTTGTTGTGTTTACTTGGGATATTCTGTTTTGTCCACTTTGTGGTGAGTGAGGTAGTGGTATTCTGCTGCTGTGCAGAGATAGAGCCAGTGAGAGACAGGGTAACGGTGCCATGCTGTGCCTCTTTCTGGTGAATCTGAAATACCTGGTATATGGATAGCTGTTCAGGTTTTGACTGTTCTCTAGTCTGATTTGTTCCATCAGTTTGCAGAGATAATGGGGAAAGAGTAAATTTACACGGTGAGGGTTTTTTTAAGTCTCTGACTTCCTTTTTGAAAAGTGAGTCCCAGCTTTTTGCTGGACAATTGAGGAAAGGCTCCTTTCTTCCTGTATGATCAGAGGTGACCTTAAGAATTTAGCATCTTGCTGTGTATCAGTGGTATTTGTAGACTGGGATGTCCAGTGGAAGATGCTGTGCCGCAAAACTCAGTTTTCTCAGGACTATGTGTTAAGTCTTAAATAAGTAATAGTATTGTTGTAATGACATACTGCAGATGGCTGTGGCTTTTGCAGACATGTTTATGCTCTTAACTTCGGAAATGTAAAAGCCAAAATTTTCCATCGAGGCTTGCAGCCTTGACTAGAAGATAAATATGAAGATGCACAGAATCACTGTGATTAGTAATGGTGGTTGCAGTGTCTCCATGGGGCTGGCTTTGGTTTCCAGACCGGTCCTCTGCATACTTTTTCCTGCCAGAAGTCTTTCTTCCCGGGGTACTTAGAGCAGTGTACAATGAGTCTTAATGTTTTGACAAACTAAACTGGTCAGTCTCTGAAAGTTTTCTTCTGTAAAGTATCTTCCTCAAAATGGATTTTTCTGGGGTTCTGTTCTTGCTGACTTTTCTTTTTTTTTCCTCCCCCCTTTATTTAAAAATAAAAGGCACAAATCTCTATTCCAGTATCAAGTCTTGCATCCTGCAGCTTTGAAACAGTGTTCCTGTACTAAAAATACACAACTACAGCTTGTACTAAGCACACCCGAGGTAATTTTAAGGGCTAGTTGTGGCACCCCAGGACACTGCAGCAAGGGCTGTAGGACCTTGGCACACTGGATGACTGGCCCTAGCCCTCTGTGGTCCTGTGGCTGTCAGCCTTGGGTAGCTCGTCCACTTCCATGTGCAACCCAAAGTCAGGATTGCGGTTTGTGGGTAAGTACACAGAAATCAGTCTTTGCTAGTAATTCATTGTTGGGATCTAATTTTCTACAGGATCTTAAGTGCTCATCCCTCTTCTGTTAGCCCTCTTGTATCCCCAACTGAGAGAGGGTGGTTCTTTTGCAGCATTGCTTGATGGTTTTGCCAGCTTCAAGATGACGGGCTGGCACAGGAAGAGTCAAGCAGTGCCACCACTTGTCTGTGACTTCCTTAACTCTGGGGTTTTGTTCCTCTTTGTAACAAAGTGATTACAGCAAATAGCCTCACATCTCTGTGTACAAAAAATGACTTCTGAAGTTAACCAGCTTCAACTGCGAGATAAGAAATTGACCACAATTATTTTTAAAATACATTTAGACCTTGAATCCCAGTAGGCTAGGTGGGTATGCTTTCCCTGTCTTCTGCTGGTAAAAAGCATTGATCTTACAGCAATTCAGAACATGGTTCACTTTAAAGCAGCTGAGTGATCCCAGAGTAACTCATGTTATTCACATCTGTATTAAAAATTGCTGCCATCCCCGTTGAAGTGCGGTGTGATTGAGCCATCCCCTGCGCAGTACTTTGTTGCTTCAGTGGCGCTGCTGGTGCGGGAGCTCAGGGGCGGAGCTGGCACTTGGCTCAGGGGTCCAAGGAGCTGGGGGGTCCCTGCTCTTTCCCTCTCAGAGGGCTCCATCAAGGCTTTGCTTTTCTGTTGTGAGAAATACATCTGCCCGCCAAGTGATGGGTGTGGGAATGAGTGGTCAGTGTTAGGTTGTAGTTGGCCAGCTCCATTCGGTTGCTGGTCACAAGCTGGGCCGTGGATTGCGGCCTGGCGCAGCAAGCCCGGCAGGTGATGGGCAGCGGCCCGTGGCCATGGCGGGTGTTGGCGATCCGCTGCCTCCGTCTCCCTTCCCGCTGAGCTCCGGTGGCGGCCGGGGCTCCCAGGGCCGGCCTGGGGCTGGTGGCGGGGCCTGGCTGTTGTCCCGCTGGCCACCAGGTGGCACCACGCGATCGCGCGTTGCGCGCTTGGCCGCTCCCCTGACACCAGCGCTGGTGGCTGCTGTGGCGCGTTTTCCTTGGCAACCAGAGGGCAGGAGCTGGGGGCCAGAACCCGCCGCCAGACCCAGGTGAGGAGCAGGCGGAATGACGGACGTGTTGGTAACAGATTGTCCCGTAGCTTCCCGTCCGCAGCCATGAGATGCGATGAGCCACATTTAACTACTCTTGGAGTACCAAAAGCCCCAGTTGCGTGTCGCTGGGTGTGAACCTCACCATCCCTTTTTGAAGAACATTTCCTTGCTTAAACTGCAGCAGATCCTGCAGGATGAGAAGACAAATTAGTAAAGTAACATCTTATCCCAGCCACAACCACACCTTGCAGGTGATCTGTGGCTTACCGAGGTGTGACGGGAGGTGTTCATTAAAATGCAGTATGTAGTCTGAAACATTTTTTTGGGGACTACTGATTGGAAACCCTGCACAACTTGTATAGGTCACAGAAGAGAAAGAAAGGTATTCACTAGAGCTGTGGTTTTGAGATGAGCTGAGGGATGGTGGCTCTGCCACTGCAGGTTTTCACCTGGATGCATAGGAAAAAAGTTAGCATGCTGGAAGAGGTTGTCACAGCACATGGCACATCCAGGCTGCTCCTGGGGTGAGGCACGGGCATGCCGGGAGAAGAGCCTGCAGAGTGACCACTAACGTGCTTCCAAATGCAACACAAGTAAGAAATAACACACTCAGAGGGCACCCTTAGGTAAAGTGCAAATAAATACACACAGAAAAAATGAGTTTATATTTCAAAGTTGTTTCAACAAACTCACAAATGTTTTTGTTTAGTCTCATGTTTTAATTATTTGTTCCAGACTTTCTGCTTACATAAATTGCTTTCTTTGGTGCTCAACTGAGGCTGTCTCTTTGTTTATAAAGTTTAAATGCTTTGAAGTCAAGAAGTTTGAGGTACAAAATGTTGTTCTCTTTTGTAATGCCTCTGCTGGTAGCAATGTATCAGCAATCAGAACTTCAAAGTTAATTACTTAAATGAATACAAATCATTTTATATGACATTTCAAAGACAATGTGGATGTCCTGCAGCTAGCTGGGAATTTGTAGCTGGACAGACACCTTCTACCCACTTTAGAAGTAACCAGGCTAAAAAGATGTTGACCTTAAAGTGAAAACCTTTTGTATCTTGAATTGCAGATTTTTGTACACAGTCTGACTCAGTTTGGCTTAAAGAAAGACATTGTATAAGGTGGCTGATCAGAGGCGACTTTTGTCCCAAAATCAGCCCAAAACATCAATTTGTTGCACTGAAAACTGAACCTTGGAAACAATTCTCTTGAGCCTTGATGTTCCTTCTCCAGTTACCAGCACTCTGATTTTTCCAGTACAGCTCTGGATACACTTTTTCCATGCTCTCCTGCCTCGGTGCGATCCCCAAGTCTGCTGGGGGATGCTGCACGGGGTGCTGTGCCCACCCGCGGCCTGTGTCCTACATTAGCCATGGGTGAGCGGACAGATGGTGGGAAAGAAAAGAGCCACAGCACCACGAAAGCACAAGCACTTCTCCCATGTCACCTCTTTCCCCTTGTGCTGGTCGAGGCCTTGCATCAGGGCCTTGCCATGCCTTAGGCTGGCTGAGCCCCTGCCTCCCTCCCCTGCACGTAATTTCCACCTTCATGGGAGGGGGCTGTTTGGTTTGTGTGAGTGAAACTGTTTTCCCAGCAGTACCCAGCTGAGTGAGGACATAAATGGTGCAGTTGGAGATTAGCAGTGTTTTTCGTTTCCCCAAAACCTCCTGCATGGGAAGCAGCTTCCACTCCTGCATGAGGTAGCCCATCGTGCCCTGGGGTGGTAGGAAGAGATGGGCTTGGGGGAGCCACAGGGCAGAAAGGCTGCACTTGGGGAGGAGAGTGACTCACTGCTTTGGGAGGTAAACAGCAGACAAAAGGTTGTTTTTTGTCAGAGCAGAGGATAAGGGTATAAGGGACTAGCCAAGGGCATGATCTAAGAG
Source organism: Caprimulgus europaeus (assembly GCA_907165065.1). Next base: position 27,833,951 of record OU015529.1, read on the forward strand.
CTGGGATGCAGGAGGACTTCCACTGTGAGCCATAAATGGTGGAAGAAGGGACCTGGAGGCAATTGTGTGGCAGGAAAGGAGATGGTTCTGTTGCAGGGAATCTAAACCAGAAAAAGCTTATTTGACTTCAGATGCTATGCCTAAATGGAGAAGGATTTGAGGGACCTCATTGCAGAAGGTTGTCAGTACCTACTGCCTGCTCTGTCAGTATTGAAGATATCCTGGGACACGGCTGGAAATAAAAGGTTGCTGGTGTTTTTGACTGAAGTGCAATGCATCTGTATCAGGAGCTAATACCGACTCCAAATTGCTTGTTATTTATTAGCTGGTGAAGTGAACCAAAACTTAAAATTCAGTCATCATTGGGATTGATGAAGTTTGTGGAGAATGGAGGTAAACTTAAACAGCAGCTCACCTCCTCAGCTCTCAGGAATTCAGCAAAAGGTTCAGGTCCCGAAGGCCCTGGAAAAGAGCAGTATAAATGAGTAGGTAATGGGACTTCAAGCTCTAAAACTGCTGCTCAGGTCTGTGTGTCCCCAATGAGGGGACAATTCTTCACCTGATTGGATACCATGCTATGCATTTTGCTTGGCATTAGCCCGTGCTCACTAAGCATATGTATTTTTGAGAATTAAGACACAGGTTATAGCTTTTGTGTAAATGTCAGTGTATCTTCAACCAAACAGCAGCCCTTGCTGTGTGTGCTTCAACCATGCCTGTGTTTCAGCAGAGCACCTGCTTAACCACAGGGCTCGGAGAGGGTTTCTCCAGTTGTCCTCCCCCCATCTTCTCCAAATGTGGCTTCTGCAGCTGTGAGCGGGTGTAGGGTGAGGGGACAGGCACGGGAACCCCCCTCAGGGTGCTGCTGCTCCTCAGGGCCACCTACACACAGAGGCAGGGCGTGGCTGAGGTCGACCCTGGCCCATGCCAGAGACAAACCATCCCTCACCATTTAGGAAGGAGCAATGGCTTCATGGCCTTTATTATTTATTAGGAAGCTGCATTTCTTTTTGCATCCATATCTCGGACCTGGAGGTCACAGCCAGGCTGGTCTGGCCGTGTGGGCTGGACCAGGGGCACTGGTGTAGCTCGTCCTCCTCTGACAGGTCACTATTTTTAACCACCCTTGAGAAATGTCGGTGTGAATTCCCGATTCTTTTTACCAGCCAGGACAAACCTCATGTAACCAGGGAAAATAACTGACTGTGTCTTTAAGATGGGGTCAGGGAGAAGTTAAAAATGTGCAGATACAGAGCTTTGGGGGGGAAAAACTCTGTCACCCTTCTCATTTTCACTCACCTCCTACTTAAAATTCATCCAGGAAGGTAGGCAGAGGAACACAACAGCTGCTAAAATTACTAGGTGGAAATCATTTTTAGCAGGTGCAAGTGTCTTGTGGTTTTCCTGCTCACTCTCTCCCCCTCCGCTCCTGCCTCATCCCCGGCTCACTGCAGTTTCCTCCAGAGAGGCTTTCGTGTCGCTGGTGTCTCTCTAACAACAACAGTGTCGTGGCCGAGCCAAAGGCGATCGGTGTGTGATGTGTGGCAGCTGCACCACCAGCCCCGCCGGGACGCCGGCCCCAAGGAGAAGCCCGGGACTCGCTGCTCCCACCCCACCACTGGCCTAGCTGATGTGAGGTGGTCCTCAGAGAGGCAGAGGAGTGTGAGGAGGAGGCGGCGGCAGCTGCTAGTGTTTAAGCTTTGCCAGAGCAATAAATTTTGCCTTAGTACTACAGCGCACACTCCAAATGATGCAGTGTCTTAGAGTATTTTTTTTTTCCCTGCCAAAAGTCAGCGTTTGGTTAGGATTTTATTTTTTTGGAATCAGTGTTGCTATTAACTTGATTGTTGCCAAGGCCAAACAAAGTGCAAAGTGTCCTTGGAGAAAGCTATGTGATTCTGTATGTTAAAAACCGGGGGATGCCAGCACGCAGCCTCGGCCTCGCAGCCCGTCACGTGCACTGCTTATGTCGCCAGGACCCTATAAACGCTTTTGCTGCATTTTTTGAAAAATATTTCCTTGCTTTAACTGCAGAAGCTCAAGCTTTGCATTTTTTTATCTGTTTCTTTTTTGGTACAGGGTTGTACAGCTTGTGGGAGGAGTGTGCAGTGGAGCCAAGGCGGGCTGGCTGGGCAGGGGCGAAAGGCTTTTAGCTTGGGGCCAGCATGCAGTTACACCCAAACGCAGAGCTACAGCCCGTGTCCCCCGCCCTGGTCACAGCATGACGTTATGTAGCTGTTAGCCCACTGACCCTTGGCCCCTTGACTCACTGGCGTATGCAAACAATAGGTTGGCCCTGTGCAACTGGGAACAATGCAGATGGCTGCCGCGAGCAGTGTTACCCGTGGCTGACAAGGGAGGACTTTAAGATTGCTGTTGGATCTGTGGCAACATCTCTGATTGAGAGCTGGGGCTGACTTTGCAGGGCACAGTGTGTGTACCTGCAAAGTACTATTTTTTCAGGCCAAAGCAGCCTGAAAAAATAGTACTTTAGCTCAGTCACCTTCTTGGTTCCTTCTGCCATCACCCGCCCTTGTCTGTGCACAGTGTGTGATGTCAAGTAACAGAGCTCAGCACAAGGGATCTGCAGGGAGAACTCTTCCTTGGCTCCTGATTTGAGGCTAGCAGCTCAGTCCCCTGAGATACCTGTTCCTTCCACCCCACAGAAGACACTTGAAGGAAGCTGCAATTTAGCCACCGCTAGAAGACTTGACTGTGACCGTGGCACCCCTGGGTCAGCAGGGCACAGGCAGAGCTTCGTTGTGCCCTGTGTGGAGGGAGCGCACACAAACCCTGCACGGCAGAGCTCCCCGTGCAAGAGCCACTCGGAAGGTGCGTCTGTCCTCCACAGCCTCTCCCGATAGAGCAGCAGGCTTGCAGCTGTGGCATCAACAGCTGCAAGGTTCAGGGCTGCAGCCTGGTGGCTCTGCAGATGTTGCTTCCCATGGGGTGACACCAGACAGAGGTTGTGGCTGTTGCCAGCTTTCCTTCTCCAGGTGCTGGGCTGGTGGTGGGGCCAGGCAGCGTGGCACAGGTAGGCAGATGTGACGGTGGCTGCTGTGGTGCTGCTGCCACCGGGAGTGGGTACAGCCAGGCAGGTTGTCGCAGGGCACTGCAAACACACGTGCTGCTGCTTGTCCTCTCCCTAAATAGGCTTTTGGGTGCCTGAGGATGCATTCCCTCTCGTGTCCAGCTGGATCTTTCCCTGTTAGAAAGTAACTCCCCTAGCCTGCAGTGAGAGCAGGCCATTCCCTCAACAGGCTATGAGTCACACGCCTGAAATCACACCTTGATACTGTCCTCTTTCCAGTAAACCTCCCAGGGAAGGCAGATGAGCAACCTGGTCTAGTGGAAGGTGTCCCTGCTCATGGCAGGGAGGTTGGAACTAGATGATCTTTAAATTCCCTTCCAACCCAAACTATTCTATGACTCTGTTGACTGGGAAACCAAACTCTAGGCATGCGCAGTGTGTGCTGACTGTCACCAATGTGTGCCCCTCCTGCAACGTCTGTGCCTCTGGTGGGGGTGGGGGGGGGTCTCAGGACAGCTGCCTTCAGCCTGGGTGGCTCTCCCTGCCCATGCAGAGCTGGGGGTCCCCTGACATGACTAGCTCTTGGGTTCTTGTCACTGACCCACCTTTGGTGGGCAAAGGTGGACATGACCACCCTGGCTCCGATCAGTGCTCCTGCATCCCTTTGGGGGAAATCTAGCCTGTCTGGCTGAAAACATCAATCCCAAATCACCAAAGCTCAAAAAGGTGCAAGGATTTAATATATTGGCAAAAAACCCCACTCTTTGTTCAGTGTTTTTCTTTGACTGCAGGGTGAACAGGATCACAAAGAGCATGAGGACTTGAAACATAAGACAGCAAAAAGGAAGATCACCAGTGGAGTGGCCACCTCTGGGGTAGCTGTTGTGAAAAACCGCTTGTTGGAACTGACTGTGTCATGCTGGGTCAAGGCAAAGCAGTTCATTTTTCCAATGCTTTTATTCTGTTTCTTTTCCAGTCGTTTTGAAACCACTGGAAAAGTGGTTTGATGCCCCTGGATTTTGGAAAATAGTATTCATGCACACAGATGCAGGAGTGCGTAATGAAGGCAAACTAGATACTTCTTTAGTTGTAATGATGACTTCATTTCTGGGGTGAACTGAAGGATTATATGATGGTTAGTTACAAAATGCATAGAAATCGGTGTGGAACAGTGGGGAAGGTAATTACATCTTGCTCTTCACCTTTTCATCACTGTTCCCTACATGCCCAAATGAAAGCAAATGTTTTTTTCTCTTCACAATAATATGAAATAATTTTCCAGAAACCATCCTGGCCCAGATTGCTTTAAGCAGAGTTATAAAACTGCCTCTGGTTCAGCACGCAATTCACAAGGGAGGGCAGCCAAATGCACCCTGATGGCTGGAGGACATGCCCTTCCTGTGGGGTCTGGTTGCACACAAACCCAAAAGCTGTGGCTGGCCCTTTATTTTACAGCCCTGCTTCTTGGCCACGCTCAAAAATGTGACTTTTTACGTTTGCAGCTAACGCTTCTCTCTCCCATTGGGATCTGATTTCTGAGACAGGTGGAGGAGGCAGTGGGCACGGGCGGAGCCGGAGGCTGGTTACCTTCGCCTGCAGGCAGCACAGCAGCATTTCCCAGCTGCTAATGATATTTTTACTCCCATTTAACTACTGCCCCAGTTAGTGAGGTTTATATCACCTCCTCCCATAGCTGTTTCGGAGGGCGTCTGAGGAACAAGGGTGGCAGGGGGCACTGCCCGAGGCATGGCGGAGGGAGGGCTGTCTTTTGCTGCCAATGCCACTCCTGAGGCGTGACAGCAGTATTCTGCATCGTGGGGGCAGAACAACTACTCCTTCCACTTTCTGTTTTCTTTACTTTCTAAACTCAGAAAAAAAGAGGAAAGAGCAAGGGTGAGAGACTGAAAAGTGACAAAGCAGTAACATAAAACAAAGTGCCAGGTGGGCCAGTGAAACAGAAACCACTCTGAAACCAAAACAGCTCAGTGTGGGCACAGTGCATTAGGGTACAGAAGAAAAGAATATTTTATGTTTATAGGAGAGGAATAAATACAGTATTTCAGGAAAAACAATAAGGTAAAACAATGTATTTTAGAAGACAAAATTGAAAATATGAGAGCACTGATACATTAGCTGAGAAATCAACCGTGCATCTGAGCCTGCAGCTGGGGAGGAGATAGCAGCAGAACACACAGCTACCTGCAACTGCTACAGGGCTGCCACGTTTCCCATCCCCATGTCCCCACTTCTCCTGCCAGCACTGGCTCAGGGGGTTCTCCACTCCACTCCGCCTGAGCCTGAGCCAGAGCCATGCTGCTCGCCTGCGGCAAGGGGCTCTGTGGGCCTGGTGGGTGGGAGCCTTTCCATCCCTCCTGCCTGGCTGGAGCTGGAATGAAGCCGCAGGGATGAGGATTTCCCGGCAGGACTGGGGGTCACCCTGGGAGCTGGGCTGGTGGTTCCCATCCGGCTGACAGGCTTCTGCAGAAATAATTAATGTGTGGCGGCATTGTCTCCTGAGCCTTTAAATATAACTTAAACTTACAGCCTGAAGGCACTGCCTTGCTCTCGGTGGGCCTTTGCAGCTGCAGTTATTACTATCCCAACTAAGAGAACACTCTTCCTTTATTTCCCCTTTCTGGGGCATCTGCAGCAGGGTCTGTGCCAGCTTTGTCTGTCCAGAAGCTGCCTCAGTTCCTTAGGAATGGAGCTGATGGTTTTTCGATGGCTGCTAACAACCTGCAGTTTGTAGGTTTTTTTCCTGTTGTTCTTCCAGAGCAGGGCCCCTCAAAAAGCAGACTGAGATCTGTATCAAGGAGTCAAAGGGTTAAAAAAATATTGGCCCAGCATATCATTGTTGACTAAGGTCCTGGGCTTAACAAGACCCCAAATTGTTCCCGTTCCACTGATGTAATTCATTATCTTGAATTTCCCCCTATTTTATTATTTCAGTGTTCCTGTCTCTAGAGTTGTGGCTTCCACATGCATTCTTCAATCACCCTCTCAAAACCTGGCAGAAGTACGTGTCTGGATGATAAACTAGTGTCAGTTCTGACCTGGTCTGTATTTGACATCGTTCACCTGCCGAGCCAGTTCCCTTCCGATCGAGGTGCTGAGGTGATCCTGTCCCCACCCCAGCTGTGTCTGGCTCATTCCCTGCTGTTTAGTCACCTAAGTGGGGTGTGCTGCGAAATGGTGGTGGACCTAAGGAGGGAAAAAACACCAGACAATATGACTTGAACCTTATGGTGTGATCATCAAGCTGATGTAGGTGTTTTATAAGCGATGAAATTTTAACCTATTCCAATCCAGTGTGACTTATTAGGACAAGACTCTTTCCTCTTGGGGAAACAAATTTGTAGCCAGTTATTTCTCAGCTTTTTTTTCTGTAGGCATATAGCTAGGATATCAGTGTTAGGGTACCAGTGTTAAAGTGGCTTCTTTGCTATTAGCTAGCATCAGCATAAATGAGGACAGAGAGTATTTGACACCTATTTTGTACTAGCTGGCACAGAGCAATGGAAAGCTGCAAAAAACAAAACCATAGACTACAGAGCAGATTTTTTTTTTTTTTTTAAAAAAGCTAGGTTCTCTAGTTTTGGAAACTCTCCAACAACCTCTAATATGCATTAGTGAGATATCAACTTTCTGCTTTGCAGGATGAATATAAAATATATCTTAGCCCTGCACATTTTCAAGTTCCTTGTCCTTTATTACAGCCACTATTTTATTAAAACTGGAAATGGACCTGGACCAAACCTCTGCCTGACTATGTCTGAATGGTTGCATCCAAACTCTGCAGCTTTCAAAAACTGGTCTCTGATGTTTAAAACAAGACCAAGCCCAACACAACAGCAAACAACTTTTAATTTCTCCTCCCTTAGTTGCCTATGTGGACAAAATTCCTTGCACCTGGATGTACAAAGCTATTAGGTTCACAGGTTAACTCAAATCCTTGCCCACTAACATTAAAAGCAAAATGCCTAGTGTGGTTAGCAATGTCTGACGATTAAAATTCAATCCCACTTGAAGCTCTTCCCAAGCATATATGATCAATTATGAGTTTGAAAGTATATTGTTTTAATTTTTTTAAAGTCCATTGATGTGATTTGTTGTAAGACTAACTGGCAGTAAAAGGTATTATTTTCCTATCACTGTGTTCCAAATTGTCTTTCCCTTGTCCTTGCATTTTATGGTCTCCATTAAGGAATGTTGTCCTCTGGATCATTTTTATTGGCTTTGCTTTTTAATAATCAGCATTCATGCTTCATACGACAGTTTTTTGGTAACAAAATTCATAGCTTAAAAAAGCCAAAGCAGCCCCCTTTTCCCTTGACAGATTTGAAATGTGATTACTTTTATAAGTTATAAATAAAGGCCTGGTAGTTGATGTTTAGTGGGAAACTCTCCCAGTGTATTCCAGAGCCCTGTTTTTCAGTCTTCTCCGATAAGAAAACTGCTGACTTTGCATTTCAGGGAGCAGTTTTTTGTGCTTTGTTTTCCTGCTGTAGCTGCCAGGGGTTAGTAAACGTCCGGGCTGCAACGTGGCCAAACCAGGAGCTGCCTGTGCTGCTTTGCTCCCTGCTAACCCTAACGCCATGCTTGTGCCATGCTGGGTTTTGCCCGCATGCTGCTGGATCAGAATGAACTTTGGGCCATCAGGTTGCTGTCCCCAGGGGTCTTGCTCTTGGTGGCACCTCCACCAAGACCTGGGAGGGGGGTCTGTGGCAGCCCTTACCCCCACCTGAGCACCACTCTCACCAGCCTGCTGCAGTTTACTCTCTCCATTAGGTTAGGGATGATAATCTGGAACAGCACATAAGGATGGCTGCTTTTTGTGTTTATATCTCCCACAGAGAAAGTTTATTTAAAAAGCAGTAAAGCGTCTCCCCACTGTTTATATGTTGTCATTTTTTTCCCATGATAAGACACTGGGCTGAGTCTCAGGCTTGGAGGATGCAGCCCAGGGTGAGCAGGGGCTGGCTTCTTTGCCCGGCAAGCTACTGATGCGGCAAGAGTTTGGGGAGAAGTAGGAATCTCTAGTGATAAACGAATGGTTTCAACTAAAAGCAGCTACTGACAGATACAGCTGAATGACTGCATGGGTTTTGTTAAGGGAAGGGTTTGCAGTGACACCTATAAGCCTTGATTTGCAGCAACTGTGTTTTGTCTTGACCTCATTTAGTGAGATCCTTTTGTACAAAGATGGGGTAAAGAGCATTCACAGACCCAGAGGTTTCCTGAAGGCTTTGTAATTTGGCAAACCTGTCTCTAATGGCCTGGCAGAAGTGCTTAGTATTGAGGAAATTATGCTGGTCTGTTACTGGGGTTCCCTTCCAGCCTGAGCTAGAGATTTCTTTTTTTTTTTTTTCCTTCCCTATAATCTGCTCCAGCAGTTCAGTACAGGAAAGTTCAAGGGGGAAGTAACACTTATCCAAAAAAAAAAAAAAAAAGCTGTAAAAGCAATCTTTCTGATTCTAGTAGGTGAAGACCCACTAAAAGAGATAATGATCCAGCTTAGAGCCTGCTTCAGTAACAAAAAAAAAAAAAAAAAAAAAAAAAGAAGTCAGTATTTAAAATGGAATTAATTTTCTCTTTGGATTGTGGTTGGGTTTGAATCAAGTTTAATTCCTTCAAGCTATGCTTTCCCTCAAACACCATTAGTTTTTAGAAGCTTTCCTAGGAGAAGTCAGTTCATTTGTCTTTCAGCACATTGTGCTGCTGGACTTTGTCTCGGTGGAGGAGGAGGGCTGGGCTGTAGCTGCAGTCTCTTTTAATGAACTCATACTTGTCACATATCCAGAACTAGATGAGCTTGTCTGCCCCTTGCACCCACCCAAAATATCTGTGTCCCAGGGAGATGACCTCCACCCTGGACCCCGCAAGGACGAGGCGATGCTGAGGTACACACAGGCTCATGCATCCCTGCCCAGGAACTGCTGGGATGCACAGCTCTGGTACTGCTGCCAGAAAGAGGTACTGGGCAGCAGAAACAGCTCAGCTGCTTTATCATACTATTCCAAAGGAGCACAGAGACTGCAGCTGCACTGGGAAATGTATGGGGAGTGTGCTACTGCAGGAAGCTGCCTGTCCCTCCCCAGGTGGAGCAGGCAGAGCGGCAGGAGCTTGTGACAGGATCCCAAAGGCAGGATTTTTTTTCCCAGTAGCTGATATACCCATGCAAATAACAAGTGAGATGAATTAGAAATACTCATTAATGGCAGAATTATCATGTAATTGGCAAAACAGAACCTTCGAGTGTGATTTGCTTGCCTGAAATGTTGGTGCTTTCTGATCTAAGAAAAAAATAAATGTAACATCAATAAAGCACCTGAGAGGTGAATTGGAATTTGAATCATGATGTAGTCACCAAATCCGGGGCATGTGTGTAGTCAGTGGCATTTTATGAGTATTGGGACTTCTACACAGATTCCTGATGAATCATTTTCATCAATGCCAATATAAAATCACTGCAAGTAAAACTTATAGAGAGAATGGTGATAAACAGGTAATGATGATACCAGGGAAGTCAGGCACAATAACAGGGGTGACTTGATGGTTCCATGTCTACAGAAGTGTTTTTATATAGACAACTACAAAGCTGTGCTTCTGGGAATATGGAGGCAATGTGTATAGATAGAGTATTGCATCCTAAACCCCCCATGTTTGAAGGAGTCAAGGGATGCAGCGGATGCAAAACTCAGCACGAGCTTCCATTACAGTGCTCTGGCAAAAGGTCTGCTGCAATTGCTGAGGGTAGGAAGCAGAAAGAAGGGGAAGCTCTATCTTTAAAAAGGAGAGACAAACAAAGGTGTGCTCTGTGTGGTTTAGGGACCGTTTTGAAAAGATGTTGAAACATTAGGCAAGTGGCAAAAAAGAGTCACAGAAATGATTTGGATTAGACAAAAATCCCTTATAAAAAGATACTTTTTAGCTTTAAGAAAAATAAGCTTAAAGGAAAAGGACCTGGGGGTGCTGGTCGACCACTGGCTGAATGTGAGCCAGCAGTGTGCCCAGATGGCCAAGAAGGCCAATGGCATCCTGGCTTGTATCAGAAATAGTGCAGCCAGCAGGAGTAGGAAAGTGATCCTCCTCCTGTATTCAGCACTGGTGAGGCTGCACCTTAAGTGTTGTGTTCAGTTTTGAGCTCCTCACTAAAGGAAAGACACTGAGGTGCTGGAGAAGGGCCTGGAGAACAAGTCTTATGAGGAGCGGCTGAAGGAACTGTTGTTGTTTAGTCTGAAGAAAAGGAGGCTCAAGGGAGACCCTATTGTTCTCTACAACTACCTGAAAGGAGGTTGTAGCCAGGCAGGTGTCAGTCTCTTCTCCCAGGTTACAAGTGATAGGACAAGAGGAAATGGCCTCAAGCCCCCACAAACCAGGGGAGGTTTAGATTGGATATTAGGAAAAATTTATTCACTGAAAGGGTCACAAAGCATTGGAACAGGCGACTCAGGGAAGTAGTTGAGTGACCATCCTTGGAGATATTTAAAATATGTGTAGATGTGGTGCTCAGAGACATAGTTTAGAGGTGGACTTGGCAGTGTTAGGTTAACCGATGGACTTGATGATCTTAAACATCTTTTGTAACCTAAATGATTCTATGATTCTATAAAAAGGGGAAGGAGGAGAAGGAAAGGACTGAGAGTGAGTTAGTTACACCATATAACCGAAATGTGGGAAAAAATACCAGGTACTTGATTTACCATATGAAAGCACAAAAAGACACAACACCTGGAATCTGAGGTGTGCAAATTAATATGGGAAATGAGGACGAATGTCTGACCAGTGAGGATGATTAGCTTTGGACCAAGCCACCAATGGATGTGGGTTTCCCAGTCAAGATGAAATGCCTTTCTTCAAAGAATTGCCAGAATACTTATTAAGCTAAATATGGGAGGAACTGGCTGAGATTTAATGACTTGTAGCATACAGGCTGTCAGAATAGATGCTTTAATGTTCCCTTTTGGCCTCCAACTGCCTTAAAACCCTTTTTTCCTGATATGAATCTTGGCCCAGCACTCCTTACCATTTCTTTCTACTTTTGTTCTCAGTCTGTTCTTGGAGCTTTTTTTTCCTCTTTCTCTCTGCTTTTATTGTGACACTGCAGACAAAAAATGGGGATTTTGAAGGTCCTGAAAGGAGTTAGACTCACAGTTTCATCTGAATTCGAAGAGAACTGGGTGCCAAACACAGATCTTGTGAAAGCCTCAACTCAGAGCCCTGAAATTTGGTGTAGCTTTGAAAAACCTCATAAAAAGCAAGCTTGCTGATAGTGGGCTGTCTTGAGTTTTATTCCTTGAGTTCATCTTAAGCATTTTTCTGATGAGAGTTCTATAAATATACACAATGATGACTAGAAATAAGAGAGTACATGTCTGGCTGTCACATGAAAATCACCACAGTTATTTTACTGGCTGGTTATCTCAAAGCAGCAAGTATCCAGACGGTTGTCTCCAACTGCTGTTATTAAATTCAGCAGGAAATCCATCCTGTCCAAAAGAATTATTAGTTTCCATTGCTCCTGGAGATGTCCAGAGATGTTAATTTGTGCATATTTGTGTTGTACAAGTAGCTGGCCACTGAGTAGGACCGTGGTTTGGTCTCATCCCTGAGCTCTGGGAGCTGGGTGGCAGCTGTGAAACCAGTGTCAACGTCTAGGCCAGGGGGTTATTTATGAAGGTAAGCCTTCCCAAAATACCTCAATGGCTACAACTATAAATATGTTTCATATCACAGGGCAGCATTTGAAATTAGTAGTTTAGCATCTCAACAACATAAAAGTGGGGCCCAGAGGCCATTAGTGGCAGTCTTTGCTGTGAAGTTGATATTTGTCACCTATTTCTGCCCAGAGGTGTGTGAGATACCACAGTTTCCCTTTTTACTTACAAGAGGAAATAACTGTGGTGGCAGTCTGGTCTTTGTCAGTGCTGTAGATGCTCAACCACAAAGCAATGGTCCCTTATTTATACCGTATGGCCTGTTGGGGGCAGGAATCATCTACCAAAGGCAACAGGAGGCAGAAGCAGGACCAGGGGGGATTTTGCCTCAGCCAACTGCCCAGGGTCCCCTCCCAGCCAGCATCACCACAGTGCTGGTGAGGAGGGACCACCCTGGGGACCTAAGCCCTTGCTGTGCAGGGACCTGGGCTGCAGAGACCCCAGCAGTACCCAGGATTGCTGGGGCAGCCCTTCCCCACTGCCAGGGATGCCGTGCTTCCAGCCACCCTCACTGCCATCCTGACCACCGGGAAGGTGACCAGCTGGCAAGACGGCCATCAGAGGGAATTCCTGGTGCTCTGCCTGTCTCCAGCATACAGCTTTCCCTCTCCTCCTCTCTACAGCACAGGAGAGCTTAAACATATCCCCTGACCTCCCCACTGGACATCTTCCTTGGCCAGCAGACAGCTGATGGGATGGAGAAATGGCATGCTCAGCCTTGGCCTGCCCTTGCCCTGCAGCGTTACTTCTCAGGTCGTGTCGGCCGTACCAAAATGGTGGATGTTGTCCTGGCGTAAGCCCGGCAGCCTGTCAGCGTAACTGCAGTACTCAGCCACCAACCACCGTTTGGTTTTCACAAAAAGAAAAGCTCTAACCTGTTTAGAAAATTTCAGATTTGTCTTTAAAACCGGTTCAGCTTGAAAATCATTGTATTTCTGGCAAACTAAATTAAAAAATGCTTTTAAGAGGACATCTGTGTTGGGTCTTCGTTTAGCTCTCTCATTAACACCATAGCCATGTATAGCCAGCTGTCTGGCAAAAGTCTTCTAGAGAAACACAACAGCACAAAAACACGCTGCCACAGCCTTGAGAAAATAACCACTCAGCACTGACATTGTTCAGATGTTTGATTTTACAGAAGATACTTCTGGACATAAATAAAACAGGTGTCCTGCAGCACAGGTGGCTGGGACATGGCTGGAAAGGCAGCTAGCTGGAGAGTGCTGTGGCTCCCCAGCACCAGCACAAGCTGCTGGCAGAGCCCGAGGGTCCAGGGGTTTTGGGATTTGTGGAAATGCTCTGGGCGAGTACCAGCAGGTTGCACCTAAACCAGAAGGCAAATGCCTGGGCTGACCTTTGAGGTGGCAGGCAGAGTTTCTCGGGAGCCTTCAGCATTTCACTGTGTCTGTTTTGTCTTGTCCTGGGTGCACGAGAGTGTACCCAACGAGCAATCAGCCTGACTGGGTTCATCCTGATACTGGTGAGAGCTGTGCAACCTCCTTCCCAGTGTAGGACTGGTTTGCAGAGCTCAGAAATAGGGTCAATACCTGCCCTTCACTCAGAGAAGACAGCTGATGGCCAACAAGGCTTGATGTGCTGAAGTTTTAGCTACACTACAGCCGACCATCTCGTTTATTTTAAAGGAACAGTTTCAAATACATGTGTAACTTCAGAAGGGCAGAGGGGTTTTGTGCTGCAGTCAGCCCCACACACTTGTTTTGCAAATCATTAAGAAATGGATAACATACCCTGCAAGGCTTTGGGTTTTATCTCTGCCTCTTTACCACTCCTTATGGCCGGGATGCCTGTGTCAGCCAAGGAGCACTCCTCCAAAGGCTGGCAAAAACCCTGCTCTGATCTTCTGCAGCCAGCCAGGCACTGCCCATGTACCTCTGGCATCACCAGGCTGTCTGCAGGTCTTGCTTTTCTCTATACTGAGCTGCCAGGTAAATGGGCCTAACACTAGCAAGCCTTCATTCAGGTCCAGATTTTCTAGAAAACAGGTATAGAAAAAGAGAGGTATAGAAAATAAAGCACAGAACACAAAACCTTGAATATCAACAGTAGATTTTCCCCCTCTTACCCGAGTACAGCTTCTCCAGCTTGGAGGCCCAGAGATCTGTATTCAAAGGCTCACACCCTCTCTTCCCTATTTCCAGAGGATATTTCTGAACTCCAGCAACAATCACATTAATTTGAGGTTCAGGACTTCTCCATCTTTTTACCTTCCCTTTTCCCTCCCCTCTGCCTCCAAGCAGGTAGCTTGGGTACCCAGGAGTTTTGCACACACAGATCAGCATGGCAAATGCAAATTCCTCCCTTAGCTCACATCTAGTTAGCTGGGAGTCACCAAGTTTCTAGTCAGCTTTTTTGTCTTCTCAGAGTAGTTTGCTCTTCTTTCACAAAGCTTTTCATGCATTTATATGCTTCATCTGTAGAACTTTAATTGCAAGTCATGAACTTTCTTACATTTGTAAATTCTCATAGAGAATTTTTTTCAAAAAGAGTGTTGTCCAGCTGTCTCTGGGACAGTGTGCCCTTACCACTTTCTCTTGCTCTGGGAACTTCATGCCACGTGCACCCTCCATCACGGGCCCTACAAATGAGGCTGGGCTTTGGCAATTAATAACAATACTGAAATACAGTCATTCAAAAGAACAGCACTGAAACCACACGTACAAGCTAAAAATGCTTTTCCAGTGATGAGTTCAAGATGGATAAAACCCTTACATATTGCAGGGCTCCATACAAGGAAGAACTCGAAGTGTCAACCCTTAACATTTCCTATCTTTCAAGTGCTGTATTTTACTATCTAATGGCTTACTGCTGACAACTCTTGATTATCTGGTGTAGCAGAAGGATTGGAATGACCAAGACAAACTAAAACTAAAGATAATACAAAGCATATGGCAATTAAATGGTAAGAAAATAAAAAGAGCACTGTGGAAGATTGAACAGGGCAGTGGTAGCCATGGAGGAACGCATGATATGAAAGGGCTGCAGTTCATCTAACCCTTTTGCAACTCAGTTTGGACTCCCTGTGGACTCCCCAGTATGATTAATGCCCAGCCTGGGTAATCTGCCCATGAGTGGTTGAGGGCTGCTTAGTTTTCCTACGCAGCCATAGCACTCCAATAAAGCATTTTACACTGTGTGTGTTACCAGTGGTGGCTCAGAAGGGGGTCAGCACAGAGGAATGGTGAGCATTTCACACCATTAACCACCCCTGCTTTCCACACTGCAAACCCACACATGCCATGGTTGGGCTGGAACTGACCAGCCTGGCTGGTGGGGATGCCCTCCCAGCCCCAGCCCTGGATGGACAGCACAGGCTGGCTTTCCATAGCAAACTGGCTGCAAAAGGAGCTCAATACAGGTGTATATGGGGAAGTGATTTGGGAATCAATCCCAGATGTTGAAAAATATCTCCAGCTCCCAGCCAAGCTGCTGGGGGCTTTCAAAACAGCTTACTGCTAGCTGGAAAATGTTTATAGGAGGGAGCAAAAGCCCAGAACATTCATTCACATTTGATTGCTCAGTGTGAGCCTGGATCCCTTCCTAGGGCTTAGGGTATTTGGGCAGGTTGGCTGCAGGGAAGATATGCAAAGCCTTATCAGGCAGCTCATTCAGGAGTGCTTGTGACTTTCTCAGATCTACTTTCTGACTGGCTTTTTTCCAAAGTAACCATCCTCGCTCTCTCCCTCTGGCACTGTGACCCTGGAATAAGCGTATCACAGTTTTGGCATGTTTGGGACATGCTACCACAGTACAGCAATATTATGTGGCAAGCACAACATATGTTTTGGAAGAGAGTTTGGTTTATTTTAGCTGTTCCAAATTTAATTGACCTGTTTAATCCAGCTTTCACACTACATCATCTCAATCACTGGGATTGCTTTTGGGTCATGCCGCACACAATTTGTGCAGCCAGTTGGGCTTTCATCTGTATGCTTAATTGTCCAAAATGATTTCCATGTGATTATTATAAAATTCCAACATCCAATAGTCCAGGCCGCTCCATCTTCCATGTTATGTTTGGCAGATGCAGGGTCTGGCCCACTGAGAAAGGAATAGTGTGAACATGGCATGTTGGGGTGCCTAGACAGCTCCTAGCTGGGTGTTATCTGATCACTCCCTTTCTAGGTTGGGCATAAGTTAATATTGACTCAGGCACCTACGGGAAATCAGTGGGGGGCCAAGCTCATGGTGTGGGTAGCCTCATCCTTCTCTGGATGCTGAGCCGTGGCTTTTTGCGGCTCTGCGTATGGAAACAGCAGCTCAGAAGCACTAGAAGAAATGCCACAGGTGTCATCAAGGGACAAAGAGCCACAGTGGCTACAGCCTCACCCTCACACCACTGCCTGTCGTACCTGTGCTGTGGCTGTAGGTGTTTTCTGTCCTGCAGGGACTTTAGTGTAGTACCCTGAGAGGGTTTCATGCTCCGTACAAAATGAGGTGATTGCTGTTGACATAATTTCTTTAAAAGAGAGCCGCTCTGTCCCCACTCCTACCCTCTGATTTCTCCTGCCAACAGCAACAACCCTCTCCCCTGCCTGTCAGCTGTTCCCATGCCAGCCAACTGGATCATACTGGAGATGGGAGGCTTTTTTTGGGTGCTAAAACTTTACAAGGCAAAGACTTACAGAATACACCCATATGCCCTGCCTGGAAACTGGCTCCCACCTCTGTGGAAAAAGCCAGGCAGCTTCAATTAGGCGTTCATGGAAAGTGGGGACAAGCTGGGGCCAGAGCCAGAGGCTGCAAAATTTTCCACATTTGCCAGCACCAGTCTTGCAGACCCGTCTGCTAACTCTGTCTTGGGCTCCTTCTCACTAGGCAACCAAATGTGCTAAAAGAAGAAATCGAGCAGATCATTTTCACACTGTGTTTGGGATACTTTTTTTTGCTGCACTGCAAAACCATTGCACCATATCACTTGCCTCCCCTAATGTTCAGGGGAGCAAAGGGCTCCCCTAAGCAAAGTGCTTTCTGCCCTGAAGAGCTATTCAGTGGCTCCACCTGGCCAAGAAAATGAAGAGGGCTTCAAGCAGGCCATTGCCAGGTAGAAAAATCAGATTAATCCCTGATGGGAAGGCCTCCTAGAGCTATTGAGCTATCGAAGGAGTGACAGGAGCACTGGGAAGAAGAAAAGCTGTAACCCAGCTGCAGGTGGTCATGCCTGAGGACTAAGAGGGCAACCAAGAACTCAACTCCCATCCCTTGCAAAGTAGTGTGCCTCATACAGGCACTTTTGATTCTCTCTTGAGCTATTGACCAGGACTGTGTGAGAAAGACCAGAAACCACAATCACGACTTGATTACAGAGATGTCGCTTTGCTTCCTGCTAGGACAGTGAAGTTGCTGTGGTCATGCATCTGCTTCCTGCTGATCTAGAGGTGGCCAGGGTTTGGTGTTGCTTGAAGCCTGAGCAGTTGTCCTAGCTATTTCTCCATGTCCAGCTAACAAAGTGCTTACTAAATAAATACTTTTCATTAAGATAAACAAACAAACAAACAAACAAACAAATAACACTGTAGACCAAATAATTTTCTTAAGAGTACCCCTGGCAGTGGAGAGCACCAGGGCACTTGCCTATGCCACAGGTGGTATGGGGCAGGGGCTGGTTTGGATGTGTGTGAGAATGCTATTAGGGACACAGGGAGGGGACAGCATGTTATTGTAATCCAAAATATTGCTTCTGAAAAACCAGGAGTGGTGCAAAGCACATAATGTAACTTCAGGCTTGAAATAAAGGGGCCACAAAAGACAAACAACTGTGAAACACAGGCAAGAGAGGGGAGCTGAGAAGTGTAAGAAAAACTGAGGAGGTAGGAGGCATCTAAGGACTTAAAGTTTACAGTTCCAGCTATTTCATGCACAACCACTTACAAATAAAATCTATAGATGAAGGAGCATCTGCTGAAGTTAATCAACTTTATAATCTAAACATAAATGTCTCATTCCAGTCACTGAAACAATTTTAACCAGTTGGGTTTTTTAGAAGCTTAGTTATTGAGATTGTTTTTTTTTTTTTTTAACCTAGGGAATATGGCACAGCTTTGGAGTGAATTAGTAGAAGATTATTTTTATTTTTATTTTTATTTTTATTTTTATTTTTATTTTTATTTTTATTTTTATTTTTATTTTTATTTTTATTTTTTTGTTTAGGTATCCCTGAAAAGGACTGGTGATATGCTAGAGACCAGGCAGTACCTGGGTTAAAAGAAGAACAGTTTTTAACTCTTAAGAAAACAAGAATACCTGCCAGTAGTGAAAATGAGGTTTATATGCCCATTACTGTAAAGTTAAATGTTATCAGCTGTATTGTCTACCTTTACAAAAAGGACTCAGGTGAAAAATTTCCCCTACTTTTCATATTTATAAAGCTGTTTGAAATCTGCCAGGTTTGCTGGTAAGGTGTTGAAGAGATCAGGTTTATGAAGTGCATTAAATTCTTATTAAAAAAAAAAAATCTAAGCTATATTTCACATGTGCAGTCCTTGAGGGAGCAAATCACACATACCTTAGACTGAACTTCACCTTTCCTGGGACTGTAAAGCCTTATTTGAGCCTCTATTTCTTCTCCCATTGTGCTAAATTCTTGCAAGGAGATGCACATGGCTCAATGTAGGAAGGAAATCAGGGGAGAAAAAGTTCACTTTCTTCTCTTGGCTACATTAATTTCACAAAAGCCTCCAGATGCAACTCCTTCAGTCTGAGTATTTCTGTCTGCCTCAGACTGACATTTCCTCCCTTTGTAGAGAGATGGGAAGAGATATTTATGGCAAAGATAAATTGTAAAGTGTCTCTCGATCCAGCTCTGCATGCTTTGTGCTTTCCCCAGGGTTCCTGTTTGGTTTTGAGAGTGCCTCTGGACTCTGAACAGCATGAGGGGCTGTCTGGGTGCGAAGCTGTACCCCTGGAGCTAAAGACATCATTTAGGGTCAGTAGATGGGGAACCATGGACAGAGGCTAACCAACATCCACGTTAATCTGGGATGTTCTTGGCTGTGGCTCGGTGCTGGGCAGAAGGGCATAGTGTAGCATGGCTGAAACCCATCATGGAAGCCCAACACAGCTTGGCTGCCTCCCGTCATGGCACGGCATGTGGCTCAGCCAGAGCCCACAATAGCATCCTTATGAGCTGTGTTAACTGGACCTTTAGGAGGTGCTTAAACACCTCTTAGAAGTTTTACTTGACTAAGTAAATTCAAGGGCTAAACTCTCTCCTGCCACTTGGAGAGCAAGAGCGGGTGGCACAGCCCAGTGAGCAGGAATGCACTGTGTGGATGTGTTTCAAGTAATTTTAAACACAACTAATTAAGACCAGTTTATCAAACAAAAGTATCTGCAATGAATTAAAAAAAGAAAAAAGATACCAAACAAACTAAAGTAGTGCAATATTCAGTTGTAGACTACAAATTATGTTGGTGTTTCAATTAGTTTCCTGCCAATTAGCCCAACAAAGCATGAGCATAGGGGAGTTGCAAGGTTTCCTTCCAAAGCATCAGTGCTGGGGAACTAACAGGTATTTCCCTGGGCATGTCTGTCCAGGCCTGTCCTGACAGCTATCACATGCCTGTTGGTGCCATGCAAGCATTTCCTTACAAAAGTATGTTTACATTTATGTATTGCAGCTCCTACTGTCACACAAAAATAGTCCTCTGAGACCAGACTGACGATCATACCACCCCCTACTCCAGGATTTGCTTTCCTACAACAGCCTAGTGAAGGAAAAGTTATTAAACATAGGCGATCAGCCTTCTGTCAGTGCTGTCTCTTGCTTCTGCCTACTTCTGTACCTTAGGACTTCTTGAGCTAGGTTTTGAGCGTCATGTTAATAACTCTTACAGGAATTTTTTTTAATGTAGTTTTGCAGTTGTTTTTTATCTCATTTATTCTTTTGATAGTCATAATATCCCATGACTATGAATTCCAGTATGCTGTGTGAAATTTTTGATTTAATTTTGTTAGCTCAGATAAGGTTATCCAAGATTCCTTGCTTCCAAAAGGAAAGCATTGTTGGAGCAATGAATATTTCCTCCCTTCTTCATTCTATTTATTATGTTAAAGGCCATTATCACATCCATTCTCAGTGATCTCTTTCCTAGAAGATGGAGTGCACAGAGTCTCTTTTCACAGAGAAACTATTTCTTTCTTTTCATCATTCCTGATTTTTTTTGACTTCTATTTTATCCTGTTAGAGTGATAAGGATGATATAATGATATTTTCTCTTTGGTTTCCTGTCCCACTTCCAAATTCTTTATTTGCCTGTTTTTTTAAAAAAAACCTTTTAGGATCTTTTGGTTCAATTATTCAAAATAGCACCAGGCGTTTATTCCTGACAGTTACTAGCTAATCTAAAATCTGTTCTTGAACACGCAGCATTTGGGGTGTCTTTCCAATTGTGCAGTATTTGCATTTAACAACATCAAGTTGCAGCTGCCAACCCATCAGCCCATCACTGGGTGTCGAGGACTCTGTCAGTCGCTACTCACGTTTGGTTTTGCTTTTACTACTCTGAATCAGTGAATTGCTGTTCACCTCCCTAGAGGGGAGTAGCTTAATGAAGTTCCTTCAGTTCCTTCAAATCCAGAAAATGTTGGTGCAAGTCAGTACTGGTTCTCTTAACTCGGTCACTTTTACCTCAATTTAATTAAAGCAATGCAAACACAAACCGTCAAAGTAACTACACTTAGACCAAAGAGCCGGGCAAGGTATTACGTGATATATACAACCACTGCCTTCAGAAATTGTCTGGCACGTTCAGAAACTTTAGTATGTTGGAAAGCAGTTTGCATTGGTTCATTACAACGTGCATTTTCCAAGTTTCTGTTTCTGCCAGAAGCTTACTTCTATCTATTTCCTTGATGAAATTTCTACAGCTGACTAAGACTTAACCATGTTGAGATTTCAATTACTGTGAACATTAAAATGAGAGTTATTTGTCTTTCCTAGACATGAACTGAACTGTCCTTTGCCTCCCCACTGCCCATGGGGGTTCCTGTTGGTGGCACTGATGCCTTGGTGCTGGCTGGGTAGGGCTCTGGGAGAGGGTGCTGTTTGGCTGTGTGCTGCCCAGGCACAGCCGGCCGGGAGTGCCTGCACCTGGGGAGGAGCTGGTATCCCCTCTGCCTACCCACCCCACCCCACCCCTCCCCACCCCACCCCACCCCACCCCTCCCCACCCCACCCCACCCCACCCCACCCCACCGGTCAGCACAGCTGGGCCCCCAGCAATCAGGGCCAGCAGCCAATGTAAGAGAGGGGAAGGGAGAAGAGGCCCTTTCCAGGGTTGCGAGTGCTAGCTCTCTGAATTTCCTCCTGAAGGTACTCCACAAATGTATTTTTTCCTGTAAGCCAGCACTTCTTATCTGTTTATCAATGTCTTATTTGCCAACAGTGAGTTTTGAGGACTTACTTCCTACTATTTCTGCTGTGTTTTCCTGCATTATTACTTCTCTAAGTTTTGCTGTCTAAAATAAAATAGAACATAAGTATGTCTGGATCCCTGGAAGTCCATTGAATTGTACCTCCTTGCTACACTGCGGGACTGTAAGGAAATCTTAGCAAAGCTGGCTGGAGTTAGGTTTCCCATACCTGGTGCTTAGATGTGTTCAGAAATTGTGTAATTTCTGTTCACAAATGTGTTTTGGCATTCTAGTTTCTGTTCTCAGCTGGTGAAAAGGGCGCTAGAGTACAAAATAAAATTAAATCTTTGGCTAATACCCTACTCCACCTAAAACATCCATAAGGTTTTTGGCTATGATTTGCTTTCCTTGTAGGCATGGGTTTTGGTTGGGTTCGTTGAGCATGCAAGCTCCATTTTAATCTATTTTATTATTTAAAAAAAAAAAAAAAGCAAGCTAATGACTACTGCTTTTTTATTTAGCTAAGCTCATGGTATAGAAGCAAATTCTCCAAAGAATGCCCAGGGTTGCTGCTGGCTCTGTGATCTCCTCATCAGCCACAGAGCCACAGGCCTGGGCAATGCTTTTGACTAGGGATAGCTGATGGTGTTCTGCTCTCTTGCAGAGCAGTGTTGGCTGCCTCTGCTCACCTGGGCTGCAAATCGGGGAAGCTCTAACTCCTCATGGATGTGATTGCCTCAACTTCAGTTTCGGCCTTTGGAAAAAGACCCAATAAATGCTGACTGAGGTAGGTGTTTCTCAGTATGCTCAGTTACTAAAAATGTTTCCTGAAGTTTGTAAAATGATTGTGAGAGGTATTTCTCTGTGTCATTTGAATGAGGTTTCCCAGTTTTGGTAGGTTGTATCAAGACTAGTTTTCTGGATTTTGTTATTGTCTGAAGTGTTTTAGAGGTAAGGATGGTGAGGGAGAGCAACTGCACTACTGTGCAGTAAAACAGAAGTGCTTGGTGAGTAGGTGTAGGCCCAATAGCTGGTGTTACTGAGACCCGAGTGTGCAAATGGTCTGTTTCTTTAAGCTGGGGAAGTAAATACTAGAGAAATCCAAAGCTGCATGTTTTATTCTATTTTTTTCAGGATCAAAAGCTAATCAGGTACTACGTGCTTCTCAGGAGCAAGGATTTTATATGTTTTTTTCCAGATAGGAGGTTTTAGTTCTTTATTCTTAGTTCTTGGTGGAAAGATCTGTCAGCATTGAGTCCTTGGTGTTTCAAGTTCCTCTCTTGCCAACATCTCTTGCATGCATTCTTCTTCAGAGGGATATGAAGAAAGAAGGAGCCTTTTTAACTTATTTGACTTGTGTTATATGACAGTGAATGATCCTTGCATGTGGGCCCTGAGCAAGACTACACAAGTATAACAAACTGACTATCCTTCCTAGTTGGGATTTAAGGTCCACCTTGTACACCTGCTAATATACTGGGAGGATCTGAAATGGGGCTTTTGATGTGATGCAACTAATATTTAAAATAGTAACCTTGGTGTACTGCTTAAACTGGTTTTCCATGAAGAATAATGAAATAGTTTTTTTATTTCAAAGTATATGAAATCCCTGTTATGAAATCTCTATTATTTTTCTTAAAGTGGGAAATTTGGCTCTTCTGTTATGAGCAGGATGTTGCACTGTCTCTCGACCTCATTCACACAGAGCAGGAAGACAAAGCACTTGGCAATGAAAAATGAGGGAAAAGTAGTTTTATCATTTTTGGTGGTGCCATATTGTATGTGTTAATTTACTTTTGTTTTAAATATGAAAAATTTATTTCTTTGAGGAATCGTAGAAAATGTGGTCATAAGGAGCTAGGACTTTGCAGTTGGTCTACTGAGCATTTTTTCTGGTCTCAGTAGAGTGCTAAATCTGAGGTGTCAGCATTTGGGGAGCCCTCAGTTCTAGTGGAAAGCTTGGCTTTGTGGCTTGTGTTTGCTATGAGAACAGTGTCATTGGCAAGCTTTATATTGAAGAGCAGACTGAGTGAGAACACTCAAATCTTCCCAGAAATCAGGGTTGCCATGTAATATAAAGGGTATCACCTAAAGTCCAAAGTTAATTTCATGACAACCTTATTTTAACTTCTAATCACAACAGTATTGGCAGTCTCAATAGAAAAACTGCTTGCCATTGAACTTTGGGGATGTAAGAAG
This sequence comes from Caprimulgus europaeus, assembly GCA_907165065.1. The sequence continues at coordinate 27,857,270 of OU015529.1, forward strand.
AGCACTGCTAATAAGCAATGAGTGTTTAGGTCTAATTATTGTTAGCTTCTAGAGTGAGTGAATTAGATTCCATTTCCTAAATTTTAAGTGACTTTTAAAGATTTTTCATTATAGCAGCTTTCTGGCACCTCAGCTTTCCATTCCAACTATTAAAGAGAGAAATGTATTTTGATTATAGGAGATTTTTCCTTCAGAAAAAATGCTAGACAATACTAGGCTGTTAAAAACCTAAGAGCCAGCACCATTAACTCAAGTTGACCAGCAGAGGAGTCTTTTGGTGAAGCTCTCTCACCCAGGATGTGAGGAGGCTTGTTGCAGATCAGACTCAGCTGCAGTGGTGAGCCTCTTCTTCACACGGTTTGGGCCACAGTTATGCTGGGGCAGGTTTGCACCATAAACACCAGGCTGTGCCTGGCCAGTCTGTACCTGGGAACCCAACACAGCTGGTAGTAAAACTTCAAAGGAAGGAACTCTCAAAAAAAACCATACCAGTCTCTTGCTGTTTTTTTGCAGTACTTTAATACAGCATTAAAATGCTAGAATACTAGAGGAAAGCCGTATACTATCCAGCAAATAAGGCACATGTCGGAATGCCATTTTATGGACAATCCACAACAGAGGTTTTACAGTCTCTTTAGCAACGCAGTCACCAGATGAGCAAGCTGTCATCTCGATTGCTGAAGCAGAACTGGTACCTCTGAGGCCTTTGTCCATAGGTTTTGTTTGTTTTAGCTGTACAAGTTTATTAACAGTTACAGAAAAAGAAATTATACAAATCACGAGCTGAATCTGACAAAGTCAGTGGGTACAGCTAAACAAATGTAATAACAATCAGGTTAACTTTTTTTAAAGCTGAAGAAAGTCATAAGATACAGTGTTAGTTTTAGCACTAGTACACAACACAGTGAGTGCTGTACTAAATAACCTTTTAAAGGAAAAAAGAATCCAGTAAGGGTTGGGCAGACCTCCCATTTTAGCATGGTAAAATATCAAACTAAAACCCCAATCCTTCATAATATAATCAAACTACATGAAATGTAAAGTGTAATGCTTCAAATACGTGCACATGCATATTCTATATTGCTATGACTTCTATTTAAAATAAACATCAACTCCTAGAATAATCTACTTCAATCCTTTTCTCTTACATCCTTTGATTGATATTATTGCTGTAGCCAATACTGCATAGGTGAGCTCACAGTCTGCAAAGAGTTGTGAAAGTCAAGTTGTCAAACAGCGTCCCGACCAACTCTCTTCCCCTCGCATTAGGGGAAAGGAAAAGAAACACCATCTGAAACCCAGCGCTTGTGCTTCGGAATTTCTGAAAGCCGAGTCTCTACGGTGCTTTCAGCATCTTCTGAGTCTTCCACAAGGCCATAAAGTGACAGTATACTGTTATTTGCTCCTCACTTACTATATGTCTAGTGATAGCTTCTTCTAGAAATCCTTTCCCAAATACACATAAATAAACTGTATAAGCATTTTCATACAAGTCTAAGCACTTGAATAATATATTGGTTACTTAATACTGATATGTTCATCCAAGGATAAGAAAAACAATATGGCTTAAAGAATTGCAAGATTTTTTGTCAGAATTATGTACCAACTTTCATATAATATTTTATGTAGACAATATTTCCTTCTTAATGTAGTTCTGTTGCATACTTTATACAGACAAAAGCATTGTAAAAAAAAAAAAAGTAAATTATTTCCATAAATATTTTCTTGAGGATACAGCCTTAGTTCTGCAAAATACTTAAGAAAACTCTTACTTCTGTTAGTATCCTAGTTGAGAGGAAGGCCTTTCTGAAAGCTTCCAAATTGTAAAAACTTTTCCCCAAAAACCAAACAATACTTTTTTAAAAAGGCCCTCAAATATATACAAAAAAGTTACTGCAAAGAGTTTCCAGATAAGATAACAATTCAGTATTACAAGAAATATTTGTAACCATTCAAAAATTTTAACATCTAAAACGGTTTCCAAAATACACACATAGTATTAAAAAAAACCCCAAACAACAAACAAACCAACTGGAAGAAACTCTATGTCAAGTATAACTCAAGATAAATACACATCTGCAAGTAAAACTGTAAAATACTTCATACAGGGGTAAACATTTATATCAATCATCTATAGCTAATAACTGCACACGATTGTCCCTTGGAAATTCGTCCTAAAACACAAACTGTCATCCCTATATCTTAAGATCTCAAACACCCCTCTGAGCACTTCAGCAATATAGCAAACTGAATGGACAGCAGTGGTTTTGCAGATAGGAAAGAGATAACTGGTGGAAGCCAAATCAGGAGTGGAGTGATATCCATGAATGAATGATTTTTTTGTATGGGAATAGTTCCATCACATATTTTAAAATATGTTGTCAAAGGCAAGTGGAAAATGTATGTCAAGTCACTTAACTTGAAAAACACATATGATAGTTTATGGCATACTGTTCAGTGGACAACTCTTAGGATCCATACCAGGAAAAAAAACTCTACGTGACTGCAGGATAATTAATCTATGAAGTCTGATACTTCCAAAGGCTCTTAACTTTTAATATTTTAAGTAGTTTTATGTTTGGAATAACTGCTAGAGCATTGCAGGTATGCAACCCATGTATAATCTAAATTTCATGTTATACAAAAAGGTAAATATAGAGAATACTTCTCGGTATAAGGCTTCTCTCAGACGTAAGTAACTTCACATTTTTAGTTTACAAACTAAGTCCCATATAATGGGGAACTTCAAAATACACCTATTTTCAGAAATAATATATACTCTTGTGTATTTATCTGAAATTAAAAAGCAACTTTGAGACAAAAAGGCCTCAAACTTTGCTTGTGTGGTATCATTTTATGTCTGTGGTAGCAGCAGTAGAAACTGGCTGAAATGGGGCCATCCTTTAAGCTACAGGGGTTTTTCTTCATCACCATTAAATGAAGTATTTGTAAAAACTTCACTGGAGCCATATCAACCTAAAGCAGCTAAAAGCCTACACCACGCATTTCAAATCATTGAAATTTTTCTCCAGAGCAGTGCCAATGCCAAGGACAAATTCTTTGTGAAATGTTCTGACCAACTGAGGAAACAAACTGTGTTTAGTTTTTTTGTTTTGGTTTGTTTTTTTTAAGCAATACATGAAAGCTTAGAAGTCTTTGAGGGGTAGGTGAGGGGAAAGTATCATGTATTGGATGGACAGGCAACTGCAAGCACCTGAGGTTAAAAATTAAGTTTGCCAAAGAAGCGCACAGAGACAAATTTTTCTCTGGTACACCTGTAAGAATACACAATTTAGGGAGACCTGTATTGATTTAAAACTCTTTACTGATGCCTGCTTCACTTTTGGTAAGACTAAAAATGTGTTCAAGGATTACTAGCTGATGTTCTAAATGCAAAGGTGGTTAAAGAGACCATCAGAAAGCATTCAGAAAAATCTAAGACGTTAATCAACTCATCCTTTTGCCAGTCAAAAATCAGATATTTTTTTTTCCAATTTGGACAGAATTAGTCAGGTCTATAGGTGAATTACATTTGGGGAGGGGGATGAGGAGAAATTTACATTTTGTAGTAACTTTTTTTTTCCTTTTTTGAAATAAAAATTCAGAAATGTCCCCTCTGTGCCATTAACTAAAAGCCAATGGTCATAAACTAATGTATGTTACCTATGTGAATGTGTTCTTCTAGAAACCCACCAAGCAAATGCCCAGAGCCATATGCTACAATCCTCAGAGCAAAGCTCCCGTAGGGAGGGAGAGTTGTGGCTACTCCCCAGTGACCCCAGGTCACTCTCCCTCCTCACCCACCCCACTTCTGGCAGGGACGATGGCAAGGCAAGCAGGCTGCTTCCAGCCCTGGGGTGCCCAGAGCCTGATCACACCCACACCCTGCACTGGGACAGATCTGAGGCCTATGAGTTAGGCAGTACGAACTATGGCAGTGTCACTTCTTGCTTTCCTGCATGTCTTGTTCTTTATCTGCTTTGTGTAGGGGCAAACCTGTTCTCTTCCTCGCTATTTCAAATATGCTAAATTACATTACTTAAATATTTTATATGTCTGCTACCTAGGAAAATATCAATGGTATAAATATTGAACTCTCGTAAGTATGTTTTATTATTCTACACCTACAGACATTAATTACTTCAAACTCTATCAACTGTATTTTTAAGAACCTTATTTTAAAGTACAACCTAAAAATCTATAAGCTAGCTAAAGGCACTGCCATGCAGTGTTGAATCTGGATAAACAATTTTTAACAGGGCGCTGTCATGAAAATAGCAACAATTGCATATAATGGTATCTTTTAGTTGATCTTTGTTCAGAACCTGGTGGTGTGCTGTATATTGATGTAGCTATATCAAGGGATGGGCTATTTTACTGATCTAGTGGTTATCATAAGATGGAACTTATTTCAACACAGAAAAAAATGGTTGATAGCAACATCTTAGTTTCACAGAGAAAATAATATATTTTCCCTTATATTAATCTAAGGGGGTTTCACTACATGTTCTTTAGCTGGATGTGAAGCATCAGGGTGATTTTTTTGTTGTTGTTCATGCACTGTTAAGAGGAAAAAATAGATCTGATTTAGTACGTGGCCCTTTCAAAACTATTTGTGCTTGAAACAAACTATCAAGATTAATACTAGAGGTCAAGCTTTGAAGATCCACCCCAAGATTTGCCTGGGTATTTTCTTATTCTTCTTTGTAGGAGAGGATTAGTATCTTTGTTTAGAGAATTTGTCTCTAAGGTAATTTCCGAGTCTCTGCAAAAGAATATTTTTCCATTTGAAAAATGCTAAAACTTATCTTCACTAAGGCAACTGAACTGTCACTAGTGTTAACTTTCAATAGTATTACTTTCAGCTATTTTAGTTGACAGAATTGCCAACTGGGCAAAACTAGTTTTGAAGCGATTAATTTCATTAATACTATTTTAGCATTACATAGCATTTTTCATCCAGTGATGTCAAAACACTTATAGATACTAAGTAAGCCTCACAACTTTCCTGTGAGGGAGGTATACTAAAGTTTTATTATCCTCATTTTGCAGTTGGGGAAATTGAGGTCCATAAGGATCTTGTGACTTGCCTCAAATCAGGAGGCTAATGGAAGAGATGTGGTCAGAAGCCAGGAGTCCCAGTGTTTATCCATTGCTCCAACCAATAGGCTGGGTCACTTGGGCTACCCATAAATAATGACATTTGCAAGATACGTGCACAATGCTACCACCAGAATAAGCAGAAAAAATTTTGCCCTGCTTATAGAAGCAGGGAAATGGCAAAAGCTTCACCCTAGAGCAAATCTGTAAAAAAACCTTCACATTTCCTATATGAATGCTCACTGTGAGTTTTCAATTTGCTTTACAAGAGCTTGACTGTACTTACTGGTAACATCCTGCTATCACTTGGCACAAAACCCCCTCTGTCTTAGCATGTGGAATTAACCCTCAAAACAGATTTAATTGACATCAAGTTATTTAGAATTGGAAGTATTTCCACTAAGTATCATTCACACAAATCAATCTCTCTAAAGGAAACTCCATAAAAATATAAATTGTTGATTAAAAAAAAAAAAAAAGACCCAAACAAACATCCTTGTAATTTTTTTAGTGAATGCTGCAAGTGAATTGCCTGTTGTGTCCTTTTGCCAATGTACTCTTATGTAGACATAAAAACAGGATCCTGTCTTGAGGTACTTTCAGTTCATTATATTTCCCAATCCCTGACAAGATACTTCTTTGCAGCAGGATGCCCCTGCACAAAGTTATACCTGAAATGGGACAACGAAATGTAACTCCTACATTTCTTATGTAGGTGCTTCAGGAAGACATAAAGAGGGAAGGCTATGTAGATTGTTCATGCCTCAAAACACCCCTATGGCTAACAAGTTTTATATTACAAAAAAATTGTACAGTAGACAATAGGACATAAAAATATTTCCAGAAAGTGGCTTTAAAACTATTATAAATATTAAGTTTGGCTAATCTTTCAATTAAGGGTTTTGGGGACACTTTTAAGTATTCTTATCCCCCCTTATTCACAGTAAATTTAGTGTGCTTGTGGCCTACTGAACAACCCATACACATACAGGGACCATTTCAGCAGGATTATATGACAAGAGAAGGATCTGTTAGTCACACAAGCAAGCCAATTTTGTCTCCTCAGAAAACCTCTTGGAATCCTTCCTGATGCTCTGGGTCCCATTATGGCATTCCCTTTCTACCCAGCCCACACTCTCAAACAATTATTCACTTTTTTTTGCCACATCCTGCAAAAATGATTTTGCCTAAGCCCTGCCCAAGCAATGGTAACAAATAGAAGAAGTTGAAGAAATCAGCAGCACAGAACTCTCAGACTAATTAAAACTGGGGAAACAGTAATATTCCTTCTTTTACACCATGGCTTGTTTCATCTTCCTTTGTCTTGTCATATAATAGGAATAACGTTCATGTTGTGGGCGAGTGCTTGCAATTAGTGGCCCCACAGTTGTTTAACCTCTGCAAAAGCCATACATATAACAATGTCAATTCCTTGTCAATATTATACCTTGCCTATTGAATAGTACTTCATTTCACCTGGCTGTTATATAGGGTCTGTGTAAACATTTAGCAGAACCCGCATCTGCGGTTCTGATGTGAACACTATCAGTAACGCTTTACATATGCGTGTACATATATATATGTTTACATATATATGTATGTATACAAATCATAGTCCTGTAAATACCTGTTGCATACATGCACAGGAGAAATGTTACATTCTATTAATGGTAAGGCATACTATTAGATAGGCAATATTGGCAACTATTTTAGCTTTTATCTTGATTTGTTGTGTTGCTGTTGATCACACGCTGCCAGAGGATCTTCAGGGATGATGGGGATGGGAAGAGGCCACTCCGAAGGTTTATTGCACGCGGCGGCAGTAGTAGCCCAAAACTTTGCACTTCTCACAGAGATGCTGGGGATGTTCTTTGCTCTGATCTGAAACATCCAAGCCGTCCGGCTTTTCCAGGGGTCTCTGCAGTGAAGGGAAGGAAACCAGATTAGATACAAGGTTTTGTCACTGTTACTCTTTGTTATGCCTGTGAAGCCTACTTTTAAGGAATCCTCTTACCCAGCAATGCCAGCAGAGGTTACCAACATTAGGATTAGCTGCTACAAGAAAGCCGTCTTAATGACATACAGATATTACATAGCTAAATGAGGTTTCCCCAATACTCAGTCCTATATTTCTGAGGATGAAATTTTTGAAGTAGAGCAGCTGCAAAGCTATTAATAAAAAATGAAAACAACCAAAAATAAAACTCCCAACCAAACAAAAAAACCCCAATCTCACATCACAAACCTTTGCCATAAACCTGGGTAATAAATTGACTATGTATTTTTAATACGTGTGAAATCACAGGGTTGGAGATATGTTCAGCTAAACAAGGGAATTAAACTGCTATGTTTTTAGTAGTTCTTTTTTCTTTTCCATGACATGTAAAGGGTTTCACATTCATTCTGAAAATAAAATAACCATATTAAGAATTGCAGTAATGTTAAGTGTTTGGGAAGTCTAATAGGTAGAGAGGCCATAGAGATGTGAGGCAGAACATCACAAAGTGCACCATTTGTTTAAAAAACCAAAATTCCCTAACCCATAATTTCTATGTTTTTGTGAAATGTATCTGAAAGTTGCACGGTGCCTTCCCATGAAGATAGTGGTTGTTCTATGGGACTGTGGTAGAGACAGCATGTGGTGTGAAGTCTGAAAACAAGCCATAAGCTTCTTATTGTTCTTACAAGGATACTAGACTGTTGCTTATTTTGTCAAAATACGATTTTTGGAGCAGGGAATGGATAAATATAAATTACAAAATTATGACCATTTATCTTTTCACAGCTTTCCTAAATCCTCAAGACTTTCCTTTATCTGTAAAATCTTAAAGTACACCTGATAGAGCTAAGATTTAATTTTTAAGTTCTTCATTCCAAAGCCACCCACTTCAGACCCTGTAGATAGGAAGAACAGACATTAAAAGCGCTTTTTTTTTTTAATGGGTATATAACATCACAAGAACAGCTTATAATCCAGAGAACAGAAGGGTTTCTCAGCAATCTGAATAGCTAAAATGAGAGAAAATATATTCTGTTATCCCGAACAAGGGATGTCCGCAAATTCTTGCTTGGTTGTATTGGATTATAAGTGCAGCACTCATATTGTACAGCTAGTTGTAACAATACATGGGAGTAATTAATGATTGCTTATGGCTTGTTACTGGTTCAGTGTTCTTACCCATGATATTGCCTGAAGTTTCATCTGTCCTGGGCCACATATTATATGCCTTTGAGTCTAACTTCATTTACAATTTAATTGCAAATTGGAATTCTTGCATCAGGTAGAGGATAAGGAAGGTGATAGATGCCTCATCTCCTCTAACCTCCCCCTGCAACCCCAGTGAACTTTGAATGATTTGTTGGAAGTCAGTACATTAGGATTTGAGATTAGAACTAGTAATCTTGTTTCTAGGCTTGCAACCCAGCCACTGGTGCAGGCAGAGCTTTTGCCACAACACAGCTTATTTGGTCAGAAAAAATGCCCTTCTGCCTTTTCTGCCACTTAGTCCGCCCTTATCTACCTACAGATTTTCTTCAAGAATTTGCGCTACAGAAACGTAGTCAAAGATTTTGGTTCAGGAGTCCCAGGAGTTAATTTATGCTCCTCAATAGAGAATTTGGGAGTTTCAAAATGCTACACTTAAAACAGGCTATTTGACTCAGCTCTGATGGTTTCTACATGCTAGCTGTGCTCTGATTAAAGAGAAAAAATACAGCAGTTATTATGTTTATTGATATAAACCAGATTTTTTTTTTTTAATATGGAAGGCCTTGGGAATAATTTTTCCTGGAAATAGTGCAAAGGACATTGGGAATGCCTTAAAGCGCCAAGAGTTTTTGGACGGTTTTCAGAAACAATAGCTCTCCGTGGTTTGCTTTCTCCCTGCGTTGATTGAGCTCAGCTTTTTGGCCTGCAAAGCATTTTGATTTCAGAAATGTTATTGTTACCAGTGTGTTACGACACACAGGCTGGGGAGAGAGGGGTTACGAATGCAGGAAAGCAGGTTGCCAAGGGCCAGCTGGAAGGAGTGGAGCCGAGCAGAGCCCAGGCTATGTTTCGGGTGAGGCGGTGCAGGGTTGTGGCTTCAAAACTGGTAGTGTGCTTGTGTGGCTTGTATGCCAAAACCACTTCAACCCAACTTTTGCATGAAGTCCCAGCTTATTTCAATTTGCTGTTTTCTCTTCACAGGTTTCTTGTAAGACAAAAAAACCCCTTCAAATGCCCTGAGAAGCAACAGTTCTTGCCCTGCTGCTATTTATCTGTTGCTAATTGTGGAGGTCTTTAAAGTAATAACCTTACACCCTTGCAACCCTTCTTATACCTTGCTAAAAGGCTAGGATGTTAGCCAAAGAGCTGTGGGTCCATCAAGGCTGGGCTTGCTTGGCACAGGCTGACCTTGGACAACTCTCACCAGCTTTGGTGTGGTGGAAGCAGAGGGGAAGGAGAAGATGCCAATGCAAGAAGAGTGCAGCAGGGTCAGGCTGCTGAATGCTCTGTATTAGTTTTGGGGATTGCCTGAGTTATGCAGAAGATCCGAATAGCTGAGGAGGCTTCAAAAGTTCTGTGCTGCTGCTGAGAGGCCAGCAGCATGAAAATTCAGCCATGCATTTGGAGAGGGTGTGGAGAAGAGAACAGGCTAGTTGGCTGAAAAAAAAAAATTATTTTCTTTAGAAAGAGGCGAAATGGAGCTTGTAAACCAACAGAAAATCCTGCTTTGTTTCTCTGGGAAAGGTATCCTTTTTTCCATTAAATGGAGAGTTTAAATTTAATACTTTGATTTTAATTGTCTTTTTTTAAATGCATGACCCCGGGATTTGGCAGTCCATATTTTCAGTAAAAGCAACAGGGATGGGGACTCTTACATTATTCATTTCTGTGCGTCTTTCCTTCATTTTCTCCTGGTAGCTGCAGAGTGGGATTGATCTTGTCTAGCTCAACCAGGAAAGCACTTGGTGGTAGTGACTAAAGCTGTAGCCTCAGAGGAATGAAATTGAAATTAATTTATATAGTAATTCCTGTCCTGCAAATTAACTTTTGATTGTCAACTATTGCTGTCCCAGTCTACATGTACTGAATGAACTCTGCATTCCTCACAAGTCAGTTAAAAACCCAAAACTCTCAAAACAAAAATCTCATCTTTATGAAGTGTTAGGTGTCAGAGAAAACATGAGTACGACATACTTGAGGAAAATCGCTTCCACTAAGAAGCAGAATGGAATAATGTGGCTGCTTACGTTTGTATTTAGGAGATTGAAATATTTTTTGCTGTAGAATGGAATAATTTGATTGCACCACTGATGGATAAAGGATTGTATCAAAATTAAAATGCAAGAAAATACTTATTTAGAAGTTTCTGGACTCATTACCTCAAGTCTTAATGAAACAAATGAGATAATTAAATGACAGATTAGATATGTGACTAGAAATGGGTTCTACAACTATAGCTGTCAGGATAATTGTTAGGTTAACAGTCTTAAGGAGCCATAGCTAGCTATGCTTCCCTCAAGACATGTACACTATGATGAATTTGGAAATTTTTAGTCCAATAACAAATAATGCACTGGGGAAAAAGGATGAAATGCAACATGCAGTAGACTCTCTGCTTTTCTGTCTGCCTTGGGGCAAAGGGGATATTAATGAGGCCCTCAGTTGTCGCTGTGGAACTGAGAGGCAGTGATAAGGCATCTGAAGATCAGAGATACGACGCTCAGAGAGAGCAAGCAGCCTCTGTCAGCAGCATGCTTCTGGGACAGGCCAACTAGGAATGAGTAACTGCATGAGCTAAATGGTGAAAATCTGTTTTTAGAGTTCAGAGAAGCAGCAGTCTGGGGGTGATCTGTATTGCCACTGCTGGAGCACACAAGTATGGGCATGCTGGGGAGGGTTTATTAAGTCTAAAGAGTCAAAAGATCATACTTGTAGGCCTGAAACTGTTGAAAAGTTTATTGGACTTGAGTGATCAGACCCATACTACATCACACTGAGAGAAGTGGCTGCGGATGCACCCTGGTACAGGAATTATGATGGGACCACTGCATTGCCCATGGAAGTAATAGCTTGGATATCATGAAGAACGTATTTACATACCAAATTATTCCCAGTCCAACAGTAAATTCCTGACAGCTGGAAGAAAATAGTGTCCAAGAGGACAAGTCGGTCACCAGATGGCTGGTTCTGCACCAGTGCAACAGCTGTCATCACAAACAGCACTGGAGTCAGCCACAAAGTCAGAGAAGAAGCCTTGATAAGAGGCCAGCCAGGAAGCAACCACAAGCGCAGATGTTGCCACTATAGTGGGCAGAGGAAGAAAATGAGAATTCAAAGCTTGGCATCTGGACTGCTAGAGTGCCAGGAATGCTGGTGAATGGCTATAAAGACTGGCTCTGTTGCTGAAGCAGGGCAAGAAAGAGCATAAATAGCTACAAAATCCAAATTCCTTGGAAGAATAAGAGGTGAGTTTAAATCTCATCTGAGATGTCTGTTTATGTTTAGAGTAGCTAAAGTAACAACCCAGGAAACTACTTTTAGAATAGCCATAGATCAACTTTGTCAAGGGTAGTTCTTTGGCCTCCGAGCTCAACAGGCCTCCAGTTTTTGCCTCATGTCCTGTGAGTTCCCCAAAGCACTCCCACAGTGAGTTTTACCACTTGAGAGGCATGGTGGAAATGCAAAAGGAGGAACGCTGCGGCACAATTTAGTCATGAAATCCATGCAGCGCTTCCTTGGGATAAGGAGCAGTTTTGCAGCTCAGGTGCGAGAGCCACCTGATTCCCTGCTCCATGGATGAGTTGGGGAATGAATGGCAGCAGCTCTGCTATCAGGCTCTTGTTTTATGTCTTGTAATGCATTCTCCACCATCTCTCTTAACTGCAGAGATTTAGAGCTGTATTTACAGAGCACTCTGAAGTATATACACAGCTGTAAAATTGCTGAGAAGACTTTTCCTGCCCCAGAGAGATTAAAAGCTCATTCTCACAGATAGGGTATGTGGAGTAAGAACACAGGGCTGAATTGAGACATTCCTTGTGGGGAATTGGCACGCGATCATTTCCTGGAGTGAAACGAGTCTCCAGGAACAAAGAGCAGGTGGCAGAGAAGTGTGGCTGTTCCCCTCTCCAGGGACCCACTAACGAAAGGTATGCATAGGAAATCAAGATTTGAGCATAGCTGCACAAGCCATTCACAGACCCACCATGTGTGCTTGAATGGCTACCCCAGAGTTAGCCAGAGTGGAGATTACGATCTTCAGTACTCTGATATTATTGCCTGAGCCGGTTACACGGGAGTACTCAGGCACAAGCTATCCCTTTTGAGACAGTGTGGACAAGCACTATAGGACTGAAAAGCTCATGGATTGAGGAAAGCAACTGGGGAAGATGAAATACAGAGATGGAGATGAGGACTGGAGAAATGGGTAAGCCTGGCAATTGAGAATAAACTCCTAATTCACTGCACTGAATATCAAGCAATCCTGAAATAAGGATTTCAATTTTTTTCTCCTAAATTGGACAAAAGCAACCTAATCTCCACTATTCAGGGTGATGTACCAAGGCTTGGTGGCCCATGTGGTTATATTTCAGCTATTGAATAGAGTCCACAGAGGTTGATCTATTTGGTGAGAAACTGGGGGAATGCAGAGATACTCACTTGGACATAGTAGAGGATGGGAAAGTATACTCAGAGGTGGTTGCTGTGTCTTGTCTATATCCACACCTTCCTGTAAGTGTCCTCTACTGCCCAGGATCAGATGTGGGGCAGAGGAGGTTGATCTGACCTCATATGAGGTCTCATGTTGTATATAATATTGAGAATGGAGACTTTTTATAATATGCCCTCACCATGGAAATGTGGCATCTGACTGGTTTTAGACATGGTCTGAGTTGTCGCCAGTTAAGTAACTCTTGTAGTTGTGGAGGCTCTTGTAACTTTAACTTGACATAAGGATAGTTAATGCTGAGGAACCAACAGTGATTTTCATTTGCTGATAAAATGAGCGTTAATTTTTTAATGATATTCAAGATTACTTTTTATCTGTTATGTCAAGATGATATGTTTACCAAATGGTAGCACAAGACACTGGAACAGTTTGCCCAAGGAAGTTGTGGATGCCCCCTCCCTGGTAGTGTTCAAGACCAGGTTGGATGAGGCTTTGAACAACCTGGTCTAGTGGAAAGGTGTCCCTGCTGATGGCAGGGGGACTGGAACTAGATGATCTTTAACGTCCCTTCCAACTCAAACCATTCTGTGATTCTATGACAAGGAGTAAGAAAAGGAGATGATGAATTCCATCACATTAGAGAGAAGAAATATTGACGAGATTGTTCAGAAGTATAAATAATTTATTTCACTAGAGGTAAATACTGTCTGAGCTTGAATAGAGGTCAAAACTCCCCTGTTTGGCCAGTTCATCTTGGTTTTGTTAAATTGGGGAAAAAAAAAAATTCCATTTATGGATTACTTGTACTATGATCCCATCACAGCATGATGACTTTGCAGTGAGAGAACAGGCACTACAAAACAGCAACACTGTTTTATTTTTCTTGAATGGAGTTAAAATAATACAAGAGATACATGGCTTCCAGGGAGAGGCAGCATCTTTTCTTAGATGTGTTTAAGTTGGAAAAAAGTGTCTAATGGAAGATTCAGATGAGAGCAAAAATACTCTGATCATATATAACAAAGGTGGTAGGATTACACAATTAGCTGAGGATATAGAATCATAAAACTCATCTAGTTCCAACCCCCCTGCAATGAGAGGAGGGGAAAAAAAGTGCTTGCTACAATCTTCTAGAAGTGCATAGGAACTCAAACGTGTAGGAGGGCTCTCCTATGGTAGGTGCCAACAAAGCAGTCAACATGTAAAGAATAAATAGGAAATATATACAGAAAATGTGAAGATGAAATAGCAGTGCTAGTTAAAAAAAAACCCCAAACAACCAACCTACTAAAACAGTCTTATGTGCACATTAAAGGGGTTTTTGTGTTTTAACTCTCAAACTAGAAATATTTTACTTCAATTAAATATCTTTCACTGTGCTTTGACAAAATATAGTCATTAGTGTAACAGTACTGGTGACTGGGCAGAGCACATTTTCCAAAACAGTGCAGAATAGCACCACACAGATAAATGCTGATAAATGTTTAGAGAGGGTCTGGCATGGAGCTGGATGCTCAGACAAAAACCACGTATGGGTTAGCAAACACTAGGCTCTGTCAAGAAGCAGTGCTGTTAGCTCTCCTATGCTGCTGGCTCTGTGCATGAACTGATGCTGTTTTCTTTACTGCCCGGCTGTTGCTGGTATGTTTACTCAGAAGTAGCATAGGACACCTCTGGAAGAATAAAACTAGAATGATGACAGGAACATTGAGAAATAGAAGCAGGCAGAGGGGAGGCAGCAACAACAGGATGTAAAATCTTTCAACTTGAGGCTGTAAGTTCAAATTTTGGGAAAGAATGCTAGAGACTGGCTTCAAATTATTTATATCTGGAAGCCTAGTTGAAATGCACTCTTGAAGATCTCAAATAGATGCAGTGCCTACTGGTGGGACATGAACACATGGCTAGATAAGAGCAAAGCTCTTCCACATCCTAAGTTATGATGTCCTTAGGTAATGGCATGGAAACACAGTGGTGGGAGTCAGCTGTGGAAACCTGCACTGCACATGCTGCAATTATTCCCTGGAAAACACCATGTATATAGCTCCAAGGCAAGTACAGCTTACGGAAGCAGTGTAGACTGCAACCTTTCCACAGTATGTCTTTGACTTAAGCACTACTATGCAGATTGGACTCCTTTAGCCCTGCCACGAGGGGCAACTCGGCCCAAGGGACTACTTGCAAACATTCTTTACTACAAAATGTACCTATTCCCAAGTCTAATACCTCTTGTATAGTGTGGACGAGATACCCCTTGAGCGATTTCTTGTGACCCTTTGAATAGTAGCATAAATGACGGAAAGAATTTAGAAGAACAAGGTAAATATTTATAAATTTGTGTTATAAATCAATGGTCTTGTAATTTCTCTCACATTCAAGACTCTACTTCTATGCATGTCATAAATTACTTCATTGCTCAGCCTGGATTTTGGTGCGGTTGTCTACATAAGCTGTCTAAATAGAGGCAAGGAACCAGAGACCTTGGAGGTTTTGAGGTTGTCTCATGTAAGTTAGTGAAAGAAAATTGCTCAGCTTTCCATCCACGTACATGCTTCCACAAAAAAAAAAAAAAAGAGGTCCTTGCTTTTTCTCACTTGCAATAGAGTTTCCAGTCACAGTTTTGCCAGGGAAATTAGACTGCAGTTTCTAAAGATGACCTCTTGTTTTCAGGTTTGGAATCAGAGTGGCATTAGCCCAGAGAAAGGGGAATGAATCGCATCATGTCAACTGGCCAACAGAAACAAAGATATTCACTGGCTCAGCCAGGGAATTGTACAAGTTCACAGTAAAGTAGAAAAATTCCCATGATAGAAAGGAAGGGATGATCATCTTGTAGTGAAGTATGTCAGGCTTAAACCAAGGCTTCTGCTCCAAGCATGGCAGGCTTCAAATGCTACACTTCTCACTCCAATTCAGATTGCTTCAAGGTACCACCAATTCTAAATCAGTATTTTGTCTGCATATTGGAATGAAATGTTGCCACAGAGACTGAGCCAAGTTTTGCCCTTAGAATTAGATGAATATGCACGTGTGTACAAGAGGAGGAAATACAGTTGATTTGATATTCCCGTGAGGGATAAAGCTTAATAAACTTATTTATATCTCCTCTTCTTGCTAGTTGTAATGAATTTCAATGTTCCTCTGTCTTCCATCATAATGAAATCTCAATATTGTCCTTCAGGATTTTTTTTTCCTGACACCCTTCCCTCCAAAATCTCATGAAATGTTATGAAGTGTTCCTTATGAGCCCATGGAAAGAGCTTTTTATAGGAACTTTGCAAGCACTGAGCTAACTAATGAGACACCTAAGACTCCTGATGGAATTTCCTTTGCATCCATTGGAACTACATCCAAATGATCTGTCTATGGTTTGAGCAGTCTCTCTCAGTAGGGAGCAGGTAACTTGACCAATGCAGAGATCTATTTATTCCTGAGATTCAGCTAGGATGAATTACACCTGAGGCAAACCACACCTTCCAAACTCTTATTTAAAATAATTCTCACCTTCTCCATTCACAACAATTTTCTGCAATATTGTGAAATCCCCCTCAAATTTTTCCATGATTGGCAAATTTATTTTTCATGACTGTTAAAAGTGACTTTCTGCATGAAAAGTTGTCTTTGACAGCCAGGTATGAGCTCACGCTGTTGGTCTGTCTGTCTCACACTAAAACCTGCTGAACTGGTTCTGACAAATGCTAGTGGGATACAAGCAGGAACTGACAAGTTAGTTTTCCCACTGTGAACTGGAAATGCAGGAAATTACCTCAAGGGATAGATGCAACTGCAGTCTGCAGGGAGCAGGAAAAAATGCTGTGTGTACCGTGTGAGCTACGGCTGACAGGGTGGCAGATACAGTTTTCCTAGCAGAGCTCCTTGTTAGATTTGACCCTTTCAGCTTTCTCTTGAAGTTCTTTGCTTGGGCATCACTTAGTATTATGGAAACCGAGAAACCTCTCTTTAACCAGGCTGTCTTGCTTTGCTGTCATTACCAAGGAATTCGGTAGGCAGGAGTCATCTTAGTATTGTTGTCTTAAATAGACATAGCCTCCTTGACCAAATTCAATCTTATTTCAACAGATGAAAAAACTAGTATGCATGGGAAATAATTCCACTAACACCAGTGGAATGAGACATTAAATTGGTGTAAATATGAAGAGAATCAGAAGAACTAGAAGGCCTATTGCTACTGCTAAACTTGTTTTACTCCATCTCAGATCATAAGGCCCCGCAGTCTGTTTCTGTAATAAAGACAGGTAAAAATTTTTAGAGGTATTTTCACTCCAAGATAGGACATTTCGCATCTCTCGTGATACCAGTCCAGATTTCCAGGACTGAGAACAGCAGCTCATCTGGGAAACAATTTTTTTGTGGTGTGTTGTAGTCCAGATCGAATCCCATTTAAGTTTTACCCACACTTTACAAAGTCAAAAAGAGCACTCCTAGTTCCAAGCCTGTATGCCAGCAGGTCTGCACTTCTCCTACCTGTTTGTGAGGATAAACATTAATGTGGCACTTGATACATTCTTGTCCCATGTTAGCCCAGGAGTTTCCACTCATCCATTTTCTCTTGCATTTGGGGCACTTATATTCACCAAAACAGCGTTTCTTGCCCTGGTATGGAGTCAGGCCTTCTCCTTTTGGACGAGCCTACAAAACAAAGGGAAGAAGCAATGAATGACCAAAAAGGGGTGTGGGGGAGTAGTAGAGTAAGGGGTTTTTAGTTAGGAAATTTTGGGCAAAAGATACCAGAGGCAGACATGAAGATCATATCCCCTTGATGTATAAGAGTTCATATGCTGAAGCTAGAGTTTAACAGTTCTGAAAGTTACTTCTGTAAGAAGTACTCAAAAGTTCAGGAAGACTTGTAACACTTGTGACACAACATAGTATTTAAAAATATACTTATGTGCTTTTTGCAATGAATAATTTTAATATCCATTTCATCATGATAAGATCATCTCGAGTATGTATTGCTAGTATTGTACATAGCATCTGGAGAAGTAGCTCAGTAGTAAAGGTCTATATTTCCCCACTAGAAACTATTATTAAGAAAACTTTATAATTCAGCTTAGCACAGCCTCTAAACAATGAAATATTGGCAATTCATTATTATGTGGATACACGTTACATAGGAGTGCACAAACTGGGATTCGGTAGGAAGGAAAGACATGTTTTTGATTAGTAGAAATTATTAATTTAATGAACTTCGTTTGGTTTCTTCCTCTTGGTACATGGTTTCACTGATGTCTAAATCTGAAGGAAACAGGAAGGGATTCTCAAATGAATTGTTGTGATGTCGAAATGTTAAATGTCCCCTAAAGAAAGCCTTTTTATCTAGGGAAGCTAGCAAAGTAGACAATGACCTTCTACAAATATCTTTTTTATTTTTTCTAAACACACTCACTAAATCTGTGTATTGTACTTAACAAAAATATGGTAAGGTACCTAATATGCTAATATGTTAAGGTGAAGATGAGAGTATTGCATACAGCAGTCCTGAAGATGGCTGTGAAGAAGTCATTTTCCCAGAGTCTCTAGCAGGTGTTGAAATACTGCCCAAGTATTTATTGCATTTTGGTTATTGTTGCCTAGAGGGAGATACTTCACCTGTATGAATGGTATACTTCGCCTGCAGAATGGTATGATCACCTATCAAAGGATTCTTTGTCATTTATTTATATGTCATGCCTCTGGCTTTTTTTTTTTTTTTTTTAAGGTTCCCAGATGAAATTTACAAAAGTTAAATGACCCATGTGCTGGGAAAGGCTTTGTTTTTGTTTCAGGAGCTGGTATTATTTCTCAGTGTGTAGGTCCAAATTGCTTTCTATGTGAAAACATGGGTTGAAAAAGCAGGTGGTTGGCAGAAGACCTGAGCTTGGCAGGAGCTCTGAGATTCAGACTCCCATGGCTGATGGAGATGGTGTATGCTGTGTTACCTCCAGGGTTGCATGTGGGAGCAAGAGGGAAAGGAACACTGAGTGAGCTCCCTGAAACACACTGGCAGGCAGAAGAGGAGCAGGGGGGGACCCCAAACCTACTCTGGCCTCTTCCTCCCACCTCCCCACTCCTGTAATGTCAGTAAACAACATTCTCTATTTTTCATGCTCATTCCTCAGCATAGCAATATTCTTCTTTAAAAGATCAGATGCAGTAGCACACTCTGTTACAGACAGACAAACATCTATAATAACGTGCTTCATGACACTCAATCTGACAGGCTACTGTAAATATTCTGGCTCACAGCGAAGATGAAGCTGACACTAGGACATATATATTTACAGAACTATTGCACAGAAGGAAAAAAAAGTTCATTGGTATAATGAGAAACATTTGGACTTCCATGACTAAATGAGTGCTGGCAGGCACCCAGAGCGTAATCCTCTTATCCATGGTGTCCCTTGATAAGGATGGGAGATTGTAATTGAATGTAGGGCAGGAAAATGTCAATTTATGGAGACATCCTTATTATGGACATTTAATTTGGCTCTGCCTCTGAGGAATTTGTAGCACAATTCAAGTCAGTATAAGAAGGGGCCACATGCTCTCTTAATTTAGAAATTCTCATGGAATTGAATAGGAACCCTGTGTACAGAGAGCTCCCATGACTGAGAGTTGTTCGCCCTCCTCCTGAGGCATCTCAGGTTGTTTTATTTGTAGTTTCAATTGGCGTTATGTTATTAAACAGTAGATGAGTTATTTCTGCTTTTCAGCTTCAGTTGCACTCTACTTAAACTCCTTCTGCAGTCAGACCTGGAAATGCAGCTTCATTGCCCCTATGAAGAAGCAATCCTTTCAGAAAATGTGTAGGTCACTGAGTGCTATTTCCAAAAGTTATAGCACTGACTTTGGAGACAGCATGTCCGAAGTCCTGTAAATATTTACAAACAGTATGTAAATATAACACTCCCACTGCAATATGTTATACCAGCCATAAAGAGCATTTAAATATCAGACTCCCACAGCAATATGTTGTGCTAGCCACAATTCACAGATGGGGAAACTTTCATAGATGACCACTTTGAGCCAGCTGATAACTGTAGGTTTCTCCAGGTCAGGTAGCTGACTTCTGAGATGCCAATGCCCTGAAATGCTCTGTCCTCACAAATGCACAGGAGGGCTGGTGAAGTCCCCTGTGTTTACAGCTGGGCATCAGAAATTGAGACTTTCCAAATTAGAAGCTACTTTTAAAATTCTCTAGCTCTCCAGCTTGCTCAGTAAATCGGAAGCAGAACCAGGAAAGGAACACAGGAACTCTGATTCTGGTGGTAATTTCCTGTTATAACTGCTAGACTAAACTTCTGATTTATTTTTATTTTAACTTTTTGACTGTCACAGCTCCATCCTCAGCCAGTGACTTGAATTAGTTTGCTGGCAAAGCTACAAGATTCTCTGTAGGTGTTTTGCTATTCTGCTTTATGGATGTTTATACTCTGCCCGAACAGATATTATTTTCCTTCCCCTATCTTCAGTTTCCCAAACTGTGCCCCACAGGGAATTTGCATTCTCAAACAAGCAAGCTCATTTTCTCTAGTGAGAAACATCATTAGGAAGCATTGACAGCAGTGAAGGCAGCTCTCCAACTCCCTCCACCCTTCAGGTCCAAACAAAACAGAAATTTGACAGTATTTGGCGGAAGGCAAAACCTGAGATACGCTAATGGCCTGAGAGGTCTGAGGCTGGGTGTTTCCTTTCTTTTTTCTTTTTTTTCCTCCCAGTGTCTGTGGCTTCAGCAGCAGCACAGCTGAAATGCATAAACATTTCCAAGAAAAAGCCTGCTCCTTGGCGCAGCAGCAGCCGCCAGCCCTGTGCAGCAGGGTGCTCAAGCACCCAGTTGCTCTGCGACAGAGGTGTCTTGGTGCTCATCCAGCTGGGGGGCAAGAACTGATTTAACCAAAGGTTTTTCTTAATTAAGTACCAAAAAAGAACAAGAAGACACAATTTGTCTTTTTGGTATTAACCTAAAGACTCTTTAAAAAATATGGGATTTACCTTGTTTAAACCATTAACCTCCTATTCCTTCCTCATCCCAGCTTGATCTGAATAGTGCTTAATAATAAGCCTTCGTTGGTGTTTAGGTCCTGCAGTTCCCTCACTGAGCATTGTATTTTCCTACTCTTTCTGCAGGTAGGGATTTATTTATGTTCTGAGTTAACCTCTCAAAGTTATGCCCCTGTTCATAATGGCAAAATATTTTGTTGTTACCATACTAATATAAGTTGTCCCGTTGCCTTTAGGCCCAGGTAGTCTTTGGCCCAGTTTCTACCCTTGGCTGCAAGAGCTTGATGGAACCTTTGTCTTACCATGTTTGAAATGGTATTCCAACTATGTTACAAACTGTAATGTGAACAAGATTTTTACATTTTCAGCATTCTTTTTATCTGGGGAGTTGATAATTTTATGCTTTAAATGCTGATTTGACAGGCTTACTCCATAAAACCAAAGCTCCCAGCATTCCTCCTGCTATGTGACTGTATGGCTCTCCAACTACATGTGTCTTTGTTCAGACATTTCAAAGATGACTTAATGCAGCCAGGGCAAGTAGGTCTTTGGGGATGATCAAAACCAAACAGGTTTTTCAAGAAGGACCAGAAACTAGCCGTTACTTGAAGTACGCCTCAATGACCAGATCTAGGCCTATGTAACAGATTCCTTGTGCTGCTTTGACTTTGGAAATCACCAGGGGATTTGCAGAAGGAAGAGCCTTCCTACCCTGGGGTACCCCCGGGGTAGGAGCTGTGGTGGCCAGAGCCCTTCCCTTCCCTTGGGCACAAACTGAAGCCAGTGTTGGACTGGTGGTGTTAGCGCTGAGGCCAAAGGGGGAATCCCTCTGGCCTTGAATGTGGGAAGCAGCCCGGATTCTGCAAAAGCCCTCACCAGCCCCTCTATCTGCTAGCAGTTAGCCAACAAATGGATTCATGATAAGTGATACATCACCTTGGTCTTCCAGACAAATGCTAAGACAAATGAAATAATCTTTGCAGGTTTACCCAGCCAGTGCATGTGTTGCCTGAGCTAGATCCAATGTATGTAGAAAGCCAGTATTTTTTTTTGTGTGGCACAGCAATGAAAATGACATCGATATTCCATCCTTTGCTGACACCCAGCTGCCTCCATTTTTCATTCTCTTCCTTTCTTCAGCCAAAATCACAAATTGGCCACAATAAGATTTTAAAAGTGTTTAAGTTGAGCTTTTATGCTGGTAACTGGCCAGCTAAGCTCTCTCTCAACCTATCGGATTGTGCATCTCATAGAGGAATCTGCCAAATCACTTGGCAGTGGCAGACATAATAAAGGACTCTTTGCTTTCCCTAGACAATTCTCTCAAAGTATCAGTTTGCAAAGTCATCAAAAGCAAAACAAAGCCCTCCACATGCCCTGCTTAAAACTAGATTCATTGTAAACACCAAGGGGCAGAGTCCCCTCAAAGCAAAATGCAGAGGAACAATTTATTTAACACTCTTCTGCTCATCTTCCCCTAAGTTTGTGTTACACAGCTGAAAAGTGTACAGCACAGGGGGAAGATGAAGTCAGCATGGCAATGGTAGGTGGATCCCCTTTCCAGATGAACTCTGTAAGGGTCTGCTTCTGAGGATGTTACATCAAATAAAGCAGAAAAGTAATAACAGAAAACAACTTGATGGACTGACCAGCTCCCAAGTGGTTTGTGGGAGTGGGAAGGCTGGAGTTGTATTTGGAAACATGATCCCTCTGACACTCTCAATAGTAAGTGAGCACAACTAGAGATAGCTTTAAAAAAACCCTGGTGCTCTTATTTTGCACTGCTTTATGTGCATGGTTTTGAGAAAAATGAAATGACGATGGTAAAGCATACACAAAATGTTCCATTAGAAAAGGAAAAAAATAAGCATTAGGAATGATTTGGTGCACTGGGTGGCATTCTAGTCCTGACTCTGCAGCAAGTTGTAGAGTCTTGGGAAATACCCTGAAGTCCTCTGACCTTTCTCAGCTCTGTGTAGAGAATGAGGACACACTTGCATGCTTATGCCAAAATGGCACATAAAAGGGAATCCTTAGATGGGTACATTATTTTTCTTTGTCCTTTCTGACTTTTGTATGTATTTAAGTCTGAGTATCAGCAGAACATGTAGACAGATAGAGAGGTTGTATGTTTAGGAAATGAACTCTAACATAGCCGGTCTGTTTTTCCTTGCTGCATGCAGTGCATATTATGGGTGTATGTTATTGCTGATGTGACACTAGAGACTTCCGAGGTATTTAAATGAACTGTCACTACATCTTTAATTACTACATACAAAATATGAAGAGCACCTAGGGGATACAGAAAGCAAATTAGTGCTTTGTTTCATCCTTCTTGTCTCCAGTATAATTTGTGTATTAGATATATGATAAGAAATCTTACTTGATATGGGTCAGTTGAAGGAAAAGGGAGATAACTGTCAGAAAGCAAGACTCCTCATCACAGCATTACTATTTACATAAAAACTTCTATCTATCTGATTTACTGAACAATAGGTAGGATGGAATTTCTAGAAGTATTGGATATTCCAGACTAAGGATTTATGACAAATAAAATTATATCTGAACAAGACATGACTGAAAAATAAAGAAAATTTGAAAACTTAAAAGTCTTGTCTGTCACAAGGCTTAGGACTACTTCAACCCTCTGACTGGGGAGTCTACTGTATGGCTTTTATCACCATTGAAAGCATCAGGGATTTACACCACTGCATTCCTAGAAACAGGCTTGCACTTCACAGCAGTCAAAGCTTATCAGTTGTTACTGCTGATGTGAAACCTTCTATCACACTTGTTCTACTTCTGTTCTTAAAACCCGATCAAGGTAGGAGGTGGCTTTGTACTGAGGTCCCAAATAATGAAACTATTATATTAGTTTCAATATGTCAATAATGAAATATTACAGTCAGGCATCTGATAAAGTTGGTAGGATTTCTCAGTACCTCTTCTCTAGGGCAGTATGGGTATTGGAGCCTTCATGCTCACCGTCACTGCGTTGAGCTGGGAAAAAGGGAATAATGAGTTGCTGGAGCTGATGCGCGGCCTCCCAAAGAAATGTAAAATCAGAAGTAAGTGCTTAGAGTCTCTTGTGTGTCTGCTGGCTGCTCCAGGGGTCACCATATACTGTGCTCTTAATAGTAGTATATTCTGTTACCTTATGCGGACAACAATTTCACAGTCAAGTGTACACATAAGTTTGCTCCTACACACATTTCTCCTTTATTTAATCTTCATATATGTGCCTCTACTGAGCATAAATCTAGTTCTCTACCTTCTTGGCCCTGCAGTCAGTGTCTTTCTAGCAGGATGGTGTTCAGAATGGAACACAATTCTTCAGGAGCAGTGTTAAACAAAACAGGCAAGTTTGTGTAGTACACAATCCAAAATAACATTAGTGGTTTTATTTTGTTTGAACAAATACCCTATTTCTGCTGTTACAAGCATTTTAATTCCCCAAGTCTTACTCTTTGGGAAACATTTAAAAGTATATCAATTAAGCTGTGTCAATGAACTTTCATAGGTAAATTTTGAAATGGCAGAAGACCAATTTTATGTTTGTCATTTTAATATACGAGTATGTATCTTTTGCTTTGAAAACTCACTGTTGTCAACATATTGTATGTTAACTGAACAATGTTTCTGCACTGGTAAACCAAGAGTAAGATTTGGCAGTATTTGTTACTAATAACACGCACATGGTTTCTGATTATGATTAAAGCAATAGGCATGGTTGTCATAGACATGCTGATCAAAGTCTAGAAATCCAAGAAGGTGGCTTGGCAAACATTCTAACATTTAAAACAAAATCTGGTTTTGTAGATTTTTCAGAATCCTAGCTATGCTTTTTGAAACAAAGGCTTTTCTTCAGCTACAAAATGCGTAGTTGAGCTGATCATTAGAACCATCCTTGGGCCAAAGATGTTTAATACTAATTTCTGTTCTAAGTCAGTTTGAAGCATAATATTTGCAGAGTTGCCAAATATTAGTTACTATCTGATGTGTCAGCTACTAAACAATGAATGCTCTGGGAAGCTGATAGTGTGAGTTTCCTTCTTTGTGAATCCCAGTTATCACTCCACAGCTAGTATAGAGATAGAAAACATGTAAAAGCTCAGTACCATACATTCTGAGAAAACAATAATATTCATTAAATAATAATATGCTGTTTTTATAGGCCTTATCGTAATAAAAAGACTTAGAGGTATTGACTGTTGCAAGCAGTGCAACAGAACAGTATTTGGGAAGAATGGTAACGTGCTGACAGAACTGGTGTTGGACTTCCAACAACTGGATTGAGTAGGTAGCCCTAACAGATTTCCTTTCTGATCTAGGTCAGATCATGTAATCAGACTGCATCTCAGCCCTTGTTTTGTAGTGGTGAGAGGTCCTTCTGCTGTTCCCTAGCATTTCTGCAGTTCTTGTGGCATTGTATAATCACTGTGGGCTATGTATGGTGATGTAGCTTGTGTAGCATAATGGAACCTTGAACTTCATCTAAGTGCTATTGTAACACACTAGACAAGTAACACAAAACTTTCAGTCAATCCTTTTCATAGGAGAAAATTTGGGTGCATAGTGTTCTGCACAGAAACATGTTCTCTCTAGATGAAGCTTGTTAGTGGAGTCTTTAACAGAAGGTGAAACTCCCCTTGCAGTCACAATTCTAACTAACCTCAGATTTATTTTTTTTTTCTAAATGTTCACATTAATTTTCCAGGTTTTAGAATTTCTGTTGTTATATAATGTGTTATATACAGGGCAACAGGTAATGAAAGGGTTTAATGTGTCTGCTAGACTTTCAGAGCCACAGAGCTCAACTAACCCTACCTGAATCTTCTATTAAGGAAAGCTGCAAATAATTATCCTGGTTAACTGTACTTCAAAGACTTATTTTACCTCTGCATGCTACTCTTTGCTTATTGAATGACTGTGAAAGAGCTACCAAACTGACTGTCTATACTTGCAGCCAATCACAGCTTTAATACGTTTGCTCCCATAGGACATTAAGAACAATGGAATTACTTGAGCATATAAATAGCTGCCTAATGAATCTTCTTTTGAAAGTATTGCATAACCCAGCCTAACCCAGAACCTAAAATTTCAAGAAAGAATAGGTCTCTGATCCTTATGCATGTGAAGATAACTGTCAAAATGGAACCAAATGTTAACTCACACAATGAAGCAAGCATACTGGAAAAAATTCTCTTAGGGAATTGTGTATTGAAAACTGTTTTCAATGTATTGTTTAGTGCAATTTGAAGTAAAAAAAGGGGGTGGGGCTAGAAAGTGGGGGTGGATAATGCCTAAATGAACCTGGGTCTCACACAATAATTGAAGTATTGTGTGTCATACAGAAAATAGATATACTTGCATATCAAATTAGGCAAATGGAAGAGTTAAAATTACACTTGCCTGCTGGGATGTAGTGAGGCACTTCTTTTCAGTGTTACAAGATCATATTCTTCCAAACAGCTTGAGATAAAAGGAAGTGGTTGAAATCTTTCTTTCCCCTTCTCTGATACAAAATTGGCCATGCTGAATTAATTATGAATAAACTAGGAATGTATTCAATTTAATAGTTTCCTGATGTGTGGACTCTTTTGTCCCTCTTTATCCGTTGCTTGAAAACATACAATGGCAGTACCCTCCTCCCCTCTCCCACCCCCTTTTCCTCTAGTAGCACACTATATTAAATATCTTGGCAATTTTTTCAGTAACTGGAATCAGAGTTTTGGAGCAATGAGGGTCACACCCATGCTATAATCAGGCATTACCTCTTCTAAACTGAGGTCAAGACTCGTATTTTTGGACCTGTTTAATTGGTCCACCTCAGATGGCTTCATGTGGGTTTTGGATTTCTCCTGCGGCTAATGTGGCACATCTGGGGCAGTGCTCTAGTGATGAGCTGACAGGCCTAAAGATGATGATCTATCTTTTAAAAAGCAGTGGAGTACTTCTTGCTTCCCCATAGGTCATGGGACCTTTCCAGAGGCAAAACAGATAGGAAGGCAGACAGATGTCACTGGAGGTCATTTTATTCCAAATCTAAGTGAGTGGCAGGTGCTTTTGAAGCACCATTCAAAATGTGGGATGTTGCCCTCTGCCTCATTGCTGTTCTAAGATGTGCTTACGAAAGCCTCCACCTGAAGAGAAAATTTGGACTGAATTATGATGCTGAGATCCAGCTGCAGATCTCCAATAGATCCCATGATGGTATTTATTTCTTTATGAAGTGTCCAGGTAAAGAAACTGCATGAGAAGGCTCTGTCCAGATTAGACTGGGTGTACCACTATTTGGTCAAAGCAAATTTTCAAAAGAGAATTTGGATCAGAGAAACTTCTAATTTATGCAGTGACCTCGTGTTACTTTTTGGTTTATGTTTCAGCTGAGAATCTGATACTTTTTCACATCAAACTGCATGCAGGATAATAGTGTTGTCCCTACTATTTGAACTGTTTGTGAAAGCTGCACGGAGGCTTTAATGGATTTGCAAAACATTTAGTACTTGCTCTTCATGAACTACTATCGCTTACTCTTATACTGGGTACAGCTTGGTATAACTTTGGTGTAAATTTACTGAAGGGAGTAGAGAAAGGGTCTGCGTTGAAGAGGACTGTAAGCACTGATGGGAGATACCTTCCTCTGCTGCCCAAGCAGCTTTGTAAAATCCTGCTGTATGACTATCTGCATCTTTTGGTGTCCTTACCCTTCCGTAAATCTGGACCTGTTGTGGCTTTCCTCCACACCATACCTTTGCTGGGCTACACTTGCTGAAAGTACTTTGGGAGTGACTTTTAATATGTCAGTGATCTTAAGAAGAAATCTCAACTTGGGAATCTGCCACCTTTGCTTGTTCATTAGAAACACAGTCTGTTGATGTCCAGGGATGTCAGGAGAGACCACTGCTTTATGCCAAGGTACTCTTTTCTCTGACGCAGAGTGGTTTGTAGGACTCGGATAACATTAATGAGGCAATTAGAATAAATAATGATTTTATTTTAATTAGAAGCTCTGACATAATTAATATATCTAAAAATAACATTAATTTATTTGCCTAGTTTCCAAATGAAAATGCATCAACTCAAAGCATTATCTATTTTTCTTCTACCCTAACAATTTGTAGCCCACAGCAAGGTCAACCTGATATAACAGATATTTTAATACTGTTAATTAAGAAAAAAATTTTAAGAAACTTATCAAAATGCAGTTTTCTGAATAGTCTATCCTGGGCTCTGACAGTGGCCAAAGGACGAGTACTTTACTCTCTGCAGGCTGGGCAAACAGATATGCAGGATAAAGTATTGCACTGGGAGGCTGAAAATACATGGGGCGGGGAGGAGGAGGAAGTGTCAAAGCAGAGGGTTTTTAATTCAATGCAATATGAAATGCAACTTTAGCAGTGTTACCACTCAGGAAATGGCTTGTTTTGCTCTGATTTGACTTTATGTTGCCTGTTGCATGCTCTGGACCAACATACTCTTTTCTTGTTCCCTTCATATGTATATGAATCATAATAATGATTGACTTTTTTTTTTTTTTAGACTGAATTAGAAATGCTTTTGCTCTTGTAAAGGTTTTATCTCTTTAAAACAACTCTTGGAAAGCAAAGGAAATATTGTTAGATGATAAGGACAACTTTCAGGGGAAGGGATGTTTCTAGAAGAATTCAGCCTTCTTCCTTCCTTCTGCTCTGAAAGGGACAGGAGCTCTTTCAACTACCCACTGAATCCTTAAGGATTCAAGACCATGGCATATCCTGTGCACTGCATAAGAATGGGCATAACTAGTATAAGAAAAATCCAACAGGAGAGCGCACATCATGAGGAGAAGAATGTAGTCTTGTGGTTAAGGCACTAGACTGGGCCTTCGTGAGCCTGGGCTTTGTTTCTGGCTCGACTACAGTTTCTTTCTGTGGGTTTGTGGACAAATCACTTGATCCCTCTGTGCCTCAGTTTTTCATTTGGAGTATGGACAGTACTAGTGTACCTCATGTTCTGGGAGTATAATTAATATTTGTTACTACAAAAGTGTATGCATGAATCTTGGGTTATATAATTCTCAGATAAGGGTTTTGAACAAGGACTGCTATAAGCCTGTCACTGGTAACCCTGACCTCACCTTTTGAGCCAATTTTTTTAAAGGCTCTGCTTAACAGATGTTTTCTCTTTCATACATTTCATGTTTTCCGTACAACCTGGTTGGTTAAAGTAGTCAGAAATGTCATTTTCCATTAACTGTTTGTGACATCTCTACTGATACACCATTAAAAAAAGTAAGCAAAAACCACATGGCAGAAGGTAAGGCAAGTACATACACAGCTGTTATAAGGATTTCTAGCTAGGAAATTCTTCACGCAAAAGATAAAGCACGGGCCCTCTTTAGAAATCTTTCCACTGTAACAAAAACAATGCAAGGACTGCCTGCACCCCCTCTAACCTCCCTACCCCAAAGCAGCATAGTGGTGGATGCTCCCAGGACACTAGCACACAGAGCACGCTGTGGCCTGTCCTCCTCAAAGTTGAAATACCACAGCAAGAGTGTCATTGCTTCTAGCTGGAATGGGTCCTTTGCTTGAACTATTAAGAAACAGGGAAAGGAAATAAAGACCAGATGAGCAACCACCCTCCCTTTCTCCATCTCAGTCTCCTTCCCTCCACCTCCCCCCTACACCACGCTGTCTCCAAGATGACATACAAAAACACCGACTGAGTCAGTCAGCCTGCTTTAAATTACAGCATTCTTTTTGAGCCTGGAAAAAGACATGCTATGCATAAATTCATTCAAAACTGAAACATTACTTCAGCTGCTGATATCTAAACTGCACAAATGTTTATTATGTTTAATAATGTGAAAGGGACTTCTTTTTTTTTTCTTGTTCTAGTATTATTTCCTCTAGAAAGATTCTACTAGGTTACACAAGAGTGTAAAGCTTGGAAGAAAGTCTTAGAAATCCACCCGTTTTGCCCAGACCAGCCATGTGTAAGTCTGTCTACCTCAAACCCAAGCTACCTGATGTAGTTCATGTGCATGATATCACCTGAGAGCCCCCTGCTTGCTCAACTGCTTTGGACCCTTGTGCACGTGCAGGTGCTTGGGAGGCACTCCTTACTAGAGTTTTTTTCTACTGTAGACTCAGTGTCTCTATTATGAACGAGTAGATTTTTAACATCTTAATGGAAGTGCATCAGAGAAGTCTCCCTGTTTTAAACATAACTGCTGGTTTGCAGTAAAAAATTATAGTCCTATACACCTATTCTTCAGATGACCCAAACCAAACCATCCTTTGGTGTGAAGTTTGTGATAATTCGGTATGAATCCACACTTCTAATCTCTTCCAACCTTCCCTCCCATCTCAGTCCATCCAATTCCTCAGTTGTATTTGCGTTTTCCACTGTGCCCCTTCACTGTTTTTTTTTTCCCCACTATGTGCAAAGCTAGTTTGAATCACCTAAAGAATCACTTGTGTCATGCTACCAAAACAACACCAGCAGCTGTCAAACTTTGTTTACCATTCTGTGATGTTCATGGTTACTGTGTGTAGTATTAAAAGAACTTTGAGCATTTTACTGAAACTCTTATGAAAAGGAACTGAGGTGAACTCGTTTCCTTTGTAATATCTTTCTTGATCACAGGCAGAAATATGCAGTGCCTTGAAGGTGAAGAAGGAGGGAGTGCAATTAATATGTACAGAGTGAGAATGCTAATAGGTACTGAAAGGTGAGAACACAACATAGTCAAAGCATTGGGTGAAGAGGACTTCTTGCATCAGAGTTCTGGCTAGATTAAAAGGAGAGAAGTGGTATCTAGGAGATGACTGATGCATAGAAAAGACACAGAATAAAATCTGTAGTCTTTTCATTGATTCAGATCTGCCAAAAATTTAGTTAACCAACTCTCTTCACTACTAATTCTTTTATTCTTCTAATATGTCACAAAACAAGCCAGAAGGACTGTTACCTGAAACTTTTTGAGAAATGGAAAGGTCATAGGTTGAATCAGGCCATGGATGTTTTATGTCTTGGTCTATTATTGTGGCTTTTGGGAGAAATAAAATTTCTCATGTGTTGAAATAGGAAACTCATGTCTGACTCATCAGGCTAGCTGGCTGTACTGTAAGAAATAAAGTCTTTTGGACACCTATGTTTTAGGCTTGTTCAGTACAGCTGTGTAGCAGGAACTTTGAGATTAAGATAATCATTACTGTTAAAAATTTTGAATGGAAACTGTTTTGACCAGAATATAGTTGGAAAAGCAAAACAAAATGGTAACTGTCTAAACAAGTGAGTTGTAATCACCATTTCCTTTAATGTAAATCACAGAATGCTAGGGTTTGGAAGGGACCTCAAAAGATCATGTTGTCCAATCCCCCTGCTGGAGCAGGAACACCTAGATAAGATCACACAGGAAGGCGTCCAGGCAGGTCTTGAATGTCTCCAGAGAAGGAGACTCCACAGCCTCCCTGGGCAGCCTGTTCCAGTGCTCAATAGATGACATTTCTATTCCAGTTTTTTCCATTACTTATTTGTCTATTCCTTCTTTAAAAAGCAAAACTATTAATTCATTTTAAAAAATCAAAATCTGTTTATAGAGTGGTCCCAGACAGCATTTCCTACATTTAAGCATTTTCTTGTCAAAGACACCCATGCACAGCATTTCCTTATCATGGATACCTAAAATCTTGCTTCCTGAAAGTCACCACCTTCCTGCCTGTGTACAGAGAGGTAGCTGTCACCATGAGAGTCACACATGGGGCTGCTCTCAGCAGGTCATGTTGGCAGTACCCCAGATCTGTTGCTAGCAGCTGACCCAAAATGGGGAAGTAGACTGTGGCCAACTAGTAGTTCCATATTCTTTTACATATACTGACCCTAAACATCATCAGGAGATGGACTGGGAGATTAACAGGCCTTACAGAGTAAATAGTCTTTCTTCCCAAAGGGAGAAGCCACCACCAAAACCCACCACCAAGTTGGGTATCTCTTTTACTAGTGAAGAACATAAAGTGCATGTGAAGGACAGCTGCGGTGTTCAGCTACTGTACATGTTCTAGAAGCCTTTTCTTCCTAAGGTGCTAGTTCTATTTTAGAGATTATGCCCATCACCCTGTTCAAAATATCTGATTCTGCTTTTGTTCTTGCAGACAGTTTCAATACCTACAGGCAAGTTAAGTGAAAAGCTCAATCGAACAATAGAAAGGATGAATACAAATCCTAATAGAAACCTCACAAGAGCAGAGGATCCACCAAGGGGCTATAGGGCACAGAAGGCATGACAAGGCTTTGTGCTATGTTCAGTACTTTTCAAGGGAACATGTTTGTGACCAAGGCAGTCTTCAACTTTTCTAAAATCTAAGGCAGTCCTCTTGACACAGACAGTGAACAGGCCACTGCAAAATGTCTTTACTAGATGCTGTCTTCCTCTTGTTTGTTCAAGGCTAAGAAGCTATTTGTTTTTGACAGGGTATTGTGCAAGAAGCATCTGGTATAAAATGTTTGCCATAGCGTTTGCTGCAGAAGATGACTGGAGAGGTGGGATGAAGATTTGGTGAAGGGAGGTGTGCAGTTCTTTATCCCTTCTGCTACTGTTTCCCCTTTCCTGTTTCACCCAGATACTGTTTCCATCAAGAGGTGCTAGTCGAGGGATAGATTTATTCCTGCTCTGCTTGCAGAGATGCAGCAAGAGTGAATTTGCCTTGACCTTGGAGGGGAAGGAAAATTTCCACGCCAATGAGAAAACCTTATCAGGAGTCTTTGATTGTTTTTCATATTAAGGTATTCCTCTCTGTTGCACAGGAGTATTTCAGTAGAATTATTGATTTCAGGAAAAAAAAAGGAAAAATCAATATGGAATGATAAAATAGAAGATGAACAGAAATCAGTGTATCCCACCTGACTTCCTATAAGGTCTCTGAGTCTAAGGGTGTTATTTTCCCAAATAAAGGAGTACCATCAAGACTGTGCTGTTCTGCTAAGCCCCAGATTCAGACTCATGCACAGAGGTTGGCACAGCAGCAAATGTCTTCTAGCCCCTTGATTTATTTCTTTTCAGTCTTTCCAAGCACCAGTTAACTTCATCCGTTCTGCGTTTCAGGGGGATGTGCAGTTCAGTGTGTGCCTGGTGAGAGGCCCATTATCCTCCGCAGGCTCACACAAACCCTCCATTTTTAAAAGGCGACAAAAGAGGTGGCCGGTCGTGGTTTCCGGTATCCGCGGCTGAGCCAGCGTGGCAGGCTCCTCGCCCCGGTGCAGCTGCCTCTTTGTGTGCTGGGGCACGCTGAGGAGGGCTGGGGAGGAAGCTGACACAGGTGTGCCCTGGGGCCAGGGGCTCGGCTGGGGATGCTGCCTCAAGTGTGCGTGCATGTGTCCCCATACACAGGTCTTGTGTTCGCTCTTGGCCAAGGCCTTCAAGGGCCTCCTTGTCGCAGCATGAACAACGGTGTCGTGCAGCCTCCCCTGTGCGCTGCCTCCCGGCTAGCACTGCCCAGAATAATCCCCTTTCTCAGCCCTAATACCACAGCAGAAGTGTCATCCTTGTTCTGTAACGCTGGCATTTGTCAACTTGATGGGAACAAAGAGAGCATTCATTGAGCAGGAGACAGGCGGAGGGCCTCAGGAAAAGCCCTTTGAGGAGACAAAAAATGTTCTTCTGTCAAACTTTGAAGTCTACCGGAGCTGTCGTTTGTCTTCAGGTCTGCCTAGACTGGAGACAGAGGGCTGCCTTGCGCTGACCACGTTTTCAGCTGGGGTCGCAGGCCAAATTCAGGTTTATTTTCGAGGACAGCTGACTAGCAACAAATGGTCTTTCTTCCAGGGCAGCCTCATCTTTAATAACTGCACAGCTCTACTGCTCAGCTGGGTTTGCTCTTGCTTTGCAAAGTTAAATCTGTAAGGAATTAATTTATCTTCACACTTCCTTTATACACTGATGCAGTTATTCTAGTATCAGAGACTTGCATCTCTTGTCCAAGGCTCAGCAATGCAAGGCCCCTGCCAGAAGTGAGGGACAGCTTGAGCTCTATCAAAGGTACCAGTGAGAGGCAGCAAGATGAAGCAGGGGAAGCCTGCTCTTCCTTGAACATCCTCGTAAGCCCTGCAAGATGCTGAGGGATAGCAGAGATTTCCACTGGAGACAAATATGTGAACAACAACCTATGGAAGAGATCGAGCTCTTCTGACAGCTTGCTCAACGAGTCAGCAGACTTCTGCTCACAAACAGCACTGGCTCCTCTTGCTGTTGAACTGAAGTAGATGGCTCAGGATAGCACCACATATCCAAGAATATTCCACTTTATTGAAAATAGATCCAGCAGTTTTCTAAATATCACATTATCTACTAGGTGAGCACTAGCACTGAGCTCACTTAGAAACCTCTCTATTTGGAGTGATGTGAAGAGGTCACCAATCCTGGGGTATTTGTGTTATGAAGACTGCTGCAGTGGAGATCTGGGAAGGCTTAATAATTTCAGAAAATCTTACCTTTCTCTTTTAAATTGTCCTCTAATGAGGCCGTGTTAAAGCACCATCATACCTCACTGCAGAGGTCACTGTATTTTAGTGAAAAGTTAAATGATTTTTGTGGGCCATGAATAACACATCCTAAGCTATTTCCCACTGGCTCCCATTCCAGAGCACTTATCAAATTATACAGAATGTATCTGCTGGTATTGAAATGTAGCTACCTTTGGGGTGGAGAGCAGTACCAGTCTGTGCCTTGCATTTTGCTAACTCTTCACAGTAATAAATCTTTTATCTAAAAGTACTGGGGTATGGTCAGTATGTATGGTCTTCAGGAAGAGATGTTCTTTCTAATAGCTATCAAATGCAAGGCTGTGTTAATGACAGTGGGATCTGAATCAGTTTTGAAAAGCTAAAACAATTTTATCATAATACATAGTTACTCTAAATGTAAGATTAATAACAGCAGCAATAAGAAAAGGATATAGAAAGATAAGAGAGATTCCTTAGGCATTTGTTTCCATGCATAAATGGAAACAAATGATGACTGTGTAATGTACATTTAGCATGAGGTATGCAATTCACTCAGGAAATGGAGGGAATTTCCCTTAAAATGGTGAATGGTACAGTTCAATTTGATATAATGTTATTGCTAGATGGATCATCAGTGATAGTTCCATACTAAATTTTGAAAGCTGATGGAAGTGGACAGAGAAGACTCTGGGGCAGTGGGATGGTGCCCCGGGTGACCCCTTCTTGAAGGCTGGTGTAGCCAAGCCAGCTCAGGAGGAGGAATAGCATTCTAAGCCATTCCAGTTCCTTCTCGAAGATAAAAGGAAGAAATATGTGTCAAGTATGTCACCGTTAATCTACTGTGATGGTTGTGGAGAGTGCTTTGGTTGTACAACAAGATGCTACAGCTGTTAGACTGGCCTGTGGGCAGCTTGCTCCATGTTGCCAGGATGTGTTCGGGGAAACATGTGCAAGAAAGCATTTTAGAGACTGTCCATCACCCGCTTCTTTTTCAGGACATGGTTTTGCACATGAAATTGGGATATAAACAGGAAGGCCCTCCTCCTTCACCTAGTTATCTGCATATGCATTAGAAGGGGAATCCAGAGTGTCTTCACTTCCCTAAAGCATCCACAGTTAAGTGCTTTCTTCCTAAACCATCACTGAGGACTTGGGTTTAAAGTCATGTCCCCAACATCAGGCAAAGTACCTAAAAATCCCTTCTTTTTTTCTGTCCTGTATTCCCCACTGGATATAAAAGAGTGGAGTAGATATTTTCTTTTTCTGCTTAGAAATGCATGAAGAACGAGTAAGAAGAAATCTTCAGAGTGCATGGACATTGAATTTAAGGACTATAAACATAATCTGTATTGACATCAATAGAAAGAGTGGATTAAAATAGAAACATAACAATGTGTTATGAAGGAGAGAGACATAAGGAAAAAAAGGGTGGAATCATATATTCACTGTAATTTGCAGCATAGCATGGAAGTGGAGTGTTAATACCAAACAAACTTGCACTGAGATAGATGTGCCCATTGGTCAGAAGTGCATATCAGTGCTCCCTCAGCAGCTTCTCCAACAGTCAGCAGTGTTTCCTTCTCTTTCACTCATTTTTTTTCAGTGGATTCTATTCTTCAAATTTACATATTTAAACAGTGCTCTTCTCTAGAAGGGGGGTGGGACAATGACTGCCCAGTGTTTTAAAGTGAAAATAGTAGTTGCAATATCTATGCATGTAGTTTTAATTCTTTGTTTTTTCTGTGCTACAGTTTGATTTGTGAAATAACAAAAATTTCACAGTTCTGTATCATGTGATATTAGTAATCTTGAACGTATTAAAACTTCTGAAAAGCTGTAAGAACAGCCTCCAGAATTTGCTTAATTTGCCATCACGGATAATATAGCCATCAGTTTTTCCTTCCTGTAGATGTTTGAAAACATCCCAGGGACATTAAACACAGTGAATCCTTTTTACTCTACTTAGGTTTATGATCTAATCACTTATTCAGTATATTAGGGTAGGTGTGTGTGAACTGGGATGGGATGGAGCTCATTTCGTACTATGCCTCTCTTTGTGCTGTTTCTCACAGGCTTTACTGAGGTTATTTAACATATCGTTCTTTTATATAAAACTTGTAAAGCTTAAAACATATTTTCTGTAAGTAGGGGTAGGTAGGGAAATACAAAAGAACTTACCCAAACCTTTTAATAAAAAATTGAGTCTCTAATTAAGTTGGGATTGTCCCCTAATTAGTTTATATCTAAGACACCCTGTGGTTAGTGCCAGTTTAGTGATCTATTATGACTAAATTTGTCTAACCAGAGATATTTTTTTTTTTTTAAAAAGGCTTTTGATGCCTGAAGACTAGCCACACAAGGACTATCTTTCAGTTCTCTCATGAAACAGATGTTTCATTGCTTCATATAGAGGAAACAGATCAGCTGATTACCTCACAGGTTGGCCTGAAAGAGTGAGCGGGCTGCTCCTAGTCAGTCACTGCAACAAGTGTTTTATAAATGTAGTTTGACTTGAGAAAGGGGCAGTGGCGAATAACCAGCCTGGAGTGGAACTTGGCAAGAAGGTTGTGATGACAGTATATTTTTGAAGGCACTGTGAAACAAAGAAGTGTTCAAAAAAAGGAGATATGAACAACAAATTCCAGAGCAGGAGAATAGCTGCAAAAATATTTTCTGCCTTTTTTTGATCTCTGATTTTAAACTGAACTGCTTTGTTTCACAGTGCCTGCAAACCACTGGAGCACTTCTAGTGCCAATGGTCATACCTATTTGTAGAAAAGTTGGAGCTATTTGCAGCCATCTTGGTGCATGAATGGATCTGCATTCAACAGGATTTGTTAAGCAAGGAGGAGGGGTATTTAAAATTGTTAGTTCAGACTTGACAGTTGTGACCTCTGCAGGCTTCCCAGGCACTGTTGGTGGGCAGCACTGTTCTGCAGGGAGGGTGCAGAAGGGCTCACTGGGGCTGGGTGTCATCCTGCGTGGTGTGTAAGGTACCATGGAGGACACAAGTGCTGCTGTTTGGTGTCCATGCACATTGGTCACGAGGATCACTTGCAGGTATCTATCTGTCTAGACTGCAGGTCCTGTCACGTCACTGGAAAAACCACCCATCACACACAGGGGAGGGAACAGACCCCCAGCTTTGGTGCTGTCCTGCAGCCAGAGCAGACATGCACACATCAGGAGGCACGCTGCTTGTGATGCAAGTGTCGGCAGCTTCTGCTCAGCTGACTGAGGTGGGCCACAGCAGCCCGCAAGTACTGTCACAAAAGCTGGGTGGCATGACCCAGCTAATGTGTACGCAACTTTGCAGCTTTTTCCATAGGATGCTCCTTTGGTAAACAGTCTCTCTGTCCACAGTCACTGGAAACTGTTTTGGGGAGAACCATGCTGAAAATTTAAGGCAGCCCTGTTACAGCCCTGAAGTCAGTCTTGTAAACTTGCAGAAGAAATTGCTTTCAACTGCAACTTAGCAATAGTCTGCTGAAGTGTGTGGGGCCAATTTAGGATTTGCATTCCCCTCACTCTCTCAAACAATTAGCTCAGCTGAAAGTGGGTTATACTACAAGTGGTTAACCAAGAGGAAAAAAAAATGTAATGTCTCTTCTGCTAACCAGCGTTATGGATTAACAAAGAACAGAAGTAAAACTGCACATGAAGTTCCTGCCTGGCAATGAGAGAGAGTTTTCAAACTACAGTTCAAACGTTCTCCCTAGAAAAGCAGTGATCGAGATTGCGTAAATTCGAGCCTGCAGTGCCTGTCTTGTGCACAGAAACAGCTGCCGGTTCCTGGCTGGGAACAGGACTGGCAGGGCGATAGGGACAGTGTGGGGCTTCCAGCAGCTGGGAGTGGGTCATTTTAGTATTTGCACTGGTGAATAGGAAGGACAAAAGGAAAGAGTTGGACCTTGCCAGTAAAAGGGCATATAAATAAAGGATGGAGAATTTTTCTTCTGTCCAGGAAACAGAGATTTAACTAGTCACAAATGTGTTTACTACAATAAATAAATAAAAGCCTTAGAGCACAGAGTTTTGCACTTATTTGATTATGGTAATTATCTTTAGGCCATTCAGAGAGAGATTAATATCCCCACAAGCAAAGGATATATTAATTTCCTTAAATGAAGAGAGCTAAACAGCCCCTTTCGCTGAAAACAAGGTAAGAGTTTGCAGAAAGAATTAGGCACCCAAGGCACACCGACTTCCTACGGCTGCCTTGAGATTCCTGGACTAATGATTATATACCATGGCAGGGTATATAACAGGAGGAAAGGGCCTTCTTCATTGTGACCAGTGTGAAGATGAACTTCCCTTTGCAGTGTCTGCACTGTTTGCACACTTGCTTTCCATAAGCCAAGGGCTTAGTCATGTAAACATGTTTCCAAAACCAAACAAACCCAGATGACAGCTGAACTGGAATTAAACGAAGGTTGTTCAGGTGGCACTGTCTAAACACCACTATATTCTTGTACCTTACTACAGAAACAGCAAACTGAAGGCTTTCTCCTGTATTATATGCAATGTGCTATTCCCCTTGTGTTTCTTTGGTTCTTACTGCACACTGCAATTTCTGCTAAGAATCAGATTTTGAAGGGAATATTCCAAAACCTTGCAGTGCAGACTAAGTATCACAAAATAGACACAAAATGTATACTTGTTGTGGATGGGGGGAAATTTCGTCAATTAAATGGAAATAAAAATGTTTGTGTATTACATCAGACGGAGAAAGAGTTGTCCAAAATGCTGACTAGTGTTAAAGGCAGGTATGACTTCAGTGCCCCTGTCTCTCCTCAGCAGAAATGGTGTGAGCAATACAATTGGTTCTTTCAGCCTCACCTACATACACATCCTTCTTGGTGATCAGCTGCCTGAAAGAAGTTCTCTTCCAGAAAACACAGGAGTTAAATGAGGTGAAATGACCATCAGATAGTCTGTGCTTATTAGTAGTTAATTAACATAGTTCTCTGCTCTCCTATGTTTTTTTCTTTCCTGCTATTACTTTCATGTTCTTCCTTATTCTTTTCTTCTTTCCTTCTCTTTTCTGGATCAGTGTTCTTAATGTTTAAAAGCTTCAACAATGAAGGGAAAAAACCCTTATGTGTAAAATCTCCTCTAAGTCATTCTTCTCTGCAGAAAAGCAGTGCTCTGTGTCATCTACAAATGCAGCTTTCTTTCCAGTTACACCTCTCCCCCATCAGCACTGTCCTCCACCCTGACTACTTCCTCCTTTTAGTCACATAATGATAAACAGACTTCTCTCTGTGGGACTCAGTGGTTAGTAATAACTCAGCCCCATGAGGCAGAAATATAACTTTATAGTCTATGTGATCTGTCAGAAGTGGTGATATGTAGGACCATACTTGAAGTAGTTACAGGAAATGCAGCTTACGGTCTATTTATTAAAAGCTATTGTAGAAACAGACACACAAACTGTAGCAATTAATTTAAAAAGTCACAGAAATCTGACTGTATACAACTTGCAAATTATTTTTAAACACAAAGTTGCACCAGTAAACTGTTTTCAATTAATGATTTACCAGTTCCACTTAAAATTGAGCAGGAGATCCCAGCTGAGTGTAGAAACTGTAGTAGATGGGAAAATATTGCACCGTGGCTTTGGGTTCTTCTGAATTTCAAACCAAAAATGAGTGTAGATGATGGTTTTGTTTATAATACTAACAACTTGCTGGGAACTTGAAAATCTGCCTTTTTACCTCTCTTACAACATCAGAATTGCATTTACTTTCCCAGACTTGACTGGGAAGAAAAAAATGCTCCTGATTGATGGAAAAAGAAGTTCTCTCAAACAGAGAGCAATCACAAACATTAACTCATATTAAATGTATAACCAATACATGTAAAGAGATCAAAGGAGCTGAAGTGTTCTGCATGCCATGCTGATTCAAAACCAGCAAGAACATATGCACCTTTAAATGCATAGAAGGATGGAAGAAAATATCCTAGGAAGTTTGTTATTCCAGGAAAGTCAGTACTAAGACTAAAGCACTCTCATGCAGTATGTTATGTCATAACATCATTTGTCAATCTCTTCCACCCTTCTTTAGTGCAATGGAAATCTCGTTCTAGACAAGATTTTTCATTTCTAAATATACTGTAGAAGTACATACTTCAATATGTATTTACTTGAAGAAGAGCTCAAAATGTACACACCTTATAGTCAGGGAGGCTTGTGGTAATCCTTAATTCCTAAGCACCCTTATTCCTGAAGTTAAGACTCCTCCATGAAAAAGGTTGCTGCCCTTGGGGACAACTGCTAGTGAAATTGTTGTTGATGCTTATAGGAGAACTGTAGATACCTTTAGGTAATATGGCCCAGTTAATGAAACAACTTGAAGATCAGGATTTTATGGACCACATAATCACAGATGTTTAGAATATCCCATGAACTCAGTGAAAGTGTCTGTAGGATCTCAGCATGTGATCCAGCCTGTACTTCTGCTAGGGACACATGTTGCACTATTCTTGAATAGCCTTAGCTTTTGAAGAGGTGTAGGCACTGTACTCAGGTACACAGTATTGCACTTGAGCAGAGAGGTGAGGAAGATGTGAGTAAAGCAGGCTAGGTAATTTCCTGCAAAGAGGGGCTAAACTGGGGTATTTGGAGAGCAGAAGAAAAACACTGCTTGATAATTATGACAAGTTAGTCTCAGGGAATAATACTATAATAGTCATAAAAGAGTGACTAAATTTGACCAATCTTGAGATTGCAGTAGTCCTAAAACATTTTCACAAGCTCTTTTCTCCTCTAGCTGCCAGTGTCAGCTCTTGTTCAGCTTCAAGGAGCTGTTCTCATTCATTAATTCAATTCACCCCACTGAACACGGGTTCACTATGTAGAAGTAGTGTGATTGCAGGCAGTGAAAACTAGTTAGTGCTACGTGTCCAATGTACACATGTTGGCACCATTTAAATGCAACCATCCTACCTGGTAAATGCAACCATGCAGATCAGAGGGAAAACTGATTCTTGTAGGATGCCACAAAACTGAGCCAAGGAAGCGGGACAACTATTGGAAGTGCTGTTCCTGTTGAAAAAGACTGAACTATCTTAACATATCACTCTAGTCATCTGCCTCCTCTTCTTGGTGCAACGGTATCTCATGGCTAGTAGTGTCAAACGCTAGAGAGGTGCAGAAGAGAGGAAGAGAATGGATCTGTTCTCTCTTCATTTTCAGAACGAGGTCATCCATCAGTGCCACTTGTCGTGGTTTATCCCCAGTCAACAGCTAAGCATCACACAGTCACTTACTCGCTCTCCTCACAGTGGGATTGGAGAGAGAACTGGAAAGGTAAAAGTGAGAAAACTCATGGGTTAAGATAAAGACAGCTTAATAGGTAAAGCAAAAACCACACGCATAAGCAAGCTAAAACAAGGAATTAATTCACTACGTCCCATCGGCAGGCTGGTGTTCAGCCACCTCCAGGAAAGCAGGGCTCCACTGCACGTAATGATTGCTTGGTTGCCTATGTTGAGCATGACATTGTGTGGTATGGAATATCTCTTTGGTCAGTTGGGGTCAGATGTCCCAGCTGTGTCCCCTCCCAACTTCTTGTGCACTCCCAGCCTACTCACTGGTGAGGTGATGTGAGAAGCAGAAAAAGACTTTCTGTAAGCACCACTCAGCAATAACTAAACATCTCTCTATTATCAACCCTGTTTTCAGCAGAAATCAAAAACATAGCCCCATCCCAACTACACTCAAGAAAATTAACCCTATCCCAGCCAAGACCAGCACACCATTATAGTGGTTCAATTGTGTCCTAGCTTGCATTCAAGTTGTGTTGGGACAGCTTCAGGTAGCTAAGGTAAATGCCCTTAACTCTTGTAAGACATTTTTTGCCACAGGCAGAGCATTACTTCAAAGAACTGTATTTTTTTTTATAGTTCTGTGAATATCTGTCAGCCAGACAAGAAGCTGGCCAAGATGTTTATGCAGGGATGTAGTAGATTGATTTGAACTTATGCCATACAATTAAACAACCCTTTCATAAATATTAAAAAATAAAGCATGCACTGTGCTGTTTAAGTTGCAACTGTATTGTCTTAACCCTCCTGTTCCCCCTACCTGCTTCTGTCCTTTCAGGATCATGCTAATCAATTCTGCGGGCATTTGGGATCAAAAATCACTAGCAGAAAAGGGGAAAAAGCTTCCTTAATATTACTGCTGAACTATAGGCTTGATCTGGGATTTTTAAAAAATTATATTTATACTACTGACCACAAAATTACTTAAATGCCTAGATCCTGCAGTAGGAGTTCCTCTAGCAAATCCATTTAAGGATTCATCTTCATCTCTCTTAAAAGAAATACAACTATATAATTGTACACAAAATACACACTGC
Source organism: Caprimulgus europaeus (assembly GCA_907165065.1). Next base: position 27,899,883 of record OU015529.1, read on the forward strand.
ACTTCACTGAAAGGGGAGGAACAAAATTCCACCAATTCCAGGCATCTATCTCATTACTCTTAGGCTCAGCAGCATATCTTTAACAAGCTTGTAGGTAACATTTTAAAGCATTCCCTGCTTATTCAGCCTACCCAAGTGGTCTCCTGGTTTGTTTGCCTTAAGTTTAAATTTGTCAACTTTCATGATTATGGTTGGTGTCTGCAGCTCACAGCAGATATGTGTATATTATTATTTTGTTTGTATTAGTTGGGTTGTGTTTTAATGTGAGGTCATTACAATGAAAAGGTTTTATGTATAAATTCAAAGACAGTGAAAGAAAGAAAAAAAATTCTCCCCTACTTGCTGGAAGTGGAAATGAATTGTCAGGGCCTTAAGTTCTATGAATTTCTGTAGTCTTAATAGAAATAAGTTGGTATAGTTCAATATAGCACCCTGGAAATTAATAAAGTGTGCTCAGTGCTTAGTGAAGATGTCAGGGCTTGGATAGCTAACACCTAGAAAGACCCTCCTGCAGTCAGAGGCAAGGTCAGCCTCGCCAATCAACCTGTGGAGATAGGTTGGGACAGTTGAGTACGATAGCCGTTTCATGCTGGGATACAGAGTTGATGAAGATAGCTGGCACTGTGAATTCAGTTTCCCTGAACAAGTCTCTTGACCATACTAGTGCCAGCTCTCTAACCTTTACAAATTGATTTAACCGACTGTCTTTGCTCAGCAGATAAGCAATTACCTGTTTGAGGTCGAAGCTGATGAAGTTAAGTGCCAAAACACATCTAACATCACATCTCTTGGTGCACTCCTAGCTGCCAGGATCCAACTGCATGGCATGTCTCTGATCTATTCTTGTCTTCCAGCTGTAGCATTACATATGTACCTAACTTTCTCCCAGAAATAACATCGTGAATCTGGAAGTACATATGATTATTTGCACATGGAATACCAGTTGCTTTTCTTCAGTGTGTGCTAGGAATGTTCAGCAAGGTTAAAGGTAACTTAAAGATGAAGACCTAAATCTCTTGCACAATTCCATTCCATTCAGCATCCCTACTCTTTAGAGGAAATTAATGAAAGTAAAACACATAGAGTAAGATGATGCATCTAAATGTAGTGTAGCAGTTTTGGCTTGTGTGTGGTCAGTAACACTGGACTGTTTCACACAGTTCAAAGATTGTCTTTTGAAACAGAAGCGTGGAAAGAACAAGGGCCTGTCAGGCCCCTGCTCCCCTGCCCCAACCACCAGCTTCAGTCCTGGAGCTAGCACAGTTAATCCAGAGAAAAGTTTATTTAAAAGCCCTGGAAGGGGCAGGCCCTCTCAACAGCCTTTAGTCTTGAGATGACTTTGGCTCTTTGGAATTGCCAATATAGCACCTGCACTAGGAACAGATTTTAAAAAGTAGGTCACAACTGCACATGTAATTACTGATTGCACAAAACAGGCAAGCTATGAAAGTGTCCTGGTGTATCTGCTTTACGTGCTGGCACGCAATGTCAGGAAACCCAGAAAACACAGGACCACCTGTGGAGTCCTCATGGCGGTATGATCCTGTTAAATTAATACTCTCGAGCCTCTCTGCTGACGAATACAGGCAAACATTACAGCCAGCCGGGATTTTAATAAGCAGGACACTTTTACCTAGGGCACATGCCAGCCCTACGCTCGCTATGGAAAGCAAGCACAAAAGTTAGCAAGAGGTTAAAAAAGAAAACGTCTGGCTTTTTCAACAGCTGGCTTCCATTGTGAAAGGGTCATGTGGTGCCAAGGAAAACAGAAAATAGGAAGGCACACAGATTTGTTAGTTTGAAGTAATTGACCACATGGTGTCCAATGGTTTGTGTTCTCATGTTCTCCAGAGCGAGGTCCCACGGGAGCTGAGGCAGGGGTTCCAGTTCCTAGCACTCTATTGTTTACTCTGATGGTTTCCAGATGCTGGAGACAAGGACAGTGAAATCTTTGGGATGCTGCCAAAGAATGAAGAAGACTAAAGAAAACACTGAGGGTATTTTTTAATTTTATTTTTAAAGAGACAGTACTTCTTTTTGCTAAGATCATCTTAATTTACAATTCCCCTGCTCTCAAATACACATGTGCACTGCTCTCTCTTTCTGCCCTTTCTTCCCCTCTCTGTTTCTCTGTCTTTTTGTATTTAAACAGCTCTGCAATGCAACCAACCAAGGGAAAGCAATGCAGGGAGTTGTTTTCCCCCTTGGCATCCATAGCTCATTTAGCTGTAACACAGTGGATGTGCAAAAATGGTCAGAAAACCCCAGCGAAAACTTCATAGCAGGCAGATCACCAACAGAGTGTCAGCAGTGATGGGAAAGCCTCAGAAAGCTGTGAGTTCAAGTTTGCTTTGGCATAGCTGGAAGAAGTTTGCAGAATTCTCCAAAGCCTTTCCAAACATCTGAACCACGAAAATCAAGGAAGGGGAGCAAGAATGGGAGAGCAGTAGGCACTTTCACCAGCAAAGCCAAAAAGCACAGAAGAGTAAGGTGTAAAATAATGAAAAAAATCCCTCTCCTGGTAATTAATTCTCAATTTCCAGAAAGATGAGGTCTAAGAGCAGGACTTCAGTGTTTGGAGACCTGTATTCTAGCCAAGTTTGCCTGCCAATGCTCTGAGTCAGAGCCAGTTTCTACATTGTACCGACGTGCATGCATGTACTTGGGGTTGGGCAGAGACAGTGGAAATCCACGAAAGAGTTCCTATTGTTGCCTTCTAAAGGTGGTGGATGAGATAGCTGTCCTGTTCATGCATTAGAAATATTAGGTTGTGCCTTTTCTTTTGTTTTAATGAAAGGTAACTGCTATAGTCATGTCTTTGCTGCAGTCTTCACATCTCCTGAAAGTGGTGGGAAGTACATGGGAATAAACATTTTGTAGGGGAGGGGGGAAGTTTTCTAAAGTAGTCTTTGTGTATAGTTCAATTTGCTAAAATAAAACCCCAGCAAAAGCTGCCATTCAAAAAGAAATTAAGTTTTGAAACAACTCACAAGCTTGATTCTAGATTTGCTAGGAGGTGTAAAAATCCACTCATGTCACTGTTCAAACTCCATCTATACTCAAAAACTTAGGCAAACTGCTGCCCAGATTTCAGATCCCTGATACTACCATCCTCTGCTTATTCAGTCTCTTACAAAGAACCTCTTATAAACTCCAAAGATCCTGAAACCTATTGTTCTGGGCCTAAGGTACGATAAAAGGTCACAAGTGCCTTTCCTTTTTCTCCTTCCTGTCTCCTGGACAGGCTGAATGGGCCTTTACATCTCTTCCCTTTGTGATTTGGTAGTCCTTGCATGTAGGGCTGATAAAAATGCATCATTCAGAGAGGAGAAATTATTTCTTTCTAATGTACATTTCACAGATTTTAAATGTTAAATGTAATCCTTTATTTTTCTTACTGTATGGGTTAACATTAACATAGAGAAGCTCAATTCTGACAGCACTGAAATAAAAAAGGGTTTAAGAAAGCGACTTCTCAGCAGATGCTGTAAACAGGACTTTCAGTGTGAGCTGATACCTCAGAAATGGAGAGCGGGGTATGTTTGTACATTGACCTGTACATGCCCAGTCATTCTCTGTGTCAGACAGCTGAAGGACTGTGCTGACACACGTCTCAATGCATGTACTTGGTAAGTCCATTCAGAAGCTGAGAGGCACATGATGAATAAGTTTACATATCTGTTTGACAACATGCTAAAAATATTAACTGCCTTATTTTGTCAAAGAATCGTGCTACCTTCTAACTCTAAAACCAGATCAGACCATGCTGAATGCTAAAACAATGCAGCCTTTCTATCACTCGCGATGTGATGAGGTACAGTCTCAACCTTAATTTTTCCCTTTAAAAAAAAACCCAATAAAATCTAAACTGTATTTGAAAATATAAAGTTTCATGTGATGTTCTAATTAACCTCTTTCTTATTATTCAGGAACAAGGAAATAAATGAGCTGCAAGCCTACTTCCCACTCCACAACCTGTAAAGAATTTATAAGGTTGTTATTACCTAGCATTTGAATCACATTTTGAATGGTGCTTGTTATCAGCAACCAGTCAGGTGCTTCTGTATCAAAATTTTGGTTTACATTATAGCATGCCTAATATCTAATGTCATAATTCACTTCCACTAAAAAAATCACAAGTGACTAAATGTACCATATATCTTATTTCAGGTAGAGATAATGAATAACATGACTGTCAAATGCTACATGAAAATCCTTATGATCCTCATGTTTTTCCTTCTAACTTGAAAGATGCAAGCAGAATCAAAAGTTTTCAGACTTGCACTTTTTGGAGACTCAAATGGTATTAAGTAGATTAGCAAGAATGTTTTCATGAAAGGCTCCATGTTCTCTGTTGAGGTATCTTGGTTTAAATGTGCTGCTTGTGTTGGTGACTTATCAAGACATGCTTTTCAATCCAGTTCCTGAAAGACAAATTCCTGCAGACAAAAGCCACTACCAGAGCTTGCTCTCTTCCTTAGCACTGATCCGACAAGGGCAGAGTGAGGACTGCAGGCAAGGCTGGGCAGCTGGCACTGGCTCCCCCTGGACCTGGGCTCAGCCGTGGGGAAGAAGTACAGCTGTGGTACTGCCACACAGGTTGTATGGTCTCTGCAGGCAAGCAGAAGAGCTTTCCCTAGGGGCTGTCAAATGAAAACTTAAAGCTTAAACCTCAACCAATTTTTTATCTGGTTACTATGATGTAAACAGAATAAAATATAGACAAATGTTTTAAAATAGAAAACATAACTGTTCCTTAAATTAATGTACTAAATTTGTTTGTTTATTCCCTTATTCTTACTTTTATTTTAAGACTTTGTTTACTGCAAAAGCATAGAGACAGACTTACAGTCCTGTAGACAGACTGCATCAGTTTGATTGTACACCTTAATGTTTTCTGTCCTAACAGACTTGAAATTAATGGTAGATAACTAAAACTATTTCTTAGTATACATGGGAAGAATAAAGTGTATTGGATGACAGAGGATACAATGGACAGAGCTTAAAAGGGTATTTAATATATGATAATTTTTCCTATTTATTTTCATAACACTAGATTTGGTGAAGATGTTGAGGACTCATCCTTTGCTAGTCTAGACAGATATAAATGAGTAAATGTGGCTTGATGTTTTTATAGTGGCTGTGAATCTAGCTCCAAGCATCTCCCTCTTAAACTCTATTAGAGAGATAAACTGTATGGAAGGATATTTACTGCAATCCCCCAAATACAGGTAGTGCAATTTTGACTGGCTTTTAGGCACTCCCTGAGGGGTATATTACCAATTCTCTTGTGCCTTCTCCTTTTTCAGGCACCTGAATGAGACTTTCAAAAGGTTGACAGAAATTAGTTCACTTGGGGCTGCAGGTCTTTGCCAAAGCAGTATGAATATCTAACATACTGTGTTAAAGCTTAACAACAAGATGGAAACCTTTCAATTCCATTGCACTTTCAACAGCTGCCAACCTGGCACTCCAGCTTGCAAGTTTTCAATCAAGCTTGGTGTATTTTTTTCCAGGCAGATTTTTCCTTACTGTAAAACCTGACTGCTCTATTTTAGAATAACGTTTCAATTTATGGTATGTAAAAGGTGGCTTGAAGGAGATCTAGGACAAGCCTTTAGTGGCTTAAAAAGAAGAAATAATTTCTTGCTAAATATGTTTTCCCCTTTCATCTGTATACACATTTTTGCTATTGGAGAGATGAGCATGAATCCTGGGTGTTTATTTGCCTTTTTCTTAGGTTTGTTACTGAAACAACTGAAATGTTTTACATAACAAATATAAGAAGGGACACCAAGTGCTTCATAAGCAGCTAGTCCTTTGGAGAACCTCTGGATTTACATGTTCAGTTTCAGAGATGAAGAAGGGGTTTTGCTTTCAGAAAGTACATCTCATCAATCTGTTTTTCAGATGTTCAACACACTAAATTATTTAACTTTTTTTTGTATCTTCTCTGATTTTTTCAGATTAGAAGCAATACAGTACGGAGCGAGTTCAGTACCTAGTGCCAAAAGTGAAGGTAGTATTTTGATTTGTGATTTCTTTTTAATTATCATTCAAACACTTAAGAGTTTGAATTCTTAATCTGATGCTCTGCATCGGCACTGGAGATAGACTTCTGTTCAAGAAAATTAATTCTAAATGGGATATATGGATATACGTATTTGTTAGAAGAAAAAAGAGAGAGAGACCGTCAACATTTGTCTGTGAATGCAGTGTGCTAATAATGTGCTTGCTGCAAGCAGCTGATTCTCTTCAAGTACATCTGACCTAGCAGATGTCTTAAAGTTATGGAGCTATGACCTCAAGCACTGGCTTATGGAGAGGTTGGCTCCCAAAGAGGAGCTCCCAAAGAGACAGAGAGAGAAAATAAGAAAGGAAAATGGTTTTATTTGTTGCATCCGGTTAACCGGTAACAAAACAAACAGCAAACCATACACAATTATATCCTGGATTTCAAGAGCTTCAATTCCAAACATCGTTTGACCCGGTTACTCTGAGCTGGCTTTAGAAAATGAAATGCTGTCTTTCCTCCTAGTCTTGAAAACTGTTTCCTGCCTGGGATTTATGGCTAGTGGTGGACCTCAAAGGACTGCATAATGTTCAGTATCATAGGAAGTGAAGTAGATTTAGCTGTGAACACAAACCAAAAAGGGGATTATCAGCAGATTTCTGTAGTGCTTGTGTCTATCACGTGTAGCAGACTCCAAGGAATTTTCTCCCCTCTTCTTTTGTCTTGCTTATACTCATTAAATTGCATGTCTGGGGATTGTATGCTGTGGTCAAAATGTCATCAGTTAAAATGTGAGCGGTTTTAAGCTGGTTACATTGCTCTAAAATATTCTACATTAAGATACTATCTTGTTTCTCATCCAAAAGAGAGACGTTGGCTATTTCTGCTGCAACTGCTTAATGTTTGGGTTTTTTGGTTTTGTTTGGGCGGGTTTTTTTGACATTCAGGCCTAAAATAGTGAGGTTATGTTATATGCCTTTAAAGCTATGCATTTTCTTGTCAGAATGCCTGAACAGATTATGGTACAGGCAAACCATGCTGCTAATAATCGACAAGGAAATCAGACAGCAGAGCACCGGATGACCCATGTGGTTTCAAACCGGGCTTCGCCAATGGCAGCAGAAGTTTTGCTGTAGAAGTTAGTGGAAATAAGATGCAGGTCCCGTAAGGGTGAACTTAAATAGAGGTGCTGTAACATTTTCACACTTGCAAGCAATATCTGGTTTGAGGAGAACTGAATATAAAGTGCTAAGTGATTAGGAGTTTTAAAACTTCTTTTAGTGAAAGCCTCTTAACTGGTGCAGAACTTATGACTGCCAGTAATATTTTCCATTTGCTGTTATTGTGCTTCTCTTGAAGCACTGTGAAAATCTCCAATTCTCCTGTGCAGTTGGGACTGCACCCTCATGGCAGCGCCTTACCTCCTAGGCACTGTGTTGTCAGCCCCTCCAAAAGCCCGATTTTCTTGGAAGTCACTGAGCATCCTCTCCCAGGCCACCTTAAGTATGTATAAAACAGGTCACTTCAGAGAGATGCGATAATCACCGAGAAATCTTGGTCCCTGTATATTTTTAAGAGAGCGGCTGCTGCCAGGAGGGAGAGTACGCAGCTTCTTCGTTGCACTGGACTGCGCTGCAGCTGCTTGGATAGTGGCAGTGTGAGAATTTCAGGCCTTATACCTCCTCCAGAAAAGTCATGCCTGTGGTCTTGTTCCACCTTTAGTACTTTGGTTGCCTCTTTCCTTTTTTATTTTTTATGTATTCTTTATCTTTTCTAGCAAGCCACTATTGTTTCTCAGGTTGTATCATAAAACAAAAGCCAAAGCTTCTACTCAGAAACTATTTATGCAAAATACTGAGTAGACATAATTTTCTGCTTCTCATGGTAGGCCTCTGTGTACCTTTTTTTTTTTGGATATCAAGCACAAAATATGTCTGAAGGAGAACCTGTGTTAAGGGAAAAAAGCTTTCCAGAGCTAGAAGAGGACTCTGAAGGGAAGGGGGTTTAATTCCACTATAGCACTTAGGACATGTTGTTGTCTTTCTTATTCCTCATACTTCCTCATGGATTACTAGTTATTTTTGACTTAACAGGAATGTGGTAAAGCAAATTTAATAATTGCAGATTCTTATTATAGCAATGTGGGTCAAACAGAATAAAAAAGAGAGTGTAAGAACACAAATAAGAGGAAAAACTGATTCAGTTCTGTCACTGAACAAGAAAAGCTCCCTATGGACTTAAGGATTAAGCACTACAGAATATGGCAAAATATTTCATAATGTAAAAACTGTGTCTTTTGTACTCAACACCTAAAGCTGTAGCCATAAGAGCTGAGATCTAGGTGTTTGCATGCATTTTCTGTCACAAGCCTGATCACCCAAGCAAGCAAGTTCTTAAATACATATTTAACTTTGAAAACACATGAAAAATTATACTGAAATCAAGTAATATTTTCTGGATCTCATGGTCTTATGACTCCAATAGTAAACTTAATTTGAAGGAACCTGAACTTAAACTTTTTTTTTTTCTTACAGAGAAAAAAAATTACCTCAACCCAGTTTTGTTCCTCTCTGTGAGTTGTGTATATGGGGAAAAGTTCGGTGCTTGTTACTCTTCCTAACACTCAGACTATTTTAGATTAGACAAAAGAGAAAAGAACCACTGCTGAATGAGACACTGTTTCCATTGCTTAAGATGGCTCTCATCGTGCTGTAGAAATACATGTGAAAGCAAAAGAGACAGCTGCGCCAAAGAGCCCAGTAACCCAGAAATTTCCTGTCTCATTCTTTCCTATGGAGAAGCCGGGGATTTGGGAGCTCTCAAGACAAACATGCATCTATATTCCCATATAAGACAGCAGTACAGCTGCCAAGATTGCAAGATGCCATAATTAGAGTCTGTAATTGTTTCTGAGACAAACTGTGCTAGGAATGGATAACTCTGCCTTTTATTTATGTGAAAAAATATTTTTTAAAAATTCCCTGTTCAGCTATCGATTAAAGTCAAATGGATGCTAGGGTAAACAAACATGATAATAGCTAATTCCTAGGCTCTACAACTGTTTCACTGGGACTGGGGTTTTGTGACAGTTTTTGCTGTAGTGCTTTATAATGTTTGTTCACAGGAACTAAGAAACACCATGAGAAATGACTGATTGGTGAGGGTGGATGTTGTGTTTTTCTTCTTGTGATGCACATATAGAGTTGCATAAAACTAGAAGTAAACAGTTGTCTGTCACTCAAGTCAAAGATGTTTTTTGTTGCCTTCACTTCAGATGCAATTAAAATCAGAGCTGTGAAACTGACTGGGATGAACAGGCATAAGAGACCTATAATGTTACTGATGTAACACAGACTTTCCTGGCAGCTGTGGAAGTTAGAGATTGTATACCTATGGCTCTGCTCTCCTTCGGTTTGAGAACTGGCAGGCATCCCATTTTTTGCCTGCACAGCATACTGATGCTGACTGTGGGTTGTCCTCTGCTGCAGCCGCTGCTTCTTCTTGGGAGTGTTGCTCTCCAGAAACAGTCGCTGCACAAACTGACCAATTTACTTTTCCACTTTATCTTAGCTCTTAAGCTGTGAAAAGATAACAGTGAGTACAGATAGCCTGTTTCAAAGTGACATTTCTCCTTATACTGTGGGGCGCTAGGACATTGCTCTCTGGATCCTGATTACAGATAAAATCTTTTAAGCAAGATTGACTGACCAGAACACTTTGAATGTGCCTGAATTGGACTAGCCAAGGAAGTCTGTGGCTCCTTGCTCTTTCTTCCTCTCCTCTTCCCCTGCACCTTTTTCTATTGTATGGCAATGGTGGAAAGAAGGAACATGAAAGAAAGGAGTAAAAATAAAAGATCAAGGAAGTTTATATGATCAGACTAAGTGACCCCTTTTTCCCATTGCTTTTAAAATCCATGCATTAAAAATTTTGAAAGTGTAAGTCTGCAAACACGCTTGCTGGCTGCATTGATGTAAACTGAGCTACTATGTCATGACCTGCTGCTGGTGTTTCTGCATGAGCAATACTCCGTCACGAGCAGGGACCAGTTCAGCAACGAGATCTGATCAGAGAAAATGATGTTTTAAATATGACCTTATTAATATCTTGTGCTTGTCCCCAAAGGTTTGTTGGGTTTTTTTTTTTATTTTCTTGGCAATGGATCTGCAGTGTTCTGATTTCTGAAAACATACATATTTTTGTTAAAGAGTACTCAGATTTTACAATGGAACTGCAGTTTCTCTTTCAGAAGTTAAAACTAGTCAGCTAGAGTTTTTGCAGGGAAAAAAATAATAAACTTAGGTTCCAGTCTTGCAATTGGATTCATGCAGGATGACCTGTGGTACAGCCGGAATTCCCCTGAAGTTTAGGGAAAATCTTCATAGACATAAGGATCTGACTGTAAATTCATGACCTTGAAAATGTGTGTTTTGTCACTTACTGTAAAACCAGAGCTGTAGTCACGTCTTGATATTTGCAAGGGAATGTATTAAAAATTCAGTAATTTTTCTCTAATGGAAAATCTAACAATTGTTTATTTGGAGTTAAGCACCAGCCTTTCCTCATGTAAGTACTGAAGCAAACACATGCAGTCAGAAAGACATGATCTTCCAGTATGAGGCAAAGAGGATAAAGAAGTTTGCCTTATATTGGCTTAGGATCATTGGTATTAGTTGTATTACAACAAAAAGAAATCCCTTCTACCATGTTTCCAAGAAGCAAGCATGAATTCGATAGAGACATCTGTAACTGGAAAATGTGCTACATTCTGGCCAAGCTGTCTCTGTGGAGTGAAATATGGGGTAAGTGAAAGCACTGCCCTGGAAAAGCAAGTAGTAGTAAAGCTATTCAGATGTGAGGGAGAGGCTTCTCTTCTGCTCAGTTATACCTCTTGGCAGTGTAGGCCAGTGGAAGAGAGGAGAGTAGAAACACTCATGGATGAAAGGAAAATAAGGAGTAGAGAAGAAAATCAACTGGCAAGTGAGGGACTGCAGAAAACACTATTAAAACAAGACCAGAAATAATGTTTCTGTTTTTTTCTCACAATTCTTGTAACACATTGGTAACTCACTCTGATATTTCAGCCAGCCCGTTAGCACCCTGCCCTGCAGTAAGCTAGCTGACAAAAAGGAGAACAATGCGTTTTAGGAATGGGTGAACCAAGATTTTGGTATTTGTATGCAAAACTGTTAAGGCCACCTCCAAAGAGCTCATTTAATCTACAAGTTAAACAAATGTAACTAATATTTCTTCAGATTTATGACTGGAGTTGTCCAATGCAGGTTTTGCCCTAATTTGGCAATGTATTTCTGGCAACTTTGCCCTGAGAGGGCTAAAATCTGCATTGGTTATTCTGCTTGTTGTAGGTTAGGTCTCTAGAGACTCTGCTATCTCTTTTGATTTGGGCTGTGACAAGGCCAAAAGGATGATGTGGGAAAATAAAGGCTGGTCAGCCTCCTTGTGGTCAATGTCAAAACCATGGGGTATGTCCTGTTGGAAGCCACTTCTGGGTACTTGAGGAGGTCACTGGAACAGTCAGCATGGATTTACTGAAGCAATTCATATCTGATTGCCTTCTGTGATAAAATAACTGGATTTGTGAATGAGGAAAGAGCGATGGGTGTCAATAACTTGACTTGAAGTTATCTGTAGACAGGTAGCAATAAAGTGTAGAGATTCAGAGGACTGTTTTGAGGGCCAAATAAACACTGGGTCTGTTTAGACACAGTAAGTGATTGAATATGTGACAGAAGTGCAGAGGGAGTAAACTGGAGGTTCTCCTAGCTGTTTTGCACAGGAAGACGATAAACTGAGTTAGAAAATAACACACTGAAAAAGTTTAAAGGAACATACATTTTATAATACGTAGTTCCAATCTTTGGTACTCACTAAGACTGGGAACTGAATTGGATTCAAATCCAGAATCAGGGATTTATAAAGAGTGAGAACAATGAGTTAGGCATGGTAAAAACTCTTCTGCAATTAATAAAAAACATTATTCTGCAAGACATGTGCCATCTACAACTCGTAAAGTGTATCTTTGTCACATTGTTTTAAGATTTTACATCCACCAGGGGATTTTTTAAAACTTCTTGAAGTATCTGTTTAGTCACTGTTCTTAACTAAGAGTGATCTCTCTTTTGAGGATTCTCCTGTCTAATAGTCTGAGAAAAGGTGCTGTGTATCTCCAGGCTTTTGGTAGCATTGCCAGAATTTACACAGCTGTTGTGAATGTGATGGTGGAAGATGATGACTCTATGGAAAGGGTTGAAAGCATGAATCGAGCAACAGAGTGCAGGATGCCCTGAATGTATAGGTGCAAGCAAAGATGTGATTGTGGAGAACGTGGTGAAAACCAAGATGCTCATAAGAAGAGGACATGGTCAAAGATGCTAGTGTTGGGGGAGGGACAGAAGAGGATGCAATCAGAATAATAGCGAGGGATCTGAACTTTTAAAGTGGCATTGAGCTGCAGACATGCTGCTATTTTAGTCCATCTCCTGGAACTACAGGGTTATTTACTGGAAATCTAGCCTGAAAATGCATTCTTTGTGTAATGCTCTAAGTAGGAAGCCACCCCAAGGGATGTGAATTACCAAATACTGTGACATGCTGGTGTAGAACATAAACCCAAACAAACCAGGACTCTCAAAGGCCTATAGCTAAATATTTATTTCAGAGTCAATTTAAAAACAGAATTTTCATCCAGCAAAAGCACATGGTAATTCTGTAGGTCTGACTTGACTCTACTGTTTGCTCATGTCGCATTCCTGGCCTGGACGGATTTTAATGTTCAAAGACTTGGGGTCTGCAGTGGGGTCAGTTCTGTCTGCATCAGGTAACAGAAAGGGCACTTTTCACAGTACTTAACAGTACAACACCTATTCAACACACATCATGGAAACTAATAGTAACTATAACCTAAGTCTATTAGAAAAATTACATGGAGCAGACAGGATTTATCATTTACCCTAGATTTACACAGATGTTTAATAATTAAAATATCATTTAATTCTTCAACTAGCCTCAAACTAAGATTCCCTCTAATTCATCCAGTAGTAATGTGGCAAACTTACCTTTCATTAATTTTTCTGAAAGAAACTCTTACCACAAATCAATCTGTTGCTGACAAACAAATTTTTAAACATTTGGATTTCTTTAAGGAGGTTTTGGGAATGTTCGTTCCTCTCACTAAATGCCTTTTCATTCATGAATAACCACAAGGACACAAAAGCAATTATTTTTTGAGCATGTGGTCCTGAATGAATAAATGTTTCATCATTTATCTTCATCTGTGGGCACCTATAAAACAATGGTCTCTCCATTACTTTTTTTTTATTTTTTAATACATTACAGAAACTTGTGTGTTAGATAAAATGCTGTGACAGCCTAACAGCTCAATTAAAGTTCTAAGGTACCAAAGTAAGGAACAGTAGCACATACTTCAGGTTGTGCTATTTGGTATGTACACATGCAGCATTTCTGCTATAAAAGGCTGATCTCTTTTGGTATAGCAGTTTAAGGATGAGCAGATTTTATGAATTTGACTGTGGAAGTCTGATATCAATTTTCTACATTAAAAAAAAAAAAAGAAAAAAAGGAAGGAATAGGATCACAGTGAATTCCTCAAGACTGGCTATGAGTTTTTAGTCACATGCTCAATGTGTTTAACTGGTTGCCAAAGTCAGCTAGCTGTAGGTGGCACAGTTGGTAGGCTTCAATAATTATGATTCTAAAGAAAGGCTTTAAAAGGTATGTCTAATAGGATAGTGCATGGAGAAGTTTTTTGATTAGTCTTATTATAATGAGCTTACACAGACCCAGAGGCTGCTTTACAGAGGTGAATGTCATGATCCCCATTTCACAGAGGAGAAACTGAGGCATGGATGGATGGATGGAAATGATGTGCAGGGCAGGAGCAGGGCTGGGAGGAGAACCCAGGTGTTCTGTCTCTGGGCTCAGTTCCTGATTTTGAGTATTGTATGTTTCCTTTTAACAGGCAGAAATGCAAATGCCTGTCCTGACAAACTGCTTCTTATTCATATGTTGTCATTATTAATGCAGTCCCAAGGTGGGAAAATTTAGTGCAAAAATGATGTTTCTCTAAATCGTCTAGATTGGAGGCCTGATTTATTTGCTATGAAGCAGTAACTTTTGTCTTCCTGTTAGGACTGCTGCTACATGGCCCCTGACGCTGCTGAATCATCCCCTCATGCTCATACACACTGGTGATATTTATTAAATTAAACACTTATGTCAACAATCAATGCTTGGCAGTGGAGAAAACATGACAGGAGATATCTTTAGTATCAAAAGGGTTGTTACACAGCAGGATACATGCACTGCTTGAAAATAGAAGTTTATGGCTGTTGAGCTGGGTCTTACCGACATGCATCTAGAGAAAAGACCTAGATTATAGATAAGGGGCCAACTGGTGTGGTAACATCCCAATCTACCCTACTTCTTTAAAGCTCTGCAGGTTGTTGTAATACTCTCTGGAACTAAAAGGTTCAGATACAAAATCAACAGCAACTGCAAAAACACATGTACTGTTTTGCTCATTAATAAGTATTAAAGCAGTACAAGAAAACAGACATGTATTGCTTGAACACAAAGAATAAGACACAGATGTGCCATGCCTATAAACCAAAAGAACTGCAAGCTGAAAGCAAGACCACAGTTGTGGGACTCGAGTGTCCAGTTCCCTAAGGTTCCTTCAGAGATTTTAGTGACATATGGGAAGCTTATTGCATGTAGCATCATTTTGAGACCCAGTATCTCTTTGAGGCTTTGTGAAGAATAAAGAGTGTTCAGCTGTCTAAAAACTAAGAACTACAGGATTTGGATCAGGATCTGGTTTTCAGTCTTGTTCTCTAGAGAAAAAAGGAAGGGCCACAAACCACCTCATTACCAACCTTAAAAACAGCTGTAGGTGAATTTTTCTCTGGAAGCTCTGCCCTGTGCCACTAGCCAATATGTTTTCCTCCTCAAAAATCCTTCTTTCCAAGAAGCCACAAAGCAGAGACCAACTAGAGAGACAGAAGGCTATTTTAGCCACTTTAGGACTAGAGTTTCCACTAGGGAAGTGGGCTTTCCCAAATAAATGCTTTGTTTGAACGAGGGGAGGGGGCAGGAACCAACAAAAAGAAAACCTCAGCTCATTTGCAATCTCACCCCTTGGATGCAAAGCTCTTCTGTTCCTATCCTGTCATGCCAAGCATCAGTTCATATTTTGCAGTCCTCGAGTCACCAAGTGACCAGACTGCAAACTCTTCCACACATGCTCTTCTGCTCTGTTTGCCTCCTGCTTTGTTTCACTCGGATAAAGAATAATTATTTTGCTGAGAGGGAAGAATGTAAATTATTATGTGCAAGACGAATTCAGAACCTGCTTACTGGAGGTACACACCTTAAAGATAAACATCCTGTAATTGTAAATCCCAGAACTGCCTTTTTTCCTTGAGCCTGTGCTTGGAATTTGTGGGAGGAATCTCTGGGTGCTCTGATCCAAACTCACTACTCGGGCCTTTGCTTAGTAAGCATTAAAAATATTTAATAGCATCCCAACATCATAAGTGAATGCATGTGAGCAAAAACCCAAACCAAAAGATTCAGAGATGTCTTGTATAAATAATTAGGAGTGAGCTCAGGATAAAAAAAAAATTAATCCAGAAATACTGAATGCCCAGCAGCTTATGAGCATCCAGGTCCATGGTTTGGATTCTGTCCTTTTTATAACTGCAAATCCGGAGTCAGGCTAAGCTCAGATACTGAAAAGTTTGCTCAGACAGGCTCAAAGATTCGCTGGTCTGGAGCTGGGGATCCAAATTATTTCCAAGAATAACTCACATTTACATTTTTTTCCCTTGTCCTCCAAGCTCTTGACTTATGGAATGTGCATGGAGATCAAGGGGATCTTCTGCAGTAAGACAGTGTGTTTCAGAACCTACACAAAAACAGAGAAGCAAAAAGTCTTTTGTATGTTTTGAAATTAAGATCTAAATTTTAGAGTGAATTCTCTGGATGTCAAAGGCTGGTACTGCTTGCTGCTCCACACTGCAAAGAGAACTGAATGAATATCAGGTTATGTTGGGGTTGGAGCTAGATGATCTTTAAGGTCCCTTCCAGCCCAAACCATTCTATGATTCTATGTTATCCATATACTTATTTAGCATATTTCATGGGCTTCAACCACTATTTCCTGAAGCTAGAAATCTAGCATAAAAGATGGGACAAAATCCAGAAATAACAGTTAACAGTGAAGTTATCAGGCATAGCTTTCTCTCAACATACCCACACTACTTTGTTCTTTATTCTAATTTTTAGCTCAGCCAGGCTGAGATGATACTGGTGAAGTGTAGTGAGACCACAGAATTATTTTTCTTAGCTGCTAAGATATTATGGGTATGTGTTAGGCAGAATATATATTCTTCCAGGCGTGTCTCAAAGGGTCTGCTCATAGAAGTGTTTACGTGGAAACCACAATTCCCTGAGGAAAACAAAATTAGGGAGGAAAATTTCTGTCCACTTGCTAGAATTTGCTATAACCTCTGGCACCAGATCGTGTTCCAAAAAGAGTAGATTTTTTTTTTTAATGATATATTAGAAGCTCGGGAAAGCCATGTATTGAAAGTACATCGGCCTGTGCTAACCAGATTTTCAGCTCGACTGCAGGAGGAGTGTTCTTCTATTGGAATATATCCAACATATCTGTACTCATCTGGAGTCTATCTAACTGAAAGAAGACACATAATGGAAACATAAAAAATCCCCCACTCCTGCAAAGATGCATTTTAGTCTAAGATGCCAGCAACCCCACTGACATAAGTCAGGGCTACACAGCTGCTAAGGATGGTTTGCTTAGGTATCTTTGCACAAGGGGGACCTGAAAAGTTATTAATACTAGTTAGTGGTTTGTTCATGCTGTGGAAAGAAAGGAAGAAAGGGAGGAAATCTCTTTTCCTTTTTCTCTCTCTAGATGATGCATGTGGGATGAAACAGTTCTCTTTGGAACTGGTAGGAAAGCACAGGCAGGAGCAGATGTTCCTGGGAAGTTCCTGGATTTTAGGGAAGTGGAAAGGCTTAGGGCATCTAATGCTTTCCCATCCTTACTAGGGAAATGGCCAATAGAAGAGGAAATAGGAGATTGAGCAAAGCTGTGTACTGGTAGAACAACACTAGCATGATGGTAGTGCTAGTAATTTCAAATAGTGAGCAGCAACTGCCTGTTACAGGAGGGTTACACACATTATAACAGCTGGCATATTGGAACATGGCCTACAAAATACACTAAAATGGTGAGTCACCTCAAATTTCACTCAGCCATTTTACATGTCTATGTGCACCCATAGTAGGTTGTTTGCCATCTCCCATTTCACCCCCTGCTACAAAAACAGAGCCCAATTCAATTAACCTTAGTAATAAATTTACATACTTTCACATCCAAAGTGAAGGAAAATGGCTAAAAATCTACTAAAAAACAGAACTAAACTGAGATATTTCTCTCAAGGGCCCAACGAACACCCTGTGAATTCTCACCACTACTTAGCCTGCTAATCTTCCAGGCCTCAGAAACTTGAGACTTGGTAAACTTCAGCAAGATTTAGAGCCTGTGTGTTGAACATGGCTTAGCTCTGGTAGAAGGACCTGCTCTCCTGAAGCTGTTTCCTTCTCTCTTGGTTTTAATGCACTTCCAGTTTAATCACAATTAGAGCCCTCTTTTTCTTCGTGTCAGGTTCTCTTGCTTGACACACACGGGTTAGCTTTACTTCTTAAAGCCTGGGAATACACAGGCATATCTATATCTCTAGGCAGATGGGAAAGAAAAAGCCCAAGTAATAAAGTCCAAATACAGCCTGAAAACTCAATTTCAACCACAACAGTGGTTTAGCCTTTATAATGAGACCCTTAAGTTAGAAAATTTAAATCAATATGAGAGGTGTTGTTCCTATTTTGTAAGAACTCATATAAATTACTTGAGTGGAGGTTCCATGCTTGCAGAGAGTTTTTAAAGTTTCAAGACAGTATTCATCCTTCAGGACGTGGCACAAAAGATAAGTGAGTCTAACCCAAATATTGGTAGGAGAGCAGTCTTTAGAGGGAGAGGGATAAACTTGCTCTCAGCATGCAGAGCTGGGGTCCTGATTCTTTATCTGGCTGCTAGAATCATTGTAATGAAAAGGACAACCCAAAAAGTCCTCATTATATGAAAGAAACATTGCAGAGTGCTGTTTCCTGGAGCTGGCTTTAAACCAGGATCTCTTGTGTGGGTGAGACTTTAAGAATTTCTTTGAACATGACTTGGATCACACGGCATCTGCAGAGCATTACTGCTTAGATCCTGGGACCACCACTTCTGCATATGGATAGTTTCAATGGATACACTGGCTTTTTGAGGGTTTTCTTTTCCCCTGATTTAATGTTGTACCATTTTCTCTTCACCAAGGAAGTGGTTTCCTCATTTGTGATGTGGTAGCTTTTTGCCAGTTTTGGAAATTCCAGCTTGGAAAAAAAATGCATCAGAATCTACAACATGTTGTTATAATTATGTCTGAATTATTTGCATTATTTAGTCAGAGAGAAGTTCCTACTCTGATCTGCAACTGAACTTTGCTACTTGACTGGCCTGCTTTTTTTGTGCTAAGAGCTTCCAGGGGAAAATACAAGCTACCTGACATGGGATAAATGTTGATGGAGCTACCTATATGTAAATAGGTATCAGCAATTTATTGGAATGCATTTTGAGACCTGACTCGGCCCCAGAAAAAGGAGGCATTAAGCTGCCCACACCACGATGTTCATCTGCATGTTTGCAAGCAGGCTTCCTTTACCAGGACGGCCGCACAAGCTACGGAAAGAATTCCCTGGCTGGCAGCAGCCTGGGAGGCGGCAGGAAAACAGACCAGAGCCGCTCTCGGCCGCGTGGCCCCTGCGAGGCCCATTCGGTGCAGAGATACAGTTCAGTGCCGTGTGGTTTCGCAACCGGGTTCACAGTGGGGACTTGTTTACTTTAGGGGAAGATGGAGGCGTGCAAGGGAGAAGGGAGTCACTCCACCATGTGTTGCCAACTGCTCGACACCCCGCTGCAGCCCTGTTCGCAATGATTGATGCAGCTGCTGGATGGGGTCTGGTTTCAGGGGATGTGAGCTGCAGGAGCAGGTGGGACTCCCAGGCAAGGACTCCAGACCGGGATAAAACAGAAAGAGAAATCTCTCCTCTTCCCAGGGTGGTGAGGGGTCTGACAAGGAAGTACTTTGTGAGCTTAACTTTTCCCCATGACGCCAGCCCCAAGGATCCCTGCAAAGCCACCTGCCACATGCAGGGTAATAGGAGCCTGTGCAGAAATGCAGGAGAACTAGTCCAAAGCATAAGAGCAAATGTTGTTGTGCGGCTCACCGTCTACAGTAATTACTGCAGCAATTTTTCTGTGTGGTAGAAGTTCTTTGTTTGGGTCTGTGTACATGCACATCCTTTCAACTCATCAACTCTGACGTGCAGCACTTGCCAAGCTAGGATTTTATATCACCTCCCACATTAACTGTGGCATAAAGAGGGACAGGATGCTCTTTATTTACTGCCATTCTGGGGATTCTTCTCTAGGGCTTGCTATCGATGTTTTTAGAATTTAAAGTAATTTGTATTTTAAAGCCACAATACCTAGGCCAATGACAACAACAGTTCTCCTATTTAGCTCTGTGGAAGTTCACATCCTCTGCTTTGTATTCCTCCTCTCCCCTGCCTGTGCTGGATGCATTTTGCCAGTAGGCTGATATCAGATGTAATTTTCAAAGAACAGAAGCTTCTGTGATATTAATTTCAAATGCTGTTTTTACACTGAGGTGTGTGCATAGGGGAGATCATTCTGGGGCAAAAGCTTTGTGGTTGAGGATGGGGCTGGGAAGGACTGCCTTCCTGGGAGATGCCTGGGACTAAATCTGGCTTCTCAGTTCCCACTTCTGTGTGCCGCTTAATAGTCTGTGGCAGAGATGATGCGCTGCCCACCGCAGGCAGGAACTGTGATGAAAGTTAATGCAGATGGAAAGCCCTGTGTCTCCATTTGATTGGAGTTATGGAGTTAGTGGGACCCAAGCATTCATTTTGGCCTCTGTGACCCTAGGCTTATAATTAAAGATATGTTGGTATCAAGTTAATAACTTTAAAAAATATGTATCACTGTTTATTTTCCAGTTGGGCTATTGACCTTCATGTATCATAGATTCCTTTAAACCTGGAGGTTTTGAATGTTTCTTTTGGAAGACAAAATGTTATTGGAAGGAAGTCTGGGCTCAGAAGGAGAAAGAGAGGAAAAAAGGCTTTCAGACCACAATTTCAAAGTGACCTTGTTAGCCCCTCTAAGTGAGCAGCTCTCCAAGTCATGGCAGTGATAGACTGTACGACACTACTATGTTTCAGGCCTTCCTGGCCTCCTGTAGGCTGTATATATTTTTCCTATAGCCTTCTTTGCACTCTGTCCAGGCCAAGATTTGTGTTTGGGAAAAATTCTCAGGACACTTGGAGTCTCCTTTAGTCCAGCTCTGTGCTCCTCTTTGCTATGTTAGTTTTGCTGATGCAGACGCTGGAGAAAAGCTGGCGTGAAGCTTACTGAATAAAATTTGTGAAAGGAGTTGGGGACACTGAGCAGTCTTCATCCATGTATGAACAGAAGTTGTAGGTCCTTTTCCTGCACTTATACTGAGGGCATAGAGAAAAATGTCAGCTTTATTTATTTTTCTCACCTACATGCACAGATGCAGGTTGATTTCACTCTCAAACACTTCAAAGAACAGAAATTCCTTTTTTTCTCAGGGGTGATGCATACCTGGTGACTGGTCCCTATCAGTGGTTAAGAACTGCAATGGAGTTTTGAAAAGAATTTTCCATTTGTACATGTTATTCTGTTTTATCACTGCCTGCTGACTTAGGTGCTCCCTAGCAAAACGGATAGGATGTTTGTAGCAGAGCCTGCAAAGCTGCACACAGCCCCAAGTTGTCTGCAGGCATCTACATACCTCCATCTACATTTTTTCCAGTTCAAATGGGGAAATAACTGGGACATGGAGGGCTTAAAAACCATCCCTCTGCCTCCAAATAGCCCATGTTTGTATTAGATTAATTATTGAAAACTAAAAATCCACTCTGCACTAGTTATTTTCAGAATTGCAACATAAAGATTGGGATCTTTGGTTGTTTTTTGGACAAGTGTATTGAACTCCTGTCTCTTTTGGCTTATCCCCCAAAGAACTAAGACAACTTGGAGGGATGTATCTGGGCTTTGTTTTCCAAAATAAGAAACTCCTTTTGGAAACTTAGGTCTGTGTTTGCACGCATCTACATCATGACTTCTTGCTCTTCACTATCCTTCTAAAGTCAGGCAATTCCACAATAAACAGAAAGCAGGAATTCTTGCGGGCATCTTCTGTATGATAGGGAATTGGGTTGATGACTTTTCAATCAGTTCTTTAGATGCATCTGGATTTCCTAGTAGAACACTAATTTCCAGATCATGTATTTTGGGAAGGTGATAGTTAATAATTCTTTCAATGAGCTAAGCACCTAACTAACTATTGAAAATTTAAGCTACAGGGTGCATAAGTAAAGTTTTGAGATGCTATTTCTAAACAGGCTCAGCAGCATATAAACCTGGTCACTGAAATCTAGTTTTTCATCTAGTTCAATCACTTTCAATGTTATACTGGTCTGTATGGTGATTATCTTTTCCTCCTAACTTTGGAGGCCTTAACATTCAGTTTGAAGAGGTTAGAAATGTCTATTTATAGGACAGCCTCATCAAAAACAGAAATGAAAGGAAATAGAAAAGACTTGCGAGTATCTGAAGGCTTTACGTACTTGGGCCTTTTTCATGTTATGTTCTATTCTTATTTCTAAATATGCACTGTCAGAAGCACCATGTGAAAATCTAAAAATTTTACTTGATGGGAATTTCAAGCAGAATATCCTCACTGAGCACCCTGGAAAATGAGGACTTGCTTTACAGCTTAATGCTCTTTTATTTTTCCTGTCAAGAAATATGCAAATCTGTTTTGCCTGTTGCCAGGAAGAAAACAGAAGTCTAGTTACTCACCTTTCTAGAAAATTCCTTAGTACTCATTTCCTTGTAACACAAACCATTTGAACTCCTCTGATCAGTAAAGTAAAATATATGCTAGATTCATCCCAAATCACCATTCCCTTGATTCATGCATACTTTTCCTTTTGTGTCCCTCCGCTGGCTAGCTTGCTGTCTCCCTGCCTGCTCTGCACATCAAATGGCACGGAGCACCACTGGCCACTGGCTGTATCAGCTTGGTATGGCACTGGCCTGGGCATGCAGGGAGGAAACTACTGTTGGAGAATAAAGCAGTATGTCTTTTTTTCCTATTGTTCTTTAGTACATTGAAAATTAGGATTAATAAGGGTTTAATTCTCTCTTCTGCTATGATCTGCATATAGCAGTGAACTTGTACCTTTGTGGTGGACCTTTGCTTGCTGTCTCTTGACATATACTTAATCTTTGCAGTCAAATAATCTGTACATCTTCTCTTGAGATGTCTTCACACTATGTGTATCTCAGTATTTTCTTAAAGAAAAAAGCAAAAAGCAGGGACTATCTTCTGCATCCTCTTATGTATTTTAGTTCTGCAACTAAACTTGTTCCCACCATTACTTGCTTAGACCAAGATGAACAGCACAGTCAATACTTTTTGCTGTAGCTGAAGCCAAAGTATAGGCAGAATGAGTACTTCCAAGCTTCCTAAGATTATGGGATAAACAATATGACCAATCAGGTCATTTCCAAATGGACTATTTCCCATTTTTATTGCTTTTCAGTGTTTTCCTTTCCTAATAAGAAAGAAATTTTGCTCTTGTTTGCTAAGCAAGCTTCAAACACATGCAGAGAGATAAAAATTAACTTAATGTTTTTAGCCCAACACACCCCTCTTGTTATTGTTAGCAGAAAAGTCCAGCCATGATGAAGAGCTGTGCCCTAGTGCTAGCAGCGAGACCACAACATCAGAGTATAAAGGCAGGCCTTCATCAGCTTTAGCTAGCAACCAACACCACAGTTCTCCTTTAAGTTTCCTTTGAAATTCAGTGATAAGATGTGTTGGGACACAAACAGTATGAACATGAAAAATACTAATAGCAGTAAACATCAAGTGTCTTAGCCGAGGACCGAACTCAAGTCACATGCCAAACAGCCTCAGAAGCATCAGCCAAGCTTCAGTCATAATGTCTTAGCCTGTATCACATCTCTTCACCCAGATGAGGCTTTGGATCCAATTCTGAATAGAAAACTTTTAGCTCTGATATTTATACATAAGCAATGAGGCTGACACATGTCAAGAGAAAGAGCTGGTAAAGTTTTTCTTTGCTATGCTGGCAAAAGAGTATTTCATTCTGGATCACCAACACTCACAGTCTGCCATAAGTGTTTTCAGTTTTTAGCTCATCAGAAATGCACACAAGCAGTTTTGAGTACAGTTAGGAGGAGAAACAGGGAGTGAGGCAGACCTGGAGAATGACTGTTACAAGGGCAGCTTCCACTTTATCTGCAGCATTTATGCTTTATGCTAATTGATTTTATTTTAATAAAAAAATAATGTCTAATATGAGTCTAACTCAGAGATGATACTAAGGTCATATCATTCAAAGAAAAGGACAATACTTCTGATCCACATTATGCTGCTTAATTCCTCTTGACAATGGTAGCATGGCTCTATATTCATCTAGCATCATTCAGATAGTATAGTTGTTAAATAATATTATTTAACAACATTAAGAGGTAAGCTCTTTCTAAATTATTAAGTGTTGAAGATGATGCACTTTATTTATAGGAAGGTAATTTCTCTCCCATCTTTTAGTAAGGTTTGTGGTTTGTCTGTGATATCAGATCTGAACATTTATAGCATTCAAGCCGTAAGGATATTGATTCTTTTTTAATGTGGCTAAAACAATAGATTTGCAAGTGTAAACATTACTAATAGAAGAAATTTATTTTATGTACATAGCTTAGAGTATTTGAACATAATATTTTAATTTGCAACATTGCCCATTAAAGTATGGTTGTATTGTAACAAGCACTCCTGTAAGAATGATATCTATTCAGTATGTCTGATTCATCCAGGCTCATTTCAAAGCTTGCTGGAAGCCAATGGACTTTCCACTGCCCTCAGGCTTTAGATTATTCCTTACTGGTCACTCAGTGGCTACCTTTGTATGAGTGGTAAGAACTAACTTCCATGGGTTTTGGTTTTTAATGATGAACCAACACATTTAGGTTACAGGAATCTGGATTACATCCTTGCTGGCAAATCAACAATACTGATCCTGACTTACATGTTTCCTTAGAGTGGGTCTTTGGCTGAAACCATAAATAGTCTTAATCCTTCTAGGTGGCACATGGTAATTAAGTGCAATTGTCCTTTCTTCCAAGAAAGCCTGATAGCTAACTCCTTCCTGCCCAGCCTCAGTTGTGTACCGTTGTATTCCTGAGGCCCAACTGTAGCTCCTGCAGGTATATCTGATAGTGTGTGCAATGCCGTCAGTGCTGACCAGGATGGTTTCTGCAGGCATGCCCTGTAACAAACCCTGAGGGTCTGTCTTGTAGCAGCATCCCCCCATACAGATATCTCCTGATGGGCTCTCATGTGCTGAGCCAGCAAAGCCCAGTGACAAGCCAACCCCCTTCTGCTTGTAGCAAAAGAAAATGGGGAAGCCCATATGTGTGCTTTTAGGTCACCCTTTTATAACTTGCCAGAACAGTATCAGCAATTGAGGAACTAGGGGTCAGGTCCATGATCCAGAGACAGAGCTCATACACTACTAACACTGTCCTTAAAGTGGAATTACAGCTAAGGTGAAGACAGGAGTGGAAACAAAGACATTCCAAAGAACTGTACCACTACCTAATAATCAAAAATTGAAATTGCAAGTTCCTCACAAACTCTGGTTTTCACTTGTGGTTTGTTCCGAATTCAAATGAAGGAAGAAATATCCGTATGCAATGCTGAGGCTTGCAGTGTCTGTGTTTATGGTTCAAGGACCTGCTTTGCCTGATCATGCTAGGAGAGGAAGCTCTCTCTTATCTCCCCAGCTTTGATGTCACAAGTCACATCAATAGATTTAGAAGATAATTTGTTGAGCTATATGCAGGAAAAGACTACGATATAAGAACTACAAGTGTCTGCTTTGGGCTTGATGGTTTGGGGAGCTTTGAGGTTTTGTGTGACAATGCAAGAGAGCCCGTCCAGTTTGATGGCAACAGCTTTCTCAGCAGAAGTAGCCGCTCCTAAGACCTCTGGCAAATTGAAAGGTCAGACTTAGCCATGCTGTTCCTTAAAAGTGACATAGCCACAGGAATAAATTTGTAACAAGATGGCAAAAGAACAAATCCCACCATAAAAGAACAACTGAAAGGCCATAAGGGGGAAAAATTAAAAAAAAAAAAAGAATTCCAGAGTGGGCTGATGTGCTTACGCAAGACAATTTACACAATCACAGCATTGTACAAAGAAACAAAGATATGGCCTTGGGGAAAGCCACTGCCATTTTGTAAGTACTAGTTAAAAAATGCTTGCACTGACTGTACTGAGAAATGCCCGTAGAGGCAGGGGCCCTAATAAGGAGCAGCAAGCAGCACCCCAGTGGGTAAACAATAAGACATGGCTCCCTGAGCAAAAGACTGGCCCCTCATAAACACAAAAGGCTTTATGCAGAGTTGCATGCTCTGGCTGTATCTCTGAGCTGTGCAGCCCCACACTGGCCTTTGCATAAATACTTCTGGGCTGGATATATTCTTAGAGATGCACAAGGACAAGAGGTTTCACAGCAAGAGCTTCCATCCTCACTTTATATTATTGTTTGCATCTCCGGTACGTTGGGAACCTGACATGCTCAGCTGTGTTTTTAGAGCAAGTTCCTCCAGCACGGCTTCTTTGTTCCTGTTCTGCTCCAATCTGCTTGTATTTAGGCTTCCCCAGCAGGGTGGGAAAGCTCTGCAAGTGTCAGTGAAATATTAGGTTTTGTCTTCTTTTTTCAAGCTAAGAATCTAGCAAATGATAAAAAGTGCTTTGGCAATCAAGTGTTGGTGGGAAAAAGGTGGTTTTGCAGCTAGGAATATAAATTATTGATTTGGGAATTTGGTAGCTAACATTTAAAACAAGCAGTAGCTCCCTAAGGTCATCAAAGCAGAATGTCTGACTGGATGAGGTGGCTTTAGAGTGCTGCATGGAGTTTCTAAAATGCTGGTGACTATGATTTCAGACCATGGGAATCCAAGATTGATGAGGTGGCTTATGGTAAAATCTGTTGTTGCTCAAAATATCTTTTCTTTCTATGCTAGTATAGATTAAGATATAAGCAAAAAGAGTTTTTTATAAAATAACAAATAAAACTTTGGAAAATTATCCATAAGGAAAAAACAATGTCATAAGTTTTTCTAAGGGATCCTTAATGTATCAAGTACTTGACTTCATGGAACGGCAATAGGATATGGTGTCAAAATCCCAGTCTAGATGATGTTTTGATAATAAACAAGTAAATATTCTGTAGATTTCAGAAGTAGAGTGATACTTCTGTAGATACATCAAACACAAGTTCCAAGGGAGTAAAGGATTATTGTGCGCAGTTGTGATGAGTGGTAGTGGGTGGCGTTGCTCCTCTGATTAATAATATTATAGATGAGACTTCAGTTTAAATATCTAAGAGGAAAATTTGTAACAGTAAGGTATAGCTGTCAAGGCAGGAAATGGCAGACATGCCACTCAGCTATTTGAAGTCAGACTGCCTAGAGCACTTCAGAATATACTGCCTGAAACACAGCAGCATCAGTCAAGGAAATAGCAAGGCTAAGTCAACGGGATGTTCCATTTTGGGTTGTGACTGCTACTTCCTCCAACAGTATCTTTCCTCTCCATCCTCCTCAGACTTTCACTTGCAGATAAAACTGTGTAAACATCTACAACAGTAAAATAGTGTGAAATTTCATGTATATCTCTACTTTCTGATTTGCTCACTTTCTAGTCAGAAGAGACAAAGACTTGCCAAAGATGAGATGACAATCCTTCTCACACTCTTAGTTGGACAAGATGTACAAACAGTTCTGACTCAGTTTCCAAGTCAGTAGGCTCAGCATCAGGCAGGATCAAACCATCTTGGCATGGATATATATATATATATATATGTGTGTAGGTTAGGCGAGATTTAGGTCTACGTGACAAGATAAAAGAAACCATTACTTTAATGCTACCAATAGCACTTAAGATGCCTATATTAACGTAGTCTTAGGTGCCTACGCAGATCTCCAACAGCTCTCAATTTAGCAAATGTCTAACTTTAAGCCACCACTTTGTCACTGGGTCATCTTAAGCAAAGAGCTTGCTGGCACAGCACATCACATGAGGAAGGGCACTGCTCTCCTGGTGCTCTGATCTCCATCATCTTCACATTCTTCTGCACTACAGGGTGACACTCTCTTTCAAATACACAATACAGCCAAACCCTTGGAAACACTTCTTCTCTGTCACTGTTTATTAAATAATTTGATAGGCAGATATTCCTGTATGTGTCTCTGTGAGGTTATGCCAATTTGCTGCTAGCCTGCCTGATAAGGTACTCCAGGTTGTACTAGTGACCAGTGATTGCACATGGTTGTTTTGTTTCAGTTTTTGTTTTTCACTTGAATGTAAATCTTCCAGGATCAAAGGGCTCTATAATCAGAAAGAGATTATGAAAGAAATGTTTCCATCTCTTCCTGCCATGTGCCTTAAGGCTTCAAAAGCAGTCCTTTTTTAACCATGAAAAGAAATAATATTAAAAAAGAAAACCATTAATTAGAATGTGGAATTACCTTGTGTGAAGCATGTATGCTTCATCACTGAGTCATTCAAAACAGGACAGTAAGAGGAGGAAAATCATGCATTAGAGGAAGACTGCAGTAACCTAGATGACTGAGCAGGCGTTCCCTGGCAAGATTTCTAGGGGTCTGCTGCACAGCAGATCAGCGATAAACCCAAAGAGGTTGCTGTACCAGCTGAAACATTAATGAGGACCATGAATATGTTGAAACAAATTATGTCCTCTGAAAAGAGCCTTTTTGGAGGTTGTAATTGTTTATGTTTCTAATTCTGTAATGAGAATTTCAGGTTTGAGTATAAACAATGGGAAAAGTGAAGTAAGCAACATGAACTAGTATTTTACTTTTGAGAAAACTTTTATAAAACTTGATGTTTGCATGACAGTTAGCACTGTCCTCCTGCTGGAAGATATTGAAAAGAAGGGAAATGAGCTGGGCTGTCATTTATACCCCATGAAAAGATCTTTGATAGCTTAGAAAGATTTCTCAGTTTCTCTACTGACTTGTTTCTAATGTAAGCTTGATGTCTTTATATTCTGGTCACGTATGGAGCCAAGCAAAAGCAGCACTGGAAAAAAAAAAAGATAAATTGTAGGGCCAAATCCATTCTAATGTAGCTTCGTTGCAGTCAGTGGAGTTAAGCCAGGAGAGAATTTGGCCCGAAAACTTCAGAACAACAACAATGAAAATTAAGTTTAATAGAGCATTAGAGCTGACATGAGTAAAAGGAATTCATTTGCAATTAACTTTCACTCAGGTTATAAAGAAAAATGGTAACAGGAAAACTTTCCAAAGTTGTAAGGAACATGCACAACCTCTGTCTTCTCTACAAAGGAAGCTGGCCTTTCCCATAGGTTTTCATAAATGTATCTTCCTATAAATATACACTGTTATCTCCTGGTTTTGATCTGCTCACTTGTCCAGTTAGGTTCATGCAACTGCTAACTTTTAAAGCTGAGTCTCAGACAAAGCTGTCTGTGCTGTCAAAGTAAAACAAAACATTGCACATGTAGAGGGAAAAAATAATAATAAAAAAAAAAGCATGCCACTGATCAAGACAATGATAGGAATGACCTATAGGACAGATGCACACCACACCACATAATAAATATATCGTTACTGCATATGGTATGACATCACAGATGTGCCTGAACACACTTGATGATTTAGCACCTTTTGCTGTGCCAGATTAAGGCAGAGAGCAATCCAGGCAGCTAAACTATGAAATACTTTCACAAGGACCATAAGTAAATACTTTAATAAAGCGTTCTGTTCTTTTTAATATTGCATGTTCAATCCTAAAGGACGACAGGTGTGTCATGATCAAAGATCTCCAGTTACAAAGACGTGTAGGATATAGAAGCAACACTCTGGGAGGGTGGGGGCTATGGGGGCTTTTTTCTCTCTGTTTTTATTTCTACTTGTGTATCCTATCAAGAGACTCTGCGCATTTAGTATAACTCTTTTCTGCACAAGCCAAGTAATTTGCTTTTCTAGAGTAAGTATTCAAGAAACTTTTGTTTAAGCCCATCTAGGGCTAGTAGTTAACCTGATAGTCTTCATTTTGATCTGAGCTACGTTATTTCTCTTTTTTAATCCTGTTTAATAATGGCAGAATTCACAGAGGTTCAGATAGACATTTCTAGGTTTAGATTCTGACCAAAAACTTTCTAGCCTGCTAAAGGGAATTGGATATATCTAGATGAAAGACTTTTAGTATCACTTTTAGTATCAACCCTGGTTGCATGGAATAAATCAATAATAACTTTTCCTGTACTGCTCAGCATGCCTGTTTCCTGTCCCTCTGCAATTCAGCTTAGCAAAGGTCTATAAACATAGAATGGGATAAGGCAAAGCCAAATATGCATAATCTTTCAGAGCTCCATAAAAGGTTAGCTGGGATCTGTTTCAGTACAGACATTTGCAAAAAGTAATATTTTATTCGATTCAATTAAAGCAACTGTTTCTAATTCTTGATGAGTACTCTCACTCCTGTGACTGAAAACAGTAACCTCCTGTGCTGCTTCCACAGTCAGCACCTAACGAAAACAGTGCAAACTGCTGATCAGGTCACTAGTCAAGTTTTAGGCATGTAACTGCAAGATTAGAGCCTCCCTAGCTGGCCTCATGTTCTTTCCTAAATTCCGATTGCTGCTGTTTTCTTGCACCACTCCAATGACCTCTAAAGAGAGTAACACCTCTAATAGCTAGAGATATTCAAGACCAAGTACAGTATTGCCACGAAAACCAAAAGTCACTTGAAATCTTTAGTTTCAACATCTTTTGCAGGTATTACTGCAGGGTTTCTACAACAGTACAAAAAGTCTTATAAGGATGACTTCTGCAGAAAGGAAATTCATCAGTACTGGAACTAACAGGGCACTGTTGCCTCTGTCTGCCCTGAGGGTAGATGTATGCATTCTTCAGACTGGGTTCATCACCCTCTGTCCAGGCTTACCACGGGCTTGCCAGTGACAAATGGTGGAACTTCTCTCCATCCTGCACCTTTCCAGTTCTGCCCATTATGAATCTGGCTCTGGATGTATGGAAGTTCTTTTTTTTGCACTTGGTACAATAATCAGAGAGAAGCACAGACCTTGAGAATACCACCACTTGGTACAGAACAGTGCAGTGGAAGTGACTGCTTTGACGAGTCCCTCTGAAGCCCGATACAGTCATCATCACTCTTCCATGGTAACTGCTGCCCAGGCTGATTCCAGTCCTTAACTCCTCCTTTGGCATACCGACAGTGATGCAGAACTATGCAGTGCTATTTTGTGCTTGTCACGGCGACAAGCAAGGATCAACAACTGACTTCTTGGGCTAATGGTTTTTATCATGGCACGTATCTTTCTTCTATTAATATGTACTTAACAAATGGAGGTATTGAGACAACTGCAGTGTAGTGTTCTACCCACTTCAATCTGCAAACTCTAGGCAAGGCTCTAAAAAGGCTTGAAGGTTTGGGAATTAACTGTTTCTTCCATTTCCCCTTAATTTTGCTAGAAAGAGAACTTTGATTCACCCTTCCCTTGTTCTGGATCATATGGATCAGAACAGCATCTAGTTGTGCATCTTGTTTTAATCAAAGTAGGCAGAGATAGCACCAGCACAGGAGCCTATTTTTATCATCTGAGAAACAGCTGTAGTTAAAGCAAGAAATAATTTGGAGACTAAATGAAATTTCAGTGGTCCAGAGTATGGTTATCACTTGTCTCCAGAACGCAGTCTGAGAACATATGTGTTAGGTCCTAATACGCATACATGTGTTCTGGGGTGAGAATGATTAGGTGAGGACAATGCTCTGTGCTACTCTGAAGAAAGACTGAAAGGCTCAGTCCATTCATCTCCTATTCCCTCCTACTCCCCACTCCAGAAAAAACCACAAGGTTTCTTACTATAAATCTCCCAAACTTCAACTTTTAGTTTTGGCAGATGATTGCACTGAACAAGATAAACAGGGTGACAGAGAAATCAGGCAGGCATGCTGGCACAAATGTCACTGTATTTAGAGTGATGCTGCAAATAGCCATAAGCAGGTTAGATAAGAAGTTCATGGGAACAGCGTCATCAGAAAAAATGGGGGGAGGGGACATGTGATCTTAAACATTTTTTTCTGATTGCTAGCCATAGTCAAGATCATCTCCTTTGTCAAAGGGAAAACGCAGAGACTCTGTTCATCTGCGTAGAAGCAAAGCTTCCTGGTAGAAGGGACAGAGATCCTTTCCTATTAACCCTTGTGTGTTCCACTATTCGCGACATTACATAGAGCGTAAAAGCTCCATAGGAGAAAGGTCTGCTATGAACGTGATTACTCACAATTTGCAAGAAGCTGCCTGTCACGCTAGACCTAGTAGAAACTCATGGATAGAGGCAGTCCTTGCCCCAATGAGTTTATCTTCTAGATGATGACATAGACTGAGGATCAGAAAACCATGTGGGATTACTTTGGTTTTCAGGGTTTGTGGAGGACACGGTATCAGCTCTTTTGTAGTCTTGTCACTGCCTACAGTGGCTACATCAAGTCCACACTCAAGTCAGCCACACTGTTCTGGCACCAAGTAGGGAAGTTCTGGGGTAAAGTAGACGACAGTGTTAAGGTACTTTCAGAGTAGGCTTTATGGACAGCACATTTTTCTCCTTAATTCAAATTAGTCTCTTTAAGATTGAGACTTCATTTTATGCTTTCATTTTCTTCCTGTGAAGAAAGATTAAACTGTATGGGAGGCTGCAAGTTTACAGCAGCAAAGTAAGAAGGCATGAGTTAAAAAACATTTAGACCTGCAAATAATAGCTAGGCATAGATAAAGTATGAGAAAGAACATGAACTAGGCTGTAGCTGAAGATCAAACGCATTGAGAGAGCTTGCTTTTTCCATTAGTGTTTTCACATGGCTCTGCCTCCAGGCTTCAGGGAAGACCAGAAGCAAAAGTGCCACAGTATCATGAGAAAAGCTGCTCTTGCAAAATTTCTGGCCTGACCAGAAGTAGGAAAATCTCATGAAAGACTGTTCTCGTCTGCTTTCCCGCCCCGCTTGGCACGTTCAGGAGGCTAAACCAGGTTCCACTTGGAAGTTTTGAGCCGAATTTGAATTCTTTGGTTTCTCAAGCCTTTTGTAAATAGTACTCTGTAAACCTGTGGTATGTCAGCTGTGCTAACTTAGTACACTTATCCGAAGACCTGTGCAGACCATCAGTTATGAAGTGTTTTTCAACCCTTGTCTAAAAATTATCACTTACTACTAAGCAGCGATTCAGAGTCTATTGCAGTAGGAGCTGTACAAACTGACAAAAAAAAAATACTTTGGCCACAAGAGCTTAGACTAAAGGAAGATGGGATTTTGTTGCAGTTCCTCACCTGTAAAACACGGATAGACAGTATCACTAGCACAGGCACATACAACTAGTTGCATTCAAACTAGATTTTTTGAATCCCAGGCCAGAGCTTAAACCACAAGACCATTCTCTCAAATCCAAATGAATGTGCTACACATTACAAGACATCTAAATGCAAACAAAAATATCTGAAAAGCTTGTTGTTCAGGGAACTGGCTGGGTTTCAGTCTGTCGCCTCGGTGAGTTCACAGTTACTCTGACCACATAAATTTGTATGTTCTATTGTTGTGCCTGTGGTAGACAGTAAGCAGAACTGATTTTAAAGTCAATATGCACAATGTCTGTGCTTATTAAAAGACAAAAAAGATCTAACTCCTAGGTTCTGCAACTAGTAAAACCAATGATGACCTGCAGAAGACAAAGTATTTTTGAGAATACGTGACTGTAAAGTTGAGTGCTGGAACTACCAAAGAAAGGGAAGAAAATTGAAAGAGCCTGCTGACTCAGTGAGCCTCTGTGGAAGTCAGGTTCTCCAGGAATTTCTCCATGACTTCAGTGTCAGTTACTGAGAGCCATGTTATTTTTCTCACTTTACAGCTCACTATTTTAGTTGCTATAATATAATTGAAATAGTAACGTGATTCCCATTAAACAACCTCTTTCCTCAATGCAATAAGCAATAATGATTGACTTTGATGAACTACAGACACATAGTCCAGTCACTCTTTATATTAAAGAAATAATAGAAAACCCCCATGCTGTTTCCAACCTATATTTTACAGGACACTACAACACGTAGCCAGTAGCAATATGCTAGACTAAAGCTCCAGGGACACACGCAGTTACCGAGGAGGACCTGGCTATGATTTTGAAAAGCGTGAATTCCCTGGGGAGAATGTGTGGGGTACTGCAGTGCCTCTGGGCAAACTGGTAGAGCCAAGGAATATATTTCTGACTGTGCTAGAAGGATGCCCCATGCAAAGTCCATTAGGCAGAACAAACACAGCTCTGTTTTACAAGATGCGAATGGATTCTAAGGGCACATTACTGCCTTCTTGTAAAAAAGGATCATCTTTGTAACTGAAATTCCTGAGCATACTGCACACTGCAGCTAAACTGCGGAGGTCCACACACAATCTCTCTGTTGTATTTCTGTTGTGAATATGTGGTACTGCAAAAGACAATAGCAGACAGGACAGTCTTCACTGAACAGTGAATGGGATTATCTTTCTTTAGGTTTACAATATTTTCATAATTTACTGAGCAGAATTGAACTGTCTAGGCTCTAATACATGGGACAGTATCAAAGAGCAGCTTCTGGACCAAAAGTATTTAAAAGTAGTCCACAATTTGGCCTAAAGATGCTGTGATGCAGCGCTTCACACCGATGCAGTACAAAGGCAAAGCATTACTGGTGCATCTTGTATGCAGGATGCCTTGAGAAAGTTTAGAGTCTGTCACAGAAAACCTGAGATATTTTAGGACAGATTCTAACTTATATTTTCCTTCTTTATTTTGTATAAGGTAGTTGTTTCTTCTGCT
This sequence comes from Caprimulgus europaeus, assembly GCA_907165065.1. The sequence goes on from OU015529.1 coordinate 27,934,126, forward strand.
GCTGACATCTCCCATCCCTGTGGGACTAGGAAGCTTTGAGCCTATATAGAACAGGGGTCCTCAAACTACGGCCCCCCAGGGTCCTCAATCTAGCCCGCCGATATTTACAGAGCTCCCCACCCCCGCCGGGGGCTGGGGGGGAACCAAGCAGCCGCAGATGACTTCCTGCTACTTAATCCGCGCTCCGGCCTCCGCAGCCCCCAAGCACCCACTGGGACTGGGCTGGAACAAGTATCTTGTCCTCGATCTGCCCCCCTGCAGCGGGTGAGAGGCGCGGGCATCTCCTCTGCTGGGCAAGCTCAGTCGGCAGCCTCTGGACTGCAAGGTCCAGCCAGCTCGGGCGAATCGCCAGAGCCCCGGCGCAGCAAAGTTCCTTCAGTCCCTTCTGGCCACCCTTTCCGGACTGCGCGGCTGGGCTGAGGAGGGGGGCAGCGGCATCAGCGAGGTGGGCGACTCCCCCGTCTCTTCCTCCCTCCCTCCAGCTCCCAGGAAGCTCCAGCCCCCAACAGTGTCTGAGGAACAGTGAACTGGCCCCCTGTTTGAAAAGTTTGAGGACCCCTGATATAGAAGAACAAAGCCTAGCAGAGTGAATCCAAGACAAGTGACAATACTATAAATTACTAATAGTCTTGCTCTTGCTCCACTTCTAGATAAAAGAGGACAATGGCTGCAACTTATTAAAAAAAACAAGTGTGATATTAGCTTTTGTTAGCTGACCAATGCATTCCTTAAGGTACCTCTATGTTCTTTGTTTCATCCAGTTCCCAAGGATTACAACTTTCCACCAAAGAAATAACAAATTAAGATCCAACTTTGATGGCAAAATAGCAAACCATTGCCTTCCAGAATCTCTCTTCTCTGTTGGTTAATGATCCTCAAGTGCTTTAAGCACATATTCTCTGAACTAGTAGTGTTTTGGCTGAAGAATATTTTCCATAGACCCATCATAGTTATCCACCAGCTATGCTGCTTTTCTTCACAGAAATACACCATTAACTAAAACTACATGATCAGCACCAAAACAAATTACTATTTGAATGCTTACTACCATCCCAAGAATGGAATCAATTCCATAATGGGCAGGACTTACCAGTAGTTTGAATGTCACTGCATTTCAATGCAGGGATGGAGAGCTTTGGACTGGACCTCTTAGAAGGATGGGACAGCATTCTTCTTGCATTTCAGCATGCAACTTTGCCATGTAAAAGCCAATCATGCTATCAAAGGGACAGGCACATACAGGAATGATGTAAAAGTAATTAGCTGGATGCAGTTGGCTGAGATTGATTAAATCACAAAAAAGTTGTCAGGCATGTTGCAAAACTTGTGTTTGGATACATACAGAAGAAACACATAGAGTAGGCTGTACCATGCAGATAGCTTTTGCAATACACAGCTTTTAGGTTTCAAACCCCTGTCTCTAATGACATGAATGGTACAGTTTGTTACAGGCAAGGCTTCCTGCATTGCTATTGCCATAGCACAAGGAAAGGTAACAAGTCGGAAAGCCACACCTTAGCTGAGCTAGGATTATTTTGAGAGACAATACCAGTAGGCATATCAAATCCCATTCTGTGCACAGGGCATCTTTAGAAGAGTGTTTTAGTATTTTCTGGTAAGATAGGCATTCATAGCAGTTCATTTGTGGCTGCTGAGTGACAGCAAATGGAAGTTCCCTGTTAGATCAGCAAACAAGAAGGAAGACTGCATCCCTCTGCACAGCTCCATGCAGCTGGCAGGAAGCTTCTCTTTTGCTCTTTACATTTTACTTCCTTCTCTGGCGAAGCTGAGTGAGTGTGCTCTCTCTCCAAGCCCTCCTTCCCTGAGCACTCCCTGTCCCCTCACAGCCAGCCACACACGTAGGTGTGCGTACACGTACACACACGGTCTTCTTTGGGTGTCGTCTGTTTTCTTAATTTAGGTTTTAACCACTTTGGCCTGTCAATAGAAGTATGAACAGAGCTGGGCAGTGCATTAGGAGGTTCAAGTCAGATGTCATGCAGCCACTGAAGTTTATGTTTACTTGAACCAGATCCCAATTCTACCGGTCAGAATCATACAAGATTTATGGCAAACTGTGCTAAAGAGACAATTATATATTCCTGGGGGTTATGTACCTTAAGAGAAGAGCATGCTTTCTGCTGTTTACAAGTAACAAAACTTGTAATTAGAAATTTGAGGTAGGTAATCAGGGTATGATCTTCCATTTTATTTTGTTTTCTTGTAACAATATAAGCATAATACTGATTAAATAGAAATTATAGTTGGATTTGAGCTCCAGATGTGCCAAATGCTGTGAACTGGTATGTTATGCAAAGTACAAAAGATTTAAAGGAGAAAAACATCACTAATGCAGTTGGTGAAACTAATACTGATATTTTTGCCTCCAAGCTGTAGTTCCTTGTTTCATGTATCAGAGTTATGGGGGTATTTATGAGGAAAAAGCCTGAGAGCAGGACATGCAGGGTTCTCTTCAACAATGTAAGAGGACCGCTGGCTATTTCTAAACTCCACCAGTTCACTGATAACTCTGAAAGACTTGCACTCTACTTCTACTAACAGCAAATCAGAATAAGAAGTGAGGCATATCTTACACAGAGGGTTGTTTGCCAGGAGGAATGCACAAAGACGGCACTTTAGAAAGATGGCTGATAAAGCCATTTAGCACCAAAAGTGAAAGTTGTCAGTGCAGCTTTTCAATGCATCACTAGCAGGGGAACCTGCTTCCACCTCTTCCTTTATAGCAAGCTATTGAGGTAATTCAGGCCACGTTTCACTAGAGATATATAGTTATTTTCTCCGTGCAGGTAAGGTACTTACTTCTGATTTTTCTTGCTGTTGTCTTCCCTCCTCCATCTTCTTGCTCACTGAGAAGTATTACATTGGCTCCTCCCTCCAGGAAGCACTAGATCAGTTAATTACTCATGCTTGCATGATCTCATGCTGCAATCAGTGCTCTACACAAACAGAGCATGCATGCCCTGACCAATTTGGTCTCAGGAAAAGATCTAAGGAAAAAATAACACTTTCATGATATCTCCTTGTGGACAGGAGGAATTGAGTAGGAATAGAAAATTATGCAAGAGGAAGATGTCTATTGTACCCAACTTTGCATGACTTATCTGGCCAATGCTACTGCAGTGTGGTAAAATGCAGGAGGTTGAGGTTTTGATGAGAAATAGAATATTAAAGCAAATGAGAATGCTGCTGCCTTGTAACAATGTCCTCTTTGTTAATTCTTCAGCCAGTACCCTCTGCATGGTGTTGCTACAACTGTTGTGTATAACTACAATGGAGTACAGAAAAAAGGATTATCATGTGCTTGGCAAATGTGAACATACTCTAATCACTTTCCAGAAAGATGGAAGGAACTCGCCCAGACTCCTGGGCAGAAGCACATCGATGCCTGTTCTTTTGTTGACACATAGAAAGGATATGATCTTGTAATATGAAAACTCCAAGACAACATTTTTCCCATGGAGTAAAGCAAGGTTGTAAGGCTGACTTGAATAAGAAGTAAAACTTCCAGGACCAAAAGGGCACAAGAAAGCACTAGTTATTCAAATTACCACTATCTGTAGCCTGTAGTTGCTTTGTTCCAGTCCTGCAATCCATCAAGTTATTTTCTTTCCCTTGAACTCTGGCAGAACGTTGGTGTATTTGCTATAAGTTCAACTTCTTTTCTTACTGAAGTAGCCTTCTCTAGGGTGAAACAGTGTTAGTTAAAGGTGAAGATAAGATAAAGACAAAAATACTCTCATAAATGGCTCTAGAAGGAATCACCACCATGATACAACTCTCACCAAAATGATGAGCCAAAAATACAGCTGTTTAGTATAACTGCTTCTTATTCCTTCCTGGTCCTTAGTTCCCGCATATCTTGACTAGCTTAAGCCACAACTCTTGAAAATACAAAGTTGAGAGAGAAATCATGCTTGGGTTGATTTAATAGTGAGAGAGAAATTAGAACAGTGACAACAACTTTTGTTGGCATTTAGAAACCATTAGTTTGAGTGATGATATATACTTATGGGTGTAAAAGGTGTTCGAGATTGATTTGTAGGACTTAAAAATGAGATCTTGGCCTTAGCATAAGCCCACAAAGTGTGACTGAAAGTGTTAAGAAGCAGATGAGGAGGGAGAAAAAAGATTTCAGATAACTTTCTGTACCAGAATAGCAAAACAACTAGCATCACAAATTCAAACATCATTGGGTGATCACAAAAGCTGGTGAAATAACTTTTCTCCAAAATTAGTTGAATAAAAAACTTTTCAGAAAATAATATTTGAGTTTATTTCTAAATGTTTCATTAGTTTGATGAAACAGAAACTATGTTGTTTCAACATTTAGGTTTTTTAGTTTTGCTGTTTAAGTACTCCAATTCTCTGAGAAATCAGGTCAATTGTGCAGAAACAAGCAGAAAGCTTACTACTTCCAAGGACCTAAGTGGGCAGTAAAATGCTGGTAACAGTGTGTGCATCCGCTGTAGGCCAGCTCTGCAGCACTGCTGGTGCATCTGATCCTAGGGTCTCAGTGTCAGCTGAGACAGAGGTATTCAAAACTTGTATCTCCAGCCTTGGATCAGAAAGAAGCAGATAGCTTTCTAATGAGGGGCATTGTACAGAATAAGAAATTTTTGGTTTATGTGGAAATGCATAGAAAAGCACAAGGTACAATAAATAATTGAGGGAGTTGCCTTGCCACTTCCAACTCAAGATTTACACAGCCATTGGGCAATTTGAGTTCTTTCCACCACATAAACACAACAGCTAAATAAAGTTAGAATGCCAGGCCAGCTGAAACTCTCAGGTAACAGTGCTACCTGGCTTCTCCTGTTTGCTATTGTGGACTGGATCATCCACTATTACAAATGGATGCATCCCCACAGATTGGAATGGGATCAAGCTCATTTGTCCTTGAGCGCTGACGATGTTAAGCTTGCCTGCATTCAGCCCTAAGGCTTAACATGTAAAACACAACTGAAAATTCAGGAGAGGTTGTAATGTAAAACCCAATAAGGACAGAGAAGAGGGAGTAAAGATTTTGAAAGTCCTAGTCCTGTAATTCTGTTGAAAATTGAGAACTGATTGCAAACTGACTGCAACACAAAATCTGCAGTGCAAAGAACATTCTCTGTCAAGAAGTTGATGAAAATACTAAAGCTAGTGCAGGCATTCTGGCTTAAAATGAAGTTCTGATTTTAGCTTATCTTTCTTTCCCCTCTCTCCCATTCAATTGGGATGGAGAAAGTGGAATTTGAGGCGGTCAAAATGCTACTTGGGTCATTATTTCACTCTAGATCATTACTTCCACGTTTTAATCCAATGAATTCAGAGCTTCAGCACCCTTAGCATCTGAAATGTACTGCCTGCCTCAAGAGAAGCTTCCGTATCAACTATTTAGATGGGCAAAATTCTATCAGTTCATTGACTTGACTGGTGGGCTCTTTTCCACTCAGTACTTGAGAGAAAAAATTGTCTTCCACCTGGTAATCTGTCATGTCTATACCTCTTATTTTCTATTTTATAGGACTTGTAGGGTATATTTGTATCATGGTAGCTCTGAAGGAGCTACTTCCAGAACTAGAAATCACATGCTGCAATACATGCAACCCTCATTCTCTACATGGCAGTGCACTGTGCCATGTAAGGTATAACTGTTTTGAGCTCAGCTAGAGTGTACGTCCAAGTGACTTCTAACATCTTATGAATCAGGTATTTTAGTATCAACCCTGTTAGACTTTGGATCACAGGTGGCAAAAAGGTGCCACATGGTCATCCTGGCTTCCCACACACTGAAAACCTGCTCAGCATGACTAGTACTTTATTCAAAAGCCTCCCCAGATTCTGCTTTCTGTAGCATGGGAGAGCTTAAAGAAGACAGAACTAGACTCTTCTCATTGGTATCCAATGGCAGAGATGTGATCCAAAAGCCAACAGGCACAAACTGAAATACCAGAAATTCCCTTTAAATACGAGAAAAAGCTGGTTTACTGTAAGGTTAACCGAGCACTGGCACAGGTTGTCCAGTGAGGTTGTGGTGTCTCCATCCTTGGAAATACTGAACACCTGAGTGGTGTTGAGCAGGGGGTTGGACTAGCCAATCTCCCCAGATCTCTGTCAGCCTCAGCAGTTTTGTTAATCCTGTGATTTAATATTCCAGAGTTAGAAGGTTTCCTGCAAACTACCTGCGTTCTGAAGAGTAACAGAGAGAATAAAAGTGGCATTTAATACGAACAGTGGGGAAGTTTGCAAACAGCAGGAGTTTTACAACTTTAAAAGTTTCATATGGATGTGCTGAAGACCCCATTTCTTGATTTATTTATGACTGCAAAAGTACGTGAGACTAGATTTTGAGGAGGACTGAGTGCATGACAAATTACTCCTTAAATATTTACTGATCTTTACTGAATTGTTTTCATCCACCTTCACTTTTTACAAAAATTTGAGCAAACCCATTTCCTGGTACAATATTTCTGGAAAATCAATATTGCTGGTTATGTTGCAAGGAACCATATCATCTGAGTTTAGTAACCAGCCACAGTCAAGCAACAAACCTGAATGTTAGATTACTGGCAATCTAGCTGCATGTTAAAACTATGCCAGACTGTTGAAACTCAACTAAAACCAAACAACTTTCCCCGAAAACTGATCATAAATGAAATTAAAATAGACTGATGTTCTACTTTGTGTTCTGTAGGATAGTTGTCTAGTTCTACCTGTATGAAATGATCCTACACAAACAGAAAAGGCTCAACTATATTTGGTGGAACACCAGTTCTATATTCTGTGGCATGTTTATCTGATCAGTCCATGTAATTTACTCCAACAGAAGAGTCAAGGAGAGCTTAAAAGAAAAATTAGCTTCAAGAAGATTTATCTTCTGGAGATGTACTGTATGGTACCTCTTACAATGTCCATATTCAGTTATTCACCCCAGCTAGAACTGCATTAAGTGAGAAGGAATCAGGAATCGATGTTTTTTAAGAATCAGTATGGAATACATCAATTTTACAAGAAGACAGTAAATATTTACTGCTGAATATTCAACTGCTGACTGATAGTCTGACTTACGGAGTCCTACTAAAACCTTACTATGTTTTTTTTCAAGAAATTCAAGTTGCTTTTCCATAGATCTCAATCTGTAGGTTTAACTCACGGGCCTCATTGCATCTGGGAGATGTTCCTTACTGTAACATTACCACCCAAGATATGCTAAAAACATCCAGAGGTGAAACCACTGTGTCCTAAAACTTGCAAGATACACTAAGCAGACAAACTACATGTTTTGTAGAGTGATTAATAAAATGACAGTGATTAATGAAATGACAGCCACTGGAGATTAAAGAGAAAAATACCTGGAAAAACGTTGAGTTTGGAAAAGATAGATAAAGCTTGTGTCTCTGGGAACTGTATACAAGGAATACAAGAGCTGCGCCTTCTTTTACCCATTACGTCTGTTTCGGTGTGTCAAATATCCATTCTTCAGCCTTCATTCTCCTACATCAATGGAAGGCACCTTGCAAAGGAGACTGAATGGGTCAAAATATTAATCTTGGATACTCTGGAAAAGGAATGAGGGATTTAACTGTAGCAGCTGGAGAAGGAGGGGAACTGATTGGCAAAGAATCTCAAGAATGGACGAGAGATAAAGAGGAGGTACGACAGGATGCAGAACAAGGGGTCAGCAGAGTCAAACCCTCTGTACATGCTCCAGTAATTGTGCTGGAGCAAGGCAACAGCTTGTCTCTAAAGGCTGACCATTCAAAGTTGCCTATGTCTGTCTCCAGCTCCTACTGAAACAAGTAGGTCTTTTCCACAGGCATAGATGGGAATTAGACTAAGTCCTTATTTAACTGACCTTAGTGTGATGCTGCATAATGCCTCCTCTGATTATTTTTCAAAAGCTGGCAGTCTTCAGACAACAGCTGTCTTCTCATGTCTTACACTTCCCTGGCTCTTATCTCTACTAGCTTCTGCTTTTCGCCCTTATCAGCCATCAAATGTATTAGGGGCTTGTAGGAGAGAAGACTATGGGGCAGAGAGAAAAGACATGATAAGAAATATTTATGAAGAGTGATGCTTTCATAAGATCCTGCTCTTCCTCCTAAGATGGGCAAGGTGTAAGGGATTGCTCTGAGGTAGTTTGCATCCTCCATGGAAATGATCACTCAGTCTGCCCTCCCCAAGAGCAGCGACCAATTACAGCTCTGCCACTGGTCCCCACTGTGGTTTCTGTGCACACTGACTGAATCTCTGTGTACAACCACCAGATTGACCACTTAAAACACCACAGGGTCTAATGTAATGTCTGCAGACTGCACCCAGCTCTAACCATCTATCATTGCAAGTAATCACCACCGTGAGCCAGATTCAGATAAGACCAGCTCATGAATAATGAACAGCTTGATAACCTGGGCCAAATACATAGAAGTGAACGAGTACTTTGAAGTGCCTGTAGCTACAGAGCAGTTCCCTTCGTAGGAGGCACAAACATTCAATAGCTCTGTTCAGTCTGACAGCAGAGAGCTCTGGAGTCTGTGCAGATGCTAAACTAACATGAGGCAGCATCCATGAGCAATTCTGCTATTTCATGATGGCTGGAAGATTTATCTCCATCATAACAGGTATAACCACAGTCCTCCATGGAAAACAGTACAATATTCACAGAAGCCGTAGCATTTGAAAACCCCAAATCTACATAACTATAATACATCTCAACAACCATGGTTACAGAACTTTTGGATCAGAAGTAGCCTGGGCCAGCTGTCCCAGAGTAGAGGCAGAACTTGCCCAGGTCTGCAAGAACCACAGTCAGACATGTCTGGGAGAGGTGTAGTTACTGAGAGAAGGCCACTTCTGTTGACTGCTCTGTTGACTGCTCTGCTTTCTGGCACAATGGAAACTTTGCAGCAGAGCAGCACTCATTAGAAGGCAAAGGGCAGCTTCCCTGGGTTACAAGCTGAGCTGTGACAATGTTACCTGTTCTCACAGGAACTAAAGCTCACCAGGAACCTTCTCCCATTCCAAGTGCAGGGTACATACATCTGACCTAATTTTTCTGACGTTGAAGGCAAACGTTACTAGACAGAAACACTACATTACATACACAAACTGACCCTGGGAAGAGACTGGGAGAGCAAACCACAAGTGTATGTCTTGAGAATGCTCAGATGCTAAATTATATGAAAGGGAAGCAAAAGTGAACAGAACAGACCAGAGTGGCTGAGAGGGAGCTTTCCTTCATGGTGAGGCCATCAATCCACCATCCACAGATCTACCTGTATAGAAGAGAGTCTGCTGTCGCAACGGAGTCAGCAAAGCAACCTATAAAACTTTTCTCTTTATCTTGCCAATCTAGAGGAGTGTGGCTGTGGAAAAGTAGATGCAAAAGTAGCATAAAAGCAACTTTGTGGCTCGCTTTAAGTAAAATACAGTTGAAATGAGGGAAGCTTGCAATGTCTTACAATCTATGCCTATGGAAACAACACCTTCTGGAGTCAAAGCAAAACCTGATGCATCCTCATGTTATTGGACGTATGGAAGGCACCACTTTTATTTCAATTATTCACTTGTCTGAAAATTACTCTGGAAAGACTGGGACCCTGAAACAGCAAAGCCAATGAAGGAATAAAACAATTTAATAATCTACATCACAATACTTTCTATTTCTGAATCAGAGCTGCTATTTGTGATGCTCAGTGTAATTTTTCAGTAGCAGCACTGAATTTGAACTATACTAGGTCTGTTTAGGGCTCGGAGTAACTGAAAACATAACCACTCAATTTCTTCTCACTTTTTCACCAAGGATCATGACTCGCTATCAATTTCACCTCCAAACCATCTCCCTGCTACCCTCTGCTCTCTGAAAACACACTGAAATCTAAAGTTTCAGACATTCTAGGAATCTCTCCTGGTTCTTTTTTTTCCCAATCTCTGAGAAACCTGATACACCAGATGGGTGGGAGAGCTTATTGTTTTTTTGTCTGACATCTGGATTTCATTAGCAGACTCATGCGTGCTGAATCAGGAATGGGAGCTCAGAAGAAAGCAGATGAGAGTTAAAATTATGTTAATGCTAAAAAAAAAAAATGCCCTGTTTTCCTCTCCAACTTTGCAAACAGACATTAAATGTGAGTCATGTTGTGAGCTCAGCATAAACAGTACAGCCCTTATTAGCTGCACCCCCTTAATGCTAATATTGGATATATGGTGCCTCAAGCAGCTATAGAGGAGAACATTGTATTTTATCTACTTATATTTGTTAACATTATTTTTTTAAAAAAAGACTTTCTAATAGTTTCACATGAATACCACCACTTTTCAGGTTTATAGTAAGTGTCTCCTGTCTTCTATTTAAATAGATTCAGTATAGTATGCAAGGAGATAATTTAACACAAAGCAACCGTAAATTACAGTTAAGACTTGCTGCTCAGGCGACTGCTGTAAATGATACCAGCAAGAGTATTTTTAAAGTTTAATAGAAGTGTTAGCAGTGGCCTAAAAGTCAGTCTGTTATTAATTACCATAGTTTTTATTGCTGAACAACAGAAATAGTAATACAAGCGGTAACTGTCTGTCAGTCCTGTACATGGTGCTGTGCTAACAACCTCTAGATGAGTATTAGATCTCATTTGCTAAGGCTGGTGGTTCAGGCATCCATCTTTACAGCCCACCTTATCCTTCCTCCCCCTCCCCAGCACCCAAGGACCACTGGCTCTCAGACCACGAGTGCCACACCATCTAGTCAGAGACCCTTGTCTTCTAAGAGCTCTATGCAGAGATGAGAAGAATCAAAGTGTCACTTGTGACTGGGTCACACAGAGGAGGAGGGATCAACAAGAAGCTTCTGGTCGTGTATTAGAAGATCAGATGGGTCTAGGACAAGGAATCAAACAAAATTACAAAATGTTGAAAAGCTGACAGGGCAGAGTGATTACAGATACCAGAGAAAAGCTGGATATGGGAGTCAGGCTTTCACATTCCCCTGAAAGTCACTTCAAGAAAACTTCAAGCTGCCTTTCTACCTTAATGATGCATCTCCTTCGATCTTCTGGGAAGGCTTTTTTGTTTGTTGTTTCTTTGAAAGGAGCCTTTCTCTCCCCTACTTTTTGCTATTCTAATTTCCTCAACTGTGTAATCAGGTATTTAGGAGTAAGAGTAACATGACTGCTATATAAAACCACCTCAGAGGTTCTCTCTGCTCCCATGAAGTCTCCTTTCCTCACCCACGTAAGACCCATGGGGCAGTGTTTGGGAGGGCTGAGTGTGCACTTTGGCTGGGTGTTCTTAGCTGCCAGGTGCTGTGGGTACACTGGCTCAAGTGGAAGTACTTATTTGCCTGGGCTGTTGCAGAGTTTTATCTATAGTTGCACACCTGCAACGTGGATTAAAATTAGAAATGGACTTGAAACCAGTATTTTGTATATAAAACCCTTGAACCTGGGAAATGTTCACTGCTACTCTGAACTCACATCCAAAATTACAGCTTGAGACCATGTCTAAGCATAGCTGAAATGTGCTCTTTCTTTGCAGGATGAAAAGTAAGATTGTTTACAGGGCTCTGTAATACAGATCTCAAAAGGTGCTGCTGCACTCCTATGCATGTTTCTGCACAGTCAAAGAATGAGTTAGAAACAAAGAACAGCATGTATCTTGTGGAAAATGAGAGGCAAATCTGAGGATGAACTGGTAATCAAGATTATGTCATTTCCAAAATGTCTGCTGTTGCTGCTAAAATCCCCAAATGTTTTATCCGAAGTGCCTGTCTACAGGCTGTATTACCTTAGCTAATAATTTTGCACTGACAGGGCTCTGAAATTAAAGGCTTATTCTTTGTTTTCTCTAATTACTAAACATTTTAGCTTTCCTGCTCCACAAAGGAAATGTGGAAGAAAAGGCTTGGTTTTTTAAGAAAAAAATAAGCTTCTACAAACCTGGAAAATACCTCCTTAAATAACAGTCTTCTATCAGTAACATGACAGACAATTTCTAGTGTAAAATACAAAATGTTAAGGAATTAAGTTTATGGTAAGCTTATCAGCAAATCTGACTATTACTTTTTTGCTAAGTGCCTTTTTCTATCAAAAAGAAATTAGAAAATTTGAGCTATTTAGTATTGGTTTTGGTGAGCTGATGCAGAAAAATAGCCTAGGAGTTAAAACAGGACTTGTGTCTGTGAACCAAAGTTCTGTTCTCAGCTCTTTCAGTCTAACAGTGGGGGAAGTTACTAGATTTCTCTGAGTTACATTATACATTTGTACAATATAAATACACTGAATTTCTGGATGTAGAGTGGAGTCAGATCTAACACTTCCAGAATATAAACAGGGAAAAACAAAATTATGGAAGTGACTGCTTAATCGGACTAATTTTGGGGGAATCAACACTTTTCATAATGTTGAAAGCATTAGGAATGGCCCTATGTCAAAAAAACAAATTCAAAACAAGTACAGATTGTGCTCTTACTTGAACTTGCAAAAATATTAGCATGGCTAGGCTCACAGGTCTTTAAAGTCTCCAGGACTAATATCTGGACGAACACTATCCTTTCACAGTCAGCACACTGACTGGTGCTACTGCAACAAGGAACCTGCAGTCAGTTTTTATGCCATCTGCTCTAAAATACTTTTAATGTAAGGCTAAAACATGGGGCTTTTGCTATGTGCACGACAAATGGTGGCTGTATCAAAATATACTCCTTCTGGGAGTGAGCAGTAACTGGAGCTACTCTAAGCATAGAGGGAGAGCCTCTTTAAGATCACAAGCTGAATGCTAAACAAGTCCTTGAATCTTAGCATCACTATCAAGACCAAATGGTCAGGTTGTTTTCTGTATTTGTTGTTGTAATAAATGCCTGTTTGCTTCAACTTTTATGTTTTAGCAGTATTGTATTTTTTATCAGTATTTTATTTAAAAGCACAGTGAGGAAGGATTGTGGTAGATATTAGACCTGGGAGATACAGCAATCTTGAAAAACCATTAGTGGTCTCTTACTGCAGAGCTGAAAATTTAGTTAATTATCATACAATAGAATCACAGTATCATTAAGTTTGGAAGGCACCTCAGGAGATCACTGAGTCCAGCCTCCTTCTCAAAGCAGGACCAACACTGAGTTCAGGTCAGGTTTCCTAGGGCTTTGTCTAGTCAGATCTTGAATGCTTCCAAGCATGGATGAAAATTCCACAACCTATATTTCACACTAAACCAAAATACTCTCACAAAGTGAGAAAACATGATCCATTTAATCTTCCATTACTCCTTTCTTATCAGAGCAAATGAGGAATTGATAAACTATTGTGGTTTTGACCTGGTAGGTCTCGTTCTGCCTTATCTATAAATCAGCTTGGGGAGTGCTGGAAACCAGACGTTGCTTTCCCTCTCAAGAGGAGTGCTCACAGTATTCATTTCCAAGTTAAGCACTTAATTATGGTTTATCAGGAGGTTTACTGCAAACTAAGTAAATACCAAATTGTTGGTAAACGGAGTGCAGATTTAGACCAATGCAATGTTCAGTCTGCTTCAAAAGAGTTTATAAAAGTCTCCCAGTGACTTGCACAGGATTTGGATCTGGTCTGTTATGCATGGTTTTTAAATACAAATTATGCATATTTAAGATAATGAGTTGTATTATTAATATGCAGATATACAATGGTAGAAACATAAGGCTGGGAGAGGCTGTGGGATGTTCTCTCACTTGTCCCTGGACAGGATCACCTGTGAAAATCCTGATGTATGTTTATCTGTGTATCTTTTTATGTGTTCTTAAAGTAGTCCAACAATCAAGAGCCTTTCCAGAAACTCTGTTTCAATGCCTCACAGTTAGAAGAGCAGCCTAGTTGCAGTCCAGTACTATGGACTCATTAGCTGCAGATCTGGAAAACAAACGGTGCCTTTCATGCAAGGTTTTCTACATATTTGCAACTTATTAATATGTTGTCTTATGGCAGCAAACTATACTGGTTTTTCAGTCTCTCAATAGAAGTCACATTTCAGAGATCTCAAATTACTTTATCCCCTCTCCAGTCTTCCCTGAATTACTGTGCTCAACCTGGATCCAGCTGAGGCTTTACCAATGCAAAATCTTATTCAATTAAAATGTCTGGTATCCATAAGGGCTTACATTTAAACAGCATTCTTTTCCTGACATTGCCCTTGTTGTCAGTGGGCAACCAACTTGGATTTATCTACATAGTAAATATGCAAATGAGATTCAAAGGTAAACAAAAAGAAGTTGGAAAACCTCAATGAAACCTCAAATTCTGTGGCAAGTGATCCTTCAACACCTGTCACACAGTCCATTGGTAATCATTGCACAGGACCTGAGATTCCACTCCAAGGTCACTGCAAAAATCAAGCAAGCATGCCCTCTTACAGTATTTGCCTTTATTCCATCTGTTTATGTTGCATTTCCCACAGCAAAAAAAAAGTCTGAACTTGTATCAGTAATAAAGACGGAACCACAGTAATAACAGCTTAGTGATGGTGCTGAAGGAGGAGTCTGGTTTTGGCTGGTCTTCCAGACTTCTGGGAATGTAATATCAAGTAGTGTGCTAGACAGGAAAGGGGAACAGACACAGGTCACTAGATATTTCTGCTTTCTTTTTTAACTATCTAACCACTCTTACTCTGGTTTGTTAGGGTTCAGTATCTTGTTTTGAAGCACCCAGTTTATCAAACAACTGGATGTAAATGCCACATATTATAGCCAAAGTTTTAAAACTAGTACTTTGGGAGCATGCTGTCAAAGCAGGGCTGTTTGGATCCCCTCTACTCACATACAGCTGTCCAAGTCACGTGCTCTCTGATAAGTGGCTTAAAGCCATGACATGCACAGCTTAGTCAGAATTTCCAAAACAGAGAGAAATGAGTATTTTCTAATGATTCAACCTCTTAAACAGCTTACATTTCCAGTGGTAAGATGGATGTGACAAAACTACAGCCCACCACACTTTTGTAACAAGATTTCTGCACATCTTCATAATAAAAGTAAAAATTATCTGAGAAAATATATCCAGCTAAACTCAGAAACTCTGAGAAAACTTAGCAGGGCTAAGTTCAAGCATATGAGAAAAAAATAACAAACAACCCTGCAATAAATTTTGTAGTATATTTGGTATCATGGAGTTGTCAAAGTGGCTGCATGTGGTAAAAAAGCAATTTAAAATATCTTAGCCAACTCCAAATCATCTAAAATAATTTTATGGAGGTTCTGAGTGGAAAAATATGAATAAATGAAAGTAGTATGCTTTTGAGACCCTCAAATTGTTCCAGCATGTCATAAGGTGGAAGTTTAGTATGTGCATAAGTATTTACAGAATGAACACCGAAGAATTACAGTTTCTTAGAGAGATATATTTAAGTGAAGAAACATGCACTATACAAAATGGGTTAACGTATCAAAATGTATTTCAAAGATAGAGAACTAAGGTGCTGGATACATATAGATTTGTTTTGAAAACAGTTACATACAGTAGAGATTAACAGCTTTTTCCTGCATGTAATACAGACATGCAGGTTCTTTGTTGGTACTGGTCTTACTAAAATCAGTGCTACTGAATTTAGTTGTCATTTTCTTTTATTATATGTCCCATATTTTCATCTTTGTCTCTGGAAAGGAATACTAATTTTAGTGATTCAAACACTGCCACGTTTATATCAGAAACTGCACAGTCAGACCTCTAATAACTCTCCAAGACAACAGAATTGAAGCATAAACAAGAGACACCGGTACAGCATCACATCTAACACCAGCAAGTATACTCCGATCAAAAACTACGTTGGAGCCTGCAAAACTGAGCCATACAGGGTTTCGGATTCCTGAGGGACTGGAGAGCTTGATCACTCATCATATAACTGACTAAGAATACTGATATTTTGCTCCATTCAATGGAGAAAAGATGTGTTTATTTGGAAGCGATCACCTAATATCCAAAAGACTACTGTAAAATGTAACAACTGTCAAAAATAACTATTTTCAGAGTGAATTTTAAGATTTTTCAAAGTCTATGATCTCCTTTCTTTCCAGAGCTCTCTGAAACATCATCCTCCACTTAAAAAATAAATTTAAGAGGTTTGTGTTTGGTTTTCTTTTTTAAAAATTAAGATCTCTAAGCCAAAACCCAGAAAAGTAAAATCTTGCTGTCTTTGTAAAGATGGCAGCTTGTTCTTCATTGCCATCTTAGCTAACCTTTGGTAACTGGAGGAAGCAGAGCTGTGGACTCCTTGAGTATTGTGGACATTAGAGATCCTTGCACAACCATAAGGCACAAGACAAATCAGATTAATACTTCAGGCATGAGAGTCACTGCAATTTTGCAGCCAAATAACTGCCTGCTGAGCCAACTCCACCGCCAAAGATCTACTATATCTGACCACAGGGAGGGACAGCTTTGGGGCAGCATGATCTGGCAGACCAAGCTATGGACTAAGAAGAAAGGACTAAACTCAGCTTGACACTATTTTCTTCCACATCCTGCATGAAACCACAAAAGCAAATCTATGCAAACTCAAGCAGCCACAGTAATTACCTACTACTCCCATTGACTTGAATATGTGTTCTCAAGGTACTTTAGTTTACAGGATCTGCTTCAAAGATCACTCTTGAACATGGAAAGATTCCCAGTGTTGGCCTCATTAATACAGATCATGCCATACATTTCATTCACAGATTTAAAAATGCAGTACAAAATGAGACCAATATTGCTTCCCATTATGTACATGTCTGTGGTAGTGTGTCTGTACTTCTATGCATGCACACATGCATTTTCCTCTCTGAGTATAGTGTAAAATTGGGAAACACACCATGTAACAGTTCTGTATCTCTGAGGGACTGGACTAAATAGTTGTAGTGCACCACAGATCTGACTGCAGAAGAGTGATATTGGCCTGTATGTTTTTTTCCCACCAAGTCTCCATGATGTGAGGGTTCCTTGCCTATGTAGAAATTTACAGGAAGATTTTTTCAGAGAGCTTGGCATTGCCACAGGGATCAGAGCAGTCTCCCTGTTCAGCATTCAGAAAAACATGGCTGGAGCCATGTATTTTTTGGGTGACTAGGCCTGCACATATATTCACAAAAGGATTTGACAGCACTTGAAGAAATTTAGGACAGAGAGACCAGTAGATGAAACTGGTGCTTGGCAGAAACACAAGGTAGAGCAGTTTGAGAACTCTGAATAGAGATGCTTTTCTGGAGCTCTGAGCTTGGATCTCTACAAGCACAAACTTTGTTGCTGCCTTTGCTGTTAATCCTTTACTGCCCAAATTAACAAGAGGAATGATATATGCAATGAATGAGATCTAGGATCTGTGTCCACATATTTCCTTGCCAGAGAACACTGTGAAACATGGCAAAGGTTCAGTTACTCAGCAACTTCGTAGAACCTGAATTAGGTGTTTTATTCATGAACGTTGATCTATACTGTATCTAACACCATCTACTGTATCTAACACCATACCACATCATCCTGTACTTTCTGCATTTTAAACCTATATGACAGGTCTGAGTTTAAGGTGATCACATCACTGAAGGGTGGTAATATCAATAACATCCCTATTCTGTAAAGAAGCAAGATTAATTTTGTATAGGCCACGCATAGTACAAACAATCTCACTGTTTATATTTTGTAGCATTTAAAATATAGACTATAGTGATAATGAGTGAAAACAGATAATGTAACTTTTTAAAAGAGGTCTTCAATGAGTTTCTATATCTGCTAGATAAATAAATGTCATAAAGAATCATATATCTTAACTATTACTAACCCAGAGCTCGTCGTTATTTGTCCTGGCAAGGGAAAGAATAGTTATCATGCATATGCAAGATGTAGACTGGCACAGTACCTTTGAGTACACAAATAAGTAATCAAAGTTTTGACAAATCTATACCCATATATAAATTTGTATCATGCAACTAGCCACTAGTAAAGGAGACAGGAAAAGTACTCTGATTCTTCACCTGCCTTGCTATTTAAAGAGAATTTTTTTGTATATTTGATAACACTGCCAATGGTAACCTAAGAGTGCCACTATATTAAGTTTAAGAGCACTGCTTTTAACCTTTATTCTCTAGGCATTTTTCAGTCCATTCAAGTCAATTAGAGTTCTGTATAGGAAAGAATATCAGACAGGTCTGAGTAAACTGTTATCATCTAAGCCACTGAAACTCAAAAATTAGTTCAGAGAAAATAAAAGTATGCTATAAAGATGACACTAAAGATAAAAAGTGCTGTGTTTTTTTATAGACATAATAATTGCAACAAACAGTTTTTGCAAATGTAGGCAAACTGGAAATGATGAATTGCAGTCATAACATTACTCTCATTTACGGTAGTTTCTAAAACAGAAAACATACTTTCTATCATTACAGATCAATCAAACTACATGCTAAAATAATAGAAGTTTGCTAAATCCTATTTCAATTTCCAAACAGACAACTTTGGACAGGATATTGAAAAAACTGCAGATACCTGAGGTACTCAAATACTAAAGCTGGCCTTTTTTGATTGTAATTATTTAAGCTCCTAGAATATGATCTTCACTTAAGATATAAATCTGAAGCAATACATGTATTTTTATCAGTACGGTACACCATCAACTTTTACAGCAACAGAAAAAAAACCACATGTCTTTACAGTGTTTATAAGAAGCAGAATTAAGGGAGGATATAAAGTCTCAAAGTTGTTACACAATTTCTTTGTTATGCAGGAAAAACTCCATAAAATGCCCCATTTCAAAATCTGTTTCTTATTAGGCAGCTACATAAAAAGAAAATAAAAATACCGTATAATTTACTGATATGCACTTTGTCCAAATCAGATTAGTTTATCTTTTTTCTCTATCCATATTTAAGTACTTTAAAAATGCATAGCTATGGCCCTTTTTTGGTAGGATTTGCAAAACAACTTTCATTTTTGACAGCATTAGAAAAACTAAGCATCAAAATCTAAGCTATTCAGTAGTACATATGCTGTTCAAATTAAGAAATCAGTTATCATTAAAAGCAGTGGTAACCAATGGTGTCTTTTTGACAAAGGTCTGATCCTGCCATTGGTGCTCCCTTCTTGCACACAACGTTTTCAACATTTTGACCATAACTCACGCACACGGGGTCACCCCCTGTAGATCTGCCCTCAAATTTAGATAACATAAGGGAAGTACTGAAGTTTCCGTGAATGCTTGTCTGCCCTTTTTCAAGAAAGCACCCACAAGCTGACCAAACCATGTAACACTTGCTTGTGTTAGAAATCTCCAGTAAAGCAGAACTCATTTCATACCACCTGTTCCTTAAGTACCATAAATTTTGACCTATAGAAACAGATACACGTGCACACAGCAAAATGAGGCACTGATGGGACCTGTTCTGGGATGCCATACGTACATGTAGTCATGCGTGCGCAGGGAGATGAAAAGCACAAGGGGACCACCATGAGAAGGACTGGGGAACTGAGAATCCATCTACTTTTTGTGAGGAGACTGAGAAAACCCGGCTTGGTTAGTTCTACAGAATGAACACTGAGAGAGGATATGATTGCAGTTTATTAATACATCCTGAGATAAACACCAGGGAGAGAGAAGAGCTATTTCAGTGGAGGACAATGTTGGCAGGAGAACAAATGACTACAAAGTGGCCATGAGTTACACTTATCCTGGAAACTGGAAGATTTCTAACTAGGAGAAGACTGAGGTTCTAGAGCACCTTCCCACATCAGCAGTAGTGAGGATAAAATATTGAAATACTTCCCAATTAAAACTTGATCAGTTTACGAAAGGGACTGTATGATATGGCTGCCTGTAACTGTAAAAGATTGCAGATTGCAATTGTTCCTCCAGTTCCTTCATGTGTTACTCATTAGCTCATAGGCTATGATTATGCACTGCAGGAAGTCTTTTTCCTGGTTCACAGAGAAAATTAAAGTATTACTAGTGAAATCTTAAAAAAATTACATAGGATGTGCAAATTAACTAAATTAATCTTCCTACAGGAACGTTAATTTCTTTGCATCTCCAGGATCTCTTTCCTAGAAAGGAAAATTTCGTATTTTTTTCCTAAAGAAAGCTGCCTTACTCAATGTATATTGAAATAATATGAAGTAAAAATATTTTCAAATGCCACACCTAAGACTGCAAATGTACTTTAATTCCACAGTTTTGGTTAGTACTAATGAAAGATATACAGCTAAAGTCCGTGAAGAAAACAGTTTAGTCTATGCATAACAGCAGGAGGAATACACTCAGCTAAAGCTCATCTGACATTAGACTTGATTTCATGTTGGCCCTGCTCAGCTGGCAGATGCTTTTCCACCTGTGTTTTGGCTTATATATGTCTGACAACCTCAACAGTGAATTAACTGTAGTTAATTCCACGCAGATTAATTCTGCTGAAAGTCACACATTAAGAGGGTAGGAGGTTAAAGCCATAGTGAAGTGGATGCCAGTAATGTCCCCATCTGTATTTCTAGAGTATTGGCAGCACTTTAATTTCCTTGGGACTCTATACAGAAAATTGTTGGAGATGTGAAGGTTTAAGCCAGCAACACACCTGCATGCAACTGAAACTTGAGAGGATGAAGAAACATCACACACTGTGGCTTGGAGCCTCAGAAAAAAAACCTGCACATTGGTGTGTGGTTTTAGTGCAGACTAGTTTATACTTATTTTCTAAGGAAATAAATATTTCAGTTTTGCCACTACAAAATAGTTCTGGAAGTCCACGACTGCCACATTCGTCAAGAATCGCAAACCTCTCCTGTGAGACGAAGACTTGTTGCACCAGATATACTTGGAGCTTGTGTCACTGCAACACTGACTCAAAGTCCTCATCCAGTGTAACAATTTCTTCTCCTTCAGCATATGTAACTTGTTATATTTTTCTGAAGTGTCATTGCTAAACTGACTACACAGAGTGCTGCTTGAAGACACATTTTACATAATCTCTGTGATAGAAAATTACATAGTAGCCATGTTTAAAGTTTCCAAAATCTACTTAATATGCACCTAAATTAATATCTTTTGTAATTCTTATTAGGCAAATGAAATAGTGTATCTTTTTTCATCAGCATTCTGATAAAGAACAGATTAAAAGAACATATGGCTAGCTTAGCACCTTGTCAAGATATTTCTTCAGTGCTACTCACTCTAAAGAACTATTTTGGTCAAATTCTGTTTTACTAAATCAAGGAATGGTGAAAATTTTCATGAAGATTTTTCCAGAATATATATACATATATTCCTTACCTGTGGGCAGTCTTTGATGTAGTGTCCCTTGTTAAAGCAGAGGTGGCACAGGTAGTTAGGAGGTGGCCTCTTGCTGGGTTTTCTGGCTTCTGAAGAAAGGGATAGGTCAGAGAAGTGCTCGGTGAGGGAGCTTAACCCATCCACAATGTTATTAAGAGAGCCATAAGGCGATGCACTCTTGTACAGACTGCTGCTCAGAGCCTGCAGAAGAAAAGAAAAAAGTCACATGAAACATAGTACTGTATTAAGGATTGTTCTGAGACTGATCTGAGCAGGGGAAGGGCAAAAGTAGCAGAAAAAATGCTGTTTTTTTTTTTTTTCTTCATTAAGAACACAGCTGCATATTTGAGGAGAGCAATACACAGGCCAGTAATAAAGAGGTTTCACAAAGGCAGTGAAATGGAGCTGGTCACCCTACTGCTGAAGAAACTATCAAGCTTGCCATGGTTCACTTAGTTCAGCCTTTCCACTAAGCAATGATTACTTTCTTGTGTTGGATCATACCACATTCATGGTACAGTTAGAATATGCAAGCAAAAAGATGAAAGAACAACCCACAAAAGGGAACATTTTTGTGTCCAAAACTACTTACACAAACAACAATGAAGTCAGGGAAAGGAAAAGAACACCAAGAAAAATGTAATTTTTAATTTTCAATCTCATTAATGAGAAAGTCAACAGAGTCCTATGTTCAAACAAGAACAAGAAACATCCAGATCTACATCTGTCTTGGATTCTCTAAGGGGAAACCTGCTGCAATTTAATAATTCCCTGATAAACAGTAAATACCTAGTTTTTATACTTCACCTCAATAGGACCTTCACTCTCTCAATCTGCAAATCAAAATGAGGAGCTCCTAATTTGCCATTCAGTAGTTTTAGAACAGCAGGAAACCCATAATCACCTAAATAGCTAATCTCCCTAATAGAGATAACAAGGATTCATTCACTTTAATGTGTTATGGCTCAAAAGAAACTATGTAGTAGGAGTTTAAAAAGTAAATAATAACTTTAAAAAACCCCAAACCCAACATGGTAATGAACCACTGTAGAAACAGGATCAACTATTGACAGTCCTCTCCATCCTGAAAAGATGGGGCACATTTCACAGGGTGGTTCTATGTTAGTTCTGGTACGCTTCACAATAATGCAATGCTCATGTCATTCTCCTGGCACCAGAGAATTGCTGCTGGCTTTTAGGAAAGTGAGGTAAGAAGAGGCCCAATCTATGCTTCTTTGGAGACCTTGTTTTTCAGTGCTACTAAATCCAAATATTTTAATGGAGTCTTTAATATATGTCATATATGTTTTCATGTGTTTATATATTATATATAGATTGACAACATGCACTGAAATTGATTCAGAGTTTTTGACATAAATCTGAAGTGGAATTACATTTATTTTAGAGATCTCAAACATTCGGTATGTCTGCACACTGAGTTCATTTTCTGGGTGACAGTAACATACCAAAAGAATCATATGGAAGCTCTAGGCACAATTACCTGAATGAGTCCCAACTACCACTGAATCCCATCCCACTGCAGATGGTGTATAACGTGAATAAAAATCCAGCCTAAGTGTCAGGCTACCACCATACAGATAATTCGCTTCTCTCATCCTCACTGTGTTAAACACAATGTGCTGAGCTCTCCTGACCCCTCTTACAAAGCTGAACCTGGTGCACGGCAGCAGGATCCAAGTCAAAGGGCCACAAAGTAGAATCTGATCTCACAGGGGATTTCACACATGTCCTGGCACTGAAACAATGATAATTTTACCCCCAGCACAACATAGTTCTGTGCTGGTGCAAGATGTTCTGGCTGCTGAGAGGAGAATGAGCAGCAGAAGAAACTCCCTTTGTTTCAGGTGTTAAACCCATACACTTTAAAAGGAAAAGCTATTTCAAAAACTAATGAAAAGGCTTTAGCTGCTTTAGCCATCAAGCAACCAAGGATACCTCCAATGGACACCGGAATTTATATTCTAGGATTTATTGGACACTACTGGAATGAGAAATTCTTGGCATCAAATTTTTAAAAGGAAGAGGAAGTGCTACAGATGCCAAAATGGTATTAATTAAGGGTCTTCAAGAAGTTCTTGTCTCCCTAGGAGACACATTCTCTTACATATACTTGGAATAATACAAAATTGTTCCTTTTAGGAGCCCCTCTTACAAAGAGATTCTTAAAGTACTTCACATGCATTACACCCAACAGTAACTTTGCAAATTCCCTATTACCCAACTTTTATAGAAGGGTGGGTGTATGGACACACAGAATATATGAAATCCCTAATTCTTTACCCATTTGTTGAAATCTGGAACATCCCCTGGGGATGTAGAATATATAACTCCTGCCCATAAGGAAGATGCTATTTCTGCCCCCAGGGCCAACCCAGTGACAAAAAAACCATACCTATCTGCTGTCTTCACTCTGAATTGGACATATGGCTCACAGTGGTGACTATTTTCTTTTCTACGTATCTTTTACACTGACCTATTACCCCCATTATAAGGGAGCAATTTGGCACCACAACTGGATATTATGTAATTCACTCCTCCACCCACCTTTCTTGGCACATTTCAGGTCAATACAGAAACATAAGGGTTGCAATGACCACAAGTTTGTCCACCATGTCAGCAAACTTTTAAAAACTTTTGTTTGTTTTAACTGTGGCAGCCAGAAGCTTTGTCAAAGGCCATGATCCCAAAAGACTCCAGGCTGTACTGACACTAAATCATAATCTTAGCAGCCACCAATGGCTCTGTGGCCAAAGCATGACACATGGCTCTGAAAGTGGCCACCTGGTTCAGCTGGCAGGGCATTTGTGCCATATGTGCCAAAGTTGGACGCATCAAAACATCCAGTCTACACACGCCATCTTGAAACACTTCCCTATAATCATCTTGAGGCCCAGTGTTAAAAAAGGAAAAGACACAAATATAGCATCCCAGAAGATGACAGTAAAGGAGAAGACAGACATTGCTGATGTCACTGGTCCTTCAAAGAACAATGAATTTATTAAGGAAAATTCCTAGACCATCCCAGGATGCAGCCCATCCCTCCTGGTATAGAGTCAGGCAAACTGCTTCAACAGTTCCTGCCAATCTGACCTGGAGAATAGCCTTAAGTCAGTTTAACTCCAAGTTAATGTGAAAAACACATCAATCTGGTACTTGAAAGATGCTATAAAGAGCACCAGTGCAAACGGCGCTACATCCTGTTGCTAGCTGTGGAAATCTCCAGTTCCTCAGAGGGAGATGAGGAAAAAAGCTGTTCCAAAAAAGTTATATAATAAGGGTGGTGGTGGGAAAGTTCATCCCAGCTTCTGGAATCATATAGTGAAAGCCCAGGAACATGTAATGAACGTGATGAAAGTAAATGGTGATTTAGTCCATTTTGTGTTTGTAGAAGACAAGGGGTAAATGAGTATTGCTGAGACACATAAAACAGGGGGGGTTTGTCTGGGTTACTTAATTGAGCAAATCAGCAATTCAGCCCTTACTGAGTGTTTGCACTGCTGCAAAGGGGAGTTTTAAGAAGGGTTTTGAACAAAAACTTTGAATTAGCTTCACACTTCAGAGGGATATCCAGGGCATGATCAGAGTAACAGGGAAAATATTGAACCTCTCAGACAGATGACAGTAGAAAGGAAAACAGAGAGGAAGAGGGAGATACATCCTGACTCATTCTGGTCTTGAGTATATTGTACACATCAGAGGTGGCAGGAAGACTGCTCCTCTGATGAATTCCACCAAAAGCAATGACAGCTTTGTATTCAAAGTGTGCCACCAGCAAAGCCAACCTATTACTTTAAACAGCAGACAACAAATAATACCTCTCAAATGAGGTCTCATTTTGAGCCATGATAGGACAGAAAGGATTTGGCAGTGAAAGGGTTATTGCTCTCAAGAAGAAAGACCACACTGCACGTCCTAATTACAAGGCTCATCAGGCCAGCTGCAATGAATTCAGGATTTCCTTATCTTGCTGTACTGGGAGGATGGGGAAGCTGGTGGTAAAACCTAGAAACTGGCTTGGTGAGAAGCGTGAGCTGATAATGTAAGTTTGTTTGTTTGTTTTTTCTTCCTATGAAACTTGTTCACTTAGTTGGATGTGAACCAAACTAAAAATCTGGTGGTGTACTTTCCAAAGGTAATCTCACTGCTCAGTAGATCTTTAAACTGTCTGTTGGTGGTGTTGGGAAGTAAGGCTTCCTTTGTTATTTGTTTGCTAAGTGTTTTCAGTTAAAGGGTATGTAATCTGTAAGGTTATAGTGTGGTCCTTTGTGAAAGAGGCAGCTATTGTCTTCTGTAGCTGCTACTCTGATTTCCAGTTGGGTAACATATGTGAGTGACTCAAGAGTTCCGGCATCTAACTCACCTCTAAGAAATTCCTAGTTATATGAATGATCTGGCAAATGCTCTTAAGTCTGTTGGCTGGTCCCTGCCTCTCAGAGGCAGCTTTTGGGATTGATGTGCCAAGACGTGTATAAGGAAATACTGAAACAGAATTTCTCTCTTCAGCTTCTTTTTCAGTGATGGTATCGTGTTGAAAGTAAAGACAATGGTAGTTAGGAATAGGTAACGAAACATTTGAACAAATAAGTGGCAAGTCTTCCTTTCCAAATTTCCCCCTGGTATGGCTATTGCTGTAGCTGTAAAAGTATTTCTTAAGAGGGTGCAGAAAGCTCAGATAGCATGATAGCATCTCAGCTGTGACAACATTTAATTCTGCCCAGAGGTGAGGGGATTACCTTATTTTCCAGAACAGCTGATATTAATAAGTGATAGCAATCTGTTTATATGGGAATGGAACCTTGTTATTAGGACTTATAGGAGTTGAGTAGCAAAGCTTTTGGGCATGGGGCTGTAAATGTAGAGGCATATTTGGAAAGTTCAGTTTCTGCCCTAAATTCTGTTGGGGCTGCTGGACCCTTCAGGCAGTCATAAGGGGTACAAATCTACCAGTCACCTGAAGCTAAAATGACCTGTGCTAGTTGAAGTGGTTGATGGCCTATGCCTGGCCAGTATGTTTGTTCGGTGTTCTTGGGGTTGTTTGGTTTTATTTTTATTTTAGAACTATACTCTGAAAACAATTTCACCTGCCCCTTTGAAGACCTCCTTCTCCCACACCCATCTGAAAAAATAAAACTACACTGGTACCCATATACAATATATTACCAGTTAAAATAGAGAGAAAGAAATATTTAACTGGCTGAATGAGCATGAAGAAAGATGACTCTTTGAAGTCATCTGTTGTTTAAGTGCAATGGCTAAAACTGGATAGGAAGAGCCTCATCATGCTCCCAAACTGTTGGATTCTGTGCATAGTGTCCCTCATGTCCTTTCTTATTCCTGCTAGTTAAAGGACTTAATGTTGAAGCTGGCAGAGGTGACTACTCCACTGTAGCAAGGTAACTTTCTTTGGATGTGGCATTATTGTAACTATTCTACCTGAAACGTAGTGGTTTAACACAGGGGGGGGAAAAAAATAATCTGTCCAATACAAAAAAGTCCTTTCCTATTTACAGCTGTTTACAAGCATCTCTAAAGGACTTGTGAAAGAACTCGCTCAAGTGATAAGGCAGTAAGATTTGTGCTACTAGTTCTCTCCATGTTTGTTTCAATTGCACATACTGAAGTGAGATCCCGTAGCATTTCAGTATTCCTGTAACATAGTCCACTTGTCAATTCTTCCATGCCATTAAGTAATCTGTAATTGAAAAGTGATGAGCAAAGAACTTATGATGACTTATTTTTGCTTTAGTATGTTGCCAACCTAACAAAGCAAACACACATAAAGCAGTCTTAACTTCCACAGTTAAGTTTAAGTCAGCAGGCGCCATGGCTATTTGAAGTTTGTTAGAAAAAAGAGGTGGGTTGCCCTCTCATCAGCATGGAAAAAGTAAGGTTTTCATATACTGTAAATTATAAACTTTCTCCAGTCTGTGAAGTGGGTATGATGGTAACCAGACTAGGCATGCTAATTATTAGCCTTGCACTGAAAAGTCAAAAGGTGCTGAAGTTGTTTATGGATTTGGACTTTCATGAAGAACCGAGTATATCCCCATGCTGTGCCATGAGTAATATAATAGGATAGACAAGTCATTGCGCTCAGTTGCTATTTTCATGTTGGAGGAGGAAGAAATCTGAAGCTATCCAAACAGTAATTCAGTGGCTTGTACGTGCTAATATACACAACTTAATCGGAGAGCCTATATCTGTGTTATCTGCTAGTGCCCCAAGGCTTGCTTCCAACATGAGATCTATCTGTGGGACCATGCAACATCTGTGAAAGCACAACAGTTGCACCTGAAGACAGCCATGTGTGGAGAAGAAAACTTCAAATCTGTGACCTTTCTGTGCTTCACCTCTTTATAAGTGGTCAAAAGCTACCTGGTTTTGTCCCCAAAGAAACATTAAATGCAGAATCAAGCTTTCAGAAAATAGAGGGATTAAATGAAAATACTGTCATAAATTTAGTTGTATTTATTTGAGCCAGAAGAGAGAAGTTTAATTACCAAGACTGAACTGCAAAACCTCAAAAACTGCTCCTGTATGGTTTGTCTGCTTTAGCTCCCCTGATAAATTATAGATACTTTTAAAGAAAACAGTTTAAGAGTTTACTCAGTAACATTTTTATCATTGGACAACTGTAAGCAAAGCTCACCAGTGAAGATGATGGGTTTTTTTCTGGAGAAAGGAAAAAAAACCTCAGGCTTCTGTTGTGAATTACTCAAATTCCTTATCTAAAAACACAGATAAACATAGATAGCCAAGTAAACCTTTAATATATTCCTGGCTAGTTAGATTAGCAAAGTATACCTTAATTCATCCCTCTTCTGTAGGGAGGTTCAGATAAACACATGTTTATATTAAACTGCTAACAGTAATGTCTACTTCTAAGTATTTTCAGATAGATGGCACTAAGACTTTCCTTTTGCAGAAATTGTGTCTTAAGGAGACAACTACAGACACGGTATGACTTGTCAGTAGTTGTGAAGTGAGTCAATGGTAGGGCAATAAGTCTTTAATTCCTGCATCTGGGTCGGGGCAACCCCAAGCACAAATACAGGCTGGGCAATGAGTGGCTTGAGGCCAGCTCCGAAGAGAAGGACTTGAGAGTGGTGGTAGACAAGGAGCTCAATATAAGGCAGCATGTGTGCCTGCAGCCCAGAAGGCCAACCATATCCTGGGCTGCATCAAGAGAAGCGTGGCCAGCAGGTCGAGGGAGGTGATTCTCCCCTTCTACTCCACTCTCATGAGGCCCCACCTGGAGTACTGTGTCCAGTTCTGGAGCCCCCAACACAAGAAAGACATCAACCAGTTAGAACGAGTCCAGAGAAGGCCACGAGGATGATCCGAGGCCTGGAGCACCTCTCCTATGAGGACAGGCTGAGAGAGTTGGGGCTGTTCAGCCTGGGGAAGAGAAGGCTTAGGGGAGATCTTATAGCAGCTTTCCAGTACCTGAAGGGGCCCACAAAAAAAGCTGGGGAGGGACTTTTCATAAGGGCAGTTAATGATAGAACAAGGGGAAATGGCTTTAAACTGGAAGAGGGTAGGTTTAGATGAGATATTAGGAAGAAATTCTTCACTGTGAGGGTGGTGAGACACTGGCCCAGGTTGCCCAGAGAAGCTGTGGATGCCCCATCCCTGGAAGTGTTTAAGGCCAGGTTGGATGAGGCTTTGAGCAACCTGATCTACTGGAAGGTGTCCCTGCTGATGGCAGTTGTTGGAACTAGATGATCTTTAAGGTCCCTTCCAACCCAAACCATTCTATGATTCTATGATTCAGTGGGTAAATGTATCTAATCTAGTTATTCCAGACCTGACTGCTTGGGTAGCTGTGGCTTCTCAGGCTGAGAATCTGCAGAGCAGCAAGTGGGTGCAACGCGCTCCTCTGCATGTCAGTCGCCTACCTTCAATTCATGGCAAGGCTGAAGAACAATGCATGCCACCATCTTTTCTTGCTTTAAATCTGCTGATCTTTAACATTTTAATCGAAACTTTCAATGAGCTTCACAGATCTTTAGATCTTAAAAATGTTCCTCCTCTTCTACTATACAGTGGTACAGAAGTAACAAAATGCTGACAGTTAAGAAGTTGCTCAGTCACCACCTTCAGGATTGCTGAAACTCAGGTAGGCCCCTTGGCTCTCTGCTAGTAGTGTGATCCTCCCAATTTCAGCCTCAGGGAAAGGCTTGCTGTGAACCTCAGTGGGGGACACTTTCTTTAAGCAGTATAAAGGGACCTCACAAAAAGGCCTTAACGGTGGACCTGGAAAGGTGGGAAAGGAGAGGATAGAGACTTCCTCTGGTCAGAGGTGTGCAGTCTTGGAGGAACTTTCTAAACGTAGCACCAAACCCTGCAGGGATCCTTTTCATCCACTGAATGCTAAACAACTGCCTACTTATGTTAAAGAGAAGCTCTAACACTCAAGCACTATATTAGGGATAACAGAGACCATTCACGTTGCAAATTACTTTAACACATCCTCACAGGAGCTTTCATTCCTCAGCTTTTCCCTCGGGCTGAGTCAGCCCCAGGCTGCAGACCACCACCCCCCTGACCCTTCTGAGAGAGGTGGGCCTCTGCCACATACCCTGATCCTGCGGCCTCCTCACCTTGTTGAAAAACAAGCCATTTTGTCAAGACAGGGTTCCTGGATCAGGAGGAGGAGGTTATGAAGGTTGTATAGCATAAAGTGAGGGGAGAAACGGATGGACATGTTTTGACCCCTGCACTTTCTGTTAATATCTCTGTTTCCTGCAGGAAATCTTGTCTCAATCTGACTTGCAGTTTGAAAAACAAGAGTCAGGTTTCCTCTCATTTGGTGGGTCTTTTGACACTCCAAACATAAAAAAAATAACACCCGGAAATAGACATGCGCCTGTTCAAGACACGCTTAGGAAAGCATTTACCTCCTGTGCAGCTCTTGTGTGATGAAACGCTTTGCTAAGAAATGTCCATTTTGGGTTAAACAGAACTTTAAGTCTGAGACAGTTTTGTTTATATCATTTACATTCAGTAATGCCTTCTTGGCACAGAAACCTCTGCGATGGCTGCCAGAGTTTAAAAGAGGCAAAGCTAAGGTCGCTGTCAGAGGTAGAAACAATACATCATCTGCCCAGAATGGGCCCCTCGCAATGTGCTTAGGGCCTCTGTTCCTGCACTCATGGGAAGACAAAAACTTTTATTAAACGGAATATAGTGAGGAAAATAAATTATTTCCATGTACTAAATGACAGCCTGGAATTTAATTTTGTGACTCTAGCTTTTAGATAGTTTTATCTATGTTTAAAGCCACCCTCTTAATCAGTTGTGATACAGCATATCTTGAAGTGTGATCTGAGCAAGTAAATCTAAAACCTCACAACCTGCTTTAGATAAATTATAAAATAACAATTGAGTAATCTGGTTTCCAAGGATTTTTTTCCAGGTTGGGTCTGTTAGAGGAATGAATCTCTTACTACTATTCATTTCAGTTGCAATGTATGTTGGAGAAAGATGGTTATAAGAACACCTCTGTGTTTCAAGGACCATGGATGCTCAAACCCCCTAAGAGCTCTTACTAAGCCCCCACTTTCAGGATGCAACGACTGTACAATAGTTCCTCTACTTTCTGTTTAACCCCAGATATCCAGAGCCCTAATGATTACAGAAAAATAGTTGCCTAGCAGGCTGGCTTAGTGCAAAGAAATATAGGCTCTGATTCCCCTGCTATAACTGCAACCAAGTTTAGAAGCCTGGAACCCCTAGGTTGGCAAGAGAAACCTCTGGGAGCAAGATGATCCCTTTAAAATGTTTGCTTGGTTGGCAGTTAGCTGGATGAGATGTAAATATAGATTTCCAGATTCCTGCAATCCTTCTAGGGTATTGCACTTGTGTTCATTCAAGAGACGGCAAACGGTGTCATGCCCACAGGGAGTAGGTGTGGGTGGTCATTTAATACAGCAGGAACATATTTCTGCTTTGGATAAAGCAAGAGTCCTGCACCATGAGGACATTTGCTTGTCTTCAAACTAAATCTGTAGAAACACAAAATGTATTTACTGAGATACAGGTTTGGAAGACCACGCAGCAGTTCTCCTATCAGCAGCAGTTGAAAGAGCTAAGAAAAAGGGTCTATGAGAGGCTCCTTAAAATTCCTCTTAGTCCAAGTATTGGAGTTGTTAGTATTTACTTACACCAAAATACATGATAGAAAGTAATGGGCTAGGCTTGTGATATGTTAAAACTTAAAAACCACCAAAACTGCCAACAGCTGCGCTGGCCTGGCTAGACAAAGCCCAGGCCTCGTAACCCTGCATTTATTCTGCTTTCCTGAAGTGAATCTGTCTATAATTTTAAGTTCTACTTTTAGTAGATCGCAGATTTGATGTAGCATTTCTGAGAATAAAAAACAACCTGCAGGAAAAAAGAAGTGTTCCAAGTTGTGACATTTATGAAATACTTTCCGTCTGAATTATGTCAGCATTACTGTAAGATTTGAATAGCTTTGTAAAACTTAACTGGTTCCTTTGATCCATTATAACTTCTCCGAAACCTAGACGGAGCCTAAGTAATCTGCCATGAAGCAAAGACTTATATTCTTCCCATTTAATTTAATCATTTCATTGTGCTAAAAGAAGAAGGGCAATTCAGGAGAGTGGCAAAATGGGCATCAGGCTGCTGGCAAGTTTCCTGGGGAAAGGAAACTGAGGAGAGGTACAAATATTAACTGCTGCATTTCACAAAACCACTCAGAAGCTTTAAGGTGATATCCAGTACCAGGTTTTAGGCAGCATTCATATGTATGCATCTAGTTTAGATAACAGTACACATTTACTTTTGTTTCTATGTAAATATGTTATCAGTATTGTATGATTTAGCTTTGTAATATCTGTGCCCACACCATTCTGCAACCGCGTTGTGTAATTGTTTTTCATGCTTCTTAAAACAGCATGGAAATATCCTCTGGTCTTAAATTTAAATATCTCTGAAATCAGGTATCAGAGTGTTCCTCATGGCCCACTTACACTCTGAACTAGAAAACTTCATTGCTTTAATCCTTACCTTGTGAATGTCAATAATGTCATCTTTTCTTCTAATTGTTTATTACCAAAGTAACAGGACCATTGATAAAAGTTGTTTGCTATCTATCTGGTACACCTCCACAAAATCCCCCAAACAACCAACAGCAAAAAAAAGGTGGGAGGAAAGAAGAAAAAAAAAAAAAAAAAAAGGGGGGGGGGGGGGGAGAGAAGGGGGGGAATTGGCTTTTGCATAAGAGCAGTTTTGTACACCTTTTGGTTATCCATTCATTCCATACATTTCATAAATGAATATAGTGGTTCAAGTCAGACTTGGTTGTCTGATCACTTGTGCAGTTCACTGAAGAAGGATCTTCCTTTTTCTGCTCTCAATAACTGAGTCTACGTCTATGGAGCAAAAGATAAAGGGATGAAAAATCACTACCCAACACAGTTACATCACTCCTTTGTTTGGGTGCCTTGGATGGAAGACACCGTAAACACATAAAAAAACTGTAACTGAAAGCTGTGTGTGTAGAATTGTAACATGAATTCTACAAGCTTTTGCCTCCAATTATGGGTTGGGGCTTTATTCCCTGTATATTGCCTGGCAAGTTTTTCAAGATGTGCATGTATTTGAGAGAAAAAGTGAATGTCAGTGCTCCTCTCAATGAGGAGTTTGAATAAAAATAAAGTCCCAAGTGATTTAAGAGAGTTGGCAATAATTCTTACCTACTCAGGAAGAATATATGTAATTGGTCTATCTTCTATCACTAGTTTTGGGGTTTTTTGGGGGGTTTTTTGGTTTTTGGTTTTTGGTTTTGTTTTTTAACCTATCAAAAATAAATCAATAGTAAAGCAGAAAACCCATATCCCTCTTCTGGAAGACTTGATTTAGGTTCAGCAATTAATATTTTAGCTCTGGACAGCTTTCCAAATGTAATTCAGCCTTTGATGTGATACTAAGTAGCTGCAGAAGACTACAGTGGATAATACTTTTGTTGCCATGAACTAAAGCACAGCTATAAATCATGTTTGAACTAGTTAAAGCTAGAGGTAGTGCAGGTGTACTGCAAAGCTACAGCAGTATTTGCTTCAGGTGTGGTGAGGGTAAGGAAGCAACAAAAGGCTCTAGCTGTTAGAGTAACTTCAGCACATCTTCACTACTTCTGGGAGCTTTCTGCTGTTCTTACTCAGGTAAGGCAGCCCAAGTAAAAGCAACATAACTACATTTAGAGTACTTGCTTAAGAGAACCAGATTTGGCTCTTGTGTATTCCCTTCTGCAATCAAATTGTTATTAGGAAATTCAGCCTTAGTGGGAAGAATAAGAAGAGTATCTACCATATGCAGTATAGTACACTTAAATAAATAAATCCCAGAGAGTAAAAAAGTCTAAAGACATACCTAGGAGATACAAACGGAATAGTGTCATTTGTATGATAACTTGAGTTTCACACTTATACAAAATATAGATCTTATTTTCAGACTCGACTTTCTATAGGACAGTCATGTATGGTTTGGGGTTTTTTGTTTTTCCTTCCCTGGCAAAAGAGGGTGTAAAAGACAGAAGTAGCAAAGTAGGAGTCCATGGCTGCAGAAATAAGAACAGGGAGCAAAAAATAATCCTTGTAGACTTAAAAACCTGAATTTCTGCATTTTAAAGCATACACCTAACTGCAACTGGAAATAGAGCAGTTGTTAGCTTAAATACCTATATTGGGATCTGAGATTTCGACTCCAGAATAGAGAGTGAGCTGTGAAAGCTGCACTTCCGTGCTGAGTTAATATCATCAAAAGGGCTCTAGAGCTGGCTGTGTGGCAGGACAGAGGAGGCTGATGCCACCAAGATCCCCAAATGCATATTGTCTCCTGACTAACAGAGATTCAGCCCTCTGGAATCTCTTATAAAGACCAATCCAAGAATTGACACTTAACTTCTTGAAAACAGTTTGAAAGGAGTTGACTTACACTTTAAGTAGCCACAAAATACCTGTGATGTACAATCACCCTGAGACAGAGAGCAAAAGTTCCTCCAATACAGGAGTTCTTCAGCTATTTCCTTTTCAATAAAATTTGCAGAAGGATAAGGGCACTGAAATGTTAGTACTTAACTGAAGAATAGTGAGAAAAATGAAGATGAGGAAATCAATCAAATAAGAATCACTATTATTAAAGCATATCTTCATGTACTGTAGGCAACCCCTACACTGCACTACTCTGACTGTCAATAACTATGCTTCAATAAAAGGAGATAATACTGTAGTTGTTCTAGTCTGCAAGTGAGAAGCAAGAAGTCCTAACTGCAGTACTGAGCACATTAAGCACTCTGTAGATCAGAAATAAGCTCTGTTAGAATAACTAACAATATTCTACAAAATTAAAGTAATTGGAAATGTTTTGGAGCATGTGGCAATTTCTGCTGACCTGCATGTCTGTTATATTTGCCCTAGGATCGTACTGGTTGTGAGCAGCCTCTTATAAGGTGTGTTTTGTTTTTTCTTTTAAGTCTTTTAATCATGGCTGTTCTCAGAAGTATGACAGTTCAGTGATTTCGTGGGTCAATGGCCTGATCTTGTATGGCAATCCCTGCATTCTTCTGATACTGTGAGAACAATTAAACTTTTTTTTTTTTAAATCTTATAAACATCCTCCGAATTAACTCATCTAGTGTGTATTCCTCTAATTCTATGGAAGACAGATGGAAAACAACTTTGTCTGATATAAAATGTATTTTCTGTGGAAATGCCAGCTTCCTTCTATACATTTTTATTCTTTACAGTGTTTCATGGGATTTTGTTGTTGTTAATATAGGAGCATCACTGTCACACAAACTCTTCTTTAGGAAGCTGCCTGATAAGCAGTACCTTTCCCAGTGATGCAGTCTTGCTTCTGTTTCACAGGGGTTTGAATGTTATTATTATGTTTAACATACACTCTCTAAACCTTCTTCTTAATTCCACAAATTTTCCTTTCTGAGTGAATGATCTGCACCTTACTGTAGCACACTGAACTAGCTCATGTTCTTTCATTCCCAATTAGTTCCTCCGTTGCCTTTAAGGACTCGATCTGGAAGTCCCTAAGTCAGAAACATGAACCGCTTTTTGAAAAGAACGATTACTTTCTAACCTAGTGTATGCAGTTATTTGTGCTTAAATTAGATCTGTTTTAGGTCTGGAAAGTGGCTGCCATAGAAATTTCTGGAAGGAATTCCCCTCTTGGAAAGACACGCAGAGTATTGCACATGGGCAAAGAATTCATTAGGACACAGGCTCTTTCTCATGTGTAAATATTGGCTTGTGCCAGAATTAACACTCTATGCTCAAAGAAACAAGTTTGATCATTATAATATGTTAATATCTAGTTTCTGGCTGCTGACTCTTCTTGACTGAAGTTAGCATTGATCTGGTAGGATGCCTACTGTGAGTATAGAAAAATACCATATGAGCACCTTACACCCTTATTCTAGATTTCTCAATTATACTGCTCAAGGACACACAGCCACAGTTACCTGGCTGGGTCTCAAATGCATTAAATCCCATGTAACCAGCCCCACAACAAAACCTCAAATACTTGTCTCTGATGGATGGTGTTATGAGGGTGGAGCTCAGTTCAATAGCCAATTTAATGCATCTTAATGTTCTAACATGCTTTCGTTTCATATCTAGGACAATAAACACTGCAGTAAAGTTTTATTTAAAGCAGGTCTGTTTTGCAAAATGAGCCTTGCACATGGAACAAAACACTCATTGTCACTTTACTGTTTAAACCTTTATTATTGCTTTTTTTCCTGGTACAATGGGCTTTTATCCACTAAACAGCTGTGTTCATCATGTTTATTTAGAAGGCGTCCATTGTAGTGGAAAAAGTCTGGAGGACAAAAATCTTGGTGAAGTGCAAGATTATTCTGTGGGTGCTGGCACTTTTCTTTTTTTTCTGTCCAGTTCCTTTGGTCAGTATGCAAGTCACATACGCAGGCACTGCCATGCACACTTGCAAACCCTGTATAATAGCAACTTTTCACAAGTGCTGTCTCTTATTCCAAGCGTTCCCCTCTAGAAATTTTCACTTGCAAGGCAACATACAGGATGTGCAACTATTTTGCACCCTATGATCCTATCATTTCTCAATCTGTTGCTATTTTGGCCATTCATTAGGTCACTTTCCAAATATTGTGTACAGCTATGTGTCAATCATTGTCACAGCTTGGCTCCAGGCTGAGCCAACCCAGGACAAAACTGGGAGGGGGGGAAAAATGCCAACCGAAGCAAGCCCTGTGTAGAAAACAGTCAACAGTTTAACTGTGGAAAGCTATGTGTCGCTCCAAAGATAGCGTAAGCCCACTTGATGCAAAAACAGAGTACAGTACTAATGCTCCCCAAAATAATTTTACGCAGTTGAAATACGTAGTGCATACCCAACGGCATCTGCAAATAAACAGATGTTAGAATGTCAAGAATTAAGAGCATGACATTGTAGGAAACTCGTGGGTGACTCCTGCCAAAAAAGCGGTCTAGCTCCCAGTTTCTGGAAAGAATGGAGCATCTAATACACTGACAGAACTTTTTTTGAGCAACAGTATCTCTAACGCCTTCTAAACCCTTGAATGACAGCTGCTGTTTAAGCAGGCAGTATTAGCCTAGGGAATTAAAGGGTTCCCTACTTTCTCTGGGGTATATCCAGCAGGGCCGACACAGTCCCATGCTGCATGCGATGGCTGTGCCCCCTTCCCTCTTTTCAGGCTGCCTTGTCTTAACCCATAGTACAGGTAAAGATAGGAAACACAGAAGTGTCTCTATCAGCCACATAGTCAATGCTATTGTTGTCACAGGCTGGAAAGCAAACTGGAACAAACTAACATGCTTGATCTTTTTAAAATATTAAAATATCTGTATAGAATGAAATGGCTCCTTGTTTCCTGAACAGTGAATGCTCAGGCTTTCTACAGAGCTGGCATTCTCAGTTGTTGTCATTCATGTGCCTCAGGAAACTGTAACAAGGTTAAAAAGAGCAGAATAAAGTTGCAACCATACAGCTCATGGGTGACAGGAATCCATGCAGAAACGCAGCTAAGGTAACTGCTGGGATCTGAAAGCAGCGTGGCCAGGGGCAGGCTGTGGAGGGGCTGACCGCTTGGACTGGGGCTGGAGCAGGGGCCTGGCAAGGCCTGGTGTACTGGGGAAATGATTTTCCAGAGGAAAGCAGAAAACAGTTTTGGGGGGGGGGGGGGGGGGGAAACAAAATGTAAAGACATGTAAGCCAACTGGAAAGGGAGAAAGTGTGACAAAAGGCTTAGCCCCTACTTGTAATCAGTATAGTAGAAGCAGAAAATGAACTTGAGGGAAACTTTAAGGAAAAGAAAACTGTTTCTCAGAGACTGTTCAAAGGCTTCCTGGATGCAGCCTCCATTTGCTTTTTTTCCTTTTTCTCCCAAGGAGAATGTGAGCAGAATGTATCCTGACTTGAACAAACGCAGACCTGAATGGAATCCCAGTCTGGAGAGAGTCCATGTAGGCCAAACCCCTGCAGTCTTACCACTATCTCGGCACCATGAAGCTTGTAAACCAAGCAGAAAGGGACAAAATCTACAATTTCTAAGCAACAGGTAGGTAGCTGGAAGTTTAAAATCCACTGCCTGTTGGGT
Organism: Caprimulgus europaeus; assembly: GCA_907165065.1. The sequence goes on from OU015529.1 coordinate 27,972,017, forward strand.
CTTTTAGCAAAAATCAATGTTCTTCTTAAGTCTATGTATTTTTAAAGTGGCTATGTTATATTGTGCTTAAGAAGGCTGTGTACATCAGACTGAATGGATTTTGAACTACATGCTTTCAAAAATAGTATCTGTTTTGAGACTGGATGTGCCTTGTGAAATGCTTAAGGAAGAAAGAATTTCTAATTAAGGAAAAAAGAATGTGTATGTGTAAATCCAGCTCTTAAGTGTTAACAACTATAACACCAAAGCAGTTGGGGAATTTGATTTGTTTTTAATTAACAACTCACACCTTTGCTGCCGGAACAGGAACATATACTTTGACTGAGAATACTTTTCAAACCTGTATTTTAATATAAGTGGCACTGGGAGGATTCAAATGTCATTCTGTGGGAAGTGCTAGAGCAAGTTGAATGCACAGTCCACCTAACCCTTGTCAAATGGAGCCACTGTTGAATGTCTCCAGCAAGAGCCCCGTGGCAGGAGCAACAGCGCTGTCGGATCTGTTCTGGAGAGGTTGTGAGCTGTGGTGTGTGAGGTGCCACCGTGCAGTACCCCCATGCATGTGAAGTCCCTCCAGTGCAAAAGTGCTTGACCTCAACAACTTCCTGTGACAGGGAGTTCCACAGTGAATTGTCTTTGCATGCTCTAGGTTTTCAGTTTCCTTCCCTTTGGCTTCATTTTGTCTTGTTCTTGTGTTATGAAACATGCATAGAACTGTTTTTTTCCCCACTGTGTTTTTGTCACATTCCTGTTTATCTATCTTCCTTTTAAATAATGCCAACCCCTGACCTCTCTTAAGCTATGTATATTCTTTATATCAAGCTCTTTAAATATAACTTAAAAAAAAAAAAAAAGCGGGGGGAGGCGGGATTTTTTCACGCTATGACGGGTGTAACACTTTTTCTGTGCCTCCCCTCGCACCCCTGGCCCCGTCCCGGCCGCGCCGGGCACTCGGTGTAACCATTTACCAGACTGTCAACACGGCCGCCCCTCGCCGCTGGCGGGCGGCTTCGCCAATGCCGCTCGTGCGGCGGCGCCGCGCCCCGGCCCGGCCCGACCGTGGGCCCGTTAGCGGGACGGGCGCTGCTGCCAGCGCCGAGGGACCGGGAGGCTCGGGGCGGGAAGGGGCCGGGGTCGGGAAAGGAGCCTGTGCGGCCGCCGAGCCGCTCCAGCCGTGCGGGGCGGAGACGGGGCTGCCCCGTCCCGCCGGCGGGCTCGGTCCCGGCCCGGGGTGGGGGGGAAGGCTCCTGAGGCATCATGGCGGTTGTGGCCCGAGGGGGGGGCCGGGGGCAGTGAGACAGGGGCTGCGCGCCGGACGGCAGCGGCGGCGCGGACTCACCTCGCTCCGCTGGAGCTGGAAGAAGCTGTTGAGATAGCTGGAGCTGAGCGAGGAGCCCAGCTCCGGGGTGCTTTTGGTGTAGCCCAGGTCGGGGTGCTGGGACGAGGAGGGCTCGGGTCTGAAGGCATCGAAGGCGCTGGCCTGGTGCGTGTCTTGCAGCGAGAGATAGACCCAGTTGAGGAGCTGGGCGGGCTGGTAGACGGACGCGGCGCTGGTGTCGATGGCTGACAACAAGCTCATTTTTCCCCCCGGGCTCTGCCGGCGGCGGCTGGCCCCGCGGTGCCGCTCCCCTTCCCGGCGCTCCGGCCGGCGCCGCTTTCCCGTCCCTCCCCGGGCTGCTTCCTCCTCGCCGCCCGGAGGAGCGGAGAGGACGGGACGGGACGGGGGCTCGCTGCCGGGCCCCGCGCCGCTCTCGCTCCCCCTAAGGCCGGCGGCGCCCGCCCAGCCCCAGCGCTCCGCGCAGCACAGGCATTGCTGCCGCCGCCCGCGGGCTCCGCAGGAAACTTTCTGCGCTCTCCTTCCCCGCCCGGCCGGTGCCTGCCCCGCTATCTGTCTTTATTCCCACTCCCGCAGGCAGCGGCGGGGAGGGGCTGCGGCGCTCGGGCCGCACTGCCGCGCCCCCATAGGCCTCCCGCCCGCCGCAAGAGGGGTGGGGGGCGGCCGCACTGCTGGGGGCACGGGCGTCCCCCCGCCGCTCCGCCCCTCCCGCCTGTCTGTATGTGTGTGTCTGGGTGTCCGTGTGTGTCTGGGTACCGGCGGAGGTCCCCGGGCTGCTGGCGACTTGCCCGCCCGGTTCGCGCCGGCTCGCTCGCTCCCTCGTTCCTCGGCCCTTCCTTTTCCTCCTTCCTGAAGATTTTTGCGCCAAACGCACGCAAAGCCCTTCCGAGGGCTTCTGGCCGGGCCGCTTCGGGCTTGTTTTTGACTTTGCAAGTTTCGCTCGGTGTCTCAGCCCGCCCTCCCTTCTCACTCTCGTTTCTGTTTCTCGCCGGTGCTCGGAGCTCATCGTCATCTGAAGTTCCTTCTCATTAAATCTCTGTCAGACCTCCAGGTTCACGACGGCTCGCTCGGTCAGGGAGGTAGTGCCAAGCCTTGCAGAGTTAGGGTTTCCCAAATAAGGCAGCAAGCGGCGCGACCTCCCCTTTGAAATCCATCTAGGTAGCCCTGGCGCGGGCTCCCGGGGAGCCTGGCTGCCGTGGGGTACTCTGGAGCTAAAGCCGAGTAGGCCTTGTAAGGAGTCGGTAGCACAAAAGACGATGATGAATGATCCTCATTTCAGGAAGGAGCCTGAGTGGGTAAGCTGGTAATTACAGTTCATAAACTCCCTGCGATGAGTGGAGTAGAGCTAGGCAGCTATTTCTCGCTTTGGTACAAACACTGCAGCAATCAAACTAGGGAGTTTTCTTTTAAAAACCAAAGGAACTCCCAGGAGGTAACTTAAAAATTCAAGCAAAGCTCCATGTGCTCTTTCCTGAGTGACAGGAGGCTAAAACCTAATGTGTCTTCCCAGTATGGTCTTGGGGGGGGGAAAAAAAAAAGCCTTCCTTACCTAGATAACAGAAAAAAATCTGACCTTTAAAACATCAAAGTTGACATCTAGGTTTGCTGTAATGAGCCATACGTCTCTGCTAAGATTGAAGGAAGATGGCTGTTCTGAAAAAGCGTGGTTACAAGCAATAGAAAATGCAGGTCAGCATCTGCACAGTAGAAAATGCTATTAAATTGTCAGCTGCAAACAGCAAAGATGGATGCATTTTGGTTTTGAGAGCAGGTAGTTAAGGCAGCACAGCTATCTTCTTGCAGGAATTTAAGTGAAGGTGTAACTTTCCAGAACTGCAAGGTGGGGTAAAGTTTAGAACAGCTGAATCAAAATGAACTCCTTTAGTGGTGCTAATATCTTATTTAAATTACAAAGTCCTTGCAGCATTAATGCAGTTTGCTTATTTATAAGCCATCTTGGTTTACAAGCCCTTTGGAACACATCTAAACATGTGCGTATCAGGATGAGAAGGAACAACTACGCCAGTGTAAATAGTGTCTATAACTGTCCATAACATAGATCATAATAATAGAGGAATTAAATCAAATTGCATCCCAAACTCAGACAGTTACATAGTGTTTTAAAGTCACAAAAAGGCGAATTAGGTTTAGTGACTTAATAAATTGTAAAGGAGGATTTTCCAGGATTTGCTGGTAAATGGAGAAAGAACAAGAAATATAGATCACATCTGAGGAACTTGCCTTTCTGGCAGATGGTCATACTGAAGTTAGAGTATAGTACAAAGTCTAGGAGAGGGAACCAGGCTGAAGATGCTTATTTTGTTGTTGTGGAGTTTTTTGTAAGCATGCTAATTCCTTCCTTAAAGACAATTTCTATTTCTGTCACTTCCCTCTTTTGCTTGATAAATTAAAACAAAATACATGTATTTTTATTTGACAGCTCCACAGTTCACTCTGTCTAGTAAGATGCTGTGAAGCAAATGGGAGTTCTGAAGAAGCAGAAAAGGTAACTGGGCTCTTGTCCTAATAGAGGTCAAAATATAGAGTGACTGAGGTCATACAATGTTTTGGATGAGGAGTTTTTGGTATATTTTGATACTTTTTTTTCCCCAAACTGAGTGTAGCTCTCATTGTAGTGCATTGGTTGAATTGCTTGTAGTTAGGCAACACAGTACAGATTGCAGTGGGGCTAGGGAAGGCTGAATTGGAGTGCATTTATTTCATCAGCTGCATTTATTACATAAGCTGCATTTAGAGGTGCAGCAACCCCCCATGATGTTACAGATACCATGTGTTCCCCCAGATGCATTTGAATGTTGAAATTTTTTTTACTGTAATTTCTCCTTGATAGTAGCTCTGGTGGCTTCTAGTAACCATGTAGAGCACTAAGTGAATCAAACAGATGCTTTATTTAGCATGTCAAGAAAGGGAAAGGCTGCAAATGCCCCCACTATTAAAAGCTTAACCAAAGAGCACTCAAAGATTCAGTAGTTATAATGTTATTCTACTGCCATTTCTTCCAGAAAATAGTTTCTAGGCAGTTCTCTCTTTCTGGACTTAATACTGCTCTTAGCTTAGCAAAACACTGCTACTGCATTTGCTACAGGCCAGTTATGTTCAAGATAGCAATTTTTTTTTTCATTGTAAGTCCTCTCTTTCTTCACCTCCAGAAGTCATAAATTAGTGAGAAGGAAATTGGTTCAAATGATCTGTTTAGCAGATACTTCACAGTAGAGAAAAAAAAGTTGTCAAGGTCAGTTATGTCTGTCCTTTGAAATATCTGAGACAAAACTATCCAGTGAGGTAGTCCAATGGCCGCAAGATGTCTTCCAGACATGTGTGCAGTTCCTATTGATTACACTGGGGTGGAGTATAAGTGACATCAACAATATATGGACTATATATCAGCCTTACACTGGTGAAACATTGATTCTACTGGTTTTATCCATGAGTAGTGCTAATGAAGTAAAAACAACTGGAACTGTAACATGAAACTTTAAATGATCTAAATGACTTAAGTGACTTGCAAAGAAAGAAGTCTTGAAACAGACCAAAGGCGAACACAGAGACAGGATCCAGCTCATTCAGTGCTATTCACTACGTAGTGAATAACCATACAATTTATTCAAAATGACCTTAGAACTGCTCACTCAGGCTGATCCCTTAGCGAGCTGGACCTCTTGTGGCTGCTGTCTTCCCAAGGCATCTTTGCAAGACCAAGGACTTCCATTTGTGTCTGGGACTTGTTTCATTCATCTAAAGTAGTCATGTTCCTGCTTCCAGTGTTCATACCTTTAGATCCTGTCAGCCTTTAAACTGCACTGTCCTCTATATGTGATAGGTTTTTTTAAAATATTTTTTTTATGGTACTCTATATTTTAAAAATGAATGTGCCCTAATAGCAAAAACCCTAGATTCTTATGCTTGGCCTGAATTGCTGTCATCTCAGTCTGCTTCTAGATTAGGTGGGGCTCCAAAAGGAATACAGAATGAATACCTCAAACTGCCAGTAAGACTAGAAAAATCAGCTAACTTGAACCCACTACTGGCTTCTCTGCTTTCTGTAGTCGGGATATATGTACTGCAATGGGCCGTTCTGCTGCAGTGTAGGTGGAATATTCCAAGTGAATGTTTTTAATATGCTGCAACAGAGATTCTTATCTTATTATGAAATAATTTAGCTATGCGGTGGAAACAGTGTGTAAGCGCTCTTCAAAATATGAGAAGGCATTTCAGCCAAGTTGTAAACTGTAAAAGTACATCTGCAGGTGTCGTTTCTGAGTTGTGGATGTTGCAGCCACTCATGCTTGCTGCGTAGGTACAAGAGTCTTGCTGCCAGCAATGAAACATGGCATAAACCAAAGTTTGTGAAAATGAGTCTGGGAAACGCACGTGCTCGGGTATGTTACACCACGTATTTTTGCGCCTAACTAAAGGCTCAGCTGCAACCTAGTGCTCAAGTACAAAAGTCAAAATTCCTGTTTTTTTTTTTCCTCTAAGCTACACTTCCTCCTATAGTTTTGACATAGAAAGTTCTGAAAATGGGTGAATAAGAATTTATAGCTCATTCGTATGTAGAATTTTAGTAAATATGTATACCATATGCAGTAATGATTTGCTGTGGGTAGTGTGTGAAGCACAATTCCTGCAAGACTGTCTCAAACCACCAAGTGGGTAATTGGTGTATCAGATCCACTTGGAGCATGCACACTTTGCACCTAGCCGGTTTATGGTTTCAAGTCTTGGGGCCTCCCCACTTGCTCTACGTTTAGAAGTCAGTGCACTGCCGAGTACTGCATTTATACTTTTTGTGAGTGCATTTACTGTGTATGGCTGTCTCTGCTCTGGATATGAGCAGCTGTGTGAGAAATACTGGTTTGATTTTTGCATTGTTTGGTAGAGCTTCATGCAGACTCTTCAGCTGTGGCATAGACTTCTGAACTGTTCTGTTAATTAATTTTTAAAAGGCAGTAGCTCCTTGTCTCTAGTATTGATCTAAAAGTTCAGCATCCCTGTCCAAAATAGTAGCTGAATAGTAGCACCTTATCCCTCTTACTTAGCCCATCCTAGCCCCTTTCTCTTACTTGACCCAGGAATCCAAGGGAGTGAGTCCAAGGAAGAGGGCAGGGCAGAGGAGCAAGGCAGCAGCAGTTTAGGAGAGAAGCGGATGCAGGAACAGCCCCTCTGCCTTACCTGGAAGTGTCTGCCTTGGAACTGCTGCTGGCTTCACCAGCCAGAGAAATGGCAGGTGAGTGGGGAGGCCCAGGGAGCTACTGACACCTCCTTATTTCTTAAATGTCCTCAGTGCTTTGTAACTAGCTAACAAAAGAAAAAGATGGATGCTGCCTGTGGAGCCCCTTAAAGATATTTGTGTTAAAGCACGCAATAAAAATACCCAAACAACTGCCTGAGGAGGGAAAGCATGACTCTTTATTTGGTTGGGTTTTTTTTTAAATGTGTGGAAGGTTTCATTTGTACCTCTTGTGTGTGCCTTTACTGTGTATGGTATCTCTGCCCATCTACTTAAATCCATGGTATAGCAAGCTCCAGGAGCCAGATATAGTGCCTAATTGTTTGCCAGTTCTTTGTGCTTCCTTGTGAGCACCACCAGATTCTTTCTTCCAATAACTAAAACCCCTTTGAGTTTGCTTGCTGAGGTAGAATGAGGCTTTAAGAAAATAAGAGTTAGAGCAATTGCAGGTGAGAGAAGAGAATGATGTAGACAAAGATAAATGAAATTATGATTAGTGGATGGCACAGGTCATCGTAGTTAATAAGAGATGAAGAGGACAAGAGGGGACTGGTGGGACCTGTGAACAGTGTGCCTGTAGTGGGATTGGAAGCTGGGATTGTATCTACAATTAGCTTTTGATTAGTAGGTCATTTGACTGCTTTTTGTGGAGATACTGATTGTCCTTAAATCAGCTCAGTTCTGGAAGCAGTATTTTATTCATGATATGGGAATATGCTTGCGCCACACTTGTCACAGAGAATATCACTACTGCCTGCTTCAACATTGCACTCTCACTATTTTTTTCTTAATGCCTTCTTTACATACCCAGGATTATCTGTGGGTTTGCTTTTTCTCTTTTATCCCTGCTTTCCGTGAGGCTGGATAACAGAATGAGTATTTTGTTTGTTCACAAGCATATGCATCTTACCCATTCTGAGTTGATGGGCCATGTTGATTTTAGAGCAGGCATTTCTCTTACTTAGCATTAACCCTCCTGCAGGAAAGTTTGTTTCCTGATTACTTGGACTTGACACGTTATTTATATCGGAATTGGAGACTCTCCAAGAGGATTTTAGGCAGTCCTTTACATGAAGGAATGAACTGCAGATGCCTGAAGACAAGATTTTATTTTTTCCTTTGTTTTTGGTTTTTTTTTAATGTCCCAAAACTTGGACCTTTGTGTCACATGAGAGTTCAGTTTTTGCCTCAGTCAGCACACCTCATATGCCTGTGAAATTCTCCAGGATCATCTAGAACTTGTCTTATATATCATCTGGTTTTGAGTTGTCCGATGCAGGCGATGTGGTGACAGCAAGTACCAATCCATTTACAGCTCTAGACAGGAAGAAGCTGTCACCTTGTACAATCCCATCAAGGACCTAAAAGGCATCAGCTTTTATAACAGAGGTATGTGGTGTACAGCTTTTGGATCAGACTTACTACATTAGTTCTGGTGTGTGGTTTTATGAGAACAATGATATTGGTGCAGGTCCATAAATATGGACTAAGCTACTCTAGTATAAAACTTTTTATATATGTACATTTCTTGATTATAGATAAAAATCATAGTACTGCTACACAAGTTAGCACTGCTGATGAAACAATAAAACCTCTACCTAAAAACATCAAAATGTATCATCTTCCTTCTTAAGCCAGGCTAGTTTGCTAGTTTTTCAGCTCAAGAAATACAATTGGTGAATATAATTGTTTTCTTCATATATGCATTCTGTTAGTAAAAGCACTATAGTCCGGTCTCTATGTACTACAGTCCGGTCACCCACCAAGAAAAAGAAACTATTCATTAGGAAAAAACATGCTATTCCAAAGCCTGTGTAAAAACAGGGTTCTTGATACACTGTTACTTGTCCCTGATCAAATTCACTTTCATGTTAGCCCTGTTTAATTCAACCAAAGGCAAAATATGAACTTCTGGCAAGACATATTTCCTTTGTTTCTCAAATGCAATCCTTAATAAGAAAAATGAAGTTATGGTGGAGATTACAGTAAATAAATGAACCAGAATGGTATAGGTACTCATGCTTTAGGAAAAATACACTCCACTCTTTTGGTGAAAAACTGGAATGTTTTGAGCAATACCATTCTTCTGGAAATTTTTCTTGCCTGCTAACATGAAACTTTATTTTTACTCTCCATGTTGGTGTAGACACTACTGTGGACCCTTACAAGGCACCTCCTAAGTTAAGACTGGTACCAGCCTGCAAGTACTGACCTGACTCTTTCCCATTTAGCGAGGCAAGTAGCTTCTTCTCGGATGAAGAGCTGAACAAGCCTACTAGTGTGTCTATCTTAAACATAGCTGTTAATTTGAAGGTGTTAACATGTACCACTTGGCCCTGTGAGGCTGGGATTAGCCAAGGGTATCATTAACACTAATAACTTGTTAAATTAAAAGTAAAACTGAAAGTTGAGGAAGTCTGTAAGGGTGTAATTGCTCCAAAGTTAACTTTCTAGTGTTCCTGCCTTATGGAATGTCATATTTGCTAGGAAATGTGAAGTGCCAATGAGCAGGTGATGTATTTTTTTACAAACTAGAGAAAAAAGTGCAGAGTTTGTTTCCTGACTTTTAATATTGGTTGTGCCTTGTTTACCTTGACTTATACTCAGTCCAAGCCATAGGCCAGGGCCAGCTACAAAGCACGCAGGGGACTCTCTAGCTGCAGAAAGATGTTTTTCAAGTGAAATGTGTCCACTCCACTGTTTCTGCCATTATATCCCTGTCAATGTAAACCTCTGAGAAAAAATCACTCATCCCCACCAACACTTTCAGAGGCACACCTTAAAAGCACATAAAAACTGAATTTCTAGGTAAACAAGGACATCAAGAAATGTGTGGATATTCCAGTGTAATCCTAACACTCCTGTTACAAACCATAGCAAAAGATTTTCCATGCTTTTATGCTGGGATAATAAAAAGGATAAGTATAGAAAATCAGATTTTAAATCTTTTCATGATGGCTTCCCTGGTTGCCTTTTATGCCTCCAGGTGGAACACCTTTCAGGCAAGTGGTTTCAGCTCACCTGCACAAATGCCATAGCACTGAAGTCAGAGGTACCGCGTGTTCCTGCCATTCCCAAATTCTAGCTTTGTTAAAGGCACAGTTATGTATTGCATGCACCAAAAATATCTTTCCCATCCCTGAGCAAAGATTTTAATAAGTAAGTACTGCAGCAAAATTTTATTAAACAAAAATTCAGGTCTGGAGAGAAATATAACAGTACTTGAGCAAGCTGAATTTTGTTGACTTGTTTTTCAGTTGGTGAAAACTGTCATAGGAAATACTATCTTCATTGACCATATTTGCTCAGAAAAACTAAATTAAAATAAAATATGTTGAGTTTCTGGGGCCTGAAAACCAGATAGGCTTTCAAAAAAGCAAAACTGTTTAAATTTTAGTATTTATTTATTTATTTTTCATATGTGGAATATGTGATTTGTTTGCTACCACTTCTAGAACATATGACACTACTGAATCTTCTCTCTGTATTTGTAGTTTGTTTTTACTTAGTCGCTAATGTATTTTGAATGAAGGACATGGTGATGATTGGGAGTTCAACCACTGTTAAATAGTCTGTTCATCTCCCCTTTCTTGAGCCGAGAGAAAAGGAGAATTAATAAAGCTTAAAATATTAGAAATGAGTTATTTATTTACTATTTTGAGAATTAGGACACTGTTAAGCATAGATTACTTCCAAAAAAACTCATGCAAATTCTTTTTTTTTCTGTTCAGAAAGTATAGGTGCAGGGTGCTGTAGCTTGTTAGTGAGAACCAGAGGGGTCCACAGCAATTGTAGGTTCTGCAGAAAAAAGTTCATGTTCTGGTTCATCACTGGTGTAATGTTATACATGCCAGTCATTTTGCCTCCATTGTGAGCATGCGTATTTTGACTATATTTACATAAAAATACAGCAAAATGTGGATGACAAATGGTAACATCCACACTGAGGCATAGCACAAGAAGGGCTCATACTTTTCAGCCACATTCTTTATAGGTCATGAGTGACTTGAAGGAAGATGTCATTATCCTGCATTTGTTTTGCCAGATGTCTTGAGGTGAGATAAGAGGATTCATGCAGCTAGGGGAAAACAAACAAACAAAACACTTATCGGTATTGGGTTTTTTGTGTGTCAGCAGAAAAATATCAGGCACCCCTGAGTGCTACGAGAAAGTTTCACTTGGCTTAAACTTACCTATATTTAGTGAAGAATATAACAATATATTAGAAAGATATTGTTTAACTTTTAAACTTTTCCCCTTGATGAACTGAAAATATGACTGTGCTGCAAATATTGCCAAAATTATGATCCTCTTAAAAATCTTTTGAGAAGAACTGACAGTGACAAATAATATCCCCAGTAAACTGTTGCGGTTTGGCTTTGATTTGTGGTTAACTGTGGCTGGAATGTCAGCTGGTGGTGCAATTTGCAGAAGTACTTCCAAAATAATAATTCATTTTCAGTTGTAGTTGGACAGTTTGAACTGGGTTCAGATCTGCTTTGATTCTCTGTTTTGAGATACCTTTAACTTGTACTGTTTCTGCACTTCAAAGATTCTCTTGTTTTCTCCACCATCATAGTTATGTGATTGTAATTCTTTCATAAAGAATGGTTCTAGAAGGCAAATAAATAAATAATTCATGCTATACCCCCTAAAGATCTGTTTTCTGGATAACTTGAAGACTGTAGGTTGACAGAATGCTTGGGTTACATTGGGACATTTTTAAACTGACAGTCACACTTTTAACATGAATAATTGCTCTTGATCATAATAGCAGCTAGTCAGCAAAGACTAATAAATTCTACTAAGTTTCCCAGAGATATAGCTTGGTCTCCTGTGAATCTGTAATGCATTTTTAATCGGACTATTATGGCTCTATGGTACATGCATATTCCATTGAAAGCTTGAAAGCCATTCAGTTATAACTCAGTAGAAATTGGAAGAGTCATATATCCTGCCTGGGTTTCTTAAGCTTATTTTCTCGATTTGCAGTAATTTCCAGAGATTGGAGAAAAGGCCTCATTATTTTTCAAACTGCTTCTCTAATCATCCACTTTCCCTTACTGAATTCTTCCTTATCAGTGAATTCTTTGTTCCCCCTCTTAGTCTGTAACAATTTGGGTGCTTATTCTTTTGAAAGTCTGTTTGGGGAAGTAAGAGTCCAACCCAAGTGGTGGATAGCATATAGGGTTATATCCACATTGGTGAGTTCTGTGGCCTGATAGCAGTGAATTTTTAAAGGAGTATCGATGAACGTGGTGTCCACATTCTACTTGTTTCAGTGTTTTTTTCTCTTTAGGATAAGATCTAGTCTTGCTATCTAGACTGAATGCCCTTCAGCAGTCAGAGCACATTTTAGCACAGGTTTGTGTTTAGAGTGTGTTGTGTGTGCTCTGAGATGTGCATAAGAACGGGGTGATGGAGAACAGTCACAAGATTTATGACAGGAGCATGTTTCTGATCTGAGCTGAAATGTTGATATAGATGTTCTCTATGTGAGCCTAGCTGAGGGACTGTTCCTCTGGCTTTCATCCCTGCTCTTGGGAGATTTCTTGTCTTCTGGTCCTGGGACTGAACACAAATGCCTACCTTTCCCCCTACCATCAATTTAGGAAGGATTACAGCAGTTTTTACTCTTGTGTGGGTGGTTTTTTTTTTCCAGCTTTTTATGCTTTCTCCTCTGTGGAGGTATGAAAGAAGGCTCTCAACTGAGCATTGCTGTTAGGAAGAGTTTCAAAATGGCAAGGTGTCCCTCCTGTGTTTTTGAAGGGCACAGAATACTATATGAACCCTTGTACATATTGGCAGTTTAGTAATCACAAAGTGTTTTCATGCTGTGATACACTGAATAGTTTGTCTTTGCTCATATTTTCACGTTTCTTCATTATATAACCGATTTATCCTTTCTCTGAGCCTTCCAGAAGGATCCATACCATGAATAGTGGCCCAGTGTGGTTTTGATCATCACTTATTTTCTTGGAATGGAATCAAAACTATGTATTATTTGATACAGGCCACTAAACAGCCATCAAGTCAGGATTTTCAGTGGTATGGGCCTAGTTTCATCCAGCAAGAGAAGGAGAAAATGTCCCTGTATCATTCTCTTCAGGTTCTAAAAGAATGCTTTTCTTTAGTGACCCCCAGCTGAATGATACTCTAGAATTACTAAGTATTTTATCAATATTAAATAAGGGTGAGTGCACCCATGTGATACGTGTTCTTAAATCCAACTCTGTAGGTACATAAAACTGAACCAACTAAATGACTGTGGATAAATGTGAACCCCCAGTGGGCAAAGCCCACCAAAGCTGTGACCTTGAACTTCTTACTCCAACCACTAACCCACATAGCAGTGATTCGATGTGTGTGCTTTAACAGTGGGTACTCTGGAAGTACATCCCTTCTCTTGAAAAAGCCTTTTACACTTGGGATTCAAAGTCATATCCTGCCTCTTCCTCTGAAATAAGAACAATTTTCAGTAAAAATAAAAACCTAGTCAGTTTGTTTGCTTCTGAAATTTATTTGTCTCACTGAATTTTATGATTTTTTTTAAGGACAAAATCTGGACACATGAAGAGTATTCCTCCTTTATTTCATTGTCCTGTTTACCTTTGAGCTAGTTTCTGCCTTTTTCTAATGAGCTGCCTTGGCTGCTAAAGCTGCTGGCATCCCCCGGGGCCTCGGAGCAAGACGGTCGTCTGAGCCCTTCCCTTTACCCTGCTTTGCAACATGGATTTTAGGGGAATAGTTTCCACTGTTTATTGGAACTGGGATTCTGAGTGACAGATGCTACTGGGGAACTGTAAAAGCCTTCATTTCACTTAATCCTTTTTCTTTTTTTTTTCACACTGCTCAGGCAGCATTGTAAAGTTGCACCACTGTTAAGAGTGAGAAAAAGCCCCACTGCAAAGCAGTGACTTTGAAGAACCTGGCTGCCTTTTAGCACCTGGGCATTCAGGCTGGGATAGGCTTAAAGCATTAAACCCACTCACTGCCTGTGGAATACTTGTGGAAAACAGAAATAATGCTTTTCCTGTCCTTCCCAGGACTAGATATGTCTGTTACAGTCACCTCACTGCACAGTGTTGTCTACCACTGGTATCCCTTCAAGCTAAACTGCTTGGCAAGTGAAGGCAGTGAAACCCCAGACTTTCAGCGGCGGCTTTGGATCTCTGCAGTCATCTGGATTTGTTTGGCCACGTGTGTATTTGTGGCTTTTAAGTGTCTGCCCAGGCCCTGAAGTTTCAAGCATAAGCTAGTAATTTATTACAAGCTTTGCAGTTTAAAGATTTCTTTCACTTAAAGTTCTACTGTTACTGTCCAACTGCTGCTCTTGCAGCAATGTAGGTACAGGCTAAACTAGACTGTTGGTATTTCTGGAGGATAATGTTTTAGAATTCAAACAAAACAAAAATCAACAAAAGCCCCTAGCTTGCAGCAGTGCTTTGTTTGCAAACCACTTTTGCTACATCTTACCTGGAATATCTCCAGCTCCCTTTTTTCCACTGGCTGTCCTGACAGATTCCCAGAACTAATAAGCCACCCTTTCTTCTAACAAGAGGAAGGCTCTGGGCCTGCCATAATTGCTCCTAGTATCCTGGCTCTACCTGGAGTGCTTCCACCTCCTGGAAGGATTCGAGCATCTGCTCTGCAAACCACACTGCATAGCTTTGGTTGTTAAAAATACTAGTGATTTACTTTCTCAAATATACCTGTATAACAGTTCAAGATTTAACAGTTCTTGCTGGAATATAAAGCAGAATTATTTGGTTTTGACTTTATGCTTGATGACCATTAGCATTTTTATTAAGAGATTATATTTTATAATAATTTCTTTAATAACTCTAAGCTCTATCTTTTTGAGTAATAGCATTTTAAGTATTTACAGTGAATTTCAATACAAGACAACACAAAATGTAGTTTTCCTCTTGATCCCCCATGTTCTTCTACTTCTCTTTAATTGAGAGTTGCTTTGTGTATTTATTTACCTTGACAGATTTGGTATAAGTATTTCCAGGTTTGTATTTGCAATTTTTTTTGTTTGTTTGTTTTAAGAACAATAGCAACTTTGAAATTCCAGGCAAAAAGTGCTGTGTAGTTGAAAAGCTTGTTATAATTTTATAGCAGAGAGAAACTGCTGGCTTTTGTCTCAAAATAGGAGTTACAAAAACTTGAATGTATAAGTTACAAAAACTAAAGGTATTAGATTTATTGCTTCCACAACCAGCAGACTTCTGTGTGGCTGAAGAAGGTACTGCAATGTCTGGCTGTAGTCCTGAGGGGTCCTTGCTGACCAGGCTGTTCTCTTCTCCATCTCATCTCTGCTTATCCTACTTTTGGTAAACTTCATTGGACTTCTGATAAAAATAACAAAACTAAAAGTATCAGATGCCAGCATTTGTTTCATGATGCTGCATTAAATAATTTACAAATTAAAAACTTAAAAACCAGCTGCTGAATTTTAATGTGCACTATTAGGATAGATTTTTTTTTTTTTTTAAATTATTTCCTTTCTCTAAAAACAAAATATTTTCCTCTGCTTTGAAGAAGTGTATTTTGAAATATCTAAATTTGTTGCCTCCTAATTCTGGCTATACCTGGCTTAAGGATAAAGTGAGAATCACTCAGACTTTTTCCAGCAGCAATTATTATAATTAGCAGTTGCCAATTTCTTTGTTTTCAGGCTTAAAAAGTGGCTATTGGAATGATGCTTCCCAGGTCTTTGTTTTGACCAGTGGTTCTGTTGCTTGCTCTACATGGACAGTTAGTTTGTTTCCTGGAAGGCTTTTGATAATCTATCAGCAGTTAACGCAGCTGTTCCTTCACAGTTTTCAGCCAACACAAAATATGGTATTAATGTAATGGGCTGTGGGTTTTTTAATCTTTTCAGTAACTTATGATTAGGTCAAATTCTGTGGAAACATAATGTACAAATATGACCAGAAAAAAATCAGTTTCTAATATTTAACAGAAAATTAAGTTTGCCATGGACAAATTTCTTTCATATTATTCTTCTTTGACTGTTGTCCAATATCTGACATATCTTATTAGACTTTTGAGATTTAGCTCAGGCTAGATAGTCTTGCAGATTTCGTTCAAACCCCTTGCATTTGTTGTTAACTTGGGGATCTCTAGGGATACATAAGAAAATTAATTATTCAAATGAGTCTGTGCATGACCTAAATTTTGTGTGTGTGTGTGTGTTTTGCTCTACTGTCTTGAAAACAGTCACTAGTTAAATCTCCTCAGTGTTACAAAAGCCTGAACTTTTAGCTATAGATTTGAAACATTGCTAATTTGCATAGCTGTTGAGATGAAGGGGGTTAGTTTAGTTTAGCCTCTTGAGTGTACATGTCAGTGGAGACTATGTATTGGTAGAATAGTAAACCATATATATTTATCCTTTGGCCAAGGACTGGCCACAATGCAGCTTATATAGACAGCAACGCAACAGTTTTTTGCAATAGTTAAACCACAAACTTTACTCTTATAGGACTGCAGTTTTCCAGTGAGAAGAGAAAATAATGTAATTCTAACTGTGTTTGGTACACAGCATCTGCACAGCTATATGACTGTACCAAATGAATACATGGGCACTTGTGTTTTGGAGTTCTGACCACTTGCTTTTCTTAAAATATCAATTCTTAACCTTAGCTATGGTAGCAAATAGTCAATGAATATCTACATTTAAATAGTTTAGCCAAAAATACTGCATCTCTTTCTATACACTTACTGAACCCACTCTGTAAAATATTTGTTTATGCAGTGTAATCCTCTTGTAATTACCTATTAGGACTTGCTGATGTGTTCTTTCTCAAATAAATAAGAAATTTATTTCTTACTTTTTACTTTGCTGTAGAAAAGCCGACTACTGATGTTTGTAAGCAAAACCAGAGTGAGTATAGATCAGTAGTTATATGATGTGGAAAACTGAATTTTGGTGTCAGTACCATGGGCATCTGATGAATGACTGAAAGTGTTCCTGTACTACTGCATTTAAAAAAAAAAAAAATCTCTGCTGCTCTGCAGGATTTTTAAAGCATTACGTGTTAGTAATTTTGAATGAGTTTCATGTCGACACCAGAAAATATCTGACCTGACTTTGTTTTGCAGCAAAAATCAAGCTTTGGAAATGTTTTATGTGCACCTTGGATAACTAGTCTGCAGGGAAAGGGCTATCTTCACCTGTCTTGGAAGATTGTTATAACTCTAGATATGTTACTGTCTGTAAAGAAATGTGAGATCTTGTAGGATCACTGTCTAGAAGTCTGAGTTTTCACAACTCACGTTTTGGCTATTTTTCCACTTTCTATTCAGTCCTCAAACTTTTCCCCTTCTTTGGGGAATTTGTTTTCACTGCTGCGCCTGACAGTCTTTTCTTTTCCCCCTGCAAAGAGCTTGATAAACTAAGAAATTTTAAACCTTATAGCTGCTGAAGTATCTTCTTGGAAAGGAAACTTTGAAAAGTATGTCACTGCTTGGATTAACAAGGGCAGCATTGTTGCTTAGAGAGCTCCCATAAATGCCGTGTTGAAGCATCTCATAATGAACAATGGTTACTGGGAAGGAAGTTAACAGTGATGCATTGATTTCTTACTACACTTCTGAACTGTTTGTCAGTTTTCAGCTTCTAAATAATGAATCAATACATAGTAAAGTCTTGGTCTTGAAGAATAATTGCTGGTGGGCAGCAGTACATCTTATGGTTAGGGCAATAGATTGGACTTGGGAAGAGCTGTGTTCCTATTACTTGTTCAGCTACTGAACTACTCTATGGCCTTAGGAAAGTCCCTTCACTTCTTTCTTTACACTTCCTTTGTCCATTTTTTTCATTAGATTGTCTGGTCTTTTATTAAGGGATTATCCCTTGGTCTCTCTTTTGCCAAGGTCAGCACATGGCCTGGCTGGGTAAACTAGTCACATCTAGGTAGATCTATCTACTGTGTCTGTTACTGTACTCCTATAGGTCAGGCTCTAAGATCAGGAATGATCATATCATGTAGTTTGGTGTTGATAGCATGTATAAGGTTCACCATTCTTCTTCTTACCTTGAACTGTAGCTATTTCCCTCTCTTGCACTTTGCTTTATGATGAAGAGTAAAGTTAAGTGCCTTTATAGTTTAAATTTTCCTCCCTACCTTGAGGCTGGACACAGAGGGTTCAAATAAAATTAGATATTTGTAAAGACTAAGCATAAAATCTGCCACTGAGAACATTCCAGTTTTAAATCAACTTCATATACTGTGCCTAGAAGTCATATGCAAAATGCTGTGCAATACCAGGTACATTGATAACAGTCCAAATAGACAGGTTTGGAGTGAAATAGGGCGGCTTTGTGGTGCTCCCCTTCGAGTCAGAGTTGTTGTGAGTGAGCTCTAGCTATGCCATGTGGGTTGCAAATATTTCTTTTAAAAAAGAACCAACTTAGCAGGGGGGTCTTCTCATCTGCAGTACCTACAGCAATTATTTTCCTATCAGGATCATGATTAGGAAAAAATGTGACATAAAAAGCAGGGTAATGGGTTTCCCTCACTGTTACATTGATTGTAGTGCAGAGGAATAGGAGGGAGAATTTAATTGCTTTTAAACATTTTCAGATAATTCCTCGGCTTGACAAATGTTGCTGAAACATTTTCATGGTGTTTGTCTATGGTGAATCATAGAATCATAGAATGGTTTGGGTTGGAAGGGATCTTAAAGATCATCTAGTTCCAACCCCTCTGCCATCAGCAGGGACACCTGCCACTACACCAGGTTGCTCAAAGCCTCATCCAACCTGGCCTTGAACACTTCCAGGGAGGGGGCATCCACAGCTTCTCTGGGCAACCTGTTCCAGTGTCTCACCAACCTCACAGTGAAGAATTTCTTCCTAATGTCTCATCTAAACCTCCTCTCTTCTAGTTTAAAGCCATTTCCCCTTGTTCTGTCATTAACTGCCATTATGAAAAGTTATGAAAAGTGAAGAGCACAAACAAGTAAAAGGTGTTCCTTGCAAAATAAAAACCAACCAACCACTCAAAAAATGTCATCTGAACTGGAATGTGCCAGGGTTTGCCCTGGCTGATCTTTTTGAAATAAATAGAAGAATCAAGGTCAGAAGTAACTAACTGGGAAAATATGGTGATCAAAAGAAAAAGGGAATGCTATGTATTGTACCCAGAAAATACAGACTATTTTCCTTTTGGTAGTCAAACATAGGTGTTCAGGAGGTTGCCTTCACCCATCTACTTCTTTCTTGCCCCTCATTTGTCTCTTAAATTGCTTAGAAAAGAACTTTTAAAAATGCAAAGAGGTTTCACAATGGGATCTTGGGTATTTCCAAGCTCAAAAAATATTTTTTTTTTTTTTTTTTTCTATCCCTTCCTGGGTCTGCAGTAGTATGTAGCTTTGTGCATGCTCAGACCACCTGTTGATCAAGGATTTGACAGTGTTAGTTTTTTTTCATTAGTGTTTTCTCATTTATTTTATTGATGTGTGGCTTTATTCCCTTTCAATGTACTCAGTATCCTTCTTAGGAAGGAATAGGAAAAAAAAAAAATAATCTCTGTTATATGACTCTGTCAGTTGTCTACAAAAAGACTTACCTAATTAGTTGACCACTCAGCCCTGCAGACATGGGTGGAATATGGTTCAGGTCCCATGGGCTTGCATTTTAGCACTGGGTTTAACTGTTTCATTTTGTGTGCTCATATTTCTTCCCTTCTACTGCTGTGAAGTAGCAACTTTATTAAAAATACATTTGATGTTACTAGATACCTTAGTGCATAACAGGATTTTGTGTAGAAAAGTGAATCAAAAGCTTCACCTCAGAATGCTATGAGGAAGATCTAACTCTTCACAGAATTTAAAGCTGGCAGAGACTATAGAAAGTTAAGCTATTGAACTTAGCCAAAAATTGTATAATCTGTCTAATATCTTTGGCTAAAAATATTGTATTGATCTGAAAAACACCCATGCAACAGGTAGTGCATCAACTCCAGTGGTTAATCACCCTTTGCATTAAAAGCGACCTCAGACACTATTTATCAGTTTGATTTTTTTTTTTTTTTTCCCCTACTTTTTCCTACCCATCCCCCCAGGTAAAGAGGTTTTTTTTAATTACAAGGTACTTTCTTTCTATGGAAGTTCTTTTGTCCTGTAATCACATTGCCTTTTGCTAGATTAAATAGTTTGAGACCTTTATTACTAAGTAAAATATTAATTCAAAAGCTTTTTTATTTTAATTTAATTGTTTTCTTTCTGCTACCCTGCTCCCCAGACTTTAGCTGGTCTCATTAAAACATGGATGTCAGCTGTACATGGTATTCCAGTTCACCTCACCAATACTATATATAGAGATAAATAACTTTCCCACTAAAAATCAGCACATCTACTCATTTGTATAGCCAAGAAATTGGATTACCTAGAGTGCATGGAAGGATCATGCTGGTTCCAAATTCCCTATTAGGCACAGATTTCCAGGATAGTATCATTTTCTCAGCCCAACTGCATTCCTTGCTTACAGATACCAAAGCTTTGTGTACCTTCTGGGACTTGCAGGAATTAATTTTTTTTTTCCCAATAGGTAATTAAGTGGATTGGGAGAGACAGGGATTTTTATCTGCCTTCTCAAAAAACACCTTAAAGTAAAACTTGAAGTTAAAGGCTCCAGAATCTGAGTCCTTTAACAACTTCCATATTCTTCTCTTCCCTGTCTCTCTGTACCCTTAGTCTCAAAGCCGAGGACAGACCTTCTCTGTGTTACCAGTTTAAAGTCAGGTAATAGTGTGTTGCTTACCACACTTGCAAGAAGTGCGTGGAAAGATAGGAAGATGAATGATGTACTGCAGTACATGCAGTTGTTAACTTTGACTTTGTTATGTTTACGTTAAACCAAGGGAACTCTTAAAGAATAAATTGACCAAATTAGCACATACATGGGTAACCTTCCTCTGATCCTAGTTGACGTCTACATTATTGTCCTGGTTTTTAGCTGAAACAGAGCTGGGTTTCTATTTCAGTAGCTACATTTGTTCTGCGTTTTGCTTCCAGCCTGGGACTTGTTGTGAGAGAGACACTGATAACACACCAATGTTTACATTTTTGTCACTGCAATTGGAAGACTTTGTGTTCTGTTAGTCCACAAGCACAAGATTTAAGTGAGATATTGTGTTGCAACCAGGGGTAGGCAAATGGACTACCATGGATAAAGGTATCCAGCTTTTGAGGGAACTAGCTGTGTGAGAACTGATTTATGATGATCTAGACAATGCGCAATTACCTGCAGATCCAGATGAAGTCCGATGCACGATACCCATGTGGTGGAAGCTCATACAGAGCGTGCCCACCTCATACATCAACTATTTGGCAGTACTGGCATGATTAATATTTTAATATTAGTATTATTTTAAGTTTTCTCTCTATTATTAAACTGTTCTTATCTCAACCTACAAGCCTCCTTGTCCTTGCCCCCCAGTCTTCTCCCCTACCCCCTGGGGGTGGGGGGGAAGGGGGTGAATGGCTGTGTTGGCTGCTGGCCAAGGACTAGCCCAGTGAAACTATCACAATTTGGAAAGTGGTAACAAAAAGCTTGCAGGGCCAAGGAGTGATACTCTACATCTTACAGGAAGATGGTATCAAATATGCTATCACTTTTCAAGATGCCTCCCTTTCATCCTACCTATTCCATTCCTTTCTTTGCATTGGATTATTACATTTCATGACAATTTAGCTTATGATCAATGTAATAGCTTGGATCTTGCTCATGTTTTCAGGTGGCTTAAGTTTCCAAGCTTCTCCAATAAGACAGTTCTTACAAACTTATATTTGAAAGAAGGAACTAGGCTAGATTTTCCAAGCCTCACTATGGTGTTGTCTGTAGGCTCTCACTTGGAAGGTTCATCTCTGCAATAATTACACTGCTAAAAACCATAAATGGAAAGAAGAGCAAGACTGGAAATATCAAGTGACTAACTTGGATATACTGTGTTAATATCTTCAGGCTACAGGAAGGTGATGGAAGAATGAAGACTGATTTTTAAATTTATTTATTTATTTAAAATCAGATTACTTGCTCCAGTGATTCCATTTTATCAGCTGAAAAAGCAGGAATATGCAGTGCTGAATTTTAGGCCTTTTTCATTGTACTCCCTTGATCTTGGTAAAAGACAGATGTTTAGTTAGAATAGCAAACTAGATACTATAAACTTCCTTTAATGAGAAATTCAGGTAAGCTGTCAGGCTCCACTTAAACTTTTTCAAGCATTTTTATTCTTTTTGATATAATCTTTGATTCTACTTACACACGGAATGTAACTATTTGATGTATATGAAGAAAAATGCAAAGCAAAGCCTGCCTGGAAACATTGCTGCTGCAACAGTGTTCACTGCTGCTAACTGCCATCAGGTGACTGTGGAAGTGTGTCCTGAGGTAGTAGGGTGTGAGTTACTACTGTACACCCTAGTAACCCTACTGGTGAGAGGGTTTTGAGGGAAAACCTGGACACACACACACCCCCCTATACTAGTTCAAGTTTGTCTAAGCTGTCTGAGGGAATGTTCATAGAAGCAGGATTTTGTCTAGCTCTTCTAACTACTGGCTTTTAACAAATTATCAGGTGCAATTTGTTGATTTTT
The DNA here is from genome assembly GCA_907165065.1 of Caprimulgus europaeus. The sequence goes on from OU015529.1 coordinate 27,994,219, forward strand.
GTGGAGTATTTAACTGGTTGGGACAGGAATGGTGGAAAATGTAATGCAAAGTTAAAAAATTATACCACAGCTGTGCAAACAATGCTAAGATATTCTTCATACCCTCTCCCCATTGATTTGCATGCCCCCTGCCTCACGTGGTCAGAGAACACATTAAGGTGTGTATACTTGATGTGCACAAATAGATACACTTCCATTGTGGATTATTATGGGCATAATTTATTAAAGATCATTTAAAGAGGACACTGAGACTCATTCTGTTACAGCCCCTAGGGCATCAGCAGTAGTTTGAGGTCCGAGAAGATTCAAAACTATGATCAGCATGACACATACCAGTAGGTGTATCTTCAACAGAGGAACTGCCCCGGGCCTATTTTTAGTGTAGCTATCAAATATCTTAGGATGGAAAATTGCAGAGCTCTATTCCAAAAGATCCTACAAAGCCAGACAGGATGACCTCAAAATATAAGTAATTTATTTCTTTTTTTAGAGAGCTTGGCAATCACCAGATGTATGAATTTTAATAAAGGCAAGTGCCAGATTTTGCACCTGGGACACGACAACCCTGGACACACACAGACTGGGGAACGAGAGGCTGGAGAGCAGCCCTGCAGGGAGGGACGTGGGGCTTCTGGTCGATGGCAAGTTGAACATGAGCCAACAGTGTGTCCTGGTTGCCAAGAGGGCCAACCATGTCCTGGGTGCATCCAGCACTACACTATGAGCTGGGCGAGGGAGATGATTGTCCTGCTATGCTCTGCACTGGTGTGGCCTCACCTCCAGTACTGGGGGCAGTTTTGGGTGCCACAGTATAAAAAAGATATAAAGCTACTGGAGAGTGTCTGGAGGAGGCCACTAAATTGGTGAAGGGCTTATAGGGGAAGACATATGTGGAGAGGCTGAAGTCCCTTGGTTTGTTCAGCTGGGAGAAGGGGAGACTGAGAGGAGATCTCATTGCAGTCTAGAACTTCCTCACAAGGGGAAGAGAAGGGGTGGGTCCTGGGCTCTTCTCTCTGGAGACCAATGATAGGACCAGGGGAAATGGCAGGACGATGTGCTAGGGGAGGTTTAGCTTGGACATTAGGAAAAGGTTCTTCACCCAGAGAGTGGTGGAGCAATGGAACAGGCTCCCCAGGGAGGTGGTCATGGCACCAAGCCTGATAATACTGCAGAAGCATTTGGCCAAGGCTCTCAGACACATGGTCTGAATCTTGGGATTGTCGTATGCTAGGGCAAGTGTTGGACTCGATGATCCTTGTTGGGTACCTTCCAACTCACAATGTTCTATGATTCAATGAATATTTTCTCAGAAAGATGAAGGGCAATTTTTGCTAGTTGTGCAGGAAAGAGAGGGGGAGATGCTTTCCCTAAATTGTGGTAAATAATAAATTCTTTAGATTTTTTTTCAGGGTTTTATTCTTTTTCTCAGTTTACGGGCCCAGTCCTAATACCTTCCTATTTACAGTTGCATCATGTAATCCCCTCCCTGTTTTAAGTTTTGGCTGTACAGACTGAGCTGGTACATTACTGCCATGTAGACTTCAGTGCCAACTACTATATGTTTTTTCTAATAATTTATAGCCAATGGCAATCAAGAGATCCTTACACAGGATTGCTTTCACTAATCATGCAAATAAATGGATGCCATATTTTCTTATTCTCTTAGATGCACATTCCAACAAGTAAAATGGGATACTATTAGTCATGTGCAGTTAAAGCTAATATAAAAACTCCAATAGCAGGTATATATGATAACTGCCACATTTATTTGAAATATAGAATGCATATGCATATACAAATGCATAGACACTATACCAAACTGCATACTAACTGAAGAAGCATATGCTGAAGATTGTAATGAGAGAAGTAACTACACTGTAAAGCATGACATGTGGCTCCATGTTCTTAATTTTAGTAGTATCTAATCTCTCTGTGGCAGTAATATAGCAGCTCAGTTTCCACAGTCACGTGTAACTTCTTGTTAAAGTCGGCACTGATTACATAAAAGTTTTAAAAAAGTAAACATATTTCTTTGAGATTCCTTCTCAAACTCATATAAAAGTGCATGTGAGAATGCTTGCTTGGAATGAGGCTAAAAGGACTGTTTTTTTTGAAGACAGAACTTAAATATTCTCCTACTTCACCAATACCATGTCATGGTATTTTCTGGAAGTTTTCTGTAATGTGCTGCTGTTGGTTTTCTGAGTTTTTTCTACCTGTCTTGGATACAGAGGAAAAAAATTAGGTTTACTTTTGTTGTCTTAGTCATAAAAACTGAGTGGCTTCATAACTGTAGTTCTGCACAGGAATTTTAATAGCTTAGTTGTGTTGTTTTCATGCAACAATTGACACAAGTTTTATTTTGATCCAGCAAATAATTGAACAAAGCCCAGATATTGATGACTGGCAGTAAAACGTTACCTGAAAGTGTCTGTAGTCGGATACAAGTGCATCACACTTTAGCAAGTGAAGTCTGAGACTCTGTTTCCTGCAGTTTACAGGTGGTAATCCGTAAGGGGTGCTTGCAGGTTAGACTGTGGAGCATCTTAACTCCAGTTCATATGTTACACTTTTTACTAGTCATAGTATTAAAAGAGGTTATAGGATTGTAACTTTTTTTTTTTATTGTCTGCCCAAGCTCTCTCTGAAAATCATACATTTTGAATAATGGTAATGGGATCTCCCCATTTCCTGTTCAAAATCCTTTACTGTGCTCCCCAGCTGAAATTTCTGTCTCTTTCCTGTTTCAGTTTTCTGTGTACGGTGACTGCTGGTATTTGTTAGTTTGCCATTCCTTACCCTAAAGATTTTGTTGATAAAACATTAGTGTTTTGCTGTTGCTTAATTTTCTTCTCTCTCCTTTGGCAGCTTTCCTCAGCTCTTGGCAGGTCCAGTTCTTTGTCTAAGCTGTCCACCAGGAGATATTCTTATTCTGGGTACGTTTCTCAGAAAGGACAACTTTTGTTGCCTCTCACAGAAGCCTCTTAGAAATTCACAGGATGTTTTCTTTTCAACCAACACCCTGTGTAAATCTGTAGGATCCCAAGGAGTCTTCCTGCTATCAAACTGTAGTAGAGGTAGAAGTCATCTCTTTCACCTTACCCTCAACCTTTCATTACACACCATATTAAGCAGTTGATTATCAATTTATTACAATTACACTGAGGACAGAGATTTTTTTTTTCCCCAGCCAAAAGTGCTATGCCCCAGTCTTGAACTGTAGACATTAAATGGCCTGTTGAATGGAAATCTCAATGCTTGTGGAGTTATCACAATATAATAACTGTGCAGTAATAACAATGTGGAGTTATTACACATATAAAGTGGCTTTTGTACCTAACCAGTAATAGGATCAGTAGCTATCTCGAGTTAAATGATAATTTATTAAGGATAGGATTAGTAAGAGCTCACTTGAATTTGGGAGTGGAGTTAGAACCTTGTTCAAAATCCCACCTAAATCTCCTGTGATTTCTCTTTAGCTTGTTCTTGTTTCATTGTGTTCAGCAGAGGTTAATATTATACACATTGAATTAAGCACTGAATTAGAGGTTTTATTATTTTTCTTCTTTTTATTTTTTTTTTAAGTTGCTACTCTCCTGCAACTTCCAAGCTGTCTTACAAACAGAAATGCGTGGCAGTTAGAGTAGCAGCTGCTATTTTCTCTTGTTCTAAGCATGCATTCTGGCTACTCTATTCCTATCCCTCTGCATATCCAGTTTCCAAGGGAGAGCTATTAAAGGGTTATCTTGAGAGGGGATCTCTTCCACTTCACTAGGCCTTTCCTGACTAAAAATCCAAGTAGATTTTGAATGTAAACTTTCATCAAAAACATGAGGAATTGTTTTGCAAAATATTCTGATGCAATTCCTTTTACTCACATAACTCATCTTGGTTTTTGTGTGATTTGGTATTGTTAATCTATTATTACCTATTAGACACTAGTATCTAATATGGGTCCTAGATTTCTTTAAAAATAAATAGTCTTACTCCTTATATATCAATAAAGAAAGTACGTAATTTCTGTTAAAAACTTGTATCCAGTAACTTTAGTAGTGGCTGCACTACTAAAGTCTTTCCCCCCCCAACTACAGATCCTGGAAAAAAGATTTTTAAAATGAACCCTCTCAACTCTTCTATTTCTGATCATATAGGTAGAAGTGAGAGTCTAATTTGACACAGATGGTAAGTAAACAGTTTCTTAAGCTTCCACTACTAGGACTGTAGAGTTTCAATTTATAAGCTTCAAACAAATTGTAAAAGTCTGGATTATAATAAATTTAGAGTTGAACTTGGGGTTAGAAGCAATAGATTGGAAATGCAAGTTATAGTAGGATATAACACTGAACAGATGGTTATTGTAATTTTTAATCTTGTGTACCTAGATGAACTACTGATTTTTAAAAACATGAATTGAAAGTACATCATGAGCCTACTGTAGAAGAAAACAGGAGCAGAATATTAGTAAAATAGACAGATAATACTAGATTAACTGTAAATGTTAGAATGAGTTTGCAAATAACTATGGAAATAAGATGCTTGAGTAAGAAATGAACAAATTTGATTTGTCATAGATCATTGCAGCTTAAATGCTGTCATTCTTCTATGGAAGGATAGTTAGAATCTAAAAAAAACCCAAACAAAACAGGAGAGGGGCAAATAATGTCATAGCTTAGAAATGTTTATTCCATGTTCTGGCAATTAAATGCATACAGTGCAAGCTTGGGGTTGTAGGTGTAGGAGGTAATGATCAAAACTGGTCATTGAATTGACATTCAGTACCCAGTTATTATATTTGGTTAATATGGACAGATTAGAAAATATACGTACAGGGAAGATTAAGTACCCAATCAGCACTTCATATAGTACATTACTAGAGTCATGAATAAGCAATTTTGTTTTTTCAAACCCTCAAAGAATTGAAGTCTCCCTGAATAGAATTCAAGGTAAATAGGCAAATACTTGATGTACATATACATTGGTGAATGGAGTGATTTAACAGTCATATCATAGAGTCTAACAGGTTGTAGTCAGGAAAGGGAAACTTTTCTACTCTGCTGCTGATGAAGTCTGCTAGACTGCAAAGATGAAGGCAGTAGAACCACTTTTTCAGATACAGCAGTAGTCTGGCTGGAGCATAAGTAAATGTACAGTTGGGATCAGTCATATTTTGGCATGGAATACAATTAGATAAATTCCCCATTTCTAGCATCTATGAAGTAATTCCTTTAAAATATTTCATTTTAGAAAAATAGGTTAAAAATCTCTTCTCTGATATATTTCTTCAGTGTACTGCAGGGGTGGAAAGTCACCAAGCTGAGCTGTCGAGGTCCTGGAGAGTAAAACCTTCCTTTACTATGCATCATAAGCAATGGCAGGCCATGATGTGGGCTGCGATGGTCATTAGGTTTCAAAACATGTATTTCTGTGGTCTTTTTTACAATCTATTGCCAGAATGTACTATTTTAAGAGGTGAGCATGTGCCTGTTGAGGATTGATGTGAGCTCACCAGCTAGGGTCTTGCACACTACCAAACAGCTTTCAGAACAGAGAGTTTGGCTTCAGTCCTGTACTGAATTTTGTGCAAGCCGTCCCTGCCCCCTGTTTATGGATCTGCCTGCACAGAGCTTGCTGAGGGACTCAAGCAGGCATCAGGTTGTTCCCTGTAGCTGTTTTTCATTGTGTGTGAAGTGAGATGGTCCATCTTTGAAGCTGGATACAGGTTGGTGGCTTACTGATGAAATACTCTGTTGTCAGGATCCTTGAAAATGCCAGAAAAAATGATGATGTTTTTATACCATTTTCTTAAATTCTTGCTCTAAGTGAATTTGCCAAACGTTAAGTTTAGAGAGCAATGTCCTGTGGGATGATGTGCTGTGTTCTGGCTCAGCTTTGTCTGTGTCCTCCTTTCCCTATGGCAGGAGAAGGCAAGCCAGGCACCTCCAGTGCAGAGCTTCCTCTGGAGCGATGGTAGCACAGAAAAGCCCTGAGAGAGGCAGTAGCCTTTGCCCCAGGCCCTGAAAGGCTGGGACTCCTTGCAGCTCCCATAAATGAAGGCTGCCTTCATCCCCTCCTGCTGATCCTATGTACTGCAAGAATTTTCTCATAGGAAAGAGTTTTGTTAATTATGCCTAATGATCCAAATTTTGGGGACTGTCAAGTTCTACCAATTAGTCAAAGGTCCTGCTTTGTAATTCAGTTTCACATGCAGATAATAACTATATTTCAAGATCATGTCCTGCACTGGGACAAACCTGACAATTTGTTATCTTTAAGATGTTCCAACGATATTCTCTGGTCAGACAGCAATAGGACGGTGCATGGGGGATGCAGCATCTTGGTTTGAACTGTGATTCCAGCAGTCTTAAAAAAGTGAGACCTATGCCAAGTCTTCAGGTATAATTTGAGTGACACTTGGCTGATATAAACTATATTAAAATTATGGCCCACTCTGCAGCAGTTTCATAGATGACCATCAGGCCTTTCAGATGGATGTCTAAATTGAATCTCCACTTGAACTGATTAAAAAACAAACCCAAATTTTGTTTCTTGCTGGTTGTTTCCTTTACACTTCTTTGTAATTTTCATGCTTTTGGTGTTGCCTTCTTTTTAAAAAGATCCTTTTAAAATACAACATATTAACAGAAGACTCTTGAAGATGTTAGTTCCTTTGAAAACACTGCTTTATCTGTGATATAGCAGAGAAACAGATTTATGGCAAATCACTGGACATGTGTGGCCTCTAAATAACTCAGAACTTTCAGAAATTTTTATTGGGTGAGGTGCTGCCTGCTGTTTTGAGTGTAGATGAAGCAGTTTGTGAAAAAGGAATAGTGATGCCAGTTTTTAACAGCTGGCTCTGTAACTGCTGCCTGAATAACTCTGGGATGTGTCTGTACTGAGTGTCTGGTAACTTTATATTACCAGACCCAACAAGTGCTGGTGGAGCTACTGACATAGTGAAAATCACATTGACTAAGCAGTGAACAAAAGGCAAAACTAAAATACTCTATCTGATCACTGTACATTTAGAGATTTGAAAACCTAGTTTAAATCCTGAGGTGGTTGCTCTTTGAATTCAACTTGTTTCAGCTGTGGGCCTGAGTTCAGGTTCTGAAGGACTTGATAGAAAGGTAACAAAGGTTTCAGTCAAGAGTGCTTTCCTTTGGCTTTCTACTGTCTGACTCTGTTGCAATAGTACAGTAGTAAATCAGCTCAGAAGGCTTATACATACAGCTTATGTCTTTGAAAAAGCTTACTGTGTTGTCATGTACAAAACAGGAAACATGTAATGGTATGAACCCCAGAGGAACCGATCCAGAGCAAACTCTTCTGACCTTGTGGAAAACACATCCATCTGAACCTCGCAGCGAAACGGAAACATACAAGTTACCCACAGAAGTTAAGAAATATCCTTGTCTGCTTTGTATTGCTTTAATGTGGAAAGTTTTTTACAGGAGAAGCTGAGCGATGAATAACACAGCCTGTAAGCTGATGCCACCATGCAACTCTTGTCAAGCTGTTTTGTTTCTTCTTAGAAGCAGTATCATACCCCACTTTCTTTTCATTTTGCAAGCAAAGTGGTATTTTGGAGTGAATGACATACTTTCAGATTTACACATTATTAGATATTGTTGCTGTCCCCAAAGGGTAAGAAAAATGTAAATACCAAGGAGAGAGAGACACGATTAAAATTAACATGAGCAGGTAAAAGCTAGATTGTTATTTAAACTTGAGTAGAGATGTGATTGAAAACAGGTATTTTGCTCCAGAAATGATCTCTTCTGGACTAGACCAGTTCTCCACTCTATCTAATTTTGCATCTGTCAGAACAAACACAAAGCATTCTTAAAACCAAGTGACATTTCACTCTTGTCCTGTACAGGTATAACAATAGGATCCAAATCCTGTTCCTAGTGATATCTCAGACTACGTTCCTTAAAATAGAAGGCCAAAGTTTTCTTTTATATTAAACTAGAATTAGGGGAGGAATACACTATTTGAAACCCAAAAAGCTACATTCTAGTTTTCATATAAGCTAATAGTTGTAATTAATTATTTTCAAAAGGCCTGGGAATAGATTGAAAGTTACAAGCCATGTAAAATTTGGTAGTTTTATATATTCCAACTATAAAGCCTACTACATAGAGAGATGCTAAATATTTACAGACAGACTAATATTAATTTCTTAATGTCAATTTTGGATGTTTCAGTAGTGTATGTCTTTACCTGCTGATTGAAACAATATTACTTCAGCAGCTTTTCTGTTAAATACAATGCTGAAGTTATTCAGGGCAACATAGACATTTAGCTCTGCAGTTTAGTCTGTAAACATTTAAAAGGTTGGAATGTTTATCTAAAATGACCAGACATCCAAAACTTGCAAAGCTGATCTGTTTGTAGTGTTAACAAGGAGTAAAAAATGAAGAGTTTTATTCACTTGAAAGCAAAGAAGAAAAAAAAATCTCATATTTGGCTCCCACCAACAACTAGGTTCAGTTTTGTTTCAGTTCTGAGTTTCCTTAGTACTGCATTATCTGTCAAGAACTTATTTCAGGAGAGAAAGGGTTGGGATTAGGACTGCTGCTGGAATCTTAGTGTAAAGCCAGGTCCTAGTGAAAGGAGGCAAGGAGACTGATGCAGGTAATACTGCTCTCTTCTCTTCACAGCTCATTGTGATATACCAAGCTGAAAAAAAGCAGAAGTTTAATTGCTTCATGAATACTTAAGTCTTCACTGCCATAAAAATGTCAATTTCTGTGAGAAGGGAGTAGCTACTGTCACACAGATGTGACTGTAACCTCATATTTTTGTCCTTATGATACTGTTAGTAAGTCACCACACCCCTAGGCAAGTAAACATGATTGCTCCTCAGTTCTTGGTTTGGTTACTTAATATTTCCACAGAACTCTGCCAACCCTGGCAATATATTGTAGTTGTAAAGAGTTTACTTTGGTGTAGTAAACGTAGATGTTATTTATGTTTATTTTTTGTCTTCCTTCAATACACTAAGATGCTGAGTCCAAACTAATCTGGAACATGATTTGTATCATCATTGGATCAGCCACTGAAATCCGCCCATCAAGTCAGAAGTTAAATGGCCACATCATGTAGAGGGTAAGCAGCAGAAACAGTAATGATACAAATAATAGCTCCAAAATACTAAATTAGCATTTTCATAGTTGAAAAGAAAGTTTGGTTCATGTTGTGATGAAAGAGCAAGTGCAGTTGGGAAGGTCTTACTGTATACAAGTTAGTTTGGATGTGATTAAAATTCCACAATGTTTTAATGAAATTATAATTTAGAAGAAAGATGATTGAGGTTTTTTTCCAAACCACAGCAGGGTTTAACTGAATAGCTGCTGTTTGACAAGCTCTGGCTACAACATCAGGAAAGGATTCAAATGACTTTTACAGTTAAACATTGATTTGCCAACAGAGGGGAACTATATAGTTATCTGGCATAATTCTTCTCAATGTGTTTAAAAGTAATTACTCTCATAGAGGTTTCATAGCTGTGCCCATAGATATAATTGCTGTAATGACACAAATGGCCACTTGAATTCTCCAGTGCACTTCTAGTGATTGGATGGCTGATACTACCCTGCTAAATACCCTGAGGTGATTTTATTTTGCAAATCTTTTTCATTCTTGCTATTAGTGCAATGAGAGTTGCACAGCAGGGACACAATCACTATTTGAAACCCCTGTGAACATTCACTTCGATAAAGTTTTGGTAGCCAGTAAAAGGACTCCCTCTATTGACAAATCTATGTGTAACAATAAGATAAAATTATTGTGTGCACATCTCTTCCCAGGATACTTGAATTTTGTGAAATCTCAGGAATTCGATTAATGCAGTTGAGATTAAGCAAACAAATAACTAAAAAAACTCTAACTAGCCACAATCTGCAACTGAACTGTAGGCTTTGACATCTCTGTAATTCTGGTCTATTTACATCTGAGCATCACATAAAATATTTTCTCTTATATTTTTCATTCCCTGCTGTGGGACTAAATGAAAATTGAAGGAAGCAGGAATGGCAGTGGCTCATATTTGTGGGTGTTAAATATTTGTGGAGGTGAAATAGCACAACTATTTAAAGAAAAGACAAAATGTCTTTCCTTGTTTCCAGGAGAGGGCAATGACTCACTATGTAATGTATTTGAACAGACTGAAGGTCTGAATCTTACCTGCACTGAGCTGTCATTCCTTTGTGCTTTGAGCCATTTCAGATAACAGGTTTTGCCGATGGCAGCTGCTTTGTGAAAATCAGCAAAAGTGTGGGTTGTTTTTTTTTGGGGGGTTTGTTGTTTTGTTTTGTTGTTGGTGGTTTTTTTCTTATTGCTCCTAAATATGAAAATGCAAAACTAGTTCAGGATATAATGAGGCTCCCTCCCTTACAACTTCAATCAAAGGAGGTTTGCAGGGCTTAAAGTAAGGATGAGGAGCGAGAAACCCTACAAGACAGAGACCTTCATTAATATACTGGACATGATGTTATATGATATGGAATATCCCATTGGCATATCCAAATGCCAATCTAGCTTATTAATTTAAACATTCCTTCCCCCAGCCTTGCACTTGTAGAGTTGCAAAACACAAAGTCCTTCAACTTCCAGCGACAATTGGAAACATAGGTATATTATCAACATTTTTTCTCATAACAAATCCCATGCTGAAACCAAAGCACAGTACTATTCTAGCTACTCAAAAGAAACCTAGCTCTCTCCCAGCTAAAAACGAGGACACAAAACAAACAAAAAAAGCATTTGGGGCCAACAGTAACTGTCTTGGACTGTCTGAGTTGGAGATAGAAAGAAAGTGAAGGATTCCATGGGAAGGGTGAATTACCATCACACCTGTTTTGCACACGTTCCCCTGGCTCCATGTGCAGAGCTGTGCTGAAAGGATGCTATCAGGTTCCTGGGCAAAGCTGCAGAATGGACCTGTGCAATGTGACACAGCTGTCCAGTGCTGTACAGCTGTGCTGCTCGCTCACCACCAGGAGACTCTCGCTGCCTGCAATGTAAAGGCAAGGAAAGAAGAATGTACTAATGCAAAGTGTCAGCTAAGTAGGCAATGTTTATTGGAAAAACTCTCTAACTTGAGATCTGAATGTACCTTCTTCTCTTTATACAAATACTGCCTCATTGCTGTCAATACCAAGAACATAAAAATGATGTTATTCAGTTTCAGTTAAATATTGTGTCATCCAGGTCTCTCAGGATCTAGTCTCTGGTCTCTTTCAGTGCTTGCTTTTCTTAATGGTTGCAGAATATTTTGAGCAATCTTGGGTAAAAGATGATCTGTGCTGAAGATGGCTTGAATGACATGGTTTTCCCTGAATGTGGGAAAGGCTCCTAAGTGAGTCAGGGCTGAGTCATGGGAAGATCATGCTACTTCTACATATGCAACCTAGTTTATTATGTTCCAAGAGGTATGTGCCACGTAAGTGTTTTGCTACAGCAGGAGGTGTGGTTTGAGGAGGTGTATGACCTGTGTCATTATTGAGGTGAAGGAACCCCTCAGAGCTTTTTGTGCACAGATGACCCCCACAGGCTTTAAATTAGCTGATCAGAAGGTCTGACAAGTTACGCTTTTAGCTACAGTTTGAACTTTTTGTTTTGGTAGTCTTGGGAACTTTTTTATTAAGCCTTTTAAATTTGACTAGTAATTACAAAGAATTGTATATGTAGGGTATTTATCCTTATGTGGTCCTCTTAGTTTTTACCCTCACACTGAGGGTAGAGGAGTGATGTTTATCCAGGAAAGGAAATCTGAAGAATGGACAGGCTTAAGTCACATACTAGGCCTACCGTGAGCAAAAATTACCCAGATCTTCATGTTCACTGAATAGTCATATTTTCAGCTCCATGATTGCTTTGACATACTTAGTATATGAATAAGCTATAAGCACTCCTTTCCCCACAAAATTACTACACAAGTAAGAAAGAGGGGCATATAGTAGATAAGGGAATAGAAAAATGGTTCAATGTGGTGTAGCCTAACATAGGATTTAAAGGTGAGGAGAGAGAGCTGAAGGTGGGAGAGAGGGTTCAGGTGCAGTGAATAGCACAGTAAAAGTGAAAAGCTGTGGATGCATGGCCTGATAGGAGGAGTTCTAAGTGTCAAAGCCAGAATCAAGGCTAAACAGAGCTTTATGAGTGAGTGACACTACATCCTATCTTTTTCAATTAGAAGTGCAAAGTGATAAGAAAGTAAGGAGAAGGTAATCGTAGAGTAAGACAACAGTATGGAAGAGTTACATAGGAGGCAAGGGGATATAAGAATAGAGGTACTTGTTTTCCAAAACTGTTTCCCAAGCTGTATGGTGTGATAGGTGCACCCACTCTGTGCTAACGGTACTTTGGTTCAGGCATCACTGACAAATAGGCCTGGCTGAAGCCAGCCTTGCTGTGCAAGCCTTGAAATTGTGCTAAACCGTATCTTCTCAGGAACTCAAGGAATTTAAGTCATGTCTTGGCTCCTGCTAACAGGACCAGCCAGAGCTGGGACCAGATGAAACTAAAGCTGCTGCAGCTTCACACCTGCACGTACGTCAAAGAGGAGTTTGACTATGAGTCAGTCACTTTACACTACAAATATCCATAGACCTCAGAGCCTGTTGAGCTCTCCTGTGTGGCAGTGGGGGGCACGGCAGTGATCTCCCCTTGAGCTGGGATGCCTCTCAGGGTTACTTCTCAGCACTAAGAGATCCCTTACCTGGCATCCAATATCTGCAGTGTGGTAAGCAACATTTTATATTAGATCTAAAGCATATTGCATACAAGCTAGCTTAATTATTAGAAGTGTAGTAATTAGTAGAAAGTTTGACCACTGTTTAATTATCATTTAATAATTGTTTAATCTGCATTCAGTCATTGTTTAATGAAAACTTTTGGTTACTCCTATGATGACTTCCCTTAATAAATTGCTTGCAACGTATAGATCAGGGTCAGTTAAGAGGACAAAATGTCACTTGCATGACTTCACAAAACTTTGTCACTTTTTCTATTGTTAATAATTTGCTAATATTTGTGGGATAATAACCTTTTTCTTCTAAACCTCTAGAAATAAGCAGTATGGTGGAGAAATGCATTATCAGTTTACATACAAGTTACAATGAAAGTCTTTCTTTAATATTTTAATCTGCACTTGCAGTACGGAAAAAAAAAAGAAACTGGTAATGCTTGAGTAATAGGGAAGGCAATGCAACACCTTGCTATTGAACATAAAAATAATGAAGTACTGGAGTGCTAGAAAAACTATCTTTACTTGTATTTGGTTTATATTTCCTCAGAAATTCTGCTGCAAGCAAGCCAAATATACTTCAATTGAAAATGCAAAGGCAATGTTTTGAAATGTGCTGTTGAAATACAGTATATGGTTGGGTAAGTCTCTTCACCTTTCTGTGAATTTATCAGAGAACTTTGCTTTTCTTCTGCCCGAGAGGAGGAAACCCTCTGCTCAACTATCGACCTGATTTGAAAACTCTCTGTGATACTGCTGAGTGTTGGATTGCCCAAGCTGCTGATCTACAATCTATTCAGATGTGTTTCCCAGTCTCCCAATTGACTTGCATCCATAAGTACTTAAAAATACTATCAAATATTTATCCATTCTTCTGATTGGGAGCTTAAACTTTGCAGGTGGAGATGGGATGTGCGTGTAAGGGCCAGGTCAGTCTGTTTCTGTGGGCTTCTTTTCCTGTTATCCAACTTTATTACTTGGAATTAGATGTTAACTGCAGTTCAGAATTCAATTTTGCACAAGATACAGCCCAAAGCAGAGGATATAAACAAACTGTAGAAAATCTGACCTGCAAAGGGATATGAGTGGGTCATTGCAACATGTCAGCTCATCAAAGTAAACTAGGTTATGCCCACCAAGCAGTAAATGACTGAGCTATCCAATTGTAACACTTTGAGTTTAATGAAAAGTTCATGTTGATACAAAATGGAAACTAAAGCACTTCCATCTTTTACTCCTTGATGAAAACTGTTTATTTCAGGACTTCATTTTGCTTCATGTGAAGGGCAATGGTTTACATAAAACCTGCATTCAGCACTCCATAACTTGCATAGCCTGGAGCATAGAATTAGCTCTTATCTTAATCTGAATGAATTTAGTAACAGTGGAATGTGTTCTGATTGACAGCCCCACAGATCAACACAATATGACTATTTTGGGGGAAAAATCAAAATACATGCAAGAAAATTGTTTCAGCAAAAATCCTGTGTATTTAAGAAGTACACAGGTCTTAGGTAGAAGCCTGTTGATAACACAGTCTGTACAGTCCCTCACAAATTCTGGTTCAGTTTATGAAATAGCTGTATTGTTGCATTCCTCAGCATATATCAAGTCAAGCTACAGGCTCTGTCACCTATATTCCGGATCAGGGTCAATGCAGAGTCATTAAGCATTACTGCGTCCCACTGCAACACAAATGCATTGGGAAAATTAAGCTGGACTGCAGAAATCAGTTCAGCTAAGCTTGCCTCCAAGCAATAGATTTTAAGCAGTAAAATTTTCTCAGGAGTGTAACAAATTGAGGGTAATACTATCTCTTAAATATCACTAAGCCTGAGGTGCTAGAGGGTACAAAGAGCCTGCAGCGGAGAGGAATGTAAGTACATTATATTGTATTGGCAGAAAGCTGGTTTAGCTGAAGGCCCAGTTCTGAAGAAGGAAAACAGGTGCATAGAGGAGTTTCAAACTGCATGATTTGGAAACCACATGCAAAAAGATTAAGTATAAAACCTAAGGAATGCTCAGGAGTAGTAACAAAACTGAGGAAGGAAAATGAATGCCTTCTGTTGGCTAAATCAGAGTGAAAGCATTTGGGAGACTGTCTTTCCAAAATCCCTGTCAACCAACAGGACTGAGAAGAAGTGAACTATAACCCAGAATGACAGAGAGAATGCACTTTCTGGTAAGGGAGAGTTGGCAAATGATGCATGTCAGTTCCTCAGGACTCAAAATCAAGGTAGGCTGTACATACGTTTATCTTCAGGGGATCTGAACCTGATTGAGTTAACGTGGGAAGCCTGTGGGGCAACCTGCACCACTCAGGTTCTGGGCTAGCACTCCCAAAAGTGTACCACAGGCTGGCTGGTACTCTAGATTCCTAGGCTGTCTGATAGACAGTGTTGTAATACTTGCAGACATTTTTTTTTTCTTAATAGTTTCTGCTTGCTTTTAGTGTGTAAGCTCTCAGGTATTTTATCTTTGAGTTTTCATCAATGGAATATTTTAGGGATGAAAATGAAATTCTGAAAAATGGATATGGAAAAAGGAAGAAGACAGCACCTGTGAAATCAGGGCTGCGGATGTTGTATTGAATTAACATACTAGTTTCCACCACTTGGTTCTCGTTTGTGTGCTGTTATGGCACAAATCCACTTGGAAAAGTATGAGGTTGGAACTGAAGTTTGGAAGAGGCACTAGGAAAATGCAGTGCTTGCAGGAAATGGTGCTGTGATTTTGTGGGTTCTCTCACAGACTTCTCCATCTGAATTGGTACTCAGTCAATACTGGCACAATGTCAGCAAGCAGTATGACCGTGCTTGGCATGATACACAAACTCTCACCTATCCTGACACCAAGGATGAGTAAAATACAAGTAAAAGTAAACATTGTTTCAAAATTCATACATAATCGTAAGCTTTGGGGGCTCCATCCTGCCTAAAGACCAGTTTAGATATTAAAACCTTAAAGACTAAAAGACTGTAATTTTAACTGAAGAAAATATCCTTGTTTTCTTCTCTATATCAGCTGCACAGCATGGCTTCTGTGTGCTGGAGTGGTTCCAGTTCCAGGCTGGGTTTAGGTTTCCTAAACTGAGCTGACTGAAAACCAGTCTTAAAAGGTATGTATATAATATAACATGCATATAATAAATATATGCAACATAGTATGCTATACTGCACATTTCTGCATGCTTTTCCTCTTGTGAATTCTTAAGGAAAATGGCTGCAGTTACATTCTGCTCTAGAGTAGTGAGTCAAATTGTGACATACTATTTACCACTAAACAGTTTTAATGTACTTTTGAGATGAAATGTGTTACAAATATAAAGAGGAGAGTCCTAGTCAAAAATCTTAAGGCTCTTACATCTACCCTCCTGGTAGGAATCCATGATACAGCTAAGCTGATCTGACAAGGATCAAAGAAAGCCTGGCTGGAAGTGAAGGGTGGAGAGAGTGGCCTTGTCCCTTTTTGGCAGCAACAATACTGTGAATGTCTCTGAGAGTGCAATGCTGCTGAAGGTGAACAAAAGTGGGCTTTATGTGGAGTTCCTGTTAACATTCCTTTTCTCTAAGGGAAGCAATAATTTAATGTGCAAGTTATGTCTAGCTCTGTAACTTAGAAATTTGCATAGCCTCCTTTTCAAAATACTTTGCATATTTTATGTAACTATATTTTTGGATATGTGGGGTGTTAAAAATAGGTACTTTGCAGATTATATTTTGTCACTGTTTTGAACCAACCACATATGACGTATTTAATGGAACTAAAGGGAAGAAGTAGTGGGTCAAGGAATTGCATAAATACATTGCTGGAGCTAGATCTTCATTCATCCTTGCATAAAATACAAGAGAATGACTTGTTAGTATTTAATGCCCAAATGCTCACTTGTATGACTTAGGACTACAAAACTGTACATATCCACAGAAAAAAGGACACAGTAATATGCAAAAACAGGTGATCTCTGTTTTGTTTTGGATCTTGAGCCACTTCTTTATGAGGGACCTATCAAAAGTATGATCAATACTTACTATTACACATGGGTATTCTGTTTGATATTTCAGAAACTGTTATCTGTGCCATGTAATTCCTTCTAAAATATATAATCCACATGAAACTGTTATTATTTCTTCATGTATTTTCTCGAGAGTCTCACCGTCTCAAATTTTTGCCCAGGAATGTTGTGAAATTCAATGGCTTTAATTATTTTTGTCAGGTTGAACAAAGCAGGGGACAAGGTTCACTGCTCTAATCTTAAAAAAAAAAAAAGTTAAAAAAAAAAAGTAAGGGTTTTGCTGTCATCTGCTTTCTTCTTCCAAGAATGGGAGATGTGTCTTCCTCCAAGAGTCGAGACATAGGTGTTCCCCTCTCCAACAGCATCAGAAATCCCTTTCCCCTCTGGAGGTGTGAGAGAAACACAGCAGGTAAGAACCTCAACAGCCAGAGAATGTGGCATTGAATGAATAGTGGAGCATTAGTTACAACATTCCTACTGCTAACAAAATTTCCCCCAGTGTCTACTTTTTGCCTCAGAGGCAGTTTGGGAATTCGGACTCCATCAAGATGTCTATGGAAGTTAAAGCTATTGTTTTGGGCTGCCTACATTTCCAAGCAGGCCATACTATAATGCTTACACTTGGATCACTTTTCACAGGTTGTCATCATTTTGATGAATTTTTACTGATAAAACATGCTGCTAAAGCTACTGCACTATGATATCTTTTTCTTTTGCTGACAAGAACGTTTGCTCCCCATAACAGCTTTTGCAGGAAGAGGTATTTGCTCCAGCCAAAGCTCCCAAAGACTGTGGGCTTGGAGGTTATAATTCCTGTGGAAAAAAATTCCAGAAATATGTTAAGCAAATGCCTCACTCTCTGACTGTCTGAAAATGGCAGTTAGTACAAGGGTTTCCTTGTCAGAAAAATATTCCGTATGCTGCCATAGCTAGCTCAGTTTTCTATTTATGAATACAGCGTCAAAGGTGTGGGACTTTCAGCCACTGAGGCTGGATAAATAGAGGGATTCATACAAGTGAGCCAAACTTGGACCTTAGTTAAATCCGTGGACATTGCAATTGACTTCAAAGTGAGCACAACCAGGTCTGGAATAAATACTGGGCTGCTTGCAGTAGTACAAGCTTCCTCATAAATTGCTTTCAGCCTAGGCATGATACTCAAAGGGCTTTTCTACATGAGAAAATAACAGTACTTAAGTTGCAGATTTTTTTTTTTTTCTGAATCCTGCTTGAAGAAGCAACCCTTTGAAGGGTCACAGTATTCTCACTGAATGGGAGTAGTGACTCCTCTGAGTGGCTCCTAACCTGATTCAATCAAAATTACTCTCCATTTGGAGCTAATGTGGCCCCTTCTGGCTGGCCCAAATCAGATCCATTAACTGCCAAGAGGAGCTCTACCAGAATACTGAGAGCACAATGATCCCTGGCCTTCTTTCCATGTGAGCTACTCTGTGGGCACATCTTAACTTTTCCATCTGCCTGCATAGTGAACATCAGACTACACTCTGCATCAAACCTGTGTTGATGGTTTAGCTTTGCCTATTAATCAGAAATGTCTTTATCAGTGAGGCTTAATATCAGCTGGGAATAAATTTATAAGCCATTCTTCAATTGAAATACACATATTCACCTGCTTTGGACTACTTTAGGTTTAGATTTCTCCCATGGGTGTAGCCTTGGCCTCTGTGGTGCCAGTTAAAATGCTGATGAGGGGAAAAACTAAAATGGCATTTTTTTCTTTAGTTCCACCATAGCTGTTGTATTTCAGTGATTAGCCATGATGGTGTGTGGAAGTTGTATGGAGGAGAAAAAAACCAGTCCCTGTACCAACAGGAGTTGAAGGGTGAACAGCAGATATGCTTTAAAAAGCATGAACACATCCATCAAAATCAGTTTAGTTCAATTCTAAATGAAATCGCCTGTTACAAAGCATACATATGAGAGAAGCAAGCATTGGAAATGAGGTTTTGAGACCTTGTTCACAAAAATCCCAGCTGCAAAGATGAGTTTATTCCCTGCTCAAGTTGTATAATGCTGTGATTCTGTCAGCAATGTCATTTTGATTAGTTTCTTGGCAAAAGAAATTTAATTGGAAAATGCTAGGCCTTTTTATTTTTCATTTTTATTATTTTGTTTTGTTTCTAAATACTTCCATGTGAGCAATTTCACTCATCTTTAAAGAATGCATGTAGGAAAAAAGATGTTTATTGAAACATTTAGCTAGTACTAAAAAGGTCAACATGAAAAAAACCTCCTTCCTCTAAAAATTTTTTGTAGAATTTTACTGAAGGAGATCTGTATTGCATATTGCAAAACGGGGCTTTCTGTCCCACTTTGCCTGGAAAACATGTTTTCTGAAATGTCTTATGAATTCCTGGTGAAAGCCGCCAGGTTTTGGGTTTAAATGCGGTGTGAGGCTGAACGCTTACAACCTCGACGGGGACCGCAGCTTCCCTCACTTGGTGTCACCCAGTCCCCCAGGCGAAGCCGTGCCCGAGGCGACTGCCCAGCTGCCCGGGTGATGGGCGGAGTCACTTTTCTGCCGGTTGTTT
Source organism: Caprimulgus europaeus (assembly GCA_907165065.1). The sequence goes on from OU015529.1 coordinate 28,013,534, forward strand.
TGCTTTTGATGGAAGGGACCTCTAGCTGGAAAACGCCCTTTTGTCAAACCCGTTTGGTGGAACTCGCCGGGTTGCTTCCAGCCAGCAGCTGCTGGCTGCCCTGCCGAGGCCCTCCCCGGACGGCGCAGGCCGCTCACAGCGGCCCCGCGGGCCTTCTCCAGGCGGGTGCCCGAGGAAGGCCACCTCCCCGCGGGCCGGCGCAGCCGCCGCAGCGGGCGGGGCGGCCTTCCCCGCCGCAGCCGTCACGTTTTCCACCGCCCGCGCTCGGCCGGCGTTTCCCCGCCCGCGGCCCTCCCTCGCACCGAGGCCCAGGCGGAGAGGGCGGAAGGAGTGGCGGTCGCAGGGGCTCCTCCTGCCGCTCCCGCCCCCTCCGCCACCGCCCCGCAGTGCGACCGAGCTGTCAGGAGGGGCGGTGGCTGCGGCAACTCCGGAGGACCCGCGGTAGGAGCGACCCTCGAGGCGGGACGGGAGAGGGGCGACTGGCACCGTGGGGCGGTGGGCCGGGCTGGTGTCCCCGGGGTGAGGGGGAACTTGGGGCGGCAGGAGCCGAGGCACCCTCGGGCTGACAGACATCGGCCCGGGGCTGGCACAGGCGGAGGTCGGGGCCCGCTGCAGCTCCGCAGTTCGTAGAAAGCTGCTCTTGTTTCCTAGGCAAATGAGGTGGTTTCAAAGGAAAATGAGTGTTTTGCTCTTGCAGTTCGGCACTTCGCCTGTATCCTCAGTTTATCTTGTTCTTTTAATTTCAAAGTGTATGGTTGAGAAAGCCTAAGAAGGTAGTCTTGTCAGAGCTGTTACACAACGTTTTTTTATCAAACAACTCTTTTTACAAACTGCTTGTAATATGTTTTACTTTTTCTTATGTTGCATGTACTTAAAGTGTCATAAAACTGCAACTTTTTAAACTCTTGCTGTACCTTAGCCTCGTGTAAGATGGAAAACAACATAAACATCTCAGTATTCAGAAAAGCAGAGTTCCTCCCTGTCCCCATCCTGTTTCTAGAGAAGAGAGGCTGGGCAGTTGAAAATATCTTCTTGGGATAGTTTTTTCTTGTTTATCAGATAAACGGTAGATCCTGGAAGCTTCTTCCTGGTAAGGAGGAGCAGCTGAGGGAGAAACGTTCTGAAGGGAGCGGCAGAAGCGCGGGCAGCAGCTCAGCCAAAAATGGGGACAGATGCATTGGGGCAGGATTTTCTGTCGAATGAGTCAGTGCACCTGGAGCATGTACGGTAACATCAGAAACTGTACAAGATTAGTGCTAGTGTATGGCTGCTATAAAGCTTGAGTGCATGAACGTTTTCCCCACAGCTTGTCTATTTCTGTAATTTCCTAGTTTTAGAGCTGCTGTAAGAGTCGTGTGGGCCGTTCTCGTCCTACTGCAGCAGATAACTTGTTCTGGGCGCTGCTTCCAGTTTCGCCTGTGGCCTGGTCCCTGCTGCATTTCTGCTGAATTTTTGCTTCCTGAAACTGCCGCTATGGCTACCCTTGTGACTTCTTCCCTCCCCACCCCCAAGCCGCCACATATAATGTGGTGTACCACGTATAATACAGATTAAGCAAGACTTTGAAGGGCCTAATGATTTTATGTCTGTGTCAACAATGATATTTATGTACCTTTCTCTTGCCTGATTTCAGAATGAGGTTAGGAGCCAAAACATCTCTGTGAATCAGGACTTAAAATTTCTAGAGTAGTCATCACACTCGTTCATATGCTGCATCACTTCTTTATCTTGTTTCGTGTAGTCCACAGAAGTTTTGAATTGCCAGACTGGAAGTTCTGTGAAATATCAAAAGTCACTAAAAACGTCATGAAACCACAGTGGGGGTGGACATACTTCATGGAGGTATTTATGTAGTCAATACAGTGTATTAAAGAAAAAAAAAAAAACATTGTAGAGACCCTAGTGTTAGATAACAGCTTAAAATACATAATCTGATCTACTACAAAAAGGCAAGCCAAGAAGTCTGGCTGGTTTGAAGGCTTCAGGAGACTCTTTCCTAGACCTCGAGCAAGTTTCAGAAGGTGGAGCATCCAGAGGGTCTCTTCAATAATATTGCATTGATCAGAGCTAAGATAGAGCCTATCTTGGTTCTGTGATAGCATTCTAGAGATAAAAAAAAAAAAAAAGGAAGCTATACTTAAAGCGGACATGTAATCAGGAAGACCAGGTGCTTTCATGGTGGCTACAGAAATAGCAGGGCTTTTGAACAAATCGTTTCATTTATTTTTAGTGAAGGCTCTGTGTAGTCATCTGTAGAAACTTCTCTGTCAGCTTTAAGTTGCAGTTAGAGGTTTACCTTGAGTATAGAACTGAGTACCAGCACCAATGTAATTTATTTATTTCATATATTTATGTCTGCTACCTTGAAACATATGTTTCTTATCGAATATGTTTTTAAATTGTATTATATTAACTATTGGAAATAAGGGCGGAGACTTGTCAGCTGCATGTAGTGACTTTTGCTTTGGTTTGCCTTTGAAGAAGGTAGCAAAAGCCTTTTTTTAAAAAAAATGGAAGAAAAAAGAAAAAGAAAAGGCTGCATGTTTATACTCCTGTGAGCAACGATTTCACCCATTTGAAAGTTGAGCTGCACTTCATGCACTAAAGCTGAGGTGAGCCCTTTGCTTTTGCTGTTGCCAGTTTATTTGAAAGCAGGTGTGTTTGATATAAATGCTGAATTTCCTTCAGGCAGTTTCCCAAGCTGGGAGGAATGTAATGCAGTACTGCAAGTGGTAGATAAGTAAGCCAAAGGGCAGCAGTAAGTATTCACAGTGTATTACTTTTATTGTTGCTCGATGTTTGTTCCAGATTTTATCAGAGCTCACTATGAAATCTTGGTAGGAAGTTATATCCTGGCTGGGGCAAGCCTGGAGTCACTTATGGGTCAGAGTGGGGACTTGCTGGTGTCCTTCTAGGGGACAATTTTATTATGTGCTTATGATGATCAGGCAGCCAATCGTGAGAGAGAAGATACTGTCTTGTTTGGTAACAGGGAAGGTTAAAAGGTTTTGGGTTTTTTAAGTACTGTGTGTGGTTGGGTTTTCTTGAGGGCACTGGGAAGGGCATTGGTGTCACCAGTAGGTCTCTCTGTTCTAGCTTTAACTCCCCCATTGTCTTGAGGAAGCACTGGTCTTCAGTTTCCTTCCTTCTTTGGAGCCATTAATTAGTATTCATTTCATCATTAGGAGAGGTGGGCCTCCTATTCAGGCTTTTGGATCTCAGCTTTTGTCAGGCTTAAGAACTGTCAACCAAATTAATCCCATATTAAAGATCCAAATGAGTTTTAAATCTTTGCGAGGCCTCTGTGCTAAACCTTACTACGGCCATTCAGTCAATATGTATGTGAAGTGATACTCGCTGTGATTAATTTATGCATGTAATTCACATTCCCAAAGATGTCTTGTTTAGGTAAAAAAGTGTGTTAGATTTCTAACTTTAGCCTAGCAAGTTGCTCTAAATTAGGTGCTTAAGTTGCCTAAAGCAGACAGTGTGAATATCCCTTTTATTTTTGCTAGAGAAAACAACTTTAAGTTTGGAAAATGGCACTCATTCTGTAAACATTGCACCTATCTGTAGTCCAAATAACTGGTTACTGGCTGCAATGACAGTGTTTTGAAAATACTCATTTTTCCATTAGCTAGAGGAATAAATGTATTTTGCAAATGTTAGGATTTAGGGAGAAAAATTACTTCTTTTTCACTTATAAGCTTTAAGGACATAAGTTTGCTGATCCCATATGCAGACTAGATTTGAAGGCTATAGTCTTGCTTTCTTTTAACTTTGCTTGTTTATGGTGGTTGTAAAATTCTTGGCTCTCTGGTTACTAAATTGGTTCTTTCTTGAATAAGTTAATTCCATAAATAATTAATTGATCAGCTGAAAAGCAGTATTATCTTTATAGTTAAGAATGAAAAGAGCATGTCCATTCGCTCACTGATGAATAATAACCTTCCTAGTGTTGCTGGACAGCTGTGTGTTTAAGCCCTTCGGTGTCTAGAAATCATGAAGGCCATCACCTTTAAGAAAAAAAATTAACATGTTTGCAAGCTCATTATTTGCAACCTGTTTTTTAGCTGGAGAGTCCCAAGGCTGTCAGCCTGGTGCAGAGTCAGACGTTTTGTGTGCAGCATAGGATATGTCCTTACAGCTTTTAACTAAGGTTCTGTGCAGGCCCTGTCAGTGTGCCTTTCTTTGGGGAGTTATCACTTAACAGCTTGGTGTTATTTGGCTGCTTCTGCAGCCTGATCAGTGTAAACGTAGGAAGTCCTGGCAGAGGACCTAACGGGAAAACTTTTGTTGTCCTTTTGTCCCTGTTGCCTTTCAGGGCTGGGGAATGCTGGAGCTCTCTACTTTCCCAGCAGGGCCACTCCCTAGCTCTTCACTTCAGGCTCGGGCACAGCTGCTAATTACAGATTGCTAGTGTGAAATGAACAATTAGGTATTTTTCTAGTAACTGTTTTAGAATATTGAACATTACACTATTGCTTTAATTCTGTAGGAATTCCTACACAAGAGTGTACTTTGTGAAATGGAGTAATTAGCATTTACCTATTCTGACTTGTACTGATGTAAAAATTTGCTCTTGCATGGTAGAACTTAAAATAGATGGGTATAAATCCCTGAGCCATTAGTCAGCTGAGAACATAATTCGGACTATTTATAGCATGACTGTTTTTTGCAACAAAATATTTTATATGACAGATTACAAGTTTGAAATAGAACAACCTTGTTCTATTACTTCTTCAAACATCTCACAAACCTATTTTGCTATTATTTCTTACTTGTGTTTGGAAAGTGTTTTTATCTGTGTTGTCATATATGGTTTGACTGTTTTGTAAATATTCTGAAGAGAACATTGCAAGAGTGTGCTATAAAAGGAAACACTTGCATCAGAGGGGAGTAGGAAGCAAAAGTGAAGTTGAACTCCTGGAATTGAGGTTGGCCTACTTGCCCATTCAGAACTGACCCTCTGTGAAGTAGGTGGGTCTTGAGTTGTTGAAGAGGTGTACCAGTGAGAGGAGAGTACGCTCAAGCTGAGATGAGCCTGTCTCATGAGGGAGATAAGGAGGCTGGTTATTGGAGCTTTCGATCCATTTGCTCCTGTGGCATAACTGATGCTGGTTATGGTTACTAGGTAAAGAACTTTACCATGAAGTGACTGAATCGCCTGTTATATCAGAATTATCCTTTGTCTCAGTTGAATGTGATATTATTTTTGCTTTGTTTTGTTTTCTCACCAGGCAGTAAAAGCAAGCAATAAAAAGTACTAGTTTTAGGTCAGAATGAGTAATCTGGGAAATTCTTTGTGGACTAGATGATCTCAGAGGTCCCTTCTAATCTAAATTATTCTATGAAATACCAGATTTGTACTAGTGCAGGTACCATGAAAGCAATTGTTTCACTATCTTGGAGAATCCTTCTTTGGTTATATATTCTTACACATTTCTATGGTGCCTGAAGTGCTTCTAATGCTATTCAAATGACTCTTCAAGTAGTGTTTTACAGTATAAAATATATGAAGCAGGCTAACCTTATATATGTAGTTTAAAGTATGAGCAGTGGTTTTAAAATTTAACTTCTCGTTGCTAGAGGTTTAAGAATTATAGTGTGAATACCTATGCTTCTGTCTAGAATCCCTGACACAATCACCTTGTGTTAGCATCTGCTGCAGTGGTCCAGCTGTAACGTCATGCTTCTGTCACTGAAAATGATCAGTTACATTAATGTTCTTATTTAACATTAATACAGTTGGGTTGTGACTTATGGGTCTATCTCCTCATTCAGCTGTTCTTTGTTGGACATAGCATCTCTCTTCTACTCTACCTTTTTTGGACCCAGGCTTGTCAGTGCTACCTTTTTGGTGCTTCCCCAGCCCCCCAATTCAGTTTATCTCTGCAGGTAAAAAAAAAAATGCTACTTTATCTTCCAATGAAGTATTTCTGTATTAATATTAGTGATGTTACTGAATTAGAAGGATCATAAAAAACCAACAGTGTTCCTATCTCATAATACTAGCAAACAGTTCAAATTGATAGTTTTAGAAAGACCCATTTTTTGAATTTGTTTCTGTTTTGCTATCTGTTCAGAGTCATGGGTTTTGGGTTTTTTTTAAGGTAGTATCTTTCAGTAGGAAATGGATGATATGTTAGTACTCTTTCAATATGCATTTTGGATGAAGACCAGAAAGACTCCTAAAGGCAAACTGTGAGTGATAAGTTCTGTGTAAAAGAGGTATCCTGAGTTTTGACTGGTGTGAACTCCGCTACGTTAAGCCTTGTTGGAAGGGGAGTCCATTTTACTACATTAGTGAAAGGAAGGTTAGTCAGGGAGTCACATGTGTAGGAGACTTAATGGAAAACCAAATTGCAGGGCTTTTTATCTGTCAGGATGAAGAATGTTATACCTGGTACTGGAAAGAACAACTTCCATGCTGCACTGCTTAAGTTAAAGATAAATCTTGCTCAGGTTGGTAGAATATCAGTTAGCTAGTATGATGCTGACTGTGGCTCATCTTGTCTTACAGAAGCACAGAGGTGAATGCCCCAATTCACTTGTGATGAAAATCCACAGCATGTTGTGACAAATTCTGTTCTGCTGGTTTCATAATCAGGGATCAGTCTCGGAGCAGGTTCTGTAATTTATAGCTTTAGGCAATCTTTTTGTACTATATCCTGGTAATTAACCTGGAGAAGGAGTAAAGGCCAAGGTTTTAACTTTACTTGATGTTTCCTGCGAAACAGATATAATTAAACTTTTGAACAAATACAGATCGTGGTCTTTTCATCCTTTTTTGACCTCAAATTATTGGACATGGGCGTAGCTGAAGCCTGAACAGCAGCCACCAAATACATTCCAGGAATGGGCATGAATGCAGTTGCTGAGCTTATTGCTATTGCACCTCGAAACAGAAGTTTTCTTGCAGTCTTAAAATTTTATTCTTTACTTCTGCCACTGTTGTGTGATTTGTTTTTTTGTTATAAGTATCTCCATTTGTGGTGCTTTCCCGCTGTGCTGTGGTTTGAAGTGTATTTTCAAGATTCCTGTTGAAAGTGTATCACAGATTTAATCTCTTATGAACAGGTCTGTTCCCTCTTAGCTTTGCCAAAGCAGCAGGAAAATGATCAAGAGCCTGAGCAGTTCATGACTTACAATGGGAAGCAAGGTAGTGGTGTCCACTGCGGGAGTGAAACCTCAGATCTTCAGAGTTTTGAGGTGGACCTCCAGGGTGAACACTGGGAATGGGGAGAGGACTTTAACAGTATTTGTTCTGTATTTCTTCAAGGCACTCCCTCTTTCTGTGTGTGGTTTTGTTGTTTGGATTTTTTTCCTCCTCTGATGCGTTACTGCTTTTTATGGCTGAGCAAACACAGACCTCGCTGTTCCTGTGTCCTCCCACACAGTATTTGTACAGCAGGGTGGACTTTGGCATCTTCTGTTCCCTGGTCTACATCACCACTTTATTGTCAGTGGGCAAGTGCTGTTCATCACTTACAATTTTAGTGAGATGTGGATGTAGCAGAAGGAATTTGGGAAGTTTGGCTTAGAAGATGAAATGGAGATGAGGTGGTGGGAATGGTTGGGAAAGTTAACCTAAAGGGGTAAATATTTGCTAAGTTAGAGAAATGGCCAACAGAGACTCAATTAAGTATGGAAAAGGGGGTGATCAGGGAAGTTTTTGAACATGAGAAGTCAGTATGTTTGTGGATCTAGTTTGCCTGGAATCCAACCAGTGTGGGAGAAATTCCCCTTGGAAAAGTCCTGGATAAATGCAGTGTTTGAAAGAAGCAAGTGGAACATTTTTATGTGTATACTAAATTTTTTTCAGATTGCTGATGAAGTTAGACGTTATTTCTTGACTTCAACTTTAATTGCCAAAAGGCTCTTTTACATTTTTTTTAATTTGAAAGGAACATTCTACAAGGGATTAAAAGCAAGCAAACAACCCTGCTAAGAAGAGCAATGCCTGTCCCATTGCTCCCCACTCCTTACCACAAAAAAACCCCCAAGCCTTTTTGTCTTAAAGCTTTATTGGAAAGTCATCTTATCTTTTTTGTGTGCTCTATCGTTATTGTATTTACACATGAATCTAAAATAAAATGTATAAATAAATAAAAAATTATGGTTGCGCGTAAAGGAAAAAAAAATCAATGCTGTAAGAATTTGTATATAAAAATGTACACTTTAACTACTGGGCATTACGCATGCTAAGAATCTGGGTTGTGGTTTTTAGGGGGTTTTTTTTAGAGGCTTGAGTAATAATTGTTCTTTTTTATTTTATTACCATAGCTGTTTTATTATGTAAAGCCAGGCTCTGAAGTGCCAGGCTGCCTTCTCTTGTGGTTTGGTTTGTTGTTTTGTTTTTTCCTGGCCTCTCTCCCCTCCCAGGCTCCCATGCACCTGTACCTGCCCGGAGGCAGCAGCGGAGCGGAGCTGGCAGCGTGGGCAGCGGGCTGTGCGGCACCCTGCCGCCCCGTACGCCCTCCCAACGCTTGGCTGGGGCCTGGCAGCTCCCTCCAGCAGTCCAGCACGCCCGCACGCAGGCTGTTAGGAGCATGGCGAAGTGCCAAGAGGGAGGGAGGTGCCTGCTCTTTTTCCAGCAGAGGAGGAAAATATGTGTTTTGCTTTCAGCTCTAATCAGAAATGTTGAGGTTTTGCTTTTTGGCCTCAAGAGCTAGGGGTGTTATCAGTCCTTGTGTGGGTAACAGCAGGCATGCTTCCAGTAATTACCATTCTGTGGGGACAGCAACATCTTCCAAGTGCTCTTTGGATGGGTTTTATAACCTGAATTTGCATCTGCTTTATTAAAGTGTTTGGCTTTTCAGGTTCTGTAAAGTTGCAGTGAAATACAGTGGCATTTTGAAGATGTTCAGGCTGGAACATTGTCTCTCTATAGCACTGAAAAAGGCCCATGCAGCTGCTACCGTACTTTATGCTCTTTATTTAGTATCAGTGAATATTCAAAAGTAAAAATCCATTATTTTGCTGAACTGCAGGGATGACCATGATAGACCTTTTCCCAAGATATAGCTTCTTCTATGTGTGCCCCTTAAAAAGGGACAAATCTTAATGTAGGATATGGACACACCTGGAAAAATAAGCTTGATCTCCCTGATGACTGCTGTGTGTGGAGTTTGTGCTCTCCTGTGTACATTGCACAGTAATTGTCTTGTATGCTGGGTTGGGTGCTGTAGGTCTTGGGCACTGTTCATTCTCTGCAACTACCTGAAAGGAAGTTGTAGTGAGCTGGATGTTGGTATCTTCTCCCAAGCAACAAGTGAAAGGACAAGAGGAAATGGTCTCAAGTTACTCCAAGGGAGGTTTAGAAATATTAGGAAAAATTTTGGGGATATTGGGAAAAATTTATTCACCAAAAGGGTTGTGAAGCATTGAAACAGGCTGCCCAGGAAAGTGGTTGAGTCACCATCCTTGGAGGTATTTAAAAGACATGTAGATGTGGTACTTAGGGACATGGTTTAGGGGTGGACTTGGCAGTTAGGTTAATGGTTGGGCTTGATGATCTTAAAGGTCTTTTCCAACCAAAACAGTTCTATGATTCTATGAAATGAAAAATTACATAAAGCCTGGTCATGTAGTAGAAGTGCTCGTATTATCAAAAGGTTGTTGTCTTTTCAGCTGTAGCAGCTGATCTGATAAAGGATACTACTTACAGCAAGCCCCTCCCTCTTAAGTAGGAGAGTGGCTGTTTTGGAGGTAGTGGTCTTATTTTGAACTTTTGAGAATCTGCTCTGGAACCTGTTTGAACATTTAGGTTTTTCTTAACATAGCCTATTTGCTCTATGTGAAGGTGGTGAAATAAATGCCAGCAACAGCCTTGATACTTAAGTAATTCCAAAACTCCTAGATAGCACTGCAGTGAAAGATTTCACTGGAAACCAAGGACAAAGGGCACACAGGCAAAACGTTTACTGTGTTATGGAGAGCATCTTGTAAGCATTTTTACAGTTAAAGACACCCTTTGTAGATGTACTGGTGAAGAGGCTTTTCTAATGCTGAGAAACTATGTTCATTTATTTATGGAGTCTGTTAGACATACTGGAGTAGAAGTAAGGTAGGGTTATAACTTCTAGTCTGCTGTGTTCACTGCAATTTTTGTTAGTTCATTTCTCCCTCTTTTAGGTTTAAATGAATACATGCAGCATGAAGTCCAAACAATTTTTGAATAAATTGAAGATTTCCTAATTGTATTTTACTTTTTTTTTTAAAAAAAGTGTTTTTCCATTCCACTATTGCTATGCAAAAGAACTGTGCATACCAGAAAGAGAAGTTAACATGAAAAACAAAAACAATCCCACAAAAACAACATCTCCCCCCTGCCCTCAATGCAAAGCAAACCCAAAACAAAACTCCACAGCTGAAATCCAAAACATGGCAAAACAGCAAGACAGATTCAAAAGGCAGTGCTTTAGGAGAAAGAGGGGAAAGTAAAGGAAAGGGATACGGTTTGCAGAGCAGTTTAAAAATAGACTGGGAATTGTCACTAAAAATGACCTTGAAAGTGACTGATTGTGGATGTTTTCTTCATCTGTAGCAAGCTCCTTGAGTTACTTTTACCATTCGTTTCAATAGTTGTTCTAAAGGCCTTTGTGTATTCTGGAAAATAATTTTAATTATGTCCTTCATTTAGCTGTCCTTCCTTTTTGATCTCCACTGCTGTTTTGGATGGCTGATGACTTTGTGCACTTCAGTGCTGATAGAGGCGTCATCAACTTTGAGAGATCCAGTTTGTTCTAGTGATCTTATCCTTTCAGTAAACCCTTCCTATTCTATGGCAATGCTGTAAGTGTGAAGCGTATCCCTTCGGCTTCTTACTCTGACACTTTGCAGGTATTTGCATCTAAATGCCTTCTAACACTTCTCACACAATTATTCACTTGAAAACATGGCTTGTTTGTCAGAGTAATTTCTACTCATGATTGATAAGACTATTCTGTGTAGGTTGCAAGCTTTTTGAGACTGTAATAGCGCAATAAAGTAAGCATTTTCCAGTTAGCCGTCCTTAATGTAATAGACAAAGCGAGCATTAAGTAGTAACAGAAATTAATAAGAAAAATAGTCTGAGGGGTGACTCTACAACTCCTTAGATATCTGAACATATTTATTGGTCTAGCAAAAGGAATTAAGAAGAGGTTTACAAGGGAAAAGCCTGTGCGACTTGTGCAGCTTATGTCCAAATTTTGGTGAGTGGCTACTGCAGATATGTCACGTGTTAATTTTATGTGGTGTAATTAGTGAAGCATTACAGAAAGTAACTGTGTCACACGTGCTTTTCAGATCTTTGCAATGAGTTACCCTGGCTATCCCCCAGCAGGTGGATATCCACCAGCAGCCCCAGGTAAGTTGTTTAGATGAAGTAAACATTAAATGGCAGTGGTGGTCCTATCTGGAGCGGAAGGCTGGCACAGACAAAGACTTTTATTGACTCACCAAAGCTTTCTGTGCTATCTTGTTACGTCCTATTTCATCTTCGCCGGGGATTCTAATTTATATAATGTGGCTGCCCTACTGTGTTCATATAAGGTCCATTTTCATTCATCTCGATTGAAACACACAGCACTAGGAGGTGGTCATAGTTTGACCAAAATCAGTACATGTCAAGGAACAGTACCCTGTCAGTACTGAGTCTTGAAGGCAGCTGGTGAGAAAAATAAGTACGAGGAGAAATCAGTCACGCAATTTAAAACCATATCCCACAAAAAATTAGGGCTTTCATTGTGGCATTATCTCTGTCTGATTCAGTGTTCTTAGGCAGATGGTTGTATATGGAAGGGAAAGGGCTGTTAAAAGGCTATTGATTATAAGAATATAAAGCTGATAAAATATGTAACTACTGTTTGGTGTCAGGGTGAGCTTTATAGTTTTTGGTGATGAACTTCATAGTCTAGTACTGTTGGTAGTAAGAAAGGACTCAGTCATCTGAGTATGGTGAAATGTGGAGTTAGACAAACTAACTTGGGAAGGGGGAGCAGTGTACAGTGAGAAGCCGAAGTAGCCTGGGAGGATAAATCCTATTTCTCAGCAGAATATTCTGGCATAGTTAGACTGCTGTGCAGACAAGACTGTACTGCTGTGTGTAGCCAAATTTTGTGACTTGGGTATCTGTGAATGTACTGTGTCTCTGTAGGTCTCTCAAATTAGCATCTTAAAAGGAATTAATAATATATTCCTCCTAAAGAACTTCTTTACAGTGAGGGTGACAGAGCACTGGAACAGGCTGACCAGGGAGGTTGTGGAGTCTCCTTCTCTGGAGACATTCAAGACCCGCCTGGACGCCTTCCTGTGTGATCTCATCTAGGTGTTCCTGCTCTGGCAGGGGGATTGGACTAGATGATCTTTCGAGGTCCCTTCCAATCCCTAATATTCTGTGATTCTGTGAATACCCAGACAACTTTGTAGTTTAAGAGAAACTGCTCTCTAGTCAAATGTGGGGTTTACAGTGCTAACTCTTGAGTGTTAATCTTCAAATATGTTTAGAGTTGATTTAATTGAGAACTTAGAGATTCAATGATAACTAACGTGATTAGAAATATCCAGTGAGTCTTTTCTTCATAATTGCACTACTACCCTGCACCTCTTCAGTGGATTTTCTTTCTCCCAAGCTGCTAGTGTTGAAGAGACATTACATTAGAAATGTAGTAGTGAGGAATGAATTTTAAAAGGTGTAGTTCCTTGTTTCAGCACAGCTCTGTTTGATTTCAGGTAGCAATCCTTGGGGTGGTGCTGCCTATCCTCCTTCAAATCCACCTCCAATTGGTCTAGAAAATGTGACTGGCTATGCAAATCAGTTTAATCCCAACTACATGGCTGGAATGGTGAGTTTGCTTTCATTTGATGTGGTTTCCTGTGACTTCCTTAAGTGCAAAGATGTGTTTCTGGCATTGCCACTGAGAAGTTTATCACTTGAGTTCTGTGGCTTAATGTCTAGTCTCTTTATTTATTGAGCATTCAATATCATCTGTTGAAGAAAACGGTTACTGCAAGCTATTCCTTATTTTAGGAGAGCAGGCCACTAGTTAAATGTTAATTTAAGAGCGTAACTTCAAAAGTCATGGACGTAAAAGTAGTATTTCTTGTCTTTTGCTAGGCAGAGAAATAGGGGAACAGACTACCCACTGTTAATATATTCTCATTGGCAAACGCAGTTCAGATTTTGCTTATTACTTTTGACCAGTCTGAGTTAGGCTGTGCAGTTTGAGGTATCAGTGTCTCATACCTGAAAATAATATGGGATCAGCTGTCTCTTACAAGCACTGATGCTTAACAGATGGCAGTAAAAACTTTTTACGTTAATTGAAGAAAATGTAGATGTTGCCAACCTGCCTTTTTTTTTTTTTTTGCATAGAGTAGAAGTGAGTGACACTTCTGACAACTTAGTCTTCAGAAATCTGCTGCTTAACAAATGCACAGTTTGTAGGAAGACATTTGCATTATAGATGCCTTTCTGAGGCAACGATTAAATGAAGTGATTTGGCAGCCAGCAGTCAAAATGAGCAACAAACTATCTTGAATGCACATAGCAATATCCACAGCAACTAGCTTCTGCGAACACTGCAATCATCAAATGTCAGTTGTTCTGGTTCCTCTGTAGAAGAGGGTCAGTGTGTCATGTGGGAAGGTGATATTGCATGTGGAATGAAGTATCTCTGTGGCAGTTTCTGCAGAGATCTTTCCAGATGTAGTCCAGGAGCTCTTGCTAGTTGTAAACATCTAATGCATCTAGTGCATCATATAACAGCCAGAGGTTGCTCATAGTAAGTCCCTGCACTCAGATGATGCTGTGGTCATGTAAGGCAGCCATGGACAGGAAGGATAAGCATATTTTTGTGTTGCTGGAATTAATTGGTGTAAGTTTTTAGGATGTGGCTGTTAGTGATCTTCTGTGTGAGTGGTGTGTAATGCTGAATGCAGTGGCTGGTAGTGTGTCTGTTGGTTCTGCTTCTTGATGCATGGCAGATGATTATTACAGTAAAGCAAGGGTGAACTGAATACAGGAGTTTTTTTCCATCTTGCTTACTAGTAAGACGTGATTATTGCAAAGTTCTTCTGCAGGTGCAGAACTATCTATTTATGTTGGTGGAGAGGAAGGTTGTGTTGTGTTAAGCATGTTATTGAAACTCAACCATTTGTACAGCTTCCCATCTCTTGCTTTATTGGCTGTTGTTGCAGGCATCCAACCTGGCAGGGACCTTTGGAGGGGCAAACATGCCACAAGGCATGTATCCATCAGCACCTGGGGGTTATCCTCCAGTCCCTCCAGGTGGCTTTGGACAACCTCAATCAGGGCAACAGCCCTCTTATGGAGGGTATCCTCCACCGGGAGGAAATCCACCATCAGGAATGCCAGCTTACCCAGGATACCCAGGTGGCCCTGTGCCAGGCCAGCCCACACCACCGCCTGGTCAGCAGCCTATGGGCTATCCAGGACAACCACCAGCAACTTACCCAGGGCAGCAGCCCATGCCAAATTATCCACCAGGCCCAGCTGTGAATCCATCTATGCCCTCTTACCCAGGACCTACAGGGCCTACAATCTCTCCCGTAACAGTAAGAGCATTGAGTGCTTTTGTTTTCAGATATGACTGTGTGTGTGTTTCTTTACATATTCTTTGTGTATATAAGTGTAAAATGAGCCTAAAATTGAAAAGAAAGTAATGAAAATAAGTTTGACTAAAGAGAGAGATGGATCCTTTCCAAATGCAATCAATACAGGCTTCTATGACTTGAAGGAAGTGCTGTTTTACCACATTATCCAAGAAGAAAGATTTGATGTGAATTCAAATTTAATGAAATTTGCCTTTCCTAACTTAACAAAGTATTGCCAGTTTTATATATAGTTTCATCAAACCTTAATTGGACAGTAGATTTAATATCAGTGAACCTTATTGTCCTTACATTCTCATAATTTGGATAGAGAAACTGAAAAATTGTTTAAGGTGGGTTTTTCTTGTTTTCTCTGTTAGTTTTCTAACAGAAGAAAAATGGTAACAGTGGTCATCTTTCCTAAGTAGTGAAACACAGTTTTTTACTGATTAACAATAATAATATGCAACTCAACTTGGTCTGATTTTAGCATGGAAACAGAGGCACAATCACCGATGCACCAGGATTTGATCCTCTGAAGGATGCAGAAGTCTTAAGGAAGGCCATGAAGGGATTTGGTGAGCAATCTATGGATTTGCATTTCAGTTCAAAGTTGAATTGCAGCTTTGATTTAGCACTGCCTTTCTCCTTTGTTGCATGTGTACTGAGTGGGCTAGTTCACATGTGATTGTCCTTGGTTATCAGAAGAATTATTGGTAGTGCATGTAGGCACAAACAACATCTTGAGTTTGGTATTTGTTTTTTTGGGTTTTTTTGTTTTTTTTTTTTTTGTATTCTTACTGTGTTTGTGATTGGGAATAGACCTTGAAGTTCTGTGGTCCTATACAAGAGGAGATACAGTAGATGAATTAAAGGCATACATGTCCTTCAGTTGGGTTTAGGAGGGAGGATCAAATGGAAAGTGGAGTCCTGACATGACGTGAGTGCTCATTCTCTGGTGTCTGTGTGCATATACAGGAACCGATGAGCAGGCAATTATCGATTGTCTTGGAAGTCGTTCCAACAAGCAACGACAGCAGATCAGCCTGTCCTTCAAAACAGCTTATGGAAAGGTAAATACACCATGGGAACAGAAGGAAGAAGAAATAAGAGCCTATATTCCTTCACTGGAAGTCGTAAGACTTAGTGTTTGGAAAAAAAGATTGGAAGTTGCTTGAGGGGAAGATGTTCACAAGTCAGCCTGTTTAGGGTTCTGCTTTTACCCATTCTTACTTTCTTCATGCAGGGTTTCAGATGAAACATACAAATAAGTTTTTCTGATCAGTGGTTACTTTGACTCTTTGGTCTGTTTAATGGCACCTTAACTACATAGATATACATGTTACATTATGCTGGTTTTAGTGTTGTTAAGTGGAATAGCTTTACTTTGAAGATACATTATTGATGCTTACGCTAAGAGAATTCTAATTAAACTCCACAGTTTTGGTGCTTACATTTGTCAGTTTTGGTCTTTATGCATTTTTTCCTTGTTTTTACTTCTTATTAGGATTTGATCAAGGATCTCAAGTCTGAGCTATCAGGTAACTTTGAGAGGACAATCTTAGCAATGATGAAGACACCTGTCATGTTTGATGCTTATGAAATCAAGGAAGCTATAAAGGTTTGTGGAGGAGAGACAAATTTATAAGATAAGAGGAAGTATATGAGCTGATAAGACTTTCAGTAATCGTATAAAAGCTTGAACTCGCATTCCTTCCCCTCTGTCCAAATATTCAACCCACTGTTTGACTGATCTGTACCCAGTTTCTTGGAGGTATATGATAGTTAAATTGAGAAATGTTATTCCAGGTTAAAGGTAAAGACTATTTAGTAGATTTATATTCATAAATAAATACACAAAAAAGGGCAGAAACTGAGTTCAGACAGGCTCTGCAGTTCATTTGTTACATAGTCACAAGTAAGCCACTGAGGCAGCTCTCTTCTAAGCCAGCCACTGCATGGGCTGCCTTTGTTTCTAGGTTTCTGCTTTGAGCTGTGAAGGAGCTGATTATAAAACAAATCAATCTAGAGTTTCCAGTGACTTTACACTCAGTGCTAACGAATAGTTCAGAAAACTACATTCATAAAGATTTTGAGCAGGGTATGCCTTTTTATCTTTTCCCCCACCTCAAAAGTGTATTTTCTTAGCTGAATCTTTTCTGAAATATTATTAATCTATTCTGTACTTTCTCCTTAAAGCAATCAGACTATTTTAGAAACATTTAGGTTTTAAAAAATAAAACCAGGTTAAACATTTGTATTTCAGGACAATGTTTAAATGAGGGTGAAATAAATATTTCCATTACTTAGTCAGTATGTATATTTACATGTTCTTTGGCTGCAATTTTAAAGTAGCTAGGAAGATGAAATAATATTAGCTGTATTATAATTGCAACTGCTATTTATTAGTTATTGAAAGTTACCTATTAGAATTAACAAATACATCTTTAATGGTAGACAAATATTGATTCTTAAAATGCCTAAACTCTGGCACATCCTTCACCTGTGAAGGTGACATTTTAAAATGAAATTTTGTCTTCATAATTATTTTAATTATCTCTTCAATTTATATTTTTAATATATATCTGTCTTGAAAAAGTGTTGTAAGTACCATTTAAACTACTTGCTTTGACTTTTCCTATAACACAATTATATTCTGAATTGTATATTGTTATATAATTTAATTACATTTCTCTTATAATAGGTTGTAGAAGTAAGATGATAATCTGAAGAGTGTGTTTTCTCCTTATGCTTTGTTTTAGGGTGTTGGTACAGATGAAAATTGTCTCATTGAAATCTTAGCTTCTCGCAGTAATGAGCATATTCAGGAACTCAACAGGGTCTATAAAGCAGGTTAGATTTGTTACAGTCCCATCAAAATTTTCTTCCTTAATCACTGACTGACAATATGAATTTGTGAAATGAGCAGGAGTATATGATGATTCATGACTTTGTCTGTCTTCCAGAATTTAAGAAAACTCTGGAGGAAGCAATAAAAAGTGACACATCTGGACACTTTCAAAGGCTTTTAATTTCACTTGCTCAGGTACTTGCATGCCAGGATTTTGGAGTTTGTGTTTTAAAGGAAGAAAAAAAAAAAAAGGCTCACCAGTAACACTTTTGTATCTTCACATTCTTTCAGGGAAATAGAGATGAAAGTACAACTGTTGACATGTCCCTTGTTCAAAAAGATGTGCAGGTCAGTAGAAATTCTTCATCATTTCTATATATAGTCAGCTGAATACGCTGAAATTTAGCTGTGGTTTCTGCATACTCTTAGTTTTGAACACCTTGTGACTTCTCCTGATGTGGTGCTTATGTTTCAGTGGATGGAAGTGATATGAAAAGCCCTAACAGAGCATTAGAGCCATGTAGCTCCATTACAGAGATTAAGCTCTTGGGAACAGAGTCCATAGGGGTTTTTTAGTTCTCATTCTGTCAGCTGTCTGGCTTTCAGGTATTGGGCAACTCCATCATGCTGCTTATTAATGGGGAATGCTTGGAGGGAATGCTTCAAGGAGCTTTGAGGTGATACATGTGTGGATTAAATTTTAATCTATTGAATACCTGCATTAGCCTGAGCCTATTATTTAAGGAACTCTGAATTTTTGCAGCAAATAAGGCACTTGGACCTAATAACTTGCCCCATTCCTTTTTATGTATTCCATTTCACTGTATAGCAAAGAGAAAACCCGGGATTGTTAGCACACTACTGTCACATAAATAGTAATATAATTGACTTTCTGCTTTGTATACCTTGGTCAAAAGATGAGAACATCCCAGAACATACCTAGAGGCATACTGAAAAAGCTAGATGTAAGCCCTGTTAGGAAGAACAGTTTTCAGATACTTTTTAAACAATTTTCATTTCTTTAGTAATCTGGAGCTCTTGTGTTTGAGCACTTGCGTATCAGGAAGTTAGGGAGACTGCAAGCGTAGCGTATTTTAGGAAGATTAGGACTAGTTGCTGTTTATTGCTTGCTCCTGTTTCCCAGCAGCATATAGACTAAGAAGTAAGTATAAAAGGAGGAGAGGCTGTTAGGAAGCGGATCTGTAACTCAGCTTTTCAGCCTGACTGCTTTTCTCAGTAATGACTTGTGAATTCCCTCCTGTGTTTAGGAGCTATATGCAGCTGGAGAGAACCGTCTAGGAACCGATGAATCCAAATTCAATGCTATTCTGTGCGCAAGAAGCAGGGCCCACCTCAGAGCAGGTAATGGTGTCCTCTACATAAATGGTAACTTGATTATCTTGTAATGATAAAAATGTGCAACCGCACTGTGCCTGAATTTTCCCCATCTGGACAATAAGTGTAATAACTCCATGAAAAGGAGGGTGAATTCTGCTGAGGGAAAGGGTACACAAGACCTGCACTTTATGATCATCTTAAATTTCAGAACAGGTAGAGGTCACACTTGTTCAAATGTTTCTCTCATAAAAGAATTCAAAAACCAGAACTGTTTCCACTTTGCGTACTTGTATGTGCAGAAGACATTTGCAATCCTTCCCTTCCCCTTTTACTTGCTTGTGGTTAGGTGTTACATCAGTGTATAGTGGTGGAAATGTTTTAATAAGTACATAGAACTTTTGCAATGTGCTACATATTGAGGCACTTATATGAAGAGGAAAGGGATGGGTGTGTGTGTGTGTGTGAGAAACTGAATGTTTTCTTCTTAATTTAATTGACACCCAAAGCTTTCCTAGAAGAATTTCCACTATTTCGCTTACAATGGCTTCTTAGTCTAGCCATTTAAAAATAAGAACAGAACTAGACAAGCAGGAAGGAGTATGATGACATGTAAATAATAGAATAGTTAGGGTTGGAAGGGACCTTAAATATCATTTAGTTCCAGCTCCCCTGCCATGAGTAGGGACACCTTCGACTAGACCAGGTTGCTCAAAGCCTCATCCAACCTGGCCTTAAACACACTTCCAGGGAGGGGACATCCACAACTTCCTTGGGCATCCTGTTCCAGTGTCTCATCACCCTCAAAGTAAAGAATTTCTTCTAAATTGAGTGATATGGTTGATAACACAGTATTAGTCTTTGAGAAGTTAAAACTTGCATGAGTATATTGTAGTATCGAGTTGCGAAATGCAATTGAAATGTAGCTGTCCAGCATACACCAGTGCCATCTCATTTTGTGAAGCTGACTCCTGAAAGCTTTCTCTTCCATTTACAGTCTTCAGCGAGTACCAGAGGATGTGTAACCGGGACATTGAGAAAAGCATATGTCGTGAAATGTCTGGAGATTTGGAAAAAGGCATGCTGGCAGTAGGTATGTGTCGTCTTAGCTAGTTAATTCCTGGTACTCCACTGCAGCTGGCTGAGATACTGGCATCTGTGACTTCAGCTGAGGATGTTCTTCTTAGTAATAATTAGTTTACTGCTTTTAAACTTTTCTGTTGAGCTTTCTATGAAGTCAGTTTAAACAGGCCACTTAATTCACCTCAAAATGACAGATGGAGCTTTTGCTTCAGGATTCTGCAGAATTTAAATTTCACATGTTAAAGTACAGAGAGAATTTTTAACTGTACTTGGCATTGTTTTAAGAAATGATGAGAACTTGTACCAGCCATTTAGTCAGTGAGAATGGAATATTTGGGATAACTTTGGAATTCAAGCAAAATACAAGTATTAACCTTCTAATTAGTTACCTCTACCTCTTTTTAGTAGGAAAAAACCTTAAGTTTGATTGCAAAGACGTTGTTTTTTCCACATTTCCTGTGGTTACAGCTTTGTTAAACCTATGTTTTTAAGTGTCTCCAGTACTTCTGAGGAGTAAAGACTCTTACCTCAAGTCTACTGTTGTCCCTTGGGAGGTAGTCATTAGTTTCCGTGATGTTGGGACAAGACCTCAAGTTGTTGTGCAGTGGTTTTATTTGGAATGTTTTATGCTAGATAAGAATTGTGGACCTCTTTCTTCCAGTCACTTGACAGGTCTCCATGTAGATACAGATTCAGAATTGGGACTGTAGCTTGCAAACAAGTCAACAGCCTTTTGAACAAGAGTTGCCTTTGATATTCACTGAGTAACTCCTTTATTGAATAGATTTTGGTTTGGTTTTTTTTATTGATATGTATATACATAGATATATATCTGTATCAATCAATGATGTTAGTTAGCATCATTTGTTCTGTGAACCTTATTTTCAGGCAGAAAAGGTTTTCTAATTGAAAATATGTAATTTTGCTTTCTTTAAAGCTTTCTGGATTGTACAACTGGTAACTTATAATAACATCTTCAAACATCTTAAAGTGCAAGTGTGTTGTTTTAGCTGAACACAGCGATAAAGAAACATGCATTTCATTTATCATTCATTTGAATTATTAAACGTATCATTGACAATTGTGTGCGGTGAACTGTTGTCTCTCATCTCTATTTTCCTATTGAGAAAAATACTTTTTCCTATATAGAATGTGTGTTGCTGTGACATGCGTATTTAGGTTCCCCCTTTTGCTCTGTATTGATTTTATGTGATTGCTTTTGATACTTTTTTGTGCTATGAAATATAAGTCAGGTGTGGTTTGTTTTCTTTGTAGTTTGCCACGGATTGCATGATTGTTTTAAGTGTAACCAACATAGGATCTATTATATAGATTTTAATTCTGATAGGTGATGGAGGATTCTTTAATTATCCTCTTTAACATGACAGTAATATGATTTAGATTTTGCTCTTTCAGATTTCTGATGAACTGTGCTAATTAAACATAAAATCCAGTCGTTAATAAATAAGCATGTAAAAATTTTTCAGGAGTCCTGGC
This sequence comes from Caprimulgus europaeus, assembly GCA_907165065.1. The sequence continues at coordinate 28,034,898 of OU015529.1, forward strand.
GAACTTTGTGGCTGAAAAAACAGTGTAACTAACTTTAAAATAAGAGTGAGGTTTCTATCATAGATAGCTTCCCAACTTGTATTATGGCAGGACTGTAATTTTTCATACCTTGCAGATGCATGGCCTAAAAATTCTTAAATTAGGAAAAAAGCCAGGAGCACCACTCTGTGTTCCTTCAAGCCTTCTGCCCACTCCTCATCCTCTTTTTTCCCTTTGTAAGTAAGAATCTGGTCATTAATCTTTAAAGATTCATTATGGCTGCTTCACGCTAGATGGTTTCTAGTGACCGAAAAGTTTTATTTGAGCCATGAAGTGTAGTAAGTTCTTTAACTTTGCTACAGCTGCTGTTTGGATTAAAAATTGTTTCAGTGACTAACTGAAGGAGTGGAAACTGGATTGTATCAAGTATATGTTTATGTAAAATTAAAGCATGTGACAAGTTAGGGTAAGCTCAAAAAATAACTGAGTCCTGCTTGAGGAAGAATACCTGATTTCTGTAATACTGTTTCTTTTTGCAGTTAAGTGCCTCAAGAACACGCCAGCTTTTTTTGCAGAGAGATTGCAGAAAGCTATGAAGGTAGGCGCCTGTGTGGATTTTTTTTTAAATTCTTGTACAGCTCATTGGAGTGAATTGTTCAGCTGAAGGTATTATGTTTTTCAGTCAGCAGATGACTAACAAGATACAGTCATTATTATGAAAGGCTGGAAAAATCTCTCTAATTTGTTTCACTTAACAAAGAGATGCATACAACCATACCTTAAAGAAAGTCTTCACTTGGTAAAACACAAATATGCTTAAGACTCATTTAAAGTATTGTCTTTTCAGTAGGGAGGTATAGCTGAAGTAAATAAATAGGCTATTAAACTCAACAAACTTTCCTGACCCACTGTCCCTCTGACAGTCCTCCCTACAGCTTTTTTTTTTTTTTTTTTCAAACTGCTCATGTGCAGAGGAGTGGCTGTTAGTGTCCCACCAGTAAATTTAATTTATTAAAGCATGATAGGCCAAATTCTGTTCAAGCTTATTAAAGTCAATGGGGTTATGCTGGTAAGCAGTTGGCCATTTGTGGGGTGATGATTTTTTATTTTTTTCACTATTGCTGTATCATCTATTATTTCCACACACTGTTAATACATTATATTGTTATTTTGTTTGTTTCAGGGAGCGGGAACAAAAGACAGAACTCTGATTCGAATCATGGTATCACGCAGCGAGGTTGACCTGCTGGACATACGTGCAGAATACAAGCGGATGTACGGCAGATCCCTCTACACAGATATCACTGTAAGACTTGGCGATTTTATCTTCCATACCATGACGTCCTTTCTGCTTGTAGAACATGGATCCTTATGCTGAATAGCTATTAACTGCACTGAGCATAGCTGGCTGTATTTAGTTTCCTGCATTTGTTGGGACAGTGAAGGCTGAAGTGCCAGAACAGACAGCACTTGCTTTTGCATGGGGGCTAGATAAGCTAGAGATGAGAAGGAAGCCAAGAGACAAGGAAGGAAAGGGAAATTGGTCCAGAGATATTTCAGAGATCTGGTTTTAAGTCTAGTCTCTGTCTCAATCTCTGTATATGATTTTGCAGAAACCACTTATTCCTCCAACTGAGTAACAGTAATGCTTTACCTCATGTGTGTGTGTTGAAAGAGTTTAAAGCTCCTAATATGCTTTTAAAAGATTGCCTCCTGTCCTCTTGAAAGTACAATATTTTGGAAATAGACTAAACTTCAGATTCTTTAGCAGTTGATCCATCCTACTACTGCTATTAGCAGCTATAGCAATAGTCAATAGGATGCCTGGCCAATGGAATGGATAGTAAGAGCTGGATAAGAGTGAGTGGGGCCACTTTTCATTTACCATGTAATGAAGGTGCTGAATCTGTTAAGCCCCTATTTATTCCTTCCAGTGTTGTCACCGAGGGGCTGCAGTTTGAAGGTGTTTGGAAGGAATGCTGCAAAGATAGTGAAAGACAGTGTGCACTAAAAAGTCTTGATATGAGTCTTCTGCCAGCAAATATATTGTGTTTCTGCTCATGCGCCACAAAGATCTCCTAGCAGAAGCTTCTTCCAAGTGTGTAATTCTGGAGTAAGGATGTGCTTCTGTTATAGTTAACATGCCTGTAACCACCAATGTGTGAGTAATAAACAGTGAGACATTGGTGGAAAAGCTCTATGTCTCTTGTCTCCCCACCCCTTCTCTCTTGATCTGATGTTAAAATAATTTTAATGTTCAGAAATGGGAACAGGCCATACTCATTTAATGGAGTGAACTTATTCAAGACCTAGTTTCAGTAAACTAGGATTAGTAAACGGCCATGCACATGCACAATTATGTGCATGTAAACTCTACTGCTTATTTCTGTAAAAGTGGAGCTGAAAACATCCTTGGAAAGAAAGTTATTAATTCTCTTTTTTTTTCTTTTTTCTTTTTTTTTTTTTTGTAAGTGGACAGCAGTTCTTTCCTTTCAATGCACATAGAAACACGGATGTTTTATATTTTGTGGATTGTGCTTTACATTATCTGGATCTTTGAGGTGTCTCTTTGTCACTATTGTAATAATTTTGATCTGGTTAAAGCAGTTTTCAGTCATACCTGGAGATGAAGGATGAGATAAATGCACTAGCTGAAGCTGCTCTGTGAAAGGGATTGGCAAGCCTCATCAGCCAAAACTGGTTAATGAGCAGCTCCCAGGAAATGCTTCTTACTCATAAGAGCACCAGGCAAAACTCAGCTGGCAGGGCCTTTTGTCATTAATTGCTGCTGTTCATGAAATCTTTCAGTCTTTTAAATGTATGTTTGTATGTGCATCTGTACTGATTTTCAGTGCCCTCAACATGAGAGATGTTCACTAATTGTGGAAAAAACCCTTAGATCTTTTGATATCCATGCATTGTTTTTAATTTTTGACCATAATAAAGAGTAAACTTTCACTTGGTGCCCCTGGAGAAATATCCACATTGACTGTAAGGAAAAGGATTTCTGTATTTATTTTTCCATCTCTTCATACCTTTTGCTGGAAGACAGCTTTTCAGTGAGAGTTTTTTGTTGAACTTATTCCCAGGTAAGTAGTTGAACCAGTATACCAAATTCAGTTTTCTAAAGAAATACATTCTCTACAGGCACTTTTGGTTCCAGTTATGGAAAGAGCAGATTTTACTGTATACCCGTATTAGAGTAATTTCTAATTAGCAGACTGCTTTTTTTAAAAATTTTATTTTAAGAGGTTAACATCTACTTTCTTTCAGCTCTGATTTCATCCTCTTGGTTCTTAATGTCATTTTTAGGATGATAACACTTCTTTCCTCTATTTCAAAGCACAAGTCTTCAACTTTTCTTTTTCTGTGTTTCTTTCCAGGGTGATACTTCAGGAGACTACCGGAAAATTCTACTCAAGTTGTGTGGTGGAAATGACTAAATGGAGCATTGAGCTTTTCTTTAAAAAGCTGCTATTTTCATGTTTTTGCTTTAAAGCATCTTTTTTTTTTACTTCCAAAAGTAAATATGTAATGACCTATTTCTCCTAAAGCAATTAATTTTTAAAGATAATTTTGCATATATCTTCCCTTCAGTTCAAAAGTAGTGGGTAATAAATGCCAAAAAAAAAAAAAAAAAATCAAGCTTATGTGCCACCTCCTCAGGATTCTGTGTAGTACTCTCAGCAATCCATGAATGACAGGCCATTATTTCTCTTGCTTATATTGTGCTGAAATAATATGTTTGTTTTATGGAACAAAAATCACAGTTGTATGATTTAACGTTTTATTTTGTATAAACATTACATGCTATTTTAGTGAGAGTTTTATATATGTTGTATGCAGAGTTGGTTTCATGCCAGCCTACTCCCTGATACATGGAGAGAACAGCCTTGAGTTTTTGAGTCTGGTTAAGACTGTGACAAAGAAGTTTTGTCAAATTCTGTTTTCTTTCCTTGGTTGTTTTTAAGGAAGATGTGTTCCACATTTCATTCTTGTAGGGTGACTGTCAGAAGGAGTAGTTAATGTTTTAAGGTTTTGGATTGTGCCTTAAGTATATGTATGTAAAAAGAGATTATGAAATTAAAACTGTCTATCTTCTAGCTCTTTGCAGGCTATGCTTTTTGGTGTTCATGTTGATTTATGTGTGAGTGATGACCTAGTTTATGTAACTTAGTTTTTCCATAGAAGTTGTCTGCTTGAATCCATAGAATTATTCAGAAATGGTTGTGTTGATAAGAGTTTGGAATTTGTGTGCTGCTGATGAGAAATTGTGTGTACAGATATATGTGATCTGTACTTATTGCTCAGTATTTTCATTTTGTATGTTAGAATTTCTCTGACTATTGTAACTCTGAATTTTTATTCTCTGCTAGCTTGGGTCATCTCTACAGCTTGTCATTCTCAAAATAGAAAAATGAAAAGTACAAGAGGGGAAGAGGTTTGGAGCTACGTCAGTGAAAATAGACTGCTTGTTAGTCAATAATGTGCAAACTCCTCTTATTTCACGCACACATGCATGCTCTCTCTCCATTCTGTAAAGATCAGGCAGGTCCTTTTTTCTAGAAGAAGTTGTGTTGCTGTTTGTCATGGAAGAGAATGGGGGTATGATGGGGGTGGATGTTGGAATTAATTCTGGGTTGCATTGACATTATGGCAAGGGAAAAGAGTGTAAAGGTATCAGAATAAGGTAGGTGTGCATCCAAATGATGAATTTTGGCTAGTCTCAATTCTGACTAGGTAGGACTCCTGTTGCAGTCAATGGCAACAATGTGACTGTGTCCAAAGCCAGACTATACACTCATTTTTGTCTGACAATCTGAGCATATCTTGAGAGGAAGTTAAAGCTGAAAATGTGTCTTCACTGATTTCTACTGATAGCAAGGGTTCATTTTGCCAGGGAAGGAGTATGCTTTGGAGTTAAGGGAAGTTTGTTAGCTGTACTTTAGTCACGGATTTCACCTGATCTTACTTTCTTACTGGGAGTGCTGTATTTGAAATGCAATTTTGATTAAGTAGGGCTGATGAAAGGTTAAAAATATGAAGCTTTGAAATAGTGTCTAAAAGCAAATATCTTTTTATTATAAAGCACAGGAACACAGAAGGCAAACTACAGCTGAGGATTGCTCATCCCTGCTCAGATTCTGGAATGACAAGCTTATTAGATGAACAAAAGTGCAACTGTTTATGACAACCATACTGTTACATTCAGCTGTCTTCTGTCTTCCTGGTGCTCAACTGGTATCTGTATAGAGAAGAGTTGATGTAATTATTTCTGGTTATAAGATCAGGATCAATTTTTTTAGATCAGCATTGTTTAAAACATGAATCCTGCTAATTTAAAGTGAGGAATTGTGACTTTGATTCACCAAATCACAGACAGAAGGAATTGCTCTGCAATTCTTGAACCATTTGGCAGTCGTTGCAAGCTCCATCCGAGTAGTACTTACTATAGATGTGCTTCAAATATACTGAGGTTGACTTAGGGTTTCCATTTTAAATTCACTGTAACACTTGAATACTTTTCTTTTTTTAAATAACTTATTGTTGCAGGGGAGTAAATTAATTGTTAGCTATTAACTGCCCCCTCTCAGAAAATTGGAAATTTTAATGAGTAACAAAGTTGGTGAGGATGTATTGGTCATGGTGACCAGATCCATACAGACAATTGGAAGAACTAAAAACCAAGATAAACTCTACTCCTGTCTACTTCGATCCTACCTTCTATTGTGTAAGTGCATTTTAGTATGGACGTGTGTATGTAAATGAACAAACAAAAAAATCAACCCTGACAAAACTTGCTTCATAAACATGTCTGTGGATGCTCATACCTTTCCATAAGAGGGTTATTCTCCACCAGGGGTGTCTCTCCCCATGGTAATTGCTCTGTTGATATTTAGGCAGAGAATGAAGAGGACAGAGCGTCATAAGAAGCTGTGTAGAACAGGTGCTTTTATCAAAATAATTTCTGTTGTGGTTTAATATATTCAAAAACCATTTATCCAGGAGCATATTTTCTGTCAGGGCCTTGCATATCATAATTGGGTTTAACATATGAAAAAGGTAATCTTTCATTTAGCTTTTTTTTGTATTTTGTTGATCTCCTTTGTTTCATTTGTCACTCATGAAACTAAAGAATCACAGGATCTTAGAACCGAAATAGACCTTGGGATTGCTTAGTCCATCCTGCTGTTCTAAGGTGTGATGCCTGTTTAACATTTCTGGTGCTGGGGAAACAATAGTCATATAATTTCAGTGGTTTATTATCCTTGTAAAAAAGCTCTGCATTGTGTTTTGCTTGCTACATTAGTTCTTGTTTTATTCACTTTTGCAATGGGGAAGAAAACAGCTTTCATCTTTGTGTCAGCCTTACTTGTTCTGGTGGTCTACTTCTATATTGTTTAGACTAAACACCCCTAATTTAACAGCCTTTCTGTGTAGCCTGTCTGTGTAGCTTCTTGACTAGGATTTTGTTTGTTTGGTATTTTGTGTTTGTTTTTTTTTTCCCTTTTCTTCCCCCATTCTCTTCAGTGGTTGTTGAAACCTGATGTTCAAAACTGGACCCAGTATTTCAGCTGAGGCCTTAGCTGCACTGAGTTAAACGAAGGAATTACTTCACATCTTGGGGGGAGAAAAGATGGAATATTTGGTAATAACATATGCAACACTATTTTCAACTTGAGCTATATCCCACTAGATACTTACCATCAAAAATGTCTATAAGTGGGGTTCCTGGAGCGATGGGGATATTCGGTGTCTCACTGATGATGTTCAGGAGTGACTTGACTTCTGATTCTAGATGCTCCACTGTTTTTATTACCTTCTAATCAAAACAAGGGAAACAAATGGAGAAAGGGTCAAGTGGAAGGAATTGTACCAAGTGCGTTAACGGAAGTGCAAATCTAATGTCCTATAGTGCTAACAGCTAATTTTGTTTATATTGCACAGTGCAAATTTAAATATTTCTTGTGTTTTGCTGGCCTCTAGTGGCACGAAGTATTAAAACTTTGTTTTGTAAGAGTTAAATTGCAGCACATCTGTGTGAAGAATCACTCATAATTTGACTTCTTGGAGGGAACTTTGCATTAGTTTATTCTTAATTCTCTCTCATTTCTGAGCCATCATTAGATTCAAGAAAAGGATCTGCACAGAAAATGCGAGGAGCTGATAGGGTGGAAAGAACAGGGCTGGGACTAGAGCAGGAGAGGTAATGTAATTTGAGAGCCAACAGCATGCATTTTGGCAGCTATCCAGCTGGAAATAGCACTTGTATCTTGTGAATGCTTAAAACACCAGGGGAGAAAGTTAAAACTTTGCAGCTTCCCTAGAATCCCAGTCATAGAGTTCATTTAGCTCTTGAATGTCTGCAGGAGTGAGCAGAAACTGCTCCATCAGTCTTGGAGTTACCTGCAGAATTCACATCTAGCCATAAGCAGATGTGAAACTTTACAAGTATCAGTTCTGAGATTGTTATATTAAAGTCACAGTTGTAAACATTTTAGAAAAGGCCGATGAGTAATATCAGTAATTGGTTAATCAGTTGTTTGGAATTCATCAAGATTATATTTCTGGTAATAGTGGCTTTATGGATAGTTACAAACCATGACATCTGAAAAAAATAATCCAACCTTGAATAGAATAAAATCAAGAAGGAACAGTGTCTAGCAACATCATTCTTCCTTCTTTTTGTACTTCAGTCAAAAGGATGGGGCAGAGGTCTGGTAGGGCCCAGCAGCCAGCCCAATAGCTCTTACCTCTTCAATGATGTCTAAGCGTTTGTGGATCATATCATGTTCGTTACACCAGCTTCCCCTTCCCAGACTTCCAGGTAACACACTGACAGGGTCTGCAGCAGCTGGAAAAACAGCCACAGTTAATTAGCAGGAGCTTTTTAATAGCAGTCCTTACCTTTCTGGCTCCCGAAGTGGTATTTTGCATGCTAAACCAGCATTGTTTGTGAAACCAAATGTAGGAGTCCCAGATGGAAATTGAATCTATCTCCCAATAACTACAGCTATACTCCAGTGCAGTGAATGCCTCCTTGCCTGTACACATTTTCAGGGTTGGCTGGAGCAAAGTGTTTTCCCTTGCCATGGCTATTTTTTTGTTTTGTGTGTTTTGTTTTACACAATCTGTTTTTTCCTACCTGTGTACGGTAAGTTTGTAGACTGTTACTCTTGTCTCTACAAGTATAAAACCTAAGCATTGGGAAGATCTGCCTTACACATCAGTCCTCTTAGACTTTCTACAGAAGCAGCTGGTACAGCAAAGCTTTGAAGAGCAGCTAAGTTTATCCACTTACGCCCTGAAGGGATACAAGCTGGTGATTCCACTGTGCCAGGAACTTGTCCTTAATTGCAATGGGAAGGGAAACAATAAAAGTGTGTACAGCTGATGCCATTTGCTGGTGAAGTCACTCGTATATGGTACTACATACAAAGTCACTTATCTCTGTCAGTTATCTGTACTTACCTCTTGGTACTCATGAGCTCTTGCTCTTTGAACGTTTCATTATGCTGGCTGTACTCCATGAAAGGTCAGTACCTGCTGGTGTCCATGCTTTAATGAAGCCAATTTCCTTTTCATAATTTTTGTACAACGTTCAGTAACATTCAGATTTTAACCTGTGTGCATAGAATTGTAGTGGAGTATTTTAAGCCCTACTACGGTGATAACGTATCTTGCTCCATGTTGGTAAAGTTAGGTCTTGTTGTTTGAGGCCTGAAGAGGCTATGATAATGAGAAACCAGCAGTAACTCATTCTGTTGTCATTTGATTGTAACAGAAATGAGACAACTGTGACCTTGTGTTACAAAGAACAGTAAGAAACATAAGAAGAGCAGCTAGTTCTGCTTTCAGTACTATTGTGTGAGAGCAGTGGTTCAGAACTGCTGCAGTGCTTCGTCGCAACTCTGTGCCAAGATTTCCGGAGTGTAGGTAACCGATGATGGCAAACCCATGTCAGTAAGGATTGTAGCCGTTGCAATTTGATGGGATGAGAGATGTACTCTGACTTGGAATGGTATCCTTGAAATTGGAGGGTGGAAATCAGGGAGGAGAAAATGATGAAAATGTGGTCTGGTGTACTTGATGTGGCATTATTTAGAAATTGGTTTGGCAGAGCTTAAAAGACAATTTTTGGTTGTTTATTTGTAACAAGATTTTGATTTAGGGCTTTTTGGTACATGGACCAGGAGGTGGTGCTGTTAGGACAGAATCCCAAAGAATTAATCTGTGTGTTTATAGAGGACTGCTGAAAGGTGGCAGCTACTTAAACACCAGCTGCTTTGCTGTTGCTCTTTTTCCCCTTTGTCACTTCTGTTAGGGTTTTGGAGTCTCGTTACTCTGTAACTTAGTGGTCAAATGAACCATGCTACTTCCCTAAATTTTTGCTTATTTACATGTTTTTTCCATCATGGTTGGAACAATGTGGAGATACTGAAATTCTGTATCGGAAATGTTACAATGCCATGCCCAGTCTTTCTCTACAAACCTTGTCTTTCCTAATAAATAGGACAATAGCAAGGTGAGATCCATTTTACTGTCACAGATTAATCATTTTTCCACCTTTCCAATATTCCCAGCTCTAGCTTTCAGCATCAAGCCTGATGGCCCAACTCAGCTGTATGCTGAGCTGCCACCATCACCTTGGAGAGAGAACCAAGGGCAAGCAGAAGGCGTGGTAATGAGGTAACTGCAGATCGGTTGTTGACTGCTGAGAACATTCCCAGATTGAACTACAAATGAACTGTGAAAAAGAGGCAGCATAAATCATTAGGTGGACTAAAAGCAAATGGAAACATTCAGGAACCCCCAGGAGGTTATTTTTTGCTGTGTTAACCTAGCTGTAGATGGCTGGATCACAAGGTTGGATGGAAGGTCTGGGTAAAGGCTGGCAGCAGTTGTATGCATTTGTTAAAGGAGCTTTTGGCCACCTGTAAGTTACATACCAGGCTTGTTTACTTTTGTCCATTCCCTAGAAATGGAAAATACAAGAGAGTTAGTATTGGCTAGCTTAAGTTGGTGTTGGCCACTTCTCTTTCTCTGAGTCCATTAAAGAAAGCCTAGAGCTGTGCTGTAGGAGAAGCAGAAGTAGCTGTCTGTCCTGCCTGGACTGGACTCTGACCCTATCGGGCCTTTCCAAACTGCCGAACAGCATGGTGGGCATGCCTGTTGGCACTGTGCAGGGACTGCTTTCACCTTTTTCCTGCTACAGGACTTTAAATCCTCAAAGTGACTATCTGAAGCAGAAATTACATAAGGTCTTGCCCAAAATGCCACTTTAATTATTCTTTTAGCTTAGCCCTTTTGTGTGAAAGAGGGTTCTGTTTGGCACAAACCTCAGCAGCACACTGCTGCTCTAGGCAGGTGTACTTAGATGGGAAGGTTAGATATGATGGATGACTGTCATTTGTCTGAAGCAGGGGATGCCAGGATAGGTATGTATAGCCAACATAAAATTGTTGCATCTCAATGTGAGGTTAGCAAACTGCACAGCTTTGTGTGCACGTGCGTGTCTAGAGAACTAGGTAAAGGGATTGCTGTGAAGCACAGGACTTGGTAGTGCTCGGTTCCTTGGGGTGGTTGATTCCTCTCTTCTGACATGGAGTGAGAGACGGCTTTCTGGCACTTGGAGTTCATTGCTGCCTTATAAACTGTAATGGGCTCACCGAAGAAGGAGGAAGTGTCTCATCCTTGTTTGATAGGACTGCAAGATGTTTCCCAGAACCACAGGGCTAGTGTGATGCCTAAAAAAATCTGATAAATGGTCCAAGCCCAAGTGTCTCATGAGACATCTACTACCTGTTGTTAGCAAGTGATAAGAGTTAGTAGAAACCAAAGTGTGTCTAGTTTCCAGACTTCACAGTCTGGAGTAGGCTGAGGGCTGATCCAGCAGAAACCCTCTCAGCCCCTTTGCCCCCACACCAGAACAGGGTACTTCAGGTGGGTGGTTGCTGCTGCTGGCTGGGCAGCCAATGCTTTGGTCAGTGTAGTTTTCTTCTGTTTTCCGAGCCTTGACTTGAGACTTTGACTGCTAAAGACCCTGGTTGTTATTTTGTTGTCTGGCTTTAGCTCTTAACCCACAGTCTTTATCTCTGGAATGGGCTATTCATAGGACACATCCGGTCTCTTGTAAATATGCACATATCTGGGTCACCATAATCAGATGATTCAGCTGAAGCAATAATTTCCATGTGCTCAGAGAGAATCACATGTTGCTTATGAGTGCTGCCCTTCTCTATAGTGCAGCTGGTGAAAGAAAATGACAGTCTGCTTTTGGCACTGACCTTCTCCAGCAGCACTTCTACCTCATGTAATAAGCAGTCACCATGTAAAGGAAGTGAGGAATGGAAGGCTGCAGGCCATGTAAGCAAAAGACTAATGACCTGTTAGGATACTTCCATGTATTGGCTCTCTTGTTGCTGAAGAAACATTTCTAAAATGTAAATTAGAATTTTTACTTGCCTATGTGTCAGAGCACATGCATAAATGCAGAAAACTTAGTAAATTTTAAAGCTAGCAGCTTTTAAAAGTAAACTGTTCTTTGTATTCTGTATAAATTACATATTTAAAATGTGTGGGCATGTGCAACTTCTGACATTCTCAGCAAGTGTGTAGGAGGTATATTTCAATGTCTCAAATATCTCATTTGAAGCTTAATGGATTACTTTAGGCAGATACTTGTTGTAATGTTTCAATATGGCAGAGAGAACATTACGTTTCAGTTAATTTCCCATCTGCAAATTCCCACCTGATGCTTCCTGCAAATGCAACGCTTAGTTCAATTCTTGAAGTCCATTCTATTTGATATATAGGTGATTATTTTTCATCAAGAATCAGAACTCTCTTATTCAAGATAAGAAAATGATTCCTGCCTTTTTCCTCTGATTAAGTCCTACGTTGATGGTGCTCATAAAGCTGGGTGGTTCTAACTGTGCTGTGGTGGTCAGATACCAGCAGGTGGAGCAGGAAAATGGAGAATCTCTGAGTTGGTTGCTAATAAGGATATGTTTAATAGAAGAGTATGCTTAATGTTTGAACAAAGCAGCATGATGAAGAGTAAAGTTCTGTGTATCATGGTCGGCCTGACTATACAAAACTTGATTTTATAGCAGGAAATAGAGCAATGAAGTAAAAACTAAAACAACCTTAGCAAACAGGTTAAGAGCAAAAGTCTTAGTTTTGGCATACCTCTCAGTTAAGCTCCACTGCCTCCTGTACATTTGATATATTCCACCAACCCCTCAAGATGTTGCTTCTACACACTCCCTGAAGAAGTCTCCTTCTAGGACCATCAGGATCCTGTCTATCCAGATGCTGTTAAACAGTTCATTTTGATATCTGAGTAGCTGCTAATGTTAAGCATCAGAATAAACCTCTCTTCACTGTTACTTGCTGCTGTTACTAAGACTGACAGAACTGAAGTACATGATCACACAGATCTGGTAGATCTTTATAAATATCCTTCCCAAAGATGCATGCTGGTCAAACTGAAGTTACAGGCTTGATACAGAAATTACTGGGTTGGGTTCTTTGGTTATGGAGAAGGTCAAGCTGAGTGACCATAATGTTTCCTATTGGTTTAAAGTCAATAAAATTCCTTTTGCTTCATTCTATAACCAGCGTGGTTTTGGAAGTTAACTGAGAGTTCATGTTGGTGCTCAGTAGGGAGGGAGGGGTAAAACAAAGCAGGCCACAAGCCAAGTGAAAGACACGTGAGATTTAAACAAGAACCAGCTGGCAAATAAGGAAGCCTGAAATCATGTGATAGACCAAGGGGAATGAAGGAGAGCATGTAGAACTACTCAAGAAAACATACTATGCTCTTTGTTCTTGTTTGCACTGCCTTAGGTTTAGCGGTGTCATTTTATTGCACATAGCATAAGGTGGCCAGGTAGCTTTTAATGAGAAAATGAAGGGGATAGTAATAAATTTATGTTCCAATAGAAAAAAGGTCACTAACTTGAGTATGAAATTTAAATGGTGAACCCTGTAACCAGTTAAGGAAGAATGCAACAGACCTCTGAAGGGATTTACTGATCCTTTCTTAAATCATTTCTTGTCTAAATATAAGTATTGGACTCCACTTTAACATATGTCTATAACTTTGAAGTGTTAGCTCAAGAAATTACATGGCTTAAAAATATGATTGGTAAAGTTAACTTGCAGCTGAATACAGGAAAGGTTCAATTCTTTTGAACCTGAACTGATGCTAGTACTATCAGCATTAGTGCTTTCAGGCCTAAGACCATGTTAAGCCAAGACTTAGTCATATGTAATTTGGGCCCTGTTCTTAAAGGCATGAAACTTAGTTTCCAGTTATGTCAACCCTTAATTATGTTGGCATCCTTAGATATGGAAGTACTGCATTAACTTTCTGCACCACTACCAGTTTTGTAATCACAAGTGTACCCAAACTAATTTTAAGCTTTATTATAGATAACTTAATCTGTAAAAAATTTATTGTTAGGATGCCAAAGATAATTGATTTGGATGGAATATGTTGCATTGGAAATGCTTTTTAGTGCACAGATTGTCTTCAAATCCTGTCATGGTCAGGAGCATATCTTTAACTGGACATAAGGCATCTTCCAGGCTGTAATCCATAAAACACTACTTAATGCTTAGCTATGATTGAGAGACCTCTAAACCTCCTCTTTCTAGAGTTTAGAGTTGCTAGTTGCTTGAAGATAAGGGAATTCTTGCCTTCAATGATTGCAATAAAGCATGCAGGAATTGTAATAAATATGTAAAATTTCTTAGCTTCTTACATAGTGTCATAGATTACTATGCTTTACCCTGGAGGCACAGGGGTTTGCATATATATATACATGCAAATATATATATGCACACACATGTAAATATGTATGTGTACACACACCCTTATTAGGCTCTAGCTTTTATGGCAGAATGACATGGCAGATTTCATATAGGGCAAATGTGGAATATCTGAAGTGGGAGATGGAAGGTAGACAGAGAATTGACAGTAGAAAGCTATTCTGGAACTTGGGAGGTGGAGGAGGATTGGTTTGGTTTGGGGTTTTTGAAAATAATTTCAAGAAGGTACATTGATATCTGATTAGGGGTTAATCTGTAATCTGTACGTTCACTGTATAATTCAACTGCAACCTGAATGCCAAGTCTTGGAAAGATTTCAAAGATGGAACAAAATCCAAGGGATTTCTCTGAGTATTCATGAGCCTCTGATAATAATGGAAACATCCTGAAATAAGTCTCTTACATAAAATTAATTATTTTTAATATTAATTTTAGAAGCTAAATAATTATCTGAGAAAGTCAAGTTCCAAACATGCAGACCTTGTGTCATACTCTGTTTCTCAGGATGTAGAATGTGCTACTATGAATAGTACTTGTTTTTTCCCTGAAAGAGAAGGACCAAAGAAGTAAAGTGTGGGATGTATTGCATTTATGAAGGTGGGTCAGGGTATTAGCCTACCAATTTTCACTTCTCTGACTTATTTGTCCCATCAACCTACATGTGAGATGTCATGTTGTGATGTGTTCCAGTCCCACCATGCCCCAGTTGTACTTGTGAAACATGCAAAATCGGAAATGGGCCTTGATAGAAATTTTTCCTGACTGGGAGGTGCATGCCATGTATTTCTGTGTAAAACTACTTCATTTGGGGGAAGTTTTTGGCATAGTGATCCATATTATTCTTGTTTCAGAAGGGAGCTTCAGCTCTTGCTTACCCAGCAGTGGAGACTAGGAGAGAGCATGCAAGGCCAGGGATAGTTTATGCTGTCAGTGGGCACTCTTTTTTTCAGGCACAGCAAAATCTGGGGACCCTGCTGTGGCTGTCTGCCAGAAACAAAATTTCTATATGAAAACCTACTTTTTTTCTGCTGTGTTACCATATTTGTGGTTGTAAGCAACACTTAATTTTTGTATATTTTCAAAGGAAGAAAGATAAAAATAAAATGTTCCTGTGGGGGAGCTGTTGGCTTGGAATACATTTCCAGCATGCTGATCTTCTGAACAAGCAGCCAGGGAATATCATCTTGTGCCTGCTGCTGCCAGGGAAAATGACTAGAGGGAGTTGAAGTGATAAGAGACGTGAGCTATGTAGTTTGCAGGTAACTCTAATTCATGCTGTAAGTTAGGATGGGATACTCAGATGCTTTGGGCTGTCCATAAAAGTTTTCCTTTATTTTGTATTTATTTGTGTGTGAATATATATTTGTTTTGGAAACTAAGGCAAAGTGTTAGGAAGGTATGTAAGACATACTTGTGTGTGGAGAAGGGAGTGAGCTATGTTAGGAAGAAGAGGAGCCATGTTGTAGCTCGTGTAAAGAATGTAGATTGTAGAGAATAAGTGAGCTTAAGCCTGGTTTGAGAATGTAGGAGGTGAAATACATGAGTATTTGATACCACCATCAATTTGAGGATGACCACTGGTATCTGGGGATAAAGAGTTTTTCAGTTTTATGAAGACATGGCTTTTGGTCTGTGTTCAGCAATAGGAGCTATGGTCGTGGTCAGTGGATGAGGTGAGCCTGTGACTTATTAGCCAGCTCTGTGGTTGTGTAGTTCGCATATGAGTGAGTTATGGTAGTAGGAAGAAATATGAAAGTACAATGAAAGGATATCCTTGTAGTTTTTTCCTAATACTTAAACAGGTCTAAGAACTTGCTTGAAAATATATTTTCCTCTGGCAGACACTTCATGTATTCTGCAACAACTCAGGAAGTAGAATAGTGAGACAGATAGATATATGCACACACCCACACATACGTACATACATACCAGATCCTGGCATTCACGGCCAAGACTCACAACTGCTTGAACCACAGCAGATCAGCTGCATTTATAAATACAATTGCATCCTGCAGATGAACAGTAGGAGTCCTTTATTTCTAACCCTTTGACTTATTTGGAGGTTGCAAAGTCCACAGAACTTAATAAATTCCTCTTAATTAAATATAGCAAAACGTGGGGTTTTATAGATATATCAAATCTGCAAAAAGGCTCACTTCTGTACAGAACTATCTTCAGATACCTAATAGACTTAAGAAATACGCCTACATCTGGGTACAATATGTTGTGATGATCTTTCTTTCTCCTTCCTTGCTGGAACTCAGAGAGGAGTGTTTGCAAAGACCGTAACCCTTGTGTTGGAGACAGTAATGCTGGTAGCTTTCTAGAAGGGCAGAAAATACCTATGACATGCACTATAGATTGAACCACATCTAATTTATTAGTGGAGAATTATGTGTCCAAGTCTGGTTTAAGATGAGACATCTGTTATAAATTTTTATTGTGTTTTTAGTTCTACAATGCAGTAGTTTAATCTTCTGGAGGCAAAATGCTGCTCTGTGAGAATGGAAGTGGTCAATTTTGGGAAGAAGTTGGCTGTTCTGAAGAGATTTTTTTTTTCTCTCCAGTTTCTAGGCAATGGTCTAGCTTATAGATCTTCTCAGCTTTAATATTGCATGTGGATGTCAGAGAATTAAAAATATTCTGAGAAGTCATAATATGTTAGTAGAATGAATAAAAACATTCTTACACTTGATTAACTTGCAGTTAAAACCAAAGGAAACTTCTGCTGTTTAAAAACAAATCACGCCACAGTGTATTGCACAGCAATGCCTCCCCTGCGGCTCTCCTGTTGTCTCCCTGGTATGTGCTCAGTATTGCTCGGGGGATTGGACTAGATGATCTTTTGAGGTCCCTTCCAATCCCTGACATTCTATGATTCTGTGATTCAGTATTTGGTTTGCTCAGCTAAATGGGGCATGTCAGTGGGGCCAGCCTATTTGCCTTGTTTACCTGAGGACTCGGGATCACCTCTCTACCACGAATAAACCTGCAGCAAAGACTTTGCTTTTAGGGTGCTACACCCCTCTGAACAATTTGCCCAAAGGTTTTTGTAAGAATGGAAACACATTTAAATGGAGTAGGTATTGAGTACTCCAGTGCCCCAGGCTACATCGTATGCTACATTTGAGCAGCACCCCACAAACTAACCCAGCAACAGCAAAGAACTACAGACTGCAGCCTTTAGGCAGGAGCACACGGTTGCATCCAGAAGGGCTCCCGCACCAGCCTCTTGTGCTGAGCTGTTTGGAGGCTGAGCTCCATGAATATGAGATTGTTCCTATTAATGGCTGAATTAAAACATAAATTCTACTTTGACCAACACTAAACCATTTTTAAGATGAACCCATGGGGACTGGGAGGAAGGATCTGTAAGGAAATAAAAAGTTAAATTCCCTGACTCAAAGGTAGCAAAGGGAAAGTGAGGGTGACTTTTTTTAAGGCTGTCAGCCAGGGTACTCCCCTGGCTGTGACAGACATGCAATTTCCCACCTTACATAAAGTACACCATTGAGACAGTCAAAATGATTCCCTGACTGAGTAGCTCACACCTGACACAATTCTGGGTAGTAGTCTCCACTGCAGGTATGATTCATGTACTATTCTATTTAGCTGGATTTTATCCGAGTCGCTAATGATTTCAACATAAAACCATACTGTTGTGGAATAAACAAAAACATTCTTACAGCTTTTTTTTTTTTTCCTTTAATTTAACAATTTTATGTGAAGCTCATAAAGCTCACAAGAGAATAGTGAGTACTTGTGGAGTGAAAACTAGTTAGGGTGCCCTTGCTAGGGTACTGATATTTCAGTTCATCACTGATAAATATTACAAAGCCAGTTATGTGGGCGGGACACAGGGCAAGGAAGAATGACCAGGACTAGGGGGCAGAAAGAACTAAGTTTTTCAGGAAATGTTTTAATTGTAATGGAAATTTGTTACTCTGCAATGAAATACAAACATTGTGTGTTGTCAAGAAATAAGAGCAGAGGGAAAAAAAAGCTGGGCCTCAGCTAGCAAAAAACACATAATACAAACAGGCTGGGGATTCAGGTTTGTGGTTACACAGGGACTGTAAAACCTTGAACTAGCCAAAATGAATAGTTTTCAGACACACTGTGAGCTGTAATGTGATTACAGGTTATTCCAACACTAATCTTTTGTTAATGAAAGAAAAATTCAGATGCAAGTTTATCAAATGTTTTGTGTTTATACTTCATACTCCCCAGGCATTTGGAGAAGACTTTGTGCCTCAAAATCTCAGGAATAAGCAACCCAAAGCAGAAGAGAAAAAAATGTGGTGCTGTTACCAGGAAATCTAAAAAGAAGGGTTTGAATAAAGGAAAATCTTTCTCTATTCACCTTGAACTTTGATCTCATTTCTGAGTGAATGAGTGTGTATGTTATTAAGGTTGCTGGAATGGTAATTATGAAAATACAGGGCACTGGCTGCAACACCTGAATGCAGTTCTAAATTTCTGAAAATACAGTGATAGTATCTCCCATGAGAAGTGAAAGATCTCTACCAGAGCACTATGCCTCCAAGACAGACTTTAATAGCACCAGAATGGAGTTTTTCCTGTTAAAAACAATATTCCCACAGAATTTTGACACATTCCTGTGCCACCTTCATACAAACCCCATAGAGTAAGTAATTCTTTACCTCCCCCTTCTGCCCCAAGCAAAGGCTTTTACCATGCTACGGTTAAGGCAGTTTCTGCTTTGCAAGCTTAGAATCACTTACCAAAAAGATCTCGCTCCTGCAGGACTGAAATAAATGCCAATGTCCAAAGGAAAAGCATGGTTTCAGCCTCTCCAAGCTCTGCTGTAGTCCTGGTGGAGAGCCCCACAGCCTCTCTCCCCAACTTCACATCAACTCCTCCGTCCAGCCGTTTGCGCTGAGGCTTAGCCAGACTTAGGAGGAAATATGTCCGAGCTGAGCCAAGATTCTTGAGCTGTTCTCTTCTGCTTCCCTCCTTTTAAAAAACACCCTTCCAGCTCCACACAAAGTCCAGTTAACCAGGCGTGCTGGCAATCGTCCAAGCTCCCCAAAGGTTTTTTTTAATCCTTGTATGTATTTATTTATGCGGACTACAACTGGAATGTGCTGAAGAGCTCTGAATCCTGTAAATATGGCAAAAGGAGCAAGAAAAGGAAAAGAGTGAGAGAGGAGGAGGAAGGGTGCTGGATGTTTCTTTCCCTGTAGAGTTTCATCTAGGGCGGGGAAAGCAGGAACAGTGGAAAACACAGTATCTTTAGATGTTGTGATCTTACAGGGCTTCTTCCTTTATTTATTCATTTCTAAGACTCCAGAAAAATCTTTTTTGGTC